>CM026567.1:1137500-3554561 GCA_015143295.1 Tetracentron sinense | reverse complement strand
ACTAAAACACCCTCTCGGTGGGGAGAGCCGAGTAGGACTCAATCAGTGTCGGCGCAGGGGTTGTGCACTGAGCTCACAATCACTAATGGGGGAGACGATGACCCGGCAAATAAAAAACCCATGTACACGGACGTGAGCCTGAGGGAGGAAAGGAGGCGAGAGAGAACAAGTGTTCTAAGAGCCCGTACTTAGATAGAAGTATGATACACCCGCTTGAGAAACCTTCCACTAGCCACTGACTATTCTACTCAACGAATGCCATTTTTACTACGTATTCCTATCCGTACCTATCTCCCGAGATTGGAAATTCCCCCCAAATTTCATACTTACCTGAAAGTCATCCCACCACCGAGGACTGCCCTTGGTTATATGTTTTCTGATCTCGACCTCACCTATATTACTCGAAATCATCAGTGGACATTCAAGATGTAGATCACTGGCCCACGTCCAAGCAGGACTCGTCTCATTCATACTCCGTTTCCGACAACCATCTCGTACATAGAAGGCAAAGAGCGAATACTCCAGTTGGGAGTTATAGCTTTGATGGATCGGCCAACATCACGGGCACCTGGGCACGAGCAGTCCTTATCTCACCCGAAGGGGCACACCTCCCTAATCTTAGTCACTAAATTCAGATACTCCCACAACGAATCAGAATCGAGACGTGTATAGTTGGTCCTGAAAGAAGCCTTGGCATTGGGATTGAAGAGATTACACTTTTACGATGACTATGCTTTGGTATCTGTCAGGCGAACGAATCTTGGGTCTCCGAGAGCCAGGCTTGTTCCCGTACTTATCCTACCTCAACATGCGATTACCAGTTCGGAGAATCAACTTCCGCCACCGGTCCTGGAACCACAATAATTTACCGTTCACTGGCCACTATCTCGCCTCATGGTGTCCTATCCCCAAGGGCGTCCGCTTTGTGCCAATCATATTCGTAACATGGATCACCTGCTACTACCTCAAACTACCCCTATCTGACACAGCCTTAGTATAGGACATCAAGCAAGTACCATCCGGTACGGGGACCCTTCCTATCGAGTACCACCAAACAGACCGCATGCATCAGGAGACGGGCTATCCGTTTGTCTTCCTCCGGGGCATCTTGTACAAAAACACCGACAGGGCCCCCTTGGTCTTCCTCAGATCCCTCACACCAGTGAGCACACGGTATGAAGCAAGTTCTGGAGGAACTTGTGGCCCAACCATGAATGGGTTAAGTTGTCTAAGACGATCTCAGACTAGACTTACTATGGTCGACATGGAAGCCGACTGTTGGAAGCATGTACGAGTGCCATCAGCGTCACCCCCCCAGATCTAACGCCGCAGATCAATGCACTGCCGACAAGCGCTACACTAATCTGCCGCACCCTGGCCTTCTTATCTTTGTAATTGACGTCAGATGGTCATCCCCTAACGCTCCGAAAGCATAAATAGACATCGATTCATCCTGTTGCAATCGATTACTTTACCAAAATGGTCGAGGCAAGCCTCTTATGCCACGTCACAGCCTCCATGGTTCAGCAATTTTTTGAAAGGAATCTCATCTTCGGTACGGATCCCATATGAGATTGTAACTGCAATGCTCTCACTTCTGCAACAAGGGGATGATTGATCTCTACTAGAAAATTCAAAATACAGCATCACACTCCATGCCATATAGGCCTCAGACTAATGGTGCAGTGAAGTAGCCAACAAGAACACGAAGAAATCATTTTGAAGATCACAACCAATTACTCTGCCTGGCATGAGATGCTCCCATAAGCGATCATGGCCTACCGAACGTCCATTTAGACCTTACTAGGGTAACACCATTTTCTCTGTATAGCATTATGATATTTTGAGAGCAGTCTCCCAGTCAGTTACAAATTCCATCATTCCGGGGTGCTAATGGAAGCAGAAAAATCTCAAGGCCAGAATGGCACAGACCCAATCGAGCAGCTGAACTTGATTGAAGAGCGGCGACAGAAAGCCACCCATCACCTACTATCACTGCCCAATGCGCCTATCAGAGGCGTATGGCTTAGGGCATTCAACAAGAAGGTCAAACCTCGCAACATCGAAGGTCGGTGACCTAGTCCTCCAAAAATTGCCAAAACCGCCTTGACCCGAGGGGCAAGTTCTCTCCCAACTATGAAGGCACATACATCGTCCGAGACAAATTCCTCCGACGGCGCCCTTTGATTTTGGATGCATGGATAACGAAGACCTCCTACAGCCCGTCAACATGGATAAAGTCAAGATATACTATGCTTAGGGTCTAGATCTGATAGGCGCTTGCACTCTCCGTTCTTCTCTGGGAAATGAAAGGCGGTCATCTTTGGCACACTCCTTATGTCCCCAATATTGTACCCCTTTTACAAAATCATGAAATCCGTTAATTATGCCCCTTGAACCCTCAACAGCCTTTCTTTCACGCAACCCCTCTTCAAGGACACCCGCCCTCACCTCCACCACCTGTGGTATTTGCTTGAACAACATCATGGCCTTTCCTACAAGGGTACGTAAGCAACCTAAACAAATCAGGTGTGTGTCACACTAACAGGATCAGGACACCCCTGTGTCAGCTCCAAGATCCCTTTTCCACCCCAGATCCAACCTCGCCGACCTCTCCCCACAGTGCACTACCCAGGAAAAATCCTCTCGACTTCCCCCAGACAAGCTGACTCTCAAGGGTACAGAAATTTCATCAAGAAAATTTCCCACGGAAATCCAGAATAGCAGTTTAAAAAAACATTCTCAAAGTCCTAGACCCCCCATAGAGACAACCTCTCCGGACTTTCCTCCCCAAGCAGAGTCCAACTCTCTCAACTTCCCTCGATGAGTCGACACCAAGTATAAAACAAAATTCTTCCATCAAGAAAATCCCAAAATAGAAGTCGAAACATTCTCAAAATCAAGGACTCCTCCTCGACTTTCCCCTAGCAGAATCAGCCCCAATCATTCCCCCATGGACTTAATTTTTCCCCAGTGGAACAAACTCTCCCCAGAAGAGTCACTTCTCCCCTAAATGGAGAAAATCAACCAATCAAACCTCTACCAAAGAGAACAATCCCATCCCCGTATAGACACAAAAAAAAAAGCGAGTTCAAATCAACTACAATTCCCAGGGTGTCCGAAAAACTCATCGATCCCCTAGCCTCCTACATTTCGTCCCACTCTAGTCCTCCTAGATCCTTTAGAACCCCTGAGTGCAAGTGCATATTACATCTATATCTCCTAGTGGAAACATCATCTCTCAATCCCCAGAGGGGCAAAATTCAGGCCATAACGGGAGAAGAGACCTATTTTCCCCAGCAATCACAGGTCTTCCCCCAGCAGTCGCGGGCATGAGTGAAAATCGATAACGTCCTCATTGTGCAAAGTTATGTGATTCCCCCCAGAGTCTTGCGAATAGGGCAAAAAAGAAACCATCATCAGTCTTGCAGGCATTAAGAAAATCGGCAACGGCCTTCATCGTGTAAAACTTATGCGAACCCTGACTTGGTCATTTCAAAAGGTAAAAAACGGAGAAAAGCTTAAAACCATTTTTACAACATCTGGGCGACAAATCAGCTCACCATTCCCCATGTTATCCTCAGCAGTTTAGCATCTCTTAATGGAAGGGTATCTCCAGTAGAGATCTCAACAGGACTATCCTAGGCAGACGTTTACTCCCAAGCATTCCCCAGTAGAGAATCCTTCGAACAACATTTCCCCGCATACAGGCAAACATTCGGGAAGTCCCCACAAATCGGGAAATCCCTGGCAGTGGTCCTGCAACAAAGCCCGCTCCCCAGCAATCCTCGATGGCAAACAATCTCCAATCCGCTAGCGGATCCTCATAGAAGTCCCAATGTCTCACCAGCAGTACTCCTTTCCCTACAAGAGTCTAGAACCTTACAATGCCCATTAGAAATCTTCTCCTCAAGCCACGTTCCTCAGCCTGTAATGCATATGACAAAGCTTGTTTAAACCCCCGACCGCATCTTGCTTTATCAATACTCTACTCCTCTCTCCGCTAGTGGAAAGACAATTCACAAATCCTCTTAAGCCCTAATAGAGGCGATTTATGGCACATCTGAAACTCTAACTACATTTTGTTATCCCAAAGTAAAATCTTTGTAAAAGTCTCTACCTTTTTCTGAAAAATATTTTCAAAACAAACTTTTGTTATCAAAACCCATTGTACCAATCTGCACCAGCAGCCCTGGCCACAAGCAAAAGAAGCCGACAACCGCACATCCCCGCCAATCGTGAATCACTGTAGAGTCATGGGAAACAATCCTCGTCTTTAAATCCAGCATGACAAGCATAGCATCATATCCTGCATGATCCAAATCCCTCCCCTCTTGGGTAATTCCAATATCAATCCGGCATCATGCCTCAAAACTTTTTCGACACCCCCCGTATGTCCGACATCCTATGTGCTTCCGTGCAGTCCGTCACAAAAATAGCATTACCTACTGCATGTCCCCCTTTGTGACACCCCCGTGTGTCCTAGACATCCGGTGTTCTCCGTGACAAGATCTCGTCCCAAAAACAATTACCTACTGCATGTCCCCCTTTGTGCACCCCTCGTGTGTCCTAGACATCCTGTGTGCTCGCGTGACACCCTCTCACAAAAAGAGCATTCCCTATTGCATGTCCCCCTCTTGACACCCCCGTGTGACCTAAACATCCTGTGTGCTCCGTGACAGCCTCGTCACAAAACAGTATTACCTCATGTATGTCTCTCTTTGTGACATCCCCCCGCGTGTCCCTTAAACACCCCCATGTGTCCCCTGACACTCTAACGTGTCCCCCTTTTAACACCCCATGTGTTCCAGACACCCCTTGTGTCCTCCGATTGATTCAGTTAGTATCCCTCGTGAAACATCGTTTCGATCAACCTCCTACCACTTTCGAGCGACAACCCAAGCTCTCTCTCCTCGGCTAAGCGCCTCCGGGCTACGTCATCTCTGCATCCATTTTCTTTCCCTTAGTGGGGGGGTGGCCACTCGCTACTCCCTAATAGTAGCCCTATCTCTGCATGATCACTCACCACTTGCCCAGCACGCATCATGCCACATTCCCAAATCTAATTTTGGGGTGTAAAATCAGATGATTCCAGTCTTTAATCATTCAATTACCAATCTCGGCACTCTCCCACAAAGATGGACAACTGTAAGCACCCAATTCTTATGCCTCCATCCTAACTATGGTTAAGGATTCTTAACCATGGTTACCCCCGCCAAGTCCCCTTAACCCTAGTAAGAACCCCTGCAAACCCTAGGTAAGCCCTAACAAACCCTAGGCAAAATCTCATTCAAACCTTATGCTTTAACCCTAGTTAAACCCTAACCCTAGGGTGAGCCCTAGCCTACCTAGAACCTAACTCTAGGAAGACCCCTAGGTAAACCCTAGCCTAACCCTAGGACCTACCCTAGCCAAACCTAGGTAAACCCTAGTAAAAACCTAAGAAAACCCAACCCCTAGCCTAACCCTACTTAAGCCCTTAGGGCTTAAACCCTAGTCCATAAACCCCTAGAAGTCCAATCTCTTGCATGGACCCAAGCCCAGGCCCAAAAAGTCAAAAAACCAAGCCAATACCACGTTCTGCATGGGCCAGGAGCCTGGTGGCAAAACCCCTTATTGGCGGGAATGTCTTCACCAACATTATCAATTTGCAAAAGCCTAGTAATGGCGGTAAGACATTACCGCCAATACCTAATGGAGTATTCTGCATCACAGCCGCCCCCTCCAGTGCCATAGGCACGCTCCTGAGTACCCCTCTCCTCCTCTAGAACCCTTGCTAACCTTTGTAAACTAATACCAAGGGTGTCCCCCAAGCTCCACCTATAAATAGACACCCCCTGTAGCCTTCTTCTCCACTGCAAAAACCCTGTCCTAACCCTTGGTGAATTGTGAAGCCCTTAGCCCTTTTCGCGGATCTTTGGGCACCTCCCGCATCTCTGGTGTCTTTTGGAACCGTCCCAGGCTCAACCCCTACCCCCCTGTGCAGCAGGCCACCGTAGACCACCACCACCATCACCACCCACTTCGGCAAGGAGGAGTAATAGTAGGGTAAGGCTTCCCCTACCCCCCCACGTTCTTTTATTTTGAGCATTGTGAGCCCCTCATCCTTCCAATAGACTTTACTTTTCCATTTGAGGTTCAAACCCAACACAGGGGTTTCCCCCACCTTCCTCATAGGTGTGGGGAACACCCATCATAGGTATAGCATCACCTCGGTTAAGCCTCAGGGCATCTGGGGTTCCCTCAGGCCGCGAGGGAACCCTTGGTATCCCCCAACAGCAGACTCATAGGACAAAAAACCAGTTTCCAGACAAACCCAGAATGGCGGTAAACTTAGTACCACCATTCCTAGTGGTTTCTGTTTGAGCCCCCGTGGACTTCACCTAAGCACCTCTTGGTCCATCCCAGGGCATAGGTCGACTCCCTGAGACTCCCTCAAGTTAACCCTAGTCCTTCCAGGGTCATCACAGTAGCTTAAACTATGGTTAAAATTAACTCAAACCAAAACTGGGCAAATGGCAGTAGAACATCTACCGCCATTTTATGATTTTATGTATGGGGTTTTTGGACTCATATCAAGCTCATATAAAGCCATTTCCAAGGCCCACCACCAGGCCCAAGGCCTTCCCTGGAGTCCCCTCTATTCAACCCATGCCTTCAGGTCCTCCTGGGTTAACTCCTAACCCAAGTTACAGGGGTTTAAACCCTGGTTAAAAATATGCTTATTGGCGGTAGAACATCTACCGCTAATTTTGATTTTGCTATTTTTTGGCTTTACAGGAGCCCAGCCTCATGGGAGACCTCACCAAACCTAACTTGGCCTCCTGGACCTCTATTCTAGTTCCCTCCCTCCTTAGCTTACCACGGGTTTTACCCTAAGCCCGATTAAAATTAACCATGGTTATTTGGCCTAACCACGTGGAAATCCCAAAAAGCCATAACAAAATCTAAAATATTCTCTAAAACTTAAAAAAATGTCAATTTTCGACGTGTGCAAGCATGCCTAACCATGGTAATAAGCTTAACCATGGTTAATACTCAGTTTAGACATGGTTAAGCCCCATTTAAGCCATGAAAAATTTCTAAAAATCATAAGAATCAGAAATGGCAATGATACCCAAATCAAGCCTCAAACTTACCTAACCACTGCTAAACGAACTACCATGGTTAAACCATGTCTTAACTATAGTTAGCCCTCATTTAAACTTTGGAAAAATTGAAAAAAATCTCAAATAATATTCAAACAACTTTTAAGGACCATAAACTACACTTTGGATCTTGCCCAACCTTAGTTAGACCCCGAACCGTGGTTAAATCCGTTTTTTTTAAACTCCGTTAAACAAATCAAGCCTACCGGGATCTTACCCTTGGTCCCTACCGAGCCCCAACCCAAAGCCTATTGGGCTACTCTTGACCTCCCGGGTCCAACCATGGCCTACCGGGCCTAATCTTGGCCTATCGGGCCCAAATCTTAGTCTACCAGACTTTAGCCCTAACCTCCGGGCTTACCTCTTGGCTTATCGGCCCAACCTCTAGCCTATCGTCGCTTTAACCTTTGCATACCGAGCCCCAATCAAACATAACCAAGTACTTAACCAACCCGTCACAACCCCCTACCCTCCCAACTAGATCCTAAGTAATCCTTGGTGCACACACAACAATCCCCCTTGCCTTAGCACGGGCTTAAGTGTCAGAACAACGCTCGATCTAATCTCACCCAATGTGAGTACATAGGCAACCCAACCGGGTTCGACCATTGTTTAGCTTTTCCCTTCTTGGATTAGTATAAACTAAACCTAAGGCATTTGACTAATAACTTGACATTAAATTGGCTTAAACCTTGTAAGTAGAGAAACGTTGCAAAACGGAAGTGTCGGGGTGCCTAACACCTTCCACGGGCTTAACCGAACCTCTTACCTAGACCTCTAAGAAGACTCAGACCTTATCCATTACCCGGGACTTATTCCAACTGAATTAATAAGTTGTGGCTCATAACACAACGCAAGTGAGTAACAAAACCCGAGCTCACAACTCTGGCGACTCTGCTGGGGAATTTGTTAACTTGTCATACCTCAAGGTTCAACCCGGAACATAGGTCTAAGCCAAATTAACATCAATATTACTCAAATGCCTTAGAATTTAGTCTAATAATATGCCTTCTGAGTGTATTTTGTACAGTGAATCCCATACATAGCATAGTAGTGTAACAACCCTAAATCCCATTAAACAGGCTTAATACGCTTACGGCTGCTGAATGATTATCCTCAATGACAGATGCTTAAAAGTCTTGGAGGTCCACGGAGTATCTCCTGTTGGGTGACTACCCTCAGGGAAGGATTCTGAATGCTCCCACTTACACCAATCACCCCTTTTCAAGGGAGTCACATATACGGTGTTAAGTGATCCCCCCATCCTACTAGGAACACATTGCATTACCCCAGTTTGTTATGTGACTATCAGAGAAAAAAAAGAAGACTGGCGATGACCCTTCATCGATTATCTCCAACATGGTTAATTGCCCAAGTATTGCGTCGAACACGCTGAAGTCCATTGACGTGTTACAAAGTTTGTAATCCTGGAAGATACACTATATAAATACTCCCTAGATGGTATCTTAATGAGATGCATCTCAGGAAGTGAAATCAAGCAGGCCATGGAAGAAACTCATGTCGGGATCTGTGGTGCCCACGAAGCTAGGCCTAAGCTACAAATGCAGCTGAAAAGACTAGGCTACTACTGGCCTACGATGATTGCTGATTGTCTAAACTATGCAAAGAAATGCAAGATTTGTCAGCTTCATGCTGATTTCATACATCGGGCTCCCAAGCCTCTTCACATGACAACGTATTCATGGCCGTTCGCGGCATGGGGAATGGATGTCATAGGACCATTCACCCCGTCATCATCTGTTAGGCATCAATATATCCTAGTTGCAATGGAGTACTTCTCAAAATGGGCCGAAGTCGTTGCTCTCAAAAAGGTCAAACACCACTTAGTGGCAGACTTCATCCGGACTAACATCATATACCGGTTCGGGATTCTAGAAAGCATCATCAAGGATAATGGGCAACCTTTTCAAAGCGCCCCTATACACATGTTGTATGCCAAATTTGGTATCCGAGAGGACCACTCTACCCGGTACCACCCAGCCGCGAATGGTCTCACTGAAGCCTTCCACAAGACTTTGTGCAAAATCTTCAAGAAAGTTGTGGACAAAATCAAATGGGACTGGCACGAACGCCTACCGAAAGCCCTCTGAGCATACAGAACTACTCATCGGACTCCGACACAAGCCACGTCATATTCCCTAGTTTTTGGGGGTAAAGCAGTTCTCCCCCTTGAAATTCAAATCCCCTCCCTACGGGTGGCAATTCAGCAGTCTATTACAGAAGAAGACTCAGCTAAGGTTCGTCTTGCAGAGCTTGAAACTCTTGATGAACGTCGTCTCCAAGTCCAATAGAGTTTATAGATGTATAGACAGAGGCTAACTAGTAGGGGTGTCAATGAGCCGAGCCAGCTCGGCTTGAATTGAAATAAACCGAGCTTGAGCTTTTACTTTGGGCTCTTTGAGCCGAGCCGAGCCTTAAAAGTGAGCTCGAAAAATAAACGAACTGAGCCTGAACAATAGGTGGCTCAGCTCGGCTCGGCTCAATTAATTTTATACTAGTACCCTTTAAAAATTAAATTCATATTATATATTTAGTATACCTTTTTTTTGGTAAAATACATTTAATATACATTAACATAATTTTTTCCGTTTATTTTTGAACTCAAGCTTTCACGTGACTCACATGACATCCCAAAAAAAAGCCCTTTTAATTTTTTTTAAAATTGAATTTAGTGATTATCAATGTATTTTTAAAAAAAAAATAATCGAGCCAAGCTCGAGCTCAACAATTTGTGGACAAGCCGAGCCTGACCTGTTGCCCAGATATGGACCCTAGAGGGGGGATGAATAGGGTCAATGGCAGTTTTAAAATTATTCCCTTTAAATGCGGAAAATAAAAACTAAAGGAAATGCAGCTAAGCACAAAATAGATAAAATAATAAAATGCACAAGAAGAAGAAGAAAGAGTTAAGAAATGCAAATACAGATTTGTTTTCGAGGTTCAGCAAACCAAGCCTACTCCCCGCCTCAAGCAACACCAGCTTGGAGGATTCCACTACAGTCCAATACTGCAAAGACTTCTTAATCTGGTGAAGCCTAAACCCTTTTTACAATCTCTCTTTCAGTCGAGAGGCAACCTTCAACAACCCCTCTTTTGGTCAGGGCCAAACCATCAACGGAGCACAACTCTCTCTGTAAAAACTGAAGCAATAGCTTCACTGAAGAACACGTAGATTCTTTAAAGGATTACAATGAAAGATTTTGGATCTTTAATCCGAAAGAAAAACTCCTTTAAGAGTTGGATTTGAATGGAATAGCAAGCACTAAGAAATCTCTCAAGTGGAAGTTGGAATTTTGCTTAAAGAGAAAAAAATTGAGTATCGTTTTCAGATTTGGGATTTTTTAGTTCAAGAAAATGATTTTCAATGTAATAGTGTAAGAGTGAGTGTATTCATTGTTGGATCATTCAAAGATCACTTATATTTATAGTGATCTGAAATTTATTACCGTTTGATGAGCATTAAATGCGAAATACCCGTTATAAATATAGCCTTTGGTGATAAAAATGATTTTTTAAAATTTTTCTGAACTATCAAGTCGATTAGAGGAGCCTCCTAATTGGCTGGATGGTTGCCTGATCGCCTGGATCAGTTTCCTGATCGGCTGGATCATAAAAACATGTTTTGTGGAGTTTTGTTCTATCCAGTCGATTAGAGGAAGGAGTGATCGGCTGGATGGACCATCTAATCGACTGGATGGTCCATCTGATCGGCTAGATAGATCAAAAAGTTTCTAGTTTTTGGTTTTTCTGATTTTTAATTTTTTTCTTTGACTTTAATGATTTGCACGAATTTCAAGGTCTTTAATTATGTTAGTAAAACATGATTAACAACTCATAATGATCTTTTGAATGATCTAAAATGGATTAGCAAAGAGAATCAACCCAATCAGTACATACAGACAAATTTTGAAAAAAATTTGTTCTATCCAGTCGATTATAGGGCTTGCCTGATCGACTGGATGGTCTACCCAATCGGCTGGATGGCCTATCTGATCGACTGGATAGGCTAATTTTGTTTGCAGAATCCATTTTCAAAGCCTTTAAGATATGATTTGATTCCAAGATTTTGTAATTAAACTTTATGAGTATAATTAACATGTTTTAAGGTCCTTAATCATATTTTAATGTTAGTTCAAGGGACCTATAGTCAAACTAAGGTATTTTGAGCATTTTCACCAAATCAACCACTTGAGGATTTTTACAAGAAATCCTAGACAGACTACTTACTACCTAGACTAAGACCTTGATGGAGATGATCTTTCAGCTTCAATGGTCTTCAGCAGCAGTGTCTTCAAGACAATCTTCCAAAATCCTTTTTGTTGATAGTTGAACATCTTCTTGAAGCTTTGATTTGGAATTTTCATCATGTCTTGACTTGATCTTTTCATTTAATGTTCTTGAATATGCTTGAAATCTCTTTTCTAATTCTTGAAAGCTGTGGAATAAATTGCTCATGGAAGATATTAGTATTACAAGATTCATTTCATTATCTATGTCATCATTAAAACTAATTTAGGGTCATGTGGTTGTAACCTTAAGGCTAACATGAGCCTCTGTAAAATTCCAATGAACCGAGCCAAGCCGAGCCTGAGCCTCTGTAAAATTCCAACGAGCCGAGCTCGAGCAGTGCCCAGCTCGGCTCGTTGACACCCCTACTAACTAGTGCCTTCAACAAAAAAGTAAGACTAAGGTCTTTCAAAGTAGGAGATTTAGTCTTAATAGTCAGGACTCCAATCATCGTCACTCGACGAACCAAGGGGAAGCTCAAACCAAAGTAGGAAGGGCCTTACGTCATCGAGAAGATATACTCTAGCGGAACATATCTGCTGACTTCAATGGATGGAGAGCGAATAATCCCTCTAACCAATACAAGATTCCTCAAGCGATACTACTCTCTTGGAATCGAAAAGCTCGCTAGACCAAAACTTTAAAAGAAGGTCTAGGCAAAATTTAGAGCACAAAATGACTCGCTAAGTTGAAAAGCCCGAGGGGCGGCTTAGGTAAAAATTAGAGCCAAAATCATGCTCGCTAAATCAAAAACCCTAAAGGGCGGTTTAGACAAAAATTAGAGCGACAATGACTCACTAAGTTAAAAACCCTAAGGGGCGACTTAGACAAAAAATTGAGTCAAAATAAAATACCTGCTAAACCAAAACTTCAAGAAGAAGATCTAGGCAAAAAATTAGGGCAACAAATAGCTCGCTAGACTAACACTCCAAGAGTCAGTCTAGGCAAAAATAAGAGCAATTTGACAAGCTCCTGAATATGAGCTAAAAAGGTTCACGGCATTTCAAAAATCTCCAGAATACAAGACCGAAGTTCAAACCCTCCTTGGCACGAACAGAAACTGCCTATTCGCTATCAAATTGTGAATCGAAGCTTCAAAAGCCCCCAAATACGAGGCCGAAGTCAAAACCTTCCTAGGTACGAACAACAACTACCTATTCGCTCTCAAAATGCGAATGCCCCTTCTAAACTGCATTTAACTTGATCCTATCATGGGTACGTAGGCAACCTGACAAAAGTAACTTGGGTTCAGTCAATTCTTCTAAAAGAACACTATCCCCCTAGGATACAAAATCATCGTTATTGTCCCTCAATATTGATAAAACAAAGAAAACTGCTATCTAGTGTACGAAGAAGAAACTATAATTCTAAGGAAGGACTTCTCACCATCAAAAACATATCTGTTGATTACAATGACGGACAACAGAGTATCTCCTCCGACCAATGTAAGATTCCCAAGGCCTATTAGACCAAAATCTCAAAAGATGGTCTAGGCAAAAATAAGGCACCAAAATACCCGCTAATTTGAAAATCTGAAAGGACGGCTTAGGCAAAAGTTAGGGTAAAATAGCTCGCTAAGTTGAAAATCTGAAAGGATGGCTTATACAAAAAATGAGTCAAAATAAAATGTTTGCTAGACCAAAATTTCAAGAAGAAGGTCTAGGCAAAAATTAGGGCAACAAAAAGCTCGCTAAACTAACACAACAAGAGTTAGTTTAGGCAAAAATTAGAGCAATTTGACAGGCTCTTGAATACAAGGTAAAAAAATTCATCATTTCTCAAAGAATTACCCCTAAATTACAAGTCTAAACCTTCCTAGGTATGAATGGAAACTACCTACTTGTTCTCAAATTACAAGTAAACCTTCCTAGGTATGAACAGAAACTACTTAATTTTTCCCAAATTACAAGTCTAAACCTTCCTAGGTACGAACGGAAACTACCTACTTGTTCTCAAATTACAAGTCCAAACCTTCCTAGATATGAACGGAAACTATCTACTCATAAATTATGAGTCAAAAATCACCCCTAGTTTGGAACTACGTTTGGCTTGATCCTATCGTGGGTATGTAGGTAGCCCGAAAATGGGTTCAACCTGTTCTTTTAAAAAGAACACCAATTCCTCAAGACATAAAGGGGAATTCATATCATTCAAGAAAAAAAGGGAAGAGTACAAGACGAAAAATAAAAAAATAGTCTTTTATTCATGGATAAAAAAATGAGGGAACTCCACATAAATTGGAGAACTCACTCGAGTTAAACAAGCAGTATCTTGAGAATATGTTCTCAGCTCCAACAAGCTCTTGGATCTGACAAATATGGCCTTGAATATAAGGTCGAAGGTCCGAACACCTTATTGATATTCAGAATAGAATTCCTCTCGCGTCTGACTTCTTCATCATCATCTTTAGTGCTAATTCATCTCCAGAGGAGGATTCTAGCCCATCAATAGCAGCAGAGGCGACGTCTAGAAGCAGAGCCAGAAATTGTCTCTCAGTGTTGTCAGTCGCGACAAGCTGCAAAGCTGAATAAGCAATTCCTTGAAAAACATGCCCCTCAACATCAGTGAGAAAATTGTTCAGCAACATCAAGCAGCCCAAGCTAACTTCATCGGGACAGGTGGATAGGATGCAGAGTATTCCCCTCAACACATGATTAAGCTCACCGTTAAGAACATCTGAACTCTTAACAGGCTCCAAGATATCGAGTTTTTCCTTATGATTTCTTATCATTAAATTAATGATAAGGTTTCAAGGAAATATTAAAGCATGGTAATCTACTATCTGCTTTGCCAAGTCACATAGCTCGACAACTTCAGTCTTATCAATGATGAGACCCCTTGTAGTATCCAAGCAATAAATGAAGGCTGATCCGGTTTCGTTGAGCTCCAACCAATCAAGGACATCCCCTAGCGAAGCATGCTGTGATAAAAGGTCCATTCTGCAAAAGAAAATGAGAGAACACGCAAAAGGATTTGGCTTAAGGAGATTAAATCAAATTATAAATTTCAGATAAGAAATGGTCAAAACTGGGCCTTTAGATGGGAGTATTCACCCTTCTTAACAATATGAAAGGGTTAATCATTTGATTAAAGGATTAATCAATTCCAGACTTGGGATCAAAACCTAAGTCTGTGAAATTTAAAATGCCTTACTTAAGGCATGCATCTAAGGATAAAATTTCCTAAAGCAATTACCCTAAAAATTGCTAAGGCAAATGTCCACAGGTAAACTATCATAGAAAATGTCTAACGACAGATGCTAAGAGTGAGATCCGTGGGCAAGTCCCCGGATAGATAGTTTTTGTTCACGGACAAAAGTCCTATAGGCAACCTGTCCGTGGAAATTATTTACGGATAATAAAATATCCATGGACAAAAGTCCATGGGTATTAGAAGATTCCGTGGACAAAATCCATGGACAAGATATTTGAGCTTATGGACAAAATTCCTATGGGCAACTTGCCTGTAGAAATTATTCACGGATACTAAAATCTCCATGGACAAAAGCTCATGGATATTAAATGTATCCATGGACAAAATCCGCGGATAAGATATTTAAGCTTATGGACAAAAGTCCTATGGGCAAGCTGTCTGTTGTCATAAACCACGAGCAGTGAGTCACCAGTCTGGTTTTCCATGACCGAAGAATTTAAGGGTTCCGACAATGGAACTGGAATTCCTGTCGGAATGTGCATGAAGCCTAAAAGGGCATCCCAAGCTCTCCCTTACCTGGGAAACCCCAAGAAATGCAAAAGAATGCATTTCAAGGGATCCCAAGACCAAAAAGATCCAAAGGATGCCTAAATGGGCATCCAATCCATTAGAATGAGGTCTGAAACCCTCATTCTCATTTTCGGTAAATTTAGAAGAAGAAAATAAAAAAAATCAGGGAAGAACACTGGTTCTTCCCTCTCATTAACCCTGATTAGGGTCAAAACTCACCTCGAAATGAAGAGGGAAAGGGAAGAAATAAAGGAAGGTTTCTTTCTTGGAGAAGAGAGTTTCTGAACTCAGAGATTTCTAGGTTCAGAAGGTTGGGGAAGACAAAGTGTCTTCCCCAAGCCTAAGGCATCTTTATAAAGGTTGTCTTTTGGCTAATCCTGACCATCCATTTTTAAATGGACAGTCCAGATAGTAGAGATACTCCCCACCGTTCTGCTTTAATAACCGAGGTGACCTCATCATGAGGACGCCTCGATCAGGAAAACCCATCATGGGTTTCCCACTAACACCCTAAGTGGAGGGCAGTTACGCCTATCCACTGCACTGCCAGGTGTCAGGATCCAGATGGATGGATCATTTCCAGCCATCCAGATCCTGAGGGGCATTTGTGGGCAGTGAAATCTCACCGTCTATTGCTCAGGTGTATGTGCAATGATACACACCTGATCACTGTCTCTCGGAGAGACGGTTTGATTCACACGTGCCTATGGCACGCATAGTCCTTTTGACTGTCAGCAATAAATGCTAATGGCTGACATCATGCCACCCAACAAAACAAGGTGGGGTTTGATCCGTAGATATGACTCACGGATCTAACCCTAGGTGACAATCTCTAAGAGGCTGACACCTGTTCAATCCGTGAAGACCAAAATCTCACGGATCTAACCTAAGTGTCCGCCTCCGAGAAGCTAACACGTCCCCCATCCATGAGGATTCAAACCCCACGGACCAAATTTGAGTGCCAACCTCGAGAGATTGACACTTGTCTATTCTGTGAGGATAAACCCTCACGGACCCATATTTGGTGCTAGCCTCCGAGAGGTTGACACCTATCCAATCCTTAATGATAAGTCCTCACGGATCAAACCTGAGTGCCCGCCTTCGAGAGGCTGACACATGTCCAATCGTTGAGGATAAGTCCTCACGGATCAAACTTTAGCGTCAGCCTCCGAGAGGTTGACACCTGTCCAATCCGTGAGGATAAGTCCCCACGGATCAAACCTGAGTGCCAGCCTCCAAGAGGCTGACACCTATCTAATCCATGAGGATAAACCCCCACGGATCAAACTTGAGTGCCAACCCTGAGAGGTTGACACGTGTCTATCCATGAGGATAAATCTTCACGGATCAAACATCATCTCTGAAAACCTAACCCGGTCCATGGGCGAGCCCTATAGTCTCACCTGGTGGTCCGTGAGCGAGACCTATGGTCTCACCCTGTAATCCGTGGGCAAGACCTAAGGTCTTACCCTCTAGTTCGTGGATGAGACCTATGGTCTCACCCCTGGTCCGTGAGCTAACCGAGGTCCGTCTGTCCCCAGCTGACAGTCAGTATTTGACTGTCATAGGGCCGAGACTCCTTGATACAAAGGATTCTCTGTCAAATTGTGGGGATCCCAAGATAAGGATCCTCTCTTTTAAAATCTCATGGGATGCCACATGACACCCCATAATAATGATAGGATTAGGACTATGTCCTATATCCTAGGAAATGATGTGATTAAACATCCTCATTTTCGAAGGGTACTAGGATTCCCCCAAAAAAGGGGAAACCTAGTACAAGAATCCTCAAAAGAAGAGGATTCTGTTGAGCTTGAGGAGTCTTCCAGATAAGGGAGACCCGTGAGCTGGCATCCTCAAAGAGGGGAACCCAATTTGACTTCCCTAAAATAAGGGAGTCAAAGAGAGATCAAAAGAGGACTCTCTCAAACCTATAAAAGAAGGGTTTCTGATAAGAAACCCCACATACGGGGAGAGATATGCGAAGATAAAAAAAAAAGCAAGAGGAGAAAAGAAGGAAAAAAGAGAAAAACTCTCCCCTCTCCTTCAAGCAACAGTAGCAAAAGCAAGCCGAAGAAGAAGCTTCTTCAATAATGGAGAACATTAGGTGAGCCTTACACAATGGTCACCATCATTCTCTTTTCTTTTCTGCATCAACAAAGACCTCATTGAGGCACTTGTAATGCCTACATGGGATCTAGGCAACCCCATTGAATAAATACAAATACTTTATTCAAATATTTATTCTTATTTTAATTCTTTATCTTAGTAAGAGGTTCTTCCCCCAAATAGGGAAGGTAATTTAACAGTCTGGGTTTACTCAGATTGGAAGGATAGTCCCCCACATAAAATAATAAACTCTATACAATAATGGAGGAAATTTGATAAGCAAAGATGAATTTTGCGCTTACAGAAGCCACTTAATTAAATTAATTTAACTCTCTAACAAGGAGTTTATAGCAATGAATTTAAGCAGAGATATATGGTGCTTAATCATTTATGAGCTTGTTATTTCACTCGAAACTAAAATAATTCTATGATTCCAACTATGGCACGGTTGATTACCTGGCAATCACATAATGAGAAACACCAAAATCAATACTAAGATCATAACAAATAAAAAAATCGGTTGATTAGTATACATTATCAAACATTTACAAGTTCAAGGATGTCGCTGATATAATTTTCTGAGCCTTGAGAGGAAAGTAGATAGTGACAGAGAACTGATCTTCTATATATTTGTTGTGATTCAATCTCCCTAATTAAATCTCCACTAACCTACAAAGTTAGTATCACAACAAAAATACTAAGAAATTGAATCTAGAAAATAGGCAATAGCACAAGACAAGAATTTATGTGGTTCGGCATAAAGCCTATGTCCACGAGATCAACCTGCAAGTATTTCCACTATGTGAATGCGATAAAAGATAATACAAGAAGATGTATTTCGATACCGGAAATCCACACCCCACAATCCTTGTACACCCCTCTTTCTCTCCCACTCTCAAACCCGTGAAAACTTTGCAAAAGATCATTGTTCTCTCTTAACGGTTCCAAAAAACCCTATTCTCTCTTTATAACACCCGGTTAATAAAACCTAATTAATTAGTAAAAGAGTCTTAACCGTTAGATCAAAAGATGATCCAATGGCTAAAATAAAGTCACAAACCTAACACTATCTACCCTGTAACATTGTAGTTGTTACATCATTCAAACTAGAAGATTTTTTAACGATAGACGATGACAAAGTTGTCTCAACAGGAAACCTTTCTGTGTAAAAACCAGGTTGTTTAGGTTGGTGCAACACCGCATTCTCACCATCCAACATTAAGAGCACAGTAGGCATTGTGGGCCTGTCATCGGGGCGTTTTTGCACACACAAGAGACCCACTTGGATGCATTTTGACACTTCAGATTCGGGAACTGGATCATCCATTAAATCATCTATTAGCTCGAGGGGCTTTCCTTCATTCCATAATTTCCATGCCTGAAACAATTCCACTATTAAATATTCAACAGAGGAGTAGGTCTTATTTACAAGTCAAAAGAGCATTCATTTATAAACTCACATGTCCTAGAAGGTTGAGATCGTGGTTAGGATGATAAAACCCCCTATTCTTCTTGCCGCTAACTATCTCTAAAACTAGAACACCGAAGCTAAAGACATCGGATTTAACCGAAAAGAGCCCATCTATAGCGTACTCTGGAGACATATAACCACTACATAAAATCATTGAAGGATTGTATGAGCAACAAGTCCATGTATATATGCATAACGAAAAAAGGAAAGAAAAAGAGGGAGTCTTGTGGTACTTACTAAGTTCCAATGACCCTCTTTGTATTTGCTTCAGTCTGATCTCTTCCAAACATTCTTGCAATGCCAAAGTCCGATATTTTTGGATTCATTTCACCATCCAGGAGAATGTTGCTAGCTTTGAAATCCCTGTGGATAATTCTCAACCTCGAATCTCGATGAAGATAAAGGAGTCCTCGGGCTACCCCGACAATAATGTCAAAGCGTTTTCGCCAATCAAGTGAAGTACCTCTTGTTTGATCTGGGCAAGTTTTGCATCAAGTTAAAAACTAGAGTACTACTGAATACTATATCCAAATAATTTAAAGCATATACGAATTTAGGAGGGTCATACTAAAAATAAAGGAGTCCAAACTTCTGTTGGGCATGTACTCGTAGATTAACATCGTTTCTTCTCTTTGAATGCAACAACCCAAGAGCCTTACAAGATTCCGATGCTGAAGTTTGGCAATCAAGATCACCTCATTCTTAAACTCTTTTAGCCCTTGCCGGGAATCTTGGGAGAGCCTCTTCACTGCTATTTCATGTCCGGTTGATAGCTCACCCTACAGATCGATCACCATGACTAATATCAAACAAAACACTACTTTCTTAATTACTGCAGTAAAAATTGGCTAATATGATAGAAAGTTACCTTGTAAACAATACCAAAACCACCCTCTCCAATCTTATTTGCAAAGGAGAAGTTGTTTGTGGCATTTTCAATAGTTTCCAAATCAAATAGAGGTAAATCTAGTTCTTCCTCCCCCGTTTCTTGAGTGTAATGTTTGTATGCCTTGTTTACCCTGTGAGCTGTTAAACGTGAAAATTATTCAGATATAATCATTAAGAATAAGGGTGCATTTGGGAAGAGTGGGGCTAGCAAAATCCTAAGAACTAATAATAGTAATGTAACAGGCAATGGCTTTGTACCTAGGGTTGTCACCCTTAGTCGAAAGGGTCTAGCCCAAGTCCTCGTAGGTCTAGCAAAATCCTAACCATTGTAACAATCAATGGCCTTGTGTCAATGGATCGGGCTTGGGTCTGGTAAGGCCTAGCCCTCACTTGTAAGAGGTCCAGCCCATGCACTCAAAGGGCTTGAATTGGCTAGCCAAAGCCCCACCCACAG
Organism: Tetracentron sinense; assembly: GCA_015143295.1. NCBI lineage: Eukaryota > Viridiplantae > Streptophyta > Magnoliopsida > Trochodendrales > Trochodendraceae > Tetracentron > Tetracentron sinense. The sequence continues at coordinate 3,534,460 of CM026567.1, read as the reverse complement.
GGTCAAGGTTGGGCTTGGGCCATGCCTGGACTTGAAGAGAAGATAAAGAAAATATTTTTGCTCATGACATTTGTCAGATTTCTTTCTAAACTACCACTGGCTGCCAACCTGAAATCAACCCTCCTCCTTTTGGACTGGGGACCGGTAATGCAATTCAAAGAGCGGAGTTTAGATGAGACAAAGTGTTTAAATAAGAGAGAACCATGGATGACAAGCTTTAGTGAGTTACACAGTAGATGGCGATGGATGATGGCTGGTGAACATAAGAGAGAGTACTTAATGAGTTACAGAGAGAACTGTAGTATGTAGATGACAATGGGTGATGGCTGGAGAAGATAAGAGAGAGTACTAAGTGAGGTACAGAGAGAATGAGAAAACATAAAGATGGATAAAATAGAAGTCTCGAATGATTTGTTGGGTTTTAGGTCTAGAGGGTGTGATAGTAACCAAAAAAAAAAATTATTACCATACGGTCCATACCCTAATAATGATTCCATTAAAGGACATATATGCCTTTTTCAAGTTAAAATTTTAAAATAAAATAAAAGTACATATATATAGACAGGGTTGGGTTGGGTTGGGTCGGGCCAGGCCGGGCCGGACAAGGGAGGTTTGTCCAAAACTTTTTTGGCTCACTTGGGCTTGTGGGCTTTATGTATGGGTAAAAAAAGGGGGGAAACCCCCATCAATTTACAGACTTTTGAGGGCCGGGCAGGTACTCTCAAATGAAGCCCAAAATAACCCTCCATTTAGACTTTTGAGGGCCGGATGGTTACTCTCACATGAAGCCCGGATTAACAGTCCTATTTGTACCATTATCTGACATTAAAGGGAAGTTTCTAATCAACATGTCCCTTGATAGTAGGGCATAAACTGATTGGGCATTTTCCAATCTAGAGGTTCCTATCAGATGACAAATTTGGACTAGTCTCATCGTTTTCAAATTAATTAGCTAAACGAAGGGGACCATCAAGGGCATTTCAAAGGGACGACCAGAGAACTTGATTTCAGTTATGATATTTATCTAGTGGCAGTGGTTGATGCGACTAAGGCTAACAATTCACCTCCAACGCACTCCTGAAGTCAACATTATCGGCATTTTAGTTAGCTTTTTCCAAAACATTTGCTCCAACGCACTCCTTAAAGTCAACATTATCGACATTTTAGTTAGCTTTTTCCAAAACACTTGCTTCAACGCATTCCCTAAACCGGAACCCCATTTTGCCAGAAACGATTTTACTCGGCATCTCAGCAATGATACCGAGCGTTTCTCTTCCTCTATATGATATTTTAATTTTTTTTTTTTAACTTTTCAAAAAAGCTGTTGACACTGACTCCTTCAATGATTTTAAAAAATAAAAAATTAATATTTAATAGTAATAGGAAAGAAATAGGAAATTTGGATCGGAGATGTAAGTACAAAAAGAGGGTTCTTAAAAAATTTAACCCTCCATTTTAGAGTAAAAATAAGGAACTTTTGGAGATAGGATTGGAGATGCTCTCATATGGTCAAAGAGAACTTAAGCAGTAAACCTGATTTACTAGAATCAAAGTGAATGGGCCATTTACCTTTTCTTCTCTCTTTCATCCTCCTCCGGATATACCAGCCGATCAAAACACAGAGAAGCATCCCTGAAACCACAGATACCGCGACAATCACGGCCACTGGTTTTCCATTGTTATTTGAATCTACACGCATGCCACCATCAAAACAAAAATAAAATCAATCAATCAATATATTTCAAAAATAATACAAATTTTAAGAGAAATCTACCTTAAATTAACTAATCTTTAGGCATTGGTCCAAGTCCACCCAGCCCAAATTCAATTCTTTCTTCTACCCTAGACCGAATAATAGTTAGCTGTAATGGGCCTTTTGCGATCCTCACAATGTCACGTAGGAAAACGGGATTAAACTAAACTTTTCAAAAGACCCTCTGGTGATGTCTTTACCCTAACTTTCTTTTCCTACTTGGCTTCCGATTATTTGTTTAGCCCGTCACTGTGAGTTGATAGAACGAGGCTGCTGCCGCCGGGAAATAGAGCTGAACTCAGAAGAGATGCAAAAGCACTTACCAAGTTCGGAAGCAGCAATCCGAATGTAGAGTTCAAGTCCACCTTCGCCGTAATCTCTAATATCGAGCAGATCCCCAAACCAGAAGACGCAGCCACTAATACCCGTTTTGGCATAAGCAACACAAGAGCAGTTATTCAAGCAAGCCTCCTCGCACTCTATGGAGCCCATGTCTCTGTTAAAACTTGACGTATCCGGCAATTTCATCTCCGTAAAGTTTCTGAACCCCTCTTCTGACCCGCACTTCCGCGGCGATATGGGTACACATCCGCCGGACCAATTGGGAGCAATATAATCATGGGGTGATCTGGGTGTGAACCCATTCAAGCACTTGCAGACCGGGGAATTGCTGATGCTGCAAGTACTGTAAGCGCCACAAATGCCATAAACATCGCAAGTGTCTTTCTGCAGCACCATTATAGTAACCCACTCGAGAAGCGTATCGTTCCATCTCATATGCTGAAGCAAGCCCTTGTGATCCACCACAAACTTGGAAATAGTGGTCCCCCTGTTGTTTTTGAAGCTGTAATACACATCTTGATCGGTGAAGACGAAAGAAGGACTGAAGAATGAGTTTTTGTAAAGCTCAGAGCCCCCAAATCGAACCCCATCATCCCACGGCCCACTTCGGAATTTCACAACTGATCCCTTACGAAGAACTATTTGAGGAAGCCCACGATCATCGAATTTGTAAGTGTAATCCCCAGGAGAAGGATCATCCTCACTCTTCCACGACGTCAGGTACCAGTTTTTACCGCTTCTTAAATTCACTCCCAGTTTCATGCCCGGTAACAACGTATCACTTGGATAATCAAAGCTCTGCCATAGATAGCTTTCTGGATTAACATTGCTCCCATCTCTCAGAACAAGATTTCCTGAATCTAAGAGCTGCGCAACTGGATTTTTTGCTGCAATGGATGAATTGGAAGACCATATAAGGGTCTCTAATTCGTTGAGAAGGACGATATTTCCATCCCCGCTAATCGATAAAGCCCCAGATGAATTCGTAAGTGGGTTGTTTCTGTTTGCGACCCAAACGACTGTTTGTGGATGGATGCTCTTGAACCATATTCCCAAGTATCGTTTGGTACTAGAACTCCCTGGACTAAAGAAGCCCAATTCGAAAATTTGGCCTGCAGAAACAAGAGTTTGGCCGTCTCTGATAGTTTGGTTCGGAGATATGGTATCCACTGCAACTGCAACTGCAACTGACAACTTTGAGATGAAAAACAGACAAGTAAAGCTGAAGATAAAAAACGGAAGACGCTCCATTAATTATAATCTCCAAATACAACACAAGGCTTCAAATTGCGATTGCTGAATCTAAGAACAAGATTTCCTGAATCATTCAAGAATCAGTGAAGTCTCAGCTCAAATTGAATCGACTTGAAACTGGACCCGGTTGACTCAACTCAGTTGAGCTTTCAGTAGATGCCAAGGGTTCCAAAACTATGATCTGTTACCTTGTTCAAACCCAAGGCTGGAAGGATAACTTCCTGATACCAGTATTCTGCATTGCTGAATCTAAGAACAAGATTTCCTGAATCTAAGAGCTGCGTGACTGGATTTATTGCTACCCTGGATAAATTTGAAGACCATAAAACGGTCTCTAATTTGTGAGAATGATGATATTCCCATCCCCGCTAATCGTTAAAGCCCCAGCTGATGGATTCGTAAGTAGGTTGTTTCTGTTTGCGACCCAAACCACTGTTGCTGAACCGACGGTCTTGAACCATATTCCCAAGTATCCTTTGTTAGAACTCCTTGGACTAAAGAACCCCAATCCGAAAATTTAGCCTGCAGAAACAAGACTTTGACCGTCTCTGATAGTTTGGTTCGGAGATATGGTATCGACTGCAACTGAGAACTTTGAGATGAAAAAAAGATAAGTGAAGCTGAAGATAAAAAACGGAAGACGCTCCATTATAACCTCAAAATACAATACAAGGCTTCAAATGGAATAATAGGGAAGGCTTCTATGATTTATGAATAATTTAAGCCCCCCTTCCCCCACCCAGCCGCCCGCATTCTATTTCATTAATCAGTTAATAGAGGTAATTAGTGGCTTGACCCATTCTAATGTTGGCTTCACACTATAGCCACAAGAAGATTTGAAGAGAAATAGGGCTAGTTTTGAGGTTGAAAGAGGAGTTTTAACAATGGGGACAGCAGCAGATTTTCACCAAAAAACACGGGAAAAAAACCCCACTGTTCGTAGCTCCCTTTGTATTCTATTTTTTCATCTCAAAGATTAGAAGATTCCAGCACAATACTAAAAAGAAACCTAGGGCATATCTAAGCCCTACACTTGGCAACATCCTACAAAAGGTAAAAAAACACTAATAAGACAATCAACAAAAAGTAACAGGCATTAGTATTTTAACACTCCCCCTTAATGCCTTGATGTTGAACACCCAACATTTCTCTAAAATATTGAAACTTATCTTTGGAAAGTGCCTTCGTAAAGATGTCCGCCACTTGGTCATCGGTTTTGCAATACTTGAGTTGAATCTCATCATCTTCCACTGCCTCTCTTATGAAATGATGCTTGATGGCAATATGCTTAGTGCGGCTATGGTAGACAGGATTCTTTGACATTGCAATTGCGGATTTGTTGTCACAAAAAAGAGGAGTTGCTTCTCCTTGTTTTACACCAATATCTTCTAAAACTCTTTGGAGCCATATTGCTTGAGAAGTTGCCAATGATGCTGAAACATACTCAGCCTCGGCAGATGATTGAGCCACTGTTTGTTGCTTCTTGGATGCCCATGAGAATATGCCCGAACCAAGGGAAAATGCATGCCCGGAAGTACTTCTCATATCATCAACACATCCAGCCCAATCACTATCACAAAATCCAAGTAACTTTACATCAACACCTCTTTCATACATAATTCCAAATTCAAGAGTACCTTGGATATATCTCAACACTCTCTTGGCTGCTCCAAAGTGTATTTGGCTTGGCTTGTGCATGAACCGAGATAACAAACAAGTAGCAAACATAGTATCCGGTCTTGTAGCTGTCAAGTACAACAAGCTTCCAACCAAGCTTCTATAGAGAGATGCATCAACTTTTTTACTTTCATCTTCTTTTAATAGTTTTTCATTTGTAACTAAAGGTGTAGTTACCGGTTTACAATTTCTCATTCTAAATTTTTCAAGGAGAGTTTTTGCATATTTCTTTTGACAAATAAAAACACCATCTTCTTGTTGATAAACTTCAATGCCCAAGAAGTAATGCAAGAGGCCCAAATCACTCATTTCATATTTTTTCATCATCTCCTTTTTAAATTCTAAAATCATTTTCCCATCACTACCGGTAAATACCAAATCATCAACATAAAGAGAAACAATAAGAATATCATTTTACCTTGAGTTTTGATGTATAAGGTTGGCTCGTTCTTGCTTCTTTGAAAACCTCTTTCATGGAAGTAAGCATCAATCTCACTATACCATGCCCGTGGTGCTTGTTTTAGGCCATACAAGGCCTTTCTCAACTTGTACACTTTTTCTTCTTCACTCTTTATGACAAAGCCTTGAGGTTGATCTACATAAACCTCTTCATTCAAAACACCATTCAAGAAAGCAGACTTTACATCTAGTTGGTACAAGAACCAACCTTTTTGTGCCACCAATGCAATAAGAGCTCTAATAGTATCAAGCCGAGCCACCGGTGCAAAGGTCTCATGAAAATCAATTCCGGGTTGTTGAGAATACCCTTTAGCCACAAGTCTTGCTTTGTTCTTTTGAATGAAACCATCCAGGTTGAGTTTTGTTTTGAAAATCCACTTCACACCAATAACTTCTTTATCTTTTGGCCTCTCCACCAATTCCCAAGTATTGTTTTTCTCAATTACAAAAATCTCATCTTCCATTGCTTTCTTCCACGCTTCTTCTTTAATAGCTTCTTCAAAGTTTTCCGGTTCAATGACGCAAAAATTACAACTTGCATAAACATCACTAAGGCTCTTCATTCTTCTTGGAGTTGATCTTGATGATGATGAACTTGAGCTTGATGGAGAAGTTGGTGATGTTGGTGAACTAGCAATCGGAGATGCTTGTGGTGGAGCTTCATCTTCATCTTTATTTTCAAAACATTCTTGTTCTTCACTAATGGCAATGACTTGATTTTGAGCCTTTTTTTCTTTCCAATTCCAAGAGGCCTTCTCATTAAAGAGAACATCTCTACAAATAATCACTTTATTTTTCTTCAAGTTGTAGAGTCTATAGCCCTTTGATTTTGAGCTATAACCCACAAAGATGCATTTTTCACTATTCTCATCAAACTTGAGCCTTGTTTCTTTAGGAACATGAGAAAAAAAAATACAACCAAATACCTTTAAATGATTCACGGATGGCTTCCTTCCACTCCAAGCTTCAAATGGAGTTTGATTCTCCACAGCTTTTGTTGGACATCTATTCATCAAATAAACCGCCGTATGCACCGCTTCAGCCCAAAAAGATTTAGGCAACCCCTTCTCATAAACCATTGATTTTGCCATCTCAACTATAGTTCTATTCTTCCTCTCCGCCACCCCATTTTGTTGTGGAGTGTGCCCAGCCGTCAATTGTCTCTCCATACCAATATCTTCACAAAAATTTTCAAATTCATTTGAATTGTATTCACCACCTCTATCACTTCTTAAAACTTTGAGGTAGTTGCCACTTTGTCTTTCAACAAGATTTTGGAATTTTTGAAAATAGAGAAAGCTTCGGACTTTTGTCGCATAAAGTAAACCCAAGTCATTCTTGAAAAGTCATCCACAAAAATAATAAAGTACTTGTTACCGGCATGAGAAGGAGTCTTCATTGGCCCACACATATCGGTATGAACAAGCTCCAATGGTGATTTGGCTCTCCATGCTTTTTCTTTTGGAAACGACTCCCGGTGATGCTTTCCAAGAGCACACCCTTCACAAACTTCCTTTACTTCTTGTATAGCCGGCAATCCATACACCATGTTTTGTTGTTGGAGAGTCTTCAAGCTTTGAAAATTCAAGTGCCCATATCTTCTATGCCATATCCATGACTCATCAATCACATCCATCTTCAAGGCCACATTTTTTGAATATCGAAAGATGAGAGGAAAATTTCTATTTTTCTCCATCTTGACTTTTGTCACAATTTGACTTCTTCCCCCTTTATCATAAATTTTGCAAGAGTTCTCCTCAAAGTGGATGGAGTACCCATGCTCTACAAGTTGGCCAACACTCAACAAATTTTGCTCCAAATCCAGAACTAGCAAAACATCTTGGATGTATTTTGCTCCTTTCTTTGTCTCTATGACAATAGTACCCTTGCCTTTTGCTTGCACCAAGACACCATTTCCCATCCTTACTTGAGAATTTGAGAAAGTATTCATGTTCACAAAAATACTTTGATCACCCGTCATATGATTGCTACAACCACTATCAAGGTACCACACATCATTTCTTTGCTCCGACGCCGCTTGACACGCATAAAACATATTCCCATCACTTTCTTGCTCTTCGGAGAAATTGCTTGTTGGTTGTTTTTGATTCGGCAATCCTTTTGGAGATGCCCAAATTTCTTGCAATTAAAACATTGAGGTTTTCCCCGAAACCAACAATCTTTGTCAACATGACTACTTCTTTTATAAATGCTACATTTTTGTTGAGAGGATTCTACATTTGCTCTTCTTTCAAAATTATTTCTTCCTCTTCCTCTTCCATATCTTCCACCTCTAAAAAATTCACTTTTTGATTTTTCAAGACTTGATGGTTCTTTTTCATGATTTTTGGGGCTAACATTGAGCTTAGATCGAAAGGCACTTTCAATTGATTTTTCCGAGTGTCTACTCAATCTTTGCTCATATGCTTTAATAGAACCCATCAATTCTTCAACACCCAACGAGGAAATATCTTTAGTTTCTTCAATAACCGAAACAATAGGATCATATTTTTCCGGCAAGCTAATTAAAATTTTCTCAACGATTCTTTGATCAGTAATTTTTTCCCCATAGGTTTTCAATTGATTCACAAGTTCAAAAATTCTAGAAAAATAATCTTTCAACATTTCATTCTCCTTCATTTTAATATTTTCAAAATCCCTTCTTAGAGATTGGAGTTTGATGGCTCTTACCTTCAACGTGGCTCGATACTCCTTTTGTAAGATATCCCATGCCTCCTTTGATGTTGTAGCATTGATGATTCTTGGAAAAATTGGATCGGCCACTCCTTGTTGAATCAAATGAAGGGCTTTTGCATCCTTCCTTTTTGTCTCCTTCAATTGTTGCTTTCGAGCATTGGATAATGTCTCTACATTTTTCAGCTCTTCGTACCCCTCTTCTACAAATTCCCAAATATCATAGGAAAGAAATAGGGTTTTTATCTTCACACACCAAAAATCATAGTTTTCCCCATCAAAAATTGGAAAGGGAGGTTGTTGAACGTTGGTGTTGGTGTTGCTTCCGCTAGCCATCAATATCTCCTTCACCGGGGTTTGTTTTCCCGAGCACAAGCTTCACGCCCAGCTAGTTGTTGATCCACCTAGCTCTGATACCACTTTGTTGGCTTCACACTATAGCCACAAGAAGATTTGAAGAGAAATAGGGCTAGTTTTGAGGTTGAAAGAGGAGTTTTAACAATGGGGACAGCAGCAGATTTTCAGCAAAAAACACGGGAAAAAAACCCCACTGTTCGTAGCTCCCTTTGTATTCTATTTTTTCATCTCAAAGATTAGAAGATTCCAGCACAATACTAAAAAGAAACCTAGGGCATATCTAAGCCCTACACTTGGCAACATCCTACAAAAGGTAAAAAAACACTAATAAGACAATCAACAAAAAGTAACAGGCATTAGTATTTTAACATCTAATACTCCAATTGGGACGTAAAAGCAATGTAATTACCATGCAGGTTCGAATGAGAAGAAAAAGGGAAAGGAAAACAGTCCTCTGGGTCCTCTTCCAAACTGACCACCCACTTGCAAATTGACACATGGCGATGAAACTTTGTTATTTAATTTTTACTTTATTTCTCTTCCTTACTGTGTTGAAATTTGATTGGTGTGGTCAGTTTGGAAGAAGACCTTGATACCCAATCTTATTCTCCAAATGGGGGTTCGGATTTGATCTGGCTCTCGCCAAACCAAAATCATCCGGTGTAGAGCCCCAGACCTTTTCATGCTTAATACATGGCACTTCCGTTGCCATTTTGCCTTTAAAGAGGTATAATTAATAAATAAGGAAGAAATTGGAAATTCTGAAATGTCAGAAATGTTCCTTTTCGAAGTACGAACCCAACGCAAGTTGAATCGTCAAAATCGGGTGAACAAGTCAAAAGATATGGCCAAAACAGTCTGGACCTGTAGGCAATCGTAGCTCGGAAGGCGCTAAGGACGTAGCTCTGAAGGCGCTAAGGACGTAACTCTGACAACGTACTCTGATAACGTATACGTTATGCGTACATTGTACAGCAACAACGGGTACGTTGTACAGCAACAACGTGTACGTTGTACAACACAACGGGCACGTTGTACATAAGACAACGGACAACAAGCCAACACAACGTGTTCAGCACTATTCACAGCACAACGTGTTTGGCACTGTTCACACCACAACGTGTTCGGCACTATTCACAACACAACGTGTTGACACTGTTCACAGCACGACGTGTTCAGTACTATTCACAGCACAACGTGTTCAGCACTATTCACAGCACAACGTGTTTGGCACTGTTCACAACACAACGTGTTCAGCACTATTCACAGCACAACGTGTTTGGCACTGTTCACAACACAACGTGTTCAGCACTATTCACAGCACAACGTGTTTGGCACTGTTCACACCACAACGTGTTCGGCACTATTCACAGCACAACGTGTTTGGCACTGTTCATGGCACGACGTGTTCAGTACTATTCACAGCACAACGTGTTCAGCACTATTCACAGCACAACGTGTTCAGCACTATTCACAGCACAACGTGTTTGGCACTGTTCACACCACAACGTGTTCGGCACTGTTCACAGCACAACGTGTTTGGCACTGTTCACAGCACAACGTGTTCGGCACTGTTCACAGCACTAGTGTTTTACAGAAATTTCAGTAAGGGTATTAGGGTCATTTGGTCGGTTCACTCTTACCTTAAGAGTTTAACCCGAGCCTTTAGGGCTTCATTTCGACACTTAGAGAGTTTGAGAGAATAGGAGAAAGGGGAGAAGGCGATTCCAACCTAGGGTTTCCATTTTGGATAGAAATCAAGGGGTTTTGAGACCCTAGATCACTTCAAGTCCGGCGTTTCTTCAAGATCAAGGCACAAACTCGTGAGGAGCATCTCCTCAAGCTAGGGCAGCAACTCACGGTCGTTTTTGGAAGGGGGTTTCTTCCTCATTTCTTCAAGGTCGGTACTTCTTACTACCCTCCTAGTTATAGTTCCTTCTTTTACTTTATTTCCTCTTTGTCTTCTTTCATTTACACATGTATTATGAGATGGGTGGTGAATGGTGAATGGGAATGGTGAATGGAGATGGATGTTGGCGAATGGATGCCGTGTGGATGATGTGATGAATGAATGGGGAAGGGCATTGTACTAACAATGAACATACAAGTGTGATGTAAGCATAACCCACCTAGAAAAGCATGATTTAGGTTTAAATGAATAATGAACATACCATGTTTGATGAAATGCCAAGGTGAATAAAGTGAGCTGTAAATTAGGAAATGCATGACTAATAAATTATGGATATTGCTAGGGCCTATGATAGTGTGTTTTCTTGCTTTCCCTAAATGACATGAATATTACATTGCTCAATCATTGATGTTATATTGTGTTGTGAAATTACCCAAATGTCATGTTTAAATTTAAATGCAAGTATGTACACGGTTCCCACGAGCACGGCATGCATGACATGAATTATCGAGGTTTTCAAGAACATGGTTAGAGGTGGGACATATCCTATGATATGTTTTACCTCGCTTTTCACAAGAAAACAAGAACCAACATTCCATGAGGGGTCTCCCCTCACTCACAAGTGCATATCATGAAGAAGGGCCTTCCTTCCCTCACAAGTACATACATGCATAAAGAAGGGTCTCCCTTCCCTCTCAAGTGCATTGCATAAAGAAGGGTCTCCCTTCCCTCTCAAGGCATCTCACAAGTACATCTCACAAGGGTATCTCACAAGTTACATGATCACAAGCAAGCACGCATGACATGCATGACATGACACGACATACAAGAATCAAGCAAGATAGACAAGACAAGCTTTCAAGTACGAAAATGATATTTCAAGTCAAGTCAAGCGCACAATGATTTCAAGAGGTTTTATCGATTTTTTTACGAAATACAAGCATGGTTATTGTGAGTACCTGGATTTTACCCTCCCTTCCTGATCAGGATAAATCCCAATAAGGAATGGTGATAAATTGTAATTGAGTTGTGAGTCGCCACCTATCTAATTCTGAGGGAAATAGGTCCCTGAATTTGTTGGATAAGGCATGGTCTAGAAATCAGAGGTCAGGGTAAAGGATTCATTTGAGTTAGGGGAAGGTGTTAGGCACCCCTAAACTCCCATCCGGAGATGGTTACCTACTCTCTAAGTCTGAATCAAATAAAGGAAACCGTATAAGAAACTTGCAATTCGATCTATATGCTGAGCAATGTAATATTGACTGAAATAAATGAATTGAGAGGGATATGGTAGAAATGGAATAAGGATTCTATCCTAGGGGAGCTGAACCCGATCAGGGTTGCCTACGTATCCACAGTTAGTGGAATCAAGCCACACGTAGTTCCAGAGGGAAGTTGATGGTTTGATTTGATTTGATTGGATTGGATTGTGGGTGATTGAAAGGTTTGAGGGTTTTTGCTCTTTATTTGATGAGCGAGGTGGCCTTTTAAGCTCGTGCTGAGGAGCGAAAGGTTGAAGGATTTGATTTGATGGATTTCGCTGATCTGGGAGCGAAATGGCCTTTTAAGCTCGTTCTGAGAAGCGATGGGGCAGTTTAAGCTCGTGCTGAGGAGCCTTGCGAGGTGGGTATTTGAACAGGATTTGAACTGAGGCTCTAACAAGGGATTAAGAATAGATAGGGTTTCACTAGAGCTTAACTAGAGTTTACCTAGGGTTAACTAGGGCTTAATCAGGGTTTACCTAGGGTTAACTAGGGCTTAATCAGGGTTTACTAGAGTTAATTGGATTTAACTGGGGTTAACTGGGATGACTAGGGTTAACTAGAGTTAACTAGGTTTAACTGGGGTTAACTAGAGTTAACTGGGATTAACTAGGGTTAACTGGGTTTAACTGGGTTAACTAGGGTTAACTGGGGTTAACTGGGTTTAACTGGGATTAATTGGGGTTTTGACTGGGATTAACTAGGATTAAATGGGTTTAACTAGGGTTAGCTAGAGTTAACTAGGATTAACTAGGGTTTTTGGGCAGAGGTTCGACTAGGCGAAACAGGTTTTGAACCGGGATTTGGGCAGGGGTTCGACTAGGCGAGGCTAGTTTTGGAACCGGGATTTGGGCAGAGGTTCGACAGGGTAAGCCGGGTTTAAATAAAACCGGGCAGGGGTTTGACAGGGAAAGCCGGGTTTAAGTAAAACCGGGCAGGGGTTTGACAGGGTAGCAGTCTAAGTATAAAAACAATAAAATAATTATACTAAGAAAGGATAAAGCAAACGTCAGAGTTTCAGCGATTTTACCTTCCGGGAAACCCAAAAGGGTCTCTGAATTAAGTGCTCCCGAGAACGATTCTTCGAAATCGAGTTCCCGGGATCGCCGACGCCAAAAAGAGGTCGCGAAAGAAGAGAGAGAAGAGAGCAAGACTTGTGGGAATGAGTTAGAATGAAGGAAGAGGGGTAGGGTATTTATAGGAAGCAAAAACAAGGGGGGCGCTACTCCCTTTTGGATAAAAAACCCCAATCAGTAGGCGGTTGTGAACAGTGCGGCGGCAAAATCGGGTCGACATTGAGGGGGCGCTACTTGAAGTCGCGCCCCTAGCCAAGTTACGCAAATAACACAGCCGACAGGCGTAAAAAAATGGAGTTCGATTGGGGCGCTACTTGAAGTAGCGCCCATCTAATATAAGGGTAAAAATGGGCTGGGCGCTACTTGAAGTAGCGCCCTTTTTTAAGGGGCCAAAAATCATGTTTTTTATTTTTATTTTTTAATGCCACGTGTCGCATCCGATCCACCTCTCCTTGGTTTTAGCCCGTTTTTAGCCCATAAATAGTCTAAATTGAGCCGATAAAATCCGAAAAAATATTTTAGATAAAACATGGATTTTTCAGTACTTTTCAGGGGCGTTTTGGTCATTTTATACTCTAGGGGCATTTCGGTCCATTTCAACTGTTTTAAGTCCAATTTAACTCCAAAAATAGCCAAAATTTATCAAAAAAATTATAAAATCATTTTAAACAAAATGAAAACTTTTTAGCATTTTTTAAAGGGTATTTTGGTTAATTTTCACCTGAGGGGCGTTTTTGGAACTCGAAGCACGTGGAAAGAGGGTCTTAAAAAAGGGTTTTTAAGAGGGTTTTTAGGAGAGTAAAAGATGCTAAAGGGGTGCAAAATTGGGGTGCTTACAGTTGCCCCTCTTTGTCGGAGGGTGCGGGCATGTGAACGACAAAGATTATAAGACCTCAATTTTGCACGGGCAGAAAAAACTTGTGATTTTGAAGACAAAAGAGTTAAAAAAGGAAAAGCTAAATTATACTTAGACTGCTTGCCATAAATGGGATCCTATAGGACGGGGTTGATGGGAAACGTGTTCAGTTGCTGGGGGATAGAGAAGAAATGGATGGTTTATCCTTAGTGATGAAACATCCGAGATATGGGAGAGATAGTTCTTTGCCTTATTGCAAAGGGAAAAAGAAGCGTACTCATAAAGAAGGGATAACAACATATTACGATGTCAGCCAAATTGTAAAAGGTGGATGACAACCATAGCGATGTCAGCCAGATTGAAAGGGTGGATGACAAGTGAGGCAATGTCAGTCGGATTGAAAGGGTGGATGACAAGTGAGGCAATGTCAGCCGGTTTGAAAGGTAGATGACAAGCGGGGCAATGTCAACCGGTTTGAAAGGTAGATGACAAGTGGGGCGATGTCAACCAGACTGAAATGGCGGATGACAAGCGAGACGATGTCAACCAGTTTGAAAGGTGGATGACAAGCGAGGCGATGTCAGCCAGTTGCAAGGGTGGATGACAAGCGTAGCGATGTCAGCCAAACTGAAATGGCGGATGACAAGCGAGGCGATGTCAACCGGTTTGAAAGGTGAATGACAAGCGAGGCGATGTCAGCCAGTTGCAAGGGTGGATGACAAGCGTAGCGATGTCAGCCAAATCAAATGCGCTTTTCGCCTCCTCACAGGAGGGATCGCTTTTGAAGTGTTGCTTTTAACCTCTTCACAGGAGGGGTCGCTTTTGAAGTGTTGCTTTTAACCTCTCCACAGGAGGGATCGATTTTGAAATGTGCTTTTAGCCTCTTCACAGGAGGGATCACTTTTGAAATGTGCTTTTAGCCTCTTCACGGGAGGGATCGATTTTGAAGTGTGCTTTTAGCCTCTTCACAGGAGGGATCACTTTTGAAGTGTGCTTTTAGCCTCTTCACGAGAGGGATCACTTTTGAAATGTGCTTTTAGCCTCTTCACAGGAGGGATCGCTTTTTGAAATATGCTTTTAGCCTCTTCACAGGAGGGATTGATTTTGAAGTGTTGCTTTTAGCCTCTTCACAGGAGGGATCGCTTTTTGAAATGTTGCTTTTAGCCTCTTCACAGGAGGGATCGCTTTTGAAATGTGCTTTTAGCCTCTTCACAGGAGGGATCGCTTTTGAAATGTGCTTTTAGCCTCTTCACAGGAGGGATCGCTTTTTGAAATGTGCTTTTAGCCTCTTCACAGGAGGGATTGATTTTGAAGTGTTGCTTTTAGCCTCTTCACAGGAGGGATCGCTTTTTGAAATGTTGCTTTTAGCCTCTTCACAGGAGGGATCGCTTTTGAAATGTGCTTTTAGCCTCTTCACAGGAGGGATCGCTTTTGAAATGATGGGTGGTAGGAGGGTGGATGACAACACATTACGATGTCAATCGGACTGAAAAGAGTGGATGATGTACAAGAATGCAAAATGGTGTACTCGAGGTATCAAGGTGTACGTATGGTATGTTGGGATGTGCACGGAGCATAGGGAAATGTTTACGGAAAGCTGAGGTGCGCACGGAGCGTGAGGAGATGCTTACGGAAAGCTGAGATGCGCACGAAACGCAAGAAAATGCTTACGAAAAGCTGAGATGCGCGCGGAGCGCGGGAAATTGCTTATGAAAAGCTAAGATGCGCGCGGAGCGCGGGAAATTACTTACGGAAAGCTAAGATGCGCACGGAGCGCGGGGAAATACTTACGGAAAGCTAAGATGCGCACGGAGTGCGGTAAAATGCTTATGAAAAGCTAAGATGCGCACGGAGCGCGGGGAAATACTTACGAAAAGCTAAGATGCGCACGGAGCGCGGGAAATTGCTTATGAAAAGCTAAGATGCGCACGGCGCGCGGGAAATGCTTACGAAAAGTTGAGAGATTCTTTTGAGAATCAAGCTTCACTTATTTCACCTGGCTAGTGGACGTGTGTGTAATTTGTTACGCGTGATACGAGTGCATACTGCAACTACGTGGATGTGTCTGCATAGAGTGCGACTTATTTTGTGAGTGTTTGTGGTGCAGATGTGTGCGAATAGTACAACTAACATCGTGATTATGTGTAGCGTGGTTGACCACGTGGAATGTGTGTGTAGAGAGCAACTAACATTGTGAATGCTGTGCGGTTAACTATGTGAATGTGTGTGCAAAGTGTTATTAACATTGTAAATGCACTTGCACAGTGAGCGACAAATGTGTGTGTAGTGCGAACACATGTGGTAGTTATGCAGTGTGCAGCTAAGTGGAAGTAAACATAATGCAACTAATCTATGTAGATGTATGTGCAGAGTGTGACTACTTAATGTGCATGCATAGTGAGCTATCATGACGAATATGTGTGCGTAGTGTGACCACTATGTGAAATCATGTAGTATAGATAACATTGTGAATGTATGTGCACAGTGAATGTGTCAAATAAAACATATCAAGGGGTCCATCAAATGAGATGGCTAGCACAGAACACTGCATCATACATGATGTATCTGGGGTGCACTGAATGAGGGTGGCTAATAAAGAATGACACATAAAATATGATGTATCTGGGGTGCACCGAATGAGGGTGACTAATAGTGAGCGACGCATCAAACATGATGTATCTGGGGTGCACCGAACGAGGGTGGCTAACAAAGAGCGACACATCAAACATGATGTATCTGAGGTGCACCGAATGAGGGTGGCTAACAAAGAGCGATGCATCAAACACGATGCATCTGGGTGCACCGAATGAGGGTGACTAATAAAGAGCGACTCATGATGTATCTGAGGTGCACCGAATGAAGGTGGCTAACAAAAATGACACATAAAACATGATGTATCTAGGGTGCACCGAATGAGGGTGGCTAACAAAGAACGATGCATCAAACATGATGTATCTAGGGTGCACCGAATGAGGGTGGCTAATAAAGAATGACAATGGGTGTGAATGTACATGTGTTGGTATGCAATTTGTGAAGCATGTGCAATGTGCGATGTAATTGACATATGCGTATGCATGACATGCGATGAATATGAAGAACATGACTCGCTCTATAATCCAGTCTTGCTCTCGCTTCTTGTTGATTTGAGATTCTTGGCTTTGCCTGTTTTTGTTGGAGAGCTCACTATAGTGAGATTGATTTTGACCAAGTCATAAACCACACTCGACATTGATTACAGACTAAAATAAAACTGTTTTTGAAAACAAATGACTTTCGAGTTTCCCAAAATAAGTGCTTTCTTTCCTTGTTGGTTTGTGAGAGGATTTGCCCTTACTGAAGATTGAATGCTTTGCCCCCATAGGGCAGGATATAGCAATGAGCAAAGTTGATCTTCTGTGCTCAGCCAAGGAAGATAGTTACTCAATTCTGACTTTATTGCATGCTGAATTTTGTCTTGCTTGGAGCCAAGGGCTTTGTATTGTAAATGACGTTGAATTCTTCAGTCTGAGCTGCTTGCAGATATCTTGCCGAAGATCTGGGATAACCGTTGTTAAGATCCTATTACCAGAGTTCAACTTTTCCCTTTTTTACCCTTGGAATGACCAAGTCTGGGGATCGCATAATTTTTGCGCAATGAGGCCGTTCCCGGTTTTCACTCATGCCTGCGAAGTTGATTTTCTTATTCCCTTTTTTGCCCCTGATAACAACATCAGGGCTGGGCTCGCATGATTTTTGCGACTCAGTGCCATTTCTGGTTTTTACTGGGCCTGCGATTTTCTGAGTCGAACTGTCCTCTCCTGTCATTGCTTGGTGGATTTGATACAGCTATTGGATACTTGTCTATCAATCTGCTAGTACTCTTAATCTCAGAGGGATCTAGGAGGACTTGGGATAGGACGAAACGTAGGCTAGGGGGTCGAAGATTGGGACACCCTTTCTGCCTTTGAACTTTCTTGAGCATTTCTGTAGAGCTTTGATATATTTTTTTTTTTCCTCTGATCTTGTTCATACAAGCATCTATGGTTCGATAGCTTGACCTCTCGTATTGTATCGTATTTCTTCAAGAATCATCGACTGCAAGATGTCTATCTTGATGATCAAGCTTCGAATGGTGGCATTTCCCATGTCTTAGACTACAAGATGTCTATCTTGATGATACCCCAATCTGCTTAGTGAATGCTCTGCTTGTATTGACGACTGGAAGCTTGAAATTGAGGGAGCGGATTGAGTGTTTCAAGAGATCATGCAAGCATACTGCAGGTAGTGTTCGTGCGGCCTCAACACTTGGCTCAGCAAGGTGCTAATCTTTGCATGCTTAGGGTCATTATTGAGTTTTCTCTTACTTGGTTTGACTCAGCGAGGTCGAGGGTCTCTTTTCGGGAGGTCCCTTTTTCTTGCTCATTGACATATGCTGCCCCTGGGTACTATGAAATTGAAGTGGATGGCTTGGTGAATGTTTGGGCAATTTCTCATTAGACCAACAAGCTTAGTTAGCATGAGAAATAATTTTTTGCTTCAGATCACTAACTCTTTCAGAGAAGATTTGTAACATTATGAGCCTTTCGGGCATTTTGCAAAAAGGTTGAGTCATGCTTAGAAAAAGAGTACCATTTTATAGAAAAGGACTATACAAGGCTTGACTTAAAAAAAGTGAATTTTTACAGACTTCCTTGACCACTAGGGCCAACAAAAAAACAAAAAGAAATTTGAACTGACGAAGTTTGAAACGTGGTCTGATCAATCTCACAGGAGCAAGCTTGTTGGTGATGCTTTAATCATCTCTTTTACCTTGGGAGCTTGAATGGCACAGAGCGGCTCATTGATTTGGATGGATGGGCTTGTCTTGGTAAAAGGGTACCCAATTCCAAGGATGATATCTGGTCCAATTATAATGTCACCTTGGTCGATTAAATCCTAGACTACATGCTTCAAAAGCATACATCGGTCAGTGCTGTCGCGACCCAAAACCCACCCTAGGAGTTAGAGTGAATCTTGGACGACTCAATCATGACTTACATGACTTGCTTGACAAACCAACCTGCAAAACCCCACAGAGCATATACAATAGAGGACATCATAGCGGAAACATAACTATAAAACACAGCGGAAGTCTAACAAACCTCTAAGTATATACATATGGTCCAAGTTTATACAAAAAAAAAGGTAACCAAAAGAAAGTGCGGACAGACCCGCCAAAATACATGGATAAAATCTCTCATCTCACCCACAGCTAATCCTCTCAGAATCTACAACCACCTAATGGTAACCCTCAACTGGAGGTTCCTCAAAAGGCTCCTCGACGTACTCCTCCTCCACCCAAGGGCTCGGAGCACAGATATCAAATGGAGCAGCTGCTCCGCCATCACCTGCCGACATAAGAAGTACGGCTGAGCATGGAATACTCAGTGGGTACTAAATACTAACCAATAGTCATAGCATACAGATAGCATATATAAAGCAGGAGACAATTCATGCATATAAAACAGGAAAAATTCATATCAGGACAATAAAGTAAAGGAGTATATAATCATGCTTGAATTCATAAAAGCCGGTAAAACCCTTGAAAATACCGTGCACTTGACTTGACTGAAAATACCATTTCCTTGCTTGGAAGCTTGTCACGTTTGTCTTATCCTATCGTATCATGCGTGTCATGCCATGTCATGCTTGCTTGGAAAGTAAACTACTTGTGAGGGAAGGGAGACCCTTCATCCTAAATGCCCATGCTTGTCATGCCATGTCTTGTCATGCTTGCTTGGAAAAGTAAACTACTTGTGAGGGAAGGGAGACCCTTCTTCCTAAATGCTCATGTCATGTCCTTTCACTTGTGAGATGTTCTTGTGAGATGTACTTGCGAGGGAAGGGAGGCCCTTCTTATGTGATGTATGCACTTGTGAGGGAAGGGAGACCCTTCTTATGAAAATGCATGATTGTCTTG
Organism: Tetracentron sinense; assembly: GCA_015143295.1. Classification (NCBI taxonomy): domain Eukaryota; kingdom Viridiplantae; phylum Streptophyta; class Magnoliopsida; order Trochodendrales; family Trochodendraceae; genus Tetracentron; species Tetracentron sinense. The sequence continues at coordinate 3,514,883 of CM026567.1, read as the reverse complement.
TCCTTGCCAAAAGCGAGGTAAAACATATCGTACGATATGCCCCACCTCTAAATCCCATTCTTGAAAACCTCGGTAAAATCATGTCATGTATGCGTGCTCGTGAGGTCGTGTGCATACTTGCATTTGGAATTAAATATGGCATTTGAGTAATTCGTAACACATAACATCAATGATTTGGGCAATTTAATATTGATATCATTTAGGGAAAGCGAACAATCACACTATCATAACCCTAGCAATTTTCATAAACCTTAAACATGCATTTTCTTAATTTATCATTCATTTTATTCACCTTGGCATTTCATCAAACATGGTACATTCATTATTCATTAACCCTACAACATGCTTTTCTAGGCGGTTTATACTCACATCACACTTGTATGTTTATTATTAGTACAATGCCCTTCCCCATTCATTCATTTCATCATCCACACGGCATCCATTCGCCAACATCCATCTCCATTTACCATACATACCACCCATCTCATAATGTGTATATATATATATGAAGGAAAACAAGAAGGAATAAGGAAATGAGAGGCTATAACTAGGAGGGTAGTAAAAAGTACCGACCTTGAAAAGATGAGAAAGAAACCCCTCTTCCAAACGACCGTGAGTTGCTGCCCTAGCTTGGAACACGAGCTCCACCCGAGCTTGAGCCGAGATCTTGAAGGAAAACGTGCTTGAGGATGATCTAGGGTCTCAAACCCTTTTGATTCCTCTTCAAAATGGAAACCCTAGATTTAGGAAAACCTTCTCCTTTCTCTCTATCTCTCAAAAGACTCTAAGGGTTGAGAATGAGCCCTAAAGGCTCGGGTAATCCTATATAAGAAAGGGTATAACACCCGAATGTCGAAAATGCCCTTAGTGAAAATTCTGTAAAACGCGAGGACCGAGCGATCGGTGTTAATGACCGATCGATCGGTTGCCTACCGATCGATCGGTTTCATAACCGAGCGATCGGTTGAAATTTCACTCTCTGGAAAATTTCCCCATAGAAAAATCTCGACCAGTCGATAGCCTCCGAGCGATCGGTTTTGGACCGATCGATCGCTCCATGGACCGAGCGATCGGTGGTCTGCAGGTCCAAACTGTTTTGGCCATAACTTTTGACTCGTTCGTCCGATTTTGACGATTCAACTTGCGTTGGGTTCGTACTTCGAAAACGAACATTTCTGACGTTTCAGAATTTCTAATTTCTTCCTTATTTATTAATTGCATTACTTTAAAGGAAAAATGGCTACGAAGGGTCATGCATAAATGTGAAAAGGTCCGGGGCTCTACATCCTTCCCCCCTTACAAAAATTTCGTCCTCGAAATTTGGATGAGACATGCATTACAGAATCAAACAATATTACAAGCTACATATACAAAACCTATACAAAATTCATTCAAACAATTCCGGGTACTTCGCTTTGACTTCGGCTTCACGCTCCCATGTAGCTTCTTCCCGAGCATGGTGTTTCCATTGCACAAGAACCAAAGGGATTGTCTTGTTGCGAAGCACTTGATCTCTCCGATCCAATATGTGAATCGGCTTCTCAACCAACGTGAGATCTTCTTGAATTTCCAACGGTTCCAATTCTAGTATATGCGAAGGGTCCGCAATGTACTTCCGAAGCATAGACACGTGGAAAACGTTGTGAACCGCGGCCATGTGAGGTGGAAGAGCTACTCGATAAGCAACTTCACCAACCCGCGTGATAATCTCAAACGGTCCAACATAGCGAGGACTAAGCTTGCCTCTTTTGCCGAATCTCATAATCCCTTTGCTAGGAGATACTTTCACAAAGACTCGATCCCCTACTTGAAATTCCAAGTCCCTGCGGCGCGTGTCCGCATAACTTTTCTGGCGATCTTGAGCGGCTTTCAATCGATCCCGAATGATCTTAACTGTGTTTGCAGTTTGCTCAATCAATTCTGGACCAAGTAATTTCCTTTCTCCTACCTCATCCCAATAGAGAGGAGACCTACAACTTCGCCCATACAAGGCCTCAAATGGTGCCATTTGGATACTTGCCTGATAGCTGTTATTGTAGGCGAATTCAACCAAAGGCAAATGCTCTTCCCAACTGCCTCTGAAATCCATCATACAAGCCCGAAGCATGTCTTCAATGACTTGGTTCACTCTCTCGGTTTGTCCATCCGTCTGTGGATGAAAAGCGGTGCTGAAATCGAGTCGGGAACCCATAGCCTCCTGGAAGCTTTTCCAGAATCGCGATGTGAACCTTGGATCCCGATCTGACACAATACTAACGGGCACTCCGTGCAACCTCACCACTTCCTTGATGTACAAAGCGGCTAACTGGCTAGAGTTGAAAGTAGTTCGGTACGGTAGGAAATGAGCGGATTTCGACAAACGATCCACTACTACCCATATCGCATCTGAGCCCCTTGCCGTCTTTGGCAAGCCAACTATGAAATCCATGGATATATTCTCCCATTTCCACTCGGGAATCGGAAGGGACTGTAATAGACCGGCGGGCCGCATGTGTTCTGCTTTCACCTGTTGACACACCAAGCACCGTGCTACATATTCCGCAACCTCCCTCTTCATATTTCGCCACCAAAAGTGACTCTTGAGGTTCCGGTACATCTTCGTACCCCCTGGATGCACAGTGTACTTTGCCCGGTGGGCTTCATCCATAATCTCCCTCCGAAGATTTGCATTGGCTGGAACACACAGCCTTCCCTTGAATGTGATAGCACCTCGGCTAGTAAGAGAGAAGTCCTCACCACCTTTAGCAACTTCCTTGTCCCGATAAGCCAACAATTCAGCATCCGTGGCTTGGTATTCTTGGATCAAATCTATAATGTATGGCCGAACCGTGACATTTGCCAAGATAGGACTACGGACAGAGTCATTCACACTAATGTCCAGATTTGCCAAGTCTTCAAGTAGCTTCCATTCCTGCACTAACATGCATGCTAATAACCCCGGAGGTCTTCTACTCAAAGCATCAGCCACTACATTTGCTTTACCCGGGTGGTATTGAATGGTACAATCATAGTCCTTCAGAAATTCCATCCAACGCCTTTGCCTTAGATTCAACTCCTTTTGGGAAAAGAGATACTTGAGACTCTTGTGATCAGTGAACACATAGAACTCCACCCCATAAAGGTAATGACGCCAAATCTTAAGTGCAAACACGACCGCCGCAAGCTCCAAGTCGTGCGTAGGATAGTTCTTTTCATGCTCCTTCAACTGCCTTGATGCATAGGCAATGACTTTCTTGTGTTGCATAAGCACACATCCAAGTCCAACGTGTGAGGCATCACTGTACACCTCATACCCAAGAGGTCCAGATGGTACTGTAAGGACAGGAGCTGTAGTAAGCCTCTTCTTCAGTTCCGTGAAACTGATCTCACACTTGTCGCTCCAAACAAACTTCGCATTCTTCCTTGTCAGGTGAGTAAGCGGTGCTGCAAGGCTAGAGAAACCCTCTACAAATCTCCTGTAGTAGCCTGCCAGCCCAAGAAAGCTGCGTATCTCAGTAACACTCTTGGGCCTCGCCCAACTCATAACAGCTTCTATCTTCTTCGGATCAACAGAGATGCCTTCCGCAGAAACAACGTGGCCTAGGAATGACACCTCTTCCAACCAAAACTCACACTTGCTAAGTTTGGCGTATAGCTTGTGCTCTCTTAGCATTTCCAAAGCAAGGCGTAGGTCGCGTGTGTGATCTTCCCGTGTCTGGGAATAAACCAAAATGTCATCAACAAACACAATCACGCACCTATCAAGATATGGCCGGAACACCCGGTTCATCAAATCCATAAAGGCTGCCGGTGCGTTCGTGAGTCCAAAAGGCATCACCAAGAACTCGTAATGTCCATATCGAGTCCTGAAAGCAGTTTTGGGAACATCTTCCGCCTTAATCTTCAACTGGTGATAACCCGATCGAAGATCTATCTTTGAGAAAAATCTCGCTCCCTTCAACTGATCGAACAAGTCATCAATCCTAGGCAAGGGATACCTATTCTTTATAGTGACTTTGTTCAATTGCCTGTAATCGACACACATCCGCATCGAGCCATCTTTCTTCTTAACAAACAACACTGGGGCACCCCATGGTGAGACACTTGGTCGAATGAAGCCAAGGCCTTGCAATTCCTCCAACTGAGTCTTTAACTCCTTGAGTTCAATAGGGGCCATTCTATATGGAGCTCTGAATACAGGAGCTGTGCCTGGTGCAAGCTCGATCATAAACTCAATCTCCCTGTCTGGAGGCAATCCTGGCAACTCCTCTGGAAATACATCCAGGAACTCACTCACAACCGGAATAGTTGATGAGTCCTTTGCCTCGGGGTTAGCTAAGCTCAATGCCGCAAAACGAGCAATAGATCTGCTTTTCAACCCGCGAAAGTGGAATGGTTTTCCTCCTACTGGCTTGAAGAGTACCATTTTCTCAAAGCAAGCTACATGCCCATGATGTGCTGCTAACCAATCCATTCCCAATATAACATCGAAGTCCTGGAATCCAAGGACGATGAGATCAACCGCCAATTCGTGGCTTCCAACTTGGACCACACTATTTCTATACACTTTATCTGCCAATACTGTTTTGCCGAGAGGAGTCGAAATGGCTAACTCCGGTTCTAGCTGACTTGGCCCTGCAGAAAAACCTTCTGAAAAACTCGGCGAGACAAACGAATGAGTAGACCCGGTATCAATCAATACTCGAGCCAAATACTCATTGACTAGTAGGGTTCCTGAAATTTTTAACTAGTGGAGTTAATCCATGCATCAACAGAGTATACACATAGGTATATATATATATCATACCAAGTATGTACACAAGGAATAAAACGCAACATATCAATCATGAATAACAAAATAATTCCAAACGCGTACCTTGCACCACATCATCAGATGCAAGTGCATCACCCTCTGTCAAAGCAAATACACGCCCCTGGTTCGCCTGGCGAGACTGAGGTGTAGACCGGGTAGTCTGAGATGACGCCTGATATGATCCTGCTGGGCGTGTCGGGGGCCTACTACCCTGAGACTGGCCTGGTAAATGCCGGCTAGGGCAATCCCTGATCATGTGGCCCTGGCGACCGCAATGATAACATCCACCAGATGCTCTTCGGCAATCTCCTGCCGGATGCCTTTTGCCGCATGAAGTGCAGACCTCATATGTGTAGGCTGGAGGGACCGGAGGTGGTGTATACCTCGCTGCCTGAGGTGTAACTGGCCGTGGGGCCGGAAGAGCCTGAGGTCGAGGTGCCTGGGGTACATACTGCCGGGGTGCTGGAGGCACATAAGTCGGCCTCATCTGTGGTGCTGGCCATGTATACTGATAAGGACCAGTCCGGGCCCGCCTCTCTAAAGGTACCGAACCACTAGATTGGCCTCTCGCCAATTCTCTCTTCTTGGACACGGTCTCTGAATTGGTCTCAACCAACAAGGCTTTATCCACTACTTCGGCGTAAGTGGTGTGCCTGAAGACCGACACTTTCTCCATGATGACATCCTTGAGCCCTTGCTCAAACCTCCTCGCCTTCATTGCCTCGGTGGCAATCATATGTGTCGCGAAGCGTGATAGCTCCGAGAACTTGGCCTCATAAGCGGCCACCGACATCGAACCTTGCTCAAGGTTGATGAATTCTCTCTCTTTCTTTTCCCGTGCACCGATCGGAAAATACTTCTTGTAGAACGTGTCCTTAAACTCCTCCCAAGTCCACGGTTGACCTTGCATGGTCAAGTCCCGTGTCCTCAATGCGGACAACCACCAATGGTGGGCTTCGCCCTCTAGCATAAAAACTGCCCATGCCACTTTCTCTTCCTCTGTAGGAGAGAGCACCGCAAATATCTTCTCAACCTGGAGGATCCAAGCCTCCGCAGTAAGAGGGTCCACACTCCCGTGGAAGGATGGAGGCCTCAATCTCCTGAATGCCTCAACTCCAGCCGTACGACGTACCGGAGCTGCGGGTGGTGGAGTAGGTGCCGCTGATGCCGGTATAGTTTGCCGAGCCGCCAGGATGGCGAGTGTCTCAGCAATAGAGCCTAAGACCTGGGAGAGGTCTGGCTGCTCATCCTCATCTCTGGAAGAAGATGAAGCTCTGGTGTGTGGTCCACGACCCCGTGTGCCCCGCCTCATGACTAAAGTCCTGAGAACAATAGCACCACATGAGTCTCACTCGAAACCACAGTTTATTTCCATGTCACTTCACAATAATTCAATTTGTATTAGTTGTATAATACTAATATACATCACATCAAGTCATCAGAGTATTCATCACATTATACTTATACTTTAGTGTTCTAGCGTACCTAGGACCCGTACTTGGTTAAAGCAACCATTGTAGACTAAGACTAAAGTTTAGTCTTAAACTTGGAACCAGACTCGTTCCCGACTCACTTCCTTCCTAACTTGTTTCCTAACATATGCTCTTGTCAAGCCGTGGTATAAGATTCTAAGTGACCCTAGAGACCTAAAGCCTAAGCTCTGATACCACTTCTGTCGCGACCCAAAACCCACCCTAGGAGTTAGAGTGAATCTTGGACGACTCAATCATGACTTACATGACTTGCTTGACAAACCAACCTGCAAAACCCCACAGAGCATATACAATAGAGGACATCATAGCGGAAACATAACTATAAAACACAGCGGAAGTCTAACAAACCTCTAAGTATATACATATGGTCCAAGTTTATACAAAAAAAAAGGTAACCAAAAGAAAGTGCGGACAGACCCGCCAAAATACATGGATAAAATCTCTCATCTCACCCACAGCTAATCCTCTCAGAATCTACAACCACCTAATGGTAACCCTCAACTGGAGGTTCCTCAAAAGGCTCCTCGACGTACTCCTCCTCCACCCAAGGGCTCGGAGCACAGATATCAAATGGAGCAGCTGCTCCGCCATCACCTGCCGACATAAGAAGTACGGCTGAGCATGGAATACTCAGTGGGTACTAAATACTAACCAATAGTCATAGCATACAGATAGCATATATAAAGCAGGAGACAATTCATGCATATAAAACAGGAAAAATTCATATCAGGACAATAAAGTAAAGGAGTATATAATCATGCTTGAATTCATAAAAGCCGGTAAAACCCTTGAAAATACCGTGCACTTGACTTGACTGAAAATACCATTTCCTTGCTTGGAAGCTTGTCACGTTTGTCTTATCCTATCGTATCATGCGTGTCATGCCATGTCATGCTTGCTTGGAAAGTAAACTACTTGTGAGGGAAGGGAGACCCTTCATCCTAAATGCCCATGCTTGTCATGCCATGTCTTGTCATGCTTGCTTGGAAAAGTAAACTACTTGTGAGGGAAGGGAGACCCTTCTTCCTAAATGCTCATGTCATGTCCTTTCACTTGTGAGATGTTCTTGTGAGATGTACTTGCGAGGGAAGGGAGGCCCTTCTTATGTGATGTATGCACTTGTGAGGGAAGGGAGACCCTTCTTATGAAAATGCATGATTGTCTTGTCCTTGCCAAAAGCGAGGTAAAACATATCGTACGATATGCCCCACCTCTAAATCCCATTCTTGAAAACCTCGGTAAAATCATGTCATGTATGCGTGCTCGTGAGGTCGTGTGCATACTTGCATTTGGAATTAAATATGGCATTTGAGTAATTCGTAACACATAACATCAATGATTTGGGCAATTTAATATTGATATCATTTAGGGAAAGCGAACAATCACACTATCATAACCCTAGCAATTTTCATAAACCTTAAACATGCATTTTCTTAATTTATCATTCATTTTATTCACCTTGGCATTTCATCAAACATGGTACATTCATTATTCATTAACCCTACAACATGCTTTTCTAGGCGGTTTATACTCACATCACACTTGTATGTTTATTATTAGTACAATGCCCTTCCCCATTCATTCATTTCATCATCCACACGGCATCCATTCGCCAACATCCATCTCCATTTACCATACATACCACCCATCTCATAATGTGTATATATATATATGAAGGAAAACAAGAAGGAATAAGGAAATGAGAGGCTATAACTAGGAGGGTAGTAAAAAGTACCGACCTTGAAAAGATGAGAAAGAAACCCCTCTTCCAAACGACCGTGAGTTGCTGCCCTAGCTTGGAACACGAGCTCCACCCGAGCTTGAGCCGAGATCTTGAAGGAAAACGTGCTTGAGGATGATCTAGGGTCTCAAACCCTTTTGATTCCTCTTCAAAATGGAAACCCTAGATTTAGGAAAACCTTCTCCTTTCTCTCTATCTCTCAAAAGACTCTAAGGGTTGAGAATGAGCCCTAAAGGCTCGGGTAATCCTATATAAGAAAGGGTATAACACCCGAATGTCGAAAATGCCCTTAGTGAAAATTCTGTAAAACGCGAGGACCGAGCGATCGGTGTTAATGACCGATCGATCGGTTGCCTACCGATCGATCGGTTTCATAACCGAGCGATCGGTTGAAATTTCACTCTCTGGAAAATTTCCCCATAGAAAAATCTCGACCAGTCGATAGCCTCCGAGCGATCGGTTTTGGACCGATCGATCGCTCCATGGACCGAGCGATCGGTGGTCTGCAGGTCCAAACTGTTTTGGCCATAACTTTTGACTCGTTCGTCCGATTTTGACGATTCAACTTGCGTTGGGTTCGTACTTCGAAAACGAACATTTCTGACGTTTCAGAATTTCTAATTTCTTCCTTATTTATTAATTGCATTACTTTAAAGGAAAAATGGCTACGAAGGGTCATGCATAAATGTGAAAAGGTCCGGGGCTCTACAAGTGCCATGCCCAATGGCTTGATGGAATGAACAATACTGGTCCATGCGAAAACTGGGTGATGGACGGGTTGATGGTGGTGTAGGATCTCGAGGTTGAACCAGGTTTTTCTGTATAAGCAAGGGCAAAAGTTGGTTGAGCTTACACGGTAGTGGAGTAAAGTTTCTGGGTAACGTCCGCACTTGTTGTGGTATGAGAACCTGGTTTTGGTTTTGCCCCTGTACTTCTTGGAATCCATTCAGAATATAAGCGACGTCACTTAGAAGGGCTCTAAGTTCTTCTCTGCGAAAGGTTTCTATGACTCCCTCGTGATCATTTGATGCTTCACCACGCTCCATTTCTTCAGATGATTGCCTTTAGATCTGTCACTCGAGGAAGAGTAAGAACTGAGAACATAGAGCGAGTTGACGCAGGACACGAGACTCAAAAGATGAAATGATGGTGTAAGTGATGACATGATAACTTAAAGGATGATACACGGCATGCATGACATAGAAGATGACGAGAGCATGCAAACAAATGTGAGATGGTGATATACAGAATGATGATGATCATGCACAAGATATGTTTCAAGACACGTTGATGGACCCTTTATGCAAATGAACAACATCCTGTTTATACAATGATGAAGATATGGATGCTGAGTGTTGTGTGCTTGGGCCAGATCCTATTACTGATCTTTCAGTAAAAGGGTAACAAAATCAAGCGACTGTGATATGCTCCTAGGAATAATTGCTGGCATTGTTAGTTCATAGCCAGGGGGAATCCCTGCGGCTTGATGAGCTTACCCAATTTGAAGGATCAGTTGCCGATGTGATACTGCATGCAGGTGGATCAGACTTAACTAAACCTAATGCATGATGATGCGATCAAGATATGCACATGATAAATTGAATTTTTAAACAGAATGAATTTGAATTTGAAATTTGAAAGAAATGACTGAGTTAAACTCATGATGAATGATAATGTCATCGAATAAATTTGAATCTTGATAGAAACAAATAAGAATAAATTTGAATGCAATTGATTGAATGTGAATTAGTCAAAATGAATTTGACTAAAAAAACAATACCTGAGTTTGATGTAAACTTAGATAAAGAATAGTGATGAAATGAATTGAAATTGATTGAATATGAATTGACCAAAATGAGTTTTGGTAAAAACCTGAATTAAATGGAAACTCGGATGATGAATATGGATGATGTAGACAAGTGGGTGGAAAATTAATCAAAATAAATTTTGACCAAAAAAACCTGAGTTAGATGTAACTCAGAAGATGGATGGGTTGGTATGGATTGGATATTAATCAAAATAAATTTTGACTAAAAAAAAACCTGAGTTAGATGTAACTCAGAAGATGGATGGTGACATGGATTGACCAAAATAAATTTTGATTAAAAAACCTGAGTTAGATGTAACTCAGAAAATAGATGGGTTGGTATGGATTGGATATTAATCAAAATAAATTTTGAATAAAAACCTGAGTTTAGATGTAAACTCAAAAAATGGATGACACTGATAGGAATTGAGATACGAAATTGAATGAATTGAATTGAAAGAATTAACATATTTTAAGGGTGAGCTAATTCAACGTATGTAACCCATTGGGGTGAGTGGATAGGAGTCCATTTCATTTATCTGGGTTGTAAGAAACCAGAGCCCAAATGGGTTAAGATAAAACTGACAAAAGGAGAGTCTATACAACTCATTTTAGTGTGGGTTGGCTGGTTGCCCCTTGACCAGTTTGATCTAGGGTATTAGCCTCACATATGAGTTGAGTTGGCTAAGAAGGGTTAGGGTCCACACCTATCTAACATTAAATTGGGCTCACACAAGCTCCAAAATAGGTTAGGTATAGGGATAAGGAAATCCCTATATCTAAGCAGAAATGAGGGAGCGGCTTAAACAAAGAGCAGAATAGGAATAAGGTTGTCCCACCTGATGGGTAGCTCTTGGTTTATGCCCAAATAATGATTTATAATCTATATGCTTATGCTGGTGTATGCAGGGTTTTGACTATAAGGTTAAGGAGCACTTGACCGTATATGCGACTCCCCGGTATAGAACATACCTGAAAAGGGATGATTGGTGCAAGTGGGAAAGATCAGTTGCGTTAACCGGAGATAACCATCTCTCGGTCTACAACCAGTACTTTCCACAAATCTTTGGGCTCCAGCATCGGGGATAACCATCCCTCGATTGTAAGCTTACCGGATCCAGCTAGGTAGGTGAAGGGTTTTTATTCTAATATGTAATGAATATGAATGTATCAATCAAAATCAAGCAATTAATAAAAATGGAACCCTAGGCACGTTGCTAAGTTTTGCAAACAAATGTCCGAGGTTTTAATTCAAAGATGAATATATAGATGAAATTGAAAGATTCTAATGTGGTTTCCGATATTTTATTCAGACTTAGATTTTGGCTTGAATACTGGTCTGCGAAACCAGAGTCCCCAGCAGAGTCGCCAGCTGTGAGTACCTGGATTTTACCCTCCCTTCCTGATCAGGATAAATCCCAATAAGGAATTGTGATAAATTGTAATTGAGTTGTGAGTCGCCACCTATCTAATTCTGAGGGAAATAGGTCCCTGAATTTGTTGGATAAGGCATGGTCTAGAAATCAGAGGTCAGGGTAAAGGATTCATTTGAGTTAGGGGAAGGTGTTAGGCACCCCTAAACTCTCATCCGGAGATGGTTACCTACTCTCTAGGTCTGAATCAAATAAAGGAAACCGTATAAGAAACTTGCAATTCGATCTATATGTTGAGCAATGTAATATTGACTGAAATAAATGAATTGAGAGGGATAGGGTAGAAATGGAATAAGGATTCTATCCTAGGGGAGCTGAACCCGATCAGGGTTGCCTACGTATCCACAGTTAGTGGAATCAAGCCACACGTAGTTCCGGAGGGAAGTTGATGGTTTGATTTGATTTGATTTGATTGGATTGTGGGTGATTGAAAGGTTTGAGGGTTTTTGCTCTTTATTTGATGAGCGAGGTGGCCTTTTAAGCTCGTGCTGAGGAGCGAAAGGTTGAAGGATTTGATTTGATGGATTTCGCTGATCTTGGAGCGAAATGACCTTTTAAGCTCGTGCTGAGGAGCGATGGGGCAGTTTAAGCTCGTGCTGAGGAGCGATGGGGCAGTTTAAGCTCGTGCTGAGGAGCCTGGCGAGGTGGGTATTTGAACAGGATTTGAACTGAGGCTCTAACAAGGGATTAAGAATAGATAGGGTTTCACTAGAGCTTAACTAGAGTTTACCTAGGGTTAACTAGGGCTTAATCAGGGTTTACCTAGGGTTAACTAGGGCTTTATCAGGGTTTAACTAGGGTTTACTAGAGTTAATTGGATTTAACTGGGGTTAACTGGGATGACTAGGGTTAACTAGAGTTAACTGGGTTTAACTGGGGTTAACTAGAGTTAACTGGGATTAACTAGGGTTAACTGGGGTTAACTGGGTTTAACTGGGATTAACTGGGGTTTTGACTGGGATTAACTAGGATTAAATGGGTTTAACTGGGGTTAACTAGAGTTAACTAGGATTAACTAGGGTTTTTGGGCAGAGGTTCGACTAGGCGAAACAAGTTTTGAACCGGGATTTGGGCAGGGGTTCGACTAGGCGAGGCTAGTTTTGGAACCGGGATTTTGGCAGAGGTTCGACAGGGTAAGCCGGGTTTAAATAAAACCGGGCAGGGGTTTGACAGGGTAAGCCGGGTTTAAGTAAAACCGGGCAGGGGTTTGACAGGGTAGCAGTCTAAGTATAAAAACAATAAAATAATTATACTAAGAAAGGACAAAGCAAACTTCAGAGTTTCGGCGATTTTACCTTCCGGGAAACCCAAAAGGGTCTCTGAATTAAGTGCTCCCGAGAACGATTCTTCGAAATCGAGTTCCCGGGATCGCTGACGCCAAAAAGAGGTCGTGAAAGAGGAGAGAGAAGAGAGCAAGACTTGTGGGAATGAGTTAGAATGAAGGAAGAGGGGTAGGGTATTTATAGGAAGCAAAAACAAGGGGGGCGCTACTCCCTTTTGGATAAAAAACCCCAATCAGTAGGCGGTTGTGAACAGTGCGGCGGCAAAATCGGGTCGACATTGAGGGGGCGCTACTTGAAGTAGCGCCCCTAGCCGAGTTACGCAAATAACACGGCCGACAGGCGCAAAAAAATGGAGTTCGATTGGGGCGCTACTTGAAGTAGCACCCATCTAATATAAGGGTAAAAATGGGCTGGGCGCTACTTGAAGTAGCGCCCCTTTTTAAGGGGCCAAAAATCATGTTTTTTTAAAAAAAATTTTAATGCCACGTGTCGCATCCGATCCACCTCTCCTTGGTTTTAGCCCGTTTTTAGCCCATAAATAGTCTAAATTGAGCCGATAAAATCCAAAAAAATATTTTAGATAAAACATGGATTTTTCAGTACTTTTCAGGGGTGTTTTGGTCATTTTACACTCTAGGGGCATTTCGGTCAATTTCAACTGTTTTAAGTCCGATTTAACTCCAAAAATAGCCAAAATTTATCAAAAAATTTATAAAATCATTTTAAACAAAATGAAAACTTTGTAGCATTTTTTAAAGGGTATTTTGGTCAATTTTCACCTGAGGGGCGTTTTTCGGAACTCGAAGCACGTGGAAAGAGGGTCTTAAAAAAGGGTTTTTAAGAGGGTTTTTAGGAGAGTAAAAAATGCTAAAGGGGTGCAAAATCGGGGTGCTTACAATTATAAATCGCTTTACTTCCTTGTATGATATAAATTGTTCCTGTTCTATATATGCAATTTATTTCCTACTTTATGTATGCTATCTGTATACTATGACTGTTGGTTAGTATTTAGTACCCGCTGAGTATTCCATGCTCAGCCGTACTTCTTATGTCGGCAGGTTCTGAGGGAGCTGCTGCTCCATTTGATGTTTGTGCTCCTGGTCCATGGGTGGAGGAGGAGTACATCGAGGAGCCTTTGGAGGAACCTCCCGTAGAGGGTTATCAGTAGGTGGTGTTAGATTCTGAGTGGATTAGCTGTGGATGAGTTGAGAGTTAGATTTATGTATATTGGCGGGCATGTCCGCTCTTTCTTTTGGTTACTTTTTGTATAAACTTGAATTCATATATACATAGAGGTTTGTTTAGACTTCCGCTGTGCTATGTTAGAGTATGTTTCCGCTGTTTATATCCTCTATTGTATATGCTCTGTGGGTTTTCGCAGGTTGGTTTGTCAAGCAAGTCATGTAAGCCATGATTAGTCGTCCAAAGTTCACTCTAACTCCTATGGTGGGTTTTGGGTCGCGACATCCGGCCTCCCCTATGAGTGTGACATGTGGTAATAAAAAGGGGAGAGAATATCAAATGGAAAGAAGTCAAAAATTAGGGGGTAATGAAATGACTTCTACCCCCTTTTTCTCGCCACATGCCGGATGATCAAATCCGACCCCCCCAAATGGGGACGTAAAAGCAAAGTAATTACCATGCTGGTTTGAATGGCATTGTAGAGACCCGAATCTTTTTTCATGTTTTTATTGCATTGCATTAGGGATATTATAGTTCTTGTGATGTTTTAATGTTTATTATATTGAATATCTAATGGGTGTAGTGTGATTAAGGTTTAATCAAACTTCTAGTTTAGGAATGTCATATCACACTCTAAACTTTAGGAAGCTCTAGTTTTGGCACCGTTTATTGGAATTGAGTGATTCTTGAACCATTAGAAAGGTATTGGAACCCTCTTCGAGGTTCATGTTTAATGTTTTTCCTTATTTCTAATCTAAGCTAAGTCAAAAATAGGTTTTCTGAGGTTTTGTCTGATGGAATTGCAGATCAGTCAACTTTGGGGAGTTTTTGGTGAAAGTATGCCTCTTTTTAATTTTAGAAGCACAGTTCTTGGGGGCATACATTGAATCCCAAGATTTGACTAAGATTCTAATTGATTTTATTCAATGAAGGTTAGAATAACATTCACTTTGCGACTTTGAAATTGTTAAGTCAAATCCACATAAGAATAGTACTGGCAAAACTTCACAAGTGTCAAGTCTCCTGTCGATTCACACGAACCTTCTTTTTCCTTTAAAGCTTTCTCTAATGGAAGCTAATAACCCTTCCAAATTCCACGCTCTTTTATCTTTTATTCTTTTCTTTGATCCAAGAACCTTTCTTGATCAAACAAGATCCAATCTTGATCTTCAAAGAACTTATTCTTGATCATCAATATCAAAAAACAAACAAAAAGGAAGAAGGGGAAGGGTGACCGTACACCCTCAAAGGGGGAGAGGGCTGGGCGTAAACTTGAGGAGAGGGAGAGAGGAAAATATTCTAGAGAATTATATATTTAAAGGGTTGGGCATCCAATCCTTTATATAAGTTCCCTCTTGGTTGCTTGAATTGTAATCCAATTATAATCATTAACTTTATCCTAATCCAATTAGGATTCCTCAATAGTTTCCTTTATTGATTATTCTCCTAATCCAATTAGGATTAATCTTAAAAGAAACTAACCTTATCCATTAGTAACTAATCTTATCCTTATCCAATAAGGAATCTTGAATTAGTAACTAACTAATGGAATCCCTAACAATTAGGGAATCTTTAATTAGTAACTAACTAACTAGCTAACCTTATCTAATAAGGATATTAGTTATTAGAAACTAATTAAAATAATAACAATTATTATTCCTCCTTGAAGTGGGCGTCCCACCCTAGGTGGGTCCCACCCCACACGCCTAAAGGGTTTCCAAAACCCTTTTGGTCACTTGAATTATTTTTTTATAATAATTCACAATGGGTCCTACCCATTTGGTTTTTCACATCCAATGTGATTTCACCTTTTAGAGCTTCACTATACCATATAGTGATTACTTAGAGAAATTAATTAATTAAATTAAATACTTTAAGAAGGTCCTTGTGTGTGGGATCTAAAGGGATCTCCTATTTCCGGTTGTGGGGACCAAGTACTCAACCTTTTGGTTAAAGCATTGTTACTAGGAAACACCTTTCCTACACTCTATTAGGATTATAGAATTTTATCTATATCTCTGGACTTCCACCAATCACAATTAATGTCCATTAACACAATGTGATTAACCTCCAGAAATTAGAGAATTGCTTGTAAGTACCATCTCACAATATATTTACAAATAAATCCTTCCACATTCCGATATCACTTGTAAGCTTCCGGGATTGGAACAATTCCACTTCCTTAGTCCCTAGCTTATGAATAGAACCCTTTCTCATGATTACTTTTTCATTGAACTGAACCTCCAAAACACTTTTGAAGAAACATTACAAAAGAACTGACACATATATATATATATATATGTATACTTTTCCATATTAAAAATATCAACTTCGATAAAAATCATTTTACCGAAAAGCACCAGTACTGGATTTAACAGTTCCGTTCAGTTCAACAAGTATCACCTTGATATCATTATCTTCAATTAAGGAGTTGTGGATTCCTTATTGAGTGTTTACACACTTCTCCAAACATTGTGTACATGACCCAACGTACCCGGAGTTAGTCCTGTGTATTGGACATTGCCGATTGGCACATCAAAGCCATATAGACAAATATTTGAGAAGATGTTAACCTCTCAGGTCTAAGAAAAATTTGTTAAATGGATAACCCTAATACAATCTGACAGTGTATTCCATAGGGTATCCACTAGTGACCCCGTTCAGTATTATGTACTTGCTACATATACTCACATGTTAGTCAAGAGTCACCACTCTCTATGAATGAGATTCATCACACTATCTCAATGAACTACACATGTGTAAGCCATGATGAAGTACGGGGCCTAACCAGTACTCTAGAGGCTTCGAACAATATAAGGTTTACAAGGAACCGAAAAATAATATCTCCTCGCAACCTTTGCATAATTTTCCTACAATGTTACCTATGGAACTTTATGTCATCATCATATGAGACAGTAATTAATATAAATACGCTTTATAGTTGGTTGTGTGAATATGATGCTTGTCCAATCAACATAGAGAAGTCTCTTATTGGCTTTTGAGGGCATATATGCCCAACATTTGGTCTATAAATAAAGGGGAATTTGAAAATTCTAAAATGCCAGAAATGTTTGTTTTCGAAAGACGAATCCAATGCAAGTTGAATCGTCGAAATCCGACGAACGAGTCAAAAGTTATGACCAAAATAGTAAAGTAGGTCAAAAATCTGCAGAACATCGATCGCTCGGTCAGAAGTAGCGATCGATCGATCCAAAACAAATCGATCGGTAGCTATCGACTGGTCCAAAAATTTTGTATGGTGAAATTTTTCAGAGAGTGTGTTTTTGACCGATCACTCGGTCATAAACACCGATCGATCGGTAGGCGACCGATCACTCGGTCATAATCACCGATCGATCGGTCTTTCGTATTTTTGACAGAATTTTGGTAATGACTTTTAGGTCTTTTCGTTCTCAACCCTTGGGGCTATAAATAGGGGATCCTACTGGAAATATTAAAATACTCTACCTATTTCTAACCTAATTTGGTAAAAAGGGGGAGAAAACCTAGGGTTTTGGGAGAAGGGTTGCTTGGAAAAGAAGGAGATTGCTAGAAGATTGAGAAGAAAGCTTGGAGATCGTCCTCAAAGCTTCCCCAAATCACCTCGGGAGCGTTTTGAATCCAAGGGAAGGATTCCTAAGGTCGATATACTATCCTAATCAACTCTATTTTAATGTTTGGTGAATATTAATATGATAGGAATGATAAAATAGAGATTAAATGCATTTTTCCCAAATTTTCTATGAAGTAAGCTAATTATTGATGTAAATGTGGATTTGGATGTGGATAGAATATATGGAGGATGGGAAATGTATGGAGGATAGGATTAATATGTGGATGTGAATGGTGAATTGATTGTATGGATGGATTTTGGTTTGATGAATGCTTGAAAATATAGAAGGGAAATGGATTCATATTATGCGTACTCAAGGTGTTGGTAAAAATGCTTGAGAGGATAAATGTTATTATACTCTTATGAAATGATGGTAAATTGATTATAAATTGTGATATGAATTATGATAAGATATGTATATGTGATTGTTTGTTAAGTATGTTTAATTACTTGCATGGAAATTGATAGTTGGGAAGGTAAGAACTTAGAGAAAAATCTCTCAGACCGGGAATTCTCTAACTATTTGGTATGGGACAGTATAGTGGAGTTTCTATGGTAGGAGATCGGAATCTAAGCAAATACCAACTCGAATGTTAATTTCGACACTTAAGCACATATGCACGTGTATGTGAAGAAAAGAGTCTCATAAGTCACACATGTGGACCACAAGCATGAGCATGGCATACATATGACAATCTGAATAAGCATAAGCATGACATGGTCCGTATCCGCCAAGAACGGCATGCCAACTAGATGACTTCTTAGACATGGTCCGTATCCGCCAAGAACGGCATGTCACATCATTGTATGATCTGAACAAGTGCATAAACATAAGCATCTCACAAGCACGTGGTCTCATAAGCATAAGCAGCTCATAAGTGTATTGTCTTCTAAGTCTAAGATTCTCACAAGTACATGAGTCAAGGTGATGATATGATGTATATGCGCACACGTTCTTCCGTACTCTACTTATGTTATTATGCTATTGGATATGTTTCTAACTAAGTGCAGGTATATTATTATTGTTGGTTGGATTTTATATACACTGAGTACCTTTGTACTCAGCCGGGCTTTGTCTTGGCAGGTTTAAAGCAGGAGTACACGACGGAGCCGTGGATTGAGGAAGCTTACGTCGAGGAAGGAGGTGAAGGTGAGCCTTCCAATGAGGGAGCCAGGAGCTTTGATAGTTACCCCTATTATCTTATGTTCTGTTTGGATTGAGAGATTTTGTAATAGACCTTTGGGAGGATGTTGCTCATTAGATTTTTATAGTTGTGCATTTATACCTTTTGGTTTATAGTGAGTTGTATATGTTGACAGTAGACTTGTGCAGGTTGGTTATAGTTTATATATCATAATTTTATTACTCTCATTTTTGGAGACTTGTGTAGTAAGCCTTGTATGCATGGTTCTTTAAGCAGGTTAAGGAAATGTGACGATTCCAAAGTCCTATTTTAGCCTTGTGGGATTTTGGGATCGTTACAGAGGTGGTATCAGAGCACAAAGCATTAGAGTCCTTAGGGCTAAGATATTAAGTATAGGATATAGGAAGATATCAACCTTAGGGAAGCAACATCAAGTTCAGGACTTTAAAATTGTTGAGGATTGAGTTTTGATTAAGCGTAGACTTAGGAATTTTAAGTGAGTGTGTTCTAAATGGATTGTTTTCTTCTTCTCAGGATTGTAAGCATGAGAAGGGGTGGAAGAAATAATAGGAATGGAGGAGGTAGTGTGACTGATGGAGATACTCCAGATGGTAGCCCCCAGGCTAATGTGGGTCGGGCTATGGAAGCTATTGCTACAGCCATGGAGAGGCAAGCTGAAATTATGGCTCAGCAAACTGCATTACAAGCGGTAGGTCAAGCTAGGCAAGAGAGGCAGGTTGATGTTCACCCACCCCGTCACAACGGAGTGGAAGCTTTTAGGAGGATGAGTCCTCCAGCCTTCTATGGTAGTACGGATCCCTCAGTTGCCGAGTTATGGATCATGCAACTAGAGAAGATTTTCTCCGTGCTTGAGGCTACCGATGAGTAGAGGATGAAATGGGCCTCTTTCGTCATGGAAGGCGAAGCTGAACATTGGTGGAGGGCAGCATCTAGGCAGAGGAATGAGGTGCGAGCCGGACAAAAGTGGACTTGGGGAGAGTTCCTCGACGTCTTCTACGAGAGATACCTCCTGGTGTTTGTGAGAGATCAGAAGGAGATTGAATTCTCTACCTTGGAGCAAGGGAGGTTTTCAGTGGTCTAGTATGAGGCCAAGTTTGTAGAGCTTTCTAGGTTCGCTCCTCACTTGATTGCTATGGAGAGAATGAAGGCAAAGAGGTTTGAGCGAGGCTTGAAGGATTTTATTCGGGAGAAGGTTTCAATACTTCAACTCGAAACATGTAGGGAGGTGTAGCAGCGTGCCTTGATAGCTGAGAAGAATTCAAAGGAATTCTTGAAGAAGAGGGAGAAGATTCAAGCAAGCAGGTTTGGTCCCTAGGACAAGAGGTCAAGGATGTCAGGTCCAATGCCGATTGCTAGGCCTACCCCGTATCAGAGGCTTACTCAGGCAGCCCCTCGAGCATCTCAGGTTACTCCGCCTACTGTTGGGACCCAGTTGTATGATGCATGCAGCCAGTGCGGAAAGAGGCATAGAGTGGGGGAATGTAGGGCAATTACTGGAGGTTGTTTTCATTGTGGAGATGTTTCACACCGGAACCGAGATTGCCCACTCCGCTTTCAGCAGGGACTTCAGCCAACTCAGCCACAGGGAGTCAGGCCCCCAGGCAAGCAGTCCATGCAGCAGAGGCCACCACAGGGCACTAGACCTCAGCAGCCTCGCCAGCCAGCTCAGGGTCGAGTGTTTGCTACCTCGGAGCGGGATGCACAGGCGTCCGACGACGTCATGCAGGGTACGTCTATTTGTGTTTTTAGTTAATTAAAAATATTGTTCTGATGCTATGCGTGTGATATTGAATATTATGTAGTATGATGTATGATGTATGTATGCGTTCATGATTTGACAAAGTTGGCTTTGCGTATTAATTCAGGCTCATTGTTGATAAATGATTTTCTCGCTCTTGTGTTGATCGATACTGGTTCCACTCACTCCTTCGTCACACCTAGTTTTGCACAAGAGTTTCCCACAGAGTCAAGTCTGTTAGATCGTGAATTGTCTATTACTACTCCTGTCGATAGTTCAGTCATCACTAACAAGGTCTATCGAGACTATGATATTCGAGTAGGTCAGAGAGAGCTGCCAGCTGATCTGATTATCCTTAAGTTCCAACACTTTGACGTCATACTAGGCATGGATTGGCTTTCCAAATACCATGGGTATGTTGACTGTTTTGGAAAGGTAGTCAACTTTTGACCAATCAGTGAACCTCCTTTTCGTTTCCAATGGTTGAAGAAGAAAGACTTAGCTCGTTTTGCGGCATTGAGTCTTACCACCTCGGAAGCACCAGATTTCTCAAGTATCCCTGTTGTAGAGGAATTCATGGATGTCTTTCCCAAAGACTTGTCGGGTTTACCACCGGATAGAGAAGTAGAGTTTGTAATTGAGTTGGCTCCAGGTACGGCACCCATCTCTAAAGCGCCATATAGGATGGCTCCAGCAGAGTTGAAGGAGCTTAAGGAGCAGATTGATGAATTGCTTGGTCTTGGGTTTATCCGCCCAAGTGTATCACCTTGGGGAGCTCCTGTTTTGTTTGTGAAGAAGAAGGATGGTTCGATGAGGATGTGCATCGACTATCGGCAACTGAACAAGGTCACTATCAAGAACAAATATCCTTTGCCTAGGATCAATGACTTGTTTGATCAATTGCAAGGAGCTAAGTATTTCTCCAAGATCGACTTAAGGTCAGGCTACCATCAATTGAAGATAAAGGCGGGAGATGTGTCTAAGTCTGCATTCAGGACCAGATATGGGCATTTTGAATTCCTAGTCATGCCATTCGGTTTGACAAATGCCCCGGCAGCATTCATGGATCTCATGAACAGGATTTTCAAGCCGACTCTGGACCGCTTTGTGATCGTGTTTGTGGATGACATTTTAGTATACTCCAGGACACAGAAGGAGCATAAGATGCATCTCCGGGTCACACTGAAGACACTTCGTGAGCATAAGCTATATGCTAAGCTTAGCAAGTGCGAGTTTTGGCTTGAAAAAATAGCATTTCTAGGCCATATGGTGTCAGAAGAGGGGATTTCAGTTGACCCTTCCAAGATAGAAGCAGTGGAAGGATGGAGAAGGCCAAAGAGTGTTACAGAGGTTCGAAGCTTTTTGGGCCTAGCTGGTTATTACAGAAGATTTGTGGAAGGTTTCTCTAGTTTGGCAGCTCCACTTACTCACCTAACTCTAAAGAACGCTAGATTTGAGTGGAATGAGAAATGTGAGAAGAGTTTTCCTGAGTTGAAGAAGCGTCTCACCACCGCTCCGATCTTGACTGTTCCATCAGGTAGTGAAGGTTTTGTGGTGTATAGTGACGCCTCACTCGTTGGGTTAGGTTGTGTTCTTATGCAACACAGGAAGGTGATTGCCTATGCTTCTCGGCAGTTGAAAAATCACGAGAAGAACTATCCTACCCATGATTTGGAGTTAGCAGCCTTGGTTTTTGCTCTTAAGATCTGGAGACACTACTTGTATGGTGCGCAGTTTGAAGTTTTCACCGACCACAAAAGTCTAAAGTATTTGTTCTCGCAGAAAGAGCTGAATTTGAGGCAGCACCGTTGGGTGAAATTCCTCAAGGATTATGATTGCTCTATCCAGCACCACCCGGGAAAAGCGAATGTAGTGATAGATGCGCTAAGTAGGAGACCTACTGGGTTCTTGGTACACTTGATGGTCCAAGAATGGAAGTTACTTGAAGAGGTGTCTAGCCTTGATGCGGGTTTCAATGTTGGAGCGTTTGGAGCCTTGTTGGCTAACATTATTGGATAGGATTGAAGACCTGCAGTGGAATGATGGAGAACTTCATCCTGCTATGAATAAGTCGCTTAGCAGTGGGTTTGAGGATTTCTCTTGGAGAGATGGTGGAGTCTGTTTCAAAGGTAGACTTTGTGTTCCGGATGATGAAGATTTAAGAAGGGAGATTCTGGATGAAGCACACAAGTCCAAGTATACGGTACATCCGGGAGGTACTAAGATGTACCAGAACCTCAAGAAGTATTTCTGGTGGAAAGGTATGAAGAAACATGTGGCTACCTTTGTATCCAAGTGTTTGGTGTATCAGCAGGTGAAGGCCGAACACAGGAGGCCGGTAGGACTTCTTTAGTCTCTTCCTATTCCCGAGTGGAAGTGGGAAAATATCTCCACGGATTTCGTTGTTAGTTTGCCAAAGACGGCCAAGAACTTTGATGTCATTTGGGTTGTGGTTGACCGATTGACTAAGTCAGCTCATTTTCTTCCATATCGGACCACTTTCAACTCCAATCAATTGGCTAACCTCTATATCAAGGAGATAGTCCGTTTGCATGGAGTGCCAGTTAGTATTGTCTTCGATCGAGATCCGAGATTTACATCCAAATTCTGGAAGAGTTTTCAGCAGGCCATGGGTTCCCATTTGGATTTTAGTATAGCTTTTCATCCGCAGACAGATGGGCAAACTGAGAGGGTGAACCAGATCATTGAGGACATGCTACGAGCTTGCATGTTGGACTTCCAGGGTAGTTGGGTTGATCACCTACCATTGGTTGAGTTTGCCTACAACAATACCTATCAAGCTAGCATTCAGATGGCATCATTTGAGGCACTTTATGGGAGGAGTTGTCGTTCACCTTTGTGTTGAGACGAAGTTGTCAAGAGGAAGCTTTTGGGTCCCGAGCTCGTTGGTCAGACTGTGGATAGAGTTCAGTTGATCAGGGAGAGGTTGAAAGCAGCTCAGAGTAGGTAGAAGAGCTATGCCGATACTCGCAGGAGAGATCTTGAGTTTCAAGTTAGAGATTTTGTGTTTGTAAGGATCTCACCTACAAAGGGGGTGATGAGATTCGGCAAGCGGGGCAAGCTTAGTCTGAGATATGTGGGTCCTTTTGAGATTATCACCCGAGTCGGGAAAGTTGTTTATCGGGTCACCTTGCCACCTCACATGGAAGGTGTGCATAATGTCTTTCACATCTCTATGTTGAGGAAGTACATTGCTGATCTTTCACATGTCATTCATTGGGAACCGTTGGAAATTTGAGAAGATTTGACTCTAGTGGAGCAACCGGCTCGAATCTTGGACCGAAAGGAGCAAGTTTTGCGTTCTAAGGTCATTCCTCTTGTACTCTTGCAATAGGAGCATCATTCTAGAGAAGAGGCTACTTGGGAGAGAGAAGCCAAAGTCCGCGAAAAGTACCCGCACTTGTTCACTTAAGGTACGTAAAATTTCGGGGACGAAATTCTTTTAAGGGGGAGGATGTAGAGACCCGAATCTTTTTTCATGTTTTTATTGCATTGCATTAGGGGTATTATAGTTCTTGTGATGTTTTAATGTTTATTGTATTGAATATCTAATGGGTGTAGTGTGATTAAGGTTTAATCGAACTTCTAGTTTAGGAATGTCATATCACACTCCAAACTTTAGGAAGCTCTAGTTTTGGCACCGTTTATTGGAATTGAGTGATTCTTGAACCATTAGAAAGGTATTGGAACCCTATTTGAGGTTCATGTTTAACATTTTTCCTTATTTCTAATCTAAGCTAAGTCAAAAATGGGTTTTCTGAGGTTTTGTCTGATGGAATTGCAGATCAGTCAACTTTGGGGAGTTTTTGGTCCATAAATAAAGGGGAATTTGGAAATTCTAACATGCCAAAAATGTTCATTTTCGAAAGACGTATCCAACACAAGTTGAATTGTCGAAATCCGACGGACAAGTCAAAAGTTATGACCAAAATAGTAGAGTAGGTCAAAAATCTGAAGAACACCGATCGCTCGGTCAGAAGTAGCGATCGATCGGTCCAAAACCGATCGATCGGTAGCTATCGACTGGTCCAAAAATTTTGTATAGGAAAATTTTTCAAAGAGTGTGTTTTTGACCGATCACTCGGTCATAAACACCGATCGATTGTTAGGTGACCGATCGCTCGGTCATAATCACCGATCGATCGGTCTTTCGTGTTGTTGACAGAATTTTAGTAAGGACTTTTAGGTCTTTTCGTTCTCAACCTTTGGGGCTATAAATAGGGGGTCCTACTCGAAATATTAAAATACTCTACCTATTTCTAACCTAATATGGCAAAAAGAGGGAGAAAACCTAGGGTTTTGGCAGAAGGGTTGCTTGGAGAAGAAGGAGATTGCTAGAAGATTGAGAGGAAAGCTTGGAGATCGTCGTCAAAGCTTCCCCAAATCACCTCGGGAGCATTTTGAATCCAAGGGAAGGATTCCTAAGGTCGATATACTATCCTAATCAACTCTATTTTAATGTTTAGTGAATATTAATATGATAGGAATTATAGAATAGAGATTAAATGCATTTTTCCCAAATTTTCTATGAAGTAAGCTAATTATTGATGTAAATGTGGATAGAAATGTGGATTTGGATGTGGATAGAATATATGAAGGATGGGAAATGTTTGGAGGATGGGATTAATATGTGGATATGAATGGTGAATTGATTGTATGGATGGATTTTGGTTTGATGAATGCTTGAAAATATAGAAGGGAAATGGATTCAAATTATGCGTACTCAAGGTGTTGGTAAAAATGCTTGAGAGGATAAATGTTATTATACTCTTATGAAATGGTAGTAAATTGATTATAAACTGTGATATGAATTTTGATAAGATATGTATATGTGATTGTTTGTTAAGTATGTTTAATTACTTGCATGAAAATTGATAGTTTGGAAGGTAAGAACTTAGAGGAAAATCTCTCAGACTGGGAATTCTCTAACTATTTGGTATGGGACAGTATAGTGGAGTTTCTATGGTGGGAGATCGGAATCTAAGCAAATACCAACTCGAATGTTAATTTCGACACTTAAGCACATATGCAAGTGTATGTTAAGAAAAGAGTCTCACAAGTCACACATGTGGACCACAAGCATGAGCATGGCATACATATGACATTCTGAATAAGCATAAGCATGACATGGTCCGTATCCGCTAAGAACGGCATGTCAATTACATTTGATTCATAAGCATGGTCCGTATCCGCCAAGAACGGCATGCTAACCAGATGACTTCTTAGACATGGTCCGTATCCGCCAAGAACGGCATGTCACATCATTGTATGATCTGAATAAGTGCATAAGCATAAGCATCTCACAAGCACGTGGTCTCATAAGCATAAGCAGCTCATAAGGGTATTGTCTTCTAAGTCTAAGATTCTCACAAGTACATGAGTCAAGGTGATGATATGATGTATATGCGCACACGTTCTTCCGTACTCTGATGATGTTATTATGCTATTGGATATGTTTCTAACTAAGTGCAGGTATATTATTATTTCTGGTTGGATTTTATATACACTGAGTACCTTTGTACTCAGCCGGGCTTTGTCTTGGCAGGTTTAGAGCAGGAGTACACGGCGGAGCCGTGGATTGAGGAAGCTTACGTCGAGGAATGAGGTGAAGGTGAGCCTTCCAATGAGGGAGCCAGGGGCTTTGATAGCTACCCCTATTAGCTTATGTTCTGTTTGGATTAAGAGATTTTGTAATAGACCTTTGGGAGGATGTTGCTCATTAGATTTTTATAGTTGTGCATTTATACCTTTTGGTTTATAGTGAGTTGTATATGTTGACAGTAGACTTGTCCAGGTTGGTTATAGTTTATATATCAGAATTTTATTACTCTCATTTTTGGAGACTTGTGTAGTAAGCCTTGTATGAATGGTTCTTTAAGCAGGTTAAGGAAATGTGACGATTCCAAAGTCCTATTTTAGCTTTGTGGGATTTTGGGGTCATTACAGGCACAGTCGTAGTGGAGACTACACATTAGCTTATGGGTGCTTAAATGTACACTGACTAATTGCATGCAATGAGAGATCATGCATAAGCATACTATCAGATAGTTGGTCTCTCATTCACATTAAACAGTTTCAATGATCCTTAGATCTGATGAGTTCATTTATAACTAAACAGTAATCTGATTGTTTTGATTCCACCAAAGTACTCTCTACCTGAGGGACTGTGATATGGTGATAGTTGGATATTCAGAAAGCTGTTCGAGTCATGATGAATTTCAAAGAAGAAATCCATGCTCATTAATTTGAGAGATTATCCAAGTTCCGGATAAGACAGTCGATCGAGCTTAAATCCTGTGCATGTGATTTTGACATCGAAATAAGTTTTGAAATATACTTTTATTCAAAGATATTATACTTATCAAAGGATTTTCTCAAAGTGTTTTACATGAGAAAATGTTTCTCATCGCTTAATCAGAAGTCTTGAAAACCCAGATGATGTGCAATGAGCTATGAGTTAAATAGTATCTTAATCTCGAAGGCCCATTAGGGATATTGTAATTGGAATGATCAATTGAATTAAAAAGTTCATGTGGCGGGATCCGTAATGGTTAATATTCTTACACTGGGATTCAATTGCAGCATGGATATCTTACGTCACTTGCAATTCCGATGTAATTCCTGTATAAGGTCATTGGGATAACATTGGATAAGCCAGGGTAAGAATGTCCCAGAGCAATCTGTGGAGATGCTCATATTAGAAATACAAGCTCAATATTTGATTAAATGTTAATCAATTAATTAAAGTGATTAAATGTTAATCACTATTAAAATGGATTAAAAGTTAATCTATGGTTTAGATTAAATGTTAATCTAAATTAAAGGATATTAATAATGGTTATTAATTAACATAAAATAAGGGGATATGGGTTTGACCCATATCCATTAAACAAATAAAGTATGGACATTAAAAGTGGGCCCAATCCCATGGGATTAAATCCGTAGGGTTGGCGCCAACTTGGACTTTCCTAATTAGATTAGGATTTGGTTAATTAAATAATTATTATAACTCCTTATTTTATGGGATTAGATTCCAATCTTAATAAACAAGAAACATAAAAGAAAAATGAGGATTTTTATTAAAAACTTGGAGACCAAGCACCATGGCTCACACCCCCCATGAGCTCACACCCACCCCATTGTGGGGTTTCCTTTTTGGTTAATAATCCTAATTGTTAGGAGTTAGTTAGGTTGTTGGGATTCCTAGAATCTAGGAATTAGTTACACCCCCTTTAATTATGGAATCCTTTTAGGAAAAGGAATCCCAAATTAGAAGGTTTGTAACAACTAATTAATTGTGAATTAATTAGAAGTTTAATAATTTAGAAACTCTCTTTAATAGGAAGTTTCCTAATTTGTGTAGGATTTGAATTGTTCAAATACTATAAAGTCCCCAACACACCAAATCGTGGGAGTGGATAATCATTATTATTTTTTCCCTTTCCCCTCTCCAAACTATGAGCTTCTAGGGAGATTTCTCTCCCTCTAATTTTCGTGAGCCCCTTTTGAGTAATTTCCAAGTTTTGATCTTAGGGTTTTGAACCCTAAGTGTATGGGTGATAGATAGTCTACACCAACATCTCTTCCTCTTCTTTTTGGTTCTTCAAGACCAAGAAAAGATCCAAAGCTTCACGGGGATAGCGAATAACAAGGATCGAGCTTCGAATATTTCTTTGAGAAGTCTCTACAAAGAGTTCTGACGGTTCATTGGTTTTTGCTTCACCGGAGAATATCATTCACCGAGGTAATACGACTAAAACGAATAGATAATTTTAGTTGTTTTCTATGGTGTTAAGATCATAGGGATCCAGTTTCCGCATAATTTTTATCCGGATCCCCTTCATTTGGGTGAGTAGAGTTCTCCAGAATTCGAGAGAGAGAGAAGTCCTAGAGAGAGAAATTTGTAGAGAGAGAAAGAGGAGAGAGAAGGAAAAAAAAGTGGGTCCTTGAGGTTGATCGCCCTCTCCGATGCATTGGCGGAGCCCCTTTTTGTGCTAGTCGCCTCGAAAAGTGTGAACTAGGTAAAACCCCTTTCCTTTCTTTTCTTTTTCCCCTTATTTTGCTATATTTGTTATGTGGGATGGATGCATGTCTTTTGGCGTGGATGAAAAAGTGTTAGACCCCGTGGATGTGTTATGGGAAGGTGGTTATGCGTGAAAATTGAGTAGAGGGGTGTAGCCCTTGGTCTCAGGTGTCAAAACCCTGGATTTAGACTCACTGTGTGAATGACGTGGATGGAAAAAAGGTCGGAGACCCCTATGTGATGTGTTGAAGGGTAGGATGTGCATGGAAAATCAATAGAGGGGTGTAGTCCTCGGTCTCGGGTGTTAAAATCCCGGATTTAGGCTCACTGTGTATTGGGCGATCGATCGCCCAGCACTGGCGATTGATTGCCAGTGCCCAGGCTTGTGTTTATGGGTTGTGACGATGTTTGGACTTTATGTGGACCATCGGGGAGCCTGGATTGGGTCCCGGGGGTGTTAGATCGTCACCCTAGGGTGTCGAAATGTCTGTTTGAGTGTCGTGTAAAGTGATGGAGACATCCATTGGCCTGGAAATATTTCCAAATGGGATGGTATGTTACAGGATTTGGTCTATGGGTATGAGGCCCAACTGTTTCAGTTAATCAAGCGAAGCTTAAGTTAACTGGGGTTACTCGATGGTTAGAAAACTTAACCAGGATTAAAGTATAGTCCTCTGTGACTGATAGTCGGGAGTGGACAAATTATTATCCATAGATCCTATTTGACTATAGGTCGGAAGTGGTGATGTTGTATAGTCCTCCGTGACTGATAGTCGGGAGTGGGTGAATTTGTTATCCTTAGATCCTCTTTGGCTAGGTCTAGAGTGGTGGTGTGATGTTGTCGCGACCCAAAACCCACCCTAGGAGTTAGAGTGAATCTTGGACGACTAATCATGACTTACATGACTTGCTTGACAAACCAACCTGAAAAACCCACAGAGCATATACAAAGAGGATATACAGCGGAAATATACTCTAACATAGCACAGCGGAAGACTTAACCAAACCTCTATGTATATACATATGTGATCCAAGTTACACAAAAGAAGTCCAAAAGAAAGTGCGGACAGGCCCGCCAAAATACATGGATATACATCTCTCAACTCACCCACAGCTCTATCACTCAGAATCTACAACCACTACCTAATAATAGCCCTCTACCGGAGGTTCCTCCAAAGGTTCCTCGACGTACTCCTCCTCCACCCATGGGCTCGGAGCACAAACATCAAATGGAGCAGTAGCTCCCTCAGCACCTGCCGACATAAGAAGTACGGCTGAGCATGGAATACTCAGCGGGTACCAAATACTAACCAACAGTCATAGCAACACCATAACAGTATAGGAAGCAGGAAGTAGTTCACATATATAAAGCAGGAACAATTAATATCATAACAAGGAAATAAAGCAATTTATAATCATGCTTGCATTTCATAAAAATCGATAAAACCCTTGAAAACATCGTGCACTTGACTTGACTGAAATTACCCTTTTCGTGATTGAAACTTGTCTATCGCATCATGCGTGTCATGCCATGCGTGTCATGCTTGTATCATGCTTGCTTGCTCAGAAAATAAACTACTTGTGAGGGAAGGGAGACCCTTCTTCCTAAATGATCATGCTTGCCATGCCATGTTCTATGCTTGCTCGGAAAATAAACTACTTGTGAGGGAAGGGAGACCCTTCTTCCTAAATGATCATGTTTGCCATGCCATGTTCCATGCTTGCTCGAAAAATAAACTACTTGTGAGGGAAGGGAGACCCTTCTTCCTAAATGATCATGCTACTCATGCCATGTTCCATGCTTGCTTGAAAAGTAAACTACTTGTGAGGGAAGGGAGACCCTTCTTCCTAAAATGCACTTGCGAGGGAAGGGAAACCCTTCTTATGCATGCTAGTCTTGTTCTTGCCAAAAGCGAGGTAAAACATATTGTAGGATATGTCCCACCTCTAATTCTCGTTCTTGAAAACCTCGGTAAATTCATGTCATGCATGTCGTGCTCGTGGAAGCGTGTACATACTTGCATTTAAATTTAAATATGACATTTGGAGAGTTCACAATACATAGAACATCAATCATTTGAGCAATTCAATCTTCATGCAATTTAGGGAAAAAGAAGAAGGCACACTATCATAGGTCCTAGCAATTTCCGCAATTAAGTAAGCATGCATTTCCTTAATTTACAATTCATTTCTTTCACCTTGGCATTTCATCAAACATGGTGAGTACATTATTTGTTAAGCCTATCACATGCTTTTCTAGGTGGGTTCATATTCACAACATGCTTGTATGTTTATTATTGGTGCAATGCCCTTCCCCATTTCATTCATCACATCATCCACACGGCATCCATTCGCCAACATCCATCTCCATTCACCATTCACACAACCCATCTCATAACACATATATAGATGAAGGAAAAAATAAAGGATAATAGGAATAAGGGAAGAAAAATAAAGAACTATAACTAGGAGGGTAGCAAAAGGTACCGACCTTGACAAATGAGGGAAAGAATACCCTTCCAAAACGTTCATGAGTAGTTGCCCTAGCTTGGAGAAACTGCTCCTCACGTGCTTGAACCGTGATCTTGAAGAAACCGAGCTTGAGGATGAGTGTGGGTCTCAAACCCCTTTGATTCCTTCTCAAAAGAAAGCCCTAGGTTAGAAAACCCCTTTTCTCTTCTCTCCTTAACTCTCAAATAACCTAAGTGTTGAGAATGACCTCTAAAGGCTTGGGCAAGCCTTAAGAGCAAAGAGTGAAACGCCCAAAAGATGAAAACACCCTTACTGAAATTCTGCAAAACACGATACACCGATCGATCGGTGTTTTATACCGAGCGATCGGTTGCTTACTGATCGATCGGTTTCCTAACCGAGCGATCGGCCAAAAACGTGCTCTCTGGAAAATTTTCCCATACAAATTTTTTGACAAGTCGATAGCCACCGATCGATCGGTTTTGGACCGATCAATCGCTCCATGAATCGAGCGATCGGTGGTCTATAGGTCCAAAGTGTTTTGGACATATCTTTTGACTCGTTCGTCGGATTTTGACGATTCAACTTGCGTTGGGTTCGTACTTCAAAACTGAACATTTCTGGCATTCGGAATTTTTAATTTCTTCCTTATTTATTAATTGTACTATATTAAAGGCAAATTGGCTACGAAAGTGTCATGCATTAAACATGAAAAAGTCTGGGGCTCTACATCCTCCCCCCTTACAAAAATTTCGTCCTCGAAATTTAGATGATACTTGCATTACAAACCAAAACAAAATTACAAGTCATACAAAACCTATACAAAACTCATTCAAACAATTCCGGGTACTTTGCTTTGACTTCGGCCTCACGTTCCCATGTAGCCTCTTCTCAAGCATGATGCTGCCATTGCACAAGAATCAATGGAATAGTTTTATTGCGAAGGACTTGCTCTCTCTGATCCAATATATGAACCGGCCTCTCAACTAAAGTGTGATCCTCTCGAATTTCCAACGGTTCCAAGTCTATAACATGCGAAGGATCCGCAATGTACTTCCGAACCATAGACACATGGAAAACGTTGTGAACCACGGCCATGTGAGGTGGAAGAGCTACCCTGTAAGCAACCTCACCAACTCGCGTGATGATCTCAAACGGGCCAACATATCGAGGACTAAGCTTGCCTCACCTGCCAAATCTCATAACTCCTTTGCTAGGAGATACCTTCACAAAGACTTGATCCCCAACCTGGAATTCCAAGTCCCTACGGCGTGTGTCTGCATAGCTCTTTTGACGATCTTGAGCGACTTTCAACCAATCCCGGATGATCTTGACTATACTCGCAGTTTGCTCAATCAATTCCGGACCTAACACCTTTCTTTCTCCTACCTCATCCCAGTAGAGAGGAGACCTGTAGCTTCGCCCATATAAGGCCTCAAAAGGTGCCATTTGGATGCTCGCCTCATAGCTATTATTATAAACGAATTCAACCAAAGACAAGTGTTCTTCCCAACTGCCCTTGAAATCCAACATACATGCCCGAAGCATGTCTTCGATGATTTGGTTCACTCTCTCAGTTTGTCCATCCGTTTGTGGATGAAAGACGGTGCTGAAATCAAGTCGGGAACCCATAGCATCCTGAAAACTTTTCCAGAATCTTGATGTGAATCTCGGATCCCAATCTGAGACAACACTGACTGGCACCCCATGTAGCCTAACCACTTCCTTGATGTACAGAGCGGCCAATTGGCTAGAATTGAACGTGATCCGGTAAGGTAAGAAATGCGCGGAGTTTGTCAAACGGTCCACCACAACCCAAATCGCATCTGAGCCCCTTGCCGTCTTTGGCAAGCCGACTATGAAGTCCATGGAGATGTTCTCCCATTTCCACTCGAGAATAGGAAGAGACTGTAATAGACCTGCGGGCCGCATGTGCTCTGCTTTCACCTGTTGGCACACCAAACACCGTGCCACATATTCTGCAACATCCCTCTTCATATTCCACCACCAAAAGTGACTCTTGAGGTTCCTGCCTGTACATCTTTGTACCCCCTGGATCCACCGTGTACTTTGCTCAGTGGGCTTCATCCATAATCTCTCGTCGAAGATCCGCATTGGCCGGAACACAAAGCCTTCCCTTGAAGGTGATAGCACCTCGGCTAGTGAGAGAGAAATCCTCACTACCCTTGGCAACTTCCTTGTCCCGATAAGCCAACAATTCAACATCCGTGGCTTGGTATTCTTGGATCAAATCTATAATGTATGGCCGAACCGTGACATTTTCCAAGGCAGGACCGCAAACTGTATCATTCACACTAATGTCCAGATTTTCCAAATCCTCTAATAATCTCCATTCTTGCACCAACATGTGTGTTAATAACCCCGGAGGTCTTCTACTCAAGGCGTCCGCTACAATGTTTGCTTTGCCTGGGTGGCATTGGATGGTACAATCATAGTCTTTCAAAAATTTCATCCAACGCCGTTGCCTTAGATTCAGCTCCTTTTAGGAAAAGAGATACTTGAGACTCTTGTGATCCGTGAACACATAGAACTCCACCCCATAAAGGTAATGGCACCAAATCTTGAGTGCAAACACAACCGCCGCAAGCTCCAAGTCGTGCGTGGGATAATTCTTTTCATGCTCTTTCAATTGCCTCGATGCGTAAGCAATGAATTTCTTGTGTTGCATGAGCACACACCCAAGTCCAACATGCGAGGCATCACTGTACACCTCATAACCACCATGTCTGGATGGCACTGTAAGGACGGGGGCCGTGGTAAGCCTCTTCTTTAGTTCCATGAAACTGATCTCACACTTATCACTCCATACAAATTTCGCATTCTTCCTTGTCAAATAAGTGAGCAGTGCTGCAAGGCTGGAGAAATCCTCTACGAATCTCCTGTAGTAACCTGCCAACCCAAGGAAACTGCGTATCTCTGTGACACTCTTAGGCCTCGCCCAACTCATGACTACCTCTATCTTCTTCGGATCTACCGAAATTCCTTTCGCGGATACAACGTGGCCTAGGAATGCCACATCTTCCAACCAAAACTCACACTTGCTAAGTTTGGCGTACAGCTTATGCTCTCTCAGCATTTCCAAAGCAAGGCGAAGGTCTCGCATGTGATCTTCCCGTGTCTGGGAGTACACCAAGATATCGTCGACAAACACGATCACTCATCAATCCAGGTATGGCCGGAACACCCGGTTCATTAAATCCATAAAGGCTGCCGGCACATTTGTGAGACCAAAAGGCATCACCAAGAACTCATAGTGTCCGTATCGAGTCTGAAAAGCAGTTTTGGGCACATCCTCGGCCTTGATCTTCAACTGGTGGTAACCTGACCGAAGATCGATCTTAGAGAAAAATTTGCTCCCTTCAACTGATCGAACAAGTCATCAATCCTAGGCAATGGGTACCTATTCTTTATAGTGACCTTGTTCAACTGTCGGTAATCGACGCACATCCGCATCGAGCCATCCTTCATCTTAACAAATAACACAGGGGCACCCCACGGTGAGACACTTGGTCGAATGAAACCAAGGCCTTGCAATTCCTCCAACTAAGTCTTCAACTCCTTGAGTTCAATAGGGGCCATTCTATATGGAGCCTTGAAAATAGGAGCAGTGCCTGGTGCAAGCTCGATCACAAACTCAATCTCCTTGTCTGGAGGCAATCCTGGCAACTCCTCTGAAAATACATCCAGGAATTCACTCACGATTGGAATAGTCGAAGAGTCCTTTACCTCGGGGTTCGCAAGGCTCAACGCCATAAAACGGGCAATATCTCTACTTCTCAACCCCCGAAAATGAAATGGCTTGCCTTCCACTGGCCGGAAGAGTACCATATTTTCAAAACAAGCCACATGCCCATGATGTGTTGCCAACCAATCCATTCCTAAGATGACATCGAAGTCTTGAAATCCGAGGATGATTAGATCAACCGCCAACTCGTGGCTCCTCACTTGAACCACACTGCTTCTATACACTTTATCAGCCAATACTGTCTTGCCAAGAGGAGTCGAAATGGCTAACTCCGGTTCCAGCTGGGTAGGCTCCACAGAAAAGCCTTCTGAAAAACTCGGTGAGACAAACGAATGAGTAGACCCGGTATCAGTCAACACTCGAGCCAAACATTCATTGACTAGTAAGGTTCCTGAAATTTTAGCTAGCTAAGTCAATCCATGCATCAACAGCGTATAAATATCGGTATATATACATATAATCATACCATATATGTACACAGTCGAATAATACATAACAAAAATTTTAAGGATAATTAAATAAACTACAACTGCGTACCTTGCACTATATCGTCAGATGCAAGTGCATCACCCTCTGTCAGGACAAAAACTCACCCCTGGTTCGCCTGGCGAGGCGGAGGTGCAGAACGTGCAGGCTAAGAGGATGCCTGGTATGATCCTGTTGGGCGTGTTGGGGGCCTAATCCCCTGAGACTGGCCTGGTAAATGCCGAGTAGGGCAATCCCTGATTATATGGCCCTGGCGACCGCAATGATAACATCCACACGATGCTCTTCGGCAATCTCCTGCCGGATGCCTTCGGCCGCATGAAGTACAGACCTCGTATGTGTAAGTCGGAGGGGCCGGAGGTGGTGCATACCTCGCTACCGGAGGTGCAACAGGCCGTGGGGCCGGAAGAGCCTGAGGTCGCGGTGCCTGAGGCATGTACGGCCGTGGAACTGGAGGCGCATAAGATGGCCTCATCGGTTGTGCTGGCCATGTGTACTGATAAGGGCTGGTACGAACCCGCCTCTCTGGAGGTTCTGAACTACTGGCTTGGCCTCTCGCCAACTCCCTCTTCTTGGACACGGCCTCAGAATTCGCCTCGACCAATAAGGCTTTGTCTACTACCTCAGGGTAGGTAGCATGTCTGAAAACCGAAACCTTCTCCATGATAACATCTTTAAGCCCTTGCTCAAACCTTCTTGCCTTCATCGCCTCGGTAGCAACCATATGAGTCGTGAAGCATGATAGCTCCGTGAACTTAGCCTCATATTGTGCTACTGACATCGAACCTTGCTCTAGGGTTATGAACTATCTTTCTTTCTTTTCCCGTGCTTCAACAGGAAAGTATTTTTTGTAAAAAGTATTGTTGAACTCCTCCTAAGTCCAGGGTTGACCCTGCATAGTCAAATCTCGCGTCCTCAATGCGGACAACCACCAATGGTAGGCTTCGCCCTCTAGCATGAAAACAGCCCATGCTACTTTCTCTTCCTCTGTCGGAGAGAGAACCGCAAAGAACTTCTCCACTTGGAGGATCTAAGCCTCCGCAGCAAGAGGGTCCACACTCACATGGAATGATGGAGGCCTCAATCTCCTGAATGCCTCAACCCCAACTGTACGATGTACTGGAGTCGTAGGCGGTAGAGTAGATGCTGCCGACGACGGTATAGCTTGCCGAGCCGCCATGATGGCGAGAGTCTCAGCAATAGAGCCTAAGACCTGGGAGAGGTCCGGCTGCTCAACCTCATCTCGAGAAGAAGATGAAGCTCTGGTGTGTGGTCCACGACCCCGTGTGCCCTGCCTCATGACTAAAGCCCTGAGAACAATAGCACCACATGAGTCTCACTTGAAACCACAATTTATCGTAGTTCCAGTTCACAATAATTCAATTTGTATTAATTGTATAATACTAATATACATCGCATCACAACCATCAGTGTATTTATAATATTATACCTTGGTGTTCTAGCGTTCCTAAGACTCGTACTTGGTTGTAAGCAACCATTTTGACTAAGACTAAAGTTTAGTCTTACACTTGGAACAAGACTCGCTTCCGACTTACTTCCATCCTAACTTGTTTCTAAGTGCTCTTGTCAAGCCGTGGTATTAGATTCAAGGTGACCCTAGAGAGCTAAAGCCTAAGCTTTGATACAACTTCTTGTCGCGACTCAAAACCCACCCTATGAGTTAGAGTGAATCTTGGACGACTAATCATGACTTACATGACTTGCTTGACAAACCAACCTGCAAAAACCCACAGAGCATATACAAAGAGGATATACAGCAGAAACATACTCTAACATAGCACAGCGGCAGACTTAACCAAACCTCTATGTATATACATATGTGATCCAAGTTACACAAAAGAAGTCCAAAAGAAAGTGCGGATAGGCCCGCCAAAATACATGGATATACATCTCTCAACTCACCCACAGCTCTATCACTCAAAATCTACAACAACTACCTAATAGTAGCCCTCTACCGGAGGTTCCTCCAAAGGTTCCTCGACGTACTCCTCCTCCACCCATGGGCTCAGAGCACAGACATCAAATGGAGCAGTAGCTCCCGCAACACCTACCGACATAAGAAGTACGGCTGAGCATGGAATACTCAGCGGGTACCAAATACTAACCAACAGTCATAGCAACACCATAGCAGTATAGGAAGCAGGAAGCAGTTCGCATATATAAAGCAGGAACAATTAATATCATAACAAGGAAATAAAGTAATTTATAATCATGCTTGCATTTCATAAAAATTGATAAAACCCTTGAAAACATCGTGCACTTGACTTGACTGAAATTACCCTTTTCGTGATTGAAACTTGTCTATCGCATCATGCGTGTTATGCTTATATCATGCTTGCTTGCTATGAAAATAAACTACTTGTGAGGGAAGGGAGACCCTTCTTCCTAAATGATCATGCTTGCCATGCCATGTTCCATGCTTGCTCAGAAAATAAACTACTTGTGAGGGAAGGGAGACCCTTCTTCCTAAATGATCATGCTTGTCATGCTATGTTCCATGCTTGCTCGAAAAATAAACTACTTGTGAGGGAAGGGAGACCCTTCTTCCTAATTGATCATGCTTGCTATGCCATGTTCCATGCTTGCTCGAAAGTAAACTACTTGTGAGGGAAGGGAGACCCTTCTTCCTAAAATGCACTTGCGAGGGAAGGGAAACCCTTCTTATGCATGCTAGTCTTGTGCTTGCCAAAAGCGAGGTAAAACATATTGTAGGATATGTCCCACCTCTAATTCTCATTCTTGAAAACCTCGGTAAATTCATGTCATGCATGTCGTGCTCGTGGAAGCTTGTACATACTTGCATTTAAATTTAAATATGACATTTGGAGAGTTAACAGTACATAGAACATCAATCATTTGAGCAATTCAATCTTCATGCAATTTAGGGAAAACAAGAAGGCACACTATCATAGGTCCTAGCAATTTCCGCAATTAAGTAAGCATGCATTTCCTTAATTTACAATTCATTTCTTTCACCTTGGCATTTCATCAAACATGGTGAGTACATTATTTGTTAAGCCTATCACATGCTTTTCTAGGTGGATTCATATTCACAACATGCTTGTATGTTTATTATTGGTGCAATGCCCTTCCCCATTTCATTCATCACATCATCCACACGGCATCCATTCGCCAACATCCATCTCCATTCACCATTCACACAACCCATCTCATAACACATATATAGATGAAGGAAAAAATAAAGGATAATAGGAATAAGGGAAGAAAAATAAAAAACTATAACTAGGAGGGTAGCAAAAGATACCGACCTTGACAAATGAGGGAAAGAATCCCCTTCCAAAACGTCGTGAGTAGCTGCCCTAGCGTGCTTGAACCGTGATCTTGAAGAAACCGAGCTTGAGGATGAGTGTGGGTCTCAAACCTCTTTGATTACTTCTCAAAAGAAAGCCCTAGGTTAAAAAACCCCTTTTCTCTTCTCTCCTTAGCTCTCAAATAACCTAAGTGTTGAGAATGAGCTCTAAAGGCTCAGGCAAGCCTTAAGAGGAAAGAGTGAAACCCCCAAAAGGTGAAAACACCCTTACTGAAATTCTGCAAAACACGATACACCTATCGATCGGTGTTTTATACCGAGCGATCGGTTGCCTACCGATCGATCGGTTTCCTAACCGAGCGATTGGCCAAAAACGTGCTCTCTGGAAAATTTTCCCATACAAAATTTTTGACCAGTCGATAGCCACCGATCGATCGGTTTTGGACCGATCGATCGCTCCATGGACCGATCGATCGGTGGTCTACAGGTCCAAACTGTTTAGGCCATATCTTTTGACTCGTTCGTCGGATTTTGACGATTCAACTTGCGTTGGATTTGTACTTCGAAAAGAAACATTTTTAACGTTTCGGAATTTTCAATTTCTTCCTTATTTACTAATTGTACTACATTAAAAGCAAATTGGCTACGAAAGTGCCATGCATTAAACATGAAAAAATCCGGGGCTCTACAGATGTACTCCTCCTGATTGATAGTCGGGAGTGGGAATTTGATATCCATAGATCCTCTTTGACTAGGTCAAGAGTGGTGATGTCGTATAGTCCCCTTGACTAATAGTCGGGAGTGGGTGGAATAATGTCCATAGATCCTCTTTAGCAAGGTACATGACTGATCATTGGGAGTGGGTGGAATAATGTCCATAGATCCTCTTTGGCGAGATACGTGACTAATCGTCGGGAGTGGGTGGAGTATTATCCATAGATCGTCTTTGGCTAGGTTTGGAGTGGTGGTATTGTGGTCAAGAGTGGTGATCGTCTTTCGCGATGTACATGACTGATCGTCAGGAGTGGGTGGAATAATGTCCATAGATCCTCTTTGGCGAGGTACGTGACTGATCTCGAGGAGTGGGTGGAGTGTTATCCATAGATCCTCTTTGGCTAGGTCTAGAGTGGTGGTATTGTATAGTCCTCCATGACTGATAGTCGGGAGTGAGTGGATTTGATATCCATAGATCCTCTTTGGTTAGGTCTGGAGTGGTAGTGTTAAGTGAGTCCTCTGTGACTGATAGTCGGGAGTGGGTGTATTTGATATCCATAGATCCTCTTTAGCTAGGTCTGGAGTTGTGGTGTTAAGTGAGTCCTCTGTAATTGATAGTCGGGAGTAGGTGGATTTGATATCCATAGATCCTCTTTGACTAGGTCTGGAGTGATGGTATGATGTAGTCCTCCTTGACTAATAGTCTGGAGTGGATGGTTATGTGATCTGATAAATATGCTGTGAGGATAGAATTCTCCACCATGGCTGAGTTAGATGATTTGTGTTGGTTCTAACGGGTGAAGGCCCGAATTATGTATTGAGTATATGGACTCAAGGTTGTACGGAGTCTAAGGACTCAAGGTTTGATTTCATTGGGTGTATGCTCGTTGATCTCGATAGTTATCATGGAGGTATGGGACGTCATGGTAACAGAGTTGAAGGTAACGAATTCTGAAATGGATAACGACTCTACGGACTCTAAATTGGATATTGAGTCTATGGACTTAAGGATAAAGGTTGAACATAGACGAAGGCCAGTAGATTGAGTATGGGGAGTCAAGGATAGAGTGTGAGCGGTTATCTGGAACGATAACCTAGTGGTGTTGTAACGACCCCAAAATCTTACAAGGCTAAAATAGGACTTTGGAATTGTCACATTACTTAAACCTGCTTAAAAATCATACATACAAGGCACACTACACGAGTCTCCAAAAATGAGAATAGTAAAAATTTTTAATATATATAAACCCAAACCATCCTGTACAACGGTCATCTATCCAACATAAACAAAATAATCTAGTACCATCTGCAAAGTAGTCTAATAAGCAACATCATCTAAAAATCTATTACAAATCTCCTAAACAAAACAAAACATAAACTAATAGGGGTAACCATCAAAGCCCCTAGCTCCCTCCTTTGAAGGTTCACCTTCTCCTCCTTCGACGTAAGCCTCCTCAATCCACGGCTCCGTCGTATTCTTATGCTTGTGGGCCACATGTATGACTTGTGAGACTCTTATCTTAACATGCACGTGCGTTTGTGCATAAGTGTCGCAATTAACATTCGAGTTGGTAATCGTTTAAATTCCGATCTCCCACCATGGAAACTCCACTATGATGTCCCATATCATATAGTTAGAGAATTCCCGATTTGAAAGATTTTCCTCTAAATTTTTACCTTCCCAAATACCAATTACCATGCAAATAATTAGGCATAACTTAGTATACAATCACATATATATACATTATCATAATTCTTAGCATAATTCACAATCAATTTCCAACAATTCCATAGTAATATATTAGTATTTATCCTCTCAAGCATTTTCACAAACACTTTGGGTACGTAGATTATGAATCCATTGCCCTTTCATATTTTCAAAATTTCATCAAACCATAATCCATCCATACAACTCAAATACAATCCACCTCCACACATTCATCCCATCCTCCATAGTATTTTCCATCCTCCATACATTCCATCCACCTTATTAAACCATATTTCCATCCATAATAGCTTACTTCATATAAAATTGGGGAAAAATACATCTAATCTCTATTTCTATCATTTCTATCAAATTAATATTCACAAAACATTATAATAGAGTTGATTTGAATAGTATATCGACCTTAGGGATCCTTCCCTTGGATCCAAATCGCTCCTAAGAAGCTTTGAGGAAGATCTCCAAGCTCTCCTTGCAATCTCCTAGCAATCTCCTTCTTCTCCAAGCAATCTCTCCCTCAAAATCCTAGGTTTCCTCTTTTCTTTTCCTAAATTAGATTAGAAATAGTCTAGAACCCTAAAAATCTCGAAATAGGGCCTCTATTTATAGGCCCAAGGATTAAAAAATCCAAAAAACACTTTTTTTTAACAAAACTAGGTCTGCGTGCGATCGATCGCTACCTTTGGTGCGATCTATCGCACTTAGACCCGAAAGCTAATAAAAAAAACTTGCCTGAATGCAATCGATCACAGAAATTTATGATAGATCGCAATATTTTGCGATCGATCACACCTTATTTGCAATAGATCGCAGCTCACCTCTGATTCCGGCTGATTTTTACCTTACTTTGGTATTTTGACCATAACTTTTGACTCGCTAATTGGATTTTAACGATTTAATTTGCTTTGGACTCGTCTTTCAAAGGAAAACAACTTTGGTGTTTTACAAAAATCCTAATTTTGAGTTTTTAAAGGTTTAAATTGACTACAAAGCTGACTGGTCTGTAATTTTAGCTGACAAAACATTGTAAAACCTACTTTTGACTAAGCTTAGACTAAAAATATAGAAAAATATTAAACATCAACCTCGAAGAGGGTTCCAATACCTTTCTAATGGTTCAAGAATCACTCAATTCTGATAAACGGGAAAAAAACTAGAGCTTCCTAAAGTTCAGGTTGTGTTAAGGCCTCCCTCTCTTTACAACTTTGATTAAGCCTAAATCACACCACACTGATTAGATATAAATACACACACATTAAAACATGATAAAAAAACTATAATACCCTTAATACTTGCATAAAAAGCATGAAAAAGATTCGGGTTTCTACATCCTCCCCTCCTTAAAAGAATTTCGTCCTCGAAATTTGCGTACCTTAGGTGAACAAGTGAGGGTACTTTTCACGGACCTCGGCTTCTCTCTCCCAAGTAGCCTCTTCTCTAGAGTGATGCTCCCATTGCAAGAGCACAACTGGAATGACCTTAGAATGCAAAACTTGCTCCTTCTGGTCCAAGATTCGAGCTGGTTGCTCCACTAGAGTCAAATCTTCCCGAATTTCTAACAGTTCCAAATCAATTTCGTGTGAAGGATCCAAAATATACTTCCTCAACATAGAGATGTGAAAGACATTATGCACACCTGCCATGTGAGGTGGCAAGGTAACCCGATAAGCAACTTCTCCGACCCAGGTGATGATCTCAAAATGACCCACATATCTCGGATTGAGCTTGCCCCGCTTGCCGAATCTCATCTTTCCCTTCGTAGGTGAGATCTTGACAAACACAAAATCTCCAACTTTGAACTCGAGATCTCTCCTGCGAGTATCAGCATAGCTCTTCTACTTACTTTGAGCTGCTTTCAACCTCTCCCTGATCAACTGAACTCTATCCACATTCTAACCAACGAGCTCGGGACCCAGAATCTTTCTCTCGCCAACTTCATACCAACACAAAGGTGAACGATAACTCCTCCCATAGAGTGCCTCAAATGGAGCCATCTGAATACTCGTTTGATAGCTATTGTTGTAGGCAAACTCAACCAATGGCAAGTGATCATCCCAACTGCCCTGAAAGCCTAACATGCATGCCTGTAGCATATCCTCTATGATCTAGTTCACCCTCTTAGTTTGCTCATTTGTCTGCGGATGAAATGTCGTACTAAAATCCAAATGGGAACTCATGGCCTGCTGAAGACTCTTTCAGA
Organism: Tetracentron sinense; assembly: GCA_015143295.1. NCBI lineage: Eukaryota > Viridiplantae > Streptophyta > Magnoliopsida > Trochodendrales > Trochodendraceae > Tetracentron > Tetracentron sinense. Next base: position 3,471,938 of record CM026567.1, on the reverse strand, counting down.
ATCTAGATGTAAATCTAGGATCTCGATTAAAAATAATATTAACTGGCACTCCATGCAAACGGACTATCTCCTTGATATGAAGGTTAGCCAATTGATTGGAGTTGAAAGTGGTCTGATATGGAAGAAAATGAGTTGACTTAGTCAATCGGTCGACCACAACCCAAATGACATCAAAGTTCTTCGTTGTCCTTAGCAAAATAACAATGAAATCCAAGGAGATATTTTCCCACTTCTACTCAGGAATAGGAAGAGATTAAAGAAGTCCTGCCGGTCTCTGGTGTTCGGCCTTCACTTGCTAACACACCAAACACTTTGACACAAAAGTAGCCACATCCTTCTTCATACCTTTCCACCAGAAATTCTTCTTAAGGTTCTGGTACATCTTAGTACCTCCCGGATGGACAGTATATTTGGACTTGTGTGCTTCATCTAGAATCTCCCTTCTTAAATCTTCATTATCCAAAACACAAAGTCTATCCTTGAAACAAACTCCACCATCTTTTCAAGAGAAATCCTCAAATCCGCTGCTAAGCGACTTGTTCATGGCAGCGTGCAGTTCTCCATCATTCCACTACAGGTCTTTAATCTTATCCAATAAGGTTGGTCTGACCATAATGTTAGCCAACAAAGCTCCAGACACTCCCACACTGAAACCCGCATTAAGGCTAGACGCCTTTTCAAGTAGCTTCCATTCTTGGACCATCAAATGTGCCAAGAATCCAGTAGGTCACCTACTTAGCGCATCTGCCACTACATTTGCTTTCCCCAAATGATACTGGATAGAGCAATCATAATCATTGAGGAATTCCATCCAACGGCGTTGCCTCAAATTTAGCTATTTTTACGAGAACAAATACTTTAGACTCTTGTGATCGATGAATACTTCAAACTACGCACTGTACAAGTAGTATCTCCAAATCTTGAGAGCAAAGACTAAAGCTGCCAACTCCAAATCATGGGTAGGATAGTTTTTCTCGTGGTCTTTCAAATGCCGAGAAGCATATGCAATAACTTTCCCGTGTTGCATGAGAACACAACTTAACCCAATAAGTGAGGCGTCACTATACACCACAAAACCTTCACTACCGGATGAACAGTCAAGATCGGAGCGGCAGTAAAACACTTCTTCAACTCAAGGAAACTCTTCTCACATTTCTCATTCCACTCGAACTTGGTGTTCTTTCGAGTTAGGTGAGTGAGTGGAGCTGCCAAACTGGAAAATCCTTCCACAAATCTTCAATAATATCCAACTAAGCCCAAGAAGCTTCAAACCTCTATAACACTCTTTGGCCTTCCCCATCCTTCCACTGCTTCTATCTCAGAAGGATCCACAGAAATCCCCTCTCCAAACACCACATGGCCCAGAAATGCTACCTTTTCTAACCAAAACTCGCACTTGTTAGCTTAGTATATAGCTTATGCTCTCGGAGTGTCTTCAGTGTGGTTCGGAGATGTAACTCATGCTCCTTTTGTGTCTTGGAGTACACAAGAATGTCATCCACGAACATGATCAAAAAGTGGTCCAGAGTCGACTTGAAGATTCTATTCATAAGATCCATGAATGCTGCCGGAGCATTTGTCAAACCAAACAACATGACTAGGAATTCAAAATGCCCATATTTGGTTCTGAACACAGACTTAGGCACGTCTTCTGCCTTTATCTTCAGTTGATGGTAGCCCAACCTTAAATCGATCTTGGAGAAATACTTCGCTCCTTGCAACTGATCAAACAAATCATCGATCCTTGGTAAAGGATATTTTTTCTTAATAGTGACCTTGTTCAGTTGCCAATAGTCGATGCACATCCTCATCGAACCATCCTTCTTCTTCATGAATAATACTAGAGCTCCCCAAGGTGATACACTTGGGCGGATAAACCCAAGATCAAGCAATTCATCAATCTGCTCCTTTAACTCTTTCAACTCTACTGGAGCCATCCTATATGGCGCTTTAGAGATAGGTGTCGTACCCGGAGCTAACTCAATTGCAAACTCTACTTCTCTATCCCACGGCAAACCCGGCAAGTCTTTGGGAAAGACATCCATAAATTCCTCTACAACAGGGATCCTTGAGGAATCTGGTGCTCCCGAGATAGTAAGACTTCCGCAAAACGAGTTAAGTCTTTCTTCTTCAACCCTTAGAAACGAAAAGGAGACTCACTGATTGGCTTAAAGTTAACCACCTTCCAAAAATAGTCAACATGCCCATGGTATTTGGAAAGCCAATCCATGCCTAGTATGACGTCGAAGTCTTGGAATTCAAAGACAATCAAATCAGCTGGCATTTCTCTCAGACTCACTCGAATATCACAAGCTCGATAGACTTTATCAGTGATGACTGAACTACCAACAGGAGTGGCGATCGATAGTTGACGGTCTAACAAACATGGCTCCATCGGAAACTCTCTTGCAAAACTAGGTGTGACGAAGGAGTAAACCCAGTATCGATCAATACATGAGCAAGAAAAATCATTTATCAATAATGAGTCTGAATTAATACACAAAGCTATTTTTGTCAAATCATGAATACATACATACATTATACAACATGCTACATAATATTTAACATCACACACATAGCATCAGAACAATATTTTAATTAACTAAAAACACAAATAGATGTACCCTGCACAACGTCGTCGGACGCCTGTGCATCCTGCTCCGATGTGGCAAACACCCGGCCCTAAGCTGGCTGGCAGGGCTACTGTGGCCTCAGACCCTGGGGTGGCCTCTACTACATCAGTTGCCTCATCGGTGGCCTGCCTCCCTGTGACTGAGTCGGCTGAAGTCCCTGCTGAATGCAGAGTGGGCAATCTCAGATCCGGTGTGAAACATCTCCATAATGGAAACAACCTCCAGTAATTGCCCTACACTCTCCTGCTTTGTGCCTCTTTCCGTACTGGCTACATACATCATACAACTGAGTCCCAGCAGTAGGCGAGGCAACCTAAGTAGGCCTCTAATATGGGGTAGGCCTAGCAATCGGTATAGGACCTGATGTCCTTGACCTCTTGTCCTGCAGTCTCTGTCTATCTACCTGCATTCCTCTCTTCTTCAAAAACTCCACCGATCTCCTCTCGGCGATCAAAGCTCTCTCACTAACTTCCCAGCAAGTCTCAAGACGCAGGATTTCAACCCTGTCCCTGATGTAGTCTCTGAGACCCCTCTTAAATCTCCTCACCTTCATGCTCTCTGTGGTGATCAAATGAGGTGCGAACCTAGACAACTCAGGGAAACTGGGCCTTATACTCGGCCACTGACATGCTCCCCTGCTGTAAAGTGGAAAACTCAATCTCCTTCAGCTCTCTCACTGAAGTTGGGAAGTACTGCTCATAAAAGACATTGAGGAACTCTCCCCATGTCCATGGCTGTCCTGCTCTCTCTTCATTTCTCTTCCTGGCTACAGACCTCCACCAATGCTCTGCCTCTCTTTGCATGACAAAGGAGGCTCACTTCACTCTCTGATCCTCAGTAGGCTCGAGCACTGAGAATATCTTCTCTAACTGCATGATCCACCGCTCAGCTACCAACGGATCAGTACTCCCACAAAAAGCTAGAGGACTCATCCTCCTTAATGCTTCCACTCCGTGATGTCGGGGTGGGTGGACCTCAGTTGACCTCTCTTGCCTAGCTTGCCCAGCTGCTAGTAAGGCAGTCTATTGCGCCATGATCTCGGCCTGCAGCTCCATGGCTGCCATGATAGCCTCCATAGCCCGACTCTCATTGGGCTGGCGAGCACCCTCTAGGGTATCCCGATCAGTCACACTACCTCCTCCATTCCTATTATTCTTTACACCTCTCCTCAGGACTTGCAAATCTTGAAGTCAATCATAAATCACACATCTCGTAGAAATCATTCAAAAGACATTGATAGCTTTTAACTTAAACTTAAGAGTAGTCTAAGTCCTAGACTTGATGTTGCTTTCCTAAGTTAGACAAATCCCTTTATCCTATACTTAATACTTTAGCCCTAAGGACTTTAATGCCTTGTGCTCTGATACCACCTTTGGTATCAGACCCGGAGTGACATAAACATAACTCGTACTAAGAGGACAACTTAGCCCAAAGGAACCTAATGCCTTGAGCTCTGATACCACCTCTGTAATGACCCCAAAATCCTACAAGGCTAAAATAGGACTTTGGAATCGTCACATTACTTAAACCTTCTTAAAATCCATACATACAAGGCATACTACACGAGTCTCCTGAGAGTAATAAAATTTTTGATATATATAAAACCAAACCATCATGTACAACAGTCATCTGCTCAACATAATAAAATCCAACATAAACAAAATAGTCTAATACCATCTGCAAAGTAGTCTAATAAGCAACATCATCTAAAAGTCTATTACAAATCTCTTAAACCAAAAAAAAAACATAAACTAATACTGGTAACCATCAAAACCCCTGACTCCCTCCTCTAAAGGTTCACCTTCTCCTCCTTGTTCGACGTAAGCCTCCTCAATCCACGGCTCCGCCGTATTCTTATGCTTGTGGTCTACATGTGTGACTTGTAAGACTCTTATCTTAACATACACGTGTGTTTGTGCATAAGTGTCACAATTAACATTTGAGCTGGTAATCATTTAGATTCCGATCTCCCACCATGGAAACTCCACTATGCTGTCTCATACCATATAGTTAGAGAATTCTCAGTTTGAAAGATTTTCCTCTAAATTCTTACATTCAAAAATACCAATTATCATGCAAATAATCAGGCATAACTTAATATACAATCACATATATATACCTTATCATAATTCTTAGCATAATTCACAATCAATTTCCAACAATTCCATAGTAATATATTAGTATTTATCCTCTCAAGCATTTTCACAAACACTTTGGGTACATAGATTATGAATCCATTGCCCTTTCACATTTCCAACATTTCATCAAACCATAATCCATCCATATAACTCAAATACAATCCACCTCCACACATTCATCCCATCTTTCATAGTATTTCCCATCCTCCAACCTTATTAAATCATATCTCCATCCATAATAGCTTACTTCATACAAAATTAAGGAAAAATACATCTAATCTCTATTTCTTTCATTTCTATATATTAACATTTACAAAACATTATAATAGAGTTGATTTGGATAGTATATCGACCTTAGGGATCCTTCCCTTAGATCTAAATCGCTCACAAGAAGCTTTGAGGAAGATCTCCAAGCTCTCCTTGCAATCTCCTAGCAATCTCTTTTTTCTCCAAGCAATCTCTCCCTCAAAATCCTAGGTTTCCTCTTTTCCTTTGCTAAATTAGGTTAGAAATAGTTTAGAACCCTAAAAATCTCGAAATAGGGCCTCTATTTATAGCCCCAAGGGTTAAGAAACCCAAAAAACGCTTTTTTTAACAAAATCTGGATCCGCGTGCGGTCGATCGCACCTTTGGTGCGATTTATCGCACTTAGACCCAAAAGCTAATAAAAAAACTCGTTTGAATGTGATCGATCATAGAAATTTGCGATAGATCGCACTATTTTGCGATCAATCGCACCTTATTTGCGATAGATCACAACTCACCTCTGATTCCGGCTGATTTTTACTTTACTTTGGTATTTTGACCATAACATTTGACTCACTTATCGTATTTTGACGATTCAATTTGCGTTAGACTCGTCTTTGAAATGGGAACAACTTTGGTGTTTTACAAAAATCCTAATTTTGAGTTTTTAAAGGTCTAAATTGACTCCAAAGCTGACTAGTCTGTAATTTCAGTAGACAGAACATCGTAAAACTTACTTTTGACTTAGCTTAGACTAAAAATATGAAAAAGCATTAAACGTCAACCTCGAAGAGGGTTCCAATTCCTTTCTGATGGTTCAAGAATCACTCAATTCTGATAAACGGTGAAGAAACTAGAGCTTCCTAAAGTTCAAGGTGTGTTAGGGCCTCCCTCTCTTTACAATTTTGACTAAGCCTAAATCACACCACACTAATTAGATATAAATACACACGCATTAAAACATGATAAAAGACTAAAATACCGTTAATACTTGCATAAAAAGCATGAAAAATATTCAGGTCTCTACAGGTGTAGACGATGATTCGATGAATTTGAAAATTAGAGGTTGGGAACCTCGAAATATGGTGAAATAGCCCTGAGTGACCTCGAGTCACAGATTAAGATATTATATATTAGTATAATATGAGAATTGTATTACAATACTATATCATTATTGATGATTATTACTAGGTGGAAAATAGCCTAGATGGATTGTGGATTTTACTGGGCTCTATAGCTCACTCCTCTCATTTTATATCTTCAGATTCTGAAGTGGTTGCCGATTGGTAAGGAGTTATACTTGATAGATTTTGGAAGTGTACCAGCGCAATTATGGTGCCAAAAGTAAAGGCTATTGTAGCCAGTGAGGTAATGCATTTGCTTGTGATGGGTTATTATGATGACCAATTGTTATTGCTTATGGAAGCTCATAAGAAAAGTTGAAAAATTCCCGCATTTTCGCGAGTAAAGTCTTCTGCATGCGTGGTTATGACGAACGATCACGCGTCTCAGAACTTGTTTCCCTAGGCACGGGTTTGGGGTGTCACATTTATTCTCATTTTTTCCATTTTTCCTGAACTTGTTAGTCTATTTAGGGTTTATTGGCTCTTCACGAATTCATGTTAATATTGAGAGATTTTTAATGATACAGGAAGAAAAGGGTATTGTTTTTTTAAAAAAAATTGCTCTTCTTACACCCTTTGTAGAAAACTTGGGTTATTATGTTTACAAGTCTGGAATTTTGTGTCCGATGAGAGAGAATTTGAGTGTGTTTGTAACATAGCTTTAGTAGTTAGGGTTTAATCTTGTCATTCAGAAATCAATGGATGTGTATTTGGTTAGTAGTCAAGGTTTACTCTTCCCAAATAGATCAGTGGATGTTTATTTTTTTTTTATGACGAACCTAAATTTAGATTGAGACAAACATACATTCTCAATTTAGAATCTATGTTTATAAACAAAAATGTTTTTATGTATTGGCGATTGGGGCAACTAGTTGTTGTGCAAGTGGGCAAGGCCGGCTTCAATGGTCTCATGCTCTGCTGTTTATTGTATTTGAATGATTTCAAGCCACCCATTTTGTTCTCTACTATTTATTGTATTTGAATGATTTCAAACCACCCATTTGTAACCTTATATTTTATAATTCCTTTATCTATGAATTGTCTCTGTATAAGTTGTTTCAATGGTTTAAAGCAAGAAAGAGATTGAACTTTTACAATTGAATACTTGCAGATGGAGTCCCTCCAAGTAGTTGGCATTAATAAAGAAATATACAAGAGCGATTTCACACTAAAAGTTGATATGGAATTCAAATCTGAAGATGATGCTTGGAAGTTTTACAATCACTATGCAAAAAATATTGAGTTTAGTGTTCAGAAAAGTAATGAGAATTTCAGATATGGTGTAGTTATGAATAGAACATTTTGTTGCTCTAAAGCTGGTTTTCGGTTGAAGGATAGGAGATATCAAAATATTAAGAATCCTCGTTCGGAAACAAGGATTGGTTGTAAGGCAGAAATGAGAATTACTCTTTGAGATAAGTGTGTATATGTGTTCTACTTATTTGAACCAAATCATAACCACGATGTAGTACCACATGTTGTGATTCATTTGTTAAGATCACATAGAAGTTTGACTACTGCTCAGGCTGTAGAAGCTGACAATGCAGATAGGTCAGGGTTAGCACCATCAATCGTTAGGAACTAATGAGTAGGCAAGCCGATGGCCATGAGAATCTTGGGTTTATTAGTACTGACTATAATAATTATTTACGCTCCAAGAGAAATTCAATGAAAAAAGGGGATGCAGGGGGATTATTACAGTATTTTCAAAAGAAGCAATAGAAAACCCATCTTTTTTTATGCTCTACAACTTGATGAAGAAAAATTGATTACAAATATTTTTTGGGCAGATGTGGGGATGATGATTTATTATAATTATTTTAGTTATGTCATTTGTTTTGATACTATATACAAAACAAACACAGAGAATCGTCCATTTGGATTATTTGTTGGTTAAATCACCACAAGCAAACCATTATCTTTGGTGCTACTTTGCTTTATAATGAAACAACATAAACTTTTAAATGGTTATTTGAGACTTTTGTCAAAATCATGTTCGGAAAAAGCCCAAAGACATATCTGACAGATCAGAGTCAAGTAATGATTAATGCTTTATTATCCGTCTTACCTGAAACTTATCATCAGCTTTGTATTTGGCATATGTATCAAAATGCAGCTAAGAAACTTTATAACATTTTTTAACGTAATAAGTCTTTTTCTAACAACTTTCGAAGGTGTGTATATGAATATGAAGATGATGATGAGTTTATGGAGGAATGGAATAGCATAATTAAGCGGTATGATCTTCAAAACAATGAATGGTTGGCTTCGAGATTTAGGGAAAGGGAAAAATGGTCCCTTGCATATGGGAGACACATATTTTGTACATATATGAGCACCACACAAAGGTCAGAAGCGATGAACAATGCCTTGAAAAAGTCTCTTCACACCTCAAAAGATTTGTTGCATTTCCTAGAAGATTTTAAAAATGTGGTGAGAAACTGACGATACAATGAATTGAAAGCAGATTGCAAAATGAGTCAAAGTGTCTCTATGTCTATTGGTCAAATCATAATAGTGGATCATGCAAAGAAAGTGTATACACCTCCCATATTTGATATGTTTTGTTAAGAAGTTTTGGAAACTTTGAATTGCAATGTTCATATCAATGGCGAAGTTGACATAATTAGTGAATATAAAGTCTCTAACAACCGAGCAAACAAGCATCGTGAACACACTGTTACATATGACTCATCAGATGCTATTGTTACTTGTAGTTGCAAAAAGTTTGAATTTGTCAGAATTATTTGTTGTCATATAGTAAGAGTTTATCTCATGAATAAGATAAGGAAGATTCCTAGTCGGTACATTTTGAGAAGATGGAGGAAAGATGCCAAGTCCAAAGGAATTGCAACAAGATATTTTGGTTCCACCATTGAAAGTGATCCTATACTATAGACTGAGAGGCGTTATAAAGATATGTGTCATAGACTTGTTCAAATGGCAACAAGGGCTACAGAGAGCAAAGAGACTTATTATGTTGTCATTGCCTATGCAGACAACATGTATGAAGAGGTGAATGAGGGCTTAAAAAATGTGACTCTTGAGGAACCTGTTAATGTTGCCTCACAAACGCAAACTGATTGTCAAGAAATTGAAAGTGTTGACCATGTGGATACTTCATGTGATGGATCGGAGAGTGACAGTGACAATGCATGTGTTGAAAAACATTTTATTGATGTTGATATATCTACAAGAATTAGGGGTCTCAAACAAAAAGAGAAAACCAGTCGGGCGGGTTGTAGTGTTTGTGGGTTTTCAAATGCGCTTGATAGAGCTACTAAGGCAAAGAGCCAAAAAAAAAGCAATAAGAACCTAGGGAGATAACAGATATTGTTGATAAATCAAAAAAGACAAAAAGAAACCAAAAGTAGACAGGTCCAATGCAAAGTCCTACGCTCTTAGGACAGGTAAGCATATATAATTCTTTACAAATTTTGTTTTACTAATTTTTATATTACTAAAAGTTTCATTATGTCTTTTAGGAGGAATCAATTGCTATGAGTACCGATGATACTAGTCATTCCTTAACTCCATTTATGTATCAACCATTGTTTTCATTAAACAATATGGTTCCTAGCTTCACCAGAATGCTCCAGGTAATTAATTGAAATGATTTTTAAATAACTTCTCGAATTACACAACATTAATGTTATTTTTATAACTAATGATGCAACCATTTTTGCTTACTAGCAATTTAGAAGAAGCTCAGTTTACTAGACCACCATTTATTCAGGTCATTCTTACCAAAATTGTTGTCTAAATTCCTTCACTATTTAGCCCGTTACTTAATTTCCACAGTTTTAATTGTTATATGTCATGCAGGAAGAAGCAATGGGCGTAAATGATCAACATTTGAATTGTAGTAGCTCACATCAAGAACACACCAACAACATTTAGAAGAAGGTTTGATCCCGATGTTGGGTTCTTTAATTAATGTTACTACTTCTATAAATGAAATAGCTGTACTCGTCATTTTTTTACTAGTTCTTTTGTCTTTTCAAATGAAGGACTCTTTGCCATTATTGATACATTTGATATATGTTCTAGTCGGTATTGGAGAGTTTGAGTATGCTTATTATGGTGGTAGCATTGAGTCGGTTAGTTTGAGTTTGGGGTTTTCTAGGAGAGAGTTGAGTCACTTTTCAAGCATTCACTTTCAGTGATTTGGCCTTGTTTTCCATATTTTGTATGGCTTGATAATTGACCTGAAGCATTAGTGACTCGTGTCCCATCTGAGTTTAAATGCATTTCATGTCTCATCTGAGTTTCCAAGTTTACTCTCTCAAATTAAAAATCTATAATAGGTGAACTTATTCCAAGTCTGAGTTTATATGCATGTACTTTGCAAATTTTGTGGTGGTTGTGGCAAGTATGTAGTTTAGTATTCTTTATTTCATCAAATCTGTCACTAAATCATAGAAGTTTTGTTACATATAAAAAGGAGAAAGAAGAAAAACTAGAAGTTGTGTTGCCAGACTGAACGAGCCAAACTGATGGCCTAACATTTGGACCATTAAAATTAAAAATCTGAAGAGTAGAGCTGTTTTGGGTTCCTTTATTATTTTCCAGATTTTGTAACTTCATATTCATGAGTTTATGTAGGTGCTGATTTTCCAGATTTTGAGGTAGGCAAAGATCTATTTGCTTGATATATATCAGTCTATTGTGAGGATATTGAGGTAAGTGCTGATTTTCAGATTTTGAGGTAGGCAAAGTTCCTTGAATTTGTTGTAATGAAAAAACTCTAACGGTTAATTCGTTGATGCAAAAAGGACTGGGTTTAGTGTTTGCAAAAAGTAATAAAAATTTTAGAGATGGTGTAATTGTGAATAGAACATTTTGTTGCCCTAAAGCTGGTTTGATTTTTTTTTTTCCTTTCTAGCAGTAATGTGTAGGTCTTTAGTGATATGCTTTCGAGTATTTTTTAAAGTGGGGCTCTTATTGTAGGTCTTATTTACCAACTGCTAAGTAAAGCATTCCATTCTTTAAGAGTTATTTTGTTGTATGCAGGTCTTTAGAATTAAATTTGGTTGTGTTTAGGTCTCTTACTGCTGAATTTTGTTTTGGATTCAGGGGAGATGGAATTAACCAATTTGCTATAGCGATTGCCCGTCTCTACAGGGTTTGGGTCTTAGGGACTTGGCTTGCTGATTTTGCTAAACTCAATGATGAATATGGAGGAGATGGAATTAACCAATTCGCATGATAATTTTAGCTCTTTATGAAGCTTCTCTTCAAAAAAAAAATATTGGTTGATTTCTCTTTCAATATGTATATATACTTCCATCACCGTTTAAGTAGTTCAGTGTGAAGTATATATTAAAGTGGTTCAGGTGTTGAAATTTGATTTCTCTTTCAATATGTATCTATACTTCCATCACCGTTTAAGTAGTTCAGTATGAAGTACATATTAAAGTGGTTCAGGTGTTAAAAAAGAATGACCTACAGGTGTTGACAAAAGACTGTTTGTAGTTGCTTCCAAAAGCTCTACACTTGATAAATGTTGTCTTCCCAAGGGCATCAGATTGTTTGTTTCTGCTGCCCATTGTTTGTTTAATGTGTAAATTAGGTCCAGTCATATGGAACCTTGAAATATCTATTCAACAGATCAGTAGGATATTATTTTGGGAGCCTTATCACCCAACTCTTCATCTCATGGAGATAAAATACAATTGTGCTTTCCTCATCCAAAATACTCCCTTCTCTTGGTTTATCACTCTCTAGTCTGCCCATTGTTTGTTTAAAGCTTCTGAGACCCCCTTAGGGGCGAGACCATGCTCTAAGAGCATGGGATTTCAGGTGGGGCCTACAATATGAAATGGGCCCCACCTGAAATCCCATGCTCTTAAAGTATGGGATCGGTGGTCTCGGCCCTAATGGGGTCTCAGTAGCAAAGTCCCTAGAGCTATACCTTCTTAGTCCATTTCTAGGTAGGTCATTTTTTATTTTTATTTTTGATGAGAGATATCATTTACCCACATTAGTAGAGTCAAACGGACAAAATTTAGCTTGGGCAGTGGAGCTCTTGCAACTCATACCCAGGTGGGATTAGATCCCTATACCTCCTCCATGGAAGTGTGAAGTCTTCTTTTTCTTTGTGATTTTTCAGACCATCAGAATATAAGAGGTGCCTCACCCTTTTCAAGTCTAACTTTTAAGTTTTTAACCCATTTTGCTAACCATTCTACCTAATTCAAGTTTCTAATTCCCTTTTTTTTATAACACTCTAACGTCCTTCTTTTTTTTTCTTTTTTTTTTTTTTTTTTTTTTTTTTTTTTCTGGTATGGAGATATACGTTTAGTCCTTCACTATGCCACATTATGGCACTCCAGCAAACACATAACATAGGGATATAATTTGAAATATTCCCCCAGTTTGGTTTACTCATTTCTTTGCATGCCCATCCTAGGAGCCGAGATCTCATAACCACTATGCAATGGCCCATTTCAATATCAAGAGTAAGATTGAGGGCGCATATGCTTAACTCTACCAATTTGGCTAGACATAAAAATAAAAATAAAAATGAGATAGTTCCAGTAATTTGGCCAAGTTTAATTCAGCTAGACCACTCATGGAGTCATTCATGTTTGAGACATACTGTAACGGTCCAGAATTTTAATATAATAAAATTATGTGTTTATGGGTCCTTAATGGAGGTTAATTAGTTAATTATTTGTTAAATTAATAAAAAAATGGATTTTGCTCGGGATTGAAGTGCACCGAGGAAATCTCAGTATCTTTTGGCAAAACTCGCACACAGTGTGCCGGTCGACTGCCGGGACACACCCCTACCGTATCGATTCCGTCATGTACCATTTCGCAGGACCGCGGGGCCATTATGTGTGATAAAATTGAGAAAAACGGGAAATTTCCATATTTCTAGAAATTAAGTGGGACCCAATATCTGTTGGAGATCCTAATAGAAATTCATGCGGTTGGTACTAATACGTGTTGGTCGGCCGTGGAGACTAATGTCTGTCGTCTCGGCAGTTAGTTATCTCAAACGAAGAAGCGACAACGTGTTTTGTGTCCGAAATCAGAAAATTAGTGGGTTTTGCAATTTTCTTCCGGACTAAAGTGCAACTGTCAAAACTCAGTATTTTTCCCCGAAATTTTTACAGTAGGTGTCAGACTGCCCCAAGTTCAGTCACCTAAAGTGTCGTCAAAATCGGATGTCATTAAGTAGGACTACGGAGGCCATATACATAAGAGAAGGCAAAAAGATAGTCAAACAGTCAACCGTGACTTGGTCAACGGGACCATTAATTATGGTCATGTGCTGTGCACATGACCTTATCTATATAAAATGGAGGCCAACCTCCCCCATTTTCTCACGTTCTGTAAGCAGGGGAGGTTCTGCCACATAATATTTAGAGAGAGAAAGTGAGGAGAGAGAAAGAAGAGAGAGAAAGAAGAGAGAAGTGGGTCCTTGAGGTCTTTCGACGTCCTGGACGCATTGGCGGAGTCCCTTTTTGCACTAGCTACCTCGAAAAGTGTGAAGCAGGTAAAACCCCTCTCTTTTCTTCTCTTTTTCCCCTTATTTTGCTATATTATTTTATCTGCAATATATACATGTCTTTTGGCGTGAATGAAAAAGGGTCAGAGACCCCTATGTGATGTTGTGATTTCATGTGGTCCAACGGGGAGCCCAGATCGGGTCCCGAGTAAATTGTATCGCCACTCTAGGGTGACGAAAAATTGTTTTGCATGTCGTGTAAGGCTATGGAGACATCCATTAGCCTGGAAACGCTCCCTAACGGGACGGTGTGTTATCAGAGTTGGTTCACGGGCACAAGGCCCAAGTAATTCAGTTAATCAAGCAAGGCTTGGGTTAACTGGGGTTAACCCGTGGTTAGAAAATCAAACCAGGGTTAAGTATAATCCATGGTTCCTCTTTGACTAGGTCAGGAGAGACGGTGTCCAGTAGGGCCCGTGGTTCCTCCGTGAGTGATAGTCGGGAGATGTCGGTCTGTTTGTCTAGTTCGTCCGTGGTGCCTCTTGGACTAGGTCAGGAGTGGCGATGTCCTGCATGGCCCGTGGTTCCTCCGTGACTGATAGTCAGGAGATGTCGGAGTCCTAGGGAGTTTAAAGTGGCTGAACATCAGATAGTGTATAGTCCGGGGTTCCTCTCTGGGTGGGTCAGAAGATGTCGGCACTGTGTCTATCGGGGTCCCTTCTGGGTGGAATGTCAGGAGATGGCGGCATTGGTATAGATGTCGGGTTCCTCCGTAGACTAGCCAGAAGATGACGGTAGGCAGGTTGGTCGGGGTTCCTTCATGACTGATACCCAGGGCGATGGCAGCGAATACACGGTAGATGTGGCCAGTCAATTGAATGGAAGAGTATGTCCTTATTGAGTGAATGCCCGTGTTGTGTGTGTAAGCTTCAGATACGAAGTGGTCTGAGTTGGTATACTCAGGGTTGGTGTATTTGTTTGAGTTGGTGGACTCATGGTTCGGTATAGAATCGTCGGATTCCAGGTGAGTTGGGTTGGTATACCCAAGGTTTGGTCATGTTTAGGTGAAAGCCAGAACAGCGTGTGTGAGTCAAAATGACTCAATGTATTATGGTTAGGATTTAGAGACTTTAAGCTGAACATTTGTGGGCTGTGGCCAATTAATAGAGTCTCAGGACTAGAATTGAAACATGATTGATGATCGAAACGATAACTTGGTAATATAATACATTCATAACTGAAACTCATAATTGGAAAGTAATGTGAGGTCGGGAACCTCGGTTAGGGTGACGTAACCCTAAGTGACCTTGGGTCACAGTTTATATATACTGTTCTATTTTACTGTAACATGCAAATTAAACTGTTTATTATATCATTATTGATGCATGTTATTATGCAGAAAATAGTTTAGAAGGATTATGGTTTTATTGGGCTTCATAGCTCACTGACTTTTTGTGTCAGCAGATCTTGGAGCTGCTGACCAGTAAGTGAAAAGTCTATCTGGACATTTTGGAAGCTTGTACAAGTTGTACCTGACGTGATAGAGGCGCCTACTTTTGTAAAACAAACTTGATGTAAATAATACAGGTATATGGTTTGTATGATGACTATTGTGATGATAGGTGTTATTTGCTTTTTGGAAGCATCTGATAAATGTTTAAATTTCCCGTATTTTCACGGGTAAAGTCTTCCGCTTGCATGATTTGACGAACGGACACGCGTCTCGGAACTTGATTCCCTAGGCGCGGGTTCGGGGCGTCACACATACAACATAAAATTATGTCAAAAAGTACTGCTGAGGATCATTTGATCAAAATATGTCCTGGATTGTGGAGCTGCTCAAAAGTAATCACTAAAAGATTTATAATTAATAATTTGGTACAAAACTGTAGGGGTTAGTTGGTAACCCCAACTTTTAAAGCTTACAAGCAAGTAAAAATAACTCAGAGAGATTGTTTCTTCTTGTGTTTATGGTTGTCATCTCCTATATCTTTTCCCTTCCTCTTCATCCCATCTTTGACTGCTCTCTTTGACGCCTAAGGCCAAATTCATGCATACTATAAGCAAATTGTCAAACAAGGAGTTTCTAGAGATCATGTAATAATGTGGTATAAGATCTTAACAAAATTGCAGTACAGGAAATAGAAAGAAGATAAGGAAAGTTCACATTCATCAGCAGAAAAAGTCTTTAGAGGGTCTCTACTTTTCTTGAACTTTCTATTGAATCACTTGCGGCAAGTGGTTGCTTGGACTATACTAGAGTTGTGTCAATTCCGTGTCCACACATGATCATGTGATACTTGTGTAGACTTGACAACTTACCATGTCATAAATAATGTGCTTGAGTGTCACAATTGACTTTCATCTAAGTATTTGCCTATCCGAAATTCAATCATCATATATGCATAAATAATCATAATTTAGCATGTGAGCATTATACCATTATACTTATCATTCAAGGATATTTCATTCAAATCATATTAATAGTGTTATCAACATCATATTATAATAATCCGATAATCATAATTTCATAATCACAATTCCATATTCACAATTCCATAATCACAATTTCATATTCATAATTTCATAATCACAATTCCATAATCACAATCCTTTCCTCCATATTCAATCTCATATACATACAAACCCTAAAATCATCATCTCATTATCATGTAACATTAATGTCCATTATCATTATCAATTTAAAATAATAAAACAATAGACATATCGTAATACTTTTCCAATAGTCCATTCCCATTCATGAATCCTATACCATTTTAAATCATGCAAAGCTATAACATGTTAATCATACTCATCATGCAACAATATATACTTAATAGATCATATTCAGTCCTTATTGTAATTCCAAAATGTTTTGGCAAATTATGTGATCAAAGAATAGGTCAAGTTTGTCACTGTAAGAGTCTACTTGTCATGCTTGGTGAAGCTTGAAGAAACAGAAGAAATTGGAAGATATCTACATCAAGCATCGCCTCCAGTTTTAGGAAGGTAATTGACTTAGTGACCCAATTCCTAGGTTCATTTTGACTTAGATAATCTAGCTATGAACCTAGGAGGTTAGTATAATACCCATAATAAAAGGCCCAAGTAAAACTCTTTTTAATTTATGGGAAAATATGCTTAGCCAGTCGACCGAAGGACCTGACCGGTAGACCGATGGCCTATCGGTCGACCGATGGTCCCTACCAGTCGACCGAAGGTGCAATATTTTGTTAGGCTTATTTTTCCAGAGAGGGCTTATTTGACCGGTCAACCGATGGGAGTGAAATTCATGATTTTGGAATCCTAACCTTATCCAAACACTTTGGGGGTCTATATATACTAATTATAAGAGACCTAATCCGTGTGTGTTGATAGTTTTGTGAGAGTGGAGGCTAGAGAACTCTATGCTAGGGTTTTCATTGTTCCTTATTGATTATTAATAATCCCTCCTCTCACAACGTCTCTAGAAAATGCAAGAATACTCTTTCGATTCTTAGATCTTGCATTGAGTGATCTTCATGTCATTAAGATCCCTCTAGAGATTAGTTGAAATATTGATTCAACAACCCCGACACGTGTGTGTCTTTGGCCGGAGTATGTGATCTAGAGCCTTTGAAAAAGGAGATCGATCTTTGGAGATCATGGTATTGAAGTAGCTCTGAGAAGAGTTGATAGGTGAGGAACCGGATCTGTTGCAGTGGAGATCGAACCTGCTGGTTCATGGAGTTCAAGATCAAGAGTCTGTACCAAGGAATAGAGTGTCATGTTCATGGTTGGTAAGGTCTTGTCTTGTACATTATAACTTTCTCATAGTGAATTGTTTGCTGGACTAGATCCCGTGGTTTTCCCCCGATAGGGTTTTCCACGTAAAAAATCTCGTGTGTCAGATTGTGTGTGGATTAATTGAATGTTTGTTTCTACTTATTAATTAGATAAATTTTAAAAGTAAGTAGAAATCGATAAATAGACCTATTCACCCCCTCTAGGTCTTAGAGATCGTTGATCATAGGAATTTCAATTGGTATCAGAGTGGGTTCACCTTTAAGGCTAAACCCTTGAGTGTGATCCTGTATACTCTGTGACCATGAGTACTCTTAGAGAGGGTGGATTAGTCTCTCGTCCCCCACTGTTTGATAGGAATAATTACACATATTAGAAAGCTCAAATGAGAGCCTTTCTCAAATCGATTGACGAGAGAATCTAGATGTCTATACAAAATGGGTGGACTACACCCGTGAAAACTGTTGGTGAATTAACTGTCACCAAATACTCTAATGAATGGACCAGAGAAGAGCTTGAGACAAGTGAGTGGAATACCAAAGGTCTCAATGCAATATTTACTGTAGTCACCGCTGAGGAATTCAGACGAATCTCCTTATGTGAAACAGCAAAGGAGGCATGGGACATTCTTGAGATCATCCATAAGGGTACCACCACTATTAAGATCTCAAAGCTCCAAATGTTAACCACCAAATTTGAACATTTGAAAATGGAAGACAATGACACATTTGATGAATTTTATGCAAAACTTAGGGACATTGTCAATGCTAGTTTCAACTCAGGTGAAAGAATAACTAAGTCCAAAATAGTTAGAAAAGTCCTTAGATCTCTACCTAAGAGATTTCAACCTAAGGTCACTGCTATTGAAGAGAGTAAAAATGTTGACTCTCTGAAAATTGAGGAATTGGTTAGTTCACTCCAAACCTATGAACTTAATCTTCGACCATCCAAGAAGAAAAAATCTCTTGCCTTGAAATCTATCAAGGAATCTTTGGATGTGGATGACAGTGATGGAGAGATGGATGAGGAAGAAATGGCTCTCTTCGTCAAAAGATTTCAGAAATTTTTTAGAACGAAAAAGAGGTTCAATCCCAAACAGGGAGAAAAGTCTTTTGAGAAGTCAAAATCTAAGCCCTAGGAAAATAAGAAAAATCCTAAAAGTGGCGACAAAAATCCCAAGGTATTCAATGCTATGAATGTCATAGTTTTGGCCATATCTCACCAAACTGTCCTAACAAGAAGAAGAGTAAGGGCAAGGTAATGAATGCCTGTTGGGATGACAATGATTCTGAGGATGAAGAATCGGATAGTTCCTCTTTAAGTGAAGATACTGGAAATCATACGACTTTCACTGTCTCCCTTTCTGGGATTCTTAAGACTTCCTCAATGGTTGAGGAGAATGACAGAAGTGATGAAAGTGTTCACACTGAGTCTAGTGGAGACACTGAGAAGACTCAAACTAACTCTGAAAGTGATGATGATTTGAAAACAACTTATGATAAGTTGTATGCAGAAAGTTTGAAGTTGACTAAAGCAAAAATCTCTTTGAGCAAAAAACTCAAAATCATTCAAAAATGAAAGAGATACTTGTAAGCTAGTAGCAGAAGAGAAGTTTGCTCTAGTTAGTCAGTTGAAAAATGAAAAAGAAGTTTTCATTGTGAAAGATCAGTGTCTTTTGGAAGAGAATGTCTCAATGACCAATGTGGTCAGAACATTAGAACATGAAAGAGACACTTCCTTGAAAGAAGTTGAAGAGTCAAGGACTCTATTAGTGGAGCTAGAATCTTTAAAAGATTCTCTTGTTGATAAGGTGACATTTCTTGAAAAAGAATATCATAATGTCCTTAAAGACAAGGTAGACTTGATTTAGAAGGTTAATATTCTTCAGAAGGAAGTTAGAATGTTTGGGAACACTCTATGCCTGGATGAACTAGTTAGAAAACATGATTCAAATTCAAATATATCTGGGATAGGACATGCCTGACACATCAGCTGGTCCTCTAGCTGTTGGTACAATGGCTAGTGCAGTTTGAACCAATTCATTCTGATCCTAAAGTGAATGTACCTTCTTCTTCAAGTACTAAGGCTAAACAAATTCTGTAAGGCCTAGAAATGCAGCTCCTAGGGTGAATGCTGTGAGCAATGAAATTCCTTTTAGAATAAATCCTCCTCCTCTCCCTAGATTCATTCTCACATGTTTTCTGTGTGGATTGAATGGTCACATTCGACCCCATTGTAATGCCTTTCGAAGAACTCCCCGAAATGGTTCATGGAACCAAAGTCAAAATAAAGGGAATCTTCAAAGGTAGATTGAAGTTCTGGCTAAGAATTCAAGAATTTTGAGCGAGGATGTCATTAGAATTGCTCAACTTTTGAGGACTAGAAATGGTCCATTCACTCCTAATGATTTTCAAAAAGGATAAACAAAAAAGAGAGATAGGACTTTTTTGCTTTGGAGGTGCAAGTTAGAGTCCTAATTTTTTAGGTGCTTGTTAGCAAGTCTTGGGAAAATTTTTCTAGGGTTTCATGGAAAACCCTAGGGTTGCCAGCGGCAAAGAGGGAGATCCCCCTGGCCACCCAACTCCACCTTCTCATATGCGGATATTGTAGGAAAACAGTCTACAATCACTTCATCTTCTTCTATCCCTCTCAAGTCTCCCTCTATGTACAAGGGAGAGCCTGCTATTTTTTTCTCAAATGAAGAAAACTTTGTTTTAGCCAAACCCCATGCTTTTTCCCTTGTGGCTAAATGTTCTTATGGTCGTCCATCCCTGGATGTTATCAAGGCTCATATGATGAAATCCGAGGGGCTCCGAATGGGTTTTACAGTTGGGATTCTAGACTCGAGACATTTATTATTTCGGTTTTCTTCGGAGGATGATTACCTAATGATATGGATCAAAGAGGTGGTGTGTATCAAGGGTTTTTTATTTCGATGTTTCAAATGGACTACTTCTTTCATCTTAGGGGCAGAATCCTCCATAGTTCCAGTATGGGTGTGTTTTCCTAATCTTCCCATTCACTTATTTAATGATTCAGCACTCCAATCTATTTGAAGCAATTTTGGGAAAGTCTTGAAGATTGATGGAGCCACGAAATCAATTTCCAGACCAAGTGCAGCTAGAATATGCATCGAGATCGATCTTCTCAAACAAAATCCGGACAGATTTTGGTTGGGTTTGGGGTCTCAAGGTCGGTGGCAATCTGTTGAATATGAAAAAAAAAATTCTGTATTGCATTCATTGTAAGAAACTTGATCATGAGGAATCTTCTTGTGGAGTGGGTATTATAAATAGACCCAAAGCTAGATCTAAAAGAGTAGATCATAAGGAAAAGGATGTGGAACAAAAGGCTGTTAAGGAGGGATCGCAGAAGATCACCACCAAACAATGGGTGGTGAAACAGTTTGGTGAAAAAGAAAAATCTGGAGATGCTGTAAACACGGATCCCACATTTTTGATTCAAAATAACGAACAAAACAATGAAGATATTCTAGATCTAAATCCACGCCTTGAATATCAGATTACAAACTCCTTGGATACGGCTACAGATGAGGGAAAGGTTGATGGTAACCTCAATCAAATTACAGTTCTTGGCGAGTCTGCTACAGAGTTCGGTGAGCCCTCTTTAACAGGTAAGTCCCTCTCACCTAATCCTACAGAACTTATTATGATTGATAATGATGCTTCTTCTAATTTTTTCAAGGAAATGTCTCATAAATTTGATAAATTTTTAGATCCAAATAAGATTGAATATGTGTTGAGTGAGATTAAAAAAAACCTGTTGAAAACGCAGACTGTAGAACATTTGAATGTTACTAAAACTTCTGATATGGAAGATCATTCAAACGATGGATCTTTGTTTAGAAACAGTGATATTCTTTCTACTTCAGAAGTTAAAGGCCTTTTGGAAACTAAGAGCAAGCATTACTTTCCAAATACCTATGCGTTGGATGATAACTTAAACATTGGCATGTTGATAAGAAATAGCAATATAATAAATAACTCAGAATTTAACAATCTTTTGGAAATTAAGAATTGGAAATATAATGTTATCTCCAACCAAAATATGTATTATTGTATGTGGGAATCTTTGGAAAACATCCCAAAAGATAATACTATACCTAATAAGTTTCTGAACTCGAGTAAAATGCTGGATGAAAACTCTCAAACTTTTGAATTTCACTCGATTGTTATTCCTTGCTTTATAAAAGATATTGATTCTTTCAAGGAGGAGAGGAAAAAATTCTCAAAAAGATTATTAGGTTCTGAATTATTCTCATCTTATCAAGATAGAATAGGAAAATATAAATCTAAGGGTAGTAAAGTTTTGAGTTCGAATGATTGAATTACTCGATCTAGATCAGCGATCCTCTCTCTAGTAAACAACCCCAATAATATTATTAATGAATAATTTTCTGATCTGGAATATTCGAGGTATTGGTAATATCACCTCTAAAACTAGATTAAAGCAGATAATTTCCACCAACCATATTGTGTTTTCAGCTATTATAGAACCAAAAAAAAACCTTGATAACCTTTCTGAGGTTTGCAAGTCTATTGTTATGGATTCTCATTTGGATGCTCAACATTCTCATCCCAAAATTTGGTTGTTCTAGGAAAAGCATCTTCAAGTCAATTATGTTTTATCCACAGATCAAGTGATTATTGTAGATATCTCTTCAGTAGATTTTAATAGTATAAGATGTGCTTTTATTTATGCAAAATGTACTAGAATGGATTGATTATCCCTGTGGGAAGATCTTTGTTCCGCTTTTATTGCCTTTTCAGGTCCATATTTTATAGGTGGTGATTTTAATGCAATCTCTGCCTCTAAAGAAAAATTGGGTGACAGAGATGTTAACCTTGAATCCATGGAAGATTTTAATAATATGATCAATGAGTTAGGTCTCATGGATATGGGATTTGCAGGTAATAAATTTACTTGGTGCAACAATCAGGTAGGTATTCATCGCATTTATGCTCGTTTAGATCGCATCCTGTTTAATCTTGATTGGAATAATAATTTCAATACCTCTTTAGTTAAACATCTATCTAGAGTTGCCTCAGACCATTCTCCCATTTTATTAGAGTTTGGTAACTCCCAAATCAGAAAGCCCTCTTCTTTTAAGTTTCAGCAAATGTGGACTAAAAATCCTGATTTTTTAAGACTAGTTTTTGAATCTTGGGGGCATCCTACTCTGGCTAATCCTCTTATATCTTTCTTCCTTAAGCTGAAAAGGCTTAAAACTTACTTTAAAACTTGGAATAGAGATGTCTTTGGTAATATTTTCTTAAAAATTAAATCTCTTGAAAAAAAATTCTGACTTGGAAGAGGATATTCAAAGATCTTGGGACAACGTGAAAAATTCTTCTTTGTCTATTCTTAAAGATGAATTGAAGTCTGTTCTCCTTTATGAAGAAATATTCTGGAGACAGAAATCTAGAACTCAATGGCTTAAAGAAGGTGATAAAAATATGAAGTTTTTTCACATGGTCACAAAATCTAGAGAGGTCGTAACTATATTTCTAGGATTCAAGATGAACAAGGCAATTGGTTAGAATCTCAGGATGATATAGGTAATGAAGCGGTTAATTTGTTTCAAAAATTGCTCTCTTCTGATAATGCTAATCATGATAATAATATTTTACATCATATCCCTTGCATTATTTCGGAAGAAAACAATATCTCTATATCTACTTCCCCCTCTTTAGAAGAAATCAAAAAGGTTGTCTTTAGCATGTCCTGACGGTTTTTCTGGTTATTTTTTTCACTCTTGTTGGGAAATAATCAAGAAAGACTTATTTCAAGTTATTAATTACTATTTCTTGACTGCTGAAATTCTTAGAGCCATAAATGCAACTGTTACAGCTTTAATCCCTAAATGCAATTCTCTTGTATCTTTCTCGGATTTTAGACCTATTAGCTTATGTAATTTCCTTTATAAGATTATATCTCATATTTTGGCTAATCGGATTGGATTATTACTTCCTAATATTTTCTCCAATGAGCAAAGTGCATTCGTTAAAGGAAGGAATATTCTAGAAAATGTTAGTATAGCCCAGGAGATGGTGCAAGACATTGATAGGAAAAGCCCAGGAGGAAATGTTATTTTTAAATTAGATATGTCTAAGGCTTATGATAGAATGGATTGGAATTTCATATTCTATGTCTTTCATAAGATGGGTTTTAAGGAGGATTCTATCAGATTGATTCGAGGTTGTCTGATTACTCCATCTTTCTCGATCCTTATTAATGGTTGTCTTCAAGGTTTTTTTCAAAGTTCGAGGGGTCTTCGCCAAGGTGACCCTTTATCCCCAGCTATCTTCATCATTGCTGAAGAAGTGCTTAGTAGGGGTTTGAAAAACATATCTGAGAGTCTTTCACATATTTACAAATTAGGGAGATACAGTATTCATGTTTCTCACCTTCTTTTTGCTGATGATACTCTCATTTTTTGTAATAGTAGAAAGCAGAATATTAAAAAATCAAAATCTTTGATTTCATTACAGAATATAAGAAAGCTCTGGGCAACTCATTAATAGAAATAAAAGTTCTTTCTATTGTTCTGATCAGATGAGTAAAATGAGAATAGATAATATTTCTAATTGGGTGGGTATCCCAAGAAAAAAAGTCCCTTTTATTTATCTAGGAGTCCCTCTATATAAAGGTCACCTTAAAAAGAGCTACTTTAATTCTCTCATTGACAAAATCTCTTTTAAGATAGAAGGTTGGAAGGCAAAACTCTTATCATCAGGGGGTCGTCTTACTTTAATTAAACATGTCTTAGCCTCTATGCCTACCTATCTCCTTGCAGGCATCCATGTGCCCAAAGGGATTATTTATCAGATTGATAGAATTATGGCAAAAAAAATTTGGAATAATACAAACGAAGCTAGGAAACGTCATTGGATTAACTAGAATACTTGTACCCTTCCCCTGTTGAAAGGGGGTCTTGGTAATTGTAAAATGAATGATTTCTCTAATGCTCTTAGAATGAAAAAAGTTTGGCATCTTTATCAATCGAATAATCTTTGGTCAAACTTTTTTAGAAATAAATTTCAATTTAGTCATATTTGGAATGCTTCTTATAATTCAGGTGGTTCAAAAACCTGGATCAAAATTAGCCAGTTGTGTAAAGATGTGATATATAAATCTACTACTCTAATTGGAAATGGAAACAAGATAAATTTTTGGTTAGATTGTTGGTTTGAAGAGGATCCTTTAATTGATTTTGCTCTTTATCCTCCCCAGTCTTTTCTTTTATTTCAAACATGCTTGATTCTAACGGTAATTGGGATTTCTTTCTTGTTAATGAAAATATTTCTGATCATCTGAAATTAGACATTAGAGTTGCAGGTTTTTTTACTTCTGATTCAAATGATATTTTTATCTGGAATCCTAGTCCGAATGGTAAGTTTGTAGTTCAATCTGCTTGGGATTCTATTCGAATAAATAATACCTGTAATGACTGGAGTAGGAATATATGGAATTCTATTCTTCCAACAAAAATTCAGGTTTTTGGGTGAATGTAATGTATGATGCTATATCAATAGACAACATGATTCAATCAATATGTATTCCTCTAGTTAGTCGTTGTTATTGTTGTAATTCAGGTACATAGAAACTTTGTCTCACCTTATTTATCTAAGTGATTTTGCAGCTAGAATTTGGAGATATTTTGCTAGGTTTTGTTCCATTGCCCTCCAGCCCAGCGACTCAATTCAATGCTTTCTTAAGAGATGGTTCAGAGCCTCTGAGAGAAATCACAATGTCATCTACAATTTACTCCCTCTTATTATTATTTGGGAAATTTGGAAGAGAGACGTTCGAGAAGATTCAAGAATGTAAGAAAGCCTCCAGATATCATCATTGCTCGCATCAAAGCTTGGCTAGTGGATTTGGGGAAAATTCCTTCCAAAAAAAGACTGGACATCTCTCTTTTCGGCATGGGACTCCTCCTTCTCAAGTCATAAATCATATTTCAGTAATTAAATGGGCTCGGCCTCTTCCAGGTATTATAAAGCTTAATGTGGATGGAGCTTCCAGAAGTAACCCCGGGTTAGCTAGTGGAGGAGGAATCATTAGAAATCAGAATGGTGATATGTTAGCTAGCTTCTTCTCATTTTATGATCATGCTACCAGCTATATTGCCAAAACTAGAGCCCTCCTTGATGGTCTATCACTCTGTCATTCCATGGGTTTTACTCAGATTAAGGTAGAATCTGACTCTAAAACTCTTGTAGATGCATGGAATGGAAAATGTTAACACCCTTGGTCTGCCTGGTATTGGAATCAAGGAATTAAAAGAATCAACAATATTTGCTCAAATTTTACCCATATTTATAGAGAAGCAAACCGAGTTGCTGATTTCCTTGCTAACTATGGGTGTGATATTCAGGGTTCGGGTTTGATTCAGAATTTACAGGACAGTTCTCCTAATCTTAGGGCTCTAATCTTTCTGAATAAAGTAGGCCTTGGTCATATTAGAGTATTTTGATTAGTTTGTCTTGGGTGGGGGTTTTTAATTCCCCCTTCCCTCTTTTGTATCTTTTTAGGGGTAAGGTTTTTTGTCCCCCCCCCCCCCCCCCATTTCTTTTTTATTAATAAATCGGTAGGGGTCTGCCAAACCCCCCACTCCTTCTAAGTGGCTTTTATTAAAAAAAAAAATTCAAAAAGGAGAGAAATAGACAAATCATAATACTAGAACTCAACAGAGGAGAAAAATATCTAGGAGATCTAAGAAGAAAAAGGTCTCTCCTACACAAAAAATTGACCAAAGGGTTAAGCAAAACTAAAAAACTGTGTATGTGAGAAAGGATGACCTTAAGAGCTTTGTCATTCATACTGCCTTGAAAGCCCAAAACACAAAAATGTGGTACTTCGACAGTGGGTGTTCTCGGCATATGATAGGTAATAAGTCCCTATTCACTCAATTTGAGGACTGTCCAGATGGGACTGTTACTTTTGGTGATGGAAGCAAGTCTTTAGTTAAAGGGAAGGGTATCATCGATTCTCCAGGCATACCAAAATTAAAAAATGCCTTGTTTGTTGAAGGACTGAAAGCTAACTTGATTAGCATAAGTCAATTGTGCGATGATAACCACGCCGTGCACTTTACCCAAGATAAATGTTTTGTCATTAATGGTAAAGGTAAGTGTGTTCTGGAAGGGTTGAGAACCACTGATAATTGCTACGGCCTTATCCCTAGTTCTAATTCCTCAAATGTCTGTAATAGGGCTAAAATTGAGGAGGTTGATCTATGGCACCGAAGACTAGGTCACATGAACTTCAAAGACCTTAGCAAAATCTCAAAGCATGAGCTTGTGAGAGGAGTGCCCAAACTAGGAAAGCCTTCTACTGCTGTGTGTGGGCCATGCCAAATTGGTAAACAAATTAGAACCCCACATAAGAAGACTTCAAGTTTGCTACTTCACATCTACTAGAATTAATTCATATGGATTTTATGGGTCCTACAAGAACTGAAAGTTTATGTGGGAAGCGATACATCCTAGTCATGGTCAATGATTTCTCTAGAATGTCATGGGTGGCATTCATTAGAGAGAAATCCAATGCTTTTGAGAATTTCAAAAGTATATGCTTAAAAATTCAAAATGAGAAAGGATGCCCAATCACTCGAATTCAAAGTAATCATGGAAAGGAGTTTGAAAACTCTAAGTACAACGACTTTTGTAATGAGTCGGATATCAAACATGAATTCTCTTATCTCATTACACCTCAGTAGAATGGTGTTGTGGAAAGGAAGAATAGGGTTCTCCAAGAGATGGCTAGAGTTATGCTTCATAGCAACAATCTAGCTTCTCATTTCTAGGCTGAAGCAGGTAGCACTGCTTGCTATACTGTTAATCGAGTTTTCCTAAGGCCTGGAACAAGGAAAACCCCTTATGAGTTGTGGAATAACAAGAAACCCAGTGTCAAGTACTTTCGAGAATTCGAAAGTAAATACTATATCCTTAAGGATAGAGAGCAACTGGACAAATTTGAATCCCGAAGTGATGAAGGGATATTTCTTGGGTATTCTACCAATAGTAGAGCTTATCGAGTGTATAACTTGAGAACCTCTACTATCATGGAGTCCATCAATGTGGCTGTGGATGACTCCGGTGTTGAAACTGTGCAACTTGAGGATGATGATAGTGCTGTAAATGACAATGTTGAAACTGCTTCAACTCCTCTTATTACTAAGCAATCATCCCCATTAAAACTTACACATCCTAGGGTCATGAGTCCTCACAACTCCACTGATATCATTGGTGATCTTGAAAGTGGAGTGATAATGAGGAATCAAATTGAGAATGAGGTTAGCTACATTTGCTATACTTCTTCATTTGAACCCAAGAATGTAACTGAAGCCCTTGCAGATGTAACTGGATAAATGTAATGCAAGATGAGTTACTTCAGTTTGCTAGGAATGTTGTTTGGTATTTAGTACCTAGGCCTAACAATTCGAATGTGATAGGTACCAAGTGGAAATTCAAGAACAAATCTGATGAAAATGGTACTATCATAAGAAATAAGGCTAGGCTAGTTGCTCAGGGATACACCCAAATTAAAGGCATCGACTTCGATGAAACCTTCGCTCCTGTTGCCCGGCTAGAATCAATCAGAATTCTGCTAGCTGTGGCATGCCATCTGAAATTTAAGCTTTTTTAAATAGATGTCAAGAGTGCCTTTCTAAATGGCATTCTGCAAGAGGAAGTCTATGTGGAACAACCAAAAGGGTTTGAAGATCCACATCACCTTGATCAAGTCTATCGATTAAAAAGGGTCTTCTATGGTTTAAAGCAAACTCCTAGAGCTTGGTATGAGAGGCTGACTACTTACCTCTTGGAAAAGGGATTTTCGAGAGGGGGAGTAGATAGAACCCTGTTTATAAAGACTGTGAAATGTGATATTGTGATCGCCTAGATATATGTTGATGATATAGTGTTTGGTTCCAGATTAGACTCTCATGCTCTCTCATTTGCTGATCAAATGAAAAATGAATTTGAGATGAGCATGGTTGGTGAGCTGAGTTTCTTTCTTGGTCTTCAAATCAAGCAAATGGTTTCTGGGATCTTTGTATCTCAAATCAAGTATGCTAAAGATCTTGTGAAGAAATTTGGCATGAGCTCTGCTAAGTATGCTAGGACTCCTATGAGTACTACTATAAAGCTTAGTAAGGATGCTTCAGGCAAGGATGTTGATCAAACTTCTTATAGAAGTATGATTGGTAGTTTGCTCTATCTTACTGCTAGTCATCCAGACATTGCTTTTAGTGTTGGAGCGTGTGCCCACTATCAAGCGAGCCCTAAAGAGTCTCACTTGCTTGCAGTCAAGCATATCATTCGCTATGTGAGTGGAACTCTATCTCTCGACCTCTAGTATTCTTTTGATACCAACGCCAATATAGTTAGGTATTCCGATGCCGACTGGGCCGGAAATGCCGACGATAGGAAGAGCACCTCCGGAGGGTGTTTCTATATTGAAAACTACTTAGTTGCTTGGCTTAGCAAAAAGCAGAATTTCATTTCCTTGTCCACTGCCGAGGCTGAGTACATAGCAGCTGGCAGTTGTTGCACTCAACTTCTATGGATGAAGCAGATGTTGCATGATTACAGGATTGAACACGATACTATGATTATGTATTGTGATAATACAAGTGCCATCAATATTTCCAAAAATCTTGTACAACACTCTCGCACCAAACACAGACATTAGGCATCACTTCATTCGTGATCTAGTTGAACAAAATGTTGTGTGTATTGAGTATATACAAACTGAGATTCAATTTGCGGACATTCTCACAAAACCTTTAGATTCTCTTAGGTTTGAGTACCTTAGGAAATCAATAGGTTTGTGCGGAGTTGAGTGATTGAGTGCCTACTTAATAGCCTAGGTGATTTATAAAGTTTATTCTTTCCCTAGAGCTATTTCTCCGGTATATTCTACTAGTTTTTATTAGTTTTTCTTAAGCATTTTGCTCATTTGATAAATGAAAATAACAAAAAGATTGAAAAGTTTGGTATTGTCTTCTCTCCTACCATGATTTGATTGCTTAATTTCCTTGTGATCATCATTTAGAATTCATACCCAAGGATAAAAATTGGATAGGATTGAGTTTGAAAAGATAATTACCAATATTGGTCTAATGAGTGCTTAATAATGGACTGGATCACTAAACTAATTTAGAGTAAGGTACGTGAACTAGTTGCTTTATGTATAGCACATGCACTCTGAGTGATCCAAGAAGACAGGCTATTCTCCTATGTGTAGGTGCTGGTTTTATTCCTTGTGGTCCTCTAAGGTTATTCAAATCTAGATTTACCTGGAGGTTCAGTTTACTTTTCATGTGCCCTCTAAATAGAATTTGCAATGGAAAGGGCTACCTGTGAGCTAGTATGATAGTTTCTAGTGGATGCAATCAGTGAGTAATGGCTACCTAGACAAACAGTAGTTATCTATATGGGTTGCTAGAGTGAAAGCCCCCACTGCCATTAGAGATGGCTGCCTACTCACTTGTGTGAAAGCCACCAATGTCAGCAAATAAAGATTTTTAAAATGTGTAAAGTTTGACAGAAAAATTACTTGCATATTGTTGGGTCAAACTGGAGGTCAAAATAGCACATGATTGAAAATTTGTTTACTGAACTTCATTGGTCTGTCTTTATAAGTTTGAGAAACTTAGAGTCCCTAATAAGCTATTATGCCAAAACCTCATCTAGGGATTAAATCTGACTTTCAGATCAGTTTAATTTTTCACTTCACACTCATTTACAATTACATGATATTCTTTCTCTAAATGAGTTTTAGAGATTTCAGCCCATTGTTGATCAAGTTCTTAGATCATAATTGCTTAAACTTCCTTACTAAGTCAATTCTATTTAATATGACTCTGTAATGAATGTTCATGATTGATCACATGCAAATTTGTATGAATTCATGTAATGGGAAGTGGTGAATTTGAAAAAGAAATTTTTTTTATGTTTTGAAGTGAGGGGGAGATTGGATTTGGGATTGAGTTCAAAATTTTCACAAATTTTAAAAAAAAATTATTTTGAACCAACCGGTCGACCGGTAGCCAATTCGGTTGACCGTTCATCAATTTTTTTTCCTTAAAATCCCCAATGGTGCCTCATTTTCACTATTTCAAAAGGAGAGTGGGACCTAAGGCATCATACAGAGTCTTGTTTTCTTCCTCCAAAAAGGTATTTTCTCATCCTTTTCTCCTCTTTTCAAGGTCAATTTCACATTTAGTTCCTCAATTTCATTATGGTGTTCGGATATTCTCTTCTTCTCCTTGCCTTCCTCATGGCTGGAAGCAAAAAACGCCAAAAGGTGATTTTGTCTAAGTCTGAGGAGCATTCTTCTGATGAGGATTTAACTCCTCCAAAGACCTTTGTCAACATAGGGCATGGCATCTCCATAGGAGAAGGCCAATCACCATTTGAGAAAATCCCTAGTTTCGGGTTATTCAAAGAAAAATTCCAAGGACAAAGGCAAAGCTCCTGCCTCGTCTAGTGAAACTATTTTACCAAAATTTGTCTCTCCAAATGCTTCAAAATTGTATGCCGATTTCTTTTCTTAGAAATCTGTTATGGTCGAGAGATTGATTGTTCTTGATGATTTTGGGGAGTTTACTTTACCGGATGTTATTCATACTCTTAAACTTTCCGGTCAAGTCCCAGTTCAGTTGATTAGGGAATTCTATGCAAACATTCATAAAGCCAGTCGAAAGACTATGTCTTTTCATTCTCGTGCCCTTGGTCGCCCAGTCAAGATCGATGCTAACATTATTGCATCTTATCTTGATTGTCCTTGGGTAGAGGGTGCCTATTACCCATTTGGGTATAAGCAGGATGAACAGAAGGACTCCTTGCATAGGGTTTCTTCTTTCCTAGTTGGGTATGAATCCAAGTGGATTGGTCCTTCACTTCAGGTGAGTTCTCTTTCTAAAGAAGCTCGTCTTTTCCATATGGTGATGAGTGTCAACATTCATCCCAAGATTCATACTACTGAGCTCACAGAGGATCATGCTAGGTTTCTCTATGTCTTTATGCGTGGTCAGAGGATAGACCTTGCAGCACACATTGTGGATCTTATTCTCGGTATCCATGAATCCAATACTGTGATTGGTGCATTGCCGTTTGGATTTGTACTATCTCAGTTATCGGGGGTGCAAGGTGTCAAGGCTTCTCCCGGTGATGATTTTCGAAAGCCCAAGGGGCCAATCAATGGGAAGTCCCTTGCTAGCAGTTTTTCCCATTCAGCTACTCGAGACCCTAATGCTGCTCCTGATTCATATGATGGACCGACTCATCAGCGTATCACGATGTCTGATCTTGCTGATATGATGGTAGCCATGCGCACAAAGTCTAGCCAGATTGTTTCCTCTCTGACAGAGTTTCACGGAGAGTTTTGGTTGTTCCAAACTGAGGTTTGTGGTCACCTCGGCTCATTGGATGCTGTAGTACTGGGTGTTCAACGCAATATTCAGGATGAGCATCGCGATCTGCGTGATTTCAGGACTTATTATGAGACTCAGCCTGCTTCTGATGATGAGTCGTGATAATGATGCTGACTTTGTTTGGTTGACCTAGGACACTAGTGTTACTTTTTGGATGGTGTCTGCAGTTTGATTGAGTCAGTAGTCTTAGTTAGTAGTAGTTTGTATTTTCCTTTCAGACTATGTACTAAACTATTATCTTGGATATGGGATTACTGTATGGATGGTATATGTTTCAGTAGCAATACTGATTGTTTATGTTATTTAGAGATTGCTTGCTTTAAATGTTCATTTTTTTTGCATCTCTTTATAATCTATTGTAGTGCTGCTTTGCTATTTCATTATGCCTTTGGCATTTTGTGCAAAAATGGGGGAGTTGTCTCACATAAGTCTCTGTTGTCTATGGTATCTATCTTTAATCCTCCATGCTTCATAGGTATTGTTTGTTTTAGCATGTGCAGATAACAGCCTGAAAACTTCAACATTGGATTGCATGACAAGGATGATGAGTCAGTTGTGTTTGGTATAGGTCACTTCATGTAATTTAAATGTTTTGATTCATGTAAAGTTCGTCTTTCTGTTTTTTGAATCAATTTGGGAAAGAACGTCCTTTGTATGAAATAACATCCTTTGAAGACTTCAACATTGGATTGCATGACAAGGATGATGAGTCAGTTGTGTTTGGTATAGGTCACGTCATGTAATTTAAATGTTTTGAGTCATGTAAAGTTCATCTTTCTGTTTTTTGAATTAATTTGGGAAAGAACGTCCTTTGTATATTCGTTGTTTAATTTTGACACAGAATTGTCAAAGGAGGAAATTGTAATTCCAAAATGTTTTGGCAAATTATGTGATCAAAGAATAGGTCAAGTGTGTCACTGTAAGAATCTACTTGTCATGCTTGGTGAAGCTTGAAGAAGCCGAAGAAATTGGAAGATATCTACATCAAGCATCGCCTCCGGTTTTAGGAAGGTAATTGACTTAGTGACCCAATTCCTAGGTTCATTTTGACTTAGATAATCTAGTTTTGAACCTAGGAGGTTAGTATAATACCCATAATAAAAGGCTCAAGTAAAACTCTTTTTAATTTATGGGAAAATATGCTTAACCGGTCGACCGAATTAAGGACCTGATCGGTCGACCGATGGTCCCTACCTGTCAACTGAAGGTGCAATATTTTGTTAGGCTTATTTTTCTAGAGAGGGCTTATTTGACTGGTCGACCGATGGTCATGACCGGTCGACCGTTGGGAGTGAAATTCGTGATTTTGGAATCCTAACCTTATCTAAACACTCTGGGGGTCTATATATACTAATTATAGAAGACCTAATCTGTGTGTGTTGTTAGTTTTGTGAGAGTGGAGGCTGGAGAACTCTATACTAGGGTTTTCATTGTTCCTTATTGATTATTGTCAATCCTTCCTCTCACAACCTCTCTAGAAAATACAAGAATACTCTTTCGATTCTTAGATCTTGCATTGAGTGATCTTCATGTCACTAAGATCCCTCTAGAGATTAGTTGAAAAATTGATTCAACAACCCCGACACGTGTGTGTCTTTGGCCGAAGTGTGTGATCCGGTGCCTTTGAAGAAGGAGATCGATCTTTGGAGATCATTGTATTGAAGTAGCTCTGAGAAGAGTTGATCGGTGAAGAACTGGATCTGTTGCAGTGGAGATCGAACCTGCTAGTTCGTTGAGTTCAAGATCAAGAGTCTGTACCAAGGAATAGAGTGTCATGTTCATGGTTGGTAAGGTCTTGTCTTGTACATTATAACTTTCTCATAGTGAATTGTTGGACTAGATCCTGTGGTTTTTCCCCGAAAGGGTTTTCCACATAAAAAATCTTGTGTGTCAGATTGTGTGTGGATTGATTGAATGTTTGTTTCTGCTTATTAATCAGATAAATTTTAAAAGTAAGTAGAAATCGATAAATAGACCTATTCACCCCCTCTAGGTCTTAGAGATCATTGATCATAGGAATTTCACTTATCATTATCATAATATCACTAATGGGACAGTATATCGAACCTCTCTCGTCGCTTCCTTACGATCAATCGCTTCGAATGAGCTTGGCCTTTGATTTCCAAGTTTTTCTCCTTCTCTAAGCAAAACTCTTTGTAAAAGCCTTAGTTAATCTATCTCTTGGATTTCTAACGCTCTTAGAATGTTTAAAACCCTAAAACACACGAGTTAGTGGTCTATATATAGGCCTAAGAGTCCTAAGTAATTACTAATTCTCAGAATTCCATAAAATTAGTAAGTTTTTGGGAAAAACCGTAGCTGGGCAGTCAACGGACATAAGTGGGTGGTTGACCAGTGGCTTGGCGGTCGACCAATCTTGAAGGGCGGTCAGCCGGTGGGTTGTGAACTCTCTACTCGAAAACCCCATACATTTTTTTTTGCACTGAGGGTCGACCAGGCTTGAGGGGGGATCGACCGGGTCTCCCCTGTTTTTACTTGTTTTGATCTCTTTATTCTTCCTAACACTTAACCAATTGATTCATGACATATGTAAGCACCCTAGCCTTAACCATGGTTAACCCAATTAAACCCTAGGTCAACCCTGGTCAAACCCAGTTAAACCTTAAGTCAAACCCTAGTTAAACCTTTGTTAAACCCTAGGTGAACCCTAGTACAAACCCTAGCTAGCCCTATTCTAAGCCAAAACCTAGGTCATGGGCCCAGGGCCCATGTAACACCTAGCCAAGGCCCCTAGGGCCTAAACCCATAGACAAACAACCCTTGGGCCTGAACATGGGCCCATGACCTAAGCCAAGCCCTAGGATGGGGGCCTAACCCTAAAAATTCAAAAAAACCAAAATGTCAGTAGTCCATCTACTGACATTCCTTTTGTGGTAAAATCTATACAGCGTGCATGAGCATTTATACCTAGCCAGACCTATTTCTGGAAAAGTTCAGGAATGGCGGTAGAGTTTCTACCGCCATTGTCCTTTTGTTCTTGTAGGGGAATGACGGTATTGGTTTTACCGCCATTCCCAGTTTACATAAAATCAAAGTGTTGCACCCCCCTTACGGCCCAGGCACGCCTCCAACAACCGACTCATGCCTCTAAGACCTCACCCACCTCTGTCCTTATTCCCTTGGTGTCCCTGGACCATTCTCTTATAAATCCAAGCTCATTCTCTCAAGCTAAACCATGCCAAAACCTCCCATTGAAGAAAGCACTGTCAAAATCCCTTAGAGGAACTCACCCTGGCCGAAGTTTGAACCTGAGCGTGCAAAGAATACCCTGAGGATCAGCCCAATTCATCCTCATCATAGAGAGGCCTCTCTCCGGCGATACACCACCACCTCAACCACCACCATCGTAGGCATGTTAGCTGGGTAGGGTCATCCTTTACTCCTTTTCTTCTGTAAAATGATTGTGAGCCCGTGGTCCTATTCTAGGGGACTTCTAGATTGTTGTAAACCCAAGAGCAAAGTTCCCCTTGCTCCCACCATGAGCAAGGGGACCCTCTTTAGGAAAAGCTTCTTTCCTTTTGAAATGCGTTGGTGGATCCTGAGTCCCCTACTCCCCTCAACCCTCAAAACATCCCCTAACCTTTAGAAGGGCTCTGAGGATCAGTGGTGCAATATCCCAGGGAACATAGTCGGAATTTCTAGAATATACCAGAATGACGGTAAACATAGTACCGCCATTCCTGGTCTTCTCCCTTGTAGAAGCCCTTATGCTCATTTGGTTGGACCTTGATCTATTCCAGGGCCTGGTTTAGGTCCCTGAGACCTCCCTCTATCGTCCCTGGTCTCTCCAGACTCCTCGGATCACTCTTAACTATGGTTAAAATCCACTTAAGCAAAGAAAACACAAGAATGCCAGTGAACAGTTCACAGACATTTTGAGTTTTCTTCTAGTTGCTAATAATGACCTCTGTGGGCCCAATCCAGACTAGACCAAAGGCCCAGACTAGGGCCAGGACTTACCCTGAAGTCCCCCGGTCACCCCTAAGGGTCCAGAACCCCCTGAGCATCACCCTTGACCTCCCCTTTTAGCTGCAAAGTCACTGTTGAGAAAAAAACAATAGTGGCAGTAGAATAACTACCGTCAATCCCATTTTACAAAGAAATGAGATCGACGGTACTGCATCTACTGCCAATATCACTGTTTCACAAAACAGTAGCGTTGCAAGGTCCAAACATGGTAGGAGATCATTCTAGGCCCTACCAGGATACTTGGGCCCACCCTTTACCAGACTAGAGTCTTAATTAGGGTTAAACTTAACCTCAATTAACTTTTAACCATGGTTAAGACCAATTAACCTTAGGAAAAATCAAGAAAACTCCTAAAAAATGCCAAAAAATGCAAAGGGATCAAAAATATTA
This sequence comes from Tetracentron sinense, assembly GCA_015143295.1. Lineage (NCBI taxonomy): Eukaryota > Viridiplantae > Streptophyta > Magnoliopsida > Trochodendrales > Trochodendraceae > Tetracentron > Tetracentron sinense. Next base: position 3,435,708 of record CM026567.1, on the reverse strand, counting down.
TGTTGGACCTTTTTAACCATGGTTAGCAATCCTAACCATGGTTAACTCACTATTTAACTCCGGTTAAGCAATTTAAACCTCTGAGCTTAAACCTTTGACATCCGGGCCCAAAACTTTGGCCTCCGGGCCCATGCTTTTGGCCTCTTGGCCCATATCTTAGCCTCCGGGCTCAATCCTTAGCCTTCGAGCTCAACCCTTGGCCTTCGAGCCCAATCCTTAGCCTCCAGGCTCAACCCTGGCCTCCGGGCTGAATCCCAAGCCTCCGAGCTTAAACTTTGGCCTCCAGGTCCAAACCCTTAAACCATGCACTTGACCACTTCTGTCAATCAAACCTTAGTCCCTAGACTAAGTCTTAGCCACTCCGGTGCACACACACACTCCCCTAGCCTCAGCATGGGCTCATGTGCCAGAACTACGCTCGGTCTGATCTCACCCCGTGTGAGTTCGTAGGCAACCCAATCCAAGTTCGATCCTAGTTAGGATTTTTTCATTTCTTAGATTAATATACTCTAAAACTTAGGCATTTGAATAAAAATTTGACATTAATTTTTCTTAAACCTAGGGAGTAGGTAACCATTATAAAATGGGGGTCCCAAGGTGCCTAACACATTCCCTGAGGCTTAATCGAACCTCTTACCTAGACTCTCATTGAGACCATTAGACCTTATCCATATCTGAGACTTATCCCTCAAAATTAATAAGTGGCGACTCCTAATCGAAAACCAGTGAGTAAAAATCCGTGCTCACAACATATATAAACATAGTAAAGTATAAAAGCAATGTTTCTAGCACAAAATTTAAGATTTTTATTCAATTTTGCACAAGAATCAAAACATGAAAATTTGGGTCTCTATAGTACATCTTTATCCCTTGGTACGGACAACGCTTCTACTCAGGACATGTTTTTTTTCACTCTCGATTCAGTTCGGGAAGGGGATAACGCTTACTTCCTCACACTGGGCCTTGACGAGATATCAGGACAGGTGGTTTACTCTGCTCAGGTCGAGTCATCTGAGCACAACGCCATGGTGAATTTTTTCCCCTTACACCCATTTTGGCATAAGCAACACAATATCAGTTATTCAAGCAAATTGCCTCTCTGGAAAAGAAAATAGCAAACCGCCTCGCACTCCAATAGGCTCATACTTCTGTTGAAACCAGATGAATCAGGCAATTTCATCTAAGTAAACTTTCTAAACCACCACTCTTCCAGCCCACACTTCCGCAGTGATCTGGGTACACAACCACCTGAACAATCGAGGGCGTTATAATCTTGTGGTGATTATTCTTGATGTTGCAAGAATTGTAAGTGCCACAAAGGTTTCTCCTGGCGTATTACTTTTTTACCCTGACTCACACTTTCATATTGCATTTTTATCATAGCATGTAATGAAAACTCTTGAATTGTCATCCTCCATGAATTTTAGTCACTTGTGAGATTTTCTGCATAAGGTAATGTGGTTGAATTTTCTTCATTTGATTAAGAGTTTGGACTGATCACTTTCATTAAGGAGTGAATTTGCAAGTAATAGATTGGCAGCCACTTAACTAAATTAATTTAACCTTGTAACAAGGAGTTCAGAGCAATGAATTTAAGCAGAGATATATGGTGCTTGATCATTTGTGAGCTTGTTATTTCACTCTAAACTAAATTAAGTCAAAGATTCCAACTATGGCACGATGGATTACCTGGCAATCATATGATAAGAAACACCAAAATCAATACTAAGATCATAACAAATAAAAAAATCGGCTGATTAGTATACATTATCAAACATTTACACGTTCAAGGATGTTGATTTCTGAGCCTTGAGAGGAAAGTAGATACTGACAGGGAACTGATCTTCTATCTGTTGTGATTCAATCTCCCTAATTAAATCTCCACTAACCTTCAAAGTTTGTATTGCAGCAAAAATACCAAGAAATTGAATTTAGAAATAGGCAATAGCACAAGACAAGAATTTACGTGGTTCGGCGTATAAGCCTACGTCCACGAGATCAACCTGTAACTCTTTCCACTATGTGAATGCGATAAAAGAGAATACAAGAAGATGTATTTCGATACCAAAATCCATTCCCCACAATCGTTGTACAACCCTATTTCTCTCCCACTCTCGAACCCGTGAAAACTTTGCAAAAGATCATTGTTCTCTCTTAACGGCTCCAAAAAAATCTATTCCCTCTTTATAATACCCGGTTAATAAAACCTAATTAGTAAAAGAGTCTTAACTGTTAGATCAAGAGATGATCTAACGGCTAAAAAAAAGTCACAAACCTAACACTATCTACCCTCTAACACTGTAACTGTTACATCATTCAAATTAGAAGATTTTTTCACAATAGACGTCAATGAATTTGTCTCAACAGGAAACCTTTCTGTGTAAAAACCAGGTTGTTTAGGTTGGTGCAACACTACACTCTCACTATCCAACATTGAGAGCACAATAGGCATTGTGGGCCTATCATCAGGGCATTTTTGCACACACAAGAGACCCACTTGGATGCATTTTGATGCTTCAGATTCGAGAACTGGACCCTCCATGAAATCATCTATTAGCTCCAAGGGCTTTCCTTCATTCCATAATTTCCATGCCTGAAACAATTCCACCTCGTAAGTATTCCTAATAGAGGATTAGGCCTTATTTACAAGTCAAAAGAGCATTCATTTATAAACTCACATGTCCTAGAAGGTTGAGATCATGGTCAGGATGATAAAACCCCCTATTCTTCTTGCCACTAACTATCTCTAAAACTAGAACACCGAAGCTAAAGACATCTGATTTAACCGAAAAGAGCCCATCTATAGCGTACTCTGGAGACATATAACCACTACATAAAATCATTGAAGGATTGTATGAGCAATGAATCCATGTATATATGCATAAAAAAAGGAAAGAAAAAAGGGAGTCTTGTGGTACTTACTAAGTTCCAATGACCCTCTTTGTATTTGCTTCAGTTTGATCTCTTCCAAACATTCTTGCAGTGCCAAAGTCCGATATCTTTGGATTCAGTTCACCATCCAGGAGAATGTTGCTGGCTTTGAGATCCCTATGGATAATTTTCAACCTCGAATCTCGATGAAGATAAAGGAGTCCTCGGGCTACCCCAACAATAATGTCAAAGCGTTTTCGCCAATCAAGTGAAGTACCTCTTGTTTGATCTGGGCAAGTTTTGTATCAAGTTAAAAACTGGAGTACTCTTGAACACTATATCCAAATAATTTAAAGCATATAAGAATTTAGGAGGGTCATACTAAAAATAAAGGAGTCCAAACTTTTGTTGGGCATGTACTCGTAGATTAACATCGTTTCTTCTCTTTGAATGCAACAACCCAAGAGCCTTACAAGATTCCGATGCTGAAGTTTGGCAATCAAGATCAACTCATTCTTAAACTCTTGTAGCCCTTGCCGGGAATCTTGGGAGAGCCTCTTCACTGCTATTTCATGTCCGGTTGATAACTCACCCTATAGATCACCATGACTAACATCAAACAAAACGCTTCTTTCTTAATGTAGTAAAAATTGGCTAATAGGATAGAAAGTTACCTTGTAAACAATACCGAAACCACCCTCTCCAATCTTATTTGCGAAGGAGAAGTTGTTAGTGGCATTTTCAATAGTTTCCAAATCAAATAGAGGTAAATCTAGTTCTTCCTCCCCGGTTTCTTGAGTGTAATGTTTGTATGCCTTGTTTACCCTGTGAGCTGTTAAACGTGAAAATTATTCAGATATAATCATTCAGAATAAGGGTGCATTTGTGAGAGTGGGACTAACAAAATACTAAGAACTAATAATAGTAATGTAACAGGCAATGGCTTTGTACCTAGGGTTGTCAATGGGCCAGACCTAATCAGGCCCAACCCTTAGTCGTAAGGGTCTAGCCCAAGCCCTCGTAGGTCTAGCAAAATCCTAACCATTGTAAAAATGGCCTTGTTCCTAGGGTTGTAAATGGATCAGGCTTGGGTCTAGCAAGGCCCAACTCTCACTTGTAAGAGGTCCAGCCCAAGCACTCAAAGGGCTTGAATTGGCTAGCCAAAGCCCTACCCTCAGGGCCAGGGTTAGGCTTGGGTCATGCCTGGACTTGAAGAGAAGATAAAGAAAAACTTTTTGCTCATGACATTTGTCGAATTTCTTTCTAAACTACCACTGGCTGCCAACCTGAAACCAACCCTCCTCCTATATTTGGACTTGAGACCGGTGATGCAATTTAAAGAGTAGAGTTTAGATGAGACAAAGTGTTTGAGTAAGAGAGAACCGTAGATGACAGACTTAGTGAGTTATAGAGAGAATTGTATTATGTAGATGGCGATGGGTGATGGCCAGTGAAGATAAGAGAGAGTACTTAGTGAGTTACAGAGAGAATGAAAAAACATAAAGATGGATAAAATAGAAGTCTCGAATGATTTGTTGGGTTTTAGATATACAGATTTTTAAGTCGAGGGTGTGATAGTAAAATTACTATCATACAGTTCATACCACATTCCATTAAAGGACATATATGTCTTTTTCAAGTTAAAATTTTAAAATAAAATAAAAAGTACATATATGTAAAGAGGGTCGGGCCAGGCAATTGGGAGGTGTCCAAACCTTTTTCGTCTCACTTGGGCTTGTAGGCTTTATGTATAGGGAAAAAAAGGAAAATAAAAACACATCGAGTTACAACTTGAGGGCATTGCAGGTACTCTCACATGAAGCCCAAAAAACCCCTCCATATTTAGACTTTTGAGGGCCGGGCAGGTACTCTCACATGAAGCCCAAAAAATTACCCTCCATTTAGACTATTGAGGGCCAGACGGGTACTCTCACATGAAGCCCAAAAAAAATCCCTCCATTTAGACTTTTGAGGGCCAACCGGGTACTCTCACATGACGGGTACTCTCACATGAAGCCCGGATTAACGGCCCAATTTACCATTTTCTGACGTTAAAGGGTAGTTTCTTATCAACATGTCCCTTGGTAGGGTATAAACTGATTGGGTATAGTCCAATCTAGAGGGTTTCTATCATATGGACAATTTGGACCAGTCCCATCTTTCTCAAATTAAGTAGCTAAACGAAGGGGACCAACAAGACATTTCAAAGGGACGACCAGAAAACAATAAATCAGTTGACTTCAGTTATGATATTTATTAGGATCGGAGACCATGCTCTAAGAACACATGATTTCGGGACACATTTCACATGGTAGGTTCCATCCACCTGAAATTTGGTGAATTCAGTGCGCTCTTAGAACACAGTATCGATGGTCTCGGCCCTAAGTTGATGCGACTAAGGCTAACAATTACCATTTGAAAATGAGCAGATCATATGGTGAAAGAGAACGTAAACAGTAAATATGTTTTACTAGAGTCAAGGTGGATGGGCCATTTACCTTCTCTTCTCTCTTTCATCCTCCACCGGATATACCAGCCGATCAAAACACAGAGAAGCATCCCTGAAACCACAGATACGGCAACAATCACGGCCACTGGTTTTCCATTGTTATTTGAATCTACATACATGCCACCATATAAACAAAAATAAAATAAATCAATAAATATATTTCAAAAATAATACAAATTTGAAGAGAAATCTACCTTAAATTAACTAATCTTTAGGCATGGGTCCAAGTCCACCCAACCCGAATTCAATTCTTTCATCTACTCCAGAACAATAGTTGTCTGCAATGGATCTTTTGTGGTCTTCATAATGCCACATAGGAAAAAATGGTTAAAGCCTAGCTTTTCAAAAGACGGTCATGTCTTTTGCTTGTACTTTTCCCGCACAACAATAAAAGCTAACTCTAACCTTCTTTTCCTATTTGTCATCTGAGGGCTGAATTGAGAAGAGATGCAAAAACACTTACCAAGTTCGGAAGCAGCCATCCGTATATAGAGTTCATAACCACCTTCGCTGTACTCTCTAATATCGAGCAGATCCCCATACCAGAAGGCGCAGCTGCCAACAGGCCCAACACCCGTTTGGGCATAAGCAACACAAGAGCAGTTGTTCAAGCAAGCCTCCTCGCACTCTATGGAGCCTATACCTCTGTTAAAACTTGACTTATCGGGCAATTTCATCTGGCTAAACTTTCTGAACCCCTCTTCGGAACCGCACTTCCGCGGCGATCTGGGTACACATCCGCCGGACCAATCGTGAGCATTATATTCTTGGGGTGATCTGGGGGTGAACCCATTCAAGCACTTGCAGACCTGGGTATTGTTGATGTTGCAAGAACCGTAAGCGCCACAAATGCCATAATCATCGCAAATGTTGTTCTGCAGCACAATTATAATTTCCCACTGGAGAAGCGTATCGTCCCATGACATATGCTGAAGCAAGCCCTTGGGATTCACCACTAACCTCGAAATAGTGAACCTCCTGTAGTTATCGGAGCTGTAGTAATACACAGCTTCATCGTTGGAGACGAAGGAAGGACTGAAGACTGAGGTTTTGGAAAGCTCAGAGGCCCTAATTCGAAACTCATCATCCCACGGCTCACTTCGGAATTTCACAACTGATCCCTTCCGAAGAACTATTTGAGGAAGCCCACGATAATCGAATTTGAAAGTGTAATCCCCAGGAGAAGGATCATCCTCACTCTTCCACGACGTCAGGTACCAGTTTTTACCGCTTCTTAAATTCACTCCCAGTTTCATGCCCGGTAACAAAGTATCACTTGGATAATCAAAGCTCTGCCATAGATAGCTTTCTGGATTAACATTGCTCCCATCTCTCAGAACAAGATTTCCTGAATCTAAGAGCTGCGCAACTGGATTTTTTGCTGCAATGGATGAATTGGAAGACCATATAAGGGTCTCTAATTCGTTGAGAAGGACGATATTTCCATCCCCGCTAATCGTTAAAGCCCCAGATGAATTCGTAAGTGGGTTGTTTCTGTTTGCGACCCAAACGACTGTTTGTGGATGGATGCTCTTGAACCATATTCCCAAGTATCGTTTGGTACTAGAACTCCCTGGACTAAAGAAGCCCAATTCGAAAATTTGGCCTGCAGAAACAAGAGTTTGGCCGTCTCTGATAGTTTGGTTCGGAGATATGGTATCCACTGCAACTGCAACTGCAACTGACAACTTTGAGATGAAAAAAAGACAAGTGAAGCTGAAGATAAAAAACGGAAGACGCTCCATTAATTATAATCTCCAAATACAATACAAGGCTTCAAATGAAATAATAGGGAAGGCTTCTATGATTTATGAATAATTTATCAGTTTAAGCCCCCCTTCCCCAGCCACCCACCCGCAGCCTATTTCATTAATCAGTTGATAGAAGTAAGGACTTTGCTACTGAGACTCCATTAGGGCCGAGACCACCTGAAATCCTGTGCTCTTAGAGCGTCTCGGTGCCGGTGGTCTCAGCCTTAAAGGGGTCTCAGTAGCATTTCTCTATAAGTCAGGACTTAACAGCTTGACCCATTCTAATACTCCAAATAGGAAACGTACAGGCAATATAATACCGGCTTTGGAGTCTCTCCGGCACACACCAGAGAGGTGCTCTCGGGCATCCATACATGAAGCTCCACCTGGTGGGGAGAAGTCAGTTCTTCTCTCCCTATTTTTGACTTCTCCCCATTTCATATCTCTTCCCTTCATCTCACCATTTTATCACCAAGTGTCAAATATTGGCTGGAGAAGTCAAAATCATGGCCCATGAAATGACTTCTCCCACCAGGTGGCGCTTCATGTATGGATGCCCGAGAGCACCTCTCTGGCGTGTGCCAGAGAGACTCCAAAGCCTATAATACCATGCAGATTCGAATGGCAAGAAAAAGGGAAAAGGAAAACAATCCTCAGACCACCCACTTGCAAATTGACACATGGTGATGAAACTTTGTTATTTAATCTTTACATTATTTCTCTGTCTTACTGTCTTGAAATTTGATTGGTGTGGTTAGCTTGGAAGAAGACCGTGACCTAATCTTATAGTCCGGAGACGTAAAAGCAAAGTAATTACCATGCCGGGTTTGATTGACACAGTCGTAAATGGAAAATAGTTAACGGACCCATGAATCCCATTAGCTAACCTAAGGCATCCACCCATTGGTGGATGCCTCCCCTCTTAAATGCTCACTACAATTAATGAGCATTTAAGAGGGGAGGCATCCACCAATGGGTGGATGCCTTAGGTTAGCTAATGGGATCCATGGGTCCGCCTATCACTACTCGTCGTAAATATAAAAAAAAAAAGGGGGGGAAATGAAAAACGGACCTCAAAGTGTCTTCCAAACAGACCACCCACTAGCAAATTGACACATGACGATGAAATTGTTATTTAATTTTTAACTTTAATTCTCTTTCCTAGTGTGATGAAATTTGATTGGTTTGGTCTGCTTGGAAGAAGACCTTGACCAATCTTATACTCCAAATAAGACGTAAAAGCAAAGTAATTACCATGCCGGGTTTGAATGGCACAGTCATAAATTTAATAAAAAAAAAGGGAAATAGACTATCTTACCTGGAGGAGCGATATCTTGGGGTGTATGGAAAGAGAGGAATCCCCGCATATTTGATAACTTTGTATCTTCCAATCCATGGATTTTGGCTCGACGCTTGGTTGTGGAAAGGTCTTCTATTTCACAGTTGGGGGAGGAAGTATGGGACATTTTGGCATGAGTAGATCCACTATTTACATCTCACTTGCTTTCTGTAGTTCATGCTAGTGCTTTTCAGTTTACCTCTCTGTGTAAACTGTCATCTGTTTACATGTTCTGTATGATCACTGATTTTGAAGTGTGTAAATCTGAATACGTTTAATTTAATTGAATTAGAACCTTAGGTTAGAATTAATCATAAGTTTAATTTGATTAAAAATCATAGATTTAATTTGATTAATCCCTTCAAAATTTGATATGGCAGACAAACCATATTGAAATCACCCCAAATTTGATCCAAAGACCTGATTTTAGCCAGAGATGCCAAGACAATTTTTTATCCGTGGCCATTTGCAGCATTGATCGTGCCTTGATTTGTAATTTAATTTTTGAAGGATGCGATTGACCCCTTATTGAATGAATCAACCTTCAAAATCCGGTATCTAAATATTTTTCAACCCTCTGACCTTGACTATGATATTTGATCTTGTTTTTAGGACAACTTCGACAACATGTTATTCATACTTCCAGAATTCTTTAGACTTTTCATTCGAACTTTTATTTTGTATTCTCTATTAAATTTGTAATAAGTACCATGATTGTTTTAGATTCCTTGTGAACAACTTATGACTCAGACAGGGGGTTGGGCTGTTGGCCAGGACCACGCCTCAGGAAACGGAGGTCCCAAGTTCGATTCTCCTGCCTCGGTTGGCCACCTTGAGGGAGTAATCCGGTCTTACCTGGTCCGTGAGGCTTGGGGGGTGTTGCACGTGCCCGAGGGAATAGTCAGGTGCTTTAAGACGCCTGGATACCCTAGTTTCCCAAAAAACAAACAGTTATGACTCGGATAAGTTCTGGGTAGTAGCTTAATCCACTGTGTGAGAAGCATAGAATCAGGAACTGTAATTTGCACTGTTTAGCACGCTAACAGCTATTTTTCTTCTCTTTTGCACGCTGGTGCTGCTTCAATTGCCGGCAATCTCCATTTGACCAATATGGTTCTGCCGACAATTTATTTTCTAGGCTTATTTCAAGCTAGTGACACTGAGATTACCGCCAACATGATTTTCTACCCTTATCAACACTGTTTCCTCAAAATTTGGCCAGAAAGTCATCTCTTCAGACTATTCTGATAGTGGCTATGTTGCTCCGAACTTTCAAGCTTATGTTTTCATCATTTAGCATCTTAGTTATACTTTAGGGTAGTCCAAGTTTGTTCCCACCATTTAGTGTCCATTTTTTCTATTTGTTACAATTTTAGTAAAAAAAATCTTCTCAAATTGGCATATTATTATTTTTTGGTGAATGTTTGCCTACATTACCTTAGCATATTTCCATTCCTGACTTGCTTTTAACTAATAATGTTTCCAATTCTAGCATTATATCCTTAGATAGCATGTCAATATCTGAATTACAATTATTTAGTAGGATTTCCATCTTAGTCTTAACTTGGATTTAAGAAATAGGTCAGGTTATTATTTGCAGACCATTCCCTTTACCATTGAATAATTTAGGGTTCTTATTTTTCTCCATACAATAGGTGGTGACTCTACATTAAATTTTGGACATTATTCCAAATTAAGAAACATTCCCATTTGGAATAGCGATCAAAATCCATCTCACAATAATATTTAGTATAAATTTACTTATTTATCCCTACATAACAAATAACTTATGACGGTACCAACGTATCGTAGTTATTTTAGTACCACACCCATACTATATATACAAGATTTCCCTACTCAGTCCCCTAGTTCTCTCTGATGGTTTGGAAAATTAAGATATAATTTTTTTTTTAAAATGCCATGTGCCCTTGGGGCCCCACTTTGTTGAAATGGCATGGTATAAGAGCAGATGATGTGGCATCAGAAACTAGAAAATGGAAAGCAAAGAGAGGTGCCACCTCAAATACCAACACACAGAAACACACATATGTAGGGCATCCATTTGTGATGTCTATTGAATATTTGAACATTTAAATTTGTTAGTATAGAGGAGAGAGCTCTCAAGCCTATTACAGAAACAGGAAATATGTAATAAGAAGACCAAGCAAAGATCAAAATTAATACTTGGCAATGCAATTATGAAACTAGCATCTCCTCCTATCCAACCCCTGCTATTTGAGGGTCTTTGGATAGATAAAATGGAGTAAGTATATTGGTGAAAGAAAGAAAGCACCTTATCAAGACAACTTCTCCGAAGTGAGCCAAGCTTGTACAGCCCCAAGGTCAGGAAGCACAGTTGCACCGGAGTTCTTCCAACTCTCAGCATCAGGTGTCTTAAATCTATCCAATAGCAATGCCTGCATCCCCACGCTCCTTGCCGACAGGTAGTCTTTGCGTATGCTGTCCCCAATGTGCAGAGCCTCTTCAGGTGCAATATTTCCGGCCTTCTCCAAGGCAATTTCATAGATCCTCGGGTCCGGCTTTTCAACACCTTCAATACCAGAAAAGACACCAAAGTCCCACTCGGATCCCTGAATTACAGAAAACAACACGTAAAAATTTCAAGATTCTGCGTTCACATCAAGCAAAGACATGCATGAATGTAAAGAGATGTTTTACTGTTCAAAAGCATGTACTAACTCCGCTGGGAAGTCATGAAGGAAAGAGATAAAACTCCCCCGATCCACAATCCACTTTTTGCTCTTTGGCAGAGACTTGCAAAGCTCGGCACTTTATAAGTTTGGAGACTTTAAGTGCCTAATTTTGTAAGTCTCTTTTGTTCTTTTGTAATTCTCGTGAGGCTTTAAAAGACACAAAATGAGAGATTTCAAGTCTCTAAAAAAAACGAGGGACTTAAAAGTCTCAAGATGGTAGGAATTTTGATTTAAACAAATTTTGCACTCAAAAGTCAAAAGAGACTTGCAAAACCAGGCACTTTAAAGTCTACAAACTGGTAAAGTGCCGAGCTTTGCAAGTCTCAACAAAAGAATGAACCCTTAAATCATATCAAGTTGATCGAGTTGCCTTGAGTTTTCTAGTTAAACACGAATCATGATCTGTTACCTTGTTCAAACCCAAGGCTGGAAGGATAACTTCCTGATACCGGTATTCTGCATTGCTGACTACCCCAACAGTGATTCCCTTTTCCCGTACCCATCTCAGGAATGGTTGGGAATCCGGGAAGATGCTGTAAGGTGCAGATGAACCAAAGACTGAGTATACGCGCCTGAACACCTTCTCAAATGTCTCCTCATCGTAATCATATCCTGCCTGTCAGTAAAACAATTTCTATTTCATAGAAATGTTGAGCAAGGCATAGATAAGAAATTAAAAATAGACTGGGATGCAAATATGGATAGATCTTACCTTGATAAAGGAGTCCCTCACACATGATTTCCACCAGACGACGTTGGGCATTTTTGCTGCATGCCCGAAACACGGGTACCTTTTTGCCATGTCCTTGTATGCAATTTTGAATCCCTCGTGCATGCGTTTGTAGTCAGGACATGGCAATCCAACAGATTTGGCTGCCATGCAATAGTAGTCACCAAGTTCCCCTTTGTAAGCTATAAGCGTACCAGTAACATCAATAGTGATACAGCGTAACTTTGGCAATATCGACATTTTTACTGACATTCTGCTGCTGCTGCTTGGAAATGAAAAGTTTAGAATGTGTCCAGAGAAACTTCTGTATATCTTTTATTATAATTATGTGAGGAGGATAATTATGGCACCAACTGATCATCTGGTCACTCAGCTACTTCAGTTGATTCAGCTCTCCCTAAATGTGCATATGTCAACAGCCTCAATGATCAGATGCATCTAGATATTTTGACTAAGAATCAATAAAGAGCAAGCCAATAAGCATCAATAATTTCAACTTAGAGAGGAATCTGATTACTCACAATAAACCATCTTATACCGTTTAGTTTAATTGACAGATGAGGCAACAGACTGAAACATCTTAATTTGACTTAAAAGACAATCACTACAAAAGCAGCAAAAGGACTTCTCCATCAAATCATAAGCACTTCTGAAATGCCTCGCTCTATCAACCAGTGCTATATGACTAGTTAATTCAGTTACATAGCTCGATGGTTCCCAATGCATACAGGAAAGAGGGAAAATAAGTAGCTTCAAATGAGAAGCTTTGCATTCCAATTTCCAAGAGGTGGGTGAGACCTATTGACGCGGAGAATAGTACTTTTTTTTGGAAGGTATGGAGAATAGTAATTGCTGTAGGAGCGACGCATTATTCTCAACCTAGGCTATAGAATATAACCAAAAGCTTCTTCCAAGCAAATAGAACAGCTAAACTAGGGCCTGGTTACCATTAGAACACTGAGTTCCAGCAATCTCACAAAGAAAACAACTTAAAGTGGTTAATTATTTATTTGCATTCCAAATTTACACCACGAACCCTTGTGGATGTCATCAAATTGATGCATGAATCCCTTCTGATTCAGAAGAACTCAACTCAGCAAGTTTGCACCAGCATACAAACAATGTGGTTCAGTCCGAACTTCATCATTACTAATCTATTAGCTCGGTAAACCAAATATCGCTTGAAGATGCTCAGTGGGACGATTTTCTGCCTATCATCTCTTTTTCTTCATTTACCAACATTTGCATATCAAAAGTCAGAGCTGCTATGTGCGTAAGCTATCTTCAAGTGATATTTGCTGACACAAATTTTGATCTTTTTTTTTTTTTTTTGATCTATATGAAAACCATATATAAATCAAAAGAGAGATTACAAGAATGAAAACTCGAAGACAAAAATAAATAAAAGCATGACAAAACACAAATCAGTTACAGTGTAGGGTTCCTTTGAATGGTGGGGGTAGAGTCAACCCAACAAGGCTCTCAGATCTGCCTCCTCATGGCAGAAAGCTGTCCATTCCAAGACCATTAGGCGGATTCGAGAGCAAATACGAGAAAGATGAATGAGAGTTGTCAAAAACTTTTTTGTTCCTCTCTTTCCATATTCCCAACAAAATAGCCCCAGGGAGGACTACCCAGACTGACATCTGAGCATTGTCCCCACACCAAAACCCAGCAGATAAAAAGCTTTGAAGGGAAGAAGGAAAAACTCAATGCACGCCTACTTGGGATAAGAAATACCCCAGATTACACCTACAGCAGGACAATGCAAAAACAAGTGATCAACCGTCTCTTCCACTTGAAGGTACATGAAGCATTGATTAGCCAAACTCCATCCTCTAGATTTTAGATGATCACAAGTGAGAATCTTATTCAACGTTGCATTCCATTGGAAAAAAAGATACCTTAGATGGAATTTCTGGATTCCACACAATTTTATGGGGAAAGGATGCATGAGGAACATGCCCAAGAGTTTGTAGCAATGATCTAACTGAATATCGACCGTTGTTGCCGCTAGACCAAATTTTGATATCGCTACCATGAGGCCTCAAAGAGGCACTCCTAAGCCAAAAAAAAAGATGACACAACTCACCAACTTCCCAATCATTCAAATCTTGATCTGAAAAATTGAAGACTAGAAAATGTAACAGATATTTATTTTATTGATACTTTGAGTGTCAGATACAAACTCTTGCATATCCTTCTATATGTGAGATCTTCAGAGATTCCTTGCATCTGGCATGATTATTTTCAAAAGCTTTTGTCTTCCATCTTCTATCTTGTGTCTTCTTGTGATGAAGGAATACCCATTTTAAAGAAGCCGAGTAGGAGAGTCATCTTTTATCACAATAACCTCCGCAGGGAGTTATACAGATTTTGCAAACTTTTTAACAAGCTGAGAGTTATCAAGGTTTGGAATTAAAATACGTCTTTCTGAAATTTGTGGGTGCCTCCTTACAGTTAAAATTCAATTCAACTCCATGTGGGCATACCATTCTAAGATAAAGACATGTGACAATGTGACCTCTGCAAAAGTTACCTTCCAAGAAATGCCCCCTCGAGGGTTCTTTTACGCACAGGAATTTGTACTGTGTTGAGTAAACATGTCTCCACAAATTTAGAAGGTCGATGATTGATTTAAGTGCACTGATCTTGAGTATAAGGGCGGAGGGCCTGCTTAGCGTGTTTCTTGAACTAATCTTCGGGTTGCTAGATGTAGTAAGGAATCCTTTTCTAGGGATTAACGCTTGATCTAGGGAAGTATTTTCATTTACTCTCAGGATCATAGGTGACATAAATCTGAGAGATACATTGAAATCTCCATGTAAAAACTCAGGTAAGGGTCTTGGAAGCATCTTATTATGGAGATTATATTCAACATATGGAAACTTTCGTTAGGAAAGAATGTTTCTCCTTTCCTTCTTCGCAAAAGAGACTAAATTATTAAATAACAATAAATAGTTTCATTTTTTTGGAGGGGAAAAGCTTTCATTTTATATATCTACGCTAGAGTACTAACTTGCAACAATATTTGCTTTTGGGGAGAGTTGTTGACAGCACCCCAACTCAATGTAAGGTACATTCTTCTCCTCATCCTTTATTTGCTAAGCTAAAACGTATCTTAACATGAAGCTATGTAGAGGGTGGGTTGCTCGCTTCCCAGAAAGCTCATTTCCCAAAGCTCGCTTCCTTGGAAGCTCACTTCCATCACGTCCCATTTAGTAGTGGAATAGACCAGTATTTTAAAACCTGAAAACTCGACTCGACTAGGAAACTTGCCGAGTAGAGTCAACTCGGAAACTCGGGCAAAAACTCGTCCGAGTAATGACACCTAAAACTCGGACATATATAATATTTTTTCTAATAATATATATGGTATAGATTCAAAATTAATGATAAACCATGCCTAAAATAAGATATATAATTTAATATATACTAAACATCCCCATTTTGTTTTGTATTTATACTTAAAAATGAGTGAGGTGTGATAAAAAAAAAAAAAAAAAACATAATTTAGTCAATCGGATAGGCAGTTTACTCGATTTTTAGTTTTTTTTTAAAAAAGTGCAAAAATTCAGGTGAGTCGGAGCGAGTTTTTGTCAAAACCAAGTTTTTGTTGAAACTCGACTCGAAAATTGGCCGAGCCGAGTCGACTCGACCGAGTTTCGAGTCGACTCGGCGAGTTTTAAAACTATGGAATAGACCCCATGTAGTCAAGGTGCCACCTAGGCGGTCACCCAAGTGTTTTTGGACCCTATGCACCTCTCTAGGCGGGCGGAATTCATTGGATGGTTGCCTGGGCCCCTGGGCGCTAGGAAACCCCATTTCAAAACCTATTAAACCCCTTCTTCTCAAACCCTTTTAAAACCTCTTCCAAAACCCTAATAAAATCCACTTTTAAAACCTTTCAGTGCCTCTCTAGGTGGGTGGAATTCACTAGGCAGTTGCCTGGCTCTTGGGCGCTAGGAAACCCCATTTCAAAATCTATTAAACCCCCCTCTTCTCACACCCTTTTAAAACCTCTTCCAAAACCCTAATAAAAGCCACTTTTAAAACCTTTCATAACCTATATCTATAACCCTAACCCTTACAGTTCAGAATGAAGAGAGGGTTTCGGCCTTATAGGTACCGCCTCCTCTCTCTCCCTCTTGTTTGCATTCTGATTTCTAAATAATGTTCATGGTCTTGGGGGGGCTTGATATTGATGTCTTGTTTCATGTTGCCCGCAATTTTAGGACCATTTTTCTGAAAATATGATAAAAAGAGGAAGAACACCCACTACTCGGGTACCATCTCTCTCTCTCTCTCTCTCGTGAACATGATTGTTAAATCCTTACGATTTATGATTCAAATCTTATGATTTGAATCGAATCTCATGTAAAACGATTCAAATCACAGGTGGAAGTCATAATTGGGTTAAATCTCATTCGATTTGCAATTCAAATTCAAATAGTACGATTCATCAATTTATGCGATCTGAGCATGAAACCCCTATTACGAACCGAGACTTAAAAAATAATTTTTTAAATAGTTTTTATTCCTTCAATTCTCCAAAGGTAATTTATGTCTTTCAAGAACAAAGAAAAAAATGAAAAACCCCCTGTTATGGACATACCAAAACCCCTGTTAGGGTTTTCTTTTTGTTATTGTGAAATGAAAAAAAAAAAGGAAAGACTGAAGAAGAAAGAGATGGAGTTAGAGAGTTGAACTCTTGGAGCACTTGATAGTCTTTTTAATAGTTTTTTTTTTAATTATTATACAAGTTTTTTTTATATTTGATCTCATACAACATAACTATATAAGTTTACTTTTGCTGAGTTATCTTTGATGATATTTATGGAGTTCATTTGTATTTTGTATAGTGTATGTAATGAAATGTTTATTACTTGCATTTATCATTAGATAGGAATGGTATCTATAAGAGAATGATTTATTCTATTTTTTTTAATGATTTATTAAGTATTTTCTGTATTTTTCTAACAATTTTTTAAAAACCGGATTGAATCTTATGATTTACAATATGAATCCCGATTTGAATCAAAATGGTCCTAAAATTATTTTATAATTCAATTATGATTTAACAACCTTGTGTGTGAACTAGCAAAGAAGGTTACGAAGTCATCTTTTTTTTGGTGTCCCCCATGAGGCGTTGCTTACTTAGGCGGTTAGACCCCCAGCACCCAGTGCAATTCCCTTTACGAAAAACTCTCAGAGATCTTTCTCGCATTTCTTTGCTAGTTTGAGGATTTGGTGGGTGGGTGCGGCCGTCCAACATCTCCCACCTTTCTTGCACTTCTCTGCCAGCTAAGGGTTTGGTGGGTGAGTGGCACAGTGACCATCAATAGAAGGGTAAGAGCAATGCTATAATGTTTACAATTATACGACCAAGCAAGTAGTGTTGAAACATTTATCAGACCTTGTAATCAATATGTTTACAATTATTATACATAAAAAATAGTAGTGTTGTCATGCCACCCTTGCACAGACTGGTTACGTACATTGTCTCCCCCATTTGTGTTTCGGCCTGTTGTGTGCTGGTTTGTCGTTGGATTAATGTATGATAATGGATACACTTCTACTTCTTGGGCAATAGCTGGACCTACTTACGTTTACAAATAAAAATGGATAAAAAAATAAATACTCTTTAGACAATACTTTTTGCAAGGAAGCTGGGAAAAAACAGAAATATATACTCAGTTGTTTATGTAATGTATGTAAATTAATGTTATATATATATATATATATAGTTTAATCACCTAGCCAAGCCTACTCACCTAGGCATCGCCTTGACTACACTAACTAGACACGAGCCTAGTGCCTAGGGTGTATACCTTGAGCAAGTATCGTTGGATTGGAACCTAAGGCACTTACTTTTCCACAAATATCTCATGCAAGATAAAATCAAAAAGATATGAATGCCCATACTAATATAATGGGAATGACGCGTTTATATCTCGATTTGATCACTCTCATAATTAACCATATCTAAGCTCCAATGACCCTACCAATTTTGAAATATGAAGAATTAAAAAATAATCAGTAATCGCCAAAAACACAGAAACATGTGCAAATAGTCAAATCAAAATTGTCACAAGAAAAGCAAGTGATACTAGAAATCAACTTAAAACTAAGGTTTTTAAATCGTAATCGAATCGTAAAATCGTTTTACGACCAATTCGATTCAAATCGGGATTCAAATCATAAATTGTAAAATTCAGTCCATTTTTTTTAAAATTGATAAAAAAAAAATACAAAATAATACTTAATAAATATTATCCAAAAGATTTCATTCATATCTATTGATAAAATGAGATTCAAATCGGGATTCAAATCATAAATTGTAAAATTCAGTCCATTTTTTTTAAAATTGATTAAAAAAAAAATACAAAATAATACTTAATAAATATTATCCAAAAGATTTCATTCATATCTATTGATAAAATGAACATTTCATTGCATACACCGTACAAAACGCGAATAAACTCCATAAAACGAAACATATCCCTCAATATCATCAAAGATAAATCAACAAAAATAAACTCATATAATCATATTGTATGAGATCAAGTATCAAAAGACTTGCATAATTAAAAAGATTAATCAAATAAACTATCAAGTTCTCCCAGAGTTCCACTCTTCAGCTCCATCATCTTTCTTTTTTCTCTCTTTTCTGTCTTTTTTTCTCATTTTACAGCAACAGAAAGTCAACCCAAATAGGGGTAGCATGTACATAACAGGGGTTTTCTTGCTTCTTCTCTTTTTTTAAAAGACATAAAGTACCTTTAGAAAATTGAAAGAATAAAAAAAATATTTTTTTTAAAAGTATCGGTCCGTAACAGGGGTTTCGTGCTCGAATCGCATGAATTATACAATTTGAATCGCAATCCGAATCTCAAATCGAATGAGATTTACCCAATTAAGATTTTCACCTACGATTTGAATCGTTTTGCCTGAAATTCGATTCAAATCATAGGATTTGAATCACAAATCGCAAGGATTTAACAACTATGATTACAATCACAGCACAGATTCATCAACTCTCCCTCTCTCTCTCCTTCTCTCTCTTTCTTCGAAAACAAATAAGGCATAAACAAAATCTCAAGTGAATAAGGCCCTATTAGAAAAATTAGGATAAAGGTTCGAGGAGGAGAGGGAGAGCTTATGGCGTGCAATGATAGTGGAAAAATACGGAGAGCACTTGGGTTGGGTCCCGAGTGAGGTGAGGAATCCGTATGGCTTGGGGTTCTGGAAGGGTATCATGGCAACGGCCAATTTGGTGGTGCCTAGATGCCGGTTTAGAGTGGGGTAAGCTTGTGAGGTGCGATTTTGGAAGGATGTGTGGAGTAGAGATTCAAGACTCTAGGATGACTTTAGTCATCTTTTCATTAGCCACTAACAAGGATGCGTTAGTAGGGGAATACTATGAGAGGCAGGGATCAGGAATAGTGTGGTGTCCAATGTTACGTTGGGATTTAAATGATTAGGAAATAGATGAAGTGTCGCGGCTCTTGGGTCGCATTAGCTCCTCGTCCCTGTGCTCTGAGATTAGGGATTGTCGAGTCTAGGTTGGAAACAACCATGGTCGTTTCTCGGTAAGATCATTGTTACAATCTTTGGGCCAGGGGCCCTCGGGTCCGTTTCCTCATCGGATTGTGTGGAATTTGTGGATTCCTTCCAAGGTCTCATTTTTCATATGGAATGCAACACTGAATAAGATCATCACTTGTGATCACTTACAGCATAGAGGGTGGAGGATGGCCAACTGGTGTTATATGTGCCTCCAAGCGGAAGAATCAGTAGATCATTTGCTACTGCACTGTCCTATTGTGTCTGGTATTTGGGAACATTTCATTTCCCGCATGGGAGTGGACTAGGTCTTTTCCTCTTCCTTTCATAACTTCTTATCTAGTTGATCATTGGTCGGTGTGGTGGGTGCTCGAGCAGCAATTTGGTCGAGTTGGTTTAGTTTGTGAGGTTATTAGGGTTTAAGAGAGAGTAGAAGAAGAAGATTAGGTTTAGGAAAAAATAGTGAGATTACTGATCTCTCTCATACACTTTATTATTTATATTCAACTAATGGTTTACTATTAGTATATAAGAGCTATTAATAGTAGACCTACAATACAGTATATAAGAGATAACATAAAGACAAGGCCCATAGGAATAAAGCCCATAAAGCCTTATTCAACATATCGGTCATCCCGGGAGCCATATCATGGATGATATGAAAAGAGAGAAACCTCAAAGTCTTTTGAGAATACTTCCTCGCCCACATCTCGCATTTGTGCTCGTATCTAGCTGGTTGTTATGGAATGGGTGGGGCTCCGCTATGCAGGAGAGGAGCTTAGGGCGGTTTTGGATTGACTTCAAGGAGCCTAGGGTAGTTGTGTTAGGGGGTCATGTAGGTGGGGTGGTTCTTGAGTTTATATACTTATAAACTCTTTGCTTCTCTTGTTTTCATGTATCTGTACCTCTGGTCCTCCTTATATATATATTCTTATTGCTTGTTGATCGATTAAAAAAAAGACTTATTTTCCCTCTTCTCATATTGGAGCGGCTTAAACTATTACGAGAATCACAAATCAAAAACTCGAGTTTATGACTGCAACCCTCATATTCAATGGCTACACTCTCTATGGCAATGCCACCATCACCACCTCAAATCTTTGGTACTGAATCCTTAACGGTGATTTGTATAATATACATAAAAAAATATATATTATCTCCAATGCCTTATCTCAAATACTTGGGGCCAAAAACATGAATCTCGTATCTTCATTCCATTATATTAAAAGCCAAATCTTCAACCAAATTGTGTGTTATCAAATATTTCTTCATTATCTTTATCTACGTTATTTTTGCATTCCCCTCGCCCTTTTAGATCCTTCAACTTGCACCAATTCACTACTCACTGGAGCTATTATTGCTTTCGCTGAATATATCCAAACCATCAATCGATTCTCCCTAATTTTATCACCTATTAGAGATACTCCTATATTCTCTTAAAAGCACTCATTTATGACCTTATCTTACATTGTCTTTCTCATCATCCATCCTTATCTTGGCTACACTAGTACTATGAATATGTTGTTTCTTAGTGTCAATAGTTTGCTCCATAAAGCACAACTGACCTTATCCTGTTATAAAATTTCCTTTTTCATTTCATCGGAATGCACCAGGCACATAGCACTATGAGTATGAGCACATAATTGTATTATACACATAAATTCAAACCTTGGGTAGGAATTAGTTCGGGCTAACTTTGGCTCAACCTAAACTCACAAAATATGTCATGACTGGGCTCCGGTTGAGTTTAAGCCCAATGTAGAGAGATAGGATTGGGCCAAAAATGTCCCCAGCCCTGCCAGGCTTAAAGTACATCCTGAAGGAGACCTAACAAGCTATTCTGAGTCTCGACTAATTTCTTGTTTGATAAATTAATACACAATAAACAAAAAAACAGAAAACCAATTAATAAGGAAATAATTTCTAATATATCCATAAGCTCAAAAGAGATGGAAATTCTCCATCTTCTGTGAAATTAGTATCAGTAATTTGTTCATGGCATTGAGGAAGGGAAACGTGGAAGGAGATGGAATTTTTTCATCATGGGTTTACCTTGGTATCCCCAACCTCATTTGTGTAGTCATACTCCTTCCTAAATATATTTAAATTGTTTAAATTGCAGAAACCATGAATGCTTGGGCATTTTTATTAACAAAATTATGCTTTTTAGCGAAATCACATTTTTCAATTGATCACATGCTCACACCCCAGTACCCACTAGGGCTCGATAAATAGCTTGTTCAGTATTGGGTTGACACAATTTGTAGAAACCCGGATCTTGATGGCATGACATGGTGAATAGTGTCTAAAGCTTAAAGCCTATTGTAATGCCTTGAATGGTTATCAATGATAATGAGAACATGGTTTTGATATATTTTAGGTGTATGATGTGTTATGGCATGTATTAAAGTCTTAAGAACATTTTCTTAAGTTTATGGATGTTTGGGATGAAGGAATAAGAGTATAAAATACTCTTAAGTGTCAACAAGGGTTATGTCTTAACATACCCTCAACTTTAGGGAACTCTAGTTTTGTCACTGTTGATCGGAATCGAATGATTCTTGAATCATTAAAAAGGTATTGAAACCCTCTTCGAGATTTATGTTTATCATTTTTCCAGATTTTTAGACGAAGATAGGTTAAATGTTGGATTTCCGAAATCGGGTCTGCTGAAAAATCTGGACTGCTGAAATCCATTCCAGATCAGTCAGCTTTAAATCTCATTTAGACAATTTAGAACTCAGAATTAGGATTTGTCCATTACACACAAAATTGTTCCCCTTTTAATGACGAGTCCAACGCAAGTTGAATCGTCAAAATCCGATAAGAGAGTCAAAAGTTATAGTCGAAATACCAAAACGGGAAAAACTCAACCCAGTCAGAACACCCAAACGTCGACGTCGGCATAGAAACGTCGATGTTTGGGCATAAACAGAATGCGAAAAACGTCCCAGACGTTGACGTTTGTGACCCAGACATCGCCGCCTGGCCCAAATGTCGACGTGGGCATGCGGGAACACGAAAAATGGGTTTTTTTAAGGGTTAAGCGTGATTTTTTCAACTCTAACACTATAAATACCCAATTTTCGTGGGATTAAAGGTTTTAACACTTTGAGAAACATCTTTTGAAAGGAAAAGGGAGAGATCTAGGGTTTCCAAAGGGGTTTTTCATTTGAGATCAAGAGGAGCACGATTCTTGCATCCCAAGGCTTGGATCTTCTTCCTAAAAGCTTGGATCTTCTTCCTCAAGCACGATCTTCACTTCTCCAAGTTTCTTAACCATCTCAAAGCTTTAAAATCAAAGGGGTTTCTACTTTTCCAAGGTAAGAACATTCTACTATCTAGCTTTGTTATGGAACAACTATTGAAAAAGGGGATTGAATATATGATGTTGAATAGGATTTTGTAAATGCACTCTCCTATATAGCTTTGTGATAATCCAAGTCATGAATGTGGATTTTAAATGAAGATTTCTCGAGAGTAAGAGTAACTACAATCTACTAACTAGCTTGTTGTAATTTCATAAGTAAATTCACTTATTTTCTAACATCACCATGATTCAACCTAGAAATAAGAGCTTTAAATTAGGAAATTTTCTCAAGGTCAAAGATAAATCTATTTTTGGGTCATTATTTTTAAAGAAAATGTGATGTGGGTATGATGTTGATGAAATAGACTTAATGGCCAAGATTATTGTGATGTAATGCCATGAATGAAAATATTCCATGTTTTTAAGATCTTTCCAAGTATACTATGATGTTAATATGTCTTGTATGAACATGTATGAAATGTTTAAAGTTCCTAAGTATATTGTGATGCTCACAAGCACTCCATGCACTCTATATTTTACATAACCAAGGTTTTCTCACAAGCATGGTATTTCAAGAATCATAAGGAAGGTTTTTCAAGGAAAAATTCATAAGAAGAAACATAAGTGCATAAGCATTGATAAGGCCAAACTTTGGGTTGGTATTTCTAAGATCGGTTACCTTATGCTCACAAGGATCAAATCTAAGATCGTGCACAAACTCCAAGGATCATAAGTCTCGCAAGGCTTCTAAGAATTCATAAGAAATGCATAAGTCTAAGATCGGTTACAAGGCTCATAAGGTTACAAGGCTCACAAGTACTCACAAGCTCCATGGATCATGTCTAAGATCTTGCATAAGTCTCCAAGGATCATAAACTCACAAGGAACTCATAAGGACTCGTAAGCTCACAAGGAACTCATAAACTCACAAGGAATTCTTAAGAACTCACAAGACTCGTAAGCATTCATAAAAACTCATAAGGCATGTACAATGTCACGACCCAACTTTAAACTTAACATTTCACTAATGAAATTTAAGTGTAAATCTGTCTGTGAGATCATTTTCTCTTATAATGCGAAAGCGTAAAATACCAAAGGAATTTAAAATTTTTAAACCCTTCTTTATCCATACGCAATTGCCATCATATCATGTCCATATGAAACTTAAAGTTTGCATAACCAATTCAATTACATCAAATTGAATCAAAATATAAAAGCATATCAAAAGCGACTTCGTCCTTCCTCGAACGTCACTTCTAAATCGTTCATTCACTGTTCATCTGGTGACGTAAAATGTCAGTGAGCTATGAAGCCCAATAAGAAGTTTTAATAACATTATGCTAAATAACAACTTAGAATAAGCATAATATAATATTTAGATAACATCTTTATCACAAGAATATAATATTAAACCATTTAATATTACTTTCGACATTTTTAAACATCTTTTACACAAGAATATAATATTAATCTTTTAATATTATTTTCGATATTTCTTTTAAACATCTTTTATTTGGATCCAGTTTATCTTAAACTCATCTCTCAAGATGATCACTGAAAGGTACACCTCTTTAGACTCATTTCATCTTGGAGTTTAACCCCTCATGAAGTATTTAATTCTGTCTTGGAGTCATCATTAACCGCTCATGAAGTATTGCCGAACGGTCTTCCTTTACCTCACCACTGTCTTAAGACCTTTTTAAGATAACCATTTTTTATCTTTTCATTTTTTTCCAGATTTATCTTACTCCTGTCTCTCAAGATGATCGCCAAACAGTATTCCCTTTTGGGGCTCACCCATCTGTCTTGCGATTTTCATTAATCCCTCAAGTTGATTGCTGAACGGTATTCCCTTTTGGGACTCACCCATCTGTCTTGAGACCTAAGATAAACATTCATAATCTTTTATCTTTTTCCTTTATTTCCGACTTATCTTAATCTTGTCTCTCAAGATAATCGCCGAACAGTATTCCCATTTGGGGCTCACCCATCTGTCTTGAGATTTTCCTTAACCCCTCAAGATGATTGCCGAACAATCTTCCCTTTTGGGGCTCGCCCATCTGTCTTGAGACCCTTTATAAGATAAGTGTATTTATCTATTATTTGCCTTCTCATTAAGACATTATAAGATAATATTTTCATGTACATCATAACATTATGATTATATAATTTCGATTCTAATTATCTTTATTATAGCTATCTCATAACTATAATTTCATAACTTAGAATCATCATTTTCCTTACTTAAATTACATCCATTTCCTCATCATAGAATGAAATATATGTATAAAATGTAACATACTATTATAGTACCATCACTCTATATCATTAACATGTTACATAACATCATCTTACCATTTTTCAGCATTTGACCATAGTATTATTATACTATCTTTTTCCAACATTTCCATATAATATTATTATACTATTTTTCCAGAATTTTAATATAATATCATCATATCATTCAATATTTTACCATAGTATCATTATACTAATTTCCAGTATTTCTTATACTATTTTCCAGAAATTTAACATAGTAACGTCATACTATTTTCCATAGATATAGTAAAATATTTATTATTTAATCATAACCTTCATTCTAAAATATTATTTAGAATGATATCATCGAATATCACTTACTATTATCCTTCAATTCGAAAATATTCATCATTACTAACTTTAATTCTAAATCATCATTTAGAATAATATTACCGAAATGTACTTACCTTTTTCCGAATCCGAAGTCGGGTCGACCGGCACTATCTCCTTTTTCTTTCTCCTTTCTTTCTTTCTTTCTTTCTTCTTCTTTCTTTCTTTCTCTTTCTTCTTTCTTTCTCTCTTTCTATTCTCTCATGGTTTTGGCACAAGTAGAGTGAGCATCACCAAATGGGCATGTGGTCCTTAGATAGGCAAAGGGTCTTGCCTCTCATAAATTTTGGTACACTCCCCTTTCATTAATCATGATTCATGTATTCCCTAAAATTCATTAATCATATTGATTGGGTTCATTCACTTTAATTAGATTCATCTAATTAACAATTCATATACCTCTTAGATTCATGGTACATCTTACTAACTTAACCATAGTTTATATAAAACTCATGGTTAATATCAGTGTTCAAGAACTCGAAAACTCGACTCGACTCGGAAGTTTGCCGGGTCGAGTAACTCTGATACCTCGAAAAAAACTCGACTCGGCCGACTCGGAAATATATATATATATATATATTTTATATTGTACATTTGTACAGCATAGATAAAAAAATTTAACATTTCAACAAGTATCATCAAATAACTAGCATTATTAAAGTTAAACAACCCCAAACTAAACATAATATTCTCAAAAAAATACCAAGATCCAACATTATAATGCTAGAATGAATCAATCATAATTTCATTCATACATTATAAATTTAGAATGCTGTTAATTTCAGTTGCAGCTTTGTAGGACAATTATTCACTAACATTACAATTTAATGTGTTGCAGGGATTAGAATTTAGATGCTTACCTAATTAAAAAGCTTGAAGCAAGGAAAATGGGTCACAAGAATGCTGCCTGAAGTCATAATTTAACATTAAAAAAAATCAGCATTTAAATTAAGGAAAAAAAATCAGGATGTATTTAAAAAAAATGGGTCACAACTGCAACAGCTGCAACGGATTGCATAAAAGGGAGATTGGAGAAGGATGGCATAAAAGGGAGAAGGTTGCCTGCATTCACGATTTGGAGAACCCCCCAAAAAAAAGGGTTTCAAATAAATCCCAAAAAAGGTTACTGCATTCACGATTTGGAGAAACCCCCCCCCCCCCCCCCAACAAAAACAAAGGGTTTCAAAGAAACCCAAAAAAAAAAGGAAAGGGGTCTCAGGACAAACATGGGAGAGAAACCAAAAAGAAAGAAAAAAAAAAGGGGTCAAAATCAACATACCGTAAGCTTGCGGTGACGACGGCGGCTCCTCCTCCTCCTCCTCTTGGACAAACATGGGAGAGAAACCAAAAAGAAAGAAAAAAAATACCCCAAGAACAAAAAGGGGTTGCAGAAAAAAGAAAAAGGGGTCAAAATCAACATACCGTAAGCTTGCGGTGACGACGGTGGCGGATGGCAGCAGATTCAGATTCCGGCAACGGCTCTTCTTCTTCTTCTTCTTCTTCTTCTTCTTCTTCTTCTTCTTCTTCTTCTCCTTCTCCTTCTTCTGTGCGTTTTCAGCCCTAACGCGATCTCATCGTGTTTAAAGGGTTTTTTTTTTAAAAAAAAATTACATCTGTATCCTTTAACAACTCGGGCGAGTTTGGTCGGATCATAAACCCGAGTCGAATCGCCTTGACTCGTCCGAGTTTTCCTCATTTTGTTCCCACCGAGTTTTTGAGCCGATCCGGATCGAAAACCCACCGAGTCGAGTTGACTCGGGCGAGTTCCGAGTCGACTCGGCGAGTTTTTGTACTATGGTTAATATTATTATCATAACTCATAATTCATGATCTTATTAAATTAGATTATCTTTACAATTTAATTTCAGGGTTTAATTGACTAAGGTAGGTCACTAACCATGGTAGGGCGTGAAGCACTTTCACATTCAAAGAATCCATCACACATCTATTTATTAGCTCTAGTAAGAAGGTTTATCCTCATTATTAATGAGGTTCATGTTAATTCCTTAAAGGATAATTCCTTAACCTAGATTCATGGGTTAGTTAACCAAGGTAAGTAACTAACCTTAGATTACTTGGTTGGGCGTGCAAAACTCCCTCATTCAAAGGATTCACCTCACTTTGCATTAATTAGTTTCATCCCCTAGGAATCCCATTCATGTATTTCCCATAATTGGGTTCATTCTATTATATTAACCAATGTGGTTTTCTTATCCATAAACTAAGTAAGGTAAGGTATTAACCCTAGTTAACAAGAGATGGGCGTGAGCATGGTTCATCCCCCTTATATCTTCTTTGATCAAAGCTTTTAAACACATGATCATCATCACACTTATCATCTCATCTTAACTCTACTAGATAACTCATGATTAACTCATCATAGCTAATTGACTCTAACCATAGTTAATCTTGGACGTCCCATTTGTGGTGTTGACATGTGACACTTGCCACGTGTCCTCCTCTTAGCTCATGATCAATTCTACCATTAAATAATTGAGCATCCACCCTAGGATATCATCACTTGTCATGATCTAATTTACTTTAATGTTAAATACTTATTTTAATACTAAGCTTTATGCATTAAGCTTAATATATACTCCAATATCATCTAATTAAGCAATATAATGACTTATATACTTAGGTAATACTAAGAATTATCAATAATTCAGTCATATACTGAATATATATAATATTTTTATTTGTAAAAATATCCGGGTCGTTACATACAAAGGGTTTTGTTTTCCATAAAAGATGAGATTTGACGAAAGGTTTTTATGATGGGTTTTTAAGCATGAATTTTATGACTAGGATTCCTTTAAGTACTTGTATGTGGTATTATTGTTATTATAGCATTGTTAACTAGTAGTTTGTGCTCGCTGAGTATTCCATGCTCAGCCATACATTTTATGTTGGCAGGTCCATTCGACATTCACTACTCCGAGCCATGGGTTGAGGAGTATGCATAAGAAAAGGTTATCCCGTTACAACCTCAGGAGGACAGGGATCTAGATAGGTGGCTCTATCTAGACTATTGTTGAGTGGAGAGACTGTGAGGTTCTTTTTTTATATTTTGTTAAAGTGGGCATTTCCACTTCATTTTTTAGATTATGTTACTTTGTAAAAACTTGGAATACAGTCATGTGTATAAAAGAAAATTTTTAGTTTACGCTTCCGCACTATTCTATGTTTCCACTATGTTATGCCTTCGGTATTTTACAGGATGGTTTGGTATCGGATAAGGCACATCACGAGCCAAAGTATCCCTAATTCCTGGGGGGTATTTTGGGTCGCGACACAATTTTTGTAGGACGAAACAACTTAATGATGATGTCTTTCAATCATAACTCGGTAATTAGCTTCATCAAGACCAAGTTGAAGCTTTTGAGAACAAAACAACTCAAAATCAACATCAAGATCAGGTTGAAGCTTTTGAGGATAAAACAACTCAAAATCAACATCAAGATCAAGTTGAAGCTTTTGAGTACAAAACAACTCAAAATCAATATATCTTCTGTAATAAGAATACATTGTCATTGTTTTAAAAATCAGACATGTAAGCCTTCCTCCAACCATTTGTACATATGACTCAATTTTAGTCCAGGGATACAACTAATCCAAATATCCTAGTTATTTTTTTTATCGGTCCAAATATCCTAGTTAGTTAATACCTTCATATATCATTTCTTATGCTTAGACTGATTCAGGAGTATACAACTAACCTAGAATGATGTGATTGAGAGCTTACTAAAAAATTAGCAAATTATTCCCGAATAATTCGTTTTCAAGGGGTAAAAGTATTAAACAACGAATCATTCCCGAACTGCCAAATTATTCTCAATTGCCAAATTGTTCACGAATACTCCGTGAACTGTTGAACTATTCCCAAATTATTCCAGAATAATTCCTAAACTTATACCGAATTATTCCAAATTGGTAGATAGATTAATTAGTATTACATTATTTTTTTTTATAATTATTATTTATTAATTTTTATTTTTCTGAACTTATTTCGAATTTCTCGATTTTTTCCGAACTTAACTCCAGCAAAATAATTCCTAAACCCGAACTTTGTTACTATGATTGAGGAATTAGAAACTAGGAATAAAGAAAATTATGAAACTACCTAGATTCCACAGTTACAATAAAGAAATTCAAAAGGGAATTATTAATAACCTAGGTCAAGTCACAATCCCGCGGTGATAAATTCTCAAACTGAATTGGGAGATCATAATGGAAGTGAACTTCCACTAACTTAGGGATTTCAGTTCAATAACCAACGTGATTTCCTTGCTCAATTAAGGATTTCAAGAAATTAACTTAGGCTCAACAATGATTATGATTTAAAAACGTGCATGTAAAGTAGGTTTTCAAGCAATGTTGAATTGAATTGCAAAACCCAGCAGCAAAAACTAATAGAAATTATAAAAGTTAGGGCTAGGGTTTTGGAGTATTGCAGTTTTTAGGGTTTGAGTATTAGGGTTGTGACTGCAATATGGGTTAGGTCTAGGGTGGCTGAGATAGCAATATGGAAGGGGTAAGAGGTCTGCAACAATAAATGGTATGCTGTAAAGGGGGCAGCAGCAAGGGGATCAGGTGTAAGTAGGTTGTGGGGTGAAGGGAACTGGATATAGGACTGTAAGAAGGCTGTGACAGAAAGGTAAAGTTGGGAAAAAGGGGTGTGGCAGCAAGGTAGTAGGGTGTGGGGACTGGTGACTGCGATGGAACAGGCTGTGGGGGCTGGCAGCTGCAATAGGAAGGTTGTGGAAGCTGATGGCAGATAGGTGGGGTTGATCTAGGGTTCAATAATTAAGGTTTTCACAAAAATAGAAGAGAGAAAAATTCAGCAAGAAAGAAGAAGAGAAAAGAAGATTGCCGGGCTTCATACCAAGGATTCAATCTGGCTTCACACCAACTTTTCACAGGAGATTCAAAAGCAAAAGCTCTGATGTATTCATCCATTCATTAAGTGAAAAATAAAATCTCTACAAGGAGTATTTAAGGGTGTGTTCGTTTGGGGTGTAAATGGGTGAGAGAAAAGAAAGTGAAGTAAAAAAAATAAAGAAAAAAAATAAAGGAAATGTGGGGTTTCTCTTGTAGGTGGTGGAGGCGGCAATGGTAGGACAGGTATAGAGTAAATAATAGATCTAGGCTAGAATCATCATGAAATTCAATGGGTGATGCCACGGAGACTGGCTTTGGGAAAGGGGTGGGGTGAATCAATATAGAGGGAAAGAGAAGCATTATAGAGGGAGAGAGAAAATGATTATCAAATCTCTATAGGGGAATTACCAAAAAAAAAATCTCTATAGGGGTTACTAGGGGTGGTTATTGAACAAAATGTTCGTGAACTACTCGGGCTCGGCTCGTTAAAAGCTCGAGCATCGTTCGATTATTTAGTAAACGAGCCGAGCTTGAACACACCCCTACTCAGCTCAGTAAAAGCTCGGCTCGTATGATTTCACATATAAGATGGCATGAAACGTAAATACTCTAAAATAAGTGACTAGAATAGAAACATTAGGGAATGGCATGAAATGTAAATACTCTAAACTAAGTGAGTAGAATTGAAAGTTAGAACATATTTTCTTTATTCAAAGCCTTTGAGTTTGAGGCTTTGACCAAACCAAAGACCATAGGTCCGTAGAGGAGTAGACCCACCGCATTTCCTTCTTCATCTTCTTCCTCACGCATGTGACTCTGTGAGCTCTCTTCCGCTTCTGTCGCATTGCTCCTTTCTTGATGAATATGCTTCAAGCTTTGAATCTCCGGCAAAGAAAATGGAAAGACATAGAAAAGAAGGCTTTCGTCACACCATCGTTTCAAATCGTTCGATTTTTTTCAAGTGATATTTTTTGTATGCTTTGAAAATCTATATTTTTTAGCTGATCAATCTTTGCTAAAAATGGATTTTGATTATTCTTTATAGATTATATGATCCGATTTTAGAAAGATAGGTTTGTGCGAATTTTTGTTTTGATTTTATGGTTTGAACTTTGAAGTGAGAAATACCCTTTAAAATTTAGGATACCTTTGTATAGCCAAGCCGATCTGAGTTCGAGCTCAGCTCGAGCTCGATGTGCATTCTACGAGCCGAGCTTGAACGCACTCTGTGAAGCTCAAGTCGAGTTCGAGCCGAGCTTGAACATAGATGTATTGCAACGAGCCGGGCCTGAACACCTCATTACTCGGCTCAGCTCGATATCACCCCTAGGCGTTACGTTTCTCTTATTTAAATGTGATTAGTAGTTAATTAAAAAGGGAAATAATGTTTCTTATTAAGAGGTAATTATTATTATACTACGTGACATCACCTAATAGGTCCATATAAGTAGCTTTTATTCTTATGAGATTATTAATTAATTAGAAAGGGATATAACGATTCTTATTAAATACCAATAAAAAAAAAGTGGCAGATCAGACACCGATGGGTGTGACTTAACGATTCTCCTCCTTTCAACAATAGTCCTACATCACTTATTCCAAATACTTGGGTTTTCGGTGAGGATGTTAAGGAAGAAAATCTTCGCGGTTGAATCTAAGACCTTCGATTTCGAAAGCGAGGATGACAGCGAAGGGTTTTCGGTGAGGATCATCAAACGTGGCAGGGGGAGCGTGGTGGAGGTGCAGTTTAGGGAGAGAAGCTTTTGGTGGTTAAAACGATTCGTAGGGGATTGTGTGAGGATAGCGGAGGACTCATACAGGGTGGAGAGATGTCAATGCTCATCCAGGATTTTTATCTTAGAAAGGAGGAGAAATGTAGGGAGTTTATTTCTTTAATGGTTATTCCAAGGGCAGGCGGCAAAAGGAGGTGGTTGATATTCCCTAAAGCAGCTCAGGGATATGGATGGGTAGGGGTGTTGGCGTCTCTGAATTTTATTACTCCGGCTCGATTTCGTCTTGGAGGTAAGGAAAATGCTTTCGAGAAGAATTTGGTGGAGCAACTTGGGCTTCAGAAATCCTCAGAATCTTTTCCCCCATTTATAGTGGCGGATCAAACACCGATGGGCTGGTGGGATAAGGCCATTGTGTGTGCATTTTCCCAGCAATCCGTCAGTTGGTCGAGGGTGGAGGAGTTTCTTCATTCGCTTTTACCGAGTGATGATCGCCCTCCGTTGATTCCTTATGTATCTGGAAAAGGGATTCTCATAGTGAAGAGCTTATCCTCGGTGAAAGACTTGTGTGTTAATGAACATTGGAAGATCCCAGGAGGAGGCTCGGTTTTCACTCACAGATGGAGGCCAGCTTCGAACCAAATCCAAGAATCTTTCTTCAGAGCTCCATTTTGGATAGGCATCCAAGGTCTTCCAGTGAATCTATAGAATTTAAGAAACTTTCGTGAGATAGGGGATGCCTGCGGTGGTTTTGCGACAGTTAACGAGAGTACATCATCCCTCTCCGACTTTAGACAAGCTCGTATTCAAGTTCAAGTTATGAACAGAGCACGCATACCCCTAATCTTGAACTTCTCAGACCGAGGATTTGTTCATCGTCTTGGCATAGTAGTGCTTTCGGAGGACGAGGTGGACGTTTCTGGTGACCGGAGTTTTTCCCGGAAAGGCTGGGGAGGGGAGAATTCAAATTTTGTAGATGATCAGACCATTGAGGGAATCGTACAGGAGAAACCTATGGCAACCAATCAGAGGCAGCCAGAAGGATGGTCGACTGCAGCACGTCGTGGGAGGGCAGTCCTACAGGGTGGAAGGCAGGTAGAGGAAGTGTCAGTCTATCAAAGGGGCAGGAGAGTAGATGATGTAGCTTCTGCACAGGTCGGCTTCAGGCGAGGAGCCAGCTCCAATCCCCAAGAGACATACCCAAAAACTTTCACCGATTTGGAGGTAGGTAGGAGGAGCAGAGGCCAATTTGATCAAAAAAACCAAAAACAGAATTTGCGTAAGAGGAGGCAGAGGTGGGAAAAGAGGAATTCAGAGTCTGGCCTCAGTTCGGCCATTGCTGAGCAGATTCCTTGTTTAGGGCACACGTCTTCTGGGCAGGACTTAATGAAAGAGGAGAATAGCGGTGCGGGCAGGTTGGGCTTTATGCAAGTGGGGTATTCTTCTAAGAGTAGTGTCACGACCCAAAATACCCCCTAGGAGTTAGGGATACTTTAGCCACATGACCGCCATGTCACACCATCCGGTCATGACACATAAGGCAAACATATCAACTTGCAAGAGCATACAAGGCATACTAAAAGTGGAATTGAAAATTTCTTTATACATAAACCTGCAATTTGTATTCTAAGTCTAAACCAACAATTTATACAAAATGTAAAGTCTAAAGTGGACATTCCCTACTTTCCAAATACACAACCCTCTTCCTCACATCCCTCAATAATAGTCTAGATAGGGTCTCTTATTTAGAGCTTCATCATCCTGGTGATGATCCATGGCAGGCTCCAGCTCGTAGTACTCCTTCTCTATCCAGGGCTCAGGAGCGTGTGCATCCACAGTACCTACCGAAGTCAACAATTCGGCTGAGCGTGGAATACTCAGTGTATACAAACTACTAAATAGCATTACCAAAATTATCAACGATAGCCTAGGCATTTATCAGAGTAAAACAGACAAAAGCAAAGCGTAACAAGCATATGACTTAGAGCAGTTCATAAAACATATATCATGTGAGCATTTCTTTACAAGGTACATGTCATTGATCATTTCACTAACCATATTCTTTAAACCATAACAATTCCAATACTTAGAGTGATCAATAAGACTGATAACAAAGCGACACTTTACAAGCTAGGAGATAGACTCCCTTGAGTTCAAAACGAAAACAATACTTTACAAGCAAGGCGGTCCCTTAAGAACACCCTTGAGTTCAAAACAAAGCGATACTTTACAAGCAAGGAGGTAAACTCCCTTGAGTACGAAAATCAAAGCGATACTTTACAAGCAAGGTGGTAAACTCCCTTGAGCCGAAATCAAAGCGATACTTTACAAGCCAGGAGATAAACTCCCTTGAGTCGAAATCAAAGCGATACTTTACAAGCCAGGAGGTAAACTCCCTTGAGTTCAAAAAATCAAGCGATACTTTACAAGCAAGGCCTAAGCCCTTGAATCCAGAAAATCATTATTTGAGCAAATCCACTTTTGAGAAAAACCTCTTTTAGCAAAACCATACTTGGAAACCTTAACTTAGAACAAAAACCCCTGTTTAGCCAAAATCTTAACTTATGAACTTGGTAAAACACTTTTCTTGTGAAAAATCATCTAATCATGCAAGACTTGGGAACATAGAGTGCATATAGTACTTGTGAGCATCATGTGGATTTAGGAACCTTGTAGACATAACATCATATTCATAGAACTCAATACTAGTGATCACTTACATCTCATAGCAACTTAGGAGTATATTTAAACATAAGATCCCTTAGAGGCATTTAACCAAACACATAGAGTGCATAATAGTACTAGTTTACATCTAAGTATAAAATCAACATCCATCAACCCAAGAACATACTTCAATCATGGTTTTTCTTAAGAAGAATGATACATGGTAAGTAGTAAAGTGTATCTACAATTTATCTTATCCAAATTATGCTTTGTATCTTGCTTAAAATATAGGAATTACAAATATGACCAAAACATCCTAACTTTCATTAAAACCCTTTGTTTAAACCATAGAAAACAAAGTACACATCAATGAAATATAGCAAGGCAAGTTAGTAGAGTGTTCTACCTTGGTGAAATCAATGAATTTGATTCCAAAGGCTTTGAACAAATGAGAACCTTGAGTTCTTTGTTGAAAAACACCAAAGAAGGGAAGATTTGATCTTCTTCTTCAAGCTTGTGCAAACCCTAGCTTTCCTCCTTCTCCTCTCAAATCTCTCTAAAAATTATGCTCTAAGGGTTTCTGAAACCCTAAGGCATGAGCTGGGCCTTTTATAGGCAAAGGGGTGGTGGTTAAAGACTGAAAAACCCTTAATGAAGAAAATCAGCACAGGACCGATAGATGACCGATCTACCGGTAGTGGACCGATCGATCGGTCGTTTTGACCGATCTACCGGTAGTGGACCGATCGATCGGTCGTTTTGACCGATCTACCGGTAGTGGACCGAGCTCTCGGTATTGACTGGTGCTGCAGAACACACTTCAGTATTTTGGCCATAACTTTTGACTCGGTGCTCCGATTTTGACGATTCAACTTGCGTTGGATTCGTCTTTGAAAGGGGATCAACTTTCATGTTTTGCACGAATCCCAATTCTGAGATTTGAGTGGTCCAAATGGGCCCACAAGTGGACTGGTCCAACACGACTGCTGAACTGACAGCAAACCACCATTCGGAAATCCCACATTTGACTTAACTTCTAATCATAATCTGGAAAAGCGATAAACATGAAGTTTAAAGAGGGGTTGAATACCTTTCCAATGGTTCAATAGTCACTTTATTTCGATGAGATATGACGAAACTATAGATCCCACAAGTTGAGGGAATGGTAAGAAATCCACCCTCTTTGACACTTACAGTATTTTATACTCTTGTTTTAGTTCACAAACCCACATACATCATACCTTATGTTGCATCTACCAAACTAACACCATAACACTCATTTTAACACGAGACACCTTATTTCCATTCAAACAAACACCAAGGTCACATGGAAAACTTGGCCTTTACATACACCGTTCATAGACACTATTCACAGCACTATTCACTCTACAGTGATCCCAAGTTTCGGGGTTCTACAAGTAGTGGGCTTCAGCGCCCCAGGCTGGATGGGCTTCACTTACCTACGAATTCGTCGAGTCCTCGGCCCAGGATAGCTGGAAATAAAGCCTAGGTTTCAGTTATTCTATCTGGACCCAAGAAGGTGGGCCTAAATCCAGGAGGGGCAGGTCAGGATATACCCATAAAGAGTCCGTCTCCTCATAAAGTTAGGGATTCTGGACAGGAGATAAGATCAAGCGTGCGGGGGGACTACGTTAGAGCCAGACTGCATCAAAAGGGGGAAGAAGAGAGAGCTTGATCCAGTGGAGACCGAGATCGTCATCCAAGTTCAGAAATCTTTGGAGGAAGGTTGCGAGATTACAACTCCTTCTTCTTCAAGATGTTTCAGAGAGCGGGGGAGATGTCTCGAAGGGGCAACAGGTACAATATCCTTACCTTCTTCGGCTTAGTCTTCGGAGGGGCGATTTTGGGACGCTTGGTCAGATAGCTCAGAGATGGAGCAGTACACGCCGTTGGTTTACACTGAATTGAGGAATGTGCACTCGGTGGAAGAGCGGGTATCTAGTGGGCAAGTGGGAAGCACGCAGGAGCCTCCTATGGTGGAAGGATTCCCAGGGGTGCAAGGGAGCATACAGTCTAATGGGCAAGTAGATTTAGCGCCGGAAGGGCAGGCAGGTCTAGCCATATTGTCTGTGTTGGTAGATCCAGCGAATCAAAGTGTTAAGATTTTTCGGGAGCAAGGCCCAACAGGGTTGCAAGGAGTGACCGAGAAGAGCATGGCGAAAGTCAGGCAGAGAGTGCAGTAGAGGGGGAGGGAGCATCGTCAGCAAATCTGCAGGCTCTGAGGATGTCAACTGAGCGAGAGGAGTGCCATTTTCCTAAACCACCGGTAGCTCAGGGGGGCAGAATCCTTAATTTCCAGATTCCAGGTTCCGAAATTGGGTGTCCAAATCTTCTCTCTTGTGCAGATTTTCTGGGGCAGGGGGAGAATCAGAAATTGCTTCTTCAAATGAATACAGAAGATGTATCTAATTTGGTGGTGGAAAATATGGCGACAGTGGGGCAATCGTTAGGGATTTCATTGGAGGGACGAGACTCTGAGGTAAGAAGCCTCTATCAGAAGACGGAAGAAAGACATAAAAGGGGAAGAGGCAGAAACAAAGACAGATCGAAAGTAGGATGTAGAGGAGCCTCGGCTAGGGAGAAGAGGCGTCTAGAATGCAGTGTAAATTATGATCGTGTCAGGTAGAGAGGGGCGTCTGTCAGCCCAAGAGGAGCTAGGGCATTCCAAGTGAATAGATGGCTGGACTCTCCATAATTTCTTGGAACATTAAAGGGTTAGGTCAGATGGAGAAGAGGGTGGCGATTAAAAAGTTTGATATCTCCAAACATCCGACGTTTGTTTGTATTCAGGAAACAAAACTTTTTCACACTCAAGAATATCATATCCGAGACTTGTGGGGCAATCTGATTCTGGGATGGATTGAACTGCCGTCTTTGGGAGCTTCTGGGGGCATCCTTTTACTGTGGGACAAACAGCGAGTGGAAGTGCTGGAATCAGAAGTGGGGGTTTTTTCGATCTCTGTTTTATGTCGATTGATTGGGGAGGACTTTGTGTGGGTCTTCTCAAGGGTGTATGGGCCAGTTGGTAGGTCCGAGGACATAGCATTATAGGATGAATTGGAGGATGTTAGCGTGCGCTGGGACAAACCTTGGTGCTTGGGAGGGGACTTCAATAGTATTCGTTTTTCCTCAGAAAGAAAGGGGGGGAGTACTATTACCCCAAAGATGAGAAGGTTTGGAGAATTCATTTTTCGGCATGGGTTGATTGATTACCCAACGAGGGGAGCTCAATTCACTTGGACTCAAGCAGGTAATAACCAAATTGCAAGCCGACTTGACCATTTTCTCATAGATCCAGAGTGGGAGGCCCACTTTCCAAATGCTATTCAATTGTCTCTCCCTAGACCAATATCCGACCATGTCCCTCTATTATTAGAGTCGGGGAGGTTTTTGGGGGGGCCCAAGTCCCTTTCGCTTCGAGAATATGTGGTTGGAGGATGAGAGGTTCAGAAGCTTAGTAGCTGAGGTGTGGAGCCAAAATAGAGGATGGGGGTCAGCTAGTACTCGATTTGGAATTAAATTAAAAATGTTGAAGAAGCGCATTAAAGTTTGGAATAAGGAGGTTTTTGGAAACATTCAAGAGAAGCTCACCAGGCTACTACGGGAGATTGAAGATTTGGATGGGTTGGCCGAGGTGCAAGATCTTTCCCCTTCTGAAGTAAGGGAAAGAGAGGAAAACAGAATGGATTACATATCATCCCTTAAGTTAGAAGAAATCAGTTGGAAACAAAAAGCGAGGACGCGGTGGCTTAAAGAGGGAGATGGAAATACAAAATATTTTCATAGAATGGCAAATTATAAAAGAAAAAAGAACTTCATATCTCGGTTAAGGGTGGATGGAAGGTGGATAGAGGAGAAGGGAGAAATTGAAGAAAAGGTTATATCTTATTATAAGGGTTTGTATCGAGAGAGGGAGAGTTGGCACCCAAAGCTGGACGGGCTCTCTTTTGGAGGGTTGTCGTCGATCAAAGAATGGCCTTTGAGGCTCCTTTTGAGGAAGAGGAAGTGCTTGCTGCCATTAAGGGTTTGGCGAGGGATAAGGCGCCGGGGCCAGATGGGTTTTCCATTGAATTTTATAGGGCTTGTTGGGAGATTATGGGACGAGATGTTATGGAAGTGATACGGGGAATTCTTTGACACAGGGCGGTTTGACCAAGTTATGAATAGCACCTTCATTGCTTTGATTCCTAAAAAGGAAGGAGCGGTGGAACTCCAAGACTTTCGGCCCATTAGTCTAGTGAGTAGTATGTATAAAATACTCTCGAAGGTTTTGGCAACTCGTCTGAAGATTGTTATGGCTTCTCTCATTTCCCCTCAACAGAGTGCTTTTGTCAGACGACGTCCAATCATAGACGGGTTTCTTGTGGCAAACGAAGTTATCGATTCCAGAAAGCGAGGAAGAAATTCGGGCATCATTTGTAAGGTTGACATGGAGAAGGCCTATGACCATGTTAATTGGGAGTTTCTAGACTACTTACTAGGCAGGATAGGATTTGGTCGGAAATGGAGGATGTGGATGTGGACTTGTATATCGTCAATCTCATTTTCTATCTTGCTAAATGGGAGTTCGTTGGGGTATTTCCCCAGCTCTAGGGGGTTGAGGCAAGGGGATCCCCTATCACCATTTTTGTTTGTTATTGTTTCAGAAGCTTTGAGTCGAATGATCGCTAAAGCAGAGGGGTCAATTTTTGAAGGCTTTCGGGTCAGCAATAGTGGGTTGAGGGTTTCCCATCTCCAATTTGCGGATGATACTCTCATGTTCTGTCGGGCTTCGAGAAGAGATCTTCTTCATATCAGATGTTTGCTACGCTGCTTTGAAGCGGTGTCTGGCCTGCGAGTCAATCTAGCTAAATCTGAAATTTTGCAGGTGGGGGAGGTCCCTATTCTAAGTCACCTCGCAATATGTCTAGGTTGTGGAGTGGGTTCTCTACCTTCTATGTACCTAGGCTTGCCGCTGGGAGCAAATTATAAGGCTAAATCAGTTTGGAACCCAGTTCTAGACCGCATGGCAAGATGATTGACAGGATGGAGGGCATCATACTTATCAAAATGGGGGAAATTGACATTGATCCAAAGCACGTTGCAAAGCCTTCCAACTTATTTTATGTCGGCTATCACCATTCCCCGTTCGGTAGCTCATACCATGGAAAAGATGCAGAGGGAGTTTCTATGGAAGGATAAAGAGGACCAAGGGAAGTATCATCTAGTAGAGTGGTCAAAGTCGTGTCAACCCAAGGAAGTTGGGGGATTGAATCTCAAGCCGCTCATTCATATGAATAAAGCTTTGCTAGGGAAATGGGTGTGGTGATTTGGAGAGGTCAGTGAAAGTTTTTGGAAGGAAGTGATAGTGGCTAAGTATGGGGAGATCTCTCGTTGGATCCCTCGGGAGGTTAGGGGTACTCATGGAGTGGGGATTTGGAAGGGGATTATGGCCAATGCCGGTTTAGTTGTACCTTTCTTTTCTTATCGGGCAGGAAGAGGATCGGAGATAAGGTTTTGGAAGGATATTTGGTCAGGCTTCACACGTCTCAAGGATGATTTTAGCAACATGTTTGTTCTTTCTAGCGACAGGGATGTCCTTGTGGTGGATTCTTATGAAGTGGGTTCGGAGGGAATCGTTTGGAATCTAAGAATGCGTAGAGATCTCAATGATTGGGAATTCAGTGATTTCTCTCACCTTTTGGAGCGTATCACTTTGTCAGGAGTGTGTCCAAACCTTAGGGACTGCAGGCTATGGTCGAGGGGCAGCCAGGGGCGCTTCTCAGTTAGGCTTCTGTATCAGTCATTGTTTCCCTCGATAGGGATCGCTTTCCCTCACAGGATGGTGTGGAACCCAGGTATACCTTCCAAGGTCTCTTTCTTCCTTTGGACAGCATCGTTGGACAAAATATTAACCGGGGAACATTTGCAACATCGAGGTTGGAGTATGGCAAATAGATGCTTCATGTGCCTCCAAGCAGAAGAGACTGCGGATCATCTTTTATTACATTGCCCAGTAGCGTCGGAGGTGTGGGGTTTCTTTTTATCCCGAATGAGAATGGCATGGGTTTTTCCGTCATCTTTTCGTAACTTCCTCGATTGTTGGTGTTGGGATTAAGAACCGGGAGTTTGTGAGAAGATTTGGGGAGTCCTTCCCAGGGCTATCTCTTGGTCACTATGGAAATAGAGAAATAATAGAGTGTTTGAAGATAAAACAACTCCAGTTCCCAGGATTTGTGACCGCATTCGATTGGTAGTTTTGGAATGGGTGGGATTACATTGTACCAGGGTTCAGGATATTTTGTAGAGTCGTGGGGGGAGGACTTTGGTTGGCAGATTTGTCGGGACTGAGTTTACTCACTGGTAAACTCGGTAGTCATTTGTCTTTCTTGTTTTATCCTTCTTATTTTGAATAAAATGAAATATTGATCAAACAAAATAAAAATAAAAAAGTGATTCTTAATAAGTAGAGGTAATTGTAATTAATTATACCTTGTGGCATCATAGGTCCATTAAGTGACTTTTATTTCTAAGTAATTATTAGTGCATTGATAAATGAAAATAACGGTATAATGGTCATGATTAAGTGGAGGATATGACATCCTCATTATGAATCAACTAATGAAAGACTGTCATGTTAACAGACACATGACATCAACTTGAAGAGAGAATAAAGAGACGTGAGATATGCCACGTGGATACAACCGGCATTTAGTATTAGTATAGAAGATTAGATTTGGTGTTTAAGATGTAGATAAACTTTATTTGGTTGTTTGATTAGGATAGAATTTAGTTCTTATTAAGTTACCTATTGGTTTAGGGAGTCTTTGGTTATAAATAGAGCATGGGAAGAAATTAATTGAGTTTTAAGGAGATTAGTAATCTCCAAAAGGCTGATTTTTTCATAGGGTTGTTACTAATAGAGACCCTCAAAACAATGTAGATTCTATGATTCATTTCTGGCTGGATTTAGCACAAATAATTACCCGAAAATAAAATTTTAACGACAGAAAAATAAAAAGGAAGAGCAATCAACAACAGAGATTGATTCTCTCAAGCAAAATAAAATTAACCAAACAAAATAACAACATCAGGGATCGATTAAATTTCATTGGAGTACGATATGAGAGAGGATCCACAGAGCAAGATCGAAATCTCTCCAGATTCAGCTCAAATAATTACACAAAAAAATGAGAGAACCCATTAATGAAGAATAGAATTTTAACATACCCAGAAGCTTAAATCGACGAAAATCTGAGAGCTTCGACGAAATATCCATCTTTTCGAAAGATGAAATAATTCATTAATTGGTGCGGGAGTAGAAGAAAGGGAAGATAGAGAAAAACGATTTCATCGTCTCCAACAAGATATTGTTAGTTCCTATCCCAGAAACTATGGACGCTTGCCAGTGGTATTTTCGGGGCAACGGTTTCGGGTTTTTGAATCCCTAACCCACCTTTTGTTGCAAGGACTGAGGGACTAAGTGAAATGGCCCCACCTCAATCCCGTGCTCTTAGAGTGGTCTCGGCCTTAAAGAGTATCAGTAGCATTTCTCTTGTTGCAAAATGATAAAATTAAATAATTATAATTATAATTTTCAGCAAAAATAAAAAAATAAAAACTTGTTGCAAAAGGATAAAATTAAATAATTAAAATTAAAATTTTCAGCAAAAATAAAAATAAAAACAAATTTTAAATAAATAAAAAACATAAAGGAGATAACTTCGTTGCACGCACTACTACAGGCTGTCATATGTCCTTTTTAATATTTACTAATTATGGTTAAGATTCACTAACCCTAAGTTTAGTTGCCAAGAAAATAAATAAAATAAAATTAGATAAAGCACAACTAAATTATTTTCTTTTACTTTCCATGTTTTCACCTATTTTCTAGGCAACCAAACATAGTATTAGGGTTTATTTAATTATCTTTTGTTCTTAGGAAAAAAAATTAGATTTTTCCCCACTCACCCCCACCCACTAAATGTAGTTAAGATTTGGGTTCATTAATTTAATCTTGGTTTTGAGAAACAAAAATTAAAAAAATAAATATTCCTTAAGTTATTAAGCTTAAGTGCTTAATCACAATTAAAAGGGCTCTACAAGTGGCCACATGTTTCTTTTAACACCTATTAACTGTGGTTAAAATTCACTTGCCTTAGGATTCATTCATCTAATCTTGATTTTTAGGAAAAAAATAAAATACCTTAGGTTAATTAAGTTTAACCATAGTTAAAGAGGGCCATATAAACCTAATTAAACTTAACCACAGTTGAAAGAAAACAAAAGGAACAAGTGGCAGCCTGTAGGCACGATGACATTCCACCCAACGAAATTCGTGCAAAGAATCACAGTTCATAAATAAATAGAATAAAAAAAACACAAGTTTTATATATATAAACACATAAATGAAGAAAAATGAACGAAAATGCCAATTTTTCCGTTGTTAGAAAAAAAAATGTAATTTTCTTTCAAAGATGAAGTTTTATTTTCTTTTAAACTTCAATTTGAGATAAATAAATAAATAAATCTATAGTGTCATCCTAAATCACAATTATTACTCCAACATTTACTCTTGCTGCCTCTATCACCACCACTGTCTCCACTGCAACTACAACCTCCCTTGCAAGTTGCAACCACCATCCACCACAACCTCCACTGCCACCAAGGATGAAGCCAGGGGCACATGCCCCCCCTAAACTTTTAAATTTTTTTAATAATTTATTAATAATAGGGCATAGCCATGCAGCATGAGAGGCAGTTGTCCCATGATTTTCTTTATATATATATAGTGTAAT
This sequence comes from Tetracentron sinense, assembly GCA_015143295.1. Classification (NCBI taxonomy): domain Eukaryota; kingdom Viridiplantae; phylum Streptophyta; class Magnoliopsida; order Trochodendrales; family Trochodendraceae; genus Tetracentron; species Tetracentron sinense. The sequence continues at coordinate 3,392,196 of CM026567.1, read as the reverse complement.
AGGGCGTAGCTATTGGATATGGGAGGCAATTGTCTCCTTACTTTAAAAAAAGATATATCTTTTTATATTATGTTTAGCATAGTCATGAGGCAAAGGGGTAGTTTTTTTTTTTTTTGTGACCCCTACCGGACCAATACTACAAAGTCAATAGAGTCAGCCAGTCAGAAGTTAACTGGGGGCATCAATGCTCTTGCAACCCTTACCCTTGGGGGATTAGATCCCCAAACCTCCACCCTTGGAAGGCCACACCCCTACTACTCACGCAAGAGGTAGGGGTGTTACTCCCTAAACTTTTGAAATATAAATTATAATATATTATTTACTAGGGCATAGTTATGTGGTAAGGGGAACTGTCTTGAACTTTTGAAAATAAAATTTATCTTTTATATTATGTTATTTAATTATTTAATGGTGCATACCCATATGGCAAAGAGACAACTACCCCTAAAGAAGGAAAAACAATACTCGTAAGATATGTATGAAACGAAAAGATGAGATGACTCATGAATTTGGTCGTAAAAAAAATGGGAAGTACAACCTGCTTAGACTCAAAATATTTTGTACCCACCAAATCATTTTTCACAAATTCATCAACAATTGCTAACATTTTCAATTAACTATCACTTGTCCCCTACAAGAAAATCCCAGCTTTGTGTCCTTGACTGCCACTGTCATCAGGGGCGGAGCCACATGGGGCCCAGGGGGGGCTGAAGCCCCCCCTGAAATTTTGAAAAAAAAATTTTCCTTTTGTAAAACTAAGGGTGTAGCCTGGGAAAGGGGCGGTGTCAGGGCGTCGGGGGACTCTAGCCCCCCCTAAACTTCCGAAAAAGATATATATTTTTTATAAACGGACACAAACAAATGTGCTCGTCCACGAACTTGGCACTCAAAAAAAAATTTCGGGGGCTCCGCCCCCGAACCCCCATTGTTAGCCCCCCTGAAAGAGATTCCTGGCTCCACCCCTGACTGTCATCACCATTGCCATCATCTTTACCCGCCACAAACCTCCTTCATCACCGCTATTGTTGCCACCTCCTCCTCCCCCTCACCCAACACCGCCTGCCACCATCATTGTCACCACCATTGCTATCCATGTCGCCTACACCACTGTCACACTCACATCTCTTTTTAATAATAAAAATAAAACATCTTCCTTAGCTTACACAGATGTAAAAATTGGTTTCCATCTTTTTTTCTTTCATTTCCTTTTTTTTTCTTTTTTTTTTCAATAATTTTTTCTTGGCAACAGGGTGAAGAAAAAAGGGAAAAATATTTCACTCAAGGAAGAGCATATTCCCCTCCCACACACACCTGAGTGGATGTTAGGCAATCATGAAGATGCAACACAAGTCTGAATATTCCTTAGTTGGGTCACCCCACTAGAACGCAATCTTGGGATTACGAGATAATATGAGAAACAAATTTAAAATAAGTCAAAAACACAACACAACAAGATGTTCGTGGTTCACCCCAATAGAACTACTACATCTATGGGTGAAGACAATCAAGAATTTCCATTATGCATAGATTACATGGTACAAGGATATCCACTCTTAAATACTGAAAGTCTGCTCTCTATGAGAGCCACAAGGATTTAACATGGCTCTTCTTCCTAAGAGTTTCTTGTTCTTCCAAGAATCACCATTCTTCATGAGAATTACCAGGATCTCCCCAAGAGCAACCCGCTCTCCCTATAAGCCCTAAACACTCACATCCTTAACTTATCTAATAAGACTAAACCCTAAGTCCATTTATAAACATTAAATCAAAATCCTAAACCAATAATGAATTCCCCAAATTCTAATCCTATCAGATAACTTCATAATAATAACAGATAACTTCATAATAACAGTTTTACATAAAATAGAATTCTAGGTAAATTCTAACCACCACACCTCAGAAAGCGAGCGGAGGTCTCGACTTCGATTCCCTTCCCCTCGCTGGCCACCCTAGGGATTTATCCCTAGTTTCCTGGTGTGTGTGGATTGGGGCGTCTGCACTGGCTCGGGGGATTAGTTGGGATCTCTAAGAGGCCCGGGCACCCTCATCACCCAAAACAAAAAAAAAAAACGACTGATCTGAAAAAAAAAATTATCTCATCGTATGAAATACATGGTCCATTTTTCTTCAGCATAATGAAGCAGATACTATACTGCCTCTTATCCTGTTACAGATTGACAGGCCATGGTAGCCATGGTACTAAACTGTGTTTTTTTAAAAAAAAGCACCTGCCTAGTGAACAATAGACAAGGAAAATGCTGGTTTTTAAAGTTTCTTAAGCGAGAACTGCCACTGTAGAACACCTTTCCAAGGTGGGAAATGATGCTAATCTCAGACAAAATTCACCTGTCCAAGTGTCCAACGACGTTAGATGTTATATTGCTAATCAGGATGCAAAGTGAACAATAGACAAGGAAAATGCTGGTTTTTAAAGTTTCTTAGGCGAGAACTGCCACTGTAGAACACCTTTCCAAGGTGGGAAATGATGCTAATCTCAGACAAAATTCACCTGTCCAAGTGTCCAACGACGTTAGATGTTATATTGCTAATCAGGATGCAAATTTAAATTCCAAAACTCTATAATTATTACACGAGTTTCGAAGTGCAATTTATCGCAGACCTCTCCTGGGTTGGAACTTCACATATCAGTTCAACAGATCTGAATCCAATAATTCAAGTTCGGCAACATTGGCAATATTCATACTGTACAAAAATAGGACTCAAAAGAAATAGCTTACTAGTTCCAGCTACTGGCTGCATACCTCACAACACTTCTCTTCCGCACCATGAGTCGCTTGTGATTCTTTCTTGCTTGCTTGTAGTCCAAAGTGCTTAGGAAAGACTTCTACAATGCTTGATATGTACCAATACTAAGAAATTTAAGGATTTATCTTTGAGGAAATAAGGGGTCTCTCTAGCTGCCACTTCCCATGTGGACTCTCATAACAGGGACTCAAGTCTGTATCATCGAGCAGCATGAACGACGGTTCTCGGATTTCAAAGATTTCATCATCTATGTTCAGGATGGGTCATGGGTTAGACATATTCTAACCACTTGGACTTCCTATTTGTTTTTGGTAGGTGAGAAGTAATGAGCAATACTGGAACCTCGCTTAGCTGTATTAGCACGCTTCAGAGGCCGAAGCCAGCCCCGGACTTCTTCCTGGATTTCCGGTGGTAGCTCATCAATCACAGAGGGATCAATCTCCTCAACATTGTAGTTCCATGTTTCCCTTCTCTGTACATCCTGACCCAAACTAGATCTGACAATGTTGGTTCCAGTCTCTTCACGTGGAGACTCTTTTGGTAGCTCAACTTGATTCAGTTCTGAACAGCTATCACTTCTCGACTGATCACCTGTACACTCTTGAAGGGAAAATGAAGGGGAAAACAAAAGAAAGAAGAAAGACAACTAGCAGAGATGTGGGACCAACCAGTGTGATAGGAAGATACCTGAGAAGGGGAGTTCAGTGTCTTGGACTATCTCATTGCATGCCTGCTTCGATGAAGAGCAATAAGGATTGCTTCCATGGAAGAATCTCAGGATTGAAGATGTTCCCTGTCAGAAAAAATTTGCAGACCATAAACTGAGACAGTGTTCTACTACTAAAAGTATGATCGAAGACTTTCTACCACAGAATTGATTGAGTAGAATAAATTCAAAAACTGTTGAGCACTACTTTTTTCCTGATAACTAATAAACATTGATCACTATTTTGACTAAGGAATTGAATTCATGTTTAATTTGGAATTAGTAGTGGTAGATATTAAATTTGCTACTTGTAACGTCTGGATGGAGTTAGTTTAGTTTGAAATTAGTGTTGGTATATATTAACTTTTCTACTTGTATCATCCGAATGGGAATTAGCAATCCGGTGCAGATTGAAAGCTGATAAGGACAGGAAAAAGGCCGAAAAAGACATGGATGGAGGTAGCGTGAAAAATTCGAAGAGGCACATTTTAACAGAAGATATGGCCATAAGAGAATGGAATGGTAGAATTAACATATCATGGGCAATTCCAAATAGTTGAAATAAGGCTGAGATCATGATGATAATGATTGTTGAGTTGGAATTGTTTCATCTCAGCATATTAGAGTAAACTAAAACACAAAGCAATAAAAAAGGAAAAGAAAAGAAAAGACACATTCTAATTTATACATACATTACAGCAAGTATGACAAATGATTGTTTCTCGATCCAGATTGTAGCACTCAAATGTAGGAACATCTTAACTAGATAATAATGCTTCTCATAATAGTTGATATAATTGCAGAAATAAGGAATGAGGGACAGAAGAGAAAAAAGATTAACAGAATTAATTGGCCATTTAGATCACCACACAATAAATCAGCAAACAGAAAATGGATCAGTGTCAATTCAACCTTGTATTTCCGTGTTTCCTTCTTCTGTTCATCTCGAGTGAAACTAGGTCTGGCACAGCTGATCCCAGTTTCTTCCTTTGGGAATTCTTTTTGTGACTCAGACTGATTCAGACCCGAAAAGCTTTCACTCCCTGAATAAAAACCCACCTTTAATTGAATCGTAAAAGAGGAAATGAAGAAGGAAAGAAAGAAGAATTAAATAGAACCACTAATGATGGGGGAGTTCGTATGACAGAATACCAGAGGGCGACAAAGGTACAGTTTCTTGGATGATCTCATCACATGGCTGCTTGGACGAAGAGGAGGAAGGATCCTGCCCGTGAAAGAATTTCAAGATCGAACATGTTCCCTATCAAAAGAAATTGCAGACCACACTAGGTTATAATGAGTCAAAATTATGATCAATGACTTAGAACTGTTGGATATTAACAAGCAAAAGATTTCATAATCATTGAGCACTATTAATACTGAAGCAGCTGCATTCTTTGTTTCTTGTTGAGAACTGTTTTGGTAGATATCTGATAACTTTGAAGTTTGAACTCACAGGCAGTGTAGCTACTATTTTACTAGCTGTAACAGATATAGCTGTTACTCGCCATGCACTGTTTCGATTTCCTTGAGTCTCAACTCGGTCTGACCCAAAATATTCGCGTAGCCCTGCTTGAAATAGTCTTAAGGCATCTTCTTGAATCTTGGCAGTTCCATACCTTAACGGGCATGATTTAGAAGGAAATTTCTTGTTTGAATCAGAATCACTAGACTGCAGGACAACACATAATCCGCATAAATTTTATAAACAAGGGATCTATCAATCCCAATTGCTTGATGGAAGAAACTTACAAAAAAGGAGGGAGTAATAGACCCAGAGCAAGAAGAGAAAGGGGTACCTTGTATGCATTAGTATGCAGAGTGAGTGTGTGTGCGATCCGCTTGTTTTGGTCCAAGTCAGACTGGAGACGTTCACTCAGTTCTTCACAAAGTTCATTGAGCCAGTGCTCAACCTAGATGAAGAGCACCAGAAACAGGTTGGTGGGAAAAATGAGACGATAAATACTTCATTGCAAGTGAAAATTATGCATTTCAGGAAGCACTATGTAGAAAATAAAAACATGGCTACTAGATCCAATCAACATCAATTTCTCATGAAAACCCTGACCAAGTTAGAATTTACAAGATTCTACATGGAGGTGATTTCATCATATGCTCTTGATCGCCTTATTGGTCATTTATTCGTGGAAATCGAAAGGACATATTTTAGCAAAATCTTGTTATTCCTTATGTCGTGATCAATTTGATGGGATATAACATGTTCGATTAGAGTTTTCTTGCGATCCAAAGCAGCCTTACTATGGGTGCAGACATCAGCTATGCTTATGGGTCTGGTGGGCTTGTTCAACTACACCATATCTTAGGTACAAGGACAAGACTACATAGTTATTACTTAATGTTGCTATGTTATAAAATTTACTTTTTTAAAAGAAACTTTTAGAATATTTTTATAGTTTTTTGACTACTCTTTAAAAATTCAATATACATCAATACATGTACACTGAGCCATATCTGGCACGTAGCCTATATCCAAACCCAGGGGAGGGACTGCCAAGAGAGGCATTGCTACAGGTAGCGTAAAGCTGAATTTAATACTGAAGTAATTGCACATTGAGATAGAAGGCCATGTAAATTCTGCAATATTTTTCATTAATAAGGGTAATTCTACACATAACACGTTAACTCCTTACGCGGAGGCATACATAAATATGTACATGACCTATAAATATGCATGCATCACTTACTGAATAAGAATGGGATGATGAATAGCTCATATGTCTTTAATAAGAAATACCATATGTTTGGGAGTAGCATTCTTACAGAAGCAATTGTCTTCAAAGCTCGTGGACCTGGAAACGACTTCCCAGAACCATGGCTCTTGGGAAGAAGACGGCCCTCAACTTCCTCTCCATTGATGCCTCTTGCGATATTCCATAACCACGTACTGGAGTGAGAATTATAAATAGTAATCAGTAATGGCATCCTAATATTTATTGCAGGAAAATGCAAACCCGCTGTGACAAATTAATGCTGAAAGACCTTCCTTAAGCATTGTTAATTCCACTGCCTTTCGCAGCCAAAAAAGATGGCTGACACAATATTCTTAATAATTATAATATAGACATCAAAATCTAATGTTATTTCATAGTAAATAAGTTAGTTAAATCAATTTAACCAGATAGATACTGTACCCGGTATTTATTCCATAACGCTCTTGTAACTTTTCCTCTGAAAACTGCAATAGCTCACCAACGGTGTGCACACCAAGTTCATTTTGTAAAGAGCTCCCAAGCTTTCCTCCAAGTTGTTTCCTGAAAATCCACTTAGTTTCAAAGCATCAGAAAAAATGCATGCGTATTATACAGCCAACCAATAGGCAACTCCATTTACTTAAGCAAATTATAAAAAAGTATTTTCTTTGGATAATCTAGGTCCACTTTCCCATTTTTTGAACAAGAAGACAAAAAAAAGTGGTGGGCCCCAACGAAAAGTTGCCACATCTTTTTATCTCCTTATTCAACAATGGGAATAATGGATGAGAAGGAAAGTGGACATAGCATTCCCCATTCTTTTATCCAAAAGTTGGTAACTTCTCCAACCTATGCCACCCAAGTACGAAACGCGGCACCATTACATCACAAGTATGGCACTTAAGCTCGATTGAAAGATCAGATATGGGTACAACAGACATATTGAAGTGCCAAGGACTCAGGGTAACTCAATCTCCAAAACAAAAACTTACATTTTCTTTATAGGAAAGGAATCAAGCAATCCTTTTACTGATGAGAGGGGCACAACAGTTTGTTGTGCAGGTTTATTCATAGCACTCGCTAGTTTTGCCAGCATCTGCCAACAATGTCATTCATTAGCAGATGAGACCAAATCCCATTCAGCAAGTGTAGCATCTTTCTGAAACATGAAGCATAGTGAAGAGAAAGCCAAAGCAATTGAGTTCTGCTTCCAACCTTATTGTGAGCGATGCCTGCTGAACATGTAAACGCGGTCTCCTTCAGGACTTGCATCCGAAGTTCTGCCACAATAAGAGCACCACAGGCTAACAACTTATCCCGATGATCAGCATCGGTCCTACATAGCCACTTTCTCACATTGTTTTCCATGTCACATACATCCTGGACAAAATACCAACTTCTGAATATTATTTGATGTTATACCATCACCACTAACTGAGAGAGTATATATCTATGTATATATATATATGTTATTTGATGTGAAAGTAACATGAGCAAGCCTAGAAGTAAGAGATTGTTGCTCCATCATATTCATAATGGAATAATCCAGGGGATCTTAATCTTGGATTTGTAGAAAAGATAGCTCCTTTATATGATAATGTCTTCCAGGATACTTAAAACATTGAATTAATAAATATGATCATATGAGTTAATATTCACACCTACAATCAAAACATTGTTTCCTACCTCATTAAGCCCTAAAATATGTGATTTGAGAGTCTCTTCATTAATTGCTTCTAATATCTCTGGGGGAGTTTCTGATAGCATTGTTTCCGCTGCATCAGTGAGGTCGAGATACACTTCATCAATTGATGCCCTCTCACAAAGACCCTTCCTTGCAAGGATAGAAACCACCTGCAAGTTTAACAAAAATCCATCACACATGCTATTCTTAATGTGAATGGCTAAAAAACAAGAAGTTCGAAGAAAAAGGAAAAAAAAAAACATGTTCTTTGGACTCCACAACCTCTGAACCCGCATGGCGGTATATGTTCAAGTCAGCTTTACCACGGGCAACCGGGACTTGAACCAGCTGGATTTCTGGGCAAACTTTCTTAGCCTCATCTCCTCGCATTGAACTGAAAATCATGCATTAGCTTTTAACAGTCTAAGAAAATTCAGTTATCCAAGAAAAGGTACTTGGAAGATTAAGAAAATTCTACTTACCGCTTTACGCCATATTTGCGAGCCTCATAGCTGACGGCAATCAGACCCCCACCTTTCCAGGAGTTGTACTGTACAACAGCAGTTGGTAGACCCCGTAACTCTGGCTGTTTCCTTTGCTCCACTACAAAACACGATAAGAATACCAGTTAGTAAAGCCGAAATATGGCTAGTTGCTAGATATGCCCCATTGAATGTGGGAAAATATACAAATCCTCTTCAAGGATGAGAGAGAAAGAAACAGAGATAAGAATAGGAAAAAAACACTTGGGCAGTTTCTCAGGCTCTGCAATTTTATCAGATGTACAACCCTTACCATTCAAAATCAGAATATTAACCTTTCCAATTATTTGGATGACTACTGAATCACATATCTTTCTCCGTGATGCATATATCTTTCTCTGAATGCCATCAAAGGGATTATAATTTTTATCTCAGATTCCATATTGACCAATTGAAAGTCAGTCATTACATGCAACATCTGAATCAGCAATTTAAATAGTTAAAAGGAATCTGCATCAGTTCTAGTTAGAAGGATATAAGCAGTATTCTCAGTGCTCATTGTTATACAATTGAATATCGATGCATTGGAAAACCAACCAAACAAAAGTTAAGATAATGAAATTTCATTAAAATGTTATGCAACCTAAATCAGGAATTCAATTGGGTATATGGGACATTTGTCAAAGATTTAATTAGAATAAGACACAGAGCCGAATATTATCGGAGCTGGTTATCATACTGGCAAATATTACATCTAAGATCAGGGTTTAGATTTATATAACTAAAATTGCTTAACAATGAGCTTTCAAAGTAACATTTAGTGTTAATTAACATACATATACTATACTAAGTCAAAGTGAATGCAAATTATGCAACAAAGTGGGAAACTGATGCAGGAGCTGAATCTGGTTAAGAAGAAGCCCAGAAAATTCAAGATTTTCTCTAATGGGCCCCACTTAGATCTACACAGGGTTTTACATTTGGCTTTATGTTCTCAAAGCCAGCTCCTTGAGTGGGCCAGATTATTTTGGGTTTAAGTCAAAGTCCATTAGTAGATTATCTTGACTTTTATTATAAATAATGTTTGGATTATAACAAATAGTAAATTCCGAGTTGAGTTATTAGAAGCTTATTTTAATTAGAATTCTTTTATTTTACGTAGATCTTCTTTTGTTTTTAGAAGTTAGATATTCTCTTAATTGCTTAAGGGAATAAGAGTCAAAGTTAGATTGAGTTTCTCAGTTGGGATTAGAATAGGAATGGAAAAGGAATTTTTAGCCATCTATATATAGGCCTTGAGTTGAGTCTATTGCTATTGCAATTGCTGCTATCGCTATTGCTATCACTATCACTATCACTATCACTATCACTATCACTATTATTATTGTTATTATCACTATCACTATCACTATCACTATCACTATTATTATTGTTATTATAATTATTATTATTACTATTACTATTACTATTATTATTATTATTATTATTATTATTATTTGAAAACTTGAAAGAAATGAGAGAGACTTTTATTCCTTCTAGCTTGCTGAAGCTGATTCAGTGATTGGTTGATTGTTGATATTGCTTACTTGCTAGCATTGAACCTAATTCGGGATCAAAATCTTGAAATTCTAACCCTAGCCGAAACCAAAGGGAAGGAGATTTATTGTTTCAATGTAAATTCAAGATAGAACTCTATTCTAGGGCTGCCGCACCACTCATAGGGGTGATCTTGATCTTCAATTTTGATCTTAAGTTTTAGAGTTGAGATTTAAAATGATTTCCCTACTTCCAAAATTCAATATAGTTTGGGGGTTTTGAATTTCTTCAATTAAACCCTAGATTTAGCTCCCATAGTTCAATTGATCATAGGGTTTTCATATACAACATCATTTGAGCTAATTTTAATGCCAAACACTTTTCAACTAATCTGGAATTTCGGAATTAAAGTTTTCTGGTTATTTATAGTTCTGACACTGTATAAATCCTTCTCTAAATAGGGTCTCTACTTGTCCGATTAACCTATATTTTGGGACGGAACTTAATTCCACCTTTAGAACCTATTGGTATCATCAGATCTTGGAATTATACAAAACTAATAAAACACCCCCGACTGAGATTTCTATTTGGGGAATTTTTGGTAATTTTGGTCGATCCCTTGAGCAATTCAAGGATATCGCTTCCGGGTTATAACAATTTGGTATTAGAATGAAAATTAGAGCTATATCACTTCTTAGCTCTAATATGAATTCAATGTTAAGGTTGAGAAAGTGAACAATTTATAGGAGATACACAAGGAAAGCATGATAATTCAGCAAGATGAAACAACCACCTTGGTTTACCATTCAGGGGGGAGATTTTGAGGGGGACTGTTATCGTATATGTAGTATGGCGCAAAATAGACTTTCCATCTCCACAACTGCACTAAACTCGGAAAGGCTATCTTTTCTAGGGATCGACTGGGGAGGGCATTAACAGGATGAAGATTCACTCATAAGAGCACCTGCAATTACTAAGGGAGTGAAACAAATTTTGAAATATTGAAAAGGTCATGTGTGAAGATTGGTTCCCTACCAAATTTTCCATATCAATGTATGAAGTGGGGATCAATGTGTAAAGCACATTATTGATGTGGTAGCAGAGTTAATTTTGTTTCTGATGTACTTGTGAGCAAGTTGAATTTGAAAACAAGGAGCTCCTGCAGCCCTACAAAATCACGTGCGTTAAGGATGGTTCTCTTAGATTGACAAACAATGCCTTGTCACTTTTGCTATTGGAAAGCGATAATTTGACTCAGTTTAGTGTGAAGAAATTCCTATGGATTGCTCACATCTTATTGGGAGGACCATGACTTTATGAGAAAGAAATGAAGCACGACCGTGAAGCTAATTCATATAAACGAATATTCCGTATTAAATAATTGTTATTAGTTAATATCATGATTTTTATTTGTTTACAATTTTTTTTTATTTTTTTTTTTGCCGTATTTTTTCCGCATAGCACCCGTACTTCCCAAACGGATCATTGATGTATTATATCCGTACCCATACTTGGTAACTATGTGCAAAGGAGCTTACGAACTCGAGGTCAAGTTCTTTCATACAAGGGGGACTGATGCAGGAGGTGAATCTGGTTCAGAAGAAGCACGAAGATTTCCTGTTATGGGCCCCACTTAGATCTGCACAGATTTTGGCCTTATGTTATTAAAGTCTGCTCCTTGGTGGGCCCAATTAACTTGGGTCTAAGTTAAAATCCGTTAGTAGAGACTCTTGATTTTTACGGTAAATAGTAATTTTCGGATTACTATAAATGGTAAATTCTAAGTTGAGTTATTAGAAGTTTATTTTAAGTAGATCTTTTGTTTTTAGAAGTTAGATATTCTCTTACTTGCTTAAGGAAAGAGTCAAAGTTAGATTGAGTTTCTAAGTTGGGATTAGAATAGGAATAGGAAAGGAATTTTCAGCCATCTAGATGTAGGCCTTGAGTTGAGTCTTTTGTTCATCTGTATGTTGATTTGAGAATTTTAAAGATATTCAATTAGAGACTAATTCCTTATAGCTTGCTGAAGTTGATTCAGTGAGGGTTGATTGTTGATATTGCTTAATTGCTAGCATTGATCATGATAAGAGATCAAAATCTTGAAATTCTAACCATAGCTGAAACCAAAGGTAAGGAGATTAATGTGTTTCAATGTAATTTTCAAATTACAACTCTATTCTAGTGCTGCCGCACCACTCACAGGAGTGATCTTGATCTTACATTTTTGAGTTGAGAATATAGTTTGGAGGTTTTCTATCTCATCAATTAAACCCTAGATTTAGCTCCCATACATCAATTAGTCATAAGTTTTCTTATACAAACCATGGTTTAAAAAAGCCAATTCCGAAACATATCGGTTTCAGCACAAAGCAATTTTTTTTTATCATCGATACGTATTTTTTTGAAGGATTTATAAGACTCAGTCGAAACATGTGTATGGAGCGAGTCCTACTGACATGTATCAGTTTCGGTCATAGCACTCGTTCGACACCTTATAAATGTAGGGGTTACCATAAACCATAGTACTAAAACTCGGCGAGTCGACTCGAAACTTGGCCGAGTCGACTCGACTCGGCCAGGTTTCGAGTCGAGATTGAGGTAAAACTCGGTTTTGACCCTGAAAACCGAGTAACTCGGCCGAGTTTTGTACTTTTCTTGTTAAAACAAAAAATCGAGTCAACCGCCTACCCGAGTAACTAAATTATGTTTTTTTTTTCCTAACACACCCCACCCACCCTTAAGTATAAATACGAAACAACAGGAGGGGTGTTTAGTATATACTGAATTATATATCTCATTTTAGGCATGGTTTATCATTAATTTTGAATTTATACCATATACATAGAATTAGAAAAATATTTTATATGTCCGAGTTTTAGGTGTCATTACTCGGACGAATTTTTCCCGAGTTTTTGAGTTGACTCTACTCAACAAGTTTCCGAGTCGAGTCGAGTTTTCAGGTTTTCAAACACTGCCATAAACCCCTAAAAATATCCTCTTTCGTTTCTCTCTCATTCTCTTCCCATTGTACATCCCAAAACTTGATTTTATTTTTTTTTGCAATTAAAAACTTGATTTAGGGTTTGAATTATTGGATTGAAGAAATCTTCATCAAGTTGTTCATTTCGTGAAAACCTCATTTCAAGCCCTCACTCGTGTAAGTTTTCTCATTCTTTTTAGGTCATGTTTATTACAACACAAATTAGTAAATGCAAGTGAGTTTCATGGATTTCACTTGAAATCATGAAGATTAGTTGGTTTAAGTTGTTAGGGTTTCATTATTTTTAATAATTTCTTAATTTTTTAAAATCTATATAACAGTTTCTAGTTATTTTATTTGGTTATCTTCATATTATTTGTTTATTTTAATGTTTGATACTGTTAAAGTACTATTATTTTAAGTAGTATTGCTCACTTTTTCCTATATAAAAAAAATTCTATGTAATTTTATTGTTGTTATGTTAACTATTAGTACTATAGGATGTTGTTAAAACAACTAGCAAAATTTGTTTTATGTTTTTATTATTGATTGTTCTAATGTTTCTAACTAATATTTCTTAAGTTTTGATTTGAACTTAAATATGATATTTTCGTTTTCTTGTTTTTAATTTTAATATACATATAGAATGTGATGAGTCATAATGTTATATTTAAAATACAATTAAAATTCTAGAATGATGTTAACTTATTATTGTTATTTGTTTAGTAATATTGTTGATTTTCTTTTTTAAAAAATTTATATTAGTTAGATATTTTTAATGTGTTGTTCATACTTTACAAACACTGATAAATTGTTTGCTTCATTTTTGTTGAGTTTTGCATATTACATTACTTGATTGAAGTCACATCATTTGTGAATTGCAACATCATGCCGAGAAAGGAAACAGACATTGGTTGGGAGTTTGGGCAGAAAACTGGGGATAGACATAACATTAATGCAATTTCTATCCTATGTTATTTCTGAAGGACTTACAAAATTCAATGAGCATCTGACTCACAAATCATGTGATGTTGCAGGGTGTCCCAGGGTTCCGAAAGAAGTCCGAATAATGAGTAGCATTTGAGGGGTACACAACAAGCCAAGACACATAAATATTTTTTTTAAAAATAAAAGAGAACATGGAAAGAATATCAGATGAAGAAGAAGAGGGTCAGGAGCGTAAAGATGTTGATTTGGAGGGGCTTAATGATGTTGTTGCTTAAGAGATGGGCTTGAGAAATAATATGAATACGCTATGATGAATAGGCTCAACGGTTTGCTGCTTCTAGTTGGGGACACTTTTGAGTCCAAAGGATCATCATCAAAATTCACACCCACCATTACATAACTCGTAGTCTAGTAGCTCAGGATACTTAGTGAGAGTTTGCAGGGAGTAGGGGATGGAGTGGTCAAGACCTTACTCTGTTACTCATGCTAATATTATTCATCCTTGTAGCCTCTTGGAGAACTTTTCAAGATAAGATCCCACACCGACTAAGCCTTTTACCTCGCCCCCAAAGGTAATCTTCAAATATAATGTTGGAAGAGACCCAAACTTACATCTTAGACAAGCCGCAATAACAACTCGATTTGGGACATCTCCTGCCCCAAAGATTTGATTGTTGGATAAATTAATTTTCAATCCTGACACGGCCTTGAAACACTTACACCGCAAATGGGCTAAATGCCTACTCGAGGCATCACAAAGCAACAAAGAATCATCCGGGAACTACAGATGAGACATGGTCAAATTCAAATTCCCATTAGCAAAACCTATCCTAATCAATAATTAAAAATACAATTTCGGAGATGTATCAGTTTCGGATGATACATAATTTTTTCTTTTTAAAAAAAATCAATTTTAAATTTTAAAAAATCAGATGAGTTATAGGAGCCAAATTTACCAAATATAAAGTAATGGGAAGCAACTCAAAGACAAAGTAGCAAACATAATTACAATACAATGAATACAAACATAAATAACTAATAAAGAATATGTATCATCTATTTTGTATTAGAGTAAATATCGTACAGGGGACTATCGAAACCTATAAGTATCGCCCGTTTCGTATCGGTTTCCGCAATTTTTATTTCCTTGACCCCAATAGACTTTGCAGCTCTAGCAATCAACTAAGGGCCTCAACAACCATAATAAAGAAGAGGAAAGAGGATAACCCTGAGAAGGCCTCTAGAACTCTTAAAATACTCAGTAGAACAACCATTAACTAATACTGAGAAGGAAACCAATGAAAAATAGGCCTTCAACCACTTCCTCTGCTTAGCTCCATACCTCATCCTACCCAAGATAAAATCCAGGAAACCCCAATTCCCATAATCATAGACCTTTTCCATATCTATCTTACACAAAATACCCAATAAGCCAGATATGAATCTATTCTCAACACACTCGATGGCAATTAAAATCTCATCCAGGAATTGCCTAACCCCCACAAAGCTCCTTGGGGAGGGGGGTGATAGACCCCATGACCAAATTCAACCTTTAAGTTAGGACTTTAGACAGAATCTTATAAACAATGCCTAGCAAGCTAATAGGCCAAAAATCTTTCGGATCATGAGCGCAAGGGACTTTATGAATGAGAGAAAGCGAGAACGCTCATTTTTCACAATCAATAACCTCACCAAGGATCTGTCCCTTACTACCAAAATACCCCCAGCTACCCCTAAAGATGGAATCGCCTCCCACTCAAAACCCTAGGAATCCCAAATTTCCTTGACTATCCCATCATTAACCACTTCTTTTTTGGTTTCCTGTAAACACAAGATTGATGGCCTTTTGCTTTTCTCTAAGTCTTGGATCACAAGCCTTTTGGCTTTCTAAACCATTCCTCTAATATTCCTTGAGAATATACGAAACGCCATTAAAAATCACTCGACGATCCCCCTAATTTCTTGCTACTAGTACTCTCTCCTGACCCTTGCCCTCATAATTCACCCAATCAGATAGTCTTTTTAGCTGAAAACCAAATTTCCTATTTACTCAAGGACGAAACCTTCCTATCAACCCCTAGGGTCGCCTAGAAGTTTTGACTGTCGAGACTCTAGAATAGTATTCTAACCTCATCCTCATAACCTACATAAGACTAACAGAAACTTCCCAAACTCTCCTAATTGTAAAAAAACCAAGTCAAACACCTCAGTACCTCACTATAAACCGAAATGCTCTGAGCATTTCCCAGTTTTGCCAACTCTGAACTCTTACTAACAAAAGCCGCACTCCCACTAGGAGTGTCAACGAGCCGAGCTAGCTCACTCGACTTTAAATAAGCCGAGCTTGAGCTTTTACTTTGGGTTCGTTGAGCCGAGCCGAGCCTTAAAAGTGAGCTCGAAAAATTAACGAGCCAAGCATGAACAATAGGTGGCTCAGCTCAGCTCAGCTCGGCTCAGCTCAGCTCGGCTCAGCTTGATTAATTTTATAATCATGCCATTTAAAAGTTAAATTTATATTATATATTTAGTATACTTTTTTTTTGGGTAAGAATTTAAGATATATTTAGTATACATTAACATATGGTTTCCTTTTGATTTTAGAATTTACTTTCCAACCTTTTTGTATATTTAGATTGCTAAAACTCTTAGCAATTTTAAAAAAAACTGAATTTAGTGCTTATCAATGGATATCTCAAAAAAAAAAAAGTGTTTATCGAGCCGAGCTCAAGCTTAATGGATTGTGGATGAGCCGAGCTCGAGCTAACCTTTTTGAGTTCGAGCCGAGCCTGAGCAACTACAAAATTCTAACGAGCCGAGCCCAAGCAGTGCCCAGCTCGACTCGTTGACACCCCTAACTCCCACCCCCTGATAGATCACTCTCCTCCCTAATCATGACCGGGCAAGGGATCCAAGCACAAGCCCAACTATATCCTCAGTGAAGGTCTCACTAGGACCACACAACCAATCCTAAGGACCTATCCAATTTTAGATCAGATTGTATGATATGAACTTAACCCAATGTAGTCAAAATGTCACCTAGGCAATGCCTAGGCCACTGCTTCGCCAAACTAGGACCTCTATCACTTAAATTATGATCTAGGCAGGCACTCACTAAATCTTATATAATATTATTTAATATCAATTAAAAAATAAATTTGGTCGCCTAGGCATCACTTAACAAATGCCTAGGCATCACCTTGCCTTGAGAATCCCCTATCGCCTAGGCATCGCCTAGACGCCTTGACTACACTGATTTAACCAATACACCAAAAGCCCCAAGACTTGTGGAAGACATGAAATCAAGTCCTATATCTATTTAGGATTGTAACATACCACCACACTTCCACAGCTAACATCCTTAACGGCTCTCACTCTAGGTAGCTTTCACTTTGGTGGCAAGCAACCATTTTCCCTTCTTAGGACGGCTCACACTCTAATTCAGGTAGCCCTCACCTAGGTAGCCCTCTCTGCGGCAAATCTCACTCTGGTGGCAAGCAGTCATTTCCTCTATCTTTCGAGACGGCTCTCACTCTACTCTAGGTAGCCCCCTTTCTGTGACTCGAACCTGAGACGTAGAGGCCAATTTTGATACCAAATTATATGAACTTAACCAATATACCAAAAGCCCTAGGACTTGTGGATTGCATGAAATCAAGTCCTATATCTATTTGGGATCGTAACATTGTGGTCTCAAATTTGATTTGGACAGAATTAGAGAATCAGGATCGCTATAACACTAGGTCGATCTTCATAACCCCTATCCATAACACCAAATTTAAACCTCTAATTTTTTCTTCTCTCATATTATTTTGTCTTGTTTTGTGCCATTTAATCTGTCTAGAATCCCAAAAAAATATTCTCAGTGTTGATTGCTATACTGCTGTTTCTCTAAAATCCAAAGAAATACATGATGTAAATAAATCAGGAATCCAAATGGGCATGAGGGAATCCTTCTTTGGTTATAATTAGAAAGAAAAACTTGTTATCAGTGCTAATTTTGGTATCTTGTTGGCTCTTTGATAACTATTCAAAATAAAATTTTAAGAAATCAATCACTTTTGATGTAATCTAAATCAAGAGTTCAAAAGGGTATGGTATAATCTGTCTAAATTTCGTTAGAATCAGAACTAGAACCGAAGATTAGCAGTTTCATTTTTCATATTTCCGATTCTCTAAAAAAAACTAATTTAACGGAAAATTAAGCAAGAGAGAGAGAGAGATAGAGAGAAGAGTGGTAAATACCTTGGACGTAGAAGCAGTCCATGTCAACGTGAGCGATGATCCGAGCATCGGACTGCTCAGGTCGAGCGACAGGCATTTTCTCTGTACTCTCTTCGCCTTTCCCTCCAAAATAAACCACGTAAACCTTTATTGGAGGGAGAAGAGCCTGGTGTCGTAGGGAAGAGATTTAGTAAAGAGGAGTGCTCGCCCACTCTCCCCTTATGCATTCTCTTGCCCTTTTCAAGGTCTTGCCCTTTTCAAGGTCTTGCCCCGGGAAGATTGCAATTGAAGAGCGTGGGGTTAGCAAAATCCTTTAGCAAATATTTAAAGTAGAGGCGTGCTAGCCCTACTCTCGGTCAAACTCTACTCTCAGCCTCCACCAACCACCTATTCATTATCAAATTAGTTATGGTGGTTAAAGCACTATCTCTCATCAAGAATGGACAAGTAGTTGGTGGAGAGTGAGAGTAGAATTTGACTGAGAGTAGGGCTAGCATTTCTCTTTAAAGTATTTCCCTAAAGAGGAATACTAAATATTTAGAGTATTTTGTGAGAGCCCTAACCATTAGGGCTCTTGAACGGCAAGGCAGGGCTGAAATGGCTAGGCCCAAGCCCTATCCTCAAGTGCCAAGTGTCACGACCATTCATCCAGCAATGTTACATGGTCTTTTTGTGACAATATTTGTATTGTTTTTCTTTTTTTTTGTACAAAGGTAGGTTAGTTCACAAAGTCTTGGTAACATTTTCATAGTGCCAGTATGAGTGTACAACACATGATGTTCACTTCTAGAAATTTGTAAATGGCTTAACATCTACCTTGTAGGAGAGGTGGTAGTTCACTCGAGTGAGTTGTCTTTATACCATCTTTGATCACCTGCTCCCCTAATGTCTTTATTTTCTTTGTATGTATATTGTCGTGTAACCTTTGTCTTGAAGCAATAACATTGATTGCTTCTTTCTTATGTGTTGTTGTGTGCATTATTCTTGTTACATTGATCGAGCAAGGACCTTTAGAATTAGTTGGATCAGTGGAGACCTTGACTGCTCCAAGTCAAGATTGAGGATCTCACCAACCAGTTGAATGTGTTTACCATGGCAGTTGGTTCGCACCTTCATGGCACTACTAAGACATACAATCGAGTGAATGTGCTAGAGCCACGCTCATACGGTGATGTGAGAGATGCAAAGGAGGTTGAGAATTTTTGTTTAGACATGGAACAGTACTTCCAAGCCTAAGACAAGAATCAGAGAAAGTCAAACTCTCTACAATAATAATGTATCTATCGGGTGATGCCAAGTTATGGTGGTGTATTCGATATGATGACATTTAGAATGTACGATATATCATTGATTCATGGGCTGACTTGACGAGGGAGTTAAAGACCCAATTCTTGCCCTAGAACGTTGAGTATATCACTAGATGAAACTTGCGACAGTTACATCAGACGAACACTGTGCATGAGTATGTGAAGCCTTTTTCGATTCTCGTGCTAAACATCAAGGATATGTTTGAGAAAGAAAAGATGTTCTACTTTATAGAAGGATTGAAACCTTAGTCATCAAATGGAAAGAAGCCTTACAATGGCAAGTTGGGACCAAGCAAGTAAGTTTCAAATTCTATGAGTTTAAAGCCAATGTAGTGCTTTCTATGTTGTGGACAACATTGTGTAGCAATTTGCTCACAAACGCAAGCTCTTACTGCCCTTCAAGCATCAATGATCAACTCGACCACACATGAGGATGTATATGAGAGCGATGATGATGAAGAAGAACAGCCTAGAATGGGTTCCATCAGGTTTCTTAATGCTCTTAAGACTCAGTGAGATGAGAAGGCACCACATTCAAAGGGGCTCATGTTCGTAGACTTGAAAATCAATGGAAAGGCCACCCATGCTATGGTGGATACGGGGGCAACCCACAACTTTGTTACTAGAGAAAGACTCGAGCTGCATCAAGACAGTGAACTCAACAATGAAGCCTATTCATAGGGTAGCCAAGGGGGTGTCCATTGAAGTAGGAGCTTTATTAGGAAAGACCAATTTGACAACAAATCTTATGGATGACTTCCAAGTCATTGTAAGGATAGAGTTCTTTTACAAATCCAAGGCCATGTCAATGCCTTACCTACGACTGCTGTACATCTTTAGAAATTCTTCATGTATGGTTCCAATAGTGGCGAGCAAAAGTGGAGAGAAGATTCTTCCGGCCCTACAACTCAAAAAAGGGTTGAAGAAAGAAGATATGACATACTTGACCATGTTGAGAAAAGAGTCTCAACCGGAGCAAGGTCCAATTTTGAAGGGAGTGATTGGGGTGTTGAAAATTTGCTAGCGCCATGCCTGAGAAGTTGCCAAAATCCTTCCCCCTCGTCGAGCAATCAACTACGAGATAGAGCTTGTTCCTGGGGCTAAGCCTCCTATCGTATGCCCTTCGGAGTGAAAGTATGCCTATTTTTAATTTTTTTCAGGATGGTCTTGGATGGGCATACAACGTTTCCAATATCAAACTATTCTCTAATTGATTTTATGATTAGAAAGGCTATACTTATATAGTCCTTCAAGTGTAGAACCTCCTTTTTGATTCATACGAACCTTCTTCAAGCGTTAAGGTTTTCCTTTCAATGGAAGCTAATGGCCTTTCCATTAGAGATGCTTTTGTTCTTCTTTTCCTTTTTTCCGATCAACACTTTGATTAAGCTTGGAGTAGGATCACCAACTAACTAGGAGGAGATCACAAGCCAAAGTCAAGGGGAGAAGAGGGGAGGTGTGACGCCCCGAACCCGTGCCTTACAGAATCATGGTTCCGAGACGCGCGCCTGGTCGTCATTACCATGCAACGGAAGACTTTGCCCGTGAAAATGTGGGAATTTTCAACTTTTTTCTGTAGAATCCCGAAACTCATGTTCATAGTTGGTGAATAGTGTCTGTGAATAGTGTCAGTGAATAGTGATTTTTGGGCCAAAAATGGTCTTCTGTGCATTTCGGGTGTGTGATGAATGAATGAAGGAATTTAAAATCAAATTATAGGTGTTGTATGAGTATTAAAGTCAGGGTCAAAGAGTGGAATCACTCTAAGTGAGTTAAGGGAATAGTGGAATCACTCAAAGTGAGAAAAAAATGGGGAAAACAAGGAAAATGGCAAAATCTGCAGGTGGCCAGTTGATAGCCTCTCATGGCCGGTCGATCGATTGTCTCCATCGTGGCCCAAAATGGGCCACAATGTGTAAGTATTCAAAGGCTGGTTGACCACCCCCTCTGGCCAGACTGTCCCCAAAAGGCTCAAAATGGGGCAATAGTAGGATTTTTTCCTTAGCCGGTCGACCGCCCCTCCAAGTCGATCGATCGCCCTTTAGTGATTTGTGATTTTCCCCTTTTCCGTGAATTTTAAGTGAGGATTAGGGTTTTAATCACCATTGGCTTATAAATACTAACTCATTTCGTGAGTTTTAGAGTTCACAAACCTAAGACAGTTTAGGGGAGAGATTTTGGAGAGAAAGAAGAGGAAAGCTAGGGTTTCAAAAGGTGGTTTGCTTGTCTGATCAAGGTGGAGCTCGAATTTCATTCCTCAAGCTTGGATCCTGACCTTCAAGCTTGAAGTTCACTTCCACGTGCCATTGGAGTTTGGATTTCACTCCACAAGCATTCTAGAGTCTTCTCAAGTCATTTCCCTAAGTTTTGCAAGGTAGGTACCTTCTACTACCTAGCTTTTTTATAATACAAAGGTTGATAAAATAAGATTCTATGCATGATTTTGAATAGAAATGGTAGATGCACCCTAATAGTTAATGTAGTTGTGATTAAAAGTTTAATGTGAATGATGTAAAAGTGTATGATTCTGCATGAGTGTATACCCTCCGCTATTTTACATTATTAAGCTCTAAATATGAACAAAATGAAATGAAGAGCATGTTATTTGATGAAAAGGGATTGTGTAGCCTATGTATGCTTATACTAATGGTAAAATGAAATTACCAAAAGCATGTTTGAATGTTTAAGAGCTTTTTAAGTATATCATGATGTTCACAAGCACGATGCACATGTAGGCATTGCATGACCACAGTTTTCTTTAAGTTTTAAGTTCCAAGATTTTCAAATGAGTCAAGCTAAGTTTCCAAATTTATAACAAGAACAATTGAGACAAATCATGATTTACACAAGTACGCATGATAAAGCCAAACGTAAGAGTTGGTCAAGGATAAGGCATATCTAAGAATATGTTATATCTGGCTTCAAGAAAAGATAAGTAAGAATTATAATGCCAAACTTTGGGTTGGTCAAGGATGTTAGTGTGTCAATACCAAGCATGTTCAATGAAGGGTATTTACATACCCGGCTTCAAGTTGCTTCAAATACTTTCAATGTGGAGTATTTACATACCCGGCTTCAAGTCATTTTCAAGGGCACTAACATTTGGCTTCAAGCTTGTTCAAGACAAGACAAGCATGATTTACGGAAGACAAGCTTGATTCAAGACAAGACAAGTACGATTCAAACAAGACAAGTATAATTCTCACACGACAAGAACTATGTTCTAAAAACGAATAATATGTTTTGAAAACACAAAAAGTAAGATTTAAAGTATGGTTAGCAAGCATGCACATGTGATTTAAGATTGTTTTCACACTTGAATTTATACATGCATGTGAGTTGTATTATTTTAAATTGCAAGCATGTCATGATGTATATTATATCACTATTAGCTAGTAGCTTGTACACGCTTAGTATTCCATGCTCAGTCGTACATTTTGATGTCGGCAAAGTACTCCATTTGACATTTGCGCGCTGGAGGCATGAGTTGAATAAGAGTATATTGATGATCTAGTAGGTGGCATTCCTAAGGAGGGAAATGATTTAGACAGGTGGCCTTACGAAGCATATTATTGAGTGATGAAAGCGAATGTCATGTATATACATTTTGATGAGTGGGCATGTAGACTCTTGCTTTTGGTTTGTTATTGTATAAGACTCTTGGAATACAATCATGTTATATAAAAATAAAATTTTGGTTCGCTTCCACTGTAACATGCTTTGTTATTGTGCAGGATGGTTGATATGGCAAGTGAAGTCACGAGCCAATGTCTCCTAAACTTCTAATGGGGATTTTGGGTCTCGACATTTTCTTATAAGCTTACATAAACAATAACAACTGGTCATCACAATAACCCATCATAAGTAAATGCATTACCTTTACCTGCTACGGTTGTCCTTATAAACCTCAATCATTCTATCGAGACCTTCTATTCTCCAGACAACAACATCATGATCTATTGACATGAAACGTCAATGAGCTATGAAGCCTAATAAAATCCACAATCCATCTAGACTATTTTCCATATAGTAACATCCATCAATAACAATCTAACAATATAGTTCAATTCTCATATGATAATCATAATAATATCGTAATTTGTGACCTGAGGTCACTCAGGGTTATTTCACCCTATTCCAAGGTCTTAACCCCTTAGTATTTTCTATTTACCAAGTACATCTAGTATAGGTGGTGTTCACAACACCGGGATCACAGGCAACTGACCACATTTTTTACCTTTTGAGTCCTTGAACTCCACTCAACCCTGAGTACTTATACTCGGCACAAAAACTCCGAGCCTTCACCTATTCGTAACAACACCTTTGACCTCAGCCTATGAGAGGAACTGTCCTCACAGCATTTCTGTCAGATGACACAACACCTTTGACCTCAGCCTATGTGGGGAACCGTCCTCACGACATTTCTGTCAGATGACACAACACCTCTGACCTTAGCCTACATGAGGAACCTGTCGTCATAATATTTCTATTAGATGACACAACACCTCAGACCTCAGCCTACGTGGGGAACCTTTCCTCATGACATTTCTGTCAGATGACACAACACCTTTGACTTCAGCCTATGTGGGGAACCTTTCCTCATGACATTTCTGTCAGATGACACAACACCTTTGACTTCAACCTACGTGGGGAACCTGTCTTTATGACATTTCTATCAGATAACACAACACCTGTAACCTTAGCCTACGTGGGGAACCTGTCCTCATGACATTTTTGTCAGATAACACAACACCTCTGACCTTAGCCTACGTGGGAAACCCGTTCTCACGACATTTCTATCAGATGACACAACACCTTTGACCCTCAGGGTAACATCATTCATCATCATAGCCTCTGTTAGGTGTGTACCTGCACATACAAGTCAATGCCCCCTCAAGGGAACGTTCCTGAGTTTGTAACTCAATACAACCCTAGGTCTGTAGACCCAAAACAACCCTAGACCCATAGGCCCACTGTCATCCTAACTCTCCTGACTATCAATCACAGAGGAACCCCGACTCTTTACAAACATCTCCTCTCCGACCTAACCAAAGATGGACCACAGACAACATTTAATACAGATTAGGTTTTCTAGCCGCAGGAAATCCCCAATTAATCCAAGGCTCGCTTGATTAATTGAATATGTTGGGTCTCATGCCCATGGACCAAATCCGAAGGTATACCATCCCGATGTGGAACATTACCCAACCGATGAACCCTTTCATCGCCTTACAAGTGTCCCAAATCCCAATAACATCACATCATACAAGATCGTCCTATCAGGGAACATATCCAGGCCGATGGGTCCGTCCATCACTCTACAACATCACATCATGCAAAATCGTTTCGCTAGGGAACATATCTGGGCCGATGGGTCCATCCATCGCCCTATAACATCCAAACAACATCACATCATGCAAGATCATATCGCTAGGGAATATATCCGGGCCGATGGGTCCGTCCATCACCCTTCAACATCCAAACAACATCACATCATGCAAGATCATCTTGCTAGTGAACATATCCAGGCTGATGAGCTTGTCCATCACCCTTAATAAACATAAAATCATCATTTTGTCACCCAAGGGTGACATTATAATGCACGGGAGAACCAAACCTGGCTTCTCAGAGTGTCCCATATAATCGGGATCAAAATCCCCAAATCCTGTGCACTGGCGATCAATCGCCAGTGCTGGGCTATCGATCACCCCGACATTTGCATGTTGGCGATCGATCGTCCAGTTCACCTAAGCTAAAATTCCTGGCTGTTGCTGCCCAAAGCTGAGGGCTATCCCTCTCTGCTCAAACCGCACACAATCCCATCCCTTCCATACACATTCCACCGGGTCTTTGACCATTTTTCATCCATGTCATACATCATCCAAGCCATTCCACATACAAATAACATAAAATAAGGAAAGATAGGAAGAGAAAAATGAGTTTTACCTCCTACACGTAAAACAATGCTCCAAATGGAAAAATGGACGTTGCCAATGCATCCAGGATGTCGAAGAACCTTTGGATAGACCTTCTCGCTCTCTACTCTCTACTCTCTCTCTACATGCAAATCAAGGCTCCAGGTGGTGAAATAGACGTCGCCAACATGCTCAGAACACTAGAAAACCTTTAGGTAGACCCTCTTTTTCTTTCTCTCTTTATTTTGTCTCTCCTCACTTTCTCTCTCTCCACATGCTGGAAAAAGAGTGAAAAATGAGGGGGGTGACCCTCCTTATATTGGCAAGAGGCTTCCTATGTGGTGCTTAGGTGGCGAGGTCATGTGCTAGCACATGGGTGGCACATGGGCCATGGTGACATGGCCTATTGACCAATTTCCCACTTTTTCATGCGTACAACCTCTATAACTCCACCAAACGACGTGCAACGAAATCGAAATGATAGGTGACCATACAAGGGGCAGTTTGATACCTGCTGTGTGAATTTTGGGGAAATATGTTGAGTTTTGATAGTAAAAAGTATGTAAGAAAATTACAAAATCCACAAATTTCCTGATTTTGGACACTAAACATGTCGCGGTTTTGCGGTTTGAGTTACAATAAAGCCGAGACAACAGAAAGTCATCTAGACGGCCAACCGACACATGGTGTGTGAGTTTCAAAGATTTCTATTGGGGCAATCAGTAAATATTGAGTACCGACTAAATTTTGAAACCTGCGGATTTCCTGGTTTTCTTACGTACGAGGCCCCCACGGTTTCACAAATCGATGCGTGACAGAGCCAACATGACAGATAATTGTCCAGATAGCCAACTGGCACGCTGTGTGTGATTTCTGGAGAAAAACGCTAAATTTTACTAGTGACAACACAATTCCGAACAAAAATCCAATTCCCACAAATTTATCAAACATTTATCTTGTGGTAATTAATTTTAGTAAAATTCATCTCAATTAAGAAGCAATAAACCCCAAAAAGTATTATATTAAAATTTCGGGTCATTACAGGAGGTGTATGGTCACCAAGGGAGGGGAAGCCATACTGTCAAAGAGGGGATGAGGGGCGTCCACCTTTGGGAGAATAATGTTGGTTAGGGTTTCCACAATGGAAACCTTATTATAAGTAGGTGGATGCCTCATCTTTTTGGGAGTAAACCCTAATTAGTATCCTAATCAAATTAGAAAACTAAAGTCAAACTCTAAGACTTTCTAAAAGTCTTAGTTTCCTTTTATCGAACTTTTTATTATTAGGATTCCTATTTAACAACTTTCTAATCAAATTAGGAGTTACTAAATTAGGAGGAGAGTGGGGCACCCCACCCTAGGTGCCCTCCACATCCTTTTGACTTTATCCAATTTTTGAATTAAATATAATTGGAGAGAGAGTGGGATGCCCCACCCTAGATGGGTCCCACTTTCCTTCATCCTATTATTTTTTCTTTCCTTTTTTCTCTCTCATATCATATATGAATACGAACAATGCTATACCACATAGCAAACATCAATTATGGAAAAAATTAATTAATTTAATTCTCAATTAAATTAAATACCTTAAGAAGATTCTAGTGTGTGAGGTCTTAAGGGATCTCCTACTTTCGGTTGTGGGACCCAATGCATTACAATAATGTTAATGACCAGAACTAGAACACACTTTTCAACATTGACTCCATTATTTTAGAATTTCATCTAAAACCCTGGACTTCCACTAATTATGATAATATCCACCAACACATCATAATTAAACCTCTAGAAATTAAAGAATTCCAAAGAAGCAATTTCAATTAAAATTATTTATAAGTTAGTCCTTCCACCAAATTGTATTGCTTATAATCTTGTGGGACAATATCTTATGCTACCTAGTCCTTAGCTTTTATATATATATATTCACTTGATACTTTATGTCAAATTGAACTTTCAAATATATTTTGAAAATCATTAAAAGAATAATTTTTTTTTTCTATACTTAAAAAAATCATTTCGATAAAATCATTTCATCGATAAACATCAACTGGATTGTAAAGTCCAGTTTGACAAGTATCAACTCAATACTTTACTCCTTTCAGAGTGGTGGAATCCTTGTTGAGTGTGCATACACTTTCCTAAGTATTGCGTACATAACCCAAAGAGCCTGTGTTTAGTCCGCTATTAGACATTTCTAATTGGCTACATCAAAGCTACATAGGCAACTACTTGAGAAGATGTCGACCACTCAAGTTAAGAGAAATCTGTAAAATGGATTACCCTAATATAACTTAACAGCATATTTCCTTGGTATCCACTATTCGATTTGGTTCAGTATAAGTACATATTACTTTTACCCACATGTTATTTAAGAGACCCTTCTATTTGTGATTGAGATTCATTACATCATATTATGCAACTAACCCTATGTAAGTCAGTAAGGGATACATTATCCAGATGTATCCCCTTTGGCTTAGAACAATTATAGGTCTACAAGGAACCAGAAAACATATCTCCTTAGCATTTGGTTCTCTCAACCAATTAGATGGTTTTCCTACAGTGTTATCTAAGGGACAAAGTAGTCTCATCGTATGAGATACACTTTAAAATGTTTTACCCAGTAAAGAAGACCATGTGTGAAATAGATATGCTTTATTATCATTTGAAATCAAGACAAGTCTGGAATGGCTTTAGTGGGCATGCATGTCTAACACAGAGCTTGTAAAACTTCATAAACAACTTGATAAACTATTGGAGTTAGGCTGCATTTGCTCTTCAAAGACATCATTTGGGGCACCAATCCTCTTCCAGTAGAAGTACGATGGGAGTCTCAAGCTTTGCATGGATTATCGAGAATTGAACACGTTGACAACGCAAAACAAGTATCCAATCCCATTGATTGCTAATCTACTTGACCAACTTGGGGGAATCAAGTACTTCAGCAAGCTTGATTTATGGCCTGTCTACTATTAGGTTCACGTTGTAGAGGGCGGTGAGCCTAAGACAACATGCGTCATGAGATATAGCGCATGCAAGTATGGGGATGCCTTTTAGTCTTACCAACACACCAACTAACTCCTTGACACAAATGAATCATATTTTCCATGAGTTCCTCGAAAAATTTGTAGTGGTCTATCTAGATGACATCATTGTGTATAAGTCAATTGTAACGACCCCAAAATCCCACAAGGCTAAAATAGGACTTTGGGATCGCCACATTACTTAAACCTGCTTAAAATCCATGACATGCAAGGCACACTAACACGAGTCTCCAAAAATGAGGATGATAAAATTTCTGATATATCAACTGTAACCAACTAAATAGCACGAGTCTATAGTCCACAAATACAACCCACTAAAACCAAAGAGTCTGATATACAACTATAAAAGTCTACTAAGCAACATCTACTCAAGTCTAATACAACTCTCTCAATCAAATGAAATAAAAACTAAGAGGTGTAGCCACCCAAGTCTCTGGCTCCCTCCTCAGAAGGCTCACCTTCACCTCCTTCCTCTGCATATGTTTCCTCAACCCACGGCTCCGCCGTGTACTCCTGCTCTAAACCTGCCAAGACGAAGTTCGGCTGAGTACGAAGGTACTCAGTGTATATAAAATCCAACCAACAATAATAATATACCTGCACTTAGTTAGAAACATATCGAATAACATAATAACATACTAAGAGTGCGGAAGAACGTATGCGCATATACATCATATCATCACCTTGACTCGTGTACTTGTGAGAATCTTAGACTTGAAAGACAATACACTTATGAGTTGCTTATGCTTATAAGACCACGTGCTTGGGAGATGCTTATGCACTTATTCAGATCACACAGTAATGAGACATGCCGTTCTTGGCGGATACGGACCATGCCTTAGAAATCATATGGTTGACATGTTGTTCTTGGTGGATACAGACCATGTCTAAGAATCAGGTTGACATGCCGTTCTTGACGGATACGGACCATGCCATGCTTATGGTCCACATGTGTGACTTGTGAGACTCTTATCTTAACATACACATGCTTGTGTACTTAAGTGTCGAAATTAACATTCGAGTCGGTAATTGCTTAGATTCCGATCTCCCACCATGGAAACTCCACTATATATCCCATACCAAATAGTTAGAGAATTCCCGGTTTGAGAGATGTTCCTCTAAGTTCTTACCTTCCCGACTACCAATTTCCATGCAAGTAATTAGATATACTTACCAAACAATCATATATATATATATCTTATCATAATTCTTAACACAATTCATGATCTATTTACCACTATTTCATAAGAGTATAATAGCATTTATCCTCTCAAGCACTTTCACAAACACCTTGAGTACACATAATATGAATCCATTGTTTCTCTACCTTTTCATGCATTCATCGAATCATAATTCCATCCATACAATCCATATATTCATCCACATCCACAAATTAATCTCATCCTCCATACATTCCATCCACATTCTAATCCACATTTCCATCCACAATTAGCTTACTTCATAGAAAATTAGGGAAAACATAATTAAGCTCTATTTCTATCATTTCTATTTCTATCATTTCTATTATCTTAACATTCACAAAACCTTAAAATAAAGTTGATTAGGATAGTATATCGACCTTAGGAATCCTTCCCTTGGATTCAAAACGCTCCCAAGGAGATTTGGAGAAGCTTTGAGGACGATCTCCAAGCTTTCCTCTCAATCTTCTAGCAACCTCCTTCTTCTCCAAGCAACCCTCTCCCTCAAACCCTAGGTTTTCTCCCCCTTTTTGCCAAATTAGGTTAGAAATAGGTAGAGTATTTTAATATTTCGAGTAGGACCCCCTATTTATAGTCCCAAGGTCTGAGAACAAAAAGACCAAAATGCCCATACTAAAATTCTGTAAAAATCACGAAAGACCGAGCGATCGGTGGTTATGACCGATCAATCGGTTCTCAACCGATCGATCGGTGCTCTTGACCGGGCGATCGGTCAAAAAAGCATTATCTGGAAATTTTCCCCATACAAAATTTTGGACCAGTCGATAGATACCAATCGATCGGTTTTGGACCGATCGATCGCTACTTCTGACCGAGCGATCGGTGCTCTGTAGATTTCTGACCCATCGTACCGTTTTGGCCATAACTTTTGACTTGTTCGTCGGATTTCGACGATTCAACTTGCGTTGGATTCGTCTTTCGAAAATGAACATTTTTAACATTTTAGAATTTCCAAATTCTCTATTATTTATGGACCAAATTGTCCCCAAAGTTGACTGATCTGCAATTCCATCAGACAAAACCTCAGAAAACCCATTTTTGACTTGGCTTAGACTAAAAATAAGGAAAAACATTAAACATGAACCTCGAAGAGGGTTCCAATACCTCTCTAATGGTTCAAGAATCACTTAATTCCAATAAACAGTGCCAAAACTAGAGCTTCCTAAAGTTTAGAGTGTGATATGACATCCCTCCGCTTACAAGTTTGATTAAGCCTTAAGCACACTATACCAATTAGAAATAAATACATAAATAGTAAAACATCACAAGGACTATAATATCCCTAATACTTGCAATAAAAAAAACATGAAAAGGATTTGGGTCTCTACATCAATGCTTAAGGAGTACATCGAGCACTTACACAAGGTGTTAGACTTGTTAATGGAGAACAATGTATATGTCAAGAAGGAGAAGTGTTCATTTGTGCAGAAGTACATCAATTTTCTTAGCCATATTTTAGGCGAGGGACAAGTGAGAATGGCCAAGGAGAAGATGCGTTCCATCCAAAAGTGGAAGGTACCTACGACTACCACCGAGCTGCGATCCTTTCTAGGCCTTATGAACAACTACCATAAGTTCATTAAGGGTTACAAATTGATGCGTTAGATTATGCTATTGGAGGAGTATTGGTGCAAAAATAACATTTGGTTACTTATGAGAGTTGTAAGATATCCAAAACTAAGTGCCGCTACACAACTCAAGAGGTTGAAGACGGTTCAGGATAGGCAAAGAGCTATGTTGACACACGTAGGTGAGATCTTGAGTTTAGTGTTGACGATTTTGTGTTTGTTAAAGTTTCGCCGACAAAGGGTGCTATGAGTTTGGCAATAGGAGCAAGCTCAACCCTAGGTATGAGGGTCCATTGAGATCATCACCCGACTTGCTGAGGTTACTTATCAGGTTGCTCTACCCACTCAAATGACGGCAGTCCACAATGTGTTTCATGTGTCCATGCTCCGGAAGTACATCTCTTGTCATGACCCGACTTAAACTTAACATTTCACTAATGAAATGTAAGAGTAATCCGTCCGTGAGATCATTTTTATTATAGTTTGTAGAAGCGTAAATTATCAAGGGAATTTAAAACTTTTTAAACCCTTATCCATCCATACGCAATAGCCATCATAACCATGTCCATAATTCAAGTTAAGGTTTATATAACCAACTTAATTACATCAAAATGAACATATCACAAAATGTAACAATATAGTCAAAAGCGACTCCGTCTTTTCTCGAACGTCACTTTCAAGTTGTTATTTCACTGATCATCTAGCGACATAAAAAGTTAGTGAGCTATGAAGCCCAATAAGAATATTCCATAATATTATGCTGAACAATAAGTTAGAATAAGCATAATAAAACTTTTAGATAACAACTTTATTACAAGAATATAATATTAAACCATTTACTTTATACATCTTTTACTTTGGATCCGATTTATCTTAACTCTGTCTCTCAAGTTGATCATTGAAAGGTACCTTTTTAGACTCACCCCATCTTGGAGTTATCACTAACCCCTCATGAGTTTTTGTCTTAGGCTCACCCCGTCTTGGAGTTTTCACTAACTCCTCATGAGTTTTTGCCTTAGGCTCACCCCGTCTTAAAGTTTTCATTAACCTCTCATGAGTTTTTGCCAAATGATATCCTTTTGCCTTGCCACTATCTTGAGACCTTTTTAAGATAAACAATTTTTATCTTTCCTTTATCTTTTCTTTTATCTTCCAGACTTATCTTAATTTCGCCTCTTAAGATGATTACTGCAAGGTACCTCTTTAGACTCACCTCGTCTTGGAGTTTTCATTAACCCCTCATGAGTTTTTATCATAGACTCACCCCGTCTTGGAGTTATCATTAACCCCTCATGAGTTTTTGCCTTTGGCTTACCCCGTCTTGGAATTTTCATTAACCTCTCATGAGTTTTTGCCTTTGGCTCACTCCGTCTTGGAATTTTCATTAACCCCTCATGAGTTTTTGCCAACTGGTATCCATTTGCCTTGCCACTATCTTGAGGCCTTTTTAAGATAAGTGTATTTATCTTTTCCTTGTCTTCTCTTTAAGACATTATAAGATAATAATTTCATATAAATCACAACATTATGATTATACACTTTTTATTCTAATTATCTTTATTATAGTTATCTCATAACTATAATTTTATAATTTAGAATAATTCTTTTTCGTACATCATTTCTCTTATCATAAATTAGAATGTAACATACGTAGAAAATATAACAATAAAGTATCATTACTTTATATTTTTAGCACTTTACCATAGCATCGCATTTATTATTTTCAGCATAGTATTCTTTTACTATTTTTCAACATTCCAACATAGCATCAACATAGTATTATTTTACTATTTTCCAATGTATCCATATAATATCATCAAATAATAATTTATTATTCAGAATATAATAGAATATTCATTTCTTCTCATAGTATTTATTTCGAAAATACAAACCTCTATTCTAAATCATTATTTAGAATATTAATTCAGAATTTTACTTACTAACCTTCATTCTAAAATATTATTCAAAATAATATTATCGAATATAACTTACTTATTTCATCTTATTTTAACAATATTTGCCTTTACTAACCTTCATTCTAAAATATTATTCAAAATAATATTATCGAATATAACTTACTTATTTCATCTTATTTTAACAATATTTGCCTTTATTAACCTTCATTCTAAAATATTATTCAAAATAATATTATCGAATATAACTTACCCTTTTTACTGAAACCGAAGTAGGGCTTGGCACGATCCCTTTCTTCTTTTCTTTCTTTCTTTCTTTCTTCTTCTTTTTCTCTTCCTTTTTCCTTTCTTTCTTCTTTTTCTCCCTTGCTCTCTCACTATCCCCTCATGGTTTAGACCAAGTGAATACCAAAGTAGCTAGTCTCTCAAGAAGTTGTCACCATGGAATGAGCATCCAAATGGACGTGTAGGGTCTCCTTATATAGGCAAGGCTTTGGCCTCTAATAAATGTAGGTTCACTCATTTGTCATTACTCTTGGTTCATTCCCTTTATTAATTCATGATTCATGAATTATATTATTTTTATGTATCCAATTAAATTAGTACATTCCCTTAAATAGGTTTATATAGTCTATGATGCATGTATCACTTGTGCACATGCACTAACCTAACCATAGTTCACTTTAACTCATGGTTAAGTATTTAATAAAAGCCACAATACATGTATCCTATTAATTAGATTATTTCCCCCAAGTTACCTTCATGGTTAAGTTAATTACTAACTATGGTTGGGTGTGAGCTTGTTCAAAGTATGAGATTTAATTCTCTACACCCATAAAATTAGATTCATGGATATCCAAGCTTGATAAGTGACTTAACTAACCAAGGTGACATACTTAACCATAGTTAACAAGGATAGGTGTGGAGCACTCTCTAGATAAGAGACCTTTGGTCTATCTCCTTTCTTTTGGTTCATGAATGTTATAATTTCTTTAATTCCAGCATTCTTTTAACTAAGGTATATATTTTAACCCATGGTCTAACCATGGTTTGATGTGTGGTATAACCCTATGTTTATCATGGTCCATGTATCACACCAATTCATTGATTACATTCATAGTTAACTAATTATTTTAACCACAATTCATGTATCACCAAGGTGGGAGTGTACATTGTACATGGCTTAAGGGTTAATGCCCTATCAACTAAGTTCATAACCCCATGGTTAACTTCCTTAACTTGAGTTCACACCCCTAGGGTCATTAAAGTGGGCGTGAGCTTTGGTTCATCCCTCTTATATTTCTTTGATTGAATCTACATGATCATCATCACACTTTCTTAACTCCACTAATTTATTCATGATTAACTCATCATAGTTAATTTACTCTAACCCCAGTTAATCTTGGACGTCCCTTTTTTGTGGTGTTGACATGTGGCATTTGCCATGTGTCCTCCTCTTAGCTCATGATCAACTTTTTCCTTAAATAAATGGGCATCCACCCTTGGATATTGCCACTTGTCATGATCCAATTTACTTTAGTATTAAATACTTATTTTAACACTAAGCATTATACATTAAGCTTAATATATATTCTATTATCACCTAATTAAATTACTTTAGTGTTAATATCCCATATTAACACTAAGCTTTATTTATTAAGCTTAATATACTCCATTATCACCTAATTAAATTACTTTAGTGTTAAATACCTATATTAACACTAAGCTTTATGTATTAAGCTTAATATACTCTATTATCACCTAATTAAGTAATATAATGACTTATATACTTAGGTAATACTAGGAATTACTAAATATTCAGTCATATACTGAATAGATATAATATTTTTATTTCTAAAAATATTCAGGTCGTTACATCTCTGATCCATCTCATGTCATTGATCTTGATCCCTTGGAGATTCGGGAGGATCTCACTTTAGTGGAACAATTGGTTCAGATTCTGGATCGTAGAGATCAGGTTTTGCGCACCAAAACCATTCCATTGGTTCTCGTTAGGTGCCAACACCATTCAGTGGAAGAAGCCACATGGGAATGAAAAGCCAAAGTGAGAGAAAAATACCCTCAGTTGTTTTTATAAGTTCATCTCATGTATTTTGTCTTCTTTGTATCTGCTTGTATCATTCTAATTTTGGGGATAAAATTTCAATAAGGGGGGAGGGGAAGATGTAGAATCCCGAATCTTGATGGCATGGCATGATGAATAGTACTGTGAATAGTGTCTAAGACTTAAAGCCTATTGTAATGTCTTGAATGGTTATCAATGATAATGAAAACATTGTTTTCATATATTTTGGGTGGATGATGTGTTATAACATGTATTAAAGTCTTAAGAATATTTTTTTAAGTTTATGGGTGTTTGGGATGAAGGAGTAGGAGTACAAAATATTCTGTGTCAAAAAGGGTTATGTCTTAACATAATCTCAACTTTGGGGAACTCTAGTTTTGTCACTGTTGATCAGAATTGAATGATTTTTAAACCATGAGAAAGGTATTGAAACCCTCTTCGATGTTCATGTTTATCATTTTTCCATATTTTTAGTCGAAGTTAGGTTAAATGTTGGATTCCCGAAGTCGGGTCTTCTGAAATTCTGGTCTGCTAAAATCCATCACAGACCAATCAGCTTTAGAGCCCATTTAGATAATTAAGAACTCATAATTAGGAATTTTCCATTATACACAAAATTATTTCTATTTGAATGAAGAGTCCAACGCAAGTTTAATTGTCAAAATCCGATAAGCGAGTCAAAAGTTATGGTCGAAATACCAAAGGGAGAAAAACTCAACCCAGTCAGAACACCCAAACGTCAACGTCTGCACCAGAGGGCCAGGTAAACGTTGATGTTTGGGGACGTATAGAATGCTCAAAAATCCTAAACGTCGACGACTGTAAACCCAAACGTCTACGTTTGCATGCGGAGATTGTGAAAAAGGGGATTTTAAAGGGTAAAATCGTGATTTTGACAACCCTAACCCTATAAATACCCAATTTTCGTGGGATTAAGGGTTTTAACACTTTCAGAAATACATTTAGAGAGAAAAAGGGAGAGAGCTAGGGTTTCTAAAAGGGGTTTTCATTTGGGATCAAGAGGAGCACGATTCTTGCATCCCAAGGCCCGGATCTTCTTCCTCAAGGCTTAGATCTTCTTCCTCAAACACGATTTTCACTCCTCCAAGCTTCTCAACCATCTCAATCTTTAAGATCAAAGGGATTTCAACCTTTACAAGGTAACTATACTCTACTAATTAGCTTGTTGTAATCTCATTAGTAAATACACCTATTCTCTAATCTTGCTATGATTCAACCTAGAAATAAGGGTTTTAAATTGGGGGATTTTCTCAAAGTCAATTATAAATCTATTTTTGGGTTATTATCTTTAAAGAAAATGTGATGTGGGTATGATGTTGATGAAATAGGCTTAATGGCCAAGATTATTGTGATGTAATACCATGAATGAAGATGTTCCACATTTTTAGGATTTTTTCAAGTATACTATAATATTAATATGTCTTGTATGAACATGTATGACATGTTTAAAGTTTCTTAAGTATATTGTGATGCTCACAAGCACTCCACACACTCTATGTTTTACATAACTGAGGTTTTCTCATAAGCACGGTCTTTCAAGAATCATAAGAAAGGTTTTTCAAAGGAAAAATTCATAAGAAGAAGCATAAGTTCATGAGCAATGACAAGGCCAAACTTTGGGTTAGTATTTCTAATATCGATTACCTCATGCTCACAAGGATCTTGTCTATTATCTTGCATAAGCTCCATAGATCATAAGTCTAGCAAGACTTCTAAGACCTCATAAGAAATGCATAAGTTTAAGATCGGTTACAAGGCTCACAAGGCTCATAAGTGCTCACAAGATCCATGAATCACGTCTAAGATCGGTTTACAAGTCTCTAAGGATCATAAGGCTCATAAGCTCATAAGGAACTCACAAGAACTCATAGGCTCACAGGAAACTCACAAGAACTCATAAGGCATATACATGGTGTTTTGTTTTCCACGAAAGACAAGATTTGATGAATGATTTTCTATGATGGGTTTTAAGCATGAATTTATGAATTATATTCTTTTAAGTACTTGCATGTGATATTATTGTTATTATAGCATTGTTAGCTAATGGTTTGTACATGCTGAGTATTTCATGCTCAGCCGTACATTTTATGTTGGCAGGTCCGTTCGGCATCTACAACTCCGAGCCATGGGTTGAGGTGTATGTGGAAAAAGAGGCTTCATCTCGCTACAGCCTTAGGAGGACAAGGATCTAGATAGGTAGCCCTATCTAGACTATTGGTGAGTGGAGAGACCGTGAGGTTTTTTTTTTTTTTTTTTGTATTTTGATGAGTGGGCATGTCTACTCTTGTTTTGGTTTAATTATTGTACAAACTTGGAATACAGTCATATGTATAGAAAGAAAATTTTAGTTTACGCTTGCACACTATTCTATGTTTCCGCTATGTTATGTCTTGAGTATTTTTACAAGATGGATTGGTATCGAATATGGCACATCACGAGCTAAAGTATTCCTAACTCCTAGGGGTATTTTGGGTCGCGACAAACCCTGTATCAATCTAAGTATCTATTACAACTTTTAATCAAAATGAAAGTCTAACAACCTAATAGTAAGGAAAGTAATCGAGATCTCGCATTCCCTCCTTGGGCCATGTTACCCTCTTCCTCTACGCCGTATCCTTCCTCCACCCAAGGCTCTGCTGGACTTACGAGACCTAAACCTACTGATATGAAAACATATCGGCTGAGCAACAAGTGGCTTGGCGAATATGAACTCCTAACTAGCAATATCAGAAGCATTAATATCATATAATTATCATAGTTCATTTCAATCATTAACATGAGTAGGTTCATCATGATATTTGGAATATAAAAACATACATAAAATCAGAGTGTGAAAGTCTCATAAATAGTTCATTATTATTTCTCTTTCCTTATCTCATTCTTTTCTTTCTTTCATCAACAGTCATTTTCTTATTCTCATGTGAACATAATAGCATGCATAATCTTTAGTAGTAAATTAAAATAACTATTCACTATATAGGTGAAAGTGATTATTATATTCTACGTACCGAGTCCAATCCATAGCACTTTCTCCGATACACACGGATTCCTTATGATTCACTTGCTTAGGTACACATACCCCATGATCTTAGACCGTTGGCACTTGGGCAAGAAAACTCAACATGCAAATTTCACATACACTTCACTTATTTCCGATTGTTCGTGATCATGTTCTTATCATGCTTGTGCGTCTATCATAATGGTGAGTGAAGGGTGATATACTTGCTGGTTAAATAACACTTTAGATTACCCATCCGATACCTTCAATGATCCATAATGCGCCCTATCCCATCATGATAAAAGACTAAGACTCACAAGATTTAAATCCAAAGATTTATTCACCCGACAGTTTATCACGACATGCAATTCCAATAACATTCATCATTCATAATGACATAATTCTCAAGTTTCCACAACTATTCATGCAGTAATATAGTGCTTCAATATAAAATTCATGATATCAATATCATTCTACACTTATCATTTTCAATTGCAATTGCATAAAAGTAAGAGTTCTAAATCAATATTTAAATAAAATTCATGATATCAATATCATTCAACTCATTATTTTGAATTGCAATTACATAAAAGTAGGAGTTCTAAATTAATATTTACACACATCACTCCTCTATCAAGAAAACAAACCATTTCATTCAAAACTTCACCATACATCTCATCCTCCATTTACAAACCCACAACACATCCCATCCTTCTTATTCAATCATACAACTCCAAATCATTCCCTTCATCCATAATAAATCATCCAACATTCATCATATGGCATAGAAATCATTGTAGAACTTCAATAGAAGAGATAATAAATCATGCTCAAGCTTAACCTTACTTAAATATTGACTTTAAACTAAAATTCATTAATGGGACATGTTATTGATAGTTAGGAAACCATATTTACCTTCTTAGAGCTTTTTCCTTCAACCTAAATGCTTGAGAATCCTCTTTATAGCAATCTTCAAGCTCAATCTCTCTTATGCAAGTCAAATCCTTCTTCCCCAAGCAAAATCTCACTTAGAACCCTAAGTTTCCCCTTCTTTCTCTCTCAAATTAGGCTTAGAACATTCAAACCTAAAACCCTCGAGTTAGAAGTCCTATTTATAGTAGAGGGGTTTAAAACCCTAATTTCTATAAGTTCTTAAAAATTCATGTGCGCGTGCTCCATTCGATCCAGACTTTATTGTGATCGATCGCTGCACCAAGTGGGATCGATTGGACTGGAACAGTAGCTCACTTTTTTTTTAGATTCAGTTCGATCGATCGTAGACTGTTCTATAATCGATCGTATCGATCATAGTGAGTTTGAAGATTTATTGGTATTCTCCGATTGATTGGTGGGTGACCTAGCATTTTAAACTCCTCATATCATCCCACAAGCGTTAAGTACACATTAAAACACATCATTGACAATTCTAAACTTAGCAATTAAATAATGGCATGAATAAAGCTTCGGGTCTCTACAGATGCAGTGCTCAGTAGAGGAAGCAACCTACTTGTTCATGAAGAATGTGTTAAAGTACTAGGGTATACCTAATAACATTGTGAGCGACAGGGACTCAATACCCACTTGAAAATTTTGGTTAGAATTATTCAAGCTTATTGGGACCAAGCTCAACTTCTCAACAAGTAGTCATCCTTAGACTGATGGCCAAATCAAGCGTTTAACGCTCACCTTTAAGAATACCTTAGAACTTTGTCAGTGCAAATCAGAAGAATTGGGTGAACTGGCTTGATGTTGCTCAATTTTCTTCAACTCACAACAAATCTCTTCATCAAACAAGAGCCCATTCATGCTAGTTGAAAAAATCCGGTGAACCTCAATTCTAATGTTTGAGTTGAGAACTAACAAATTCAAGGGGATGATTAGGTCTCCCTACAAGTCTATCTACCATTTTAATGATTATGTCATTAATTAAGGGGTGATGAACTTAAAGTGTGGAATAAGGAAAACAAGCAAACCACAACACAAGCAATTTTTACATGAAAACTCTTCCAGGAAAAACCACAGGAACTAGTCTAGCAATGAGAATCCACTAAGACAAAGTACCAGATACTTACAGACTCGAACCCCTCCCAAATAGAACTCGACTTCCTCAATCCACGGTTAGTCCTCTACGCCTCAATAAGTAATCACGATCTCGCAAGACTCGCAATCTAGCGCAGTAGCCTGTTCTTCTCTTTTGTCTCGACAACCAAGATCTCCACGATCGATATCCGTCAATGGCGGTTTTGGATTCCACCGACCAAATCACACAACCACGATCCTCCTCGGATCGATCTCCTTCGTAAAGGCTCTGGAACACTCCGGCCAATATGTTCTTTCGAGAATGGGTTGATGGTTTTAGGGTTTAGTACAACTCTAGAGTGATCCCATTAAAAGTTTGAGGATCAATCAATGCAAGTTTTCAGAAATTAGAATGATAAAACTTGCATCTCTAGAGCAACTAATAAAGGAGAAGGAGAGAAAATAATTCCAGAGTTTATGAGACCTCTAGAGGTAGCCCAAAGCACTCTCAACACTCTCCACAAGTCCACATTCACGAAATAGAAGGTTCCATTAAATAGAGAAGCCAAACCAAGCTTTTAGAAGGTGCGAAATTCGGATTTAGAAAGTTTCCAAAGGACTGGGTCGAACCAAAGGGGATTAGGTCGACCCAACTGGGCAGTTCGGTCAACCCAACCGTCCCTTTGGGTCGACCCAATATTTGGGTGTTCTCTGGTTGTTTTTCCCATACATTTTCTGAATAGACTAGGTCGACCCAAATTGGTTTGGGTCGACCCAATGGTGAAAAACACTGATTTTCCACCTTTGAATACCCTATACTTTGATTCATTTTATTCTAGGCATTTTGGAACCAAATTCCATGATTATGGGCACTTCCATTTGGGTAATTGTTTTGGTCTCTAAGTCTTACTTACCATCCTAATGCTTGAGCCAATCTTAGATGATTTTTCTTCAACCTTTGTCATGGCTTCTTCTTCACTTTTCATCGAACCATATGGTGAAACCTAAGGAGAACTAGAACCTTTTTGGACTCGGAATTTAGCCAACAAAAAACATGACTTTACACTAGTAATCAGGCAACAACTACTAATACCTTATACAATCATTTTCAGTTACCAAGGAACTAGTCCAAGAACCTACAAGTTTACCAAAGAGTGGAACAAGAATACAGACATTGCTCGAGCGTACCTTGAGAAAGCCGCTAAAAGAATGAAGAAATTTGCAGACCCAAAGCGAAGAAAATACAAGTTTAAAGTGGGAGATTTGGTGTTGATAAAACTTAATCCTGAGAACCTTAACTTCTTTCCTAAAGGCAACAAAAGCTTAGTTCACAAGTACGAAGGACCATTTCCTACTACTGAAATTGTAAGAGAAGTCTCCTATAGGGTGAAACTACCCTAGTCACTTCCCAGACTTCACCTAGTCTTCCATACCAGTGTGTTAAAACTTTATAATGCAGACAAGGAAGACCCAACATGCAACGCTCCAAACCGGTCTACATCTATTGTAATGACCGTACCATAATGATAAGTTGATTGTATTTTTATAGATCGTCGTACTCAAGCCTCACTGGCCAGGCACGCGCACATGGAGTACTTGGTAATATAGAAAGGTCTATCTGACGCTTAAGCCAATTGTGAACTAGGTGTCACCCTTCTCCCCTTACAAACATGATTGGAGAATACTTAATGAACAAGTCGCCAAGGACATCAACTTAACAAGTGGAAGTGTGTGTCACGACAATTAGTCCAGCAATGTTGCATGGCCTTGGTGGTGGCACTATTTGTGTATTTTTCTCTTTTGTACAAGGGTAGTTTAGTCCACAAAGTCTTAGTTGCATTTTCATAGTAAGCTAGTATGAGTGTGCTAACATGTATGATGTTCTCTTTTGGAAACCTGTAAATGGATTAGTATCCACCTTGCAGTGGAGGTGATAATTCATTTAAGTGGGTTGTCTTTGCACCATCTTTGATCTTCTGCTTCTCTAGTGTCTTTATTTTCTTTGCATGTATATTGTCATGTAACCTTTATCTTGATTGAATAAAATTGATCGTTGCTTCTTTCTTGTGTATTGTGGTGTGCATTGTTCTTGTTTCCTAGGTAATTACTGACCGAATGCTGACTTGGTCGAGGGATCGATGAAGTGCAACATGAGTTTTGACTAGCTATGTGCTTTGCCAGCGACCCAAGGCCTAAAAGAAGTGTACAAAATAAAATTTTCATACACCGCCACCAAATACAAATTGTATCCTTTATCTTTTTTTTTTTTGGTTTGAGATATACGTTTAGGCCGCAATGCCGGTTAGGTGTTAGTATCTGTTTGGTTAGTGGGCGGGTGGAGAGTATATACAAACTCCCACCCTCTCAAGAATGGAACCCGGTACCTCCCCCCAAAGTAGGGAATACACTACCACTAGGACAAAGCCTTGGGATGGGTAACGCAACGCAATGAGCATCATAATTAATTATTTCTTTTTTTTACTTGATGGAAGAGTTTAAGGCTCTGTTTGTTATGAAGTAAAACATTGTGAAAAATAAAATTTCTCGTAAATAATTTATCCTCATTTTCTAGAGAACAAAGTTCCTCATATATAAAGTAGTGTTGGAGAATTATTGCATCTAAAACTCATTTCCGTCATGTCAAACATAAAAAAGTAGTTTTTTCTCCCTAATAATAGTTTCATGCACTTATTTTCCCTCCAAACAACATAGCCTAAGTTAAAAATAATAAAATGTGTTTAATATTATTTTATAATGAAATTATATAATATATACTTTATTTTGTTATGTGTTTTAGCTATATGTTTTTTTCTTTTCACATATTTAATTTTGTCAATACTAAACATAAGGCATATATAGATCTTATATGTGTAATAAAAATTTTGTTAAA
Source organism: Tetracentron sinense (assembly GCA_015143295.1). Lineage (NCBI taxonomy): Eukaryota > Viridiplantae > Streptophyta > Magnoliopsida > Trochodendrales > Trochodendraceae > Tetracentron > Tetracentron sinense. The sequence continues at coordinate 3,349,187 of CM026567.1, read as the reverse complement.
GTTTTAACTTTACTACTAATTTTGACATAGTGATAACATAAGTCGTTTTAAAAATATTACTTACATAAGGAATAGTACTAGCATGTATCAAATTTTGATATAATAATGACAAAAGCATGGTCATAATACTAGTATATATCTAAATTTATCCCAATACTAACACAAAGACATTTTGACACAATACTCACATAAGGCATAGTATTAAAACATTATTATGTAACGTGTATATAAATAAGATATGTATAATATAAATCTTATATATAATATACAATTCTATTCATGTACATAATAGTGCAGTAGAGCATGTGCAGGGCTGGGTTGGGCTGAGCCGAGCAAGGCCTAACCCAACTCTCAATTAGACGGCTTTTAAAAATTTGGCCCCACTTGGTCTGCAAACATTGAAAACAAATGAGGAAAAAACCTCGAATTTATGGGCTTAGGAGGGTTAGGCCAATTATACCCTCATTGGAGGTCTGGATTGTCACTCTTACTCATCTGTTTGTTGGCAAAAGACAACTTGGCCTTCCCATTTTGGGCGAATTAGGCTTTAGACCATTTTGTTTGAAGTTTTTCTACTCTCTTGTAGTTTCCTTCCGATCACCATTCTTTTTCCTGGTGTGAGTTCACTCTGCATTGTTGGTGGCAACCTCTTTATTTGACTGTCTTCATGATTTCGAAATAGGGTTTCCACTTCAAAGCCTTTCTTTGTAAAGGTAAGCTCTTGTTGCTCCATTTTCTTCACTTTTTTGTAGTTTACTAATTGTTACATTTCATTGCTCTGATATTTTGAGCATTTAATAAAAACTTAAGAATGTCAAACTGGAGAACTTTAATGAGGTTAGGTAACTCGTGACATGTGTACTATGTGAACTGTAATATGTGACAGTTGTCAAATAATTTATGAATCACACGCAACTTACGAGAGTTAAACATTACCTAATGCGAGATGTATAGATATATAAAACCTATGGGTGCACGTAGAATTTAACTGAACTCTACCTCATTTGGGGTAGTGTAGAAGGAGCACTTGTCGTCTATATCAAAGTAAAACCTAACTCTACTTGTTGTGAAGTATATGTGTGAGTAAAGATTATAGCATAAGATCTAATATGATTTCTCAAATATAACTGTAGCCATGATTGAAGGATAAAGCATAAAGGTTTAGTACGATCATTTAAATGCAAGAAAAAAAAGTTGTCTTACATGAAACCTAGTCTCTCCTATGTTGATCTTCAATATCATTCCAAAGAAAGCAAGATTTTTTTTATCAAGAGTTTGAAGCTTATCATTTGGGAATGCGATTCTATATAAGATTCACATAGGAAGACAAGATAGATTATGCTTGATCAATTAAATTATTACTAGAAAAGAAAGAAGCTAGCCATTATGTCCATCTATTAATTTTCTGAACCTTTTTTTATTGACAATTCAAATAGATCCTTTTAAGGTGAACTTTAAATAAGAAAACAAATAAAATAAATACATTTATGGGAGATTTTTCTAGTAAAGGTTTTTATTAGTGCTAATATGAGTTGATGAGACATTTTTTGCAGCATAAAAACTCTTCTCATTACTACATTTTGGCCTGAATCTTTCTCATATTTCTCTAAAAATTAGATAAGTTTTTAACAAATAAAAACTAACCATATAAGAACATAAGAGTGTCATCGGTAGAAATCAAATAGGATATAAGAGGACTATTCCTAGAGCATTTGAAGTGGTCAACTTTTTTGTTAGTAATAAGCTTCATTATACCTCTACCTAAAATTATTATTATTGTAAAAAGGATGGGAAATAAAGGGTATACTTGTGTAATACCTCTAAGAGAATATAAATAGCTAAAATGGTAGCCATTCAATGTGTTGTTGAACTCAAATTTTGATTCAGAAAATTAATGACGATTTTAATCTATCATATACTTTGTCAATGCCGTGTTTCAGGAAGATAAAAATTTTGAAGGCTTCCCAATCCATAATAAGCATTATCTCTTAGAAATCATAATTATTGATGTAGTCTCGATCTCAAAAGAAAGTCAATGCTTCTTAAAAAAGGACTTTGGGCAAAATAAAACTCAGATTGTAGCAATAGAATTTACAAAGCTCCAAAGCGAAGTCCAGGACAAGCCTTATCCAAAGCCGAATGGGAGTGAGCAAATTCAAAATGGGATGCGTCAGACAACAATCATCTAACAAAAATGTTTTTTTCAAACTCTCAGTCGTACCATAATATATTCATATTTATCTCTGCGAGATTTTGAGGTCTTTCACGCAGGAGAGTATTTGTGATTTATTAGGCAAGGGATAAATCCAATCGAGTGAAGAAAAAATGAGATAACACACCTCCCTGTGAGTGTGTTGTGTTTACCATTAACTAGGGGTGTAATATAGTAGAGTTGAGCTTGGTGTTGCTCAAGCTGGGTTGGTGACATATATATGTTGGCTCGAGTTCAATTCCAACTCTCAAAATCTAAGGTTGGAGGCTACTTTCGAGTACTAACATGACAAAGCTCTCAACAAACTTCTATTTCCTCCTCGCCCTCCTTGTCTTTGTCTCAAGTCTATCTTGCCAACCTTTTGCTCCTATGTTTCTCTATTTTGTGCTCTTTTGTTGTCTTATGTCGCTAAATTTACTATTTTTTTCTTGCCTTTATTTTCTTTAGCCTTTTTGTTTTTGCCTCATATTGTCATGTGCAGTAATTTTTGTTGCAAAAAAAATTCATTTCTCGTGATGTAATCAGGATTTAAAATACCAAAGATAATGGGGTAGCCATGTTGAAGCTTGATGATGATTCGCTATTATAGCAATTGTAGCGACAATTATATTGGTGGGCTCTTTCAAGATAGTTCATTCTTTTCTCATTCTCAATGCAGTAAATTTTCCATATAGATGAACAAGAGAGAATGTAGGAAGACAAAAGAAAAAATGATATATATATATATATATGTATATACACACGCACATATACACCGAGGAGTGCTAGCCCATGCAGAAGTCAAAAACTTTCCACTCTCACTGTAGAAGTAACATAAGTTTGCTTTTATACTGGTTAAAACAAGAATTTCCTCTTTTATAGAGAGATCCTACAAATACAATCACATAATCTTTCAAATACCTGAATTGCATATTTTGTTCTTACAGTAATTTGTTTTAATAAAACCGTAAATTTTACCTCTAGGATGGTAAGTGACCTACATACCTAGTTATTCCTTAGGTCGATTTGATTTAGAATAACCCCTCTTACCTTAGGAGATTAGATGCTTGTTCCTTAGATTGGTTTTTCTTTTCAAAATGCACTAAAAATGGTCTATGTGCAATGCTGTAAATAGTTTCATGAATAGTAATCGAGCAATAGTAAGTCCATGAATAATAACTAAGGAATAGTAAGCCAATGAATAGTGGATTGTTCGAACAATTTGTTCGTGAGTGTGAAAAATAACCAAGTGAATAGTAACCGAACTCGTTTTTAACACTTCTAAACACTTTAAAACTATATTTGTGGCTTTCCTATAATCTATTTGTTCTATGAACTAATTAGGGTTTTTATTTTGAGATTGCTTTTGAGAGCTTTAGGGTTTTCAATTCTCTTTGGTTGAGATCCTATTATTCTCCTCTTCCCTCTTCTCTAGAGATGCACACTTAGTTTTATATTGATTATCCTTGCTTGCTTGAATTCCAATATTGCGGAATCACTTTAGATTGTTAGTTTGACTAAACCGTCAACCCATTCTTGTTTAAGAATACTTGGTCGGAGTAATCCAAAGCCTTCGTTAAAGGAGATCGATTTGAGGAGGATTGTAGTTTTGGTCGGAGAAATTAGAGTCGTCATTGATGGGGATCGATCGATAGATCGTGGTTTTGAAGTTCTAAGAGGAGCACAGGCTACTGCGATAGATTGCGGAACTCGCTATTTCGTGGTTGCTTATTGAGGCGTGGAGGACTGAGTATTGAGGATCTTTGTGTTGATTCTGGTTGAGTACAGTTCAAGTCTTGTAAGTATTCGTTTGCTTTAATCATCGTGATATCTCTTTACTGGATGAGGTTCCGTGGTTTTTTTTGGATGGGTTCCCATGTAAAAATCTCTGTGTTGTGGTTTGAGTTTATTTTTCCTTTGTTAATAATTTTATTGCACAAATTAAAATTGGATACATATAACTTAAGAAGACCTAGTCATCTCCCTTGGGTTTGTGAGTTTTCCACCTAAAAAGTAGTCTTTGGGGTTCACCAGAATTTTCATACTATGTAATAACAAAACCAAAAGTAAAGGAGAGCTTGAGAAATCAAAGTATCTGAATTAGCCAAAGTATGATGAAATCCATTTTGGTTAAAGTATGTAATGTTTTCTAGGGCATTATCAATACCACATTGGTCAATGGTTGTATGTGTTCGAATGACATTTATCGATTCATCAACTAAAGAAGCAGATTCTATTAAAGGTGTTAAACATAAGATTTAACGGTCAAACATATTGCTACTGCTCTTGCAACTGAACATTCAAAATAAGACAATAAGAAGTTTAATCATGTGACACATAACAAATTCGTTGATCAATGAAACACCATGTCTAGCTATAATATTTTTGGTAGATCGGCAAACATAGCATAACAACTACATAGAATGGATAATCTTGGGAGGGCAACACAATCTCTACACCCAATTTGAACATTCCATAAGTTGGTGTCTAATAGAAACTAAATATTTTAGAACACATTGTGATAGTCTAAACATGTTTTGGAGACTAAAATAAACAAAAAGAGTTAAACATTTTAACCGCAAAGATTTAAACACGAAAACCAAGTAGAAAACAAGAGAAAAATAGAGAATCCCAATCCATATGGCATTCTAAAGCAATCCCCCCTCCCCGAAAAAAAAACTAGAATTTTATAACATTCTTATTAGGCTTTTAAAGATTAGACACAAAAATAAAATAAAATTAACACTCTAGACATTAATTAAAGCATGATGGAGTAGGAGAAAACAAAGAGAAAATTAAGGATAAGAGAGTTTTGTATTTGTTTTAGGCCCACGTGGACGTAGTGGAAGAGAAAAACTAGATTTGTAATTCTTCCTTAAGTTATACAATCCTTGATTCCAAAAGGATCTTCTTGGGTATGCAAATGAACAAAATTTCAGAAGGCCCAAAGGAGAAAAAAAGAGCCTAAATTAGAGGAGAGAGAGCAAATTTTCTAAAGTTATAAAGGGCTAATTTCGAACCTTTAAAAGGGCCTAGTTATAGGCTTCAAAGGGGAAAACCTCCTAAAAACTAAATTAGAAGAGTGCAATAAAAAAAAAACTCATAGAATAAACCAATTGTTAGCCATGAAAGCATTTCCCGTAGTTTACTTAAATTAAAAGTAGCACCTTTATGCTACATATAAAAGGACATGTTTCGCAAAACTACTATTAAGTACTTCGTCAATAATTACTTATTTATTAATAAGTTTGTTTGTTAAAAATAAATAAGAAATAAGTAAAAATGATTAAGACTAAAAAAAAATACTTATAAATAATTAACCTCATACCTACATTAAAAAAAAAAAAAAATACTTATTTACAAAAGACACTTGTTTACGAAAAGTATTTTATAGCTTATAGTAGTATTGCCAAACACACACTAACTAAAAAGAGGTGGAAAGTTATTCAAAACCATGGCCCTATAGTACTCCTATCCTAGTACAAGTAGGACCCAATCCAAGAAGATGCCATATCTAGAGGCGAGATTTTGGCCCAAAATTCTAGACCGTTGTTTGGAATGAAGGCCTTAGATTCAAGGTCAATTTCGGGCCTTCAGCTTGAGCAATCTATCCTTATAACACTGTCAACGTATTTTGCACATAACTTTGTATGCTTATATTCATTTCCAATGAGCTATATAATCGATGGAAAGCTCTTTTCATGATCTACAACTTTTATTTAGAATCGTAAGTTAAAATTTCATCAATTTTGGCTTAAAAGGAACGTTAAAATTATTTGAAAAATCATGATTGAACTAGGCTCAGTCAGGGCTTTTACTAAGATGGAAGGATAAAATTTGGTGCTTACAATTATTATTGTCATCCTTTAGTAGGATTAAGTTTTCTAATGAATGAAAAGTGCTCATATTTATAGATTAAATGCAAGCATACTCATCATTTTAGAACGAGACATATAGAGGTATTTTCACATGTAAAATGAGTATTTTTATCATTTGGAAAATAAAAAATGTAAGAACTTGAAATAATAAGTTTACTTGTGATTACTTTAAAAAAAACAAAACTATGGAAGACACGTCTTATTTATGAGAAAGTACATATTAAGAATGCTATTAGTCATTTATTTAGAAAATTCTCATATGTAAAAAAGTTTAATATAAAACTAGTTTACGATTTAAGAGTATTTTCCAAAAGAGTTGTCGTGTGAAAAAAAATCATATAAACTATTTTTTTGAGAGGTAGTTAAGGGAGAAAAGTGTTCGCGTGAAAAAATCACGTATAATGAGGGATATTTTCATCATTTGGTAATCTTTTGAATGCTCTCCATGGCAAGATAATCTACTTTGTTTTTAGTAAATCCGCATATAAATTCCTTGACAAGGCAAGAATATACGATAATTAATTTTTATAACCATTATTTTCCCATTTAATTCATTTTTACATTTGAATAACACACTTATTTTTTGATTTTAGGATCACCTCCAATGCTAACTGGCGGGGAGCCTACCAACATTTATGATAATTTGAACACGTACCTCCTCATTTCCATCGACAAATCTTCCTTACAATTTTGTTTTGGCGAGAAACAAAAAGTAAGTACGTGGCACCTCCCTAGTGAATGTCAGCAGGTTCTCCCACAAGTTAACACTATATGTTTTTTTTACCCTTTAAGATTTCCTTATTCCTTTCCTTTTTTAGACATTTGTAGAGCAAGTTAACAATATAAATAAAGGCAATTCAGCTGCCTTAGTCTATCAAGTATCAAGTCTTTTTTTTTTCAATCCATTGTATCATAGAGCTTGTCGCATCTTTTTGCACAAATTACTTTCTATATTAGGTTATGGACTCAACCTTGGCTCGTCACTACATTGCTTGGAACCAACCTCTGGATGGGTATTGGAAGCTAAATTTTGCTGGAGTGGTTACAACTACACTTAACTCAAACTCAGTTGGATCGGGTTGTGTTCTTCGCAACCAATATGGCATCTTCAAAGGAGGGATTGCAGCGCCAAACAAAGCCAATGCAACAGTAGAACATGCTGACTTATGGGCATTGCGTTTGGGACTTGAACTAGCCATTAGGCATGGTGTTGATTACCTTGAGATTGAAGGACAATATGAAGTAACATTTCAGAAGCTCACAAATGAGAGCCAAGAGCCATCAAAACTCATCAAACTCTGTCGCTATCTGTTGCGAAAAATTCGACGATGTAGGTTCAGGCGAATACATTGTTATGTGAATCAGGCTGCAAGGTTGCTCGGTAACATGGCTAGGAATCGCAGAGATGTCGCGGAGTGGATGGACGACCCACCTTCTCCTCTTGTTTCGGTTTTGAATGACGATGTAATTGGGCGTTTTTATCAACTAACTTAAGATAGATGAAGTTGATTAATAAAACAAGAAATGAGTTCTTGTGTCTTTTATTCTAAATTTTTCATCAGTTTATATAGGAGTAATTTTATTAGTAAGGGATAATTTAGTTTTCATTTATGAATCTTCTTCTTTTATCTCACACTAATTTCCATCACCTGAATTGTTTTTATCTCCTTATGTTCTTGTTATTCCTCATTGTCTTAGCCTAAACTCATCTATCTTGTTTTTTACTACGTCTGCTAAGAGTGTGGCTTGCCTCGGTTAGACTCACCCCTGTTTAGGAAAGGAAAAAGGGGATCTTCTTCTTCTTTTTCCTCAAGTACTCAAGTTTTAAATACTCTTCCTTCAAAAGGCTTATGAGCATTTTTAATAATTCAACATTATGAAAAGTCTTAAATACCCCTCCACTACCACCTACACTTTAAAGAAGAGTCTTCTACTTTTAAAAGAAGAAGAAGAGGAAAAGAGAGATTTACGTATGTGTATGAGATGGGAGAAGCTCCTCACTCCCCTCATCTTCTCTTCTCACGAAGCTCCTCATTCCTTTCTCTCTTAATGGGTGTTTTAGGACAAGTTTAATATGAGTGTTTTTGAAGAAAAATCTATAAAATTCCGAGTTTTAATTGAGTTTTTACGTGTAGGATTGATACCGATTGATACAACTGCCTAATACTCTAGGTCGATACTCTTCGATACATATCGATATCGGTCGATACATGTAGTCGATACACTAGATCGATACATATTGATACATGTCGATACTATTGTCCATACATGTATCAATATATCATGTCAAACCTTGGAACTAAACCAATATTAATATGAAGTATCAAGCCGATTTTTGAGTATGGATTGTACATTGTAAACCATTAAGAAATGAAAATAAAACACATGTAAAACCATCTAACATTAAATTTAAGATTTATAATCATAAATGCAATGATTATAAACTCTTTTCTTTAAGTTAATCATACATGTAATGAATTCATTTTAAAAAACATAAGAAACCCGAAAATGAGTGTTTCTCTTCGGTTAATGGCATTCTCTTACTATCGCGGTTACTAGTTTATTGGAACGAAGCTCTCTTATGAAAGTCTTAGTTGAAATGGTAGGTAATGAAATGTTGAGGGACTTTTCTGATAAATAAAAGGGGCTTCATGGTTGAAAAAAGAATGGAAGTGACACAAATGGTTTTTTGTCAAAGGGTTTGGATAAAATAGTTCAAAATGGGAAAAAAAGTTTGCATGTGCATAGGGCATTAAGAGAAGGGTTTTTAAAACTTGGGTATTTGTGGAACAACCCCAAACTTGAGGGGCGATCAAGGAAAAACCCCTAGATCTAATTTCCCACATAATTCTGGATCTTCACTTCTACCGGAAATGAAGGAAATCAAAATCCCGTGAGTTGTGATTAATTCTCAAATCCAACACTACAATTTAAACAAGCTCTTCTACTCGTCGTCGTCGTCAAGACTAGTAAAAAAATTGAGCTGTTCACAAACAATTCAAGATCAGCTCTTTAAGAGAACTTATGAGCTTGTTTATCTATCTAATAAACAAACCTAGCTCAAGCTTGATTTTCGAGCTTGTTTAATTAATGAGCCAAGCTCGAACATGCAGGTACTCACCTCGCTAAATGCTCAACCATTTAATATTATTATTATATATAGTTAAGTATCTATATTTATTTAAGTATGTTAAGCAGTGTTTTCAGAACCAGACCGGGCTTTGAACGACCAGAGTGGCTGGTTCGACCGTGTCCTTTTATTAATAATTTTTTTTTTTTCATTTCCCTCTTTTCCTAGCCGGTTCTGCCAATTTTTAACCCCGGTTTCTTGGTTGAACTGGTTGGATCTGGCCGGTTCTTAATACAATCCAGTTTTGAGAGGTTTCGGAACTGGTAACCTGGCCGGTTCCTGGTTTACCCGTTCAACCGGCCGATCCGGTCCGGTTTTAATAACACTGAAATCTATGTTAAGATGATTATTAAGTTACAGATCTTTTATATTTATTTAATTATGTTAAGTATATAAATAATACATATATGTTTTAAATTTTGATCTAATCCATTGATCTAAAACAAGAATCTAAACCTTTGTTAAAAATATAAAAGGTGACAAGTGCTGTACGAACTCAGGCTCGGTTCGTTTAGGTAAACACGCCGAGCCAAACTATAGCTAATAGTTTTATTCACAAGTCAGAGCTTGAACAAGCACGCCGAGCCAAACAATAGCTAATAGTTTTATTCACAAGTTGAGCTTGAACAAGAACGGTGACATTCGAGTCTAACTCAAGAAACCTTGTTACTTAACGAGTGGAGCTTAAACACCCTATTACTCGGCTCAGCTCGGTTACACCTGTAGGCTCTCTGGTAAGTAATATTCCTTCTCCCCTGTTTTAAGATACTCCATAGAGATCTCTCTGCATGTCTGTTATTCTTCTTTAGAAGAAGAGCTTTAATTTTAAATAAATTCATCACATTAGTGAATAGTTCTACAGAGATTCTTTTGCTCTATGCTTTGGGGTTCTTTCTTGAGAAAAAATTTGTTAAAGTGTCAAGGACAAGTTCCCATTTTATTTAGGTAACAAATCCAAAGTAATTGACGTCTGCAACATTCTAGTTTTAGCCGGTATAGCAATAGAGCAATAGTTCGCTTCACGGGAGCGAACTCCCCTTCAAGGCTTCAATTTCCTTGAGCTCGGGTTAATTTTTTTTAATCATGTGGTGAAATTTTTTTTCTAAAAACAAGGGTAGATGGGTGAACCCTAGGGATGAGTGAATCTTAACCAAAGTTTAAGGGACTTAAAGGGGGAAAAGTGGCAAGAAAAGGGAAGTTGAGACGCCCGTCCTCGCGTCACCGACCAAGGAGGTGATTATTCATGGCAATATGCCTTCATTTTCTTCGTTAACTACTTATTTTTTTGGGGGTAGGTTCTAAATCATTTATCTATCTAGGTTAGTGGGTTAACACTCATGGTGGGCGCTCAACAGCCACACCAAGACTCGAACTCGAGTCACACCTCCCCAAAGGGAGATACACAACCACTGGGACAGGCCCATAGTGAGGGGCCTTACCATATTGTTTTGGGCCTTTGAGGGGCCTTTGAGGGGCCTTACTCTGACTCTATTAATGTCACTTCTTCTTAGAGGGCAAAAATTTCTTACAGGACTGTTATATTTCTCAGCTTAATACTAAGTACCTATGATCCCCAAGACTAACTTCTTAAGGAAGGAAACCCAAAAAGTGAAAACTCCTATAAGATTTTTTTTAAAAATCGTAATCTAAAATATTATTCAAATCTAATTGATCTCCATATCTAAATTTAAATATTAAATTTTTTTTTTTTGGTTCAACGATATACGGTTAGGCGGCAACCCCAATTAGCAAGATTAGTATATTTTCTAGGTTAAGCAACATGTGGATATTTCAACCATCACTCTCTCTCATGACTTGATCCTGAATCAAACAAGTGACATGTAGACACTACCAATAAGGAACATTTCACCACCTTCAAAAGAACCTTGTCCTCAAGGTTCATATAATAAGAATAATTACATCTTCATGCAAGAGCAATGAAAACGGTCTCTACTAAGGATAAAGGTGACCACTTCTTCCTAATAACCACTTTGAGGGGGGTTTTCTTTCAACATTTGGCATTCACAACATCAGGCCTCCATTGGACACACAACCTTCAGCCAGGAAATACTCTGAAACCAAATAATATGATCCTATAAATAGGGATGCGACTTGGGCAGGTTGGGTTGGGTTGGGTTGGGGCCAACCCTAGATCAAGCCTAATCCAACTCAACCTGAGCTCCCGCCCAACCTTCCCAAGCCTAAGCCAATCCAAGGTCTTAGTACCGTTCACCTAAAGATTCTCTGGCCAGGGATTTAGTGGCGGTACACAAAACCGCCGTCATTTCTATTAACGGGGTTTAGGTATTAGGAGTGATGGTTTTGAACTGCCGCTAAAAATCCTTAATTTTGTAGTGTGTGGCACTCCTGTCAGACAGTAGGGCATTGTTCTAGCTACTATCAACTAACCAATAGGGGCCACCATGTGGCATCCCTCATAAGCACCAAGGCATTGCCTTTGCTACCAATCTTTGATAAATAGGGGGCACCATGCGGCACCCCTAACAGGCAGCAAGAGGACAATGGCCTCTGCTGCCATCATTTGTTTGATAAGGAGCCATCGGGTGGCACCATTGTTAGGTAGTTAGGGCCATCCTTCGGGATACTGGGCCTTATGCACCCATACTTAGATGCCACGTGACACTTAGTGAAATGGTATAATACCCATTTACCCTTATTAAAGTAGGGGATATTTGAGGGAAGTGTGATCCACTCCTCCTTTTTCTCTCCCATATAGGAGAGAATAAGATTGAGTATCCCCATAAACATGGAGACTCTGTCCCCCAGTTGCTCACTAAGGGAGCAAGGAGTAAAATCCTAGAACCTCAAATCTTCGATGAGAACATGTGGTCCTTGGATAAGGAGATGTTTAGCATCATTCTTAGGGACTATTTGTCTATTCCTCCATAATGGAATCACCAAAAATTGTGTTGGACAGTGTCAAGAATGTAAATGTTTCAAAAAAAAAAAACAAAACAAAACGGCTGTCTGCCACACTTTTCGGAACGATTAAGAGAAACTCCTAAAGAGCGTTCTCAGCAAATGGCATGCCTCTTCGATGGGTCAACACTATTTACATATAAAAGAAAATAATCACCTCCTCTAGTGTTAACTCTCTTTTAACTGTGATTAAGATTCACTAAACCTGTAGCGACTCCAATACCCCACCTTGGACAAAATAGGACTTTGAGCCACATTTCTTAAACCTGTCAATCACATACATACAAGGCAATGCTAAACACGAATCTCTAAAATAGCAATAATAAAATTCGATATATAAAACTCAAACCATCTTGTACAACTATCACCAATCCAATCTAGCCTACCATAACCAAAGTAGTCTAATATCACCCATAAAAGTAAGGCAGTCTAAGCAACATCCAGAAGTAGCATAAGTCTATTACAATCTTTTTCAAAAGTAAAAGAATGTCTAATGGTATGGCCACCTATCTAACTCTCAAGCTTCCTCAACTGGAGGCTCACCTTCTTCTTCTTCCTCGACGTATAATTCCTCAACCCACGGCTCCGCCGTGTAATCCTGCACTACACCTGCAGACAATAATAGGTTGACTGAGTATTGAAAGCACTCAGCTTATATACAATTCAATTAACAGTAGCAATAACACATACATATTCAATATCAATTTCATACTGCAGTTGCATAATTAATACCAGTTTCATAATACATTAACATAATTAGAGTGTGGAAACATATGAGTATACCATATCATCATCTTGACTCGTGTACTTTTGTGACTCTTGAGCACATACATGTGCAAAACACATGCATAACTCATGCATGCTCATGATAACCAACATATCCTATCCCGTTAACGCATAATTCATAGTGTTTTGTCTCGTCAACACATATCGTCATTGTAGAACCCCAGAACTTCTATTCACAATGTTGTGAATAGTGCTGTGAACATGTGAATAGTGCCCATGCACGGGGTTTGTGAAGGTCTAGGGCCCTCCATTGTGTTCTTGGTTTTGTGGTAAGAAAGTGAGGGTTTTATGTGTGTGTTGAGTCTCAAAATAAGAATATAATAATACTCTAAGTGTCGAAAAACATAAGGTATAGAATACCCTAAGTGTGTATGTAGAAACCCGAAAACTTAGGTGAATAGTGAATATAGAGGTCAATGCCTCTAGATGTTGTCTTGAGTGTTCCCAATGATATAAGGAGAGTTTACCAATACCCTAAGTGTTGTGCGGGTGAGAGTTGATGTGTGTGAGTGTTTGGGATCACAAAACATAAAAAGAAGAAGAAGAGGGATGACTTACCATACCCTCAACTTTAGGGAGCCCTAGTTTTGTCACTGCTGATTAGAATCGAATGATTCTTGAGCCATTAGAAAGATATTGAACCCTCTTCGATGTTCATGGTTAACACTTTTTCAGATTATGAGTCAAAGTTAAGTCAAATGTGGGTTTCCTGAAGATTGGTCTGCTCTAATTCGTCCCTAGAGCAGTCAACTTTAGAGCAGTCAACTTTAGAGCCAATTTAGAGCATGAATGACTCAAAATTAGGATTTTTACATTAGACGTAAATTTGTTTCCCTTCGCATTTTGAGTCCAATGCAAGTTGAATCATCAAAATCCGATAAGCGAGTCAAAAGTTATGATTAAAATACCAAAATAGGAAAACACAAGCCTAGTTAGAGCATGACTCTTCGACGAGTCAAAGTCGGGGGCCAACCACTAGTCGACAAGTCTGCCTAGAAATGATTAAAAAAAAAACGTACAGAATAGAGTAGCTGACCTTGGGGGATATTTTCAAGGGTTTTGAGCAACCTTTGGCCTATAAATAGACCCCAAATTTGTGGGTTTGAGTTACTCAAACCCTGAGGATAGATTAGAAAGGGATTTTGACAAAGAAGAAGAAGAAAGCTGGGAGTTTGTAAGGTATTCTTGAATTAGGGTTTTTGATTTAAGTGAAGCTTGGAGTTCACTCTTCTCGTTTCCTCAAGTCTTCTTCAACCTTTCTAAAGTGCTAGACCGTATGGATTCGGTCTTGTAAGGTAGATACCCTCTACTAACTTGCTTTGTTATGATTCATTTATGAGAAGTAAGTTGTAAAATATGGTTTTTAATGAAAGATGGTTTGATTTTGAACTAAAAGAGAAAAGTAATATGTAAAACATGTGTTTTGATGAAAAAAGGGTAGATAACCTCTACTAATTATCCTTGTTGTGATTTATTTATTGAAAGTAAAGTATAAAAAATGAGTTTTGATGAAAGATGGGTTTTGTTTTGAACTAAAGAGGAAAAGTATAGAAGCAAAACATTTAATTTGATATAAGTATGGGAGTTTTGAGGTTTTAAATATGTGAAGAATTTTGTATAATGATAAAAGGAATTGAAAAGCAAGTTTGGTTAAATGTGTTAATTGCTCAAAGTGTGAATTTCGAAAAGGGTATTCTATACCTCCTTGTAAAGCTTTGTAAAGTATAGTTTTGACAAGGGTATTTGATACCCCTTGTAAAGCAAAGATGTTGAAAAAGGGTATTTGATACCCCCTTTAAAGTATGGTTTACAAAGGAAGTTTGCAAAGTAAGGTTTTGTAAATGGTATTTACATGCCCCACTTGTTAGGCTAAATATGAACGAAGGGTATTTGATGTCCCCTTGTAAAGTATGATTTCCAAAATGGGGTATTTACTCCCGCCTTGTAAAGCTGAAAAGTATGAAGAGTATTGTGATGCCCCCTTGTAAAGTATGATTTGAAAAGATATATTTACTCCTCCCTTGTAAAGTTGTGAAAGATTGAAGGGTATGTTGATGCTCCCTTGTAAAGTTGTGAATGTTCTAAAATTGGGTATTTACTCCCCACTTGTAAAGCTGAAAAGAATGAAGGGTATGTGATGCTCCCTTGTAAAGTATGATATTCCACAATGGGTATTTGATGCCCCCTTGTAAAGCTGAAAGGTACGAAGGGTATTTATATACCCCCTTGTAACGAATGTTTGGAAAGAAAGGATGTTTTGAAGAAGGATATGTGCTATCCTCTTATAAAGAATATTTTAAAAGCAAGAGGTTTAAAATATGGTTTGAAAGCAATGGTTCAAAGTATGTTTTGCGACGTATGATTTCAAAGTATGTTTCGGTAAAGATGGGATTCAAATGATGTTTTGCAAAGTATGGACTCAAAGTATGTTTTGAAAAGTATTGTTTTGTTCAAAGTATTGGTTTTGCTCAAAGAAGTAAGATTCAAAGTATGTATATGAAATGTTTTCGTTTCTACGCATATGTGTGCTATTTTTATGTTATGGCATTATTAGTTAATGGTTGGTATACGTTAAGTATTTAATATATACTCAGCCAAATTGTTATCTTCGGTAGGTTATAGGTTGGATGGTTGTGCTTCGAATCAAGGGTTGAGGAGGAGTATGTCAAGGAGTCGATAAGTAGTCATCATAAGGTGGTTGAGTGATGAGTGGGAGAGGCATGCATTTTAGGAATAACTTGTGGGGTTTGTGTATTGAACTTGAGTTAGTAACTCAAGTGATGGACCTTGTGTACAGGTTTTTATGTTTCAGTTTTTGGGTTATGTTAACACTTGGAAGATCATGTTATAAAGAAGAAATTTTTAGGTTCACCATTTGTATGCCTTATGTGCTCTTACAGGATGGTTTAAAGTATAGATCACAATGCCAAAGTATCAAAACTTCTAAGGGGTATTTTGGGTCGTGACAGTCATTGTGTGTTCATATTTGTGGGTAGTGAAATCTCACCGCTCGTAAGGCGGGTGCATGGTGCACCTGCCTACATAGGATCACCACTCATTGAATGGGCGGTTAAGCTTCGCGCATGCCAAAGGCACGTGCACCAACTGGCTAGGGGCTGGCTTACTACCAGCCCGCCTAGCATTAAATGCTAGTATCAGGGCAATAATACCCGCGAACATCCCTGTGTGTCAGTCATTAGGGGATTGACACGTGGATATGGTTTGCCCTCACGGACAGATCCTCATCCAAGCTTGCAGACAGACTCCATGAGTCCATCCGCGGGCCAATCAATGACTAGCCTAGTCCATGACCATAAAAGGCCATAGACCTAACCTAGACCAAGGGTAGGACCCATGGTCCCACCTTGTATTGGTTTGCGGACTGACTAAGGTCAGACCCTAGTCCACGGCCAAATAGGCTTTGGACATAACTTGGATCGCGGGTGAGACCTATGGTCTCACCTCTTTAATTTGCGGACTGACCAAAGTTAGTCCTTTCCCAGATGGCAGCTAGTATCTAACCGTCATGTGGCAGGAAATCCTTTAAAAAAGGACTCTCCGCCAGCTTTGGGGGATCCCAAGATAGAGATACCCTCTCTTTCTCTAATAAGAGGGTGCCATATGACACTCTATCCAAAAGTGGAAGTGATCCCTTCCATTTTCTGGGAAGATAAGACTCATCCTCTTTTGGAGGGAAGTCTTATCTTTCCAGGTTTCCCAGAAAAGGAGACCAATTTGGAGTCCTTAAAAAATGACTCCCATCTGTTTGGTTTCTCTAAGATAAGAGAAACCAACTGTCTTAAACAGATGACCCTCTCTAAAGAGAGTTGACCTCTTTTAATTTCCTAAAAAAGAGGAAGTCAAAGGAGAGTCCAAAAAGGACTCTCCAAAAGATATAAAAGTGGTTTTCACACAAGAAACCTTCAAGGAGAATACACTCGGAAGAGACATACACAGCAGAGAGAGGAAAAACTTTATTTTCTTTTCGTAGGAACAACAGCAACAAAAGAGGTTGAAGAAGGATCTCCCACCAAATGGAGAATACCAAGTGAACCCTCAATAAGGCCACCTCTCTTTCTTTTCTTTCTTTTAATGCTAAAACCTCTATGAGGTATCTTGCAACGCCTACATAGGATCTGGGCAACCCTATTGAATAAATCAAATATTTTATTCAATATGTGTTCTTATTTTATTCTTCTTCTTAATAGGAGGTTCTTTCCCAAATATGGAAGGTAATTAACAGTCTGAGTTTACTCAGATTGGAAGGATAGTTTCCCACAATAAACAATAAATTCCATACAATAATGGAGGGAATTTGATAAGCAAAGACAAATTTTGCGCTTACAAATTAATGGCATGCCTGGTGGGACATTCTTCTTCTTTCATCTTTAAAGAAAGAAAAAAAATAAGAACAAAAAAAAAGATGAGTAATCATTTCCTTATTTTTTATTGTTGCTGACCAGGATCATCGAGACCGTCTGTATTTGTCGGGCTTACGTCCTGACCATCAATCGGCGGGTGTATGTACCCTTAATCCGAATCCTGGTGACTCATCCACTCACCTGGGCCGAGGTAGGAGTAGCTCCAGCCAAGCAGGTTCGACCAACTGGTCAGACCTCTATAAAAAGGCCGCGATCACCAGACTAGGCCTCTATTGAAGATGCTCCCGTCCGCAATAGAAGCAGGACCCACCCCATCAACTCAGGGGTAGAAAGGCAGTCTGCTCACCTAAATCAAAGATAGGCAACCCACCCACATCAAGCTGCCCGCCAATAGCAGGTCGCCAGCCAGCAAGCATCCCAGAGGATGCCAGCCAGCCTGCGGGCACCTCAATAAAGAAGTGCCCATTTACAGACATATCTGTCTGCGAATACCAAGAAGGGGGCACCCAACTGGGTGCACACAAGGCAAAGTGGCTCAGCCACTTCGTAACAGGTCAGCCTAAAAGGCAGGCCTATATCACCGAAAACCCTGAAAAGAGATTCTAAATTTGTTAACCCTTCGAGGTCAACTAATGGAGCAAGCTCATTTCGAGTCCAAACCATAAGCTAGTCAAGGTCTAAACAGGAAAAATCTTACGGGTCGATCCTAAGACAGACTGTTGAGATCCCCCAACCCAAGTTGGTTGTTGGGACTCACCCCTCAAAAGTTTATCAACAGAGGGGAGATGCTGTCCAAATTATCTCAGGACAAAAGAAAAACGCAACTGCCCTAAAGCATTTTACAGAAACTTCCCCAACAAAATTGGTTAAGAACAACCAAGTTCAGGGAGCTAATCCATGGACCAGATCTCTGGATCAGAAGACTAGTCTGCAAGTTAATCTTGCAGACAGAAGGAGAATTGGCCAAGGCCACTCTGTGAGCAAGGGGCAGTTCCCATCCGTGGATGCCAATCAAGGTCCATGGACCCAAAGCCTAGCCAGACCCAAGGGTCCAGCCCAGGCTTATCCTGCGGTCAAAGGTCCCCCTAGGACAGAACTCAACTCCTGATGACATCATCAACGATATTATCAGATCAAGAAGTGAATGTGCGAACTTATAAGTTTCTTCAAACTACGTAAGGAGCATTAACAGTCGTGATCAAAGTCACCTGGCTGTTAATGAAAATACCAACCTAGACTCAGCATTAGCAGACAGGAACTTGTTGTTCAGGCTAGGTCCAAATGCATTCAGATGCATTAATCCAGTGACCTTGGCAGCAATGATGACAACTTTTCATCATCAACATTAACGGCCTCTATCTAGAGATGTCAGCCTATTCTGGGGCTGAACAAATGCAGAACCAGAAAGAAGAACTAGAACACCGTATGACCCTCGGGTCAAAGTCCATCTTCTCTTTTGAAATGCCAAGGAAGAAAACCCCTGAGAAAATCATCCAACTCAAAAACCGGAAATACCCCTCGGCTCCACTGAAGAAGGCATACAATTACCAGTCAAAGCCAAGAAGGTCTAGAAAGCAAAGGTCATCTCATACTCATCGTGTTCGGGAGGAACCAAGGACCAGAACATTGTACCCCCATTATGAAAGGGTGTCCGTAAATATGGTTGGTACAAAAACAACCCCGATCCAGAGCAGTTTACAACTCCGTTGTTCCAAGGAACTGGTACACCACTCGAGTAAAATCTCTCGGAAAAGCAATGTTCTCAGAACTCAGCCGCTGTCATTTTAGGCGCTTTGGACGAGATAAAATCTTGTAGAGCTATTGAAACAATAGTTCCCGGTCAAATAATTCTGAGAAGGAGGAGCCGTAAAAATCAGGCCGAAGGCAAAGAAAAAGCCAAAACCTAGTTCAATCAGCCCCAAAGCCTGATGCCAGTGGATACCAAGAGGGATCATAACAAGGAGCGACCCCGATAACTTCTCCAAGAGAATTAAGAAGAATCCTTCCAACCGAGGGTTATGGTTCTGACGAACCAATTTTTCAGTCAGCAATGTCGGAAGCAATATCAGAAATACCTCAAATGATTTTCAATGCACCTAATCCTCTATACAGGATGCCTAACACTTACTTCACGGAAGAAGAATTTCCAAATATGTTTTAGCTATGGGGACCAGCGTCAAAACGACCAGTATCAGTTATGATGACAAACTTTGATGAGAACGCAGGTCAAGGGAATAATCCTTCAACTTCGGCACCTCCACCGTCAAATGATCAAACGACTGCCTTATAGGCTCAGCTCCGATACAAGGATGATGAAATCACGACTATGATGTCTCAAATGTAAGAGTTGGCTACTGAATTGTCAGCTCTCAAATCTGTATCGACACCTGGATCCCATTTCCTATACCCAGGAGGTAGCAGTACTCAAGGCACAGCCCCAGCACCTCCAAATCCTCTAATGGTACCCAGAACAGGTCCCATTCCAAATCAGGCCGCCCTAATAGGAGGAATTTCGCCATCTCTTTTCGTTACAATTGAAGAGATTGTTCGCAATCAAATGAGGCAGCCCAAAGAAAAAAAAGAGGATATTCGGATGATCGTGAAGCCTTATCTAGCTATCATGGATGCGGTTACATTCCCACCAGACTTGTTTAACCAACATTCAAAATGTTTGATGGTACCAGAGATCTAAGGCAACATTTGTCTCATTTCCTTTCGAGGTGTGGATTGGCGTCCAAGATCGGAGCTCTTTGTCTCCAACTCTTCGTGCAATCCCTAAAAGGTGCTGCTTTCACTTGGAATGCCAACCTCCCCGAGGCTTCGATCCTTGATTGGAGTATAATGGTAAATGAATTCAGTAAGCAATTCTATGACACTCAAAGAAGAGTGGGTTTTTCAGAATTGATTGAGACTAGACAGAGAGACAATGAGTGTATAACAGAGTTCATTGCCCGATGGAGAGCTTCGACCTTCTCCTGTCCTCAAAAGTTCACTCAACTGGAACTTATTCGGATGTGCTTCAACAACTTCAGGCATGATCTGTTGACTGCCCTTATGGCCCAAATCTTTGTTGGTTTTGAAGATCTGTAAACAAAAGAACACGACATGGAGAGCCATATAGAAAAGGGAAGGCAATGCAGAGGCACTAATCACCTTGAATCCTCAATAGCCGCAGTAGTTGAAACGAAAAAGACTACGCAACCAGCATCAAGTGCGGTTAGATCGATCAAACAATGGTAAAGCACCAGTCAAGATTGGTACTAAACCAGCTCAAGGTGGAGCCAAAAGGCCACAATGCCAAGATAAAAACGACCCACCAAAGAAAATCACCATTGAAGAAAGAATGAATAAAACATATTCATTCTCTGAAGACATTGTCGAAGATCTGTTTGAAGATCTCCTCGCCAATGAACCTATCACTCTCCCAGAAAGCAAGAGACCTCAAGAGATTGGGATGAAAGATGATCCTAAATATTGTCTTTATCATCATATAATCAGCCATAAAATAGGTGACTGCTTTGTACTAAAGGACATCATTCAAAGACTTTTAGACAATAAAGTGATTATTATTGGTCAAGATCTCCAACAGGCAGCGACATCCAATACAGTGGTGGCTTCAGAACCATTTGAAAAAGATGAAGCATCTTTAAGTGGTAATCTTCCTGACGACAAACCGCCAAATGAAGAAGATTGGATTCTTTTTAAAAGCAAATGGGCCAAGAAGAAGAAACAATTGACCCAAAATACCGATGTTAAAAAGCAAGCTCAGGCCACAAGGCAGACTCAAGCCTAAAGAAAAGAAGGAAAAAGCATAGCTAAGGCTGAAAAGAAGAAGAGAAGGGAAAGAGTGAGGAAAGCCGAGAAAAATAGCCCCACCCAAGACACTCTTCTGGAACAAAAGCCATTAATGGCAATCACCTTGATGGACTTCATCCCTCTGGTCTTCTGCTTCGACTGTGACTATGATAGCCTCCAGTCAATAGACTCGAGAGATGAATCCAATATCTTCTCTTGTTATGTCATTGATGTGGTCCTAAATAAAGACCCTTCATGGTTGAATATGCCAAGACAAGTGGTAGCCTGTAGTCTAGAAAGACACCGTGCATTTCAGGATTGACTAAATCAATCTGAAGATATCAAACTCCCAGAAAGGAGACCATCCACACCAGGACGGACACTTACGGGACTTTCAGATCTTTCTAAAGGATTTTCATCTAGAGGAGAATGAGAGGCAGATGATGAATAAGTGTAATCTGATTCCTCTCAAGAAAGGCTAAGTACACCTGAGGCCCCAAATCAAAACCATCGTCAGATACGAGGATCGGCGCAAACCTCAACTCAGCCGGAGAATCAAGATTCACTTGTTGTAGTCGGTTTGAATAAGGACCTTCCAACCGAAGAAACATTCCTAAACTCAAGGCCAGATGACAGTTCACTAGCGTCTGAACAAATTTCAACCCAGCCTGAAAATCCAACAGGGCAATATGAAAGAAGAAGTCGACCGTCCTTTCAAAGCAAGAAAAGGAAGCTGGACATCAGTTCCATGAACATGGTCCAATTTTTGGAAAGAGAATTGTCTGAAACAATAGATCAGACGATTGTCAAAGTCTATCAACTTAACCTTTGGCTAGGAAGAAAGCTACAACTGAGGTTTGTACCAGTCCAACATGAAAATCAGACTAGAGCTCAATCGGCCCAAGCCCAAACAACTCCTTGTAATGAGAGGGTCAAGTATGATATTCTGGCCCATCTGAAGAAAATTTCTTCCTTGCTAAGTATATATAATGCCATCTTTAATCCAGAAGACTTCTCTGAAAAAGTTACAAGTCAATCGTTGTAGCCTCCTGAAATAGGAACTTCCTGCCTTTTCATAATCACTTTCGATGATGAAGACATGCTAGCTGAGACTCTTTAACATAATTGGCCATTGTTTATCTCAGGACTAGTTAATGAAAGTAGTATCTCCCGAGTAATGATTGATGGAGGTTCGGCCGTCAACATCCTCCCAAAATGGATATTGTCCAAGCTTGGCGTACAAATAAACCTACTTTTTGCAACCTGATCATCCAAGGCTTCAACCAAAATGAACAAAGGCCCATAGGCATGATTAACCTCAAAACCAGGTTTGGGGATATTACTGAAACTACAATATTTCTGGTGATCGATGTTGATACATCGTACAACCCCTTATTGGGGCAGCAATGGATGCATAACCATCTACTTGTGCCATCCACCTATCACCAATATCTCAAATACCCTCAGGGGAATAAATAAGCAAGGATCGATGCTGATGATGATCCGTTTAATGATGTAGAGGCATATTACGCAGATGTGGGTTTCTATGTCAAAAGTACCCAAAGAAGCATTCAACAGAAGCCCAAAGAGGAAGCCCAAAGAGTAATCATGGACCTACCCAAATTGCAGTTCCAAAAATGGTATTTAAATATGCCCCTAAAGTCTCAAAGAAAAGAAGGACAACCAACCTTGGCATTGGTCAAATCTTCCCAGAAGCCTGAGAAGAACAAACCAGCCGATCCCTTCCAGATTTGTGAAGTTAAACAAATTGACCATCTTCAAGCTCTAAAAGGTGATCATCTACTCCCTTTGAGGAAGATGGACTGTACAATGGTAGAAACTACTTCCAGTCTTACTGTCCCAGTCAAGAAGAGAGGATAGAAGCTGATCCTCTTTAATTCTCTAGGTGTATATGATAGGATAAACTCCTCATGGACTGATGAAAAGAGCAAGGTCACCAATCCTTACAGGAAGAAAATAAGTTTTGGTAAAACAACTACCAAGTTCCTCAAAGGCCAAGGGTTTGATCCCGAAGAAGGAGAGCAAGTCAAAGGAACTCTCCTACCGGCTTACGAAGCCTTTCTCAAAATGGAGCAACATAAGCCCTAGATACTGGTAACTATGTTGATATCGATACGCCAGGAATTGGGTATAATCCTCCAGTCTTTGTATTTGGAAGAAATCACAATCAGACCGTAAATATGGTCATGGTTAGGGAGGAGCTCATGTCAGAAGAAGTCTCTAAGGAATGGCTTCCAGAAGAAGCGGAGTCCCTACAGGCACTCCATGAGTTAAGGCAGTGCATCAAGATATGATTGATGGCCTAGCTAAGATCAGTCTCTATGCATGGCAAAAATGACCGACAGCGGAAGTCATTCCCAGTATCATTATCCCATCCAGAGGAACATGGGAAAAGCCTATTATTTTTTATTCCACAGGGCAAGCAGGCAAAGCCACTCCCTGGAACAATAGAAGAGATAGAAGAATGAACCCTTATCAAAGGAAGCCCGTGTTTAATCCAGCAATCAAGAAAATGCTTGAAAAACATGGATTTAATATTGAAGAAGAAGAGTAGGCTGAGCACGAAATTATGCCAGCACTCAGGACTTCAGCTACCTATAAGCAAGTTGACTCCAACTTGGAAAAATCTGAGTTAGGAAATTCTGATCCTCCACCAAATGAAGATATGATATGGACCGTAAATACTATTACGGTAGATGAAGATTCCTCTTCGAGAGAACAAATGATCATGGAAGAACCAATGGAAGAAACGGAAGACCGTCCGGCTCCTCCAGAATTTGAAGCAGGAGGTCAAGCAACAGTTGATGATCTTCTTGAAGTTAACCTTGGCTCAGAACAAGACCCAAGGCCAACATTTGTCAGTGTTTCCCTCTCTGAAACATAAAAAGAGGAATATTTTTGTCTCCTAAAAGAGTACAAGGATGTCTTTGCATGGAACTATACATAAATTTCTGGCTTAGATCCGAAAATTGCAGTCCATCATCACAACTCGAGAGGATGTCAGGCCAATCAAGCAGGCACAAAGACGAGCTCACCCAGAACCGATTGCTCAATTGAAGCCGAGGTAGATAAACTCCTCAAAGCTGTTCATAAGTGAGGTCAATACCCTACTAGGCTTGCCAACGTTGTTCCCATAAAGAAGAAGAACGGACAGATCCGAGTTATTTATTTATTTATTTAAATAAAAGCCACTCAGAAGGACTGGGGGGTTTGGTAGACCCCTACTGGTTTATTAATAACAAAAAAAGATGGAGGGGGGGGGGGGGGCATAAAACCTGACCCCTACAAAAGAAGAGAAGAAAGAAAAAGATGCGGGGGGGGGGACATAAAACCTTACCCCTAAAAAAGAAAAAAAAACTGGGGGGGATATAAAACCTTAACTCTAAAAAAGAAAAAAAATCGGGAGGACATAAAACCTTAACCCTAAAAAAGAAAAAAAATCGGGGGGACATAAAACCTTACCCCTACACAAACGAGCCAAAAGAAAAAAAAAGAAGAAAAAGAAAAAAACATCAGAATACATTAAGCCTTCATCTTTCTAAAGTTCCCAATGCCTCTTTTGTCCAAAAAAAGCAAGGATTTTATCTTATCCGGAATATTCCTATAGGAAAGCACACAATTGGATGACAATAGTTCATATCCAATATTAGCTAGACCATCAGCCACAGAATTAGCTTCACGATAAATATGCTTAAAAGAGAAGCTAACTTGAAAAAGGCTTTATATCTTATTATCCCAATACCAATTCTTCCAAGAGAAAAATTAAACCATTCCACATCTTAACTAGAATTTTTGAATCTGATTCAATGTCAATATTGCAAATACCAAGATTCTTACACAAAATCAATCCATCCAGAAGAGCTTGAGCTTCAGCAGTGTTGTTGCTTTCAATGCCATAGTAAGAATAAAAACAAGCAACAAATTCTCCATTATGATCTCTAATAATCCCACTTCCACCAAGTAGCCAGGGTTTCCCCTTGAAGCACCATCTACATTTAATTTCATTCTACCCTTGGAGGGTAGAGCCACTTCACGTACAAAGATGGAGAGGGGGAGGGCATAGTCTGATTAATACCAAATACAGGAGCCAAATCCAATTTTTTCCGAGGGTAAAAAGAGACAATATCCGAAATCCTCCTTTTAATGTTATCCTATAAGTAATTTATAGGTCTGGACTTACCATTATTTTTTCTGTAGCATCTCTCTATCCAAATCTCCCAAACTATCAGAGCAAGCACAAAAAAGAGAATATTATTTTTCCTGTGAGAAGCTGCATGATACCATCTGCAAAGATTGCATTTGATATTATCTTGGAAATGAAAAGGGATAAACTAACAGGCCGAGAAAAAATGCCATAAAGTCATAGCAATTTCACTTCAAACAAGTAAGTGAGAAATATCTTCTATTCTAGCATGCTTACAACAACAACATTTACTCACCATAGGAATACCCAACCTTTGGATAGCTGAATCAGTTGGAATAGCATTATTAAAAATTTTCCAACAGAAAATCTGAACTTTTGAAGGGATGATAGAGTTCCAAACTGCAGAAGCCCAATGTTGGCTAAGATTTTTAACCCTTAAACAATTCTAGGCCGACTTAGCAGATAATATCCCAAATGGAGAAAATTTTCAAATAAAGGCATCTTCTTCCATAGAAGTAAATTGACTCACCTGAGAAAGATCCCATTCACCATTTACATTAAGGATAAGACTAATATTTGGACTATATGTAGGAGGAGTTAGAGCCAAAGAAATGAGAGCTTCATCTCCAAACCACCAATCAAACTAGAAGTTAACTTTTGAATCATTACCAATAAGAACTGTAGAGGTGGGGAGCATAA
This sequence comes from Tetracentron sinense, assembly GCA_015143295.1. Classification (NCBI taxonomy): domain Eukaryota; kingdom Viridiplantae; phylum Streptophyta; class Magnoliopsida; order Trochodendrales; family Trochodendraceae; genus Tetracentron; species Tetracentron sinense. The sequence goes on along the minus strand of CM026567.1, from coordinate 3,323,221 downwards.
GCTGGAAGACTCCACAAATAGCAGACCAAAGTTTAGAGGTTCCCCTATTAGGGATAGAATTACACATGATCCACATTGTATCTAGCTTTAAAAACTTGAGACCAAAGGCTTTTCGAGGAGTAAATTTTCAAGGCTTGTTTAACTCTAAAAGCATTTGAAAATTCAGCCATCTTTCTAATATTTAGACCTCCCTTCAAGCAAGGTACAATGCACTTTTTGTAGCTGACCCAGTGACACCTTTTAGAATATTCAGAATCATTCCAGAAGAAGTTTGCCAAATATTTATCAATAGAAATACAAATACCAGTAGGAACATGAACTCCAGCTAAGATGTAGGCAGGAATGGAAGATAGAACATGCTTTATCAAAATCAAACGCCCTCCAACAAAAAGAAGCTTACTAGCCCACCCAGAGATACGTCTCTGAATTTTATCAATCAAAGGAAGAAAATAAGACTTTTTCTAATGACCTTTAATTAAAGGAATCCCAAGATAAGTGAGAGGGAAATTTTTGAAGTTAAATCCAGTGAAAGTCGAAATATTTCTTTTCCAAGAGATGGGAAGCTTATTAGAACCATATAAAGAACTTTTTCTCTTGTTTATCTTCTGACTAGAAGAATCTTCATATAACTTTAAGAAAGAGAACACTTTCTTTATGGTTTTAGAGTTGCAATTGCAAAAAATGAGCGAGTCATCAGCAAATAGAAGATGATATACCGGAAACCCATTCCTACCAACATTATACGAAGTTGATTGGATAGATAAAACCACCTTTAATCCTCTACTAAGAACCTCTTCAGCTATTATGCAAAGAGCATGTAAAGTCAAAAGTTTTGTGTTGGCAAAATTTCGAACCCAAAAAGGTTGTATAGTGCTCCTTAGGTCATCATCCGGTTCGAAGCAAAGCGAAGAAGAAGCCATGCAAAACTATGAAGATTCATCACCCAAATTTGGCTCATTATTTAGGATGGTAAGTGAGACCTAGAAGACCAAAAAAAAACAACCAAAATCAAGGAATTTAGTTCCAAAAAGCCTAGGATAAGTGAGGTAGTGCATTAAGGATTTAAAGTCAAAAATATTCAAAAAAGTCACCTCAAGGTCCCTGACCACTTAGGGTCGACCCTGAGTCTCTAAAATTTTGTATGGTGCAATTAGGCAGAGAGGCAAAAATCCCAAGGTCGACCCTGAAGGACATTTCGGTCGACCGAAATACCATGTTGGGTCGACCCAAATGTCCTCCAGGGTCGACCCTGATATGGGTTTTTCACTGATTATCATTCCAGCACCTCAGGGTCGACCCAACTGACTCCTAGGGTCGACCCTGATATGAAAAAACTTTCTAAAATCATTTTTAGCATGTTCTAAACTACTTGGGGTGTTCCTTTATTCAATGGGACTCCCCTAGTTCGTGAACCCCATCTTTTGGAGAGTTGTTAGAGCATCTTAGGCTCACTCTAGAGTTCATCTAAACTCTGGAAATCATTTCACTTTATCTCCATTAATTTACTCTAGGGTTTTGCAAGTGTTTCACTCTCATTATCATGAACTTGCATTAGATGATCCTCAACCTTTGATGAGATCACCCTAGAGCTTTTCTAAACCCTAAAACCCATTGTGTGCTCTTATGTGAGCATTAGTTGGCTTGAGCCAAAGCCGTAAAGGATGGGGATCGATCTTCGGAGATCGTGGTTGATCACTTTGAGCAAGATTGGCCGGTGAGGAACTGGAGCTGCTGTTGAGGAGATCGAACGTGCTGTGTTCATGGGTTGCAAGCTAAGGAATCGATACTGAGGAACATTGTGTCGTATCTGGTTGGGTAAGATTTGAGTCTTGTATTGTTCAACTCTTCTCATAGTGAATTTTGTGTTGAAGTAGGTCTCGTGGTTTTTCCCGGAAGGGTTTTCCACGTAAAAATCTTGTGTGTTCATGTGAGATTGATTGTGTGTGATTGCCTAAAATTAAAATTGGTAGAAAAACTTGAGTAGACCTATTCACCCCCCCTCTAGGTTAAAGAGTACATTGAAATAAGGAATTTCAATTGGTATTAGAGCGGGTTCACTCATAAGGCTAATTCCTTAAGTATGATCTTGTGTCTATCCTTAAGTCAATGACTACTTTAAGAGATTGTGGATCCATCTCTCGTCCCCCGTTGTTTGATGAGAACAACTATGCATATTGGAAATGTCACGCCCCAAAATACCCCCAAGGAGTTTAGGGATATTTTAGATGTGACACTTCGTACCTGCCAAACCATCCTGTAATTAACAAGAGAATACAGTACAAAAAAAAAAGATAATCAGAGCGCAGAAGCTAAATATAAATTGCAGAATCGCAAACAAATTTTTCCTTTCTTTATAATGATCCAAACTATAGTATTCCAAGTGGACATAGTTATATACAAAACATGTCTAAGTCTAAGGTGGATAGGCCCACCCATCAAAATACAAAAGACAAAATACGACTCTATCTCGCTCAATAGTCACCCCCTTGGGGCCAGTGGTCTAAGTCTCTAGCCTCAGCCTGAGGCTCGACTACCAGATCCTCATAAGGTTCCTCCTCACCGTAGTCCTCCTCTATCCAAGGACCCGGATCGCATATGTCAAGAGGAGCTCGTGTACCTGCCGACATGAAAGTACGGCTGAGCATGGAATACTCAGCGAGTACAAACTCCTAACCAACAATGGTAATAACGAACAACATCATATACAAGTAATAGAAGGAGTACAATTCATAATCAATTTCTAACGACATCATACATAAACGTTTCATCAAGTATAATTGTTATGAAACCAAAACACGTCTATGAATCATACGAAACCTCTTTGAGTTATCCTTTCAATATTTCTTATGAGCCAGAGGTTAGCACCCGCATATCCCTGGGCTACCAACCTTCTTGACAGTACAATATATTTCTTATGAGCCAGGGGCTAGCACCCGTATAATCCCTGGGCTACCAACCCCCTTGACAGTACAATATATTTCTTATGAGCCAGGGGTTAGCACCCGTATAATCCCTGGGCTACCAACCCCCTTGATAGTACAATATATTTCTTATGAGCCAGGGGTTAGCACCCGTATAATCCCTGGGCTACCAACCCCCTTGACAGTACAATACCTTTCTTATGAGCCAGAGGTTAGCACCCGTATAATCCCTGGGCTACCAACCTCCTTAACAATACCATTTCTTTTCTTATGAGCCAGAGGTTAGCACCCTTAACCGGGGCTACCAACCTCCTTGACAATATCCTTCATCTACATATGTGCTGGTGCATAGCAATCGTGAAATCATGATGACATATAGCATTTTAACAATTCCCAACTCATGTGAGAATTTAAGAAGCGAAATAAACACATGTATACAACTTGTCAAATGGGGAACATTTATGTGACTCATGCTTTCAAATCTTAGTTTATTCATGCATTCTATCAAACATGTGGTGTTCAACCTTTTTACCTTTAGTTATTTCATATTTTCTCATTCGAACATTTCATCAAACACTTGGGGTGTGTTCATTATGCGTAATATGCCCTTCCACCATTTTTTCATCATTCAATACATCACAACATGGCATCCAATCGCCTCCACTCCTCATCCATTCATACATTCAACCTTTTGTTTGTATTATCTTGTTTATGTTTTAGGGATTTAGCATATACCAACACAAGGGAGCAATGGGGAAGATCCAACACATATTTATTTAGGAAAATCCTAGGTTATTACCAAAGTAACTAGGAAGAGTGTACTAACCTTGAAAAGGGAAAGAAAAATCCTTGAGGATGATGTAGAAACGCTGCCCTAGCTTGGAAGAGGTACTCCACACGAGCTTGAGGTTGGATTTGGAGAATCCAAGCCTTTAGAACGGTTCTAGGGTTCTAAAACCCTTGATTCTCTCAAGTGGAAAACCCTAGATGTAAATCCCCCTTCTCTTCTCTTCTTCTCTTTCAAAACCTTCTAAGTGAGGTGAATGAAGCCCTAAAGGCTCGGGCAAGCCCTTATGGGTAAGGGTTAACACCCAAAAGACGAAAACGCCCTTACTAAAAATTCTGCAAAACTCGATAGACCGAGCGATCGGTGCTTATGACCGATCGATCGGTTGCCGACCGAGCGATCGGTGTTATTGACCGATCGACCGGTCAAAAACATGCTCTCTGGAAAATTTCCCCATATAAAATTTCTGACCAGTCGATAGCCACCGATCGATCGGTTTTGGACCGATCGATTGCTGATGAGGACCGATCGATCGGTGCTCTGCAGGTTCCACTATTTTGACCATATCTTTTGACTCGTTCGTCCGATTTTGACGATTCAACTTGCGTTGGATTCGTCTTTCAAAAATGGATATTTCTAACATTTCGAAATTTCCGATTTCTCCCTTATTTATTAATTATACTATGAGAAAGGCCAATTGGTAACGAAAATGCTATTCATTAAAGTTGGAAAAGTCCGGGGTGCTACAGGAAAGCATGAATGAGAGCATTTCTCAAATCCATAGACGAGAGAATCTGGATGTCCATTCAGGATGGATGGACCCCACCGGTGAATATTCTAAGTGATGTAATTCTCACTAAGAGTACCAAAGATTGGAGCAAAGATGAGCTCGAGACAAGTGGTTGGAAAATGAAAGGTCTTAATGCAATCTTTACTGTGGTCACTATTGAAGAATTCAGACGAATCTCTTCATGTGAAACAAAAAAGGAGGCATGAGATATTCTGGAAATGACTCATGAAGGTACAACCACTGTCAAGATCTCTAAGCTTTAAATTCTCACCACTAAATTTGAAAATCTGAAAATGGAGGACAATGACACGTTTGATGAATTCTATGCTAAACTAAGTGACATTGTTAACTCCAGTTTCAACCTGGGTGAGAAAATCAGGGAGTCCAAAATTGTTAGAAAATTTCTTAGATCTCTATCAGAAAGGTTTTAATGTAAGGTCACTGTCATCGAGGAGAGCAATAATGTTGATGCTCTCAAGATTGAGGAATTGGTCAGTCACTCCAAACCTACGAACTCAATCTTCGACCATCCAAGAAAACCAAATCTGTAGCCTTGAAAACTGTCAAGGAGACCTTGGATGAGAATGACAGTGATGCTGAGTTGGGAGAGAAGGAGTTGGCTCTATTTGTTAAGAAAGTTCAAAAATACCTAAAAACAAATAGAAGGTTTAAGCCTAAACCAGGAGGAAAACCTCTTAAAAAGCCAAAGTCAAAACCTTGGGATAACAAGAAAGTCCCTAAAGGAAATGACAAGAAATCTCGTGGCATTCAATGCTATGAATACAAAGGCTATGGCCACATTTCACCTGATTGCACTAACAAGAAGAAGAGTAAGGGAAAGGTGATGAATACCACATGGGATGACAGTGAATCTGAGGATGAACAATCTAAAAGCTCTATCTCAAGTGAGGAATCTGAGAACCATGTGACTTTCACTGTCACCCTATCTGAGAGTGTCAATTCTCCCACTAATCAGAAAGAGAAGAGTGATGAAGATCAAGTGAGTGAGTCTAGTGAAGATCATGATCAGAATTACACTGTCTATGAGTCTGATGAAGATATGTATACAGCCTATGAAAGGTTATTTTCTGAAAGTCTCAAGCTGAAGAAAGCTAAGATCTCTTTGAACAAAAAACTTAAAGTTATCCAACAGGAAAGAGACTCTTGCAAACTAGAAGCAGAAGGGAAGAATGCTCTAGTTTCTCAGCTTGAAAGGGAAAAAGCCGAACTGGTGTCCAAACTAGAATTCCTTGAGGAAGAAAATGCCTCTTTGTCCAAATGGATCAAGGTTCTAGAAACTGAGGAAGATAACTCCATGAGTGTATCTGAAAAGTCAAAGACTCGCATTTCAGAATTGGAATCTGAAAGAAATAACCTTATTGAAAAAGTTAGATTTCTAGAAAAGGAATTTCTTGATATTCTGAAAGTTAAGGATGGGCTAGCTAAGAAAGTAATAGAACTCAAAAAAGAAGCTAGACTCCTTAGCAACACTCAAGTCTTAGATAAACTGGCTAGTATGCAGCGCTCAACAGTAAACATGTCTGGCATAGGACATCCAGACAGACCTTCCGGTCCCTTGAATGTCGGAACAATGTCTACTGCAACATTTGAACCAATACATGAAAATCCAAGATTTGTGAGTTCCAACTCCTCAGGATCAAAAGTTAGGATGCAAAACTCTCAGTTGTACAAAACCTTTGTCACGTCTGGACAAGGTAAAAATTCAACTGAAGCTAAGAGAACTAAAGTTCAGCCCCAAGCTAAAAGACCTCCACCTCCCAGGTTCATTCCTACTTGCCACCATTGTGGAGTGAAGGGTCACACTCGACCTAATTACAATGCCTTTAGGAGAAATTCCCGAAATGGTTCTTGGAATCAAACACAACATCAAGGGAATTTCCAAAGGCAAATTCAAGCATTAGCAGAAAAGTCTAGGAGTTTGAGTAAAGAAGTGATGAAAGTCGTTCAACTCTCTAGTACGCAATATGGTCGTGATACTTCTTATGCTCATCATGAAGAAGGTAATAGGATGGACCAAAATGTTAGGGTCTTGCAGAAGAGAAGGAAGAACAAGATACCCAATAAAAAGGTCATGCTTACAAATGAAGTGAACAAAGACAATAGGGTTGCCCAAAAGTCTAAGTTCATTTATGTAAGAAATGATGATCTAAAATGACTTGTCATCAACACTGCTTTGAAAGCCTAAAATTTTGACATGTGGTATTTTGATAGTGGATGCTCCAGACACATGACAGGTAACAAGTCCCTCTTCACTCATCTTGTGGAATGCTCAGATGGGACTGTTACTTTTGGTGATGGAAGCAAATCCTTTGTGAAAAGAAAATGTGTCATCCAAGAACCAGGCATTCCAAAACTGAAGGATGTCTTGTTTGTAGAAGGACTGAAAGCTAATCTAATTGGTATAAGTCAATTGTGTGATGATCACCATGCTGTCCATTTTACCAACAACAAGTGTTCTGTTGTGGATGACAAATGTGTGTGTGTTTTGGAAGGGTCAAGAACCACTGATAATTGCTATGGTTTAATTCCAAGTGATGGTTCTTCTCAAATTTGCAACAGGGCAAAAGTTGAAGAAGTTGAACTGTGGCACAGGAGGCTAGGTCACATGAATTTCAAAGACCTAAGCAAACTCTCAAAACATGAGCGTGTGAGAGGTGTACCAAAACTAGGGAAGCCCTCTACTGCTATGTGTGGGCCATGTCAAATTGGTAAACAAATTAAAAGCCCACACAAGAAGACTTCAAATATTGCTTCCTCACACCCACTCGAACTGAAAGTCTAGGTGGTAAGCGATATATGTAGAACCTCGAATCCACATTTCACTAAGTGGTGAATAGTGTGTGAATAGTGCTCAAGTGTGGTCTTGTACACTAATGGGCCTTATGTTAATATACGTGTTTGGATTTATGGCGTGCATGTTCTAATAAGTCTACATATCCTTAAGGAGTGTGTTTTAAGCACTAAAGGTGTTGGAAATGGGATTGGAAAGGTCTAAAGTAGTGAAAATAAGGTTTTACAGCAAAACAGAGGATCACCGATCGCTCAGTGATAACCTCCGATCGACCGGTCTTATACCGATCGATCGGTAGCTATCGATCGGTTAACTAATTTGTATGGGAAAAAATTCCAGAGAGGGTGTTTTCAACCGATCGCTCGGTCAACCACCAATCGCTCGATCTGTACCACCGATCGATCGGTTATATGCAGATTTTTTTCATTAAGGGTGTTTAAGACTTTAGCCACTACCCCTTTGCCTATATAAGGCTTGTTCGTGCCTTAGGATTTCAGAAACCCTTTGTGCACTATTTTGAGAGATTTTGAGAGGGAGAAGAAGGAGAGAAGCTAGATTGTCACTCAAGCTTGAAGGGAGATCAAGATCCTTCCTTCCCTTGGTGTTTCTTCTCAAAGAACTTGAAGTTTTTCAAGTGTTCCAAGCTTTTGGTATCAAAATCACTGATTTCATCAAGGTAGATACACTCTACTACCAATCTAGTGATACTACTAGTTACCTTATGTTGTTCTTCTTACTCTATACTTTATAACTCTTGATTATTATGGTGTGAAGGGTTGTTTTTATACTTGGATGTAAATTATCACTATGATGCACTCTAAGTGTTTGGTTTATTGCCTTTAAGGGTTTTTGAAGATTAAATATGTTATTCTTTCATATGCTCGCATGTCTCGCATGAACCGATGTTTTCCATGGATTTTTAAAAGTATGAAAAAGGGTTTTGAATAAATGACTTATATGAATGATTCTAAGCAACTCTATGATATCTCTAAGATCGGTTCACAAGCCCAAAAGGATCATGATACACTCACAAGAACTCCATGATAATGTCTAAGATCGTCTCACAAGCTCATAAGGATCATAAATGAAAATGCTCTAAGATCTCTATGGTATTGGCTCTATGGTATTTGCTCTATGGTATTGCTTTATGTCTCTACGGATCATAAATGACTCTAAGGAACTCTATGAACTCTATGAACTCTAAGAACTCACAAGGCTATGATTATCGCATGATTCACACGGTTTTGGTTTCGGATTTCATCATATGTGTTATCTTACAGTTTCCACGCTTTGACATGTTTTAAGGATTTCATTCTCCATGATTCACATGCTCTATGTTATTATTGCTTTATTGTTTGTAGTTTGTATATGCTGAGTATTCCACGCTCAGCCAATATTTGTTGTCATCGGCAGGTGCCTAGGTTCCTTTCGATTTGTTCGGTATGGAGCCTTGGGTAGAGGAAGAGTACTTCGACCCAGAGCCTTCTATGGATCACTACCATGATGATGGCCCGATAGATAGGCGTCATGATTTTGACTTCTGTTGATCGACTTAGAAAGATACAGTGTTTTGTCAAGTGAGAGGGAGACTTGTCCACTCCACCATTTTGGATACTTATATAGTTGTAATTTTCTCGGTTCAAACTTGGACCGAGTAATAGAAGTGTTAAGTTATATTTTGGCTTCCACTATATTCAGTTATATTTTGCTTCCTCTATGCATTGTAAATCATTTCTGCTATGTACGTTTGTGTAATCTGACAGATTTCTATGCGTGCCTTATGTATCATATTGGAGGTATGATACGGCGGTCACGAGTCAAAGTATCCCTACCTCCTAGGGGGTATTTTGGGTCGCGACAATATATCCTAGTGATGGTTGACGATTTCTCAAAGATGTCATGGGTGGCATTCATAAGAGAGAAGTCGGATGCTTTTGAGAACTTCAAGAACATTTGCTTGAGAGTGTAAAATGAAAGGGGATGCCCCATCACTTGAATTCAAAGTGATCATGGAAAGGAGTTTGAAAACTCCAAGTACAATGAGTTTTGTGATGAATCAGGGATCAAACATGAATTTTCAACACCAATAACACCTCAGGAAAATGGTGTTGTGGAAAGAAAGAACAGGGTGCTTCAAGAGATGGCTAGGGTGATGCTTCACAGCAACAACCTGGCAGCTCATTTCTGGGCTAAAGCAGTTAGCACTGCATGCTATATTGTAAACAGAGTCTACACTAGGCCCAGAACTAGGAAGACACCCTATGAGTTGTGGTACGACAGAAAACCAATGTCAAGTACTTTCGAGTATTCGGAAGTAAATGCTATATCCATAGGGATAGAGATCAATTGGGTAAGTTTGATTCCCAGAGTTATGAAGGGATTTTTCTTGGATATTTCACAAATAGTAGGGCTTATCGAGTGTACAACTTGAGAACCTCTACTGTTATGGAATCCATAAATGTGGTGGTTGATGACTCAGGATCTGAGTCCTTGCAACTAGAGGATGACAATGCTGATGAAGGTGTGAAAATTCCAACATCTAAATCAGAAGATGAATCACCTTCAAAGTCACCTCCTAAAAAACCTACACATCCTAGGGTTATGAGACCTCACTCCTAAACTGAAATCATTGGAAACCTTGAAAGTGGAGCGAGAACTCAAAAACAAGTTGAAAATGAAGTTAGTCACTTTTGCTATACTTCTACATTCGAACCCAAAAATGTAACTGAATCTCTCACAGATGAAAACTGGATAAATGCCATGCAAGAAGAGCTAAATCAGTTTACAAGGAATGATGTTTGGTTTTTAGTTCCTAGGCTTAAAAATACAAATGTTATTGGTACTAAATGGTTTTTTAAGAACAAATCTGATGAACATGGTACCATTGTAAGAAACAAGGTTAGGATAGTTGCACAGGGATACACTCAGATTGAGAGCATTGAATTCGATGAAACTTTTCCTCCTGTTACCTGACTAGAGTCTATTAGGATCTTGCTACCTGTTGCATGTCATCTCAAATTTAAACTCTTTCAGATGGATGTCAAGAGTGCCTTTCTGAATGACATTCTTCAGGAGGAAGTTTATGTGGAACAACCAAAAGGGTTTGAGTAATCATCCTGATCAGGTTTCAAATTAAAAAGGGCTCTCTATGGTTTGAAACAAGCTCCTAGAGCTTGGTATGAGAGACTGACTGCATACCTCTTAAAAAATAGATTTTTGAGAGGGGGAGTAGACAGGACCCTATTCATTAAAAACATCAAGGATGATATGGTTATTGCTCAGATCAATGTTGTGGATATTGTATTTGGTTCCACATCAGACTCTCTTGCTCACTCATTTGCTGAACAAATGAAGAATGAATTTGAGATGAGCATGGTTGGTGAACTGAATTTCTTTCTTGGTCTGCAGGTCAAACAAATGGGCAATGAGATTTCTGTATCCTAAACTAAATATGTCAAAGACCTTATAAAGAAATTTGGCATGAGCTCAGCTAAACATGCTCGCACTCCTATGAGCACCACCACCAAACTTAGCAAAGATGCTTCAGGCAAAAGTGTCGACCAAACCACATACCGAAGTATGATTGGTAGTTTGCTCTATCTAACTGTCAATCGTCCTGACATTGCCTTTAGTGTTGGAGCCTGTGCTCACTATCAAGCAAGCCCCAAAGAGTCACACTTACCTGCAGTCAAACGTATCATTCGATATGTAAGTGGAACTCTATCTTTTGGCCTCTGGTATCCCTTTGATACTACTGCCGTGGTTGTTGGATATTCCGATGCCGACTAGGCTAGAAATGCTGATGACAGCAAAATCACCTCCAGAGGATGCTTCTATGTTGGAAACTGTTTAGTTGCTTGGCTTAGCAAAAAACAAAATTTCATCTCCTTGTCTACTACCGAGGCTGAGTACATTGTAGCCAGCAGTTGTTGCACTCCACTTCTGTGGATGAAACAGATGTTGCAGAACTACGGGATAGAGCATGGCACCATGACTATGTATTGTGATAACACAAGTGCCATCAACATCTCTAAAAATCCCGTGCAACACTCTCGCACCAAACACATAGACATTAGACACCACTTCATTCGAGAGTTTGTTGAGCAATGTATTGTGACATTGGAATATGTGCAAACTGATACTCAACTTACGGATCTCCTCACCAAACCTCTAGACTCCCTTAGGTTTGAGTTTCTTAGGAAATCCATCGGTGTGTGCGGTATTGAGTGATTGAGTGCTTTCTGTTAGACTAGGTGATCTCATATCCATATCTCTTCCTAGCTCTATTCCTCCGGTGTAATCAGTTTTGCTTACTTTGGCTTTTGTTTGTTTCCCTTATTTCAAAAAAAATCCAAAAACATTGAATTATTCAGAAAATCCAAAAACATTAAAAAATAAAAAAAAAGTCCAAAAAGATTTTTGTTTTCTTTTAGTTAGGCATATTGAAAAATCCAAAAACATTAAAAAATCAGAAAAACTTCAAAATGATTTTTGTTTTCTTTTAGTTAGGCATTTTTGAAAAATACAAAAACATTGAAAAATAAAAAATCCAAAAAAGAGTTGTCTTGGAGTTGTTTGCACATAGATTATCTTGCTAAATACAATTAGAAATATGGCTTATACTGTTGCACTATCACATGCACTTGCACTCTGACTATCACCTGCAGATGGTACATATCCCTATGAATAGGTGATAATATTAGTCATGATGGTTCTTCGAGTTGATAAAGTCTGTTTTGACCATGAAGGTACCATCCCTCAAAATGTGCCCCAGTTTGAAGTCTTATACAATGGAAAGGGTTACCTTTGGGATAGTGTGAAAGCCACTATTGGATGCAAATAGTATGAAATGCCTACTTAGGTGGACAGTAGGTATTTATCTGGGTCCCTAGAGTGTAAGCCCCTGTTGTCAATAGCTAGGGCTACCTACCCCATCAGTGTGAAAGCCGCTATTGCATTCAACAATTCAAAAGAAAACGACTGAACAAGAATAGCTTCACAAAACAGTCAATTTCTCCAATACTATGAGTTCACACAGTATTTTAAGGGTAAAAATAGCACATAAATTCTTAATCTTTCTAGATTACCCTAAGTGAGTCTCTCAGTATTTTTTGAAGCTTGTTGTTCCTGAAATGAACTAATGTCTTTATCTGTCTAAGGGTGCCTACTTCTAAAGGAGTCCGGTTAGAATTTCACCTCACACACCTCAAATTTTTTTGGTAAAGCTTATTACCCACTGTACATTAGCTTGTGTGACTGTGTCTACTCTCCCTTGTGCCTAGTGTCGATGGAAATATCCTCATTTATTCATCATTCCATGCTATAATATCTTGGACATGTATTATTTGTCATATGCAAATTCTCATCCCTTGTATTCCTTTTGAAAATATCTTTTTACAAGTGTTTGAGAAAAATTGCATTCCTTTTGAAAATTGCAAACTTTTGGATGCTTTTGTGAAGAATGCATGCTTTACCACTATGACAACTTGCATGTTGTTGGATATTTTTGTGATGGTATTTTTTTGCAAGGTTGATCTTAATCTGTAGGCTTTTAGCTCTCTCATAGTGACAGCTCTTTCTCTCATAATTTGCCTCACTTGAAGCCAAAAAGGGATTGGTCTTTGTCCATACTAACTTGTGAACCTAGAGTCACTAGGGTGCCATGATATTTTGGATTGTATAGCCATTCTTGCAGATTTTTCTGAGTTTTTCTTTGGAGATTCTCTTCCAAAAAGCTGCCCCATACCATGCCATAGACAAACCAAAAGGGTCAAACTCAATCTTACACAAGTTTAGAATTTTTGGGGTAGAGGGTCGACCTTGGCAGTAGGTTTGGTCGACCGAACACAGTGAAATGGGTTTTCAAAACCCTCACTTGAGTCACATGGCTACTCTTTACCCTCTTTGCCTTCTTTCCTTGCAGACTCCAGTAGGTTCCCTTGCCATTTGCAGCATCACCCAGCCGTGTAACAGGCTGTCCAGCCCTTATCTTCAAGCCACACGATTGCTTCATGCTTCACGGTTTTGCTGGGCATTCCATGTTCTTGCGATTTCAAGCTCTCCTCTAACGAACCAGCTTCTTCCTAGGACTTCACGATTCCTCTATCAAGCTTCAAGCTTGATCATAGAGAGTTCTCAGCTTCCCTCCTTCTTCCACCGTGAGTTCCCAGTTGTTCAAGCTGTATTCTCTTCTCCACAGTCAGGTTCAGCACTCTCCGAACCCATCCCTAGTTGTTTGTGTGCTTCCACCCCACATTCAAGGTAAAATCCTACCCTTTTCTTCAGTTAATTTTAATATTGGGTCTATGGCACTTGAATATCTTCTTCTCACCATCTCCATCTTCATGGCAGGTCGTTCTAAGCGTCGCCTCATCATTTCACGGGATGAAGATGATGCTCCCCAGTCTGAGGATGCTTCTTATGATGCTACCCACGGAATTCATATGGGCAGTGCAGTACATTCTAGGGTTCCTCCACCCTCAAATTCCCATAAGAAAGCCATGGGTGCTTCCAGTTCCAAGACCTCTGCCAAATCCAGGGGCAAAACCCAGCTTCCCCCTCCCAATGAGCCTGAATGTGTGCGATTTCAAACCCCCGGATTTGTAAACATCATTAATTCTCGTGGTTGGTCTGGCCTTTTGCAATTGTCCGACCACGCCAGTTTGGACCTTGTAAGAGAATTCTATGTGAACATTTGCTCTGCCAATCCTCGCAAATTGTATTTCAAAACTCAAGTTTGGGGTAAGAAATTTGAAATTACTCCTGATGTTATTGCCTTTTTCACTGGCACTCCTAGGGTTCTAAACGCTTATTATCCTTATCAGTATCCCACTGATGAGGATAAGCATAATTGGATATGGTTGCCGACAATTTATGTGATGACCATTCTCAACGATAGCCACATCCTCACCTGCCTCACTCCAGTCTATCCTATCTAGCTCGTCTCCTTCACCTCATCATGTGCTCGAACATTCACCCTAGTGTTCACTCTACCACTCTGAATGCTGATCGAGCTAGGTTTCTATATAGTGTTATGACAGGGGACACCATAGACATAGGTGCCCACATTATCGACTTGATCTTTTAGGCTTACTCTGTGTCTCAAACGCGTGCTGCCCTTCCCTTTGGTGTTCTCATTACTAACATCATGGCTGCTGAGGGCATCAAGGCTAGTTCTATTGAGGTGTCCAGGCATTCTCTTAGCCCCATCTGTGGTCGTACTTTGACCAGTAGCATGTCCCATGCTGCATTGCCTGATCATGAGGCTGATGATGAGGTTGCCATCGATTCTTCGGTTCCGGTTGCCGGTTCATCTCCGAGCAGGGTTAGACCTCCTTCGGGTCCCCTTTCTTTTCGATCCATGGCAACCATGCTTGCCTATATGTCAGCTGCTCAGTCTGCTTTGGCCACCGATCTTCATGCATGCCTTGACACCCACGCGGTAGCTGCTCAGGAGAGTTTTTCGACGACCAATCGCCGGATTGATGCACTTTTCGATATTGTGCAGGCATCTCGCCAGGAGTTTCGCGATTTCCATACTCGATATGAGGATGATGTCGCTCACCATTTCCCTCCGCGCTAGGATGATTAGACATATTAGCTAGTCTTTACTTCTGTTATGCGTCCTGTGTTTTCTGTGTGTTGTGCACCTTTTGTTGATGTATCTGGGATGCTGGTACTTTGTTGTTGATAGGTTGTTTATGACTATGCTTTTTGCTCTTCCTCTGTCCTATTTATTCTCTCTGGCTACATGTTGCGATGTTCTCTCTTCTTTGTTTTTTTTTTTATCTTGGCAATTCAAGCCAAAAAGGGGGAGAAGTTGGTGTGTAATCATTGTGCACATTTTTCTTATTATCACATTGTGCAATTATGCATATTATGCTTCATTATCATTATCTTGTGTTGCACTAATTCACACTTGAACTGAACTATATTCACATGTTGCACATTATACCCTGTCTCTCTCATGGATTGATTCACATGTTTATAACTCTAAATTTTTTTTATAAGGGATCTCATATTGAGGGGGAGATCCATTGAAGTTATTGTTTTATAGTTTATGAAAATCCCCCATGCTTCACAAGGTATTGTGTTTTTTTGTTTTTCAGGGTTGATTGCTCCTCAATGGTCTTGAAGGCGTATTGCATCATGGAAGAAGTACAACTAGTCTAAAGTCATGTAATTGTCATACTCTTTGCTTTTCATGGGTTTAAAAGAGTTTGTAATGTCATGTCTTTTAGTAAAGGTTGTATGTTTTGTCTCGGAATTACCAAAGGGGGAGATTATAAAGTCAAAAGTTTTGTGTTGGCAAAATTCTGAGCCGAAAAAGGTTGTATAGTGCTCCTTAGGTCATCATCCGGTTCGAAGCAAAGCGAAGAAGAAGCCATGCAAAACTATGAAGATTCATCACCCAAATTTGGCTCATTATTTAGGATGGTAAGTGAGACCTAGAAGACAAAAAAAAAAACACCCACATGGAATGGACAAAAATCAAGGAATTTAGTTCTAAAAAAGCCTAGGATAAGTGAGGTCGTGCATTAAGGATTTAAAGTCAAAAATATTCAAAAAAGTCACCTCAAGGTCAACCCTAACCACTTATGGTCGACCCTGAGTCTCTAAAATTTTGTATGGTGCAATTAGGCAAAGAGGCAAAAATCCCAAGGTTGACCCTGAAGGACATTTCGGTCGACCGAAATACCATGTTGGGCCAACCCAAACATCCTCCAGGGTCGACCCTGATATGGGTTTTTCACTGATTATCATTCCAGCACCTCAAGGTCGACCTAACTGACTCCCAGGGTCGACCTTGATATGAAAAAACTTTCTAAAATCATTTTTAGCATGTTCTAAGCTACTTGGGGTGTTCCTTTATTCAATGGGACTCACCTAGTTCGTGAACCCCATCTTTTGGAGAGTTGTTAAAGCATCTTAGGCTCACTCTAGAGTTCATAAACTCTGGAAATCATTCCATTTCATCTCCATTAATTTTCTCTAGGGTTTTGCAAGTGTTTCACTCTCATTATCATGAACTTGCATTAGATGATCCTCAACCTTTGATGAGATCACCCTAGAGCTTTTCTAAACCCTAAAGCCCATTGTGTGCTCTTATGTGAGCGTTGGTTAGCTTGAGCCAAAGCCATAAAGGACGGGGATCGATCTTCGGAGATCGTAGTTGATCACTTTGAGCAAGATTGGCCGGTAAGGAATCGGAGCTGCTGTTGAGGAGATCGAATGTGCTGTGTTTGTGGGTTGCAAGCTGAGGAATCGATACCGAGGAATGTTGTGTCGTGTCCGATTAGGCAAGATTCGAGTCTTGTATTGTTCAACTCTTCTCATAGTGAATTTTGTGTTGGGCTAGGTCCCGTGGTTTTTCCCGAAAGGGTTTTCCATGTAAAAATCTTGTGTGTTCATGTGAGATTGATTGTGTGATTGCCTAAAATTAAAATTGGTAGAAAAACTTGAGTAGACCTATTCACCCCCGCTCTAGGTCAAAGAGTACATTGAAATAAGGAATTTCAGAGCAGGAGAGAGAGGGTCACCCTGCCTTAAGCCTCTCGAACTTTGAAAAAAACCATGCAATGACCCATTAACGATAATAGAGAAACTTTGATTCTTGATACATCCCTGAATGAGACTGATGAAATCCTCACATAACCCAAACCTCTTCAGAACATCAAAAATAAAAGGTCACTCCATACGGTCATAAGCCTTTTCCATGTCGAGCTTGATAGTTAAATTACCTCCAAAAGATTTCCTATCAATATCATTGGCTATTTCTTGAGCAATCGTGATATTCTCAGTAATGTTTCGGCTTTTAATGAAAGCACTTTTCTCCTCTGATATAATATTAGGAAGAATTTTGCCAAGCCTATCAGAGAGAATCCTGGAAAAGATCTTGTATAAAAAGTTACATAAGCTAATAGGACGATAGTCAGCAAAAGAAGAAGGATCATTGCATTTAGCAATGAAGGCTATAGCAATTACGTTAACTGATTTAGGGATATGAGACTCAGAGAAGAAATTTGTAATAACCTTAAATAAATCATCTTTTATGATATCCCAGCACGTATGGTAGACATTCCCATCAAATCCATCAGGACCCGGGGCACTGTCTGCATCCATACTGAAAACAACCTGCTTGACTTCTTCCATTGAGGGAATAGCCACAAGAGAGATATTATCCTCCATAGAAACCAAAGAATGGATGAGATCTAGAACATGATCATCAATAGAGCTAGAAGAAGACGAAAGAATCTTTTAAAAATAAGTAACAACTTCATTGGCAATATCAGATGGAGACTCCAACCATTCACCGTAATCATTCTTGATTTTCTTGATAAAATTCTTTTTTCTTCTTTGATTAACAACAGAATGAAAGAATTTTGTATTGTTATCTCCTTCCTTTAGCCATTTGATTCTAGATTTTTGACGCCAAAAGATTTCTTCTTGGAGAATGACTTGCTGAAGCTCATCCTTAAGGGAAAAAAGAATCTTCTCCTATCTCCTATCCTAATTTTCCTGCAGTTTTATCTCCGCACAACAAATCTGATCTTCCAGATCTTTTATTTTGATAAAAATATTTCCAAAGACCTCCTTATTCCAGTTTTTAAGGGAAGATTTTAATCTCCTAAGTTTAACAAAGAAAGATAAAATAGGAGGAGCATAATCATTCAAAAACCAAGAGCTTTGAACTAACCTTTTAAAACCAGGATGAGATATCCACATTTTCTGGAATCTAAAAGGAGAGGGAGTACGAGCAACAGCCACTTTGAAGTTCAAAATCAGAGGAGCATGATCCGAGTTAAGTCTGGAAAGATGCGAAACCTGAGAATTTGAAAATTTTTGGCTTCAAGCAGCATTAAAAAGTATCTGATCAACTCTAGCATAAATTCGGTTAGTCCCTTTTTGATTATTACACCAAGTGAATTTATTACCAGAGAAGCCCGCATCAATAAGACCCAAATCATTAATAAAAGAGAGAAAGTCTTCCATTGATCGAATGTTGATATCTCTGCCCCCCATCTTCTCATCAAGCGATACAATAGCGTTAAAGTCTCCAACAATAATTAAAGGATCATCAAAAGAAGAGAGAATAAGAGCAAGGTCGTTCCATAAGTGTTTTCTTTCTTCCCTTTGACATTTAGCATAAACAAACACATCTAATAATATCCAGAACCAAACCCCCAACATCCACAATGATAGCTTGATCCAGCGATGCGATTAGAGAAACAGATGAAGAGCATTTCCAAAATAGCCAAATCTTCGAGTGAAAAATAAAATCTGACATACCCATCATTTTACTGAGGGGATGAATCTTGTCAGAAGACAACATAGGTTCCATAATAGCAATCATAGCCAAGGTTCGAAATTTTGATTTCGCATGTCATTTCAAGCCATGGAAAAAAGATATATCAAGGATATTTCGTAAAATATATCGATATCAAGGGAACAATATCGCACGTGGAGGAAAATTTTGAAAAAAATAGTGAAAAACATGAAATTTTTCAATGAAACTTAAGGAAATGTTAAAATGGATGTTAATACACATCTGACAATCAAAAAAAAATTAAGAAAACAATAATGTGTATAAGAGATGCAATGAGAAGGGAGCCAAAGACGTGTGCGGATGATGACGACAATGTATGATTCACTAATATTGATGTAACTTACATAAAAAGTTGCATTCATTTCTCAATCAAGCATAACAATTAACTCACATACAATCAAAATTAATATTAAGAATAGTTAAATCATTACTAAGAATAGTTAAATTAAAAATATTGTATTAAGATTTTATTGAATTTTTTATTGTGTGTATATTAAAAATCAATACTAAGAATAGTTAAATAATATTTAATTTATAAAATATAATTAGGTTAATACTTGTAACATAGGGGTAATATGGTCATTTACACAATTAAAAAAAAAAATTATTGTAATTAGTTTAATCTAAGGGAGGGTTTTGAAATATAGATAAGAATGAAATTAATTTATAAAGAGGCATTTAAAATTATTATTTTATAAGATAAGTTCTATTTTGTAAATGACCATTACAACTTAAGTATAAATAAGTAAACAATAGAAAATTAAATTTTTTTTAAAAAAAAATAGTTGAAAATATTTCGATCGAAATCTACGAAATTTCGTCGAAATTTCATCGAAATATACGAAAATTTGTAAAAAAACGTGTAAGAAAATGTAAAAAAAAAAACCAGTAGAAAATATTTCGACCGAAATATTCGAAATTTTGACGAAATATACGAAATTTCAATAGAAATTTAAGAAATTTTGTAAAAACTAAAATACATGGTTCAGATATTTTGAAACCCGTCGAGATCGAGATATCTCGTGTGAGATATCGAAATCTCGTCGAAATTTCAAACCTTGATCATAGCTATATTATACAATTCAATCAACTTCTTTATCTTGGCTTTAGAAGCTAAATTCCTCACCCCCCTAATATTCCAAGATAGAAAACTAGACATAGGAAACTAGGGGGTTTTCTTCAATACTAGTTTGAGCAACCACTCTAGATTTTGTAATGATAGCTGAAGGGGGAACATTTCTTTTTTATTTTTTCCCCATCAACTTTCTGATCTTTGTGAGAATACAACTTAGAAATATCTTCAATGAAAGCTTTTGATTCGGCTATAAATAATTCATTCGGGGACAGAAATAGCATCATAAAGATCATTATGAAATTCGGAAGAAGCCGAGGGAAGCCATAATATATCATAAGTAAATCTCTTAGGCTTTGGAATTCTTACATGAGCTCGCTTTAACAGAACGCTCAAGTTAGAGATTAAGGGAACTTGAAAATCCTCTAACACATGCTACTTTGATAGATTATAACTTTCATGATTAGCTGCAGCTGGAGATGTACGAGGATCTTTAGGAACTCCAAGGTTAGAGTCTAGCTGAGGAGTTTGTATAGAGCTTGATAAAATATCTTCAAAGCCTTCTTGAGCAACTGAAGACTGATTTCCCAAACCGAATGTGGAATGAGGTTGAATGCTATCGAGTTGATCATTGGAAAAATCTGATGAGATAAGAACTGAGGGCAGACCCGAGTCGTCCTTTCCATAAAATCACATATTTTTGGTTCTTGATTCAGAAATCCTTGAACCTCTTGATGCCCCACTATCTTAGTCGCTGCTAGAAGATTAATCAAAGTTGCTTGATCATTAAGCTCAAGATCTATATATCCATTGGTATGCAAAAGTATTTCCTCTTCGTGATGATTTTCATCATCATTGAGATGGCCCTTTCCTTCCACTATATCACTGTTTAGCTTCTCTTTAGGTTGGATCAAAGGATCTAAATTAGGAAACGCTGAGGTGGATACAATCTTAGGAAAATCTGATTCAGCACACTTTCCAAACGCCTTCACAACCCAGATATGTGTTGGAACCGAAGCTATCTTTGATTGCTTACTATTATCTTCTTCAATAATCCTTGGATCCACAACTTTTTCATAATATTTCTTTGGTATTTCCTAGACAAAATTCTTCTTATATGGAAGTTTACAATTACCATCATCATGTCCAAGCTTTTGGCATCCAGAGCAAAAAGAAACTTCATTTTTATAAACAACTCTTTGCCATCTACTAGCATTACCCATTCCTGACCAAAATTGCTGGACTTTTTCTTTGCTAGCATCAATCTCCACGCAAATTCTAGCCAGGCTAGGTCTTGTAATATTCCGAGCAAGTCCATCCACAAGAAGAACTCTTCCTAACAAGTTGCCTATTGATGAAAGATCTTTAGGGTTGAAGAATTTAGGAGGTAACCTTGGCAAATTTATCCACACTAGCACAACAGAAGGTTCTTGCCCAGACCAAAATTGAGACGACCATTTAATGAATCGAATTAATTTTCCAACAATATAGCAGTATTCTTTCATCCAAACTGTAAGAAAATCATATTCATCTTGAAATCTAATAAGGATAAGCCTTGAATCCATAACACCCACTGAGAAGCTTTGGCTAATATGAAATTGCTCTTGGATGAATAACTTCAGAACTTCAAGCTTTGTTCTTCCATATGAACATTTAACGACCAGAGCGAATCGAAGAGGGTCTGAAGATTTCTCTATTTCTTCTGGCAAAAAATACAAGGCTGGTTCTCCTTGATAAATAGCAACTTTCTTTGTATCTAAAGCGTTCAATCTTATATCACCATTTGAGGATTCACCCGAGGGTGAGCGAGAGCCAACCGTAGTAGCAAATGTTTTGTAGATATTCACATTCAAAGAATCCTTTGGATCTGGTGGCCGAGGAGAATGATCCCCGTTCATGGGATCGACGGCCATGGAACGAATGAACAAACTCTAATTCTTTACGCAGAACCAGCAAGAGAACCTTGCTAACTTGCACCTAAAAACAAAAAAAATGCTAAAATGCTCAACAACAATGAGAGACATCTCCATAAACATACTATTAGATAGTTGGTCTCTCATTTGTATAGACTTCTGGGATTTGAATGAAGCCTCTCCCAAGGACGACTTCCTTTTTCTCATCACAGAAATGATGGTCGATGCTACAACTGGCTTTGAAGCCCTGTCCTTCATGGATGGATATTCCGGCTACAATCAAATCAAGATGGCTCCAGAAGATGAAGAGCTTACAACCTTCCGCACCCTTAAGGGAGTGTTCTGCTACAAAGTCATGTATTCGGTCTCAAAAATGTCGAAGCAACTTATCAAAGGGCCATGACCATCATATTTGGGGATATTCTCCATGACAAAGTCGAGTGCTATGTCGATGACTTGGTTGTCAACACAAGGCAATAAAGCAATTATCTGGATGATCTTCGGAAAATCATTAACAGATTACGGCAGCATCAGCTTAAAATGAACCCGCTCAAATATGCGTTCGGAGTTGCATCTGGGAAATTCCTAGGCTTTGTACACCATAGAGGAATTGAGATTGACCCTTTTAAGATAAAGGCCATTCGCAATATGCCCCCTCCAAGAAATCTTTGCGGGTTGAAAGGACTTCAGGGTCGACTTGCTTACATCTGGAGATTCATCTCTAATTTAGCCAGAACGTGCCAACCATTTTCTAGGCTGATGAAGGAGGGAATACCATTCCAATGGGATTAGGCTTGTCAAGATGCCCTCAATAGCATCAAAACCTATCTCACCAACCCACTAGTCCTCATGAATCCTATTAGAGGAAAGCCACTTATCTTCTATATAGCAGTGCTTGAAGGATCTCTCGGAGCTCTCCTTGCTCAGTATAACAACCAAGAAAAAGAAAATGCACTGTACTACCTAAGCAGGACTCTGGTTGAAGCAGAATACAGATATACGCCGATAGAGAAAGTCCGTCTAGCCCTCATCTTTGCTCTAAAGAAATTAAGGCATTATATGCTCGAGCATTCGGTGAAACTGATATTCAGAGCCGATCCTCTCAAATACATAATGTCCCGCCCCACTCTCTCTGGTAGAAGGGAAAAATGGGTGGTACTCCTGTCTGAATTCGAAATCGAATTCGTACCCCCAAAAGGTAATGAAAGGTCAAGCCCTTGCTGACTTCCTTGCAGCACATCCGATTTCTGTGGACTCGCCTTTGTTTCCAACCTCCCTGACGAAGAAGTTATGCAGGTACGGGTCAAACAAGGCTGGAAGATGTACTTTGATGGAGCTTTAGGAAGCCTTGATGGATTCAAACACATCAATCCGAAGGAGAACAAATCAAGAGTTGGTATTGTTTTTATCACACCAGACAACGCAATCCTACCATATTCCTTCACCCTAACAGAAGGATGCTCAGATAATGAAGTTGAATATGAAGCCCTGATAGCAGGTCTTGAATTGGCTCTCGAGATCCCGGTGGATGAACTAACCATCTATGGGGATTCAAAACTCGTCATTAAACAAATTCAAGGTTAATATGTCGTGCAAAGAGTCAGTCTCCTTCCCTATCAGAAGAGTGGATCAGCTATTTGCTTAAATTCCAAGAAACAGCCTCTTCCATGTCCGTAGAGGACTCAATAATCAAACCGATGCTTTGGCCAGTCTTACAACATCTCTAACTCTACCAATAGATAGAGTGCTGACTATCACAGTGGGGGAAAGAAGAACTCTCAAACCCCTTCTAGAGATAAATCTCCTAAAAACAGCTTGTTCTGTAATAATCAAAGAAAAAGACGAAGACTGATGACAGCCCTTCATCGATAATCTCCAACATGGTCGATTACTTGGATATTGTGCCAAACGCTTTGAAGTCCGTCGACGTATCACAAAGTTTATGATATTGGAAGAAACTCTATATAAAATGTCACTAGATGATATCTTAATGAGGTGCTTCTCACAGAAAATGAAATTGATCAAGTCATGGAAGAAACTCATGCCGGGATCTGCGGTACCCACCAAGTTGGGCCTAAGCTACAAATGCAGCTGAAAAGATTAGGCTACTACTGGCCTATGATGATCGCTGACTGTCTCAACTATGCAAGAAAATGCAAAGTTTGTCATCTCCATGTTGATTTTATACATCAGGCTCCCGACTCTCTTCACATGACAACATGTTTATGGCCCTTCGCGGCATAGGGAATGGATGTCATAGGACCATTCACCCCACCATCATCTGCTGGGCATCAATACATCCTAGCTACGAATGGACTACTTCTCAAAATTGGCCGAAGTCGTCGCTCTCAAAGATGTCAAACACCACTTAGTGGTAGACTTCATTCGAACCAAAATGATATATCGGTTCGGGATTCCAAAAAGCATTATCACGGATAATGAGCAACCTTTTCGAAGTGCCCCTATACATAAGTTGTATGCCAAATTTGGTATCCAAGAGAACCATTCCACCTGATACTATATAGTCGTGAATGGTCTCGCCGAAGCTTTCAATAAGATTTTGTGCAAAATCCTCAAGAAAGTAATGGACAAAAGCAAACGGGACTGGGACGAATGCCTACGCGAAGCCCTCTGGGCATACAGAACTACTCACTGGACTCCGACACAGGCCACGCCGTATTCCCTGGTCTTCGGCGATGAAGCAGTTCTCCTCCTAAAAATTCAAATTCCCTCCCTATGGGTGACAATTCAGCAGTCTATCATAAAAGAAGACTCAGCTAAAGCTTGTCTTACAGAGCTCGAAACTCTTGATGAACGTCGTCCAAGCCCAACAGAGTTTAGAGATGTATAGACAAAGACTAACTAATGCCTTCAACAAAAGAATATGACTAAGGTCTTTTAAAACAGGAGATTTGGTGTTAATGGTTAGGACTCCAATCATCGTCACTCGGCGAACCAAGGGAAAGCTCGAACCAAAGTCGGTCCATGGCCGGTAGACCGCCCCTCCAAGTCGGTTGACCATCCTTTAGTAATTGGGGTTTTTCCCCTTGTACACGAATTATAAGTAAGGATTAGGGTTTTAAACATCATTGGCCTATAAATAGCAACCCATTTCGTGGGTTTTAGGGTTCATAAACCTAAGGGAGAGTCTTGGGGAGAAAGAAGAAGAAAATCTAGGGTTTCTAAGGAGGGTTCTTAGGTGATCAAGATTAGAGCTTGGATTTCCAGTTTTCAAGCTTGGATATTCCTTCAAGGTGTTTCTCAAGAGTTGGATCTCGGGGATTTAACCTTCTCATTTCTCAAGCTCTAGAGTGAATGATTCAAATCCTTACAAGGTAGGTACCTTCTACTACCTAGCTTTGTTATAATACAAAGGTTGATAAAATAGGGTTCTATGTATGATTTTGAATAGAAATAGTAGATGCCCCAAACAAGTTAATGAGGTTATGATGAAATGTTTAGTTTGGATTATATATGTGTATGATCTTGCATGAGGGTATATCTTCTACTATTTTACATTATGAAGCTTCAAATATGAATAAAATGAAATGAAGAGCATGTTTAGCAATGAAATGGGGATGTGTAGCCTAAGTATGCTTATATTAATGTTGAAATGAAATTACCAAAAGCAAGTTTGAATGTTAAAGAGCTTTTAAGTATATCATGATGTTTACAAGCATGATGCACATGTAGGCATTGCATGACCAGAATTTTCTTTAACTTTTAAGTTCCGAGATTTTCAAATGAATCAAGTGATGAGTTTCCAAAATTACAATATGAACAATTGAGACACATTATGATTTACACAAGTATGCATGATAAAGCCAAATGTAAGGGTTGGTTAAGGATAGGGCATATCCAAGGATATGTCATATTTGGCTTTAAGAAAAGACAAGTAAAAATGATAATGTCAAACTTTGGGTTAGTTAAGGATGTTAGTGTGCCAAATTCAAGCATATTCAATGAAGGGTATTTACATACTCGGTTTCAAGTTGTTTTCAAGAAATTCCATGAAGGGTATTTACATACCTGGCTTCAAGTCGTTTTCAAAGGCACTATCATCTGGCTTCAAGCATGTTCAAGCAAGACAAGTATGATTCATGCAAGACAAGACAAGGCAAGTACGATTCAAATAAGACAAGCATGATTCTCACACGACAAGAACAAGACAAGAGCTATGTTTTAAGAACGAAAAACATGTTTTGAAAATACGAAAAGTAGGATTTTAAAGTATGGTTAGCAAGCATGCATATGTGATTTAAGATTATTTTCGCATTTGGATTCATACATGCATGTGAGTTATACTGTTCTAAATTTCAAGTATGTTATGATGTATATTATATTACTGTTAGCTAATAGTTTGTACACGCTGAGTATTCCACGCTCAGCCGTACATTTTTATGTCGACAGGTACTCATTTTGATATTTGTGTGCTGGAACCATGGGTCGAAGATGAGTATATTGAGGAACCAGTAGGTGGCATTCCCGAGGAGGGAAATGATTTGGACAGGTGGCCTTACGAGACTTATTATTGAGAGACGTGAGGGAGTGTCATGTATATGTTTTGATGAGTGGGCATGTCCACTCTTATTTTTGGATGTTGTTATTGTATAAAACTCTTGGAATACAATCATGTATATAAAAGAAAATATTTGTTAGCTTCCATTGTAGCATGCCTTGTTATTGTGCAGATTGGTTGACATGGCAAGTCAAGTCACAAGCCAAAGTCTCCTAAACTTCTAGGGGGATTTTGGGACGCGACATTATGTCTATTTCTTTAGCCTTAAGAAGGCAGTGCTTAAATAGAGCAATCTGTGATACAAAAACCATGCTAGGTTGTGCAAAACGACCTATCAAAAACCTGTCTAGAAAAAACCTATCCAGAAATGTCCAAACAATGGGATAGATGGATAGATCACCTCTGCTTGCATTATGCTTTTCAAATCAACGAC
Source organism: Tetracentron sinense (assembly GCA_015143295.1). NCBI lineage: Eukaryota > Viridiplantae > Streptophyta > Magnoliopsida > Trochodendrales > Trochodendraceae > Tetracentron > Tetracentron sinense. Next base: position 3,296,648 of record CM026567.1, on the reverse strand, counting down.
ATTGCAAATGGATCAACCTTTTTCACCTTTGACTCTCTCTCTCTCTCTCCCTCTCTCCCTCTCTCAACGATTGCATCTCTTTTCTTCTCGATCTGAGTAGGATTGGAATTTGAGGTACTTCTTGGACTCAATGAGGTTTTATGATTTCTTAACTAGAGAAAGAAAAGAAGAGGAAGGGAAGGAGATGTGTGAGTGGGAAAGAGAAACGGATTAGAAGGTACGGGTGATTTTAGAATTATAAAATTTTATAAAAGATACAACCTCAACGAGAAGTAGAGCCATTGATTTTCTTTAAACAAGGGATTATTTGGGGTGTAGAAATAGGGAATATCCCAAGACTGACTCATGATAAATTTATGCACACAATATTATAACAAAAAAATATGACTAGAGATGGGCTAGCCCGGCCAATAGCAAAGCTAATTCCAGGCTCGGGTCTCGTGCAGGTGGTCACTATGAATCCCCCCCCCCCTTCATGGAGCAGATATGTAGAACCCCGGAACTCAAGTTAATAGTCGGTGAATAGTGCCAGTGAATAGTGATTTTAGGCCAAACGGGTTTGTGTGTGAAGAATGAATGAAAGAGTTACAATTAAACTATAGGTGTTGTGTGAGTATTAAAGTCAAGGTAAATGAGTGAAAAACACTCTAAGTGAGTTAAGGGAAGAGTGGAATCACTCAAAGTGTGAAAAATGGGAAAAACAAAGGAAAATGACTAAGTCTGTAGGTGGCCGGTCGACCAACTGTCTCCAATGTGGCCAAAAATGGGCCACAGTGAGCTTTTGGATAGAGGTCGATCGATCGCCTGTCCCAGCCGTTCGACCGACTGTCCCAAAAATGCTCAAAAAGGGACAACAATAGGGGTTTTCGTCGGCTGATCGACCGCCCCTCCTAGCGGTCGACCGACCTTTAGTGATTTGGGTTTTTTTCCCCTTTTTCGTGAATTTTAAGGGGAGATTAGGGTTTTAAACACCCTTGGCCTATAAATACACAACATTTTGTGGGTTTTAGGGGGACACTAAACCTAAGAGAGATTGTGGGAGGAAAAGAGAGAAGGCTAGGGTTTCTAAAGAGGGTTTTTGTTGGAGATCAAAGAAGAGCTCAAATCCTTGCTTCCAAGGCTTGGATCTTCTTCCTCAAGCATGTATCCTCTTCCTCGATGTTGGATCTCCTCCCTCAAGCTTGGATCTCGCTTCCAAGGTGTTTCTTAAGCATTAGATCATGGGGATTCGACCTTCTCTTTTCTCAAGCGCTAGATCTCGGGTATTTGACCACAAAAGGTAGAACACTCTACTAGATTTTCATGTTGTGATTCATTCATGACTACTAGGATGTTAAACCATTATTTTGATTAAAATAAATGGATAGTTCCACCAACTAGTCTGATTAAAAATTCATTAAGGAAAGTAAGATGAACAAGCATGTTAAATTGATGAAAATGAAGTATATATACTCTACTAGTTGGCTATGTGATGAATTATTTCTAGATGTTAGGATTGATAAATGGTTTTTGGTAAATCCAATGGCCTATGGCTGATAAGTGTTTAATTTTGCTTAATTATCCTTATTTAAATAAGCATTATCATACCTATTTGGTTTATATCTTTATTTTAACACATAAAGTGGTGTATTCTCCTTTCAACATTATGCAGTTATCTTTCTTCTGATTTTAATGATATATTTGCATGTATTCATACATGTTCGGAAAGGCCACATGCAAAACATTTTTAAAAGAGACCTTATTATGTGCATTTGTTTGTTGCAGAGATGCAAATTTGGACCAAGCCCAAGATGTTCAGGTTTTAAAGCCCATGTTCAATTTCTAAATGTCAAAGAATCTAAGTAAGAAGCTAAAGCCCACAACTCAAAAAGCCCAAGTCAAAGTGTAATGCCTACAAGCATTGATCAAAGTCCAAGTCAAAAGCCCAAAGAGCAAGTGTCTAATTCAAAAAGGAAAGAGAATATTTTTCTCTCACATGTATGAAAAGCAAAAAGGTAGTACTTGATATGTGTCCTTACTCCTTACTAAAAGAAAGTCAAAAGGAAAGAGAATATTTCCTTTGGATGAAAGTGACTCTTGGAATAAGAAACAAGACTTGTGCTTTTCTTGGAAATTAAGTATGGGAGATATTACAATTTACAAAGAGGAGGGGAAGTCACGTGAATGGGGGAAATAGGAGTGGGATGTCCAACCCTATATATTCACCCTTCTTGGACGTCCCACACACTTTTTGTGTTGTCTTTGGTTCTCTTATCTCTCATCTCTTTTGCTCTCTTGTCTCTTAGTTTATTTTCTTCTTTTAGGTCTTTTTTATTTTAGTTATTGTAATATTTAGTAAATCATTAAGGAAGATGACAACTCCAATAATGGTTGGCTAAACACCCTTCTAAAGTTAGGGATTTGAAACCTTTTCCAACTTATGTGGATGATGTAGATGGTTTGATTATTAATTTTAATTGAATAATTTTCTTAGTTTGTTTAATTGTTCATCTCTATATGTTATTTGATTTCGTATGATCTAATGATATATGGAATGCTTTGATCCCCTGTGAGTTGGATACAAAGTGATTTTTAAATTTCTGTAATTATTCAATTGGATTAATAATCAGTGTTTTTATCGTAGTATTTTCCATCTAGATTAAATCATTATTTAATTATAGATGCATTTTCATCCAAATCTAAGCATAAAGAGGGATATGTGGATTTTCCTGAAGCCTTAGACCTCTTTCTCTTGCTTTATATTCTCAGTAATTTTTGCTCAATTCTCATTGAGTAGAAAACCGATTTTAAACATCTCTTTTCTCTCTATTTCGTTTCTTTAATTCTTGTTACACAACAGTCAATCCCTGTGGATTCGACCTTGTGCTCACTAGATACATCAATTGTGTCACTTATGCACTTGCAAGTATATTATTTTTACTCTTGATTTTATATACATTAATTTGGTTTAAATTAAGTTATAACAATGACCTTACTTTTGTAAAGAATGATATGGATGTTTATTTGATTCCCTCGCTTTCCCAATTTGTACACAAATGATATACACGATCACTCACGCTTATATGATCGATTTTCATCGAATAAAAGTATTGAAAGGTGAGTTTTGTTTTAAACAATGATTTCCATTCAAAATATGATTTCGTTTAAAGTATGATTTTTCGTTTAAGTATGATTCCGCTCAAAGTATTGTTTTGGCTTAAATAAGGGTTTGGCAAAGATGGGCCTTCAAAGTATGAGGTTCAAAGGATGGGTTTTCAAAGTACGATGTTCAAAGTCTGATTTTGCTCAAAGAGGGGTTTTTTCAAAGTATGTGTTCAAAGAGGATTTTTCAAAAGCATGAGTTTTGCATCTAAGTATGTGTTATGTTTTATGTGCAACAAGGCTAGTGTGTTCCAATCATAGTCCGGGCACTAGTTAAGTATATGAAATGAAGCTAGTGTGTTCCGTTCCATCATAGTCTGGGCACTAGTTAAGGAAAATGAAAGCAGCTAATGTGTTTCGTTCCATCATAGTCCGGCCACTAGTTACTTAAGGGATGAAATGCTAATGTGTTCCGTTCCATCACAGTCCGGGCATTAGTTAAGAAATATAAAAGTAATGAAATAAAGCTAGTGTGTTCCGGTCCATCATAGTGCGGGTACTAGTTAAATGAAATAAAAGGAATGAAAAGAAGTCTGAAAAGTAAGTACATGTGTATGTGTAAATGATGCTAATATGTTCTGTTCAATCATAGTTCGGGTACTAGTAATGCATGAGTATTGAATGGGTATTTGTAAAGAGATATGCATGTATATTGAGTGTGGAAAAGAGTAAAGAGAAATGCATGTTATGAATATGATATCGTAAAGAGTAGTACATGTGAAGTATGATACTTGTAAAGATGTTATGCATGTGTAAATTATGTGGTTTGAAAAGTGAAGGACATGATGAAAATGATAAAAGTATGGTTTTAAAGGAAAAGTTTGAAAACATATGATTTGAAAGTATATACAAATGATATTGAAATGAGGTTTGAAATGTGTTGATCGAAGTAGAATTTTCAAAAGACATGCACATATTGGTTTTAAAAGAATTACGGTTTCCGCTGTTTGAGTTAAAGTATGTTTACATTGCTTAGTCCTACCTTGAACTGCCTTATTCTATATATATGCGAGTATGTTATGATTGATGTTCCGAACATGGTTAGCTAGTAGTTTGTATACGCTGAGTATTCAATACTCAGTCGAACTGTTATTTCGATAGGTACAATGCTTGACGTTGCACACCAGAACCATGGTTAGATGAAGAGTACGTGAAGAGGATCCTACTCGGGGTCATCTGGTGGAGGAGAGGGTCTTGAAAGGCGACCCTATTATTATGGCTTTGAGTGATGAGAGGGAGAGATATGTATATTTGATTAAGTGGAAATGTCTAATTTGATTTCATTGTACTTGTATGCACTTGGAATGCAGTTATGTTCTTAAGAAATTTTCAGTTTCATTTGTGTATGCCTTGTACACTCTCTCACAGGATGGTTTGTAATGTTAAATCACGATGTCAAAGTCTCATAACTCCTAGGTGGGATTTTGGGTTGCAACAAGATACTAACCCACTAACTAGACTGTGCAACAAAAAATTTATTCCTAAAATGAAAAAAAATAGAAATCTATTACCATTAGAGAGGAGGTTCTAGAAGGAACTAGAAAAACTAATGGTTTAGGAATAAAACATGCCAAAGCATGTTGCTTTGCATGTAATGGAGTGACCGAGCCTACTCTCTCTCTCTCTCTTTCTCACATATCCGTAAACCTCCCCTATTAAAAAAACGCCCTATGCCATCTCTCCTCCTCCCTTTCTCTCTCTCTACCTCTCTTTCCCTGAACAAACACAAAACTACCATAGATGATGCCCAACAATGGTGTTGCTAGTGAAGATGCATGGTGGGGGTCAGGCGACACTGGCGAGTCTCATGCGATGCTGAAGAAAGAACAGTGGACTGTCACAGAGGACGCAATTCTAAAGGACTATATGGAGAAGCTTGGAGAGGGTAACTCGAACAGTGTTCAAAAGAACTTGGGCCTCTCCTGAAGTTGTTATAGTTGTCTTCTTTGTCGGGGTAATCATCTTAAGCCTAATCGCAAGAAGGGGTCATTCTCTCCCGATGAGGAACGTCTCATTCTTGAGCTCCATGCCAAGCTCGGCAACAAATGGGCCTGCATTGCTGCTTAGGTATTGTTTTTCTTCATGTTTTATAATTTCCACTTTTCTCATTTATGTATCGTTTCTTGTCTCACTCCATCTTCTTTCTCTTACTTGGAGCTTTTAACCTCTTATGTATACTTTTGTATAGTTACCTGGGCGAACAAGCAAAAAAATCAGTAATTACTGGAGGGGCAGAGCTAGGCAAGATCGGGAGTTCTCTAGTAGAAGTTTCGCAATGCACAAGCAACAATCATGCTAAAATAGGTAAGGCCGAAAGATCTCTAGTAAAAGTTGTGCATCCGGTTGACATCGTAATGTGTTCTCATTCACTCTTTCAATCTAGTTGACATCAAAATGTGTTGTTACCCCTTTGTCATTTTTGTTGGCATTGTAATGTGTTGTCACTCACCCTTTCAATCTGATTGACATTATAATATATTGTTAGCCATCCTTTCAATCAAGTTGACATCAGAATGTGTTGTCATCATCCATTTCAATCCGGTTGACATCGGAATGTGTTTTCATCCACCCTTTCATTTCAGTTGGCATCGGAATATGTTATCCACCCTTTCAATCCAGTTAAAATCAAAATGTGTTGTCACTCACCCTTTCAATCTGTTTGACATCGTAATGTGTTGTCATCCACCCTTTCAATCCGGTTGACATCATAATGTGTTGTCATCCACCCCTTTCATTTTGTTTGGCATCGTAAAGTGTTGTTACTCACCCTTTTAATCCGGTTGACATTGGAATGTATTGTTATCCACCATTTTAATTTGGTTGACATCAGAATGTGTTGTCATGCACACTTTCAATCTGGTTGACATAGGAATGTGTTGTCATCCGATCTTTAAAACTGGTTTACATCATAATATGTTTTCACTTACTCTTTCAATTCAGTTGACATCGTAATGTGATGTCACCACCCCTTTCAATTCTGTTGACATTGCAATGTGTTGCTACCTCATCTTCTATCTGGTTAACATCGTAATGTGTTGTCATCTACCTTTTCACCCAGCTGACAACTGTGGAGTTTTGTCATGCACTCACCCATTTTTTCCCAACAGTCTTCTATAATGAGGCAATAAACTACTATCCAATACTTTATCATCTTTATTTTGACAAGATTAACATAGAATTAGAGTTTAGCTCTCTTTTTCTTCTTTCTTTGATTTTCACAAGTTTCACAGATTTTCGCGTGCAAAAATGAGGTGATTTCAATCTTTGTCGTTCAATTACTTGCACTCTATGATAAAGAGGGGCAACTGTTAGCAACCCATTTTCGCACCTCCTTCCCCCTCCCCCTTTAATGTTCTAAGGATACCATCAAGGCTTAAAAATTCTTCCCCATTGTCTAAATGTTCATAACCAACCCTAGGCCCAATACCCAGCTCAATCAACCGTTTCTTGCTAATTGCGTAATTCCAGTAGCCTTTTTCTTTCGAACGAACCCAAGTTTGTTCGAACGAAGCGTGGACCGTTCAAATGAACCCAACATCATTCGAATGAATCGAATGCAAATTCTTTTTTTAAGTGTTAAAACCCTAATCATGTCACCTAAATTTAGTATGAACTCACCCCTATCTTTCCTAAAAATCCCCAACCTATCCCTACCCCTTATAAGGAGCCACCAGGTGGCACCATTGTTAGGTAGTTAGGGCCATCCTAAGGGATACTAGGCCTTATACACCCGTACTTAGATGCACATGACACTTAGTGAAAGGGTATAATACCCATTTACCCTTATTAAAGTACGAGATATTTGAGGAAAGTGTGATCCACTCACCTTCTTTTCTCTCCTATATAGGAGAGAATGAATTTAAGCATTCATTAGAGAATGAGATTGAGTATCCCATAAACAATGACACTCTTTCCTCTAGTTGCTCACTAAGGGAGCAAGGAGTTAAATCCTAGAACCTCAAATCTTGGATAAGGACATGTGGTCCTTGGATAAGAGGGCGTTTGGTATCACTCTTAGGGAACGTTTGTGAATGAAAAATAGAAGAAGAAAACAATCCGCTCTCCTCTTTTTTTTGCCACATGTCTGTAAGCACCCAATTTTTACACACTTAGCCCCTCTCTCAAGATCCAAGAGCCCTGATCCTAACCCTGACTTAACCTACGCCTTGACTCTGACCTAACCTCAACCTTAATCTAACCTTAACCTTAACCCTAACCTGGACCTTAACCTAACCTTGACCTATAACCCTAACCTCAACCTAACTAAACCTAGCCCATGTTCTTAAACACTAAAAGCCTAACTCAAGCTAAGATCACTAAGCCCAAACCCACACTCTTTATCACATGCTGATTTTGTTTTGAGAAATGATAGCATGTAACCAACACCAGTCCAAAACCATGCACATGCTGATTTTTCTCCTTGGAGGAATGATAGTATGTAGCTAACACACCACTAAATCCTCACACACATGTAAATGTTCTTAGGAAAATTAGCATGTAGCTTACGCACGCACTTAGCCCATGCAGACACACTACTCTTTTGGAAAAGTTAGTGTAGTGTGTAACCCGCTCACACTTTAAACTCACACACTAATAGCCAACACATACCCAAAATACATAGTCAAGTCCAAGACCCAAACATCTTTCCCACTACCTAAACCCATTCCCTTAACTTTACCTTGGCCTAACCTTCCTCCTCTCATTCCCTTTTCCTGTTGGACGCACACGTTGGCTTTGGAGAATTGTTAATGTGTACAGCTAAGTCATACACAACCACATGCACATGCTTCTAGCATGCACCCCCACCCTAAACACCCACACCCATACCCTAAAGGCTAGACCAGTGTTGTTAGAATTGGACCGGACCGGCCGGTCGAACCGGTGGAACGGGGATCCGGCCCCCTCGCCGGTTCCCAAAACCCTCAAAACTGGACCTCTTTAAGAACCAGCCAGAATCGGTGGTAAAACCAGTTGGGAACCGGGAAGAATTAGGGAAAAAAGTGAAAAAAAATTTTTGACAAAAAGTACATGATCGAACCGGACCGGTTGAACTGGTGGAACCGGGAACCGGCCACTCTACTGGTTCGATGCCCGGTTCGGTTCTAACAACACTGGGCTAGACCCATTTCATCTTTAATCAAAACTCAGAGGACCCAGGTGTCCCAGTTTGGTCAGCCCCCATTTTTGTGTTAAACTCTATGGTGCAGAAAAAATTTGCAACTCTCTGCACCAACATTTGGCTCACCTATGCCCATGTAACTCCCATATTGACCCTCTAATCAACCATCTATACTTCACCAACCCAGTCACATTTTACAAGCCTGCCACCTCCACCTTCCCCTATAAACATAGTCTTCGATACCCATCCCATGGTAGGAGAGAATCCCGGGTTCAAAGCTCAAATTCAAAAATCTCTTCTCCTCCCCCCCTCCTTCAATTCATTTGGTAAGATAAAGGAAAGAGAAAACTCTCTAACCTCTCTCGAAAGAAGGCTGGTACCAACCATCCCACTCTCCTTCTCGCATGTACACTCCCTCGAGTAGTAGGAGCTCTCCCTCTCTCCTTGGCTTCCCTTTCCTTCAGCTCTAGATTTGAGTATCAAGGAAAAAGAAAGAAAAAAAGAAGGGAAGAGAAAATACCTGTGCAACCACGCCTCCACCACCAGTGCCTTTTCGGCCTATGGTTTAAACTGTTTTGCTTAGGCAGTCTTAAATTGTTTTGCTTTGTCTATATTAGTTTCCCCAATATCATTTCTTAATCCTTGCTAATTATATTAGTGATAGATTAGATTTTTGCTCTGTTTACAGCCTGATTCCCTTTTTGAAGCTATTTTTGAACATTAATGATAGATTAGATTTATAACCATCTAGAATCTGATCTTGAACCAGTATTTGTCCTTCTTACAACTTGTTTTAGGGTGTTTTTTAGAATCTGTTTTTAGAGTCCTTCGAATTTGTTTAATGGGAAATTTACAGAATTTGTCTTAAGAATCTGTTTTATGAAATTTCTGGAATCTGTTTTCGAGAATATGTGATAGGATACTTTTTTTTTAGAATTTGTTCTTTTTAGATGTGGATTGGCTAAGCCTATGGTTTGGTTCATTTACCATTTGAGCTAAAAACACTTCATTTTGCGCCACCCAGGGGCGGAGCCGGGGGGAGGGGGGGGGGGGGGCATGGCCGCCTCAAATTTTTTGTAAATCCATATTGATGTAGTATGAATAGTGGGCCCCTCAATTTTTATTTTTTTTAGTATACTCCCCCAATTATTTTTGTCCTATATAATATAGTGGCCCCCCCAATTTTTTTTGTCATATATATAGTGGGCCCCCCAATGGAGTCTCCTTATGCCCTTGAGGTTGCCACATGTCCCTATTGGCACCCTTAACTATGGTTAAAATTCACCCAATCTCAAGGTTCACCTACTTATCCTTGGTTTTTAGAAAAAAATATTTAAATAATTTTAACCTTAGGAGTTAGTGAATTTTATACTAAGGTTCAAAAAGAAATTTGATATATTTTTTTAAAACTAAGGATAGGTGGGTGAATCTTAACCACAATTAAGGGGTATTAATAGGGACACGTGGTGACCTCAAAGGCATTACCGGGAAAAAAGAATTTCAAAATAAAAAAACTGCCCCAATTTTTTTTTTCTCGGGGGCTACGCCCCCGAATCCCCAAATTCCATACCCTCAAATCAAAATTTGTTTATACATGTATTATGGTCCCCCCAATGAAAAATTCCTAGCTCTGCCCCTGGCACCATCCGTCGATTTAAAATCAGCTCGGTAATAATTAGCCTTTCAAGTGTACTTGTCATGGAGCACTTGATCACTATTGACCTTGGTTAGCAAGTTTGCCTACTCCCCCATTGCTTCGCAACGAGCTTAAACTACTATCCAAAATAAAATAAAAAATATCGAAAAAACCAAAAACAATACAAAATCCAAAAAGACAAAAAATCATACTTAAAGCCACTCATGGTGCACTCCCTTAACCATGGTTACAATCTTAATCATGATTAACTCACCCTTAATCATTCCGGTGCAATCCTTAGCCTCCTTAACTAACCAACTCTAGCTCCTGGGCTAACCTTAAGATACTCCGGTGCACACACACATCCCTACCACTGGTATGGGTCTAAGGTACCGCCCGAACTACACCCGATCTGATCCCGCCTTGGCAGGTATGTAGGTAGCCCAACTTGGGTTTGACCCTAGATTAAGATTTTCTCATTCTTGAATTAGCACACCCTAAATGACTTAGACATTTTTCTTGTTTGATTTATACCTAGGAAGTAGGTAACCATCTTAGACGAGGGTCTCAAGGTACCTAACATCTTCCCCGAGGCTTAAACGAATCACTTACCTAGACTCTGATCGAGATTGTAGGTCCCTACCCATCCACCCAAGACCTATTTCCTCCCGAATAAAATAGGTGACAACTCTTAATCAATCAGTGAAACCAAAATGATGTTTTAGCGTCGTTCCTCCGCAGGACCCGACCCAGAAGGATAGGTGGTAAAATCCATGATCACAATGTCCCCTTTTTATTGTGATTAAGATTTACTACTAACCCTTAGTGTTAAAGCATCTACCCTTTTGACCTTGATTTTTTTTTGGGTGAAGAAGATATGCATTAAGATGGAGAAGGAATTACAATTGAGGCGCTTAGATTTATAAGAGGATCCAAAGGGTAGATTCACTAATTACCCTTTTGACTATGGTTAAGATTCACTAATTCTTGGTTTTAGAAAAAATTGATAGTGTTAGGAGTCCAAAAGTTTTTGAAAAACAAGGAGAAAACAAACTGCTCTCCTCCACACTTTTCGGAACAATTAAAAGAAGCTCCTAAGAGCATTCCTAGCAGCCTCACCAAATTTTACTCACCAAAATAGCCAAAACTCACTTTTTTCTATTTTAGCTAACCATTTTTTTAAAACACTCCTTGACAGTTTCACCAATTTAACAAAAAAAGAAGGGAGAGAGAAACATTATTTTATTTATTTGTGTGGAACCACAATAAAGGAAGGGAGAGAGAAACATTATTTTATTATTTGTGTAGGACCATGAAAAGGAAGGGAGAGATGAAGATTTGGTTTGGTGAGTGTACAGTACTCACCACCAAACCAAAATGTATATTTTGAAGAGTTTTGCTGAAGACCTATTTTTGCAATTTTGGCTTACCAAAATAACTAAAAAGTTAAGAAGTTATTTTCGGTGAGGCTGCTAGAAATGCTCTAAAGAGCGTTCTCACAAACGACATGCCGCTTATTGCAGGTGGATTGAAAGGAGGCATCAGGGCTTTTTCCTTCCCTACTCTTGTGAGTTAGGGCGTTTGCCTTCCCTGCCGTCGAGCTAGGGTTCCTTTTCCTCCAAGCATTTTCTCTTTTCTCTCTCTCTCCATTGTTAAAACTTAAACCCTAAGATCAATCCCAAATTTCTCTTCCTCATTTAGGTATTTTGTTGGTTCTGAGCAGCAGGGTCCTTCTCAGGTTGTAGTGCTGGTTTGCCACCGATTTCTTTTTCTCTTTTACCATCAATCCCTCTCATCTTCTCCCCTGCCTTAATCTCTGGCCCTGTTGCGGTTGTTGTGTATGGCCGCCCTGCTCTTCGGCTCCTCCTGCCAAGCTTGTGTCCGCCATCACCTTGACGGGGCGGGTCGGGTCGGGTCGGCTACTCGCTCCGTTCTTCTCAGTGAGTTCCTCCGAAGGACTCCCCAAAGATTCTCTAGCCTATAGCTCTGAGTCTGTCTTCTACAGGCTCGTCAGATCTTGGTGAAGGTACGTGTTTACTTCTTAATTTTCTTTATTTTAGTCTGTGGCTTGTAGTCCGGTTTGCTTGTTATCAGAGGGCCCAATCCCTGGCAGCGTTTTTGGTCTAGTCCACATCGTGTTTCCCAAATGAAGTTGGTGGTTTGGAATGGTCGTGGTGCCGGTGGTAAGACCTTCCTTCGTAATTTGAAGGAACTCATTCGTATGCATGACCCTCAGATTTTGGTTCTAATGGAGACTCGTATTGGGGAAGAGAAAGCAGTGTCAGTCATTAGTAAGTTGCATTTCTCAGGTTCCTTCAGAGTGGATGCTCAAGGCTATTCAGGAGGCATATGGCTTCTATGGAAAAAGGAGTTAATTACTGTGGAGGTTCTGTCCTCTAACTCCCAATTAATTCATACTCTGATTAGGCATACACACAGTGAGGATTGGCTGTTTACTGCAGTTTATGCTAGCCCTAACCCCCAGATTAGGACTAATCTCTGGAACTTACTCCCCCAAGTAGCTCAACTTCATGATCTTGCTTGGCTCATTGCTGGGGATTTCAATCAGATAGGCTCCGTGATTGAAAAGTCGGGCGGAGCTGCAGTTAACTTCTCTCGGTGCCAAAATTTTCAATCTTGGGTGACTAGTTGTCGTGTGGTGGATTTAGGATTCGCTGGTCCTTCGCACACCTGGACTAATATGAGATCCGGCTTAGCTCGTGTCCAAGAGAGACTTGATAAGGCCTTTGCAAATACCAGTTGGAGGCACATGTTCCCAGAAGCTTTGGTTCGTCATCTTCCTCCAACTCACTCGGATCACTGTCCGGTTCTCATCGATTCGTTGGGAAGCCCCCCTCCCCCTCCCATCTCCAGACCCTTCCGCTTTCAAGTAGCTTGGATGACTCATAGGGACTTTGGAAAGTTTGTTGTAGATCATTGGGACATCAGCAAAGGAACTTTACCTCTCTTGATGGCTAAATTTGTGGAGGCAGTACAAGAGTGGAACAGATCTACATTTGGCAACATTTTCCATAACAAAAGACGCCTGTTAGCGCGAATTGAAGGAGCTCAAAAGGCCATGGGCAATAAACTTTCCCCACACCTCTTCTCTCTTGAGAGAGAACTGATCAAGGATTACAATGCAGTATTGGCCCAAGAGGAATTGTTGTGGTTTCAGAAATCTAGAAGCATGTGGCTAAAGTATGGCGATCGCAATACCAAGTTTTTTCACACCTCTACTCTAATTCGGCGTAGGAGAAACAAGATAGAAGCCTTAAAGGGAGATGATGGCACTTGGTCTACCGACCCATGTCAGTTGAAGCAAATGGCTATCTATTACTTCCAACAATTGTATTCAGCAGCTCAAGCTGAGCCGCCTCAATGTTCTCTTATATCTCACTTCCCTGCTCTATCTGTGGAGGAACTCGATGCTCTTAATGCCCCTCTTCGTAGTATTGAGATTAAACATGCAGTGGATGGTTTGGCCCCATATAAAGCCCCTGGCCCAGATGGGATGCAAGCAATTTTCTACCAAAGGTATTGGGATACGGTTGGATTAAGTGTTGTTGATTTGGTTAAAGCTGCCTTTGCTTCGGGTACAATCCCTGAGGGGCTAAACCATTCTCTCATTATTTTGATCCCTAAGGTCCCTACTCCTGAGACCTGCTCCCAATTTAGGCCGATAAGCCTTTGTAATGTGTCCTTCAAAATTATTTCGAAGGTGCTTGTGAACAGACTTCGGCCATTACTTCCCAAACTCATAGCCCCTACACAAAGCAGCTTCATCCCTGGACGAGCGACCAGTGATAATATAATAATCATGCAAGAATTGTTGCATTCTATGCGAAAGAAGAAAAACAAAACTGGGCAGATGGCTATGAAAATTGACTTGGAAAAAGCGTATGACAAAATCAGTTGGAGTTTCTTGCATTCTGTTCTTTTGGAAGTTAATTTGCCTCAGTCTTGGATAAAGCTCATCTTGGCATGTGTTACTGGGACTCATACATCTTTGATTTGGAATGGAGAACAGACTACCAGCTTCAAGCTTGGAAGGGGGTTAAGGCAAGGGGACCCTTTGTCGCCTTACCTTTTTGTTCTTTGCATAGAAAAATTGTCTCAGATGATCCAGACTTCTGTGTTGAGTCGAAAGTGGAAACCTGTGCGGGCAGCTAGAGCTTCTCCTCCCATCTCCCACTTATTTTTTGCCGATGATTTAATTTTATTTGCAGAAGCTTCTGTGCATCAAATGAAGATAATTATGGCGTGCCTTGACGAGTTTAGTGGAGTTTCAGGACAGAATATCAATGTTGTTAAATCAAAACTCTTTGTCTCGCCCAATTGCTCCCGACAGGTAGCTCGAAATCTTAGTGCTATTTGTGGTATTTCTCTAACATCCGACCTGGGTAGATATTTGGGTGTTCCCTTGTTGCACCGCCGGGTCACTAAGGCTACTTATTACCACATTGTGGAGAAAGTTCAGGCACGTTTGGCTGGTTGGAAGGTTGACCATTTAAGCTTGGCAGGAAGATCTCTCTTAATACAATCGGTTACCTCCTCCATTCCCTTGTACACCATGCAGACCTCCAAATTACCCGAATCGATCAATCATGCCGTGGATAAATGTCACAAAAGCTTTCTTTGGGGTGACTCTGAAACTAAAAAGAAGATTCACTTGGTTGGATGGGGCAAGTTGTGTCAACCTAAAGAGCATGGTGGATTGAACATCAAGCATATGAATAAAGTTAATGAGGCTATGCTAGCTAAAGTGGGCTGGAAAATCATGACTGAACCAGAGACGTTGTGGGTGAAGGTTCTCAAGGGAAAATATTTGATGAACTCCCACTTCCTTGATTGTCAGACCAAGGCTCACTCTTCTTACACTTGGCGGAGCGTGACCAAGGGGCGGGAGCTTCTAAAGCGTGGCCTTCGGTGGGTGTTAGGCAATGGTAGGACTGTTAAATTTTGGACTGATGTGTGGATTGGTAATGCCCCTCTTAGTACGGTTGCCTTAGGACTAATCATGGCAGAAGACATGGAGAAATTTGTCGTGGAGTATGTTAATGAACACGGAGAGTGGAACTGGGATGTTATTGGAGCCCTTCTTCCCACGGCCACTCAGCTTCATATTCATGCAGTTAGAGTTTTCCCATCCCTTGCTTTGGAAGATCGTCTTGTGTGGTGTGGGTCTAATTCTGGGAGCTTTACTACAAGTTCGGCTTATAAGCTTTTGATCGGGAGTAGTTCCACGGAGTTGGGGTATGATACAAGTTGGACCAAGATTTGGAAATTGCCGGGACCTCCAAGGGTAAAGTTCTTCCTTTGGTTAGTTCGGCAAGATAGACTGTTAACGAATTACGCGAGACGGATCCGTACTCTTACGCAAGATAGCAGGTGCCCGTCTTGTGGCTCTGATGTTGAGGACACTCTACATGTGTTGAGAGACTGTCCTAGAGTAGATCTGCTCAACGACTCTTTTTCTCGCTTGGGCTAGTGGATTGGGTGGATCAAAATATCTCGGGGAAACTAAAGGGGCATGGTTCAGTCACTCTTTGGAAGCTCACATTCAGCCAAGCTACATGGGCCTTATGGCGCTGGCGGAATTTGTTACATTTTGATCAGCATTTCTCTCTCCCTCCTTCCTTGGGAACCCAAATCTTAACCCGGGTTAAGGAAGTTGAGGACTCTTTGGATTTTGACCCTCTACAAAAGCCTACACAGCAACTCTTTATTAGTTGGATCCCCCCTCCTTTGGGGTGGGTCAAGCTGAACACTGATGGCTGCTCTAAGGGTAACCCGGGCCTAGCTAGTGGCGGAGGCTTGCTTAGGGATGATTCTGGTAAGTGGTTGGTCGGCTTTGCCTATAATATTGGTATCTGCACTGTGACCATGACTGAATTATGAGCTATCTATCACGGTCTCGCCTTGGCTTGGAGTATGGGGTTCCGAAAGGTTTTTGTTGAAACAGACTCCAAGTATGTTGTTTTGCTTCTCAAGAAGGGCACCACGGTTCGTGATCCTCATAGCCCGTTAATCACTGCTTGTCAGAATTTAATTTTACGATCTTGGGATTGCCGTTTGGAGCATGTGTACAGGGAAGGGAATTCGTCGGCATATTGGCTTGCAAATCATGGGCTATCTCTTCCTCTTGGCTTGGCGACTCTTGTCGATCCCCCGGATAGTCTTAAGGTTTTGCTTGGGAATGATGTAATGGGGGTTACCACCCCTAGGTTCTGTTCTGTGTAACTTGTGGGCTTTGCCCCCCATTGGACCAAAAAAAAAAAAAAAAAAGGAGGCATCTCGGGCCCCTCTTTTTTTCTATCACGTGTCCCCTCTTAACTGTGATTACATTAACCCTTAGTGTTAAAGTATCTCCCCTTTTGACTATGGTTTAGATTCACTAATTCATAGTTTTATTAATAATAAGCAGAATTTGTGTAACCACAAGGGTTAAAAGTTAAAACTTTTTAACCATAGTTTTAAGGGAAATTAAGGGAGATTTATTAAAAATAAGCAATTTTTTTTTTTTTGTGACCACAAGGGTTAAAACTTTTTAACCATAGTTTTAAGGGAAATTAAGGGGGACCAAGGAAATAGCTCGCTCCACGCTTGTCTTACTCGTCCCTCTTCCTCCTAACCTTCCGAGGCTATTCCCTTCTCAGCGGCAATAACAGGCCATCTTTCCAGCGACAAACACAATACTCTCGCTATCTTTTCCTCCCAACCTTTGGATTCAGTGCATTAGGGAATAGAAGTCAAGAACCCTAAATCACATGTAAGTGGAAGAAAATATAACAGTAACCTGAGTTGCATTTCAGCTGTTTGATAAAAATCCTCTTAAGAAGCTTAAATTCCATCTTGAGCTACTTAGAACAATATTTTCTGGGATGAGTTAGCATTTCACATTCACTCAACTGAACCATGCATTATATTGTCTTTGTTTATTTATTTTCTCTGCATCAGCATGTGGGTTACTGAGTGAATTATTCGATTTTGTTCTTGTGTGGACTTGTTTTGGCAGTTTACATTTCATGGCTTGTTCCATTTTCATTTACTTAGTTGTTGTTTTTTTTAATAGAAAGTAGTGTTTTTCTGTATTTAATCTCACTAAATTGATTTTTCCATTGCTCTGAACTTGCTGGGATTACAGAATAAGGTGGTTGACAATAACATGATACTAACAATTCATATACAGTGTCATTTGGGTGCTGAAAATTGAAACCAAAACCTGGGTTTGAAAAATGCATTTTTTTTTGGATTGGTAAACAAGAGAATTGCATATATATAAGGGGAAAATACAATGAAGAACAGTATAAGGAGTTTACTGATCAGTAAATTCAAACAGAAACAGGCATAAGTGCAAGAGCTTTAACAGGGCACATCCCAAAAAACCCCAAGAGCAATACCAAGAAAAAGGCAAAAGAGTAAGCATCTCATTCTAGATACCCCCAAAAAAACGTGTTATCACCAATTACCTGCTAACCCACTAACCACTGTGCTTTCCTTAGAAAAAAATGGCTCATTTGGGTGGTTTGGTCTTCCTATGGATGTAAATTGTTTTTTATTGTTCACCCAAAGAAGTGTCTCATTATTTGAATGACTCTGAATCATGTAGTATGTATTTTTTTATAGGATTTGTCCCAAACACCCGAAGGAAATACGCGACTAATCCTGAATCAGAAAAAAGTTCACCTGCCTTGTGTAGCTATGCGAGTTTTGCTTCACCTGCTATGTATTTAATCAGGTACATGTTTGTATGTCGCAGTATTGAGCAAAGAATGGAGAACAAGAAGAGAGCAGAGCTTGCCGGCCTGCTGAATATGCTTCCTCCTGTAGAGTTTTGTTGTGCTTATGGCTCAGCTCTCCTCCCCAACAATCGTGACAAGGTTTTCATTTTCTCTTCCTTGATTCCAATATCTTTGTTCTGTCCTTTTGTTTACATTTTAATTATTTAGATAATTGTGTTTCCACTGTTTTTTTATCTCTTTCTCATCTCTGAATTTTGCTTTACAGACAACCATGGTAGATTACATTCTTGGTGTATCAGATCCCATGCGGTGGCATTCTGAGGTAAGTCTTGGATTACAAATCTTTCTTCTCTTCTCATGTAGATGAAAAATGTAACACTGCAAACTTTCGTGATTTCTAATTTTATTGATTGCACAACCAGAATTTGAAAACGAACATGGATCATTATGCGTCATTGATGGTTCACCTTGGCGGGCCAAAACTGGTGCTGTCTCGTCATTTTCTTCTGAATCATGAATCTTCCTTTTGTGGCCTTTGTTCTTCTTAACTTTACAAAATTTTATGCTTTGGTTGGTTGTGTTAGATTACTCAAATTGCAGATGAAATTGGTGTAGGCGTACATTTCAATCCATTTGTTACTTGGGAAGACAAGGTACTGACCTTTCAATAAATTTAACACATGGCATTTGTTTTTCCCTTGGGATGAGTAATTTCTTCTATATCTTGTCATTCATTTCACTTGATATCACTAAAGTCTGCCTCACCCCCTCTTTGGAATTTTGACAGATGATCAAGTATGGGGTTGTCCGAATGCATGACTTGGTTCAGGATATATTGAACTGGGAGAGGTTTTATTTGAGTGGTCGTTTGCAGAAACCTGTATGTCTATCCTATCAGTGCTCTTTTTTGAATCTCTCCATTATTGCAACCAATTGTAAATAAGCTAAATTATTAAACTGAAGACATGGTTCTTCCTCATTGATATAACCTGATAGGTAAAATATAATTGATTAGAATCATGATTAATTCTCTTCTTCTTCATTAGTGCATTTTTCAAATAATTTGGGTCGACAACTACTCTAGCCTATCAAGAGCCATATCTTTGGTTGCAGTGTGTTATCAAGAGCCATATCTTTGGTTGCAGTGTGTTATAAAATATTTTCTTACTAACTCCATCCAAAAGCATTCTCCTTGCCTTTGCACTAACTTGCTCCTCATTGGTCTTGTCATGGGTTGGAGATATCAAATTTGGAGGAGTTAGCGAGCTGTCTTGGATGTAAGATTGACATGTTCCCTGCTTCTTATCTAGTTATGCATATTAGTGAAGATTTTAGAGCTAAACTGGGTGGGATCCGGTGGTGGAAAGGATGAGTAAGAGTCTAGTGGCTTGAGAATCATTGTATTTGTCAAAAGGGGGAAGATTTACCATTGTTAAGAGTACCCTTTTGAGTCTGCCAACGAACTTTATGTATTTGTTAACAATTCCTGTTTCTGTGGCAGACATGGTGAAGTGGAAAGATGTGCATTGACCTATTCAGGAAGAGGGGATCCCTCAATGAATGTTGCATTACATGGTAAATGGATTTGGAGCTTTGGGGAGAGAGATAGTTAGTAGCGAAAAATTATTGTGGCTAAATTTGGGGAGGTCTCGGTTTGGGAGCTTAAGCCGATTGAAGGTCGTTACAGAGTGGGCATGTGGAAGGCAATTATGACAGATAAAAAAGATTTGAAATGCACATTTCCTTTAAGGTGAGCAGAGGTGAAGAAGTGAAATTCTGGGAAGATGTGATGCGGCTGGAGTGGGTTAAAAAATGATTTTGGGAACCTATTTGATTGCTGGTGGATAAATATTGTGTGGTTGCATCTTGTTGTGAATCTTATGATTTAGGATTGAGGGGGATCTTGGATTCCAATCATTAGATGTAGTTTAAATGACTGGGAAATAGAATATTTCTTGAGACGTCTTTCACACCTTAATACAATCAAACTCGAATTAATCTTGAAAGATGGCAGGCTTTGAGATGGCAGGAATTGATTCATGGGTTTGATCCTTTTACCAGTCCCTTAGTGAGAGACCCGTCGCCTATTTTCCTCATTTAGTAGTGTGGTTTTTGGGTATCCCATATAAGATTTCTTTCTTGCCTTGGATGACACTAGATAAAATCCCCACTTTAGAGTTTAGACCATTTAAAAGTTAAGAGGTTGGAGGTTAGCAAATAGGTGTTTTATGTGTTTGGTTGGGGAGGAAGAGGTGGATCACTTGTTGCTTCATTGCTCTTCCGTTAGAAGGATTTGGAATTTCCTCCTAACCCGGTTATTGATTTTGTCGGTCTTCCCCTCTAATTCCATTGATTTTACATCTGGGTGATTCTTGCCTGAGGTAGGCTCTTTGAGTATTATTTGGAGGATGACCACTGATGCCATATGCTGGTGTGTGTTAAAAAAGAGAAATAGTTGGGTTTTTCAGAACCATTCCAAGACTTGGGAATCTACCATTTTGCAGGTTTTCAATTGTATTTGTTCTTGTTGTAATATTAGAACCCTCTTTGAGTATTATTTGCAGGATGACCACTGATGCCATATGCTGGTGTGTGTTAAAAAAGAGAAATAGTTGGGTTGTTCAGAACCATTCCAAGACTTGGGAATCTACCATTTTGCAGGTTTTCAATTGTATTCGTTATTGTTACAATTTTTGGATCGGGAATAAGAGATGTTGTAGTGGCGTTCATAGTAACAAAGTTATCCGATTTTTTCAAAAAATCCCGAATAATACACGACTGTTTGGTCGAACGATTAATTCTTGAACTATTCACGACATTTTGAAAAAAATCAAAACTTTTTCCAAAAAGTCGCGAATTTCTCGAATTAAACACAAATTATTCATGACTTTTTGAAAAAGTCCTGAATAAATATCTAATATATGAAATATGTTGGATTATAATTTTCATAGTTAGTAATCTTATTAAAAAAATTTCATATCTTGACCAATTTTTTACTTATTTATTTTTGAATTTTACCAAAAATTTTCCTCGACAAATAATTCTCAAACTCCGACTTGGTATCTATGATTGATATCATGTTACTTTTTCTTTATAATGATTAAATTAATTTTTTATTGTTTCTATATTTTCCCAAAGTTTTCCCGACTTTGCCGATTTTTTCTGAATTAGACCCCCGCCGAATTATTCCCGAACACCCGGACTTTGTTACTATGGTGGTGTTGCTTTGCTGCCTTATAGCTGTTTTGTTTTGCTTTTTCTTATTCGCTAATCAGTGAACCCTTTGAACCTTTTTTCTTGTCGTTTAATGAGTTTTAGTTTTACCATTTGTAACATATACCAAGTCACCTTCCAAAAAAAAACATATACTAAGTTCTTGTTTGGTGCATGGTCATATTGACAAATGGTGGTAATCCATACTCGTTGCTGATGATCGGTAATGTTTCCATTTCACAAATTTTGCATGCTATCATCTATTCATCTTCTCTTTGCTGCTGTTTATTCTGGCCTTTTATCTGAAAATGTGGTTGTTCTTTAGTCACTTAGGGCATTTTAGCTTTATTTCATTTAATAATATATA
The DNA here is from genome assembly GCA_015143295.1 of Tetracentron sinense. NCBI lineage: Eukaryota > Viridiplantae > Streptophyta > Magnoliopsida > Trochodendrales > Trochodendraceae > Tetracentron > Tetracentron sinense. The sequence goes on along the minus strand of CM026567.1, from coordinate 3,275,427 downwards.
AGTAATGGAAGAAGTCCTAGCTAGCCCTAATAGTTTTCTTCTCAAACTTTCTCTTCTCTTGTCTATCTACCAATATAGTATCGGAGTAGGTGGGAACCAAACCCTAACCCTAACCTTAACCCTAAACCTAACCCTAACCCTAACCCTAGCCGCCACCTCCATCTCCACTTTTCTTCTTCTCCCCAATTTTCTCTTTCATTACCTTCTTTTCTTCTCTTCTTTCTTCTCTCCACCAAAGTTGCCACCTCTTTTTTTCCCCCTCATTTTGTCCTTGCCAAACCCTAGGCCGCATGGCTAACTAATCAGTCGTACGGCAGTGATCCTGCTACCCATCGACTTCTTGTCTCCTTGAGATATTGCTAGGTTTTTTGAAGGTGCTTTCATGCCCTAGAAGTGAGTTTTGATTGTTGGTTCAAGCGGACAAAAGAGCTTTGCATTAAGGTATTGTGCTGGTTTCAAGGTTCAACCTAATCTTGGACTATTTTAAGGAAATTCCAGCAATAGGTATGTTGTGTGCTAGTTTTTTTTTTTTTGAAGGCCCACAGGTGGAAGGTTCTAATTTTTCGAATTTCTTATGAAACAATTTTTATTCCAGCGCTGTTTTACCATCTCAAATCTGTTATAGAGAAGGTGTTTTGCTGTCTAGAGCTTGTTTTCAAGTCTCATTTCAGATTTTGAAATTTTTGCACATGGTATTACCGTTTATTTCCCTATTAAAAAGCAACTATCATTTTATTGTTGTTTTTAGTGCTGATTGTTACTATTTGAGATGGATCAATCTGAGATATCTTCGGATGAAAATTACCTCTAACTGTTGAATTTTGATAATTTTTTTAATCTTGGCAAAGGTTTATGAGTGTTTTCATTGGATGAAAACAAAAGCACGGATATATAGATGGGTCTATTCCCAACCAGCCCTAGGAGATCCCAAGAGGTCGGAATGGAACTCCAGTAATATGCTTCTTCTGTCATGGTTATGGAACTCCATGGGGGAGAGTGTTAGGCAGGGCCTACTTTTTTCGAAGATAGCTAGAGAAATATGGGAAACCAAAAAGAGAGATTTATAGTGACGAACACAATATATAGCTCACATTTTTCAGCTTGGGCAGGAGATGGCAGATTTATCATCAGGGGTAGCGTTATTTTACTGATTACTACACCCCCCTACGTAGGACCTGGGAGGAACTAGACTGTCATGATGAGGAGGAAGTGTATTGTCCCAAGGATGCAGCAAACCAAAAGAGGAGACTAGAACGGAAACAAATTTCCAATCTCTTATCTGGTCTGAATCATGAGTTTGAACCATTTAGAGCTCAGATTCTCTCCAGCCCAGAGCTACCTTCTCTCAACAATGTGTATGCACTCTTAGCTTGTGATGAGAGAAGGGGGTCCATTATAAAGCAGTGCACTATCCTTCCAGAGAAGTTTGCCTTAGCAACTGAGATGAGAGCCCATCTGTAGGTCGTGGTTGTCGAAGTGATCAAGGTCGTGGGCGTGGAGAGATTTGGCAGTGTACCTACTGTGGGAATCCAGGATAGACGTACTGGCCCTTACATAAGAGACCCACAGAATGTGGAGGACCTATTGGAGGTAGATTTGAAGATAGACAGGCTTATGCAGCTATTTCTGAGGCTGATGAGATACAGAGTGGCATTGGTACTCCTTTTGTTTCTAGGCACTTCGACTATTGGTGTCTCCATTCAGATCTCACGCTCCATGTATGCCACATTGATCCAGAGCATGGCTGCACTCCAGGCCCAGGCCCAGGGTACCCCCCATCTTCATGTGCTACTGCATCTATTGCCAGTTAGGTACCACACCCGCTACTTTAAAGTTTATATACATCCAAATCTTCTAGTCCTTGGGTCATTGACATAAGGGCCATTGATCACATGGCTGGTACACGCATGGAGTCTCATTCCCGATTCATTCCTCTGATCTTGGCTCAATCCAGTTAGTTGATGGAACAATGCTACAAATTGTTGGACTGGGTACAATAACCTCTTTATCAGTGAAACTTGATTCCATCCTGTTGTTGCCCAATCTTTCTTCAAATTTACTTTCCGACTACTCACGAAGAAACCCAACTGTTGTATAACCTTCTTTTTTACTCATTGTTTTATCCAGGACCTAAGGATGACGAAAGTAATTGGTGATAGGCATGAGGAGGCTGGTCTCTACTTTGATCTGTACATGCATGATGCAACCGAAGGCCACAGCGAACCTTCTGATTGTGAACCAAGAGTCTTTATATTGTTGACATTCTCTTTTGGGCCACACTTCTTTTTCCAGCTTATGTCAGTTCTGCTTTTCAGTGTGAACCTTGTGTTTTGTCTAAACAATAAGGAACCTTTATCCTTCATGCCTTATCAAGACATCTCACTCCATTTTTTTAGAACATTCTGATGTTTGGGAACCTGCCCCTTTTGTTTCTACTATGGGTATTTCGATATTTTGTTTCTTTTATTGATGATGTCACTCGCATGACATGGATATCTTTTTTTTTTTTTTTTTTTATAAAAAAAAAGCCACTCAAGAGGAGTGGGGAGAGTTTGGACTCTGGAGTCTTCGGTATTTTCACACTTGGATTAAACACCAATTTCAGACTGATATCAAAACTTTCAGGCGTGACAATGATAGCGAGTACTTGTCTACTAGTTTTTAGCAGTACCTTCATGAACACGGGACTGAGTCTTAGACTACTTTTCCTTCTACACCCCAGCAGAATGGCATTGCTGAAAGCAGAAATCAGAAACTTCTTAACATGACATGGTTGCTTATCACAAAAATGAAAGCACTAAAGAAATGGTTGATGCTGTTTTGATTGCCTGTTACCTTGCTAATCGTTTTTCTCACCATTCATTAAAAGATAAGAGTCCCTTCACATTGTTTAGGACTTCTCGTAATGTTACTTATATTCCTAAGTGTTTTGGCTGTTATGTGCTATGTGCATGATACACTCACTCGCATTAAGTTTTCACGAAGATATATTCCATGTATGTTTATTGGCTACTCACCAAGACTAGGAAGACATATGTCTCTAATAGATGTCACATTCTTTGAGTCAGTGAGCTACTTTTTTTCTATTTCTGCTCTGCTAGAATTGTCTAACTATGCCAGCGTTGTTGTTCTTATTCCTTTCCTTGATATTCCTTGTGGTCATAGTTTAGAAGTTCCTATGGCCACTCAACATAATAAGATCATTTGCTATGAACGACAACAGAAAAGAAGTGACACCTCCTCCCTCATGCCTTCCTACTAAGATCCAACCACCATCTAAGCGTCAGATCCTCACACTTCAAATTCTCTTCATATTCCTGTTGCTCTTGTTATTCTTGGTACTAATGACGACCTGACTCTTTCCATTGCCCAGAGGAAGGGAACACGCAGTTGCACTGCGCATCCCATTGACCGTTTTGTTTCCTATCACAATGTCTCTCCATCTGACAAGTCCTTCATTTCTTCCGTCTACGAATCATGTTCCTACTTGCCTCAACGAGGCTCTTGCTTATCCGTTCTGGAGTGAGGCTATGGAAGAGGAAATGCAAGCCTTAGAAAAAAATCAAAACGTGGGAAATAGTGAAATTACCTAAAGGGAAGAAGGTTTTTGGTTGCAAGTGACTGTTTGCACTCAAGTATTATGCCGATGGAACTATTGCAAGACACAAAGCCCATTTGGTTGTACTTGAACATACGGGATTGATTATACACAGACATTTCCCCCAGTCGCTAAGATGAATACTATCTTCAATCGATTGCTATCAATAGAGATTGGCCACTTCATCAGTTAGATGTCGAAAATGCTTTCTTGCATGGGGATTTATAGGAGGAGATTTACTTGTCACCCTATTCAGGTTTTTGTCGACAGGGGGAGGAGCATAAGTCGTGTCTCTGCAAGAAGGCAATCTATGGCCTTAAGCAGTCAGTGTGGGCGTGGTTTGACCATATTAGTTGTGCTATGATCCAGATTGGTTTCAGCAGGTGTAGTTAATATCATCCAATCTTTGTGAGGCAACGGACAATACTATCCTTATTGTATATGTTAATGACATTGTGGTGATTGGTGATAATGAGAGCATGATTGTGTAGCTAAAAGATCACTTGAGTACAGTATTTGACATCAAAGACCTTGGTGCTTTTTGATACTTTCTAGGGATTGAAGTTACCTGCTCAAAAAAAGGGTAACTTAATATCTTAACGGAAGTATGCGCCGGATCTGCTACAGGAGACTAAAACCCTTACCAAACTATTTGATACACCTCATGTGGTCAATCATTGACTCAAGAGTGAGAATGGTGGCAAATTAGAAGACCCAAGACAATATTAGAGGCTAGTTGGAAAACTTATCTTTTTGAAGATTACTAGACGATATTTAGCCCAAGCTGTGAGTATTGTTAAGCCAGTATATCCATTCTCCTAAGACATCTCACATGATTACGGTCCACAAATTTGTCGCTGCATTAAGGGGTCTCTTGGTCGGGGGATTCTATATTCCTCTCATGGTCACTTAGATGCATACTGGACTGGATCTCATTATGTTACACGCTCCACTTCAGGTTACTGCAGCTTCGTAGGAGCTAACGTGCTGACTTGGAAGAGTTAGCAGCAGACGGTAGTTGCTACATTTAGTGCCAAGGTTGAATACGGGGCTATTGCCCATATTGCATGCAAACTTCTTTGGCTAAGGAAGTTCGTGAAGATTTCCCGGTGGCTTTTCCCATGGAACTGAAGTGTGATAATCAAGTAGTCATCCACATCCAGTGTTCCATGAGAGAACCAAGCATAAAGAAGTTGATTGCCACTTCATCCTTGAGAAGATTTGTGAGATTTCCACCTCATATGTGAGGTTGTTAGACCAACTAGCAGATGTGCTCACTAAGGCTCTTCCTCGTGATCAGTTTCAGTTGATTGTTTCCAAGCTGGCCATGATTAATATCTATGCCTCAGCTTGATGGGGAGTATTTTTGGAGTTCATTAATCTCTAAGGGCATTGAAAGGCTTAGCAGGCCCTAACTTTTTCCCTATCAAACTTTCTCTTCTCTCTTCTATCTACCAAAAGTTCCCATATCATGCATGTAGCTTTCTGCATCCTGATCTTTAGAGGAGCATCAGTTTCCCCCTATTCCTGCAGGTTTTTGTACTGGTGGATAATGTGGACATCGGAAATCTAAACTCAATCAATTTGAAGGCCGCAACTTCTGCTGCACTTCTCCTTTTGCCATCCGAATTCACTGAGGTTTGCTTCTTTATCACTGCACTGCCCAGTCATGTTAGAATTACTAGAATGCTTCATATATTCTCTGTTCTTGCAGGAAGACTTGTATGCCAAAATATGTAGCCTTTCGTATATGGGTGACTTGCGGATGCTGTTTGCCGAGGACAAGAATAAGGTAAGCTTGATAACGTCCCACCTAGATTTTTTGAAGGAAACGCCAACTCATTATACTACCTTTTGTTGCTTTTGATAAATTACCAATAATATTTCTAGTACAGCCAAGATATGCCATGGGCAGTTAACGTGCGATAAATCTAACTATTTTGACAAAAACGCGTGCTTATAAAACGGCCAAGATTCCACCTTGGGTTCATCATATATTTTTCTGTTATAATTACACTGCTTTCTAATATGTAGGATCTAAACCTTATTAAATGGTCTAAAATTTTTTAAACTATTTCACCCCTGCTAACTACTTGTGGCATATTTTGGTTGTATTGAAGATGTTATTGGTAAATTACATCTGACATGGCATTTCATTAACTAGAGAAGCCTAAATTGTTTCTCAACTCCTCTCGGAGTTTCTGATGTCTAACTGCATAACATGCCACAGGTGAAAAAGATTGTGCAAGGGCAGTTTAATTTATTCCAAATAATGTATAAGCCATTTCTAGAAGAGTATGCAGCCAAAGAGTTGCTGACATTTTCACCATCTGGTTCTCCCCAAGGAAAATTAACTCAGGTTTCTCCAAACCTCAAGTTGACGCTTGCAAATATGATGCTGCTTGAATCATTAATCTTCGTGCTTCTTCCTTGTTTAGTATCTAGATGACCAAAATTCTTATTGGGCCCTTACATCAGCCACAAAACTTGTAAATTATAGTATAGTGTAGAATCTTTAGTTCCTTTCGTCTAACAGGGAGGTGAAGAGGAAGAGTGATGATATAATTTAAGCTGCCCAGTTACAAACTCATATATAGGGAGTGGTGTCACAACTCGTTATTTTTCTGATTCCAAGAGACATTTTAACACAGATCCCATCCAACATGTAGATAGCAAGATTTTATTTTTACTTGTATTAGGATATGAATTATTTTCCATTTTCACAGGATGCCGAGCCTCATGTAAGTACTAAATATTTGCAGAGTTTTTATTGTTATTCTCTACGATACACCAACACTGTATTTAAACCTTGACCTTCACTGGCCTATTAAATGAGCCGATTAACTGCCCATTGGTTCAACTGTCTGGGTCGAAGGTTGAACTTTGATGCCAGCATGACATCATAATTTAAAATAAAACATAGAAAATTGAAAAAAAATACTGGAATATTAAGAAAATAATTCTAAACAAAATAGGAAAAATCAGAAATATCTTGAACTAAATGACCTTGATATGAAATCAAACTCTATTGTTAATTGTATGATAGTTACAATGACCCATATAATGGTTTATACTTTATATAAAGATGTCGGCCATGGTAAGATAGAATCGTAATTCAATCCAATCAGATCTAATCTAATCATAATAACAATCTAATATTAACTAAATCTCATACTATGATAATCTAACATTGTGATGAGGTACATCAGTAAGGATATGATGTATCTCATACATATTTTATTTTGCTAATGATCCCCTCAAATATATGGGGATTGAAAATCTCCATGAGTTTAAAGCCAATACAGTTCTGTCTGAGTGGTGCGAGCAACAACCTTTTGAATGGCAGCATCATTAGTGTCATATAGTGACAACATAAACAAATAGGTGACTGGATTCTGTATTGAGAAAGAGATAGTACTGATCCTATCTAATGGCGGAATGGATGACAAGTTGACAACAGTGGCCTCTCTGGGGGTACTCCAAGGTATGGTATATTGTGTTGACTTGTACCGAGAAAACATAAAAAGTTTCATATACCTTCAACAAAAAACTTATGCATGCACCACCGTAACCTCTAGTCCCCATCTTCACAAATTGTGGAAACACAACTTGCAGCTGTTGTCGACAATTAGCTATACACATAAGAAAAGAATTGTATTAGATAGATATTAGAATAAAAACTAATCAAGTAACTGAATTTTAAATTTAATTACCTTTTATCTCACTCTATAACCAATTTTGAGCACACATCAAAGCCTCCAAAGTATCTAGATGAAGCCTACTAGATGAGTACTGACCACCCTCCCGCCAGTACTAAATGTAGACTTTGATGCAACCATGGACATAGGAATAGCTAAAATGTCTTGAGCAATCATTTGCAAAGTTTGATACTTAAGACCATTTGTCTCCCACCAACTTAACACATCAAAATCTAGAGTTTGTGGCAAAACATTTTCTTCTAAGTAATTGTCCGACTTTGACTTTACAAGCACATTCCTTGAATTACTAGTAACAAATACATCAAAATTAGAAAAAGGATCCTGCTCTTCAAAATCAACCACTCCCGAATTGCATGAAGATGAAATTGGTCCATTGTGACCAATTGTCTCATTCAATCTAAACCTAGATTGATACTCCGTCAATAAATCATAGCAGTTTGAAAAAAAATTTCAATTTCAAATTCACCTAAACGATAAGAAAATAATACAGTACAATTTTCATCTTGTACCTTGGGTCACCACCATAATTACATGACAAACACCCTAATATTTCTTAAACGTTTTCAACATATTTGATGTCATCACTCTAATAACTTCATTTGAACTTATGTACCATTGAGATAATGTCATCCTAACCTCACAAACTTTTGTAAAGTAAGAATTTGCAGTTGGATATTTGGTTCTAGAGAATATTTCTGTGACATTATAAAATAACGTCAGCTTCCCACATATTTCTTTTACTAATTTCCAATCTTCCTCAGATAGCACACATGTATAATACTTCTTACGTTGTATTACTCGGATAAATACATCCTTATAAACTAAAGCAGTTAGAAGCATCAGATATGTAGAATTCCATCGAGTTTTACAATTAAGACTCACCTTTTTAGTAATTGGAATGCGCAATTGGCGAGCTGCTTCTTCAAAATTTTCCACTCTAGATGGTATTGTTGTCCAAAATGGAACACTATCACGAACTTTTTTAATTGCATCCCTTATAACATCCAATTATCCAAACCATCCTTTACAATCAAGTTCAAAATGTGTGCACAACAACGCATATGAAGAATCCTTCCATCTAGCATAAGAGAATCACTTATCAATAACTTGTTTGATATAATATCAATCATTCCGTCATAGGTGATAAAATAGTCCACGGTAATTGTGGAAAGTTTCCGATCAATATTCCAATCCAATAAGCAAGTCATTATAACCCTGAAAAGAACTTTTTTATGTGGAGTATGCACATAAACAGACCTAAGACAAATGATTACAATTGAAAAGAAATTAGTTAAAACATGAGCCAATCAATTATTGTTACTATAGTAAATTTACTAATTATAATAACAAATACAAATTAACTTAAATGCACATAAATAGAACTTATTATGCAAACAAATGATAATTGATTTGAGACAACTTGAAAGCACATGAATATAACTTACCTTAAGATTCGACTTTTTAACAACCAAGCCGCATCGATAAAGAGTGTGGTGATAGCCATGAACCCTTTCTTTTAATTTGATGTCCACATATTGGTTGTGATGGCAACTCGGCGGTCAAGATTCTCCAAAAACTTGTATGTTTTCTCTTTCTCATCATCATAAATTTTCAAAATGTCACTCTTGATTGTGTTACGTGAAACCATCTTGAATAAGGGTTGAATGCTACTAATAAATTTCTAAAACCCGTAATATTTAACAATCTAAAGAGGATACTCATGTAATATTATTGCCTTAGCAAGTTCCTTCAGAGAGACTTCTTGGTCAAAAGTGAAATTAACAAACCTCATCTTTCCCTCTATCCTATTTTAAAGATTGCCAAAATTTTTCGTTGTATATCTACATTCTTTCGTTTTATACACCTTAGCAAATGGACATGCAAATATTTGGTTCCATTTTTGCTATCCATTTTGAGCTTTATCTTACACTGATGACAAATAGCATAATCATTTTCATTTATTTCCGTCTTCTCAAAATCTTTCCAAATTGAAGTCAACTTTCCCTTTCTAGTAGGTGATTGAGTTGAACCTGGAGCTAGAGTAGAGCCAAGGGTAGGAGCCGAACCTTCTAGTGTTGAGGGTACTGAAGACCTGATTAGAATATTTTCCCCCTCTTGAGACATTTTCTAACCTACAAAACACATGAAAATTAAAGCCAAAAGAAACAATAAAACATATGATAGTATAACATTGTATGCTACGGCCATCTTAACTAAACATTGAACTGTTTTTTTTTTTCTTATTTTATCTGTATATCTTTTTCGAATACCATCAAGAGGTTCAAATTACACCAAGCAAGGATTTTTTCAGATTTTTTAAATATATCTTATTACATCAAGAAATCCTGATTTATCGATAATCAAGTTAGAGCTTACTCCAATGGAGGTGAAGCTCTGGAATGATAACCCTGAGATGTACGCGACATTATCTCATCGGCAGAGTATGAGCCCGAGTGTCTCAAGTTTGAAATTGCCTATCTTACAACTCTTTCATGGTTACCTATCTTACAACTCTTTCATGGCTACCTTGCTTTAAGATAGGCATTTTCAAGTTCCTATCGTACAACTCTTTCATTTCTGCCTATCATACAACTCTTTGATGGGCATTTTCAAGCTTGAGACACTTGGGCTCATACTTTGCCGAAGGATAATGTCTCGTACATCTCATGTTTATCATTCCAGAGCCTCACCTCCATTGGAGTAAGCTCTACCTTGATTATCGATAAATTGGGATTTCTTGATGTAATAAGATATTTAAAAAAATCTAAAAAGCTATTGCTTGGTGTAATTTGAACCTCTTGATGGAGATCAAAGAAGATATAGATAAAATAAGAAAAAAAAACAGCTCCATGTTTAGTTAAGAAGGCCGCAACATACAGTCTTATGCTATCATCGTATGTAGGGGTGTTATTGAGCCGAGTAGTGGGATGTTCAAGTTTGTTTATTAAGTAAACGAGCTCGAAAATCAAGCTTGAGCTCGCTTGTTTATTAAATAAACGAGCTCGAGCAGCTTGATTCATTAGATATAGCTATTTATTAGGTTTAAATTTTACTTTATTATCATTGTATAGGTAAAAAAAAAAAAAAACAGTGTTACCTAAAATTTTAGGAAAGTTCATAATTTTATAAAAGATATTCTTATTATGTAAAATACATTATATTTTTTTAATCTTTATTAGTACATAATAACTATACTTAATTTTAGAATTTAAATGAAGTAAGTATATTTAGATATTTTAGTATGTTAAATATATATATAATTGAGCCGAGCTTTTAACGAGCCGAGTAGAGTTGTGTTCAAGCTTGGCTTGTTAATTAAACAAGCTTGAAAATCAAGCTTGAGCTTGACTTGTTTACTAAATAAACAAACGAGCTCGAGCTTTTAATGAGCGGAGCTCGAGTTGATCGCGAATAACCACCCCTAATCGTATGTTTCATTGGTTCTTTTGGCTTTAATTGTCATTGTTTGTAGGTTTGAAAATGTCGCAAGAGGGAGAAAATATTTTGATTGGGTCTTTGGTACCCTCAACACCATAAGGTTTTGCTCCTACCCTTGGCTCAGCTCTAGTTCTAGGTCCAACTCAATCAATCACCTACTAGACAACAAAAGTTGACTTCAGTTGCTTAGCAAGATTTTGAGAAGACGAAAATAAATGGAAATGATTCTGCTATTTGTCATCATTGTAAGATAGCTCAATTCGGATAGCAATAATGGAAACAAACATTTGCATGTCCATTTGCTAAGGTGTATGAAATGAAAGAATGTAGGTATGCAACAAATTTTGGCAGTCTCTAAAAATAAGATAAAGGGAAAGGTGAGGTGTGGTAATTTCACATTTGACCAAGAAGTCTCTCAGAAGGAACTTGTCAATGCAAAAATATTATATGAGTACCCTCTTTCGATTATCAAACATTATGAGTTTCAGAAATTTATTAATAGTCTTCAACCTTTATTCAAGATGGTTTCACGCAACACAATCAAGAGTGACATTTTGAAAATTTATGATGTTGAGAGAGAAAAATTCAAGTTATTGGAGGATCTTAACCGCCGAGTTGCCATCACAACTGATATGTGGACATCAAATCAAAAGAAATGGTTCATGACTATCACCACACACTTTATCGATGCGGCTTGGTTGTTATCCATGTGCTTTCAAGTTGTCTCAACAATTATAATTTGTTTGCATAATAAGTTCTATTCATGTGCATTTAAGTTAATTCATATTCTTATTATAATTAGTAAATTTACTATAGTAACAATAAGTGATTGGCTTATGTTTTAACTAATGTCTTTTCAATTGTAATAACTTGTCTTAGATTTGTTTATGTGCCTACTCCACATAAAAAAGTTATTTCCAAGGTTCTAATTAATTGCTTGTTGGATTGGAATATTGATAAAAAAACTTTTCATAATTACCATGGACAATTGTACCACCAATGACAGAATGATTGATATTACATAAGACAAGTTATTGATGAGTGGTTCTCTTATGCTAGATGGAAGGGTGCTTTATAAGCGTTGTTGTGCACACATCTTGAACTTGATTGAGAATGATGGTTTGGATGTTATAAAGGATGTAATTGAGAAAGTTTGTGATAGTGTTTCATTTTGGACAACATCATCTAAATTGGAAAACTTTGAAGAAGCAGCTCGCCAATTGCGCATTCCAATTGCTAAAAAGTTGAGTCTTGATTGTAAAACTCGATGGAATTCCACATATTTGATGCTTCTAACTGCTTTAGTTTATAAGGATGTATTCTCACGAGTGATGCAACGTAAGAAGTATTATACATGTGTGCCATCTTAGAAAGATTGAAGATTAGCAAAAGAAATTTGTGGGAAGCTGAAATTATTTTGTAATGTCACAGAAGTATTCTCTAGAATCAAGTATCCAATTGCAAATTCTTCACAAAAGTTTGAAGTGGTGATGACATTATCTCAATGGTGTCTAAGTTCACATGAAGTTATTAGAGTGATGACATCAAATATGTTGAAAAAGTTTAAGAAATATTGTGGTGTTTGTCATGTAATTATGGCGGTGCCAATTGTTCTTAACCCGAGGTACAAGATGAAGATTGTAGAGTATTATTTTCCAATCGTTTATAGAAGTGATGCTGAATTTGAAGATGAAAAGTTCGTCAACCTTGCTATGATTTGTTGACTAACTATCAGTCTGGGTTTAGATTGAAGGAGACAGTTGGTCACAATGGACCAATTTCATCTTCATGCAATTCGGAAGTGGTTGATTTTGAAGAGCAGGACCCTCTTTCTAATTTTGATGTATTTGTTAGTAGTCCTATAAGGAATGCGCTTGTGAAGTCAAAGTTGGACCATTACTTAAAGGAAAATGTTTTGCCACAAACTCTAGATTTTGATGTATTAAGCTAGTGGAAGACAATTGGTCTTAAGTATCCAACTTGTGGTATCCAACTTTGCAAATGATTACTCATAACATTTTAGCTATTCCTGTGTCCACGGTTGCCTCAAAATCTACATTTAGTCCCGGCAGGAGGGTGGTCAGTACTCATCATAGTAGGCTTCATCCAGATACTTTTGAGGCTTTGATGTGTGCTCAAAATTGATTATGGAGTGAGATAAAAGGTAATTAAATTTAAAAATTCAGTTACTTTAGTAGTATTTATTCTTATATTTATCTAATACAATTTTTTTCTTATGTGTATAGCTAATCATTTGACAACAGATGCAAGTTGTGTTTCCACAATTTGTGAAGATGAGGACTAGAGGTTACGGTGCATGCATAAGTTTTTTGTTAAAGGTATATGAAGCTTTTTATTTATTTTTTTAAATCTTTGAAGTTGTATTGATGATGATTAATTGGTTAAAAGCATTATGTTTTATATGCCTGACAATAAAACCTTTTTGTTTTTTATTTTATTTTATTTTGATGAAACATTATAGGTGTGCTGGCAGTGGTGCTTAGGACGTTTTTTTGGGAGGTGATACATGGCATATATGATGGCTAATTGGTTAAACTTTTTACCTTCGTTTCTTATTTTTTTGGTGATGTGATTTTTGGGAGATGATACGTTCATATGAAAAGTTGATTTTGTTCTTTTTTGGGAGGGGGAAAGGATAATGTTGATGGAGTAAAGTAAAAAAATTATAAATACTTTGGTGATGTGTTTTTTTGGGAGATGATATTTTTTTTTGGCAAACATCACTTTTCATTTTTTATATTGAGTCCCCATAGCTCATTCCCCTACATAGTCTGTAGAGTTATTTATCACTAAGAAGGATTGCAATATAAAAAAAAAAATTCCAGATTGAAGATCTCTTGACCCACATACGAACTAGTTGTACATCTCAGCACTGAACTATTTTATTGCAGATGGAAAGGACCTCATTTTATTATAGGTGAAATGGTTTTGTTAAGTATGTAAATATGCAGGTTTTTTCGACCCCGACCCAACTAGTGCTTGATGAAACGGGTGAGACAGGGACAGGGTTAAGAAGGGTTTTGATAAACGGGGATGGGGTCACTCGCCCCACCCTAGGTTTGGGACAGGAACGGATTAGGAGTTTCCCCATTAGGGGTGGGGTAGGGTTGGGGGCGCGATGGCCTAATCCCGCCCCGTTCCATCCCTAGTGACAGCCAAGTTATGTAATGGCGTTATGTTTCGGCAACCGTTCTTTAAAACCTTGTTGTACACCATTCATATAGTTTTATTGACTAAACAAAGAAAAAATTGTTCGGGACTAAAAATAATCTCCAATATAAAGGGAAGTAGAAAATTGTGTAGTACAAGTATCCAAGTAATATTTGGTAATTCTGTTGTGTCCTATTGTGTTGACATAGGTACATTCTAGCTTCTCATTCAAGCAAAGGCTATGGTTTCTTTTTGAATTTGGCTGCAAGAATTCTGATTTGTTTGAATCTATCAACACCAGGATTGTGGTGTATCTGCAGCTCGCTGCCTTGTTTCTTCTCTTCCTTCGACAATCAGAAGCCGAATGGGGATGAGGTTAGGAGAGAAGCAAAAACTGAGTGAATCGGGTATTATTCCATGATGGACTTCAGCTGTTACATAATGGCATTAAAGAAAAAAAAATGGTTTCTCAAGCATCATTCAAGTTAAGAGTCCTATGTGTTTTGAGCGTCTTTGGGAAAATATGATTCCAACCATTTAAATGCAAACCTCTAAATGTGTTTTGACACCAATGATAGTGTTTGAACTGATCTAGTGCGATGCTTTATAATCTATAACTGCTGGGAGTAAATGTTGGGATTTATGTTGCATTGAATTTGCAGGTCGAGTTATACGTGAAGTTGTAATTGGCTCAAGAGAAGAAGCCACGCAGTGCATGCGGAAGGTGGTGAGACGTCTAGTTATGGTTTCCAGTGTGAGGCAGGCTGTCTCTGGACTACTGGCTGGTGGTGGTGTCAACGGGGCTCGATATCTTGCAAATAAAATGAGCAAGGCATGGAATTCCTGGACGTGATTGACCTGTTTCTCTGTTTCCTCTTTGTAGGGTAAGCTCAGTTTGGACAGACCAAAAGCTTGACTAGAGAACATACATTAAAACTCAAATATCCTGACTTAACATGAGAGTTTTACTGAAGGCGCACTTACCACCACCGGACCGCATGGGATTTGGAATTCTGATCGACCAGTTTCACAAAAAATTGAAGTGGTACTTGTCAGCAATTATGAAATTAATGCCTTAAGTGCGGGGACATGTAAAATTTTTCTCGGATGGAAGGATAGCTTTCGAATAATGGATAAATCAAATTTTGCATTGATGTCGTAAGCCACTGTTCCATTCAATATGAACTATTGGAGAATGTTTTTTGAAATGAGGAACGAAAACATGCTGTATTATTCTGTAACGGATTGTTTCAATGCGAGTAGTGATTTTCTACAAAATTAGAAACTACCAATCTAGATGGACAGATCTTTCCAGCCTCAAACTGCAGTGCAACAAGCATACATGATCCATAAATTGGGTTCATTTTTGCTAAGGCTTTGCTTGTTTGGAGTGAAAGTATGTGTATGAAATTATTTTCAGAGAGAAAATGTACTTTTTGTGTTTGACATGCTGGAGAATGATTTTTTTAATGTAAATAATTCTTTAACACTACTTTATGCTTGAGGGAATTTTCTCTCTAGAAAACGAGAAATTATTTCCCTGAAATTTTTTCTGTCCCACAACATTTTCCCTCCAAACAAAACAGAGTAATGGATTTTCTTCGAGTATATTTGGATACACAAACTGTTTGTCATTGATATGCTATATTAGGACAAGAGCTTATCCATTGTTTGGGTGATGGGGGAACTGTATGTCTTCTGAACCAGCACTGTTCTTAAACAGGCAATTTTCCAGATTTTAAGTCTTATCAATTTTTTATGAGATTTGAAATCATACATTTTGCTACATTTGAAGTCTTCCGAGGAATACAACCAAGAGATGCAAAGCATAATACATCTAGTTCATCAGAAGGAAATTCATGTCAGATGACAAAACTTGAAAAGTGTCGAGACTTTATAAGTCTCAACAAGTTTGGCTTTGTGTTGGGCTTCGGATTTTCTCTGGTAGACGCCCTAGGTGGGCGATCGGGCGTCCACAAGTCATTGGACATGTGGCGATAAAAAGGGGGAGAAGTCATTTCATTTTCTCCCATGATTTTGACTTCTCCCCACTTGATATCTCTCCCCTTTTTATTGCCACATGTCCAATGACTTGTGGACGCCCGATCACCTAGGTGTCCACCAGAGAAAATCCGAAGCCTTGTGTTGGTGTTGTGTAGGATCTAGAACTGATTCCTACCTATTTTGGCAGAACTGCAAGTTAAAAAGGCCATTGAATAGTCAGAATGTGGACATTTTCAACTCCTACTGTTTGTAAATATCTTGGAAGGTTGGTTTTGTCTTCTTCAATGGTCCTTCCCTCCAGAGGAGGGGTTCATCTGTAAACTGTATCAAAAGCTTACCTAGTTATGCATTTTTAACCATTTGATCTTTCGACGCCACTTTACTGATCACCATCCACTACAATCCGATAGATCAGATGGTCTCTTGTGGATTTGAATGCCTTCGATGAGCGTAATCGCGCTGTTTGATTCTCCGAGCTACCATAATAATGTAGCTCCCAAGCTACCATGCTAGCTCTGTTCTGAATAGATCTATGCCTTGTGGTGGATAAGTAAAGATCGTATGTTCGGATAGGATGGACCATCTCTTAGATGGGCATAGCCCAAATCTCATGCGCAGCTTGACGACCCTAATCCATCAGCTTGATATGAAGGCTAAGATTACCTGATGGGTACGATTTCTTGAGCTATAAAAGGGTCTGCATTGATAAATGGGTGGGTGGACTTAACCCAAAAAAAAAAAAAACAAGAATGGGTGGGCAAGGTCTACAGTGAAGGAAAGCAGCATTAAGTAGGGGAGGCCAGTCATTGACCCGATCCGTCAACGCGTACCCGCACGGTGATCCAGTTAATGGTTGGAAATTGGAATGTATATCACTGACCGAGATGCCCGATTCAGCTCAGAACTTCTGGCCTGTTTAATGCAGGTTAGGGTGGGAGTATCTCAGATCTGATTGACAAACAGATGAGGTTTGGGTTGAGCATCACCCATTGGGTTGAAAGTAGACCCGACCCGATACCCTGCTACTCTAAGCTTCAAGGATGATGAAAAACAAATGCCATAAGATCTCAATCCAATCTGCCAGTCTTGTAATAAAAATCCAAAAAACCAGGAACCCACCAGCTTCTCTAATGCCAATGTCAACTTCAAAAGGTTTCAAATTCACACTTCAGCAGTCACTTCCCAATAATTCAGGGAAGGATTCTTATAAAACAGCATCCACCAACTGTCTTTACTACTCATAGCAGAAATCAGAAATCAGAAGGTGAATAAACAAAAATACAAGTGTTGTGGGTTCCATGGAAGGATTGAGTTATGAGATCCAACCAAGAGCTATTTGGAGATGGAGCATGTTGCCTAGAGCAACAGGTAGGGCTTTCAAAGGATAGGACCAGGGCCTAAAAGAAGAGTAATTTTTTTTTTCACTGGATACCAACCTAAAATCAACCCTCCTCCTTCATCCAATCTTGGTTGGTTCATAACACCTAAAAAGAAAATATTTCTAAAAACACCCCGTTAAAATCTCAATATTCGCACATCTATTACCTAATACTATTACAAAATGTTTTTCCCTGTTCTCCTTCTGCCATGTCATCAAAGTTAAAACCAAAGGTCACCCCTTTTTTTTCCTAGCATTTCTCTCTCATCTCTCATAAGCACCGTATCAGATACACCCCTTCCCATGCCTCATACCTCCTTATCAGAGACACCCCTTCACATGCCTATACCTCTTTCTTATATATAAGGACGAAATGAAGCACCTAATTTGGTGTGTTTTAGAATGAGAGAGAGAGTTGGTTTCTGAAAGGAAAATGGTTAACGGACCCATGGATTCCTTTTGCTAACCTAAGGCATCCACTTATTGGTGGATGACCCCCCGCTTAAATGCTAACCCCATGGGTCCGCCTATCACTACTCTTTCTGAAATGGTAAAGGTGGCGTTTCTTTCTCTCTTCTTTCCGTTTTCATCTCCATTATGAAAGCTACTCAACATCAAGAGTGATCTTGATGTTCACGAGAGATGGATCGCATACCATTGTCGCGGTGGGTATTTCCCGACCTTCGGAGCCACATTCTATAGCACTGATAAATGGCAAGCCTTTTAAATGTTGGAGCCTGGTCGAGATATCTGAGATATCCAAGAAATAAGAGGATCAAATAGCTTCTAACCAATGAGTGAGTTGAAGATCATTTGGAGAGTTGTAGGCTTTTTCTACCTTTTTCCATTGTATCACTCCAAGGCTGCGATCAAGCATAGGAGTGAAGTGGAGAAGAAGGAAAGAGGGGCAGGAATTTTGGTAAAGAAACCCTTACGCTTTTATGATGATTTCTTTTGCATAGGGATACGGTTATAACCCGACACAGTCCGGTTATGCCCTTGATGTCGCCACGTGTCCCTTTCGACACCCTTTAACTGTAGTTAATATTCACCCAACCTTAGGTTCACCCACATATCCTTAGTTTTTTTTTGACAAAAAATATTAACTATATATTTTTTCTAATCATTGTTAATTTATTTTAAACATAGTTTTTTCTAAAATACCAAAGATAATGAGTGAACCTTAAAAAAAACAAAAAAAAAAAAAAATTTAGGGGTGGGTGAATCTTAACTACAATTAAAGGGTGTCAAACGGGATATGTGGCGACTTTAAAGGCATAAATGTGGCTACTTTAAGGGCATAACCGGACTCCCCCGTAGTCCGGTTATATCCTTTCAGGATTTATTACATTTGCATAAGAATCCAGTAGACATTAATACTATCTTTCTCTTTATTTTCATTTATTTTATACATGTCTTTTGTCTATAAGATTTGTTTGCTTAAAGTAAGGTGAATATATATGGTTTTTTTTTTTTTTTGTCTAAGGCAACTACACCACAAGGTGAAAGCTGCAGTCAAATCAAGGAAACACACACCCACACACTCACTCACACACCCACACACACACCCTACATATGTATGGTTGCCATGATGCCTGTAGATTATAGGGATTCTGTCTTAGGCTTTATCTACAAAATTAGATGATAAGGTTAATACGTATGGTTGTCATGGTGCCTGTAGATTATAAGGTTCTGTCTTGGGCTTTATCTACAAAATTAGATGATAAGGTTAATACGTATGGTTGTCATCGTGCCTTTAGATTATAAGGATCTGTCTTGGGCTTTATCTACATAAATTAGATGATAAGTTTACGTTATCCAAGTCAACTTTTTTTTTTAAAAAATCTACTTCATTTTGAATTTCTTTTTAAAAAAATCAAGTAATTGGATATAGATAATTTCATTTTATTTTTGCAATCATTAGATGGATTTGTTCTTCTTATTTTCTTATTTTACTCCTTCAAATTTTAAATTTATCCGTTCTTTTAATTTATCCAATTTTCACATCCCGTGCATCGCACGGGGTGTTAGCTATTACATGACTATTATATAATAATGTATGAGTCAGGCTGTGGGTACTCACAATCACAAGTATACTCCACAATCCTAATCTTTTAATTCAAATAATGAAGAGTAACATTAAAATTGATGTGACAGTAGAAAATGACAAAATATGTCAAACTCAATTGGCTTTATAGTTTCAAACAAACAACGCATGCCCTTAACTTGGCATGATTCTCGTATTTGATACTCTATGTACTTTTATTTTGTTGTGTAAATAGTTGTTAATTTATATTTTTGCTTAGTTAAACATCCCCTAAAATTTTATTTTTGATTTTCAATGTTTCCTATGTTTTAAACTTTTTTACAATGTTTTCTTAAACTTCTTCAAAATAATTTTCACATCCTTGAGCCCTACTGGATGCACTGTCATTTGCTGTTTTTTAAAATTAGAAACAATTCATAATTTTTTTTTTGTTTTCATTTTTTAAGCGGCAAACACATTTGTCATTACTAATTGTTACCTGCATTTAAAAATAACGAAAAACATGTTTGGAGAATTTTTGAAACAAGAATTTTCTAGTTACATTAATTTTTGAAATTAGATTTTTTTTTTTTAAAAAAAGCAAACAAATAAACAATGCTTACCGAACATGTTCTACACCAAAAAAAAAAAAAAATTCAATTTAAAAACAAAATAAAAATAGAAAATAAATGTGCAACCAATTGCGAACCGAAGTTTACACCACATACCTTGTTCATATCCACACCAATAAGCTTATATCCTCGGGAATAGTTATTTGCACAGGATTTGACTGAAATTGTGGATTGTAATGGCATAGAAAGGCAGAGCATAATTGGTGTTGTGAACGTTTCTATTTCTTTAGCAACCAAAGTTTACACTTACACCAAAATTTAAAACCTTCTCATATTAGTCATATCCACACCATATAATAAGTTTATTGTTAGGGCAGAAGCGATGTCATTATGGGCTATTCTCAAGATAATATGACAAACACGCATATACAAGATATACCGTGGTTCACCCATCTAGGGTTACGTCCACACTAGAAACTGTCCAAAAAAACCTTCACTACTAAATAGAGAGATTACAAGAGTACATATAAATAAAGAATACACACTCAAAGACTCTGCCACAACATGTGAAAGGCTCTCACCCAGCCCACATCTTTGTTCACTTTCTCCAATCCGAATCTGACCGAAGTATTACCCCTTTTAGGACAAATGAAACACAATACCATTCATGATTGAACCAATACCCTCCACCATGAGAGCACACCGAGATATAGCCGTGAGAATACTCTTCTTCATCTAAGAGCTTCATTAGGGCTTTTCATGGGAGACAACCTCGCTTTCCATGGAAGCTCTACCACACCTCACATATCTATGACTTTCTCTCTTCCTCTTAAGGTTTTTACTTTTTAGGTTATCTTTATAAGCCTCCACCCTAGGCTTATTTGTAGGCAAGGAATGAGTCCTAACCCTTTTAGAATTTCCCCAATATAGGAATTCCAACACAAGACAACTTCTTAATGAAATAGGAGTTTCCAAAACAACTCAAAAAATCCAGTCCGTTTAAATTCGTCGACCATCGATTGATTAGCCAGTTTGGCAGATTGATCGGCCCACTCTGGGTTTGCTCCAATTCGAGCTAAAAACCCCACACTAATATCATCAAGAATAATTATTAACAAAGGATTTGACTAAAATTATGACGTTTGAAGAAATTAGCATGACAGATAGGGGTGTCAACGAGTCGAGGCTCGACTCAAAATAAACCGAGCTTGAGCTTTTACTTTGGGCTCGTTGAGCCGAGCCGAGCCTGAACAATAGGTGGCTCAGCTCGGCTCAGCTTTGATTAATTTTATAATAATACCCTTTAAAAGTTAAATTTATATTATATATTTAGTATAACTTTTTTTTGGTAAAATATATTTAGTATACATTAACATGATTATTTCCGTTTAAGTTTTAACTCAAGCTTTCACGTGAGTCGCATGACATCCCCCCTAAAAAAAAAATGCCCTTTTAATTTTTTATTTATTGAATTTAGTGCTTATCAATGTATTTTTTTTTTAAAATTATTGAGCCAAACTCGAGCTCAACGATTTGTGGATGAGCCGAGCCGAGCCTGAGCATCTGTAAAATTCCAACAAACCGAGCCCAAGCAGTGCCTAGCTCGGCTCGTTTACACCCCTAATGACAGATGAGGATTAGTGTTGTGAATCCAATTACTTGAAATAAGACATTGAAAATGATGAAGATATATATATATATATATTCCCATGTTACACCCAGGAATGGAATCATGTGCAGAATTAAAAAAAATAATATATATATATATATACTTCGTTAAAAACTGTGACATCATGATGGAAGAGTTAGTGGTGTTTGGGAGCTAGCAGTGACTATAGATCCCCACATATTTGACTTAAACTGCAAGTTGTGTGGACCATTGCCGTCCGATCAATAATATGGACATGCACTACTCCAAAACATGTCCAATTTCAACTAATATTATTTGAAGATATCTTGGAAGATCAGCTTTGTCTTCTTCAATCAATGATACCTTCTAGACTGGAGTGGGTTCACCCATCCGGATCTCCCACTTTGATTATTATTATCCCCGACACCTACCCTGTCATGTATTTTTAACCATTTGATCTCTATACCCATATTTTCTGATCACCCTTCACTATAATAATCCGATAGATCAGATGGTAGCTTGTGAATTCAAACGCCTTTGATGATCGTTCAAATTTCCAATCGCGGTATCAAAGGTGTTCGAATCTCCGATCTACAATAATAATGTGCTTTCAAAGTACCAAACTAGCTCTCTTCTGAAAAGATATTTTTTTTCACTTCTTTTGTGTTGGTAAACATCATATCTTTAGGTAGTAGAAAAGGCGACTATCGAATTTCTGAAAGGATTGGATAAGAAGCCGCCTGACCTAACTTTAAGTTGAATTTTAGGCTCTGATGTCACCCATTTAATGGCCTGTATCCGGATTCATCACAGGTGGAGTACTAAAAAAAAAAGACAAATTTTGATGAAAAGCAATGGAATCTTCACTTTAATTGAAAAGCAAGTGCCCATTTTTTAAAAGTAGAACATGTGCCAGTTTTTCCATAATCTATCAGTCTTGTTATAAACATCCAAAACCAGGAACCCACAACCATTGGAAATCACACTTATTTTGTCTGATATCCATGATCAAGTCAACTTCATTTCACAAATTTCAAAGATATCAGATTCATGAACAATAATTTAGAGAGGAATCTTTATATAACAGAATTCTCAATTCACATTTCAGCAATCAGTTATCAATAATTCAGGGAAGAACTCTTACAAAAAAGCATCCACCACCAACTATCTTCAATACCCATCACAGAAAGCCAGGAAAAAAATCATTTATGGGTTCCATGGAAGGAATGGATGATGATATCCATATCCAACAAAGAAGCTACTGGAGATGGAGGAAACAAGATTTCTTACCAGAAGAATCCTTCCAAAACTGGGGCACTTACAGAGCAGCCCTATCACAAACATGTTTCCGACTCAAGGATCGCCTCACCAGCCGATCAGACGATGCCAGCGAGCTCGGAGAGCTTCGAAAACGAAGCGAGAACGAAATGAAACAGTGCCTCAACTGGTGGGACCTCATCTGGTTTGGATTTGGATCAGTCATTGGAGCTGGAATCTTTGTACTCACGGGAAAAGAAGCTCACGATCATGCCGGCCCAGCCATAGTCTTATCCTATGTTGCTTCGGGCGTTTCAGCAATGCTTTCTGTCTTCTGCTACACAGAATTTGCAGTAGAAATACCAGTTGCTGGAGGATCATTTGCTTACATGAGAGTAGAATTAGGAGATTTTGCAGCATTTATAACAGCAGCAAACTTACTTCTTGAGAGCATAATTGGCGGTGCAGCCGTAGCCAGAGCTTGGACTTCTTACTTTACAAGCCTTTTGGATCGTCCTCGCAACTCATTAAGAATACAGACAAATCTCGCAGAGGGCTACAATCTCTTGGACCCGATCGCTGTAGCAGTTCTGATAATTGCCGCAACCCTCGCTATGATCAGCGCAAAGAAGACATCATACGTCAATTGGATAGCATCTGCTATAAACACTCTGGTGATAGTTTTTGTGATAATTGCGGCTTTCACTCATGCTAACACCTCCAACTTGAAACCCTTTGCGCCTAATGGAGCAGAAGGGATCTTCCAAGCAGCTGCAATAGTCTACTTCGCCTATGGCGGATTTGACAATATCGCAACCATGGCTGAAGAAACGAAAAACCCGTCAAGAGATATACCAATTGGTCTGCTCGGATCCATGTCAATAATCACAGTTATATATTGCTTGATGGCTCTGTCACTGAGTATGATGCAGAAGTATACTGATATAGATCCGGACGCAGCTTACTCTGTTGCATTTCAGAGTGTGGGAATGAAATGGGCCAAGTATCTTGTTGCTCTAGGTGCTCTTAAAGGGATGACTACTGTTCTACTGGTAGGGGCGCTTGGGCAGGCGCGCTATACTACTCACATTGCAAGGGCACACATGATTCCACCATGGTTTGCTCTCGTCCACCCGAAAACAGGAACCCCCATAAATGCGACTCTTTTGATTACCATTTCCAGTGCCTTTATAGCTTTATTCTCCAGTTTGGATATCTTAGCGAGCTTGTTATCCGTAAGCACGCTCTTTGTGTTCATGATGATGGCAGTAGCACTCCTTGTGAGGAGATACTACGTGAGAGGGATCACTCCTCGAGAAAACCTCATAAAACTAGTTATTTTCTTGATGATCATCATTGCTTCCTCAATGGGGACTTCAGCTTACTGGGGATTGAGGCCTCATGGTTGGGTTGGTTATACCATAACTGTTCCTCTTTGGATTTTGGGGACTATGGGGATTTCTGTGTTTTTACCTCAGCAGAGGGTGCCCAAGGTGTGGGGTGTTCCACTCGTTCCGTGGTTTCCATCAATCTCAATTGCAACAAATCTGTTTCTCATGGGATCTCTAGGCTCCAAGTCTTTTGAAAGGTTTGGTATCTGCACCATTGTAATGCTAGTTTACTATGTGTTCTTTGGTCTTCATGCAACCTACGACACGGCTCATCAGCAGCATAAACCAGAACCCCTCAAGGTTGTGGAACATGACGAAATGGACGATGCAGGGCCGGCCTAAACCATTGAAATCCTCATCTTCTGTTCACAACCATCCTTATCTAGTCTCCCTTCTGTAATTGCCTCGTATTGTCTTGTTACAAGGTTCTGAAATTAGTAAAGCAACTGAGATAGAGATGTGATTATTCTCAGTGTAGCAATAATGACAGAAGGAATCATTTACTAGATGGATATCCAATGCGGCAATCAAATAATCAAGCTTAATAGACATAATATTAGAAGAAACATACAAGTGATAAACTGTTGGAGAAACAATATGTGACATTTTGGCAAATGACAGTAAAAGTAATCCAAAATAAATGACCCAACTCCTAGCATCCTCGCCGCTCCTAGGTGCTTAATAAGGCACAATACTATGAAATTAAGATTTGTACAATCCAACACACACTAGTGTAGCAAAAGGTTGGCCTTCCCATCGATTTAGGATAAAGGAAAAAAATGTAGAGGATCTTCCCTCACAGCTTTTGTCGGGGCTAAGCTACATAATCTAAAGCCCACTTATTAATGGGGGCACATATCTACATCCATCACATACTAAGGACCATAGGATGGTGGCAGATAGCAGATACATTATCCAAAGCCTACTTGGAAACATCTGATTAAAGGGTCCTAAAATTCGAGTGTCATTCTAGCTAATTCAGTAACCCTAACCACTGGAAGAGGTGTGGTCTTTACAATTGGAGAGAGGTTAAAGGAAGTGTTCTTGGGGATCATCATTCTAAAGGATTCCAATGAAGAAGAGGTAAGAAATTTATTGTAAAGCTAAAGAACCAGCAATCATAGAGAGTATGATTGTGGTTGAGGAGACTCTAGCTATGGTTGTCATCCCTCCTAACTGACCATTTAGGGTGAGAAGGCGGAGGAATCTCAGTCCCTCTAGTCGGGTGGGCGCCGGCCGGTCTTTCGGCCAGCAATGTTATTAGGGGGAGGAACATTCCATTGTAGCTATTGAGACGGTGAATGTGCAAGACAGAGGGAGTTTTGAGGCCCCATTTGTAAATGGGAGATGAAATGCTGGTTATTTTTTCACTTCTCTTGTCTCTGTTTCTTCTTCACCCTCCTAGTATTATCCTTTTGTATTCCTCTCTTTCTAAAAATCGTTATCGATATAAATAAATAAATAAAAATCAATGGTTTTCTTTGTTAGGGAATGAACCCCAAACAGGATCTATGAGACACGAAAAATAGACACAAAAAAAAGGAACAAGAACAAACACACGAGAACACCAGATTTACGTGGTTCTCTCAAGTTGAGGTATGTCCACGGAGTCACCGAGATTTCACTATGATCTGGAGCAAAAGAGAATTATAGAGTTGTGATCTAAAAGAAACAGTAGCCGCCCACCCCTATTCTTAATAGTATTAGGGCTACATAACAAAAGTCGAAAATACTAAAGTACCCCTTGAGGTAGGAAGTGTGGAGCCTGCCTCGACTGATCCGTGAGAATAGAGGTAGGATAATTAGTTGAGGCAGGCTCCACACTTCCTTTCATTCTTCTAGGTCTATATTTATTTAAAGCAGAATGCACTTAATTAAGTATCTAATAAGGTACTGAGTCAATGGAAGAGGCTTGCTAATATCATTGACTGAAATTCTAATCTTCAAGTAGTCATGGACATCTCAATCATTCACATGCTTAGAAGCACAAATCAATTGAGCTCACTTTGCAGCATAAGTAGAGTTTTTTTTAAGGCGTTGCTTCCTCAACTAGATTCGAAGAGAGGCAAACAAACATTTCATGGTTGGAGGTGGATGATCTAGTCAATGTGATCAACAAGCTAAGCAAGAAGCACCCAACCTCTCAATAATATCACAAAATTTCCAAAACAACAAAAATTGAACATGATCACTCTTATTGCTCATAGATTTGGGGATCACACATACAATAAGAAATCAAATTCCAGTTCTACGTACTTAAAAAAAGAACCTTGAATACAAATTTCTCTTGCATTCCCAGAAGTTTCTCATACTCTCCTTCCCTTTTCCACACATAACTATTCACAAATTGCAAATGAATTTTTTTCTTTCAAAATGCATGACCCAAATAACGATGTACACTCACACAAAGCCTAAAAATCCTGTAAAAATGGCAATCAAAATGCGGTACTAAGCCGGGGATTCATCTCATTTGCATTACAAAAAAACAAAAAACAAAAATCCAACAACATAACCACCTCTAAGTACATGTCATACTTCCCAATGAGAATTTCTCCTAGATTTACCAATTCAGTTATCAGCATTATATACTGCAAAGTTAGATCAGATTGATGCTTTGGTTTTTCAAGATGGGCGTGTCTCTTGTTTTTGTTTTTCCGATCTGTTTACATTCATTTCAGCAGAAATTCATGTAGTTGGTTGAAGATTAGAGAACTACACAGAAAACCCAGAAAGCACATAAGACGTATAGGAGAAGAATTCAAGAAATTAAATGAAAAGAGTGTGAGAATTTCAATCAAAAAAGAGCTACAGGAAATGAACCATTGAAGAAAAGAAAAATACCGTTTGTTTTTTGAGGAACTTCTAATGATGAAAAAGAAAAATAATAGCCAAAATCAGAATGATCCAAGCTCCTAACCCTAGGTTGTGCTTGTGCCCCATTTTTAGGAGCTACTAGGTTCAACCCCAAGTTAGAAGTAATGTTTAGAGATTAATTTTCATGCAGAGCTCTGCATCAGGCGGTACTCCTGTTTACACTGACATGAGGCAAATGTGTAATTATCAATAATTACACATCTCACATTGACACGGTGAAGTTGGTGGATTGGTTCAAGCGGTCCGACCGTCGGGTCAGTTGGGTTGACCCAGATATCATAAACATTAATATAAAACTACGAATTTTTCAAAAAAACTAAAAAATATATTACAATTTTTTTTAATAACAATAACAAGGGTTGTTACTAAAAGACCACGCCTCAAGAAGTCGGAGGTCTTGTGCAGGGGCGGAACTAGGATTTTCTAGTAGTGGCCCTAGTGGGGGCATGTGATGGTTGATGGAAATGATAGTAATTGTTGATGGATTTGTAAAGAATTACTAGGTTAGTATGAAATATTATGAGTCTAATGATTTTATTTTTTTTATGTCTAAGTTTTTGAGGTCATTTCATCCATACACATCGTACTGCATATCTTACGGGTATTGTTTCTCCTTATTTATTGGACAACTATCTCTTGTCCTTATAGTTATGACCTGTTAAATAATTAAATAACATAATATAAAAGATTTATTTGTTTTCAATCTGGGTTTGACTTCCTTGTCCCTATAGTTATGTCCTGTTAAATAATTAAATAACATGATATAAAAGATTTATTTTGTTTTCAATCTGGGTTCGATTTCCTACTCCCCCTTTGGGGCTAGCCCCGCATGGATTTTCTAGACTTACCTGACATGGTGGGTTGTGGGCTCTCATTGCACCTTTGGGGATTAGTCTTGACACAATGGTTTGAGTACACTCCGAATTTCCAGAAAATAAATATATTGTTTTCACTAGTTCATGGAATGTTACCCCCATACCTCATGTCTATTCCTATTAGATAAGTAAATAATATAGTATACTTTTTTTTAGGGACAACTATTGCCCAATGAAATAATTAAACAAATAAAAATAGTTTTGTTAGTTAAAGGAGCAGCAGAGCACCAACATGGAGATCGGATCACACATTCAATTGTAATTAAACTCGGGGAGAATTCAATTGTACCCACGAGTCAACATGTATCCCTTTTAACCTTAACTAAATGTGGTTAAAATTTACTAACTCTTGGCATTTAACAGTATAATATACCTATGAATATTAGAATAAAAAAATATTATAAAATATTTAACTTTGGTGAAGAATTTAATCTTAGGGTTAATATTTTTTTTAAATAAGGTTATATTATTGAACCTTAATGGTTAGTAAATCTTAACCACAATTAATAGAGGTTAAAAGGGACATGTGTTGACGTATAGGTGCGCTTGAAATCTCTCCAAGATCAATCGCAATTGAGTGATCCGATCTCACACTGTCCCATTCCCATGGCTATAAAACAATGGAAAAAAAAAATCTTTTTGCAAAGTTGAGTGGGGGTACGTGCCCCCAGAGGCCCCCACCTGGTCTTGAGTTCGAGTCCCTTCACCTTGTTGGCCACCTTTCAGGATTTATCCCGGCTTAACGGGTTGTGCGGTGTATAAGGGGATCTGCACGACCCGAGGGACTTAGTTGAGTGCTCTAATCCAAAAAAAAAATAAAATAATTGCAGCTTTAGCATCGTTTATAGAGATCATAGTGATAAAACCACAGCCTCGACTTATGCCTGTCTCAACATTCCGCGAAACCTGCAACCAAATTACCGAATATCGAACACTCAGCCCAGTCTAGGGGAGTTTGATCTGGCTTTTCCCCAATTTTATAAGATTGCCACAAACAATATTGCTGAAGCAGAGTCTGCTTGAAAATTTTGAGAATTTGTAAGGACTTGTCTCAATATGGCAATGGAATTGAAAGTGATTCTCAATTACTTGTCCACACATTCTATACTGCTAGTTTCTGGAAATTCTTGACATCTTCCAACCTTTAGGCTTTAGGTGCTTTCATATGTCAATTCATTTTGAGAGAATAGCCGCGATGTTAATTCATATGAGAATAAGGTATGCGAATTCGGTGAGAATATCATATTTGATAAATTGAGAAGACCCCCATCCAATAAGAAGCTGTTGTTTTTCAGGATACGATCCTGTATAACTCTAGCTAAAAAAAGAGAGAATGAAATTTATCTGTTCTTCAAGGGCATAGCATGGTTGAATTTAGGCTTAAACATTAATATAATAATAACTCGCTTGTTTCTCACTTTCGCTTTACTTTTCGTTTTCATTTCTCGCTCTGATAGTTATGGTTTTTATATTATGTAATTAGTAATTATTAATTTTAATTTTATTATGTCATTTACAATATTGGGCTTAAAACCGAGGTCATGTAATTTTGAAGGAGCCAAATCCTCTACGGTTATAACCGGATTCCTCAGAGTCTGGTTATGTCTCTAAGGTCGCCACGTGTTTCTTTTGACACCCCTTAATTGTGGCTAAGATTTACCCACCCCTAGGATTCATAACCCATCATTCGTTTTTAGAAAAAAAAATATTAAAAATATTTTAATGTTAGAAAAAATATTTTAAAAATTAATATTTTTTCTCTAAAAACCAAGGATGGGTGGTTGAACCCTAAGGATTGGTGAATCTTAACCACAGTTAAGGGGTGTCAAAAGGGACACATGGCGACTTCAGGGGCATAACCAGACTCTGGAGTCCCAAAGTCCGACTGTGGAGGATTTGGTTCCAATTTTGAAAGTTTTATATTTCGCTATTGCATTAACCTAGATAGCTTAAAGAAAAGGGAAATGCTATTGAGACCGCAAAAGGGCCGAGACCTCCAAGACCGTGCATGGATGCACGGGATTGCAGGTGGGGCCTACCATGTGAACGTAGGCCCCACCTGAAATCCCGTGCATGCATGCACGGTCTCAATGGTCTCAGCCCTTCTGCGGTCTCAAGAAAATCGTAGGTCACACAAGTTATACCAAGACAAAGAGTTCGAACTGGTTCGTCCCGAGTTACATGTTAAACTTGGTTCGAACCAAATTGGTGAAGGATTCGGGTCAACCGGTCAGATCAGTCCGGTTTTTAAAACACTAAAATAAAAGTTGTCATTGGGTGATGTGGTTGGAGGGGTCACTTGCCTACTAGCCCTAACAGCTAGCTATAGATAAATGGTGGCATGGTTACCCATTAACCCTAGCAACTAGCCATAGATAAATAATGCATTATAGCCGAAAGGAGAAAAAAAAACGTAGGAGAGGTTTTGGGGCAAGAAATGCCGATGCTTGTTCTGTGCGACCCAAACGAAAAATTCATAGGAAATCTCGGATTATATCGATCAGCCTATGCAACTGCAAGGTGTTTACAATCCCGGGGCCAAAAAAGGTGGTTGTGCTGGTTACCGTTCTCATTTTTCAAAGCATAGTGACAAAAGCGGGTTCGGAAATAATTTGGCAAGGGTCAAGTTCGGAAAATAGTCGGGAACAATTCTAAAAAAAAAATAGTTATTATAAAAAGATATCCAATAATTTGATTAGATAATATACAAATTAAGCAAATTATTGCAAAATTTGTAAAGAAATTCGGAAAATTTTGTTACTATGTTTCAAAGTGAAGTATCTAATATTAAGTAAAATGTATATGTAATACCGAGAGCTTCATAAAGGCAACATGGAATCATGATCTTGAGCTGAAACCTGGTTACAACATTATCTCGCTTTCTTTTTTCTAACCATCTCTTGTAGTAACAGGATCGATATCTGTAGTTCTTTTCTAGTGGCCTGAGATCATATTCTGGAACATGCAGGCATTTATACAGTACTTATTTAGAATCATGGATACCATCTGTAAAACATGAAATTCAGTAAACTTCTTACATTATTAGTAGTTTTCCCTGTAATGATCTTTGAAAAACATTTCTCATGCCAAACTTCTGTTCAGAGTTTTGTTCCAATGGCAGGCACAACAGTCACGGTTCTAAGTCAAGCCAACTCAGCTTGTGATCATCCTATTGGCCCATCCTATGCAGAAAGCGCTTACCTTTCCAATATATTTGCTTAGAGAACTTTCAAAAAACATCGGCAAATATTTGTAATTAGTGCACCTCATGTTAGTAGAACCCCATTATTCTTGAATGCGGAAAAGCAACCTGTCATCATATTTCCATTATGTTAGGAAAAGAAACATTTGATCTTCATGAATTGTATTTTTTGGAATTGAAAGAGTGGGAAAAAATTTATATAAATATATATTTTTTTTGAATTTATACATGCATTTTATCAACATTCTCTCACAAAATTCAAACTCCTAAGGTCCGGGACACTGCAAAGGAGAGAAGTATCCCAGGATTCACATGTATGGTCATTTTGATTTATCGTTACACATAATAGTACATTCACCAAGGTGAAGAAATCATGCAAGCCATCAACCAAAGTATCAAAGTTGCGCTTAGTGCCCAGCAGGATTTATGTTCCATGATAAATATGAAGGGTCCCCAAGGCGCCTGCAAAAAGAAACACAGCAGTCCCATTGAGAATTAACAGATTAGAATTGGAGAACTGGATTTGAGTAAATGTGTGTTGATAAAAGTTTCACCTTCAAAAATAAATAAAATAAAAAAGTTTCACCTTGGCTTGACCAGGTATACAACAGTGAAGGCCATGGAGAGAAAGAAGCACAATCCACCGATTGTGAGATACGCGATTCCAAGAAAGTCATTCTTTCCCCCGAGCCAGCTAGTTGTAGAAAGCACAAGCTTCTTCTTTCCATCAAAACTGTATGTATTGTAGTTGTTCTGTAATGTCACCTGGATGGTTTCATTTGCCTCGAGGTCCACCTCTATCTTACCGTACAATTTCCTAAAAGTTGGAAGAGCTGCAGTTCGCATCCAAACAATAAGGTCCTCCTGCTCACTCAACTGTTACATCGAATATATTGAAAAAGATCAGTCGCTTCCCTCATGGCCCATAGTCCATAGTCACAGTCGGGGTTCAGGAATAATTCGGCAAAGGATCAAGTTCAGAAAATTTTGGAAAAAAATAACGTAATATTTATAAAATTATATCCAACAATCTGATTAGATAATATATAAAATAAGCAATTTACTTACAGAACTAAACGAGTAAGTTTTTTATGATTTATTCGTGAAATTCTCAAATAATTCGACAGACCTCAAATTCGCAAATACACATTTAATATTTGTGAATAATTCGACACATTTAATATTTACGAATAATTCAAGAGTTTTCCAAAAATTTTGCTAATTTTGTTACTATCATTCACACTATTATATCGTGGGCCGTCTCTGGACAGGTCATAATCCACAAATCATGCAAGTCAAATGAATCTATATGATGATCCATTAATGAGGGCAGAATTGAATGGCTTACTGGTTGGGTCGTATTAAGGAGAGCACCACCTCTAAGAGTTCCATTCTGGAAATTCTTGGGATATACATCGTTCCCAAACTTATGCTCCCTATCGCTCTTCCAGGAAATTCCCTTCTTGTTCACCGTCAAATTCTGGTTATTGCGAGAGAAGCTGTATGTATCATTGAACAAACTCCAAGCTATGAGACCACAAGGCACAACTGGGAGCCCATTTGAGTCATCTTCAGGGTCACAAGCGCTTGTGTCATTCTCATTTTTCGAATCTCGCAACTGCTCATCACTTCGGCTCTTGACGTACCTGAATTACAGAGTCTTCATCAAATTGGAAGCCAAGAAATTGTTGTATATGTGTAATATACTATTTTTTTTTTAACTACATAGTAATGAAATTGCCGTAGAAATGGTTCTATGAGAAACTCTACTAAGAACATCCAAATGTCCAGCCTATTGTAAAAATACCCCAAAAAATGCACATTAGTTTGTTGATTAAGGAAGAAAACAATCTAGTAGTTTTAGATATTCTTCTCAAATGGATGAGGGTGTTGAATTCTTCACACATTATCGTTCAGTTTTACAGTGTGTGATAACTTTTTATACTGAATTTCAATACACACAGAGATACACACACACACACACACACACACACACACACACACACACACACATAAGACCTGTTTTCATTAATTACGAAAATGCACTTTGCAAGTTATAACGTACCGGTAGGAAAACAAATTTACATCATATATCCACTTATTTCAAGGTCATTGCAATATTTTAAGAACAGGGAAGTCTAATAAACAATGAGTATGCCCACCCACTACGTAACTGTTATGGTATGTAAATGGTGTACGGATTATGCATCAATTGAGGAAACTAGATGGCAGATATATACCTGCGGTGATTCTGATAGAAGTTGTCAAGCTGATAATACACATAAATAGGCTGCTTCATTCGCTTTGGCACCTGCAACATTGGAAGGGCCATCTTATTAGTATCAATTATTACTAGTTTGATATCTTGAACAAATAAACACATATTGCTGTAATGGGACAATACTATTAATGTCCTGCTGCAGGTTTTGTTTTCTGTGCTCTGTATATAATTGAGCTTATCGGCTCTCTTGTCCTCTGGTATGCACACAGTCTCATACCGATCAACAATTTCAACAACCTGACAAAAGTGTTAAGAATTCTCAATCAAAACCAAACTTAAGACTACAAAAGAAGATATAAAAAGTTTGAGTCAATCTCAAAACGTACATCCCGGGAAGCCAGTAGCGAAGCAACGCCAATGGGGATGAAGACAAAGCTAACAAGCATGAATGCTGAGATCACCTATCATAAAATATGAGGCTTGTTAAGGTATAACTATATCTGGTTTATGCTTAATGAAATTCCCAAAGAAGGAAGAAATTTGCAGAATAAATTGCTTATCTCATAGAGCATTCTTACCCATTTTGGTGTCAGAATTGGCTTGCAAGCTGGAAGCTCCTGTTGAGTAAACCTCGAATCTGAAAAATTGGAAAGAATATTTTTTTTAAAAAAAATTGTAGGAGTTTATTGGGAATCACGGACAGTTTTAAGAAAATATGTAAACCTCTTGCTCTGTAGAAAATATTAGACCATGAAACCTCTTTCTATGGTAATGAAGAACTTCTAAAAGATGGGAACAAATTTTCGTGCTTACATGCTACATACCGGCTTGAATTATCAGTATCTATATGGGGGAAAAAAAAGCATATCTGAATGAGATTTTTTAGAAGGCAAGCATCATCAATGGGAAATCCAAACAAGAGTGGATATTACATCATACCATGATCACGGGTAGACCCGGATCAGTCGATGCTGATTAGTACCTTAATGACATAGCTAACCGGTTTACCCACACAACTTATTTGCTAAATTCAAGTTATCTACTAATCTGTTTAAAGTTTATCCTGGTTTAAGCTACTTGGCAACTATGATTCAAACATACAAATGAACAAAAGAACAGATTGGAAGGATCAAAGAAAACAGAATCATATAGAGAAAGATCAAAAGGGGACTTGCATAGAATTATGTCAAAAACAGGCAATTACTAATACAAGGCAAAACTAAAACATCATGATTTGAAGATATCTACAAACAGGTTCAGTACAGATCAAAAAGAGTCAATACAAGTTCATCACTGAAACCATATACATAAAAGTAAACAACAGCAAAAAAAAATTACTAAGCAAAGAAGAACCCTCATGAAGATAAAACAGGATTAGATTTTGAGAAGATTATCACAACTGTATCTCCTAGAATTCCATTTAAATGCTTATGAATTAGACCCATGAACCAAAATAAATCAAAAAAATAACATTTTAGAGAGATAATTACACTTGGGTCTCTTTGAATTCCTTCTGGGTGGTGAAGAACCGTCTACTCCACCGCCTCCAGAGCTTGATGCAACGTTTGAATTCATTTGAATTTCTCTAAAAAAATTCAGACAAAAAAAAAAAAGACAATCCAACCACCCCACAAAGAGGAAGGAGAGAGATATACAGAGATGATCAGAGATTGCTTTAGTTTGAGATTTGAGAGAGAGAGAGGGTGTGGTTTGTTCTTCTATAAGCTTTCTTTCTCTTGTTTGACTTTTAAAGAGGAAAAGGATCAAAGGAAAGAAGGAAATATAGAAAAAGTCTTTATCTTTCTTGGCCCGGACGGCCACCTTCTCGAGAGAGAGAGAGAGAGAGAGGAGGAAAGACCAATGCACGGTCAAACAAAAACAGCTAGAAAACGCGCTTGGTTGGTCGATCTATCCATCGTGGTCCAGCGTTGTGTTTGGCTAAGCGAACCCTACATGAAATTTCTTTTGTCCATTTAGGCCCTTTGGTTCAAATTATTGCAGTCATCAGCTTTCGTAAATAACCAATTTGGTTTTGTTTACTGCGTGCTTGAGGGTGTATCCCCGTTTTAGTCCCACATCAGTTAGGAAGTGAATTTCTCAGGGGGTGTATAAGGGGACATAAACCCTCCTTAAATCAAATCCTTTTGGAGTGGTTGCTTGGACTTACCCTTATAGCACCTTAGCGGCTACTTTGGGTCTGGTTGTGTGTGTGTTTAGAGAATGTTAGTTATATGAAATCATTTCTACCAAAAAAAAGTGATTCATAGTTATAATCTTATTTGATTGGCCCTCGCTAAGCGATTATTTGATTATTGATTATTTTAAAAATGATATTTTGATAATTTTGAAAGAAAAAAAAAATTATTTCAAAGAATCTCTTTCTAAATCTTAATAGATCTTTAAGTTAATGAAAGCAAATTTGGGTGGTTACAATAATTTTCACAAAGTTTTAGAGGTGCATAAATAGTTATGCTCTATAATAATCATCCCTAATGAGTTTATGAAATTATTGCTTATTCTCATAGTCACTTATTACATACTCACTTATGATGAGTAGAATCAAATGCTATTATTGGGACATTTGACATAAGCAATAAAGTCTTAAAAAAGCACTTGTAAAATTTCGAACCAAATGATTTTAAGTGGTTAAAATTGCTGTGTGATTCTCTTTAAAATTCGGGTTTGACAATACTGAAAAAAAATTAATAGACAAGCATTACATGGTTATTCCACTGTTTGAAGATGTCGAAATTTTTGCCGGTATTTTGTTCCTAAATCTGAATTAAAATTTTGTCATTTTTTTTAAATTTTAGACGAATTGTTGCCAATTTTTATTCAACTAAAATATTTTCTTAAAATATTTGGATATTTCACAAAATTATGCCATTAAATATTGAAATTTTGTCTAGCCTTTTCATTTTAATTTTGCAAGATTTATCAACTATAATTTTCTCTATTACTTTATAATTTATTTAATTATAAATTGTGTAACTGATATTTCATTCATATGCAATTTAATAGAATACTTATAATTATATTTGGTAAACAAAATAAAATTCATATAGCTTACTAATATTAAAGGCACTATTATAGATTAAAAATCAAGACTATCTTTAAAAGTTTATATATTATATGCATTAAGTGTCCTAATTTTTAAGTTCCCTATTTAAATAGCTTTGTAGTTTTTTTGGTAATAAAATTTAAAAACTTAAGTCAGGAGAATATAAAATCATAAACTTATAATCTAATTTAGTTCCTAGATCAGTTTTTTTCTTTTTTCTTTTAAGTAATGATTAGGTGTAGTCTTAATTGATTAAGTGTCTTCCATTAAAAGGACTTGATTTATCAAGTGTTCTATTTTAAAGTGTCTATAAGTATCCTAATTTATAAAGTATCCTAATATAATAATAAAAATAATTATTTAATAAAACTCTTAGTTTAGAAATGGAAGCTTATTAGATTACAATAATTTTTAATAAAAATAAGACTTTTAAAATAAAATTATGAAATTTCAAACAATAAAATAGAGATTCTAAGGAAATCCTCAAAATTTATCGAACATCACGAGAACTATTTTCTCAAATTAAATTTACTTAGGAGGAAAGAAATAGGGTTTTTGGTGAAAACCCATTATATTTTTTGTTATTTGTAAATACCTTTAACCTTTTATGATTTTGTATTATGCCCCCCATCTCGAGAGAGCAATTTAAACCCTTTTATTTTTATTTTAAAGAGATTTGTAAGAACCTCCATGTCCTTTAACCATTGTTAAAGGATACCCGCACACCCATTATATATTGAATCTAAAAACAGTGTAACTTATTATCTAAACATCAAGGTTAGTAGGGTTGCACAAAGCCCGATCGGCTCATTGGTGCGGCTCGGCTTGACCCAGTTCGGCCCAAATTTTAGGGTCGAACGAGCCAAGCCAAGCTTAAAAAAAGGCCTGAAAACTCAATTAAGCCGAGCTCGGGACAACCCCCGTGTGGCTCGGCTCGGCCTCGCTCGATTGAGGCTCGGTTTGGCCCGAACTAGGCTCGGCTCGAATATTATTAAAAAAATGAAAAATTATTTATATATATCATTATTATATATATAAATAATATAAAATATTATTTAAAAAAAAAAAGTATTCAAGCCGAACTCGAGCCAAGCCAAGCCAAGCCAAGCCAAGCCCGGTCGAGCTTGAATCAATTTGGGCCAAGCCGAGCTTCGAGCTAGACTTTTGAATTCTGGCCGAGCTTCAGGCCGCGCTTTCAAGCTTCATTTCAGGCCAAGCCGGGCTTCGGGCATAGATCAAACCCTTTCAAGCCGAGCTGGGCTTGGCCAAGCCTGATGAAGCCCAGCCCGAATACAACCCTAAAGGTTAGATGCGTTAACCCTAATAGTTAGTGAATATTAACCATAGTTAAAGGGAGTTAAAAGGAAACACCCCTTTAACTGTCCTTCAATTATGGTTAATAAGTTTTAACCCGTGTGGTTTATTTTTTTTCTAAAAGACAAAGTTAAATGTTTCAACCTTCAACAGTTATCGAATCTTAAAAAAAAATTAACTTTGGTTATGATTCACTCACTTGCGGTTATTATTTTAAATTTTTTTTTCTAAAAATCAAGTTTAGATTATTTAACCCTAAAAGTGAGCAAATCTTAACCATAATTAATAGGTGTTAAGAAGACATGTGGCTACGTGATAAGGTATGTGTACCACCCAATGAAATGTGTACATGCATGCCATCACCTCCTTAATTAAATACTTTTCTATGCGTTGGGCAAAGAGGCTATGCCCAAGTATAATACTTGGCTATCTTCCAAAGAAAAACCGCTATCCTGTTATGGAAAATAGAAAATCTTCGAGAAATAGCTTTAAAAAAAGAGGTTTTTTCACCCAAAAAAATATTATTTTAACTAAATCAAAATTTTCAAGAAAATTCACAAAACATCCACGAAATTTCCACGAAATTTCAAACCATTACGTCACGCTGCACCCACAAGAAATTTAATGCAGTTCCACTTGGACAATTTGTGTTAATTGAGGAAACATAGCTGTTTGGGGGTAATTCTAGAGTGTATGTCATGACAGTTACGCAGGTGGTATGCTCGATCATTGGTATGAAAATTCAAAGCTGTGATTCTCGTAATAGCTCAAATATCGATTGCTAGGATATCTTTGATTTGTGATTGGGAATCATCGTAAGGTGAACTCACCGGCCAGGATCGTCTGGATCAGTAGGCCTCCCTTCGAAATTGAGGGGAGATATGTAGAGTAGTGAACTCCAATCATGCAGTTGAGATACACACAAGTCTATTTCATTGCCATAAGTTTTCACGTGTACAAAATTCGTACATCATCCATCTACATTATTGACCAGTAGGTATGATGACCGGTCTTCTAGATGTTAAAGTCGCCTACCAATATATTTATGATTTATTTGACTCGGTAAGAGATTTGTAACTACAACCCCCCGCCTCTTGCGTGAGGGTAGGGGTGTGGCCTTCAATGGAGCGAAGGTCCCCCAAAAGTATGCGTTTCAAAGAGCTCCAAAGCCCAAGCTAACAATTGACTGTTAGTACGTACTAACATAGATAAATGATGCCTACAAAAAAAAAAAAAAAAAAAAAAAGGGCTGTGATTCGAGTTACGGGCTTCTACATGCTAGGACCGGGGTAGGGTCTTACTCTTATAGGGAAGAGTAGGACTAGGGCTGATCCCGGCCCTGGCTCTGCCCTACTCAAGGGCAACCCAGTCTCAATGATGATAAATTTGAATGGAGGCCTAATAGGTATGGCTGTCGAAGGGCCAACTCAAGGCTAGGTCAATGTCTTACTGAGCCTAGTCCTCATTCACTGGGCCAGAGCCGGGCCATAGTTAAAAGAATTTTTAAAAAAAGGGAAATGGAAAACGGACCCCAAGGTCAGCTTAGAAGCTGACCCCAGGATCTCATTGGCCCACAACCCCTAGGGTTAAGCAATCTATATAACCATGGTTTTTAGAAAAAAAAAAAAATTTATCATTTTTAATTTAATTAAGCTTAACCATGGTTAAGGAGGTGTTAAAAGGGACACGGGGACACTGCAGTCAACTTACAAGAGGACCCTGGGTCCTATTCTCATGACTCAAAAAAAAAAATGTAATGTTTTAACGATTTTTTCGACATTAATTGTCAACCTAACATACAACTCTCCTTTATTTGAGTTTGGGACCGACTCAAAGAGCAATACAATGGAGTTTTTGTACCGTTAGATTTTGAGTACACCCCTAATTGTTACTGTTAAATTGTTAGTATTAGTTGTTGCGACCCAAAACCCACCCTACGAGTTAGAGTGAACTTTGGACGACTAATCATGACTTACATGACTTGCTAGACAAACCATCCTGCAAAAACCCACAGAGCATATACAAAGAGGATATAAACAGCGGAAACATACTTAAACATAGCACAACAGAAGACTTAACCAAACCTCTATGTATATACAAGTGATCCAAGTTATACAAAAAGATACACAAAAGAAAGCGCGGACATGCCCGCCAAAATACCTAAATCTAACTCTCAAGCTCACTCACAGCTATCCACTCAGAATCTACCACCACCTAATAGTAGCCCTCGTCCTGAGGGTCCTCCACAGACTCCTCAACGTACTCCTCCTCCACCCATGGGCTTGGAGCACAGACATCAAATGGAGCAGCAGCTCCCTCAGAACCTGCCGACATAAGAAATACGGCTGAGCATGGAATACTCAGTGTGTACCAAATGCTAACCAACAGTCATAGTACAAAACAATGATATATATATATATAAAGCAAGAATCAGTTAATCTCATAATGGGAAAGTAAAGCAGTTATAGTCATGCTTGCATTTCGTAAAAACCGATAAAACCATTGAAATCATCGTGCACTTGAGTTGACTTAAAACACCCTTTTCGTGATTGAAAACTTGTCTATTGTGTCATGCGTGTCATGCCATGCCATGCGTGTCATGCTTGTTTGCTTTGAAAATAAACTACTTGTGAGGGAAGGGAGACCCTTCTTCCTAAATGTTTATGTCATGTCATGCTTGCTTGGTTGGAAAAGTAAACTACTTATGAGGGAAATGAGACCCTTCTTCCTAAATATTCATGCTTGCCATGCCATGTATCTTGCTCGGAAAATAAACTACTTGCGAGGAAAGGGAAACCCTTCTTTATGCATGGTAATCTTGTTCTTGCCCAAAGCGAGGTAAAACATATCGTAGGATATGTCTTACCTCTAATTCTTGTTCTTGAAAACCTCGGTAAATTCATGTCATGCATGTCGTGCTCGTGGAAACATGCACATACTTGCATCTAAATTTAAATATGACATTTGGAGAGTTAACAATACATAGAACATCAATCATTTGAGCAATTCAATATTCATGTAAATTAGGGAAAACAAGAAGGCACACTATCATAGGTCCTAGCAATTTCCGCAATTAATTAAGCATACATTTCCTTAATTTACAATTCATTTCTTGTACCTTGGCATTTCATCAAACATGATGAGTACATTATTTTGTTAAGCCTATCACATGCTTTTCTAGGTGGGCTTATATTTACAACATGCTTGTATCTTTATTATTGGTGCAATGCCCTTCCCCATTTCATTCATCACATCATTCACACGGCATCCATTCGTCAACATCCATCTCCATTCACCATTCACACAACCCATCTCATAACACATATATAGATGAAGGAAAAATAAAGGATAATAAGAATAAGGGAAGAAAATAAAGAACTATCACTGGGAGGGTAGCAAAAGGTACTGACCTTGACAAATGAGGGAAGAAATCCCTTGCAAAAATGTGTGTGAGTCGCTGCCCTAGCTTGGGAAAAGTACTCCTTGCGAGCTTGAGTCGAGAACTATGAAGAAGAATCGAGCTTGAAGTGATCTAGGTCTTCACCCCTTTGATTTCTCTCCCAAAAGCAAACCCTAGGTTAGAAATCCCCTTCTCTTCTCTCTTCCTCTCTAATATCTTTTAAGTGTGGTAAATGAGCCCTAAAGGCTCGAGCAAACCTTAAGAGGAAAGAGTGAAACGCCAAAAGACGAAAACACCCTTACTGAAATTTCTGCAAAAACGTGAGTACCGAGCGATCGGTTGTTATGACCGATCGATCGGTTCCCTACCGAGCGATCGGTGTTCTTGACCGAGCGACCGGTCAAAAACATGCTCTCTGAAAAATTTCCCCATACAAAAAAGTGCACCAGTCGATAGCCTCCGATCAATCGGTTGTGGACCGATCGATCGCTACAATGGACCGAACGATCGGTGGTCTGCAGGTCCAAACTGTTTTGGTCATATCTTTTGACTCGTTCGTCGGATTTTGACGATTCAACTTGCGTTGGGTTTGTACTTCGAAAAGGAACATTTCTGACATTTCAGAATTTTCAATTTCTTTCTTATTTATTAATTGTACTACATTAAAGGCAAATTGGCTACGAAAGTGCCATGCATTAAACATGAAAAAGTTTGGGGCTCTACATTAGTACAATTATAATTATTTACAAAATGAAAAAAAATCAACTTATATCACTACAAAATTAATGACTTTTGGCGGCGGTTCAAAACCGCCACCGAAGATACCTAAGCTGTTATTAATAGATACAACGGCGGTTTCTCATACCGCCATTGAATCATTTGTCGGGAAAGATTTTGGTGGTAGTTCTTGCAGCAGTTAGTCAAAACCGTCGTTGAAGAGGTCCTCTTTCAACGGCGATTAAGGTGACTGTTTACCAGGGATTAACAAAGGGCAGTATTGTAAATTTATGCACGCCTACAA
The DNA here is from genome assembly GCA_015143295.1 of Tetracentron sinense. Taxonomy (NCBI): domain Eukaryota; kingdom Viridiplantae; phylum Streptophyta; class Magnoliopsida; order Trochodendrales; family Trochodendraceae; genus Tetracentron; species Tetracentron sinense. Next base: position 3,233,275 of record CM026567.1, on the reverse strand, counting down.
CGGTCCACCGAATATCAAATATGTAGCGGCCATGCAAAAACTGCCTCTGTAACCAATTAAATAATATTATAAATTCTTTATTAGTGGCGGTGAAAACTGCCACGGTATATATTTTAATTATTCTATTTATTAATAAATCATATGCTTTGGCAAAAAAAATGAAATTTCGATATTTAATTTTTTTTTATACCTATAAGCAATATAAAATTATTCAGACAATTTTGTACTTGTAAGTAATATATAATAATTCAAAAACGTCTATAAAGCCTAACTAGTCCATTTGATCATAAATATGAACAATATATATATATATATATACATGCTCATAAAAAATTTTATAATAAAAAAATATAAAAAATCCTATATAGAAAGGTTGTCTCCCTCCTACTGGTTTGAGGTCTGACAAGTGTATTGCCGACTCCCTCCTACAGAAACAAGAAAATATAATTTAGTATTAGAATATAAACATGATAAACTATTTTTAGTCACATTGATTTATAATAATTACTGTAAAAAAAAATTTGGTTTTTTATGCGGTTTTGGGCATCGAGGAGCCCGATTTCCTTCATTTGTAAAAATAGTGAACCCTAAACCTAAAAGTGCACTTGAATTTCCAACCGAAACCGGTTTTTTATGCGGTCTCTTCTAACACGTGTATTTTAATATAACCTAAGTGTGAGAATTAGTTTTGAGGTATTCAGAGCTCGTTTGCCCGTTTTGGGCACCGAGGATCCCGATTTCCTTCATTTGCAAAAACAGTGAAGCCTAAATCTAAAAGTGCGCTTCAAATCCCAACCGGGACTTGGTTTTTTTATGCGATCTATTCTAACACGTGTATTTCAATATACTCGAAGTGTGAGAATTGGTTCGAGGTATTTAGAGCTTGTTTGCCCTTTTTGGACACCGAGGAGCCCGATTCCCTTCCTTTGCAAAAACTATAGAGACCCATAATTTAGTTCATGTTAATACCTTGTGTAATAGGGTGTAAATAGCCAATATTATGTCATTATGTGTGTTCAATAATAATTAACTAAATGGTGTGTGGTGATTAGAACACTTAATCGGATGAAAAAAGTCGAAAAAACAGAGTGAGCTAGAGCCCAGAATTCAGTGAGCCCGTTGTTTAGTGAGTGATCGATCGCCCATGGTGGGCGATCAATCACATTGTGGTGGGCGATTGATCGCCCTCACATATCAGCTTTTTTTAAAAAAAATGCGATTTTAGGGTTTTAAACCCCCTCCATTTCAACTAAGACTTCCAACTCAAGTTCCTTTTAGGGTTTTAAGGTTCCAAACCTATTAGCTCATCAATCGTATCAACCAAGAAAAACTCTTATTTTTCCGGTGGTTGATTGGAAGCATTGAGAATGTTTAGCTGGACATTCATGTTTTTGAAAGACACAACCATCACCCCAACTTTGCAATTAATACAAGCATTGACAGTAGCCAAAAATGGGCAACCTAGAATGACGGTAATTTCTCATTTTGGATTATGAACTGGTTCCATATCAACGACAAGAAAGTCAACAGGGAAATAAAATTTGTTGACCTTGATTAGGACATCTTCAATCACCCCATGAGGCATTTTAACAAATACGTTTGCTAATTGTAAAATGACCAAAGTGGGGCGAAGCTCTCCTAAACCGAGTTGCTTATATACTGAGAAGGGGAGCAAATTGACACTCGCTCCTAAATAAAAGAGTACCCGGTCAATGGAGTGATCTCCAATGACACAAAAAATTATAGGGGCAGCAGGATCTTTGAATTTAAGAGGGGTGGAATATTGTAAAATGGAGCTCACCTGCTCAGTAAGAAGGACTTTCTTGGACATATGTGTCTTAGATTTACGCTTTTGAGTGCACAAGTTCTTTAAAAATTTTGCATAAGCCGGAACTTGCTTGATTGCATCAAGCAGAGGGAGATTTACATTAACCTATTGAAAAACCTCCATCATTTCATCCATTTTTGTTCCCTTTTTACCAAAGGGAGAAAGTGTATCTAAGCAGTTAGGAAATTGGGCTTTAAGCATATAGGGTGCCTCGGGACTAGGAACAGATGGAGATATGGAAGCACTTTACTCCTTCTTAGGAATGTTCTCTCCCTCGCCCTTGGATTTTGATGGGCCTACAATGGACTCTTCTTTCTCGCCCTAATTCTCCCTAACCTTGTTATCAATTACCTTCTCATTCCTTAAGGTGGTAATGACTTGAACATGCTTGTTTCCATTGTGTTGAGCTTCTTCAACCATGTTTACACCTCTAGGATTACTCACCGGTTGGCTCAGGAGTCTCCCTTCTTCTCTCCTGTATACAATATTAGCTAGTTATCCCATTTGAGACTCAAGCTTCTGGATAAATTGAGTATGAGAGTGCAACACTGGGTATTTACCTGCAACAACTAGGTATGGGTCTCCAAAACTTGGAGAGTAGTCAACACTTTATCCTCGAAAGATGGATTCCATGGAGGAGGAGTAGTGGAGTGTTAGAATTGTTGTTGCTGGGGGGGGGGGGGGGGGGATGGTAGTTGAGCTAATTGTGAAAAGGCAAGACATTTGGTCTTTGAGGTCGGGGGAAGGAGTTGATTTGGGCTTGTGGTTGTCATGAGAAATTGGGGTGATTTCTCCAACTCGGGTTGTATGTATTTGAATATGGATCATTACCTGGTCTTGAATACATGACATTAACATGCTCCTGGACAAATTCAGGGAATTATGCTGTCGTAGGGTAGTTATAAATGAGATGAGCAGGACTCGAACACAAAGCACACACCTCATTAGATGATGAAGCTTAGGGTGGTGTTGTTGTGCGAATCTGTCCTGCTGACATAAGCTAATCTAGCTTTTGAGCTAATGCCTCTACTTTAATAGAGACATCCACTTGGCTATTCACCTCATAAATGCCTCTCTTTTGAGAAGTGATAGATGTTTGTCTCTCAGACCTATTTGTGGTGACATGTTGCATTGAGTTTTCATTCAGGTTCTCAAAGAGCTCCCAAGATTCATTCTCATTCTTAAGCATGAATGTGCCACCACAAGAGGCATCCACCATTTGACAATTGTGGTTAGTCAAACCATCATAGAAACATTGGATGAGTTGCTATTTCGACACTTGATGATGCAGACACTTACAAATAAGGTCCTTCAACCTTTTCTAGGTCTCAAAGAATTGCTCACCATCAAGTTGAGGAAAACATGTGATGGTTCGCCTAATCTGATTAGTCTTACCTATTGGAAAGTAATTTTTTAGAAACTCTTATTGCATTTGGATCCAAGTTGTTATAGTGTTGGTCTCTAAAGAATTTAACCAATCTTTGGCTTTATCTTTGAGAGAAAAAAGAAAGAGGCACAACCTAAGAGCATCATCCGTAAAGTTCTGCAACTTAAAGGTAGTGCAGATCTATAAGAACTCATCTACATGTTTGTATGGATCCTTGTTATTAAGTCCAAAGTAGAATGGAAGCATTTGTGTAATGTTGGACTTAATTTCATAATGGGCTGCCACTATGTCAGGCAACCGAATGCATGATGGAGAAGTGTACGTATGTGGTAAGAGTAAAATACTCCTTTAGAGATTTGGGCAAACCTTGATATGCTTTTTGATCCATTATGTAATAATGAAAGCTATCAAGATTAGAAAAATTCCGAAACATGCTCTAATGGATCTAAGAGTTTTCTCTAACTCTAAGTCAATAGGAATTAACTTAGGATTACAAGATCGACGACCATGCATAACAAGAAAACTTCTAAGTTTGACAGACTCCAATTCTCTAGGAAAACTTCTAAGTTTGATAGATGCCAACTTTTTACTGCAAGAAAATTCTACTTTTAAAAAGTAAAAACTCACAGTGTTTGCTTTCGAAGAAGTTAGCAGCCAAAATTTCACTATTTCTGAAGCACTTCACATTGTCTTCAGCTGCAAAGCTCTGCTTTGATTTGGAATTAGTTCCTGCAAAACAAAGATCACACAAAGTTAAGACAATTTATCTTTTGTTTATTAAATAAAACTAAAACAATAAAATTTTTGTTATCTTTAATTTTAAGCAATATAACCGTTCTAGCAATCCCCGACAACGGCGCCAAAAATTGATTGATTAAGATCGTTACATCATAAAAGCACTAATTTCGGAGAATAGTAACAAGTATTGAGGGTGTCGAACCACGAAGACTGCGCTGGTTATATTGCTTAATAATAAATATGGATTTTTTGGTTTAATGGTGAACAAAAGTTTTTGGTTTGTATTTAAAAATCCTAAAATTATTCTAAATACCGAAAACAAATAAAAGTAATGTGAAAATCAAGAAAAAGAGATCTAGGGCATCAAATCTACCACTAGCCTCCTATCCATGGAATATTGTATTTATTAGGATATAATTATTTGCACTCGATTATGATTAATTGAGACTACAAGTCTCAATTCATATCATTAAGAAGGTCAAATACTTAAATCTTAGGCATGACCTATCTTTGGTTGGTACGAATCGTCCTCACTAAATTAATTAACCTAAGGCTGTAACACGATTCGTCTTTCCTAGGCATAGATCATCTTAATATTTAACTACTTGTATGATAAATTTCATTGCATAAACATTCGTACATAAAATCACAGAAATTAAATATGAATTGAATTTCAATCAAAAAGAAGAATTCCTAAGACAAGAAAGAACTTTATTAAGATTGAATATAAACATTAAAATCGATTGTCAAAGCAATCCTCAAGTCATGCAATTATTGTTTACAAATAATAAAACCCTAAAACAAAACAACTAAACCATAGTTACTTGGCTAGGGTTTCATCGAAACCGTAGATGAGAGAATTAATTGATCATGAGAGAAGGATTAGCTGCCATGGATGGTGAAGATTCCATGCTCCAAGATCTTCCAAAACTCTTCTCCAGCCTCTTTCTTTGATAAAAATCCCGTCTGGAACTCATGAACCCATTTCCTTTTATAAGGTAGCAAGTAGGTTTCAAAAGGAAAAAATTCGGAAAATAAAACTGCGATTCTCCGCTCAAGCAGAGCTACCTTGTGCTCGGGCGGTGGATACTTGCGCTCGGGCGGTTTATGGCAGTGCACTTTTGCTTTGTTTCTTTTCCTGCTTTTTTCAGTTCTTTCATCGTCTGTGCTCTTCTAAGTTCTTGAAAGCTTTCATCATTTGAGAATTTTGGTCTTTTCTCCCATTGGTCCTGAAAACAATAAATTGTAATTAAAAACTACAAGAATTAAGTTCTAAAGAGCTAACAAGTGTACTTTTGGGTGCCTAAATGTGCAATATTAGGCACCAATCATGTATATATGTGTTTTGATGAGTGGGCATTGTAAGCACCCAATTTTTACACCCCTGTCCTAACCGTGGTTAAGTCCTTTTAAACATGGTTACCTTTAGTCGAGTCCCTTAAACCCTGAGATGAACCCTAGTTGAACTTAGGTGCACCCTAGTCAGACCCTATATAAACTATAGGATTTAACCCTAGTTAAACCCTAACCCTATTTGAACCTACGCTTAACCCTAGTCAAGACTCTAACCCTAGATAAACCCTAAGTAAGCCTAGTCCTAGCCTAGCCCTAGCCTTAGCCCTAGCCGTAGCCTAGCCAAGCCCTAGTAAGCCCTAGGCCATTAGGGCTTAACCCTAAGTCCAAGAAAACCATTAGATCTCAGTTTGGGCCCAAGCAAGGGCCCAAAAAACTTAAGTTCCGTATCGCGTGCTTGCCTGGGCTAGCAGCTTGTGGGCAAAAACCACTATTGGCGGTAATGTCTTCACCGACATTACCCATTTGCAAAGGCTTGGGAATGGCGGTGAAGGCATTACTGCCATTCCCTGTAATTGCTTCCTGCTGCACACCACCTCCCTTGCGGGGCTCAGGCACACGTGCAACCTCCTCTCCGCCTGCAGACCACCCCTCTCCGACCTCCTGAACCCCCACCTACCCTGGTACTATTACCAGGGGTGTCCCCTTGGGCTTCCTTATAAATGGTAGCACCCTCCTCAGCATGGGGACCGCTCCACAAGCTCCAACCCGAACCCCTGTTCAAAAAACCAAGTCCTCAGCCCTCTCCAGGCATCTCAGGGAACCTCCCCCAGCTATCCCGTATCCTGTGCAGCCCCTGTGAAGCACCACCAAGCCCCCACTGCCGCTTGCATCACCATCACCGAAACACCAGCCCTTCCAGGAGTAAGTCAACAGAGTAGGGCTTCCCCCTACCCATTTACTTTCTATTTCGTATATTCATGTGAGCCCCTGGTCCTTCCAGGGGACTGATCTTCTTGAGTTTTGCAGAAAAACCAAGTTAGGGGGCTCTCCCACCTTCCTCATAGGTGTGGAGAACCCCCCATATGGGTATAGACACTTCAGGTGGTCTCAGAGGCCTATGGGGGCCCCTCAATCGATGAGGGAACCGCTGGGTTCATCCTGGTAACAGTTCCGTAGGGAATTTTTCAAATTCTGGAAAAATCCAGGAGTGTCGGTAAACTCAGTACCGACACTCCTGAAGGTTTATGTTCTAGGGCCTATGGGCCCCTCCTGAGCTAACTCTGATCCTATCCAGGGCATGGGTTAACACCCTGAGACCTTGTGGAGCTTAACCTGAGCTTTACAGATCCACCCCTTTAACCTAACCATGGTTAGTTTGCTATAAACTAAAAACTGCCTTAATGTCAGCAATCACATTTTCGACATTTATCATTTTATACAAATGGTGAACAAGCCCCCTTTAGCCCACCGTGGGGCCCACTCTAGGCTCTATCTCTTTCCTAAAGTCCGAGCTTCAAAACCCTGGGTCCAGGACCCCCTAACTCCACCCCTAACCATAGTTACAGGGGTACGAACCCTAGTAAAAAATGTGCCCTATTGGCGGTAATCCGATTACTGCCAATATTGATTTTGGCTTGTGTTGGACATTGCAGTGGCTCAAACCTCATGGAAGACCCAAACTATACTGGACCTGACCCCCTGGGCCTATTCCAGACCCCTCCTTGGCCTGACCACTGGTTAACCTAACCCCGGTTAAAAATTAACCATGGTTAGTTGGACTAACCCTATGAAAAAATCTCAAAAATTCCCAAAAAATTCAAAATATTTTGAAACTACGGGAAATATCATCGTTGGACTGTGCAAGCATGCATAACCACGGTTAGATGAGCTTAATCATGGTTAAGCCCATTTAAATCATGGAAAAATTCTAAAAAATCATAAAAAATCAGAAATGACGTTCAAACCCCAAATCTAACTTTATAGAGTGCCTAACCGTGGTTAACCAGACTAACCATAGTTAAACCCATATCTTAACCATGGTTAGCCACATTTAACTTTGAAAAAATTGAGGAAAATCCCCAAAAATCATCAAACAACTTTTAAGTACCATAAAACTGATTTGGACCTTACCCAACCACGGTTAGCAATCCTAATCACGATTAAACCCGTTTAACTCCGGTTGAACCCTTGGCCTACCGGGCCGAATCTTAGCCTACCGGGCTCACCCTTGGCCTACCGTGCCCAGTCTTAGCCTACTGAGCTCACCCTTGGCCTACCGGGCCCAATCCAAAGCCTTCCGGGCTTACCTTTGACCTCCAGGTTCATCCAAGGCCTATCAGACCTAATCTTAGGCTACCGGGCCCAAACCTTTGGCCTATCGGGCCCAATCAACCATAATCAAGCACTTGACCAACCCGATCAACCACCCCTAACCTCCCGGTTAGACCCTAAGCAACCATTGGTGCACACACAACACTCCTTTAGCCTTGGCACGATCTCATGTGCCAGAACTACGCTCGATCTGATCTCACCCCAACGTGATTACGTAGGCAACCCAACCCGGGTTTGACCCTAGTCTAGCTTTTTCCTTCTTGGATTAGTATAAATTAAACGTAAGGCATTTGACTAACAAATTCATATTAAATTGGCTTAAACCTAGTAAGTAGGGAACTGTTGTAAAACAGAAGCGCTGTGGTGCCTAACACCTTCCCTAGGCTTAACTGAACCTCTTACTCAGAACTCTAAGCAGAATTAAGACCTTATCCATTACCTGGGACTTATCCCTACCGAATTAATAAGTGGCGACTCTGAACATAAACCAGTGAGTAACCGAAATCCATGCTCACAGGCATATCCACTCTTACTTTTGATTTTGTTGTAAATAAAATCTTGAAATACTGTTTGTTATATAAAGTTTTAGCTTCATTGTAGCATGCCTTGTATCATTTTATAGGATGGTTTGATTGACAGGCCAAGTCATGAACCAAAGTATCTTAACTCCTAAGGGGTATTTTCAGTCGTGACAATGCAAGTTTTGTGTCAAAACACATGTGGATTATGGTGATACCATGAAGGCGACAACTACCATATTAAAGATTGTGGTGTTTAAGATGATGAATGTAGTAAAGGTACTAAAGATGAGGATGCTAATGATTATTATTATAATGAAGATGAGGCCGTAGAGTTGGAGGTACAACCATCTTCAATCTGGGTATCTTAAAACAACAAAATAGTAGTTAGAATAACAATTAATCAACAACCAATTTGATTTTATATATTTTATTTTTTAGATCAAAATTTTCTATAGACTTATCGAAATTATTTTCGATAAATCGAAGAAAATTTTGATAAATCAAGAAAAAAATTCGATGGTGGAAGAAATTTATTGATAAATGTAATAAGATTTTAATAAATGAAATAAAATTTTGATAAATAAAAAAATGATAAATTAAAGAAATTATTGATAAATCGAATAAAATATCGAAAAATAGAAGACATTTTTTTGATACATCAATTCTTTTTTGGTAATGAGTTGATCTCCTATCATTTTTACAATGTCAATCGCCTATCATTATGTTTTCTTCAATTTAGACGGATCAACAGTGGATGAACTTTATATATATGATCAAAAAAATTAGGGATGTAAACGACCCGAGTTGAGTCAAGCTGGGTGTTGTTCAAGCTCGGCTTATGACATATATAAGCTGGCTCAAGCTTGTCTTGAGCTTAATTCAAGCTCTCAAATGCTAGCTTGAGCTTGGCTCGTCTAGAGATAATCGAGCTCGAGCTGGCTTGCTAGATTACCCTATTATTTTAGGCTCATTTATCCCTAATTTTAACAAAAACTTAAGAACTAAACATAATCATATATTCTCGTGAGTCTAATGGGAGAAACATGATATAGAGAATCGATAAATTTTGAAAGGATGAAATTACCTTTTAAGTTTTTCCTTAACAAAAAATTCATATTTAATTTTCTTATGTGAAAATTAATATTATTAAGGTATTATAAGTAGTATACTAAAATTAATCGAGTTGAGCCAAGTCGCTCATTGCTTGTGTTCGATTTGATTAACAAACGAGCTCAATCATTTAGCTTAGCTCGACTCGGCTCAACCCAACGAGCTTAAATACCCAACTTAAGCTTAGCTTATTTTGAGATGAATTGAGCCGCCTTGGCTCATCGACAGCCCTATCAACAATGGACAATGGATGAACTTTTGAACCAAAAAAAAATTAAAACAAACGACTCTGTAACGACCCCAAATCCCACCATGACCAAAATGGGACCTTGGGTCACCACATTTCTTAAACCTGCTTAAATCCCATGACATACAAGGCATACTAACACGAGCCTCCAAAAATGAGAATAATAAAATTCAATATAATACCAAACCTTCCTGCACAAGTCTATGGATATAAACGAGCTGAGTTGAGCCAAGCTGGGTGTTGTTCAAGCTTGGCTCATGACATATATAAGTTGGCTCAAGCTTGTCTTGAGCTTAATTCGTGCTCTCAAATGCTAGCTTGAGCTCAGCTCGTCTAGAGATAATCGAGCTCGAGCTGGCTTGCTAGATTACCCTATTATTTTAGGCTCATTTATCCCAAATTTTAACAAAAACTTAAGAGCTGAGCATAATCATATATTCTTGTGACTCTAATGGGAGAAACATGATATAGAGAATCTATAAATTTTTTAAAAAAAGGATGAAATTACCTTTTAAGTTTTTCCTTAACAACAAATTCATATTTAATTTTCTTGTTTGAAAATTAATATTATTAAGGTATTATAAGTAGTATAGTAAAATTAATCGAGTTGAGACAAGTTGCTCATTGCTTGTGTTCGACTTGATTAACAAACGAGCTCAATCATTTAGCTTGGCCCGGCCCAACGAGCTTAAATACCCAACTCAAGCTTAGCTTAATTTGGGATGAATCGAGCCGACTCGGCTCATTGATAACCCTATCAACAATGGACAATGGATGAACTTTTGAACCAAAAAAGAATTAAAACAAACGAATCTGTAATGACCCCAAATCCCACCTTGACCAAAATGGGACCTTGGGTCGCCCCATTTCTTAAACCTACTTAAATCCCATAACATAGAAGGCATACTAACACGAGTCTCCAAAAATGAGAATAATGAAATTTAATATAATACCAAACCTTCCTACACAACTCTATGGATGTAAACGAGCCGAGTTGAGTCAAGCTAGGTGTTGTTCAAGCTCGGCTCATGACATTTATAAGTTGGCTCAAGCTTGTCTTGAACTTAATTTGAGCTCTCAAATGCTAGCTTGAGCTCGGCTTGTCTAGAGATAATTGAGCTCGAGTTGGCTTGCTAGATTACCCTATTATTTTAGTCTCATTTATCCCTAATTTTAACAAAAAACATAAGAATTGAACATAATCATATATTCTTGTGACTCTAATGGGAGAAACATGATATAGAGAATCTATAAATTTTGAAAAAAATGAAATTACCTTTTAAGTTTTACCTTTACAAAAAATTCATATTTAATTTTATTATGTGAAAATTAATTTTATGAAGGTATTATAAGTATTATAGTAAAATTAATCGAGTTGAGCCAAGTCGCTCATTCCTTGTGTCCGGCTTGATTAACAAACGAGCTAAATCATTTAGCTTGGCTCGGCCTGGCCCAACGAGCTTAAATATCCAACTCAAGCTTAGCTTATTTCGAGATGAATCAAGCCGGCTCGTCTCATTGACAACCCTATGAACAATGGACAATGGATGATCTTTTGAACAAAAACAAAATTTGAAACAAACGAATTTGTAATGACCCCAAATCTCACCTTGACCAAAATGGGACCTTGGGTCACCACATTTCTTAAACCTGCTTAAATCCCATGACATACAAGGCATACTAACACAAGTCTCCAAAAATGAGATTAATAAAATTTGATATAAAACCAAACCTTCTTGCACAAGTCTATGGATGTAAACGAGCATGTTGTTCAAGCTCGGCTCATGACATATATGAACTGGCTCAAGCTTGTCTTGAGCTTAATTCGAGCTCTCAAATGCAAGCATGAGCTCGGCTCATCTAGAGATAATCGAGCTTGAGCTAGCTGCTACCTTACCCTATTATTTTAGACCCTATTATTTTAGGCTCATTTATCCCTAATTTTAACAAAAACTTAAGAATTGAGCATAATCATATATTCTCGTGAGTCTAATGGGAGAAACATGATATAGAGAATTTATAAATTTTGAAACGATGAAATTACATTTTAAGTTTTACCTTAACAACAAATTCATAATTAATTTTCTTATGTGAAAATTAATATTATTAAGATATTATAAGTAGTATAGTAAAATTAATCGAGTTGAGCCAAGTCACTCATTGCTTGTGTTCGGCTTGATTAACAAACGAGCTCAATCATTTAGCTTGGCTTGGCTTAGCCCAATGAGCTTAAATCCCCAACTCAAGCTTAGCTTATTTCGAGATGAATTGAGCCAGCTCTGCTCATTGACAGCCCTATCAACAATGGACAATGGATGAACATTTGAACTAAAAAAAAATTGAAACAAACGAATCTATAACAACCCCAAATCCCACCTAGACCAAAATGAGACCTTGGGTCGCCACATTTCTTAAACCTGCTTAAATCCTATGACATACAAGGCATACTAACACAAGTTTCCAAAAATGAGAATAATAAATTCGATATAAAATCAAACCTTCCTGCACAAGTCTATGGTCAACATATACATAACCCACCATACGATTAAAATCCGACAAAGTGTATAACTCTAATTAACATCAAAAACCAATTGAAATAAAATGTCATAGGGTCTATTACAACTTTTCCAAACCAAAACAACGATCTAGTAATATGGGAAGCGATCCAGATCTCTCGCCTCCTTGGAAAAAGGATTACCTTCTTCCTCAACTTCGTAAGCCTCCTCTACTTAAGGCTCGACAACTGACTCCGGCTCCACACCTACTAAGACAACAGTCTGGCTAACTACAAAAACGTGTATATAAAAGCCAACTAAGATTGATTGAAATTGAATGCTTAAGGAAAAAAGGATTGATATTCTAAGTATTCAATGAAAAAATTGAGTATTGATTGCTGAAAGTGAGTGATTGATGAATGAGCAATAAAACAGTGATTGGAATCCTTAGAATGTTGTGTTTTTATCATAAATCAACTCTATTTATAGTTGGACAATCAATATGGCCGTTGGGAGTACCATTGAATGCGAACTAGTCGTTCAAAAATATCCGTTGAAGATTTTTCCCACAGGCACTCGTCGACGAGTGAGTGAAAATTAGGTTTGAGTCGTCGATGAGTGAGTGAAAATTAGGCTTGAGTCATTGACGAGTGGAGACAAAAGCTATTGCTTCATTTTACTGTCATCCACTCGTCGACGAGTCTCTTGTACTCGTAGACGAGTTTACTGAATTTTTTCAGTAAACTCATCGTAATGAGACCAAAATGATGGGAAACATGCTAGGACCCTTTGGCAATTAAATTATCAATATTTTAATCATTTTTAGGGCCTTAGAATGATATCCAAATTATACTAGGTCACCTAGGGTCTATCTAGGTAATCTTTGAGCAATTCTTTTCCAATGTCTTGAGGACTTTTACAAGGTCCTAGACACTTTAACTTAGCCACTAGTCTTAATGAAAGATGATCTTCAATCTTGATTTGAGAAGCTCTACTCTTGATGGATCTTTATGAATTGACTTTGAGCTTTTGGTGCTTCTTAGAAGAACTAGCATTTGAACTTTGACCTTGATGACTTAATCTCTTCAACTCTTTATATCTTGAAATTTGATCTTTATGGACTTCTTCATTGAAATTTTACAAACTCAAATGGAAATATTAGTATATCAAGAGTCATTTCATTATTGTGTTATTATCGAAACAATTTAGGGTACTAAGAGTTGTAATCTTGAGGCTAACAGTACTCGCTGTACTTGAATATGCATCAATAAAAAATCTTTTCTAGCATCATATCTCTCATCATGCATATTCATGGTTAGCCATTGCATCTTTTTCAGTTTGCATGAGCCACCCATGACTTGTTCTATGACTGCGATTCTCGCAGACGTCGCAGAAGTAGTCCTGATAGAGGTACCAGTTGCAGAGCTAGTACCTTACTGGCCTCCATCTGAGAGCAGCTCAGAAGCAATGGTAGAACCATCGGACCATCAACAGAGGATTGACGAGCTAGTATAGTCGCATGACCAGGATATTGTTGCTATGCAGAACAAGCTGGGCTGAGTTTTGGAATCCCTGAACATTCTTCTTGGTGCCCGTACTGAAGAACCCCTTAATTGGATCTCGACCACAGAAACCCCTGATCAATCTCATCCAGAGTCACATCAGTCTATCCTAATCATCACCCCTAATCCTGGACCCGCAACTGGCGGAGGAGAAGCAGAATTTGAACAGTATGATGAGCAACCCAGGGCGTCCCATGTCCACCAGGACAGGCCATTTTTGCCTGACCCTACACCATCCCTTAAGAATCAGCATAAGGAGATTAAACAAATGAAGGAGGAGATAAAAAGGATGAGAGGGACATCTGCTAATCTCACTCTATCATTGGAGGATCTGACATTCTCATTCGGGAATGCAGTACCCCTAGGGTTTAAGGTTCCTGACTTTGACAAGTACGACGGATCAGGCTGTCCTAGACAACATTTGCATATATACTTGGGGGACATGCTCCTATACAACAAGAACCAGTCTTTGTTGATACAGTACTTTCAGAAGAGTTTGAAGGGAGCAGCCCTTACCTGGTCGATGTCAGTAAACAAACAGAAAGTTAAGACCTGACAGGATGCCATAGACATGTTTGTGGAGCAGTATTCCTTTAACTAAGAGCTTCATCCTCAGCGAAGTCAGCTGGAACATATGAGCCAATGAAACAATGAATCCTTCTTTGAGTACGCCTCCCACTAGAGGGCAATGGTTGCAAAGGTCTCTACTCCCATCCCTAAGGAAGATCTGGCAAACATATTCATGGGCACTCTGAAACAGCCTTACTCGACCTTGATGGTCACTTTGCCGATCGTAGACTTCGACACAATTGCCAAGACAGGTGCCCGCATTGAAACCACAATTCAGAGTGGTGCCATCCATTCCAATCTTGGGCTTGATCCTCCTAGAGCAGCAGCAGCTTCTACCAGCAGAATCAGTGGTCCTCGTGACCAGAAGAGAAAAGAGAATGTCAACCTGGTGGCTTCCACAGCATCGATTTGACTACTGGCTCCGGCCGCTCAGCAACAGCCAGCACCAGGGAACACCCAGCCCCCCAGAAACTTTACTCCTCTCTCTTATACGCTCAGTCAACTTCTTGAATTTCTGACCAAGCAAGGCCTTCTCGAATTCAGAGGCCCTACCCCTCTTCTTCCTCCTGACAATTAAAAGCAAAAACTACAACGCTGATCATCACTGCGCCTTCCATAGAGGCTCATGCCATGCAATAGACTATTGCATTGTCCTGAAGTATGCCATCCAGGATCTTTTGGATGCAGGTAAGGTTGAGCTGGCCTCTGGCAATACCAGTATCAACCAGGTACCACTGCCCCCATATAATAACCAAGTCAATTTCATCGAGTGGGAAGAGCCCGGGGCAGGGCATCCGAGACCTTGCATACCCATAGTTTATGATGGCTTCATTAGGCCTTCATACCGACCTCCAGTCATAATCCCTCTCCCACAGTCAAACTTCCAAGCCATCCATGCCCCAGCACAAATCCCAGCTCTTGAATCTAACAAAGAGCAAATCGTATACACCATTCCTTGTCTCGCCAATTGGCCCATAGCCTCAGCTCAAGCCTCGACATCTTCTGGCCTAGTCAAGATCCCCTACATCCCTTCTGAGCGTTTCAGCCTTAACCATGTACCCGCCCCTCACTCTCACATCATAGAGAGCGAGTACATAGCCAATCTTACTCGATTTGGCCGGGTGTACCAACCTCCGACAGCTGAGCCGGTAAAGGAGAAGGCAAAGGACAAGGCAGGGGTGACAGACCTAGAAAAAGTGACAGCAGACTCGGCTCTTCTACTGAAAATATTGGAGAAGGTAGAAGAATTCAATATCACCTAGCAGTTGGGTAAAACTCAGGCACAAATCTCCATCCTGGGTCTTCTCTTGACTTCAAAACATCACAGGAAGTAGCTCCTCCAGGTATTTAATGATACCCATGTAACACCGGACATCTCGCCTGAAAAACTGGGGCAGATGGTGGGGTAGGTACTCGAATCGAGAATCATCTCCTTCACTGAAGAGGAGATACTTGACGGAGACAGAGACCATACCCGGTCCCTCTATATTATAGTATAGTGTATGGACAGAACTCTTTCCTCAGTGCTCATTGATAATGGCTCTGGCCTGAATGACTGTACTTTATCTATGCTGGCCTGAATGTCTATACTTGGCTGGGCTTGGACCTCAGCCAAGTGAAAAAGAAGCCCATGACCATCAGGGTATTCGACAACACCACCAGGCAAAACCTGGGTGACATAGACTTGGCCATTGGGGTCAGACCAGCGCAGTTTACAATGAACTTCCAGGTCGTGAATGTGCTAGCCTCATTCACTTTGCTCTTAGGGAGACCATGGATCTACACGGCTAGAGCCATTCTCTCTTCCTTGCATTAGAGGATCAAATTCATCCAGGATGACCACTTAGTCATCATTCCGTCTGAGGAATTGGCGAGTTCATTTGGGGACATCCAAGAGCCGGGGTAGGGTTCAGCCTTAATGTCATTTCAGTTCGAACAAGTCAGCTCTATCTCCCAGGTGGAAGAACACAACAAGAAAGCAATACCGTCATTTGTCAGGATGATGACCAAAATAAAGTACCAGCCAGGGCAAGGCCTCGGGGCTAAGAACCAGGGCATGAAAAAGAGATACGTGCCTCCTCGCTACACTTCACCATTTGGGCTTGGATACAAGCCCAGGTATGAGGACTACTCTCAAAACTAACCCAGAAGAACAAACAGTCGGTAAAACTTGAACCCCGGCCCCATATCTCTGTCACTTTCCTCGTCAGAATCTTTGAAACCTATCTAGAGACTTCTCTTGCACCCGTTGCTAGCATCCCTTACCCTCAACCCGACACCGAATCTTTAAGGATTCCCGAACCGGAAGTCTTCAACTCCGTCCAGATGTTCGAAGAGCTGGCTGTCAGAGATGCAGAAGTAGAAACATAATACTTAGCAGGAGAACAGGTTTGCACCCTCTCCAACAGCGCAGAAGCATCCTCCAGTGGCCGACCACTGATCCGTTGGTGGATTGAGGCTCTAACCATCGAGGTCGCTCAGTGCCGGGGCAAGTGCAGTACAGGGAGGGTTGGTTCAGACAAGAGTGATCCAATATCATCCTCTTTCTTCTCTTAATTTATCTCTCTTTTGCTCCTGTTGCAAAATCCAAATTGTCGGCCATCTGTAAGCCTTTTTTTGTCTAGTCATTTTGTAATCAATCCACTTTTTATCAATGAAAAATTAGAATTTTGACTCTAAAACATGTTTTCCAAAAAACATTTGTATTGGCTGATGACGAAATCACATAGACTCTTCCCTTGGAAGGCCTAGTGTTCTAAAGCCAACATAAATATAAAAACAGAAGCATGCTAAACTAAGCTTGATGATTTGCCAGAAAATTACATCTGACAAGGCTACCCCTGAAACCTTCCTTGAGCTTTCAGAAGTTGAGTATAACTCAGAACAGGATGAGAAACCGCCTTAGGAGGTACTGGACCTCATGGAACACAGCGAAGGGCTTCTATAATCGAACATTGAGGACACCAGGACAATGAGCCTGGGATCCGTAGACAATCCACAACTAGTCAAGATCAGCATGACCATGAGCCCATAGCAGAGAGCAGACACGATCAACTTCTTGAAGAGTTACAGTGACGTCCTTACCTAGTCATATGGAGACATGCCTGGCCTAGACCCAACATTGGTGGTACATAGACTGCCCCTGAACCCGGACGTCAAACCAGTTAAGCAGAAGCTAAGACGGATGAGACCCGAATGGTCACAGAAGGTCAATGAAGAAGTTGAAAAGCAGATCAGTGCAGGCTTCTTGGTAGTAGCAGAGTACCCTGAGTGGTTGGCAAACATTGTGCCAGTGCCCAAGAAGGATGGTAAGGTCCGAATGTGCATCAACTATCGAAATTTGAACAAGGCCAGTCCTAAAGACAACTTCCCTTTCCTGCACATTTGACATTCTGATCGACAATACTGCAGGGCACGACACTCTCTCATTCATGGATGGTTTCTCTGGATACAACCAGATCAGAATGACAGAAGAAGACATTGAGAAAACCTCTTTCATCACGTCTTGGGGCACGTTCTGCTACAAGGTTATGCCCTTCAGATTCAAGAACGCAGGGGCAACCTACCAGAGGGCCATGACTGTACTATTTCATGACATGATCCACAAGATAGCAGAAATTTATGTGGATGACATGATCGTCAAATCTCCAACTGTCAGGCAACACCCTGAAGACTTGAAAAGACTCTGTGACAAACTCAAAGAGTTTGGCTTGAGACTGAATCCGGCCAAATGTGTCTTTGGAGCCTCATCTGGAAAGCTCCTTGGCTTCATAGTCAGTAAAAGAGGCATTGAGATCGATCCAGCTAAAGCCAGAGCTATCATTGAAATACCAGCACCCCAGACTGAAAAGGAGATCCGCGATTTCCTGGGCAAAATTCAGTACATTAGTTGGTTCATCTCTCAGCTTACTCCTATCTGCGAGCCAATCTTCAAGCTTCTCTGGAAGAATACACCCATAATTTGGATAGCAGGATGCCAAAAAGCCTTTGATCGAATAAAGCAGTACCTTCTCAACCCTCTGGTATTAGTGCCTCCTTCTCCGGGACGGCCCCTACTATTGTACATCTCTATGCAAAAAACCTCCATGGGGTGCATCTTGGCACAGCATGACAAGACGGGCAGGACAGAACAAGCCATCTACTACATCAGTAAGTGTCTGCTTGAGAATAAAGAGCGGTATAGCCCTCTTGAGAAGACATGTCTGGCACTAGTCTGGGCTCCTCGGTGATCGGTATTATCTGCTTTCCTACCCAGTAATTTTGATCTCCTGGATGGACCTGCTGAAATATCTATTGGAAAATCCAGCCACCACCGGAAGGACTGCCCGATGGCTTATGATGTTGTCTGAATTGGACATCACGTACTTGACTCAGAAGTCAATCAAGGGGCAAGCAATAGCAGATCACCTGGCCCACAGTCCAACACAGGACTACGTGTCTGTACATGATCAGTTTCCAGACAAAACCATCCTGTAAACAGAAGTAAAAGAACAAGAGTACCTCGGCTGGGAGTTGTACTTTGATGGAGCTGCCAACAGTCACGGGCACAGGGCATAAGTAGTTGTGATCTCACCTAAGGGAGCACATCTCCCTATCTCAGTCAAACTGAAGTTCAGATGCTCCAACAATGAAGCGGAGTATGAAGCATGCATCGCCGGACTGAAAGAAGCCCTGGGCATTGGGATCGAGATGATAGACGTCTACGACGACTCATCTTTGGTAATTTATCAGGCAAATGAATCTTGGGCCATTCGAGAAGCTAGGCTGGTTCCATACTTAGCCTACCTTAACTTGCTATTCTCTCAATTCAGGAGAATCACCTTCAGCCACAGATCCAGGAACCATAAGAGATTCGCCGATGCACTAGCCACTCTTGCTTCCATGGTTCAGATCCACAGGGGAATTTTACTATGGCTGATTAAAATTCAGCAATAGGATCAGCCTACCTACTGTCTCAAGCTAGATACAGTCATAGATAACCTGCCTTGGTATATAGACACCATGTAGTACCTCGAGCACAGGACCTTCCCTCTCGATGCTACCAAAATAGATCGCCGAGCAATCCGAAGACTGGCTATTCAGTTTGTCCTCTTAGAGGGAGTCTTGTATAAGAGATCACCGAGCATGATTTGGCTTAGATGACTAGATAGCAGTGAAGCAGCACAGGTAGTCGAAGAGGTTCACGGAGGAACCTGCGGCCCACACATAAATAGGTTGATGTTATCCAAAAGAATTCTTAGGCTGGGCTACTACTGGTCCACCATAGAAGCTGACTGTTGCAGGCATGTACAGAAGTGCCACCAATGCCAAATCTATGCTGACAAAACCAATGCACCACCAAAAAGGCTGCACAATCTGACTGCTCCTTGGCCATTCTCTGCCTAGGGCATCGATGTCATCGGACCCATAGCTCCAAAATCATCAAACGGTCATCGATTCATCCTGGTTGCAATCGATTACTTTACAAAATGGGTCGAGGCAGCCTCTTATGCTAATGTGGTAGCCTCTGTGGTTCAGCGCTTTCTGAAAAGGGACATCATCTGCCGATACGGTGTTCCATTCGAGATTATAACAGACAATGCTCTAAACTTCTATAACAAGGGGATGATTGATCTCTGCCAGAAATTCAAAATACAGAATCACAACTCCACTCCATTCAGGCCTTAGACTAATGGTGCAGTGGAAGCAGCCAACAAAAACTTGAAAATGATCATTAAAAAGATGGCAACCAACTACTCTACTTGGCATGAGATGCTCCCATATGCACTCATGGCCTATAGAACGTCCATCAGAACCTCGACAGGGGCAACACCATTCTCTCTGGCCTATGATATAGAAGCAGTCCTCCCTATTGAAGTAGAGATTCCATCACTTCATGTGTTAATGGAAGCAGAAGTCTCAGAAGCAGAATGGTTATAGACCCGGTTCAAGCAGCTGGATCTGATTGAAGAGCGGCGACTGAAACCCATAAATCATTCACAGTCCTATTAGAGGTATATGACTAGGGCATTCAACAAGAGAGTCAAGCCTCGCAGCATCGAAGTCGGTGACCTAGTTTTTCGAAAAGTGTTGCCAAACCGCCCTAATCCTAAGGGCAAGTTCACTCCCAACTATGAAGGCCCATATATCATCCGAGATAAATTTTCAGGCGGTGCCTTTCGGCTCGGACATATGGATGACGAAGACCTCCCAGAGCCCATCAACATAGACAAAGTTAAACGATAATACGCTTAGGGTCTAGATCTGATAGGCGCTTTGCACTCATAGAATCTCTGGGAAATGACAGGAGGCCATCCTTGCAATACCCTTTATCCTCAACAATGTAACTCATTTACACAATCAATAAAATCGACTAGTTAGCCCCTTTGAGCTTAACAACCTTTTTTTTAACAAGCTTTTCAGGGACACCTTCCTTGCCCATCCGTGGCATTTGCCTGAACTATGTCATGACCTGATCCTGCAAAGGGTACGTAGGCAACCTGATAAATCAGGTGCGGTCACAAACAGGGATTTAACCCCTCAGAATCCTCTTTTCCCCAAGGAGAATCCAAAACTTCCTCAAGCTCTTCCCCACAGAGTCACTCCCCAAGCAGAGACAAACTCTCCTAACTTCCCCAGCGGAGTCGACGCCAAGTTTACAAAATATTCCATCAAAGGAAAACCCAAAATAGAAGTCGAAACATTCTCCAAGATAGAGATTTTCTGAATAAAAACAATTTCTCCGGGCTTTATCCCCAGCAAAATCAATTTCTCTCAAAACATCTCTCCCCAGTGGAAACAAATCCAAACTTTCCCCGTGTGGAGAAAAATCACCAAAGAGTCAACCTCTACCAGAGAGGACAATCCCCAGTGGAGCAAAAAAAATAAAATCTCTCCACTAGAAACACCAAAGGTACAAATCTCCAGCATAAAATCCTCACGCAAGTCAATTACAGCAAAGGAAACAACTCCAGGGTGTCCTAATCTTCGGTCCCCCAACCTACATTTTGTCCCACTTTAAGTCCTCTTAGATCCCCTAGAAACTACGAGTGCAAGCACAATATCATATCTTGTAGAGCCCCGGAAATTGAGTTCACTGTTCATGTGAACAGTACCCTTATATGATGTGTGTAAAGGCCTAAGGCCTTCCATAGTGTCCTTGGTAGTATGGTGAGTCAAGTGAAGGGTTTTAGGTAAGTGTTTGGAGTCTCAAAAGGGAGTATAAATATACTCTAAGTGGGTAAAAGCAAGGGTATATAAAATACCTTAAGTACTTAAAGGATTGTAAGTGAATAGTGATGTGAAAAGTGCTATAAACAGTGCTTGTGAGGTCCAAGGTTCCCTAGGTTCATGTGAATGATGTGAGAAGTTTATTATAAGATTTAGGGTGTGTAAGGGTACTAGAAAACCCGCCTTGATGTTTATTGGTGTTAAAAATTAAAAAAAAGGGAAGGGTTCTAAGTGTTAAAGGATGAGTGAGGTCTTTATAACCCTCAACTTGTGGGACCTCTAGTGTCGTCTTCGCTTATCGGAATCAAGTGATTTTTGATCCATTAGAAAGGTATCGAAACTCTCTTCAATAGTCATGTTTATCCCTTTTTACCCGATTGTGAGTCGAAGCTAGGTGAAAGGTGGATTTACTGATGATGGGTTTGCTGCAAATTCAGCAGTCAGTCTTGGACCAGTTCACTTGTGGGCCCATTTGGACCATGAAAACCTATGTATTAGGACTTGTGAAAAAAATAAAGTTGTTCCCCTTTGAAAAAAAAATCCAACGCAAGTTGAATTGTCAAAATCGGACCACCGAGTCAAAAGTTATGGCCAAAATACCTAAGGGCATTTTTGCAGACAAACTCGCTCGAGCGAGATTGACCAAACTTGAATTTTTGAGTCCCGGGAGCAACCCGCTCGAGCGAGATGGAAGCCTGCTCAAGCGAGATTGCCCAGAAATGTTTTTTCTTAGGTTTTTCACTAACCTAACACTTATATATACCCCATTTTCGGGGGACCAAGGTTTCTAACACCTAGAGAAGGATTTTTTGAGAGAAAAAAAGGAGGAAACTTAGGTTTCCAAAGGGGGGTTTCTCTCAAGAGTAAGGAAACCCCCAAATTCAATCTTCAAGCTTCTCAAAGACCAAAAGGGGAGCAAGGATCATGCAAGCCAAGGCTTTTCTCACTAGCTAAGCCACGAGTAAACAATCACAAAAGGGGATTCGTGAGAAGATCAAGAGGAGCTCGAATCCTCTTCTCCAAGCCATTCAAGCTAGGATCTCCCTTCTTCAAGCTTGGATCTCACCTTCTTCAAGCTTGGATCTTGGTTCCAAGGCATCCTCAAGTGGAGATTTGATCTCCTTAAGGTATAATACTCTACTAGCATTTCATGTTGGGATTTCCCCATAATTTTTAAGATGATAAACCCTTGTCTTGATGATTGAAGCAATAGTAATTACTATCTAAATAGGTTATGATTCATGCATGCAAAATACGTTTTGATGTGTGATTCTTGATTAAAGAAGACAAATGGGAAGGGTGTTGATAATGAGAGTGTGAATGCACTCTCCTAAACGTTTTGCTAGGATTTCCTTAATTTAAGAAGGGATGAAGGGATGGGGTTTTGATGAGAGAGTAGAATATTCTACTCACTCCCCATGTGGTGCATTATGCACAAATGATGCTATGTTAGACTTAGGATGATGTATGGATTGGTTGAGGCGATTGGATGCCGTGTTGTTGTGTTGAATGTGTGTTGGGAAATGGTGGAAGGGCAATGTACTCAAAATAGATGCACCCCTTGTGTTTGATGAAATGTAGGAACTAAGAGCTTGAATCAATTAGGCTATGAATGTATGCACTCCAAGTGTTTGATTAAATGCATAAACGAGAAATTAACAAATTAAAGACTACTATGAAAGAATGAATTGGGTAAGGTAAATTTTCCTAAAAATAATAACCATGATCCAATACTCTATATGGTATGCCTAAATCCTCACATGATTAGAATGAGAATTGAAATGCTATGTGTACTTGTGTTCCTAAATTGCACACCAAGCATATGCACACACCTACTACTTTATTGCTTGTCCTTCTCCTCGTCGTGATTTCACTTACACATGATTTCTAAGATCAAACCAAGTATGAATTACCACGAACAAGGACAAACACAATGTTTCAAGACCATGATCAAACATGACTCCCCAAGAACACGAATGAAACATGATTCTCCTAAGATCAAGAATAAAAATGATTTCCCAAGAACACGAACGAGCATGATTTCCCACAACCAACATGAGAATAATAAATCAAGAACAAACATGATTCTAAGATCAAGAACAAGTACGACTCACAAGCAAGAATAAGGAAGTATGTTAGTGTACTATGACCAGGTACGGGCACTAACATACGTTTCCAAGACCAGACAAATGCACAAGAAATGAAAAGAAATTTCACAAGCAAGAATATGAAGGGATACTAGTGTACTATGACCAAGTACGGGCACTAGTATCTGTTTCCAAGAATTAAGTATGTTAGTGTACTATGACCAGGTACGGGCACTAACATACGTTCACAAGACAAGAATGAAAAGATGTTAGTGTACTATGACCAGGTACGGGCATTGTCGTCTGTTTCCAAGACAAGTAATACATGATGTTATTGTACTATGACCAGGTACAGGCATTAACATTAGTGTCAAGCATGAGAGGATACTAGTATACTATGACTAGGTACGGGTACTAGTGTCTGTCTCCAAATATGAAAGTATGCAAGTGTACTATGACCAGGTACGGGCACTGGTACATGTTTCCAAGTCAAGAAATAAAGTATGCTAATGTACTATGGCCAGGCACGGGCATTAGCATACGCCTCAAGACAAGTAAGAAAGATGTTAGTGTACTATGACTAGGTACTGGCACTATCATCCGAAAATCACAAGCAAGTTAACAAGAATACAAGAGATGATGCAAGTATACTATGACCAGGTACAGGTACTGGCATTTGTCTCAAAGCAAGAATAACACAAGACAAGAAACATGAGACAAGAAATATAAGATAAATACGAAATGAACAAGACAAGCACAAACTAGACATGACAACCATGATTAACGAAGAATAAGACAAGACAAGATGAAACAAGCATGACCTACGCAAGAATGAGATAAAACAAGCACGAACTAGACACGCAATGTACACATGAAAAGAAAAGATGAACAATTATGATCCTGACACGACAGGAACTAAGACAAGACTTCTATGATCTTCTCAAGGGCAAGATAAGATGAAATGGACTATCAGTCAAAGATCAAGACAAGAATCAAGGCTTATAAAATTGTATTATGCTTCCGTGCTCTGATTATTATTGTTGATTATGCTATTTAGATTATGAACTGCCTTATTACATATGTAATGTGAAGTTCATAACATGGTTAGCTAGTAGTTTGTAGATGCTAAGTATTCCATGCTTAGCCGTACATTTTATGTCGGTAGGTTTATTCGACATTGTATCCCAGGGCATTAGATCGAGATGGACTATGAAGGGCATGAGCCTTCTTGAGATGTTCTTGAGGATCATAGGGGTCAGGACATATGTCCTTATGGTTGAGTGATACAGAGGGAGAGACATGTAGTTTGGGTTTTTATTTCTGGGGATATTTATATCAATTGAGTTGGTAACTCATGTTGAGAATTTTATGTACATGTCTTAGTTATATTCAGTTATTGTAAATGATTGTACATGGAATACAGTTAAGTTATTAAAGAAATTTTCAGTTCACTATTTAGCATGCCTTGTACACTCTTTGTAGGATGGTTTTAAGTGTAAGTGATGTTGCCGAAGGCTCATAACTCCTAAGGGGGATTTTGAGGCGTTACTTATCTACATCCTCAACAGAGTACAATCCCCATAAGAACATAGTCCAGGGCGATGAAGGGAGCATACTTGTTTCCCCAGCATATCGTGGGCATGAGTGAAAACCGGCAACAACCTCATTGCGCAAAATTACGTGACACCCAGACCTAGTCTTGCGACTAGGGCCAAAAAAGGGACAAAAATCAAACAGCTTCGCAGGCATGAGGAAAATCGGCAACAACCTCACCGTGCAATAATTATGCAAACCCCATGACTTGGTCATTCCATGGGTAAACAAGGGAGAAAAAGCTGAAAACCCGTTTGGCAACACAATCCAGCAGTAACCAGTCTCACCAGACCCCCCAATCACCCTCAGCAGTCAGCATCTCTCAAGCGAAGTAACATCCTTAGCAGAGATTCCAACAGGGAATACCCTCAGCAGATGTGTTACTCCAGAACATATCCCCAAGCATACGGGTAAACATCGGGAAAGCCTCAGTGGATTGGGAATTCCCAAGTTCCCCAATAGTAGTCTACAACAGAGACCTACTCCCTAGTAGATCCCCAGTAACAGGCTGTAACAGTCTTTAGATCCCCAGCTGATCCCTCAACAGAAGCCTCCGACACCTCTCAACAATACTCTTCCCTAACAAGAGTTCAGAAGCCCTCAGAACCCATCAGAAAGCTTCTCCCCATCCAGCTTACAACAACATTTAGACGGCTTGTCTATCCCCCAGCAGCTTTCTGCTCTGAATCATACTCAACTCTTCGAGAGTAAAAGGGAACCTACAATCCCCCTTAAGCCCTGAACTAAGACAATTGACTGGCAAATCTGAAAGCTAACAAAGCATACTTTTGTCAAAATCAAAAGTGTTTTACAAAATTCTTCTACACTTTTTCTAAAAAAATGATTTAAAAAAATAAACTTTTGGTCTCAAAAAGCCGTTTGAACGAGCCTGCATTAAGCAGCCCGGCAAGACAAGTAGAAGAAGCAGCTTCCGTGCCTCCCCATCAAGCAGCAGTCAACAGAGTCATGGAAAAGCATCCTCGCCTTTATCCCTTGCATGACATTCATCTTCACAATATACACCCCATAGACACCCCCATGTGTCTTCGACATCCGAGTCTCCTTTAGCAAAACATATTTTGTCAACCCGCCGACACTCACCGCATGTCCCCTCAGAGACGTCCCTGTACGTTCTCGACATCTCAGGTCTCCATTGACGCCGAGTCAAAATGCCGACACCTTGCATGTCCCCCCATCATACGAGTCTCCATCGACAAAAACATATCTTGTCAACATGCCGACACTCACAGTATGTACCCCTAGAGACACCCCCGCGTGATCTCGACATCCGAGTCTCTATTGAAAAAACACACCTTGTTAACACGTCAACATTCATTACATGTCCTCCTTTTTGACACCCCATGTGTCCTTGACATCCCAGGTCTCCATTGACACCGAGTCAATATGCCGACACCTCGCATATCCAACACCCCATGTGTTCCCAACACTCCGTATGTTCTTAACACCCTGTGTGTCCCTCGATCGATCCGGTTAGTATCCTCCAGGAAACAACGCTTCGATCAATTCCCTCGTCGCTTCTGAGCGACACCTTGCTATCGGCCAATGCCTCCGGGCCACGCCATCCCTGGATCTATCTCTCATCCCCAACTACTCGCTATCCCCTAGCAGTAGTCTCACTTCACTGCACTCACTATATGCACCACACACATACATCTCACCATTCATCTCACTCTATCTCGGTGTAAAAATAGGATGATTCCAGTCTTTGCCATTCAATTGCCATTTTGGCACCCTCCGGCAAAGAGGGGCAGCTGTAAGCACCCAATTTTTACACCCTGCTTAACCAGGGTTAACTTCCATTTAACCTCAGTCATCCCCCAGTGGAGTCCCCAGTTGAACCCTAAACCCTAGGTATACCCTATACCATAAACCCTAGCTAAACCCTAGGTATATCCTAACCTCGGGCTCAAGGCCCATTAGCATTCCCTAAGCCTAAAACCTAGGCTAAACCTAGCTAAACCCTAGGTGTAACCCTAGGTAAGCCCTAGACCTAACCCTAGCCCTAGACCTAGCCTAAACCTAGGCCAAAGCCCTCATGGGCTCAAGGCCCACTAAACAGTCCAAACCACTCAAAACCATAGATCAAGGCCTTCTTGGGACCAAACTTGGGCCCACAGCCCATAGAGGTCCACTAGGGTGGGGCCCACAATCCCTCAAGTTCAAAAAGGGCTGGAAAAGTCCCAAAGTGACAAATTTTATCCCCCTTCGGCCCAAGTGTGTGAGGGCCTGGTCTATAATAGAAAAAAAATCATGAGTGTTGGTAATCGAATTACCGACACCCTCAATTTACCTTTGTTTGGGTGTGGCGGTAATTCGATTACCGCTACCACTGAGTTTTTGCAGAACGTGTACGGAGGCCCCTCCCTGCTATCTGGACTACCTGGGTACCTCCCCAACTTGCTCCCCACGCCTCTCCTAATGCCCAGCTTGCCCCTGACGGCCTCCACCTCTCTTCTATAAAGCCACACCCCCTCCATGGGTTCTGCACTCCGATTTTTCAGCATCAAACCCCTGCTAGTTTCAATCCAGCCCACCTGAACCCTACTCGAGTGTCTTACACCCCTCTCAGCCGAAGTCCCAGGCCTCCCTAGGCTCCACCAACCTCCTGCACCGCCGCAGCTCATCCACCACCACCTTGAGCATCTCGAGCTAAGGTAGGGCCACTCCTACCCTTTATTTCTTGTTGTAAATCGTGTAAGACCCCTTGGTCCTGTTCTAGGGGGTCCTTTCTTCATTTCTTTGCTGACAGTAGCTTACCAAATCGAGGATAGGGCATCCTCCACCTTCCTCATAGGTGTGGGGATACCCTTGAGGTTTGGCATGGGATCACTACCCCTCTAGTGTGCATGGAATAGTCCTCGTAGGTTCTGGGGGTCCCTCTAGCAATGTGGGAACCCCTAGGACCAAGCCGGTGAAGTCCCTTAGTGGGAAAATGCATTTTCTGGGCATATCTCTAAATGTCGGTAGAATATCTACCGACATTTCTTGCATTCACTGTAGTTTGCCTCTTAACCCAGGTTAAGCCAGGCCCTAGTCAACTCCAGGGCAAAGGTTAGAGTGTTTTAGACCTTGGCTACTCCCTTGGAAAAAATCAGACCCTAACTCGGATTCTAACTATGGTTAGTTAGGCTCCAAACTCAAGCTGTCACTCTGTCGGCAGTCCAAATACCGACATATTTGGCCTTTTTTAGCAGTGACTTTGGGTCCTATGGGGCCCACATAGCTCAAGCCCTGGGGCCCACTCAAGGTCCATATGGTAGACCTGACCTTCCTCTATCTCCCTGCAAATTTTGAGACCTAGGGGCCAAGCCTAACCATTGTTAGCAGGCCCCAAACTTTGGTTAATGAACCTGCTCAGACTGTCGGCAGTCTAATTACCGACATTACTGACTGTGTTTTTGCCAATTTTGGGCCCCTGTGGGCCCACACCTGAGTAGGTATGTGATTGATACCAGGCCCATTGGACTCTTGGCACTCCAGGTTTTCTCCCCATGTCTTTACTTTACCCTATTTAAGTCCCTAACCCTGGTTACAACCCCACAAACTCTAGTTAAAAAGTTACTGAAATGGAGGTAATCCGATTACCTCCATTCTTTAATATTTTTTTTTATTTTGGGCTTTGTACAGGGCCCAGACCTGGTAGGAGGCCATTCTAGGCCCTGCCCCACCTTTTGGGCCCATTCTTGACTGACCTTAACCCTTAACCATGGTTAAAGTGGCCTTCGGTTAACTTTTAACAATGGTTAAGCACCACTTAACCCCACAAAAATTTGAAAAAATCCTAAGAAATCCAAAAAAATACAAAAGGTTAAAAAATTAACTTTTGAACCTTTTTAACTATGGTTAACACCCTTAACTATGGTTAATCATCTTTCTAACCCCGGTTAGCAACCCTAACCCTGGGTTAACACACCCCTTTGCCTCCGGGCTTCATCCTTGGCCTATCGGGTCTAAACCCTAGTCTATCGGACTACCCCTCGGCCTACCGGGCCCATACTTTACACATTAACCAACCCCGGTCAAACAAAACCCTAATCAGGATTAAGTTCATTAGCCACCTTTGGTGCACACACACACATCCCCTAGCCTTAGCACAGGCTCAAGTGCTAGAACTACACTCGGTCTGATCTCACCCCTAATGTGAGTACGTAGGCAAGCCAACCCGGGTTCGACCCTAGTTAGTTTTTCTTTCTTACGTTAGTATTAACTTAAATCCTTAGGCATTTCTTTAACTTTGAACTTTAATTTGGCTTAAACCTATCAAGTAGGGAACCACTATAAGTGGAAGTGTCGGGGTGCCTAACCTCTTCCCTAAACTTAACCGAATCTCTTACCCTGATCTTTGATTGGAGACCAAGACCTTATCCAACATCCTGGGGGACTTATCCGTTCTGAACAAATAGGTGGCGACTCTAAACACTTAACAAATCCCGTGAGATCTAATTTTAGGGAGTGAAATCCCGCGCTCACAATAACCATACAATCCCTCATCAGGCTTCTTCAGATCTCTCATCAGGCTTATTCAGTGCTACTAGGTGTATGCAATGCTTATGCTTATGAGTTTTTGAGCAGCGTAATAATATCCATGCACTTATTCATCCCTCATCGGGCTTATCCAGATCTCTCATCGGCTTATGCAATCCTACAAGGCATATGCAATGCTTATGCTTATGGTCCATGCTTGTGACTTGTGAGACTCTTATCTTAACACACATGTGAGTTTGTGCATAAGTGTGGTAATTAACATTCGAATCGGTCATTCCTTAGATTCCAATCCTCTGCCAAGAAACTCTGCTAGGTTACATCTCCCTGGTTAGAGAATTCTCAACATGGAAGTCTTTCCTCTAAGCTTTGACCTTCCCGCATATCGATTACCATACAATATAATTAGGGTATAATTTATGATAACAATCATGTATATCACTTTATCATAATTCGTATCATTTTTCATAGTAATTTCATAAGTTTCCATCCCTAAAATACTCCTTCTCCATCATATAAGCCCAACCTCCATTTGCACACAATCCACAAACCACACACCTATGAATCCATCCACATCTATTCTCATCTCCCATTTCTTTCATTCATGACATTAACATCACCCAATATTTCATAAAACCCCCAATTCATATTCACAAAGCCATTTACATTCATAGTACACATAATCCATACTCCATTTCTCACAATATTACTATATCCATGCCAATAATCTAACATTTCTACCTTAATCAATCTTAAACATGCATATAATCTTAATAGAGTTAAGTTGGATAGTATATCGACCTTTGAGATCGTTCCATTCGATCCAAAATGCTCCCAAGAAAACTTGATGTTGATTTCCAAGTTTTTCTTGAAATCTTCAAGCTATCTCCTTCCTCTTCAAGCAATCTTCCTTGAAAACTTAGGGTTTTCTCCCTCTCCTTTGCCAAATTAGGTTTAGAAACTCTTAGAACACTCAACCATCGAAATATAAGTGCTATTTATAGTCTAGGGGTTTAAAACCCCAATTTCTGTAACTGTTTTAAAAAATTATGTGCGCGACTGTGATCGATCGCACATACTCTGCGATCGATCGTAGATCCCTAGTGTAATCGATTGCACATAAGGTGATTGGTTGTACATTATCTATAAATTTTTCCCAAAATTTCTGTTGTGTGAGATCGATCATAACTCACTTGCGATCGATCGCATACAGAACAGGAAGTTTCCCAAGTTCCAGGTCCAAGTGCGATTGATCGTAGGTCTCCTTGATCGATCGCATACTCTGTTTTTCGACCTTTTGATTGCTTAAACTATTTAAACACACTACACCGTTTAGTTATCATTAAACATGCATAAAAACATAATTAAATGACTAATCTACCCTTATTAATTAGATTAATGACATGAAAGAAAGTTTGGGTCTCTACAGATTCAATATAAACTAAAAATTGTAAAAAAAAAAATTATGAACTATAAACTAAAACAAAAACAATAGGTGAACTATACTTACAACACTCAAACGACCAAATCTACGAATGACCAATGGATGGAGTTCTTCTTCTACTTAGATTTCTTCTTCTTAAAAAAAGAAAGAAGAAAAGAAGGACAAGGGGTTTCATTTTTACAACCAATCACAACAACTGACTAGCAAATGAAGTTCTTCTTTTTCTTCTTCTTCTTAGGACTGAACAATGACAGTGGAGCGAAGGGGGTTGGAAGGATTAAACAGTGGCCAGTTTGGAAGATGAGTAAGTTTTTATTTTTGACTATAACTCACACATGTGCAATTGATTCGGTGAGCTTATAAATGTAAATACCCAAAAAGTACCCATATTTTGGGCCTTTTTCAAGTTGTAGAGCCCTTGTAAAAGTTCCTCCTTTGAGACTATGGGTCTTTGGTCGAAAATGACAAAAACAAGGACTTGCAGAAAAGGATACCATCCCAGTTTTAGTTCCACATCGATTGGGATTAAGCCTTTGCAAGGGTGTATAAGGGACCATAAGCCCTCCATTAGTCAAGCCCTTTTGAGTAGCCGTATAAGGGACCACAAGCCCTCCATTAGTCTAGCCCTTTTGGAGTGGTTGTGTGAGTTTACCCTAATGGCACCCTAGCATTAGATTACCTCTTTAACTAAAAGAAAAGAAAAGGATACTATCCACACACGCGGACACACACACCTAGATCGGGAAGGATACTAATGAGCCATGCTCATTAAAGCTTTTAATGAGTGGTTCCTCTAAAAACATGACATGTGGCAATCTTTTTTAAATCTGAAGACTAGATGTTGAGGTGGGTCCATTGATAGACACATGTCAAAAAATCAGTCTGAATGGATGTGTTTAGACCGTTTGATTAGACCCTAATTTATCAGCATTAGGGTTCACTAGACCTTATCTATATATGTCATAGAAATAGCCAATCTTCCCATCTTCAATTGGATGGTCTATAAATGTCTGATCGACCCGTCTTGACATCTAACAACTGGATTTTAGAGTAACAAGCCATGTGTCACATTATTAGAGACCGCTCATTAAAGGCTTTAATGAGCATGACTCATTAGAATGCTACTCTCTCTCTCTCTCTCTCTATATATATATATATATATATAATACTAGTAAAGGTGTACGTGCTTTGCACATATTAATTTTTTATTAATAAAAAATATAATAAAATAAAATTAAAAATTACTATTAATATTATTTATAATTTTATGAGCTTAATTAGATGATATTAAAAAGAGCAATAGTTCGCTCCACTGGTGAGGAGCAAACTATTGCTCCTCGCTCTCACATTGCCAACCCTTCAACTCCCATTAATTTGGGTTAGTTTTTTTTAACCCTTTAGTTAAATTTATTTTATTTTATTTTTCTAAAAACCAAGGGTAGTAGGGTGAACCCTAAGGGTGGATGAATCTTAACCACAATTAAATGGGGTTAGAAAGGGGACACATGGCAAGAAAATGGGAGCCAAAATGCCCCTCCTCGCGTCACCGACCAAGGAGGTGATTATTTTCCTATTGAAAAATAATATAATTTTTAAATATATAATTAGTTGTAGTTTCTGTGCTAAATAGATAATATATAATTAGTACTACATAATTATAATAGCAATTTTAGGTGGATAGTTTTTAAGTAGTTTACTTAGGTTAAACTCTTAATTGCAAATTTGTACTAAAATTAATATCTATAGTTTCTAAATAGTTAAAAAAATATCTTCAAACAAATATTTAGTTAGAATAAATATAGTGTTCGAATAATTAAAGATTAGTAACGGAACTCACTAATAGTTCTCCTCGTGAATACGAGGTGATTGGAAAAATATTTAAGTAGTTAATCTTTTAGTATTTTAAATTTATAAGATTTTGAATATATCAGTAAGACCTAAGTATCACCTTCTTTGGAAGCAATGCGGCTTTTAGAGGAAACTGCCAACAATGTAACATAACTTAGTAAGTACGAGATGCATGGTTTCAACAATATTTTGGGTACAATTGCATTTCTTGAATTATTTAGAATTGAAAATAGTAGGTCCCACCACATCATTCCTTTCTATGAGGATAATTTAATGGTGGGTGTCATTACTAATCTTTAATTTCTAATAAATCTCTATTTATTATATAGAAAATGAATTTTGTCATACTATTAAAAGTAACCTTATTTTATATAATGTAGTACATTATTATATTTAATTTGTGTATATGAACTTAAAATGCCATTTCAGGATATCATATTCATCTGCTATTACCCCTGTTCTATGTGACTGATAGGCACCGTTTCATTTATTGGACACTACTTCATTGGCCCAAAATCAAAAATTTGAAGTGACCGAAATCTTTTTTTTTTTGGATTAAAGATAGTAGAAAATGGATGAGTAGACCACCCTCATATTGCTCATACTCACGCAATTTCTACTCTCAACCAGAAATTGACATATGTCTTTGCTTTAGCCAAAAATAAATAGCCTCCTTCCTTTTAACAGGTGTTGGTTTTTGGGTAAGAATAGCAAAACCAAGAAGGTGACTATTGCCCCTCACTCTCACAACACTTAGGATCATCTCTGGATATAGCAAGAGACAATCTCTATAGTTGCAATGCTAGCATGTCATGTGTCTCATAACTGCTCAATTTGAAAGTAACTGGCGAGGAAACAAGAGAAATGGTTAAATTGGGTAGTTATGAGACACATGACATGCTAGTGTTTCAGTCATAGAGATGGTCTCTTGCTATAGCTAGAGACGATCCTAAGTCCCCTTACAAAGCCTTTTAACTGCTCTTGAACTATGGTTAACACATTTTAAACCCGTGGTTAAGGGTATATGCTTTTTTTCGGCGAAGTATTGGTAACACACAAACTACGCACACCTAGACCTCAGTTTCAACTTAAGCCTTTAACCACACATACCTCTCAAAAAAGAGAGGTGAGGTGGGAGTACTTAAAAAGAATGGTCTACAAACAAATTGAACACACCCAAAATTGAACACACACCCACTTTGGGGATTTTTTTTGCTTTTTTTGGTGAATTATTAGTAACACACTACGCACACACCCATAACTCCATCTCAACTTAAGTGTTGGAAATAGAAGAAGAAGAAAGATGATGAGGGTTTGAAGGGGGATCCGGATAAAAATTTATGCGGAAACTGGATCCCCTAGATCTTAACACCATAAAAAACATCAAAATTATCTAAGAGTTTTAGTCATATCACCTTGGTGAATGCTTTTCACTGGTGAAGCTTAATCCACTCGAATAGTCAGAACTCTTTGTAGAGATTTCTCCGAAAAAATACTAAAAGTTCGATCCTTGTTCTTCGCTATCCCCACGAAGCTTTAGAATCTCCTTTGGATTATAGAAGCAAGAGGAAGAAGATGGATCAATGGTATAGACCTTTTATCACCAATAATACTAAGGTTCAAAACCCTAGATTTGCAAAACCCAACTAGGACCACCAATATAGCTCACGAAAATCCCTAGGGGTCTCCCCTAGGGCTCACGGTTTGGAGAGAGAGAGGAGAGGAGAGAAAAAATTCTGGAAAATACTACTTAATGGTCTAGGGTGTTGGGGTATTTATAGACTAGGATCTTATCCTAATCCTACTCCAACTTGATCTTATCTAGTAGGATTTATTAATTAACAATAACTCTTATTATTAATTAAATAAACTCCTACTTAATCTATAACTACTTTAGTTATAGTAATCCTATTAATTAAAAAGTTCATATTATAAGAAGATTCCTTAATTAAAAGGGATAAGTCAACATCCTACACCAAAGTAGGAAACCTAGTCAAACTAGGAATCCACAAGGGGGGACGTGAGCTTCTATGGGTCATGGGATTTAAGGAGTTAAAACTCCTTATTGTAATCTAATTACAATAACATCTTAATCCTAATTGCAATCCAACACTTGGATTTTAATTCCATAGTAAAAGGAATTATATTTCAATAATTATTCAATTAAATAAATCCTAATCCAATTAGGATTCCTCAAGTGGGCGCCCCACCCTAGGGTTTAAACCTATGGGCTTTGGCCCATATTAAAGGTCCATTTTAATGGGTTTATGGATACTGGTTAAACCCATTTCCCCTTTAATTATCTTAATCAAATAATTACGAAAATAATTCCTTAGTTTAAATTAACAATTAATTTAAACAATAGCTTAACTATTAATCTATTTAATTAAATGATTAACTTTTAATCACTTAAAATAATTGATTAACTTTTAATCAATTATTGAGCTTGTATTTCTTATGTGAGAATCTCCACAGATTGCTCTAGGACATTCTTACCCTGGCTTATCCAATGTTATCCCATTGACCCTAAATAGGAATTACATCGGAATTGCAAGTGACGTGAGATATCCATATTGCAATTGAATCCCAGTGTATGAACATTAACCATTACGGATCCCGCCACATGAACTTTTAAATTCGATTTATCCTTCCAAATACATTATCCCTAATGGGCCTTTGAGATTGACATGCTATCTAACCCATAGCCCATTGCAAATCATCCAGGTTTCCAAGACTTATGATTAAGTCATGAGAAACAATTTCTCATGAAAAACATTTTGAAAAAATCCTTTTATAAGTATAATACCTTTTAATAAAAGTATATTTCAAAACTTATTTTGTTTTCAAAATCACCTGCGGAGGATTTGAATTTAATCAACTGTCTTACCCGGAACTTGGATAATCTCTCAAATTAACGAGCATGGATTTCTTGTTTGAAATTCATCATGACTCAAACAGCTTTCTGACTATCCAACTGTCACTATATTGTATTCCCTAAGTTAGAAAATACGTTGGTGGAATCAAAACAGTCAGATCACTGCCCAGTCATAGATGAACTCATCAGATCTAAGGATCATCGAAACTGTTCAATGTGAATGAGAGACCAACTATCTGATAGTATGTTTATGCAAGAGGTCTCTCATTGAATGCAACCAGTCAGTGTACATTTAAGCACCCATATGCTGATGTGTTGTCTCCACTACAATAGTTCGAGATAGAACTACATTTTAACTATTGAGAACATCTTAGCATTCTGACAGCCATATAAGTGAAGTGCCCAGCTTCACCCACAGCTGTGACTATATAAGGTATAAGGAACCAGAAAGTTATATCTACCTTTTAATCACATAACTTTCCTACAATATATCCTATGGACCTTTATCGATATCTCATATCGTATAGATCATCTCATGATCATGGTCAATTACCCATAATGAATACACAATAGATTAAGAAGAAGCATTAATTATTCAAATTAATAAGGTTCTAACAATCTAAATGACTTTTTTGGGCATCATGTCCAACAGGGTTTGGATGCCATGAGGCTGCTGTTAGCCGAAATTATGGTTTTCTCCACAACCATGCATTAGGGCTATTGCTTACCCATTCCAAGATCAGTATAGATCCGGTCTATATATAGAACCATTCATAATGGTCAGATGTCCCTATTCATCCCGGAGAAACGCCCCTCCATCAAGGTGGTGACAATACAAGAAGGAGCATTGATGGTAGGTTATTGGAAACGGTATATTAGGCTCAATAGCCATAACTTTCCTACATCTTCCACTTGGCCGTAAGAGCCAAATATATCGCACTTGGCCATGTGGGGCATTACATATCATAAAACTTCTCACATCTAGAAAAGTTATCCACTATGAATATGTCAAAGCCATGAGGTTCTTAAAACATCGTTGCATATGCCCTTAATGGTACAATCATGAGATTTTTTCATTGTACACGGATAGGCCCTTCATGCTACAATCATGAGGTTTTCCCGATCTACACGGATATGTCCGTCATACTACAAGCATGAGGTTTTCCCAATGTAACCAATATGTCCTTCATGATAACACACAATCATGAGGTTTTCCTAATGTACACGGATATACCAGTCATGACAGAATCTTAAGTTTAGATAATAGTCAAATATACTTATATATCTAATAAGATTTACTCCCACTAATCAATGGATTTACCATTGTGAACATACATACCTTCATGAGATTTTGCACACTTTCTGCGGTTATCCACTCATGACAAAATAATAAGGTATCAAATAAAAATGTAGATATACAAATATATATCATACGTCTTAAGGTTTTACACACATATATCAATGGATTTCCCATTATGAACATATACATCATCATGAGGTTTTACATGCCTTTGCAGGTGTGCCTCTCATGATAAGTGCCTTGGAATTCACCGACTTAGGCATCCCTAAGTCTTATAAAGCTAACAAGCTTTAAAATAGTACCACACTTTTACCTTTATCAAGGGATTTGCAATTATACCAACTTAAGGTAAGTAATTTACAATTACCTCACCTTATATTTTTCAACAACATCTTGAATGTAATAATATTGCACTTTAGTATATTTACCCTTGGAACTATTAACTCAATTTTAAAATCAGCCTCATGACAATCTGATGATTATCACACAAGCGAATTAGCCTGTCGATTTTGTCATCTTCATAATCTCTATGAAGTGTTTTATCTAGATGATGTTAAGATGATATAAGAGTAAAGCTACAAACTAAGCTTTATATGAGTACATAGACATTACATCTTTGTTTCTTACTTTACCAAGAAACAACCACGCTTCCAAAAAAGGAAAACAAAAATTGAGGTGGATTTTCATCATCCTTATCCCCAACAAAATTAGCATTTGCATATACATCATGAACTTTAAGTTCATAAGCATAAAAGTACAATTTAAGATGCTTAATTCCATTTTAAACAACACATATTTATCATGAATCTATGAGATTTTTCTTGCTATATTACGGATTTATCTATCATATCCCCATTCTAAACTTCTTTAGAATGATGTCAAGATACATTTCTTGACTCAAATATAACATTCTAGATTTTCTATTTCTAGTAATTTTCATCCCTACGATTTAGGATCTATTTCCCACATCTTTTATCATAATTTAACTTCAGCCATGACCTAATTTTTCAATATTTTTTAAGTCATTTTCGGCTAAAATATACCAAAAATCAAATAATAAATTCACTCCCACTATTCACAATAACAATGAATAATTTATATTTTACCCATCCCAATATAGGGAGGATTTGCATGAATTTAAGCAGTGAACATGCATTCATCTAGCCATGTAAGTTATGAACAATAGGACACCATCAATAAATTATAATTTCACAGTTATATGTTAATCAACAAATGAGTACATTAAAACAAACATGCTACAATAGATCATCATTAATTATTTCATCATATAATCATTTAGCTGGCAATTCAATATCACTAATTTATCTTACCATGATATTTTTGCTTTGAAAATATAGGTTATAAGGGTTGTACTTGCCTCTTAAGACAGATGCAAATAGTATAATCCACTATTAACCCTTTCTATAGGTTTGAATCAATGATAGCATCCAAGATCTTTCGAATCAATCCGACATCTTTTAACTGATATTAATGTGTGAGCCCCACTTTAGTGTACCTGTAAAACCCTTAAAATTTTACCTTTTGCTATCATATTGTTCATCAAGAAATTTTGGACGCACAGGTTTTGACGGCGCGGGAACACGAATCCAAACGAGTAGTATATCGCCAATAGAACAGGTGGACTTGAATATGAGCTTTACACTTAATAGAATAACAATGGGCTGAGTCATAATGGGCCAGAATAATGGGCTCGGTAGCAAGTATGGCACAATTTTGTTCTTAATTTAAAGAACATAAATTGCACTAAGGTGCACTGTTGTAAGATAAATCCAGTAGTATCTTACAAAAACTTTGAGATAAACCCCCAAATTTAGTTTCTTCCTTTCCACACAAGTCACATCTCTGCAA
The DNA here is from genome assembly GCA_015143295.1 of Tetracentron sinense. NCBI lineage: Eukaryota > Viridiplantae > Streptophyta > Magnoliopsida > Trochodendrales > Trochodendraceae > Tetracentron > Tetracentron sinense. The sequence continues at coordinate 3,194,462 of CM026567.1, read as the reverse complement.
CTGATTATAGAAAAATATTTTCCAAAGCTAACAAGTATAGTTGCTCAACACCCAAACAAAACCCTTTGTACATATCTATTTAAAGTACCCAAGGAGAGTCTTCTTCATTCAGAGTACCCAACAAGCAAAAGAAAACGTCTGTTCATAAAAAAAAAAGTCAAAGATGTTCGTGATCTATTCCCCTTCCACCATTGATTCCTAATAGTACCCTACCTTGGTATAGACCGAGTTTGTTTTCCGGCTAGTGCAACCCTTGCGGGGAATAGCTTAGTTGGGCAAGCAACAAACTGAAGATCTGAAAGTCACATGTTTGATACACGATCACTACAACCCAATCTATTATCCCTTTTACAAAAAACTTTCAGTATTATGTGCAGTTAGAGAAGATAAAATAAAAGGAACTTATCTTATGCAGATTCGAGTGAAGGAGCCACAACCCCAAGATCAAAAGGAACGAATCCTCTGTTTTCTCTTCTTTCCCCCTTTCCAATTCCTTCTTCAATGAAAGATTTTCCAACCTTGCTCTGATACCACTGTTGGAAATAGAAGAGGAAGAAAGATGATGAAGGGGTTCGAATATGCCGTGAGGCTGGTAATCGCCGGAATGATGGTTTTCTCCGTGACCATGCGTTAAGGGCTATTGCTTACCCATACCAAGAAGGAGCATTGTCCCTATTCATTCCGGAGAAACACCCCTCCATCAAAGTGGTGACAGTTACAAGAAGGAGCATTGATGGTAGGTTATTGGAAACGGTATATTAGGCTCAATTGCTATAACTTTCCTACATTAAGCCTTTAACCACACACATTGCTCAAAAAAGAGAGGTGGGTGAGAGTACTTATCAAGAGAAGAACCAACCATCAGGGTTGAGTTAGTGAGAGTTAAAAGGGAACACATGGCAAAAAGGGGCGAGAGCCACGAGATGCATTTCCTCTCCTCGCCCGGAGGAGGGGATTATTTTCCATTCAATATTAGGCAAGTGTGGAAGTCAGCTTCAATGTCGTTAACACGCATGGCTCTCAACAGCGGCAGGCCCCTCCTTCGCCCCTCACAAATAAAATAGGTTAGCTTCTTTGTTTGATATACTTCATTCTAGTTAATGGCTGCATGATTTAGTTGATTTGGTGTTTATTTATTCATAAATTTTGGTCACTTTTTTAATGAATTTACTCATCTAGCATCAATCTTCTTATGAATATTATGAATATACATCTTACAAAGAGCTATACATGTTGAAAATGTTGATATGATGTTCTTTAAATATAATGAGGACCATATAATTATAATTCCCATTCTCTTCAAAAAAATTTCTTCAAATGCAATTTGTTTGAGGTGGGGACCCCATGATCACAGTGAAGAATCCTAGGGAAACCTTAAAGAGATGTGGAACCCCACCTCAAACAAATTGCATTTAAAGGACCATATAATTATAATTCCCATCTCAAACTTCCTGACCCATAGGTCCTCAATAGCAACCAAGTGCGGAGCAAACCTCGACAATTCGGTGAACTTAGCCTCATACTCGGCTACGCTCATCGACCCTTGCTCCAAAAGCATAAACTCCCTCGCTTTTTGTTCCCGAATAAACCTGGGAAAGTACTGCTCCCTGAAAGTCTCTAAGAACTCTGCCCAAGTCCAGGGCACTCCTGCCTTTGCAATATCTCTCTGCCTTTGGGTAGCTCTCCACCAGTGTTCGGCTTCACCTTCCATCACGAAGGAAGCCCATTCAACCCTTTGCTCCTCAGTACATCGGAGAGCTCGGAAGGTCTTCTCCAACTGCATAATCCAAGACTCCGCCACCATTGGGTCCAGAGTACCGTAAAATGTCGAAGGCCGTAGTCTCAGGAAAGCTTCAAGCCCTGCGGTGTGATGCACCGGTGAGGCACAGGCGTAGATGGTGGGGTAGGAATAGGTCTCGCTTCCAACAACGCCAAAGTCTTGGCTATAGAATCCATAGCATTCGTGAAATACAATGGTTCCTCTTCTCTCGGAACTTCACTCTCGGTCCTCCGAGTATGGTAACCTCGACCATGAATGCCGCGTCTCATGTTATCAAATCCTGAGATCAATTGGCAAAACATGAGTCTAACTTGGATACCAACTTCACATCATATAGCAGTTCAATATACATGAATTACTATTACGCATATCGTATACATCGAGGTATCCATATAATCAGATAAGTATAACTTAGAATCTCCTAGCGTAACTAAGATCCTTGTGTTGGGTATCTACCCATGGTAATACGACTAAGGACAACCTCGACTAAGATAGACTAAGATCCTACACCGACCTACGGATTCACTTGATACCGGTTATGTCGTGGTAACAAGCCTAGGACAAAAAGTCCATCTGAGTTCTAAGTTCAACTCGGAGAACTACTCCCGCTTACTCGAGACAATTTCCTAGAGTAAGATAACTCTAGTTTCCACTTAAAGGACACTAGCCTACATGACCTAATGACTAGGCTTTGATACCAAGTCTGTCGCGACCCAAAATACACCCTAGGAGTTAGGGATACATTGACTCGTGACCGCCGTATCATACCTCCAGTATAATACATAAGGCACAAGTATAGACCTGTCAAAAACACAAACATATCTAGCGGAAGCGATAAAGAATGCACAACGGAAATTAAAATACTAAATATAGCAGAAGCAAAGCGATACTCCTATAACTCAGTTCAAATATGAACCAACAAAAGTATATACATGTGAGAAACCCAAAAGTGGAGTGGACAAACCCCACACTCACATAACAAAACAAAATCTTAAAGTTCTAAGTCTGTTGATCAACAAAAGTCGAAGTCTCGACACTTATCTACTGCACCATCAACCTGATAGTGATCCATGGATGGCTTCAGGTTGAAGTATTCTTCCTCTACCAATGGTTCCGTGCCACATAGATCAAATGGAGCCGAGCACCTACCGATGATAACAAATATCGGCTGAGCATGGAATACTCAGCATATACAAACTAATAACAATAAAGCAATATAGCATAGAGCATACGAAGCATGGAGATTGAAATCCTTAAAGCATATCAAGCGTAGAAATCATGTATAGCATATGTGATGAAATCCGAAATCCGAAACCAAAACCATATCCGTGTGAGTCATGCGATAATCATAGCCTTGTGAGTTCTTGTGAGTTCATGGAGTTACTTAGAGTCATTATGATCCGTAGAGACATGGAGATACCATAGAGCACATAGAGCATATCCTTAGAGATCTTAGAGCGTTACATTTATGATCTGTAGAGCTTGTGAGAAGATCTTAGAGCTTATCATAGAGTTCCTTGTGAGCATAGTATGATCTGTAGAGCTTGTGAGACGATCTTAGACAAATCATGGAGTTACTTAGAATCGTTCCTTATTAGTCTTTTTGTGAAAAACACCTTTCATACGTTGAGAAATCCATGGAAAACATCGATTCATGCGATACATGCGAGCATATGAACATATGAGGGTAATAATCATTTTTAAGCATCAAAATCCCTTAGAGGTATTTCATCAAACACTTAGAGTTCATCATAACAGTAGCTTACATACAACATAGTATAACATCTTTTCACACCATAGCAAATTGAGATATACATATAGCATAGAGTGAGGAGAATCATATTTAACAACTAGTAGGATTGCAAGATTGGTAGTAGAGTGTATCTACCTTGGTGAAATCAATGAGTTTGATTCCCAAAAGCTTTAACAAGCAAGAACCTTAAGTTCTTGGTTGAGAAACACCAAAGAGAGCTTGATCTTCCTTCAAGCTTGATCGCAAGTAGTTCCTCTCCTTCTTCTCTCTCTCAAAATCTCATAAGATAGGGCACAGAGGGTTTCTGAAAGCCTAAGGCACGAACTCAGCCTATTTACAGGCAAGGGGTGGTGGTTAAAGTCGTAAAAACCCTTAATGAAGAAAAATCTGTGTCTGACCGATCGATCGGTGGCTTACCGGTCGATCGGTGGTTTCAACCGAGCGATCGGTTGAAAACACCCTCTCTGGAAAATTTCCCCATACAAAAAAGTTGACCGCTCGATAGCTACCGAGCGATCGGTAGAAGACCGGTCGATCGGAGGTATCACCGAGCGAGCGGTGATCCCCTGTTTTGCTGAAAAACCTTGTTTTCACTACCTTGGACCTTTCCATTCCCAGTTCCAACACCTTTAGTGCTTAAAACACACTCCTTAGGGATATGTAGACCTAATAAAACATGCGTGCCAATTATCCAAACTCGTATATTAATCATAAGACCCCTAAGTGTACAAAACCACACTTGGGCACTATTCACACACTATTCACCAATACGTGAGATGAAAATTCGGGGCTCTACATATATTCTGCACATGACAGGTCTATTGGATTCCCAGGCCCTAGTAGTTGGAGAGATGGTTGCCAGGGTTGATCAAATTGCCTCTGAAATGCTACTTATGAAGAAGAAGCTTGAGCTTATGCCCATTCCCACTGATGTGGAAATTTCAAACTATATCTCAAGCACCTCAAGGATAGCAGCCTCTAGAGAAATCTGCAGAGCCACCCAAGGAGCCACCAGCTGAGATCTCCTCTGATTCTTCTCAAGACTTATCCAAGACTACCAAGAAAAAGAATCCAACATCCAAGCCTGATAGGCCAACCAAGAGGCAGAAGTTGTGATGAAGACTCTTCTCTGTTTTTCTATTTTCTTTTGGTGTGTTTTTTTGTTTTTATTTTTTTTGGATGTAATGACTAAACCTTCATGTATTCAGACCTTTTTGATATATATATGACATCCTATTTCCATTTCCAATACTGAGTTGATTACTTTCTTTTCTCCATTATATATATTTTTTGATGATGCCAAGGGGGAGAAAGTTTGAATGTTATATAAGCATGGTGTGCGATTGTGATTGCAAATGGATTAGTAAATGCTATGATACACTATTTATAACAATTAAAATGAAACATCATTTTAGTGAAATTTCTCTTGGTTCCAAAGTATAAAAACTAGTTTATCATAAAAATAATTGATTGAAATGTTTAATTGACTCTTGAACGATCTTAACAATGCTATGAACTTCACTATACTCTGATCTTTTTCATAGAAATGCATATGTTAAGGGAGAGCTATCCTCAAAATTTATTAGCATGTATATATTAAGGGGGAGCTTAACCCAACTCATTTACATTATTATGTCATCATTAAAAAGGGGGAGATTGTTAGCCTCAAGGTTACAACTCTAAGTACCCTAAATAGTTTCGATGATAACACAATAATGGAATGAACTTTCTGATACTAATATTTCCATTTAGAATGTGAAATTTAGAGAAAAAGAATATTAAAGATCATCTTTCAAGTTATGAAGAATTGAAGAGTTCAACCACTGAAGGTCATCAAGGTCAAACTCCAAGTACTAGTCTCTTGAAGGGAAAAACCTTCAAGAACTCAAGACCAATTCATGAAGATCCATCAAAGTGAAGCTCCACCATTCAGAAAGAAGATCATCACTCAATGAAGACTAGTATCTTAGTTTAGAATGTCTAGGACCTTGTAAAGTCCTCAAGACATAGGAAATAATTGCTCAAAGTTTACCTAGAAAGACTCGAGGAAACTTAGTATAATTTGGACATCATTCTAAGGACCTAAAAATGATTAAAAATTATTATTATGATTGCATTTGGGTTATAGCATCATACCCATCAATTTGGTCTCATTCCAGATGAGTTCCCTGAAAAAATTCAGTGGACTCGTCGACAAGTGGAAGAGACTCGTCGACGAGTGGCAAAATAGTAAGCTCATTTTGATCACTGTCCCCCAACTCGTCGACGACCCCAATAATTCCAGACTCACTTGTCGATGAGTGTATGCGGGAAATGGGTATATCGGCTAGTTTTTCAATGGCTATCTTGCATTAAATGTTCCCCAACGACCATATTGATTGCTCAACTATAAAAATAGAGCTTATTTATGAACTGAAAACAAGATTCTAACTTTGTTCAATTCTTAAATTACTTACAATCTTCCAGCAATTAATACTCTGTTTTTACATTGAATACCTAGAATCCCAATCTCTCATTCTTTGAGCTCTAAATTCCAATCAATCTTGAGTGATTAGTAGCTTTGTATTCCATTCAAATCTAGCTCATTTAGGAGCTTTCAAATTCAGATTTCACATCCAACAAATTCTATAAAAGCTGAAAGTCAAAAATTTAAGATTCTTGCACCATTTAAGAAGGTCTTCTTGTATCCAAGAGAGGGTTTTCTCTTGAAGAGGTTGGATCCTAAGCTTATGAAAAGGCTTGTAAAGGCTTACTCTCTGCCCGTAAAGAAGAGTGCAATTAGTGGAATCGTGGGAAAATCCTTAAAGCGGGAAGCTTAAAGGTAGGGATGTAGGCAAGTTACCGAACCCCAATAACATATCTTGTGTGTGGTATCATTTTCTCTCCCTCTCTATATTTATCTCTGTTTATAGTTAGTAGTATTTGTGATTGAATTATAATTCCACAATAATCACTTAGTTTCAAATTTTTAATTACCATTGACCCTAATCACCCCCCTCTAGGGTGTATTAACTGTGCAACAATTGGTATCAGAGCCTAGTACTCTGTTTTTAGTTTTAACCATCTTGAGTTAAAGATCCTTAATGGCAAACATCTTTGCTACTACCTTAGGAGAGGGCCAATCAACCACCCGTCCTCCATTGTTCAATGGGGAAAACTATAACTATTGGAAAACTAAGATGATGTATTACATCCAAGCTCTTGACTATGAATGCTGGAAAGTTATAATAAAGGGTCGACATCTTCACACAAAAGTTATTGAGAATGTTGTTATTCCTAAAGTGGAAGAAGAGAGGAATGAGGCTGATATTAGACTCATTCAAATTAATGCTAAAGCTATCAGCAATCTTTATTGTGCTCTTAACCCCCAAGAGTTTAATAGAGTCCCGGGATGTGATTCAGCCAAAGAAATCTTTGATAAACTCCAAGTCACATATGAAGGAACCAACCAAGTAAAAGAAGAAAAAATTAGTATGTTGGTTCATAAATATGAACTTTTCAAAATGGAAAAGAATGAATCAATTAGTGAAATGTTTACTAGGTTCACTAACATATTGAATGGACTAAAGGCACTTGGTAAAGTTTATTCTAGTGCAGAAAATGTTAGAAACGTATTAAGGTCATTGGCAAAGGGATGGTCTCCCAAGGTGACAATCATTCAAGAAGCTAAGGACTTGACAAAGGTTCAAATGGATGAGCTTCTTGGGTCCTTGATGACTCATGAAGTTATCATGAAGGGGAATCAAGAAGATGAGCCCAAGCACAAGAAGAGACTTTCTCTCAAGTCATCTCAACAAGAAGAAGAGAGTGATGAAGAGGAAAGTGAGGAAGATGAAGACATTGCTTTCATGGCTAGGAAATTTAAGAGATTCCTCAAAAACAAGAGGAACTTCAAGAAGAAGCCTTTCAAGAAAGATTTCACCAAGGAGGTATCCAAAGGTGAAACAAGCAAAAAGGAACCGATTATTTGCTACGAATGTAAAAAGCTAGGACACATCAAGATGGAGTGTCCTCAACTCAAGAAGAGCAAAAGGTTCCGGAAAAAGGCCATGAAAGCTACATGAAATGATTCCAAGGAAAGTGGATCGGATGCATCTAGCGATGAAGAAGTGGCGAACTTGTGCCTCATTGCCAATGAGGATGAGGTAAATTCTTCACTTTGTGAATCTCTTTCATATGATGAGACTAGGGATGCATTTGATGAACTTTACTTAGAATTTAAAAGAATTGCCTCAATGAACAAGTCTTTCAAAAAGGACATTGTTTCTCTTAAAAATTCTTATGAAGATTTAAAAAATGAAAAGAACTCCCTTTTAAAAGAAAATGATGTATGAAAAATTAAAGAAATTTCAAAATTCATCCCAAGGGACACCTTGTAAGTGTGAAGATCTTCAAGCCAAAGTAAAAGATTTGACTAAAATAGGTCACACTTTGTCTACGGGAGAAAAGACCTTAGAGAGAGGGCCAACAAAGATGTGTCTTTGGAAAGGCTGGACTTGGGTACAACCCTTTTGCAAAACAAAAAGAGTACAAAAACTTCTTTTCAAAATCAACTAATGTGTTAATCCCATCATCTAATAGATTCTTTACTTTTAATGGAAAGAAAATGGTAAAGAAAGTTTGGGTCCCAAAAGGATCATTCACTCCCAAGACCATCCATAAAGGACCAAACATGGTTTGGGTCCCCAAAGGAACCTACCCTCCCAAGATCAACCAAAAATCAGTTTGGGTTCCAACCAAAATGGTGTGGGTACCGGGAGGAACCTCTATTGGAGTTACTTAAATCTTTTCTTGTAGGTTTGTTTGAATTCTAACTCCTCAAAGTCAAGATGGTTCTTAGATAGTGGATGCTTTAGATACATGTCAGGAAACAAAAAACTTTTAATCTCAATCTCTCCAAAAGATGGAGGGCATGTGACTTTCAGGGACAACATGAAAGGAAAGATCATCGGTATAGGTAATATTGGTAAGAACTCTACTAATTTTATTGAAAATGTTCTATTAGTTGATGGTATCAAACATAATTTAATTAGTAGTAGTCAATTGTATGATAAAGACTTAAATGTATCTTTCAAATCGAATGTATGCATCATTAAAGACAAAGATAACATTAATATTATGTTCATTGCTCAAAGACATGAAAATGTATATAAAATTGATTTTTATAAATTAATCTCTCAAAACTTAATATGCTTTTCGGCTATCAATAAAAGTAGTTGGTTATAGCATAGAAGGTTAGGTCATGCAAATATGTACTTATTATCTAAATTTTCAAGAAAAGATCTTGTAAAAGGTTTACATAAAACCAAATTTTTAAAAGACAAAATTTGTGATGCTTGCCAACTAGGAAAAAAAATTAAATCATCATTTAAAAAGAAACTTGAAATATCATCTTCTAGGCTATTGGAATTATTGCATCTGGATTTGTTTGGGCCAAATGATGTTGCTAGCTTAGGTGACAAACTGTATGCTTTTGTTATTGTTGATGATTACTCTAGATTCACTTGAGTATTATCTATCTCATAAAAGTGAAGTGCATGTTTTGCTTGAAAAATTTTGTAAGAGAATTCAAAATGAAAAATGCTACTCTATTAATAATATTAGGAGTGATAGAGGTGGATAATTCAAGAACAAAGAACTTGAATCTTTTTGTAAAGACAATGGTTTCAACCATAATTTCTTCACTCCTAAAACTCCTCAACAAAATGAAGTAGTTGAAAGAAAGAATAGGTCATTGCAAGAAATGGGTAGAACAATGTTAAATGAACATAAATTACCTAATTATTTTTTGGACAAGGCCATTAATACATCTTGCTATGTAATCAATAGGGTTGTAATTAGAAACAAACTAAATAAAACCCATTATGAGCTTTGGAATTGAAGATCACCTAATATTGGTTACTTTAAGGTGTTTGGTTGTAAATGTTTTATTCTTAATAGCAAACACAACTTAAAGAAATTTGAACCAAAATCTAGTGAATGAATTTTTCTTGGTTACTCTTCTAATAGCAAAGTCTATAGGGTATTTAATAAAACTTTCCTAATTGTAGAAGAATTCATGCATATAATTTTTGATGAATCTAATCCTTTTGAAATAAAGAAAATTAATGATGATATTTCAATTGACAAAATTAAAAACATATCTAAAGATATTGCCAATTTGGAAATCAATAAAAATGATAATGAATATCAAGATAATGATAATGATAATAAAACATTAGAAGTTGAAAACTTAGATGAAAATGAAGAAGAAAATTAAATTCAATTTCCTAAGGCATGGAGATTAATAAAAGATCATCCTAAAGAACAAATACTTAGTAATGTGGAACAAGGTATAAGAACAAGAAAAAGTATTTGTAATAACCTTACATTCCTCTCTCAAATTGAACCTAAAAATGCACTTGAAACAATTAATGATGAATCATGAGGAATTGCTATGTAAGAGGAATTAAACCAATTTCAAAGAAATCAAGTATGAGATTTAGTACCTAGGCTTAAAAGCAAATCTATAATTGGTACTAAATAGATTTTTAGAAATAAAAAGGATGAAAGTGGAAATATTGTAAAATAAAGCTAGACTAGTAGTTCAAGGATACAATCAAGAAGAGGGAATTGATTATGATGAAATTTTTGCCTTTGTTGAAGAACCCCGGAACCAAGTTCACTAGGCAACGAATAATACTGTGAATAGTGCTGTGAATAGTGCTGTAAATAGTATTTTCCAAGGCCTAAAGTCTTCATGGAATTATGGCTTCATGTTTTAAAATGAAAGGAGGTATTGAATGAATAAAAACACGTATGGAAATTGTTTTAGGGTGTTTGGGGATAAATGAAACAAGAGTATACAATACTCTAAGTGTTGCAAAGAGGGATGCCTACACATACCCTAAACTTGAGAGAACTCTAGTTTTCTCATCCAAAATTGGAATCGAGTGATTCTAGAGCCATTAGAAAGATATCAAAATCCTTTTCAATGTTCATGCTTATCACTTTTCCATATTTGGAGTCAAGGTAGGTCACATGTGCATTTTTAGGCATTTTTTTCTGCTGAAATTCCTGACCAATCAGTTTATGGCAACTTTGGACCATGAAGAAAGAAGAATTAGGAGTTGTATAAAAAATGAAAGTTGTTCATCTTTCAAAGAAAAATCCAACGCAAGTTGAATCGTCAAAATCCGATAAACAAGTCAAAAGTTATGACCAAAATATCAAAACGGGAAAAACCTAGGCCTGCATAGCGCCACTAGTCGAAGAGTGAGCTTCACTAGTCAATGAGTGAGCATCACTCGTCGACAAGTCAGCCCCAAAATGGCCAAAATCGACCCTGTAACAGCCCAAAACTCTTCCACTAACCTTAGGAGATATTTTGGGATATTTTCCTACGATATTTTGGGATTTTTGGCAACCTTTAGACTATAAATAGATGAGATTTTGTGGGTATGGGTTTACCCAAACCTAAAGCATATATTTTGAGGATTCTTAGAAGAGAAGAAGAAGAAGAAAACTCTGATTTCTCAAAGCGTTCTTCTCCGACCAAAGTGAAGCTAAATCCTTGCTTCTAAGGTTTGTACCTTACTAATTTTAGTGTTTTAGAGCTTGGATTTTCTACTCAAGGTAGTTCTCAATTTTGAAATCACAAGAGGGGTTTTTAGTTTGTTTTCCAATTAAGGTTCAGGCTTCTCAAAGCTTCAACCAAATTCCCTCAAGCTTTCCAAAAGCTCTTGATTAAAGGAAATCAATCATTCAAAAGGCAGATACCTTCTACTATCTAACCTTGTTTTACTTTTTGAGAAAACCATATTCTAAGTATGTTCTTGGTTTATTGGATGATAAAATTTGAAGTGTTTGTAAGCTATCATATCAATGAAATTCTATGATGTATGACCTTTTATGAATATACCTAAATATTCTAAGTCTTCTATGCTTATCATGATGCTCACAAGAGCTATGTTTTGAGTCTATGATGATGCTCACAAGTCTCACATGTACACATGTCTCGCATGAATCGGATTTCTCATAAGTAGAAGATTTCAAAGCTCATAAGAAATGTTTTAATGAAACACACAAGAACTCATAAGTGATTATGCTAAACTTTGGAATGGTTTCTAAGATCAGTTACTCATGCTCATAAGGATCTCAATGTCTAAGATCTCATAAGTCTCTAAAGATCTCATATACTCTATGGATCTCATAACAACTCCTCAGTGCTCTATGCTCATAAGAACTCATAAGACACACTCATAAGCTACTGATTCTCACAAGACCTCATAAGATGATGTTTTTACATGAAAGCTCATAAGGCGAATTTTGGAAAATATGCACATTTTTTTAATGCTCTACGCTCAATGATTTCTATAACTGTATGCATGATCTTGTTATCACATTGTTGGCTAGTGGTTGGTAGCCACTGAGTGTTTCAATACTCAGCCGTACATTATGATGTTGGCAGGTGCACGAGTTCCTTTCAATGTTTGTGGTTCGGAACCTTGGATAGAGGAAGAGTACTACGAGCCGGAGCCTACTATGGACCACCACCAGGATGATGGATCATTGGATAGATGGTTGGAACTAGACTTTTGTTGAGAGAGTGAGGGAGAGTATACTTCTATTTTTATAGTATTGAGAGGGGACATGTCCACTCCATCTTTTTGGATATGTGTTATTGGTTCAGACTTGAAGCTAATGATTTGTTATTTTGAATTGCTTCGGCTTTGTTTTAGTTATGTGTATAACTTGTGCGCTTTGATAGGAAGTTAAGTATGCCTTATGTGTGATACAAGATGGTTTGACACGGCGGTCATGAACTAAAGTATCCCAAACTCCTAGGGGGTATTTTGGGTCACGACAGACTTGTTATCAGAGCCCAAGGCTTAGGTCCATCTAAGGAATCGTATTCCAATTAGAGACTACTGGTTAGTCTTTGGCTATAACTAGTTAGATAGTCAACTGAACCTAGTGTCTTAGCTTTGCTAGGAATATCAATTGTACTCTAATGCTAGTATGTGTAGGTATATATATACCTTATCAAATAATGAAATGTGATGATGCCATCTGGTTTCCAAGTTAGACTTATGGATTATTGTTGTACTCAGGATACACCATGAGACGCTGTATCCGAGGTCGAGGATACCAGACTCGGAGAAATGGAGGTGAAGCTCCAGTGGGTGATGAGCAGCTTGACTTTGCTCAAGCCTTTGCATCTATAGCTGAGACATCGGCTATGCTTACAACCAGGCAGCCCGCTACTATGCCGGTTGTGCCAGTACCTCCTCCACACAGAGCACAAGTAGGATTTGAGGCTTTTACGAGGATGAGGCCTTTAGTCTTCCATGGTAACAAAGACCCAATGGTGGCAGAATCTTGGGTGATGCAACTAGAGAAGTTGTTTGTAGTTTTGATGGCTATGGAGGCAGAGAGAGTATCGTGGGCCGCCTTTATGATGGAAGGTGAGGTAGACCACTAGTGGAGATCTGCTGTCCGGACTCAAGACTTGACTCGAGCAGGTGAAGAGTGGTCATGGGGAGAGTTTCTTGATGTGTTCTACAAGAAATACTTTTCAATCAGAGTACGGGAGAAGAAGGATGAAAAAACTCGGTGAACCTCAAATCCGATGTTTGAGTTGAGAATCTCACAAGTTCAAGGGGATGGTTCGGTTTCTTTAAAAGTCTATCTACCATTTTGATGATTTTAATAATTAAGCTATTAGCTTAAGGGATGATAAAATTTAAGTACGGAAATAGAAAACCAAGCAAACCATAATAAAAGGATTTTTACGTGGAAACCCTTTCGGGAAAAACCACGGGACCTAGTCTAGCCATGAGAATCCACTAAGATAAAGTAAACAAGAACTTACAAGACTCGAACTTAACTCCTTCTGACTCGACACTACGATCCTTTAGTTCTTAGTCCTCCACACCTCAAAAAGTCATCACATACTCACAAGTCCCATGATCAACCATAGCCGCTCGTACTTCTCTTTGTCTCAAAAACAGTCCATGATCTTTCGATCAATCTCCGTCAATGACGGCTTCGGAATCCACCGACCAAATCACTCTACCACAATCTGTCTCGGATCGATCTCCTTCGCAAAGGCTCCGAAACACTTTGGCCAAGGTGTTCTATCTAGAACGGGTTGATGGTTTGATAGAAATCAATACCTAGATGGACTCCTACAATGCACAAGTCCAAACAAGCTAATATGGAGCTTTAGGCTTGTACTCTCTAGGTTCAATGCACTAACAAAAGGGGTTGGGAAAAATAGATTCCATGGGTTTTATGACTCTGGAGAAAATTAAAAATACTCTCCACACACTCCCTAAGTTATGCTCCACGAATTAGAGGGGTTCACACTTTATAGGGAAGCAAAACCAAGCTTAGAAGTTGCTTAAAACGGATAAAAACCAAAGAGGAAAGCAAAAATATGGTTTAGGACGATTTCCCATATCAGGGTCGACCCCCAAGGATACTTGGGTCTAACCTAATGTACACTTGGGTCGACCCAAGTATCCTTGGGGGTCGACCCTCAAAATTTTAACTTGCTGCCAACTTTTGCCATACACTTTTTTGGCACTTCAGGGTTGACCCTCAACGCCCAGGGTCGACCCTGATGTGAAAACTGAAATTAAAAATTTGTTTTCAGTTCTTGGTCCCTTTACAAAAGTTGTAGCTCTTTTCGACATGGTCGATTTGACATATTATGGAGCAAAATCTGAGCTACGTTTTGGGAGATATGTCCAAAACAAGCAACCTTGGTTTTTTGAAAAATTTCAGAATTTTAAAGTTGTTTTGCACTACTTATCTCATCACTTAGGGTCCGTATGGTTAGTTTAGGACTCTTACCACCTAAGGCAGCATGTTAGGATTATTCTAAGTCAATTCTCACCTATGGTAGCATTGTATCTAGGTCACTTACCTTCCTATGAAGGAAATGATCAACCGAGACTTAAACAGGTCTTCTTCGGTCTTCAACTTCACTTGTCGTGGATGCTTGAAGGCAATGACACAAGATACACACCTAGACTCACTTGTTTTGACACCGGAATATGCCAATATAAGAACATGGACTTTACAATCTCCCCCTTTGACAATTCCATGGTAAAACCAAACTGAAGTGCATGACTTGACTCAAACTCACCCAAACACATCAAAACTGTGAATTAGGACATTACATGACTCCAATTGACAAATCATCTTAAATAAATACACTGAAAGCAAATTATGTCTGCTGCAACCTTGCACCTGCACATGGTCAAAAACAAAATACCCCGTGAAGCATGTGTAGATATGAAAATAAGTAACCACAGGTAAAGCAAGGAATGTACTGAACTAGGGAAATACTACCCTAACATTCTCCCCATTTCTGGCATAATTTCCAAAGGTAGGCAGGAAGCCAATATTCAAAAAAAATATACCAATTTAGCAAATGTGAAATACCAAGGCAACCACAGTACAACCAATCAAATGCAGACAATGAGCGGACTAAAGAGCGGGGAACAAGATAGAAATATAAAGCACAAACTCCCCCTCAACTACTCAAGCACAAACTCCCCCTCAACAACTCAACTTGATCTTCTCCCCTAAGATCAAGGACCCCACCAAAAACAGGGCACCTATGCTAGAAAGGCTCATGCCAAACAAAAAGAAACATACAAAAAAAAATATCATGTGCCACACAAACATGCATCAAAAGTATTCTAAGCAGTAGTAATTTAAGATTACAAATCCAATGAAGAACATGATTAGTTAGTCCGACTGAGGATACACATCTAACTAAATCTCACGGAATGCTAAAGCATAGCTAATTCACTTAGATACATTTAGTGAACAGTTCAAAAGTGAAGCAATATGTGTGTAGTGGTGGTCTGACAAGATACTAGATCAAGGTTTCTTTCCTTTTCCAAGGATATGACATTAACCACTAAGGGGACTCCCGGAGATATATATCATAAAAGTCAAACCTACTTAGATCCAGATATGCTGATTTTTTACACTTTGGTGCTCCTTGTTCTATTTTATTTGACCCAATATTCTTTTATTTTTGGTCAAATACCTCCGAACATTGTAAGATTTCTTTTGATGTTCTTTATCTGAACATATCTTTTTCATACAATGATGACTTTCACACTATCTGGGTAGGTAGTCCTGGCTATTAGCCGTAGGGGCTTTCACTCTAGTAACCCAGATAGATACCTACTGTCCTCCTAGGTAGCCATTTCATACTGTTTGCATCCAATAGTGACTTTCACACTAGCCCAGTAAGTAGCCATTTTCATTGCAACAATTTAAGCACATGGAGGATACACAAAATGGGGATGACTAACAAATATGGTGATTCTAGATTGGTCATCCAAGGTCACACTATTGGGATAAGTCAAACACCTACGGATTGGAAATTAGACCTCTCAATAGTATCAGTCAGAGTGTATGTGAAATTTGTAAAGCATACACACATGAATAAGTCTCTAACTGTTCAAGATAAAACCGGTCTAATTTTCAGCCTAACCAAGAGACTATGAAGGTGATGTATCCTCAATCAGCAATAAACTCATGTTCAACCTTGGACAAGTATAGAAATAAAGATCAGACAAGGAATACAGATCATGCAAGTCAAACAAGGGCAACATAAAAAAAATCTTTTTGGATTTTATGGTTTTTCAATGTTTTTGGATTTTTCAAAATAAAGAAAACAGAAAAACATACAAAAGCAAATAAACACTAGTAAAAAGAAAGACTACTAGAATACACAGATAGCATAGCACTAGGACAAGATATAACACTAACAGCATACCCTAGGCTATGACAGACACTGGCTACGTGAAGCCCTTCAGGTCTTCCTTTCTCACCCAAATGGTTTTAGAAGTTTGATTGACCCTTTGGTCTTTAACCGTTTCAGTTGAGGTAAGTATGACCTTTTGCCTCTTCTTGCTGTTCCTCCTTTTCCAGGATTGAGTCCTAGAATTATGGCGGGCATTATGGTTCTTTCTGTTACCTCCTCTATATCTAGCATGAGGAGTGTCATGACCATGCCACTGTCTAGAGTTGTGAGCCATCTTCATCAGATCTTCACACAAACTCCTAGAATTTTCCACTAGGACCTCAACTCTCCTTTGAAGATTCCCATTAAAGTTGTTGTGGTTCTCAAAACCATGATTGGGCATTCTTCGAAGTTTAGGACATCGAGGCTTAATATGACCCTTCACTCCACAGTTATGACATGTAAGAATGAATTTCTGAGTAGAATGATAGTTCCCTTTAGCAGGAGGGCGCCTTTTAGCACTAAGCTCAGTGCTCGAGGTGGATGGAGTTCCCTTCTCATCTCCACACCTCTGATTTTGCTCAAGATTAGCCAACTTGATTTCAAGACTTGTCTTTTCATCAAGACACACATGTAAATCAAATTCAAGTAGCTGAGTCTTGGCAAGGAGGGAAGCCTTCTCTTCCTCAAGCTGTGACACAAGAGCTCTAAACCCTAAAGCCACTTAGTCTAAGACATCTTTTTCCATTTCAATAGATTTGATCTTTTTGGACATGGAAAACTGAACCTTTTTTAGCTTTACGCATTCCTGAAACAGTTCATCATAAGCTACCTCAAGGTCTCCCTCAAAATCTAAGTCATTCTGACTCACATCATCCTCCTCACCATCCCTACAATGTTGGTTACTCACAACATTTGAAGAAGATTCCTCAATCCCAGATAAGGATGCGGTGAAGGCCATATAACCCCTAGTCTCCTCACAAGAAGAACTATTTGATTTCTCAGATTCAGATTCACTGTCATCCCTTGCTTTGCCCTTAAATATTTTCTTATTAGAGCACTCAATGGCAATATGGTCGTAGCCTTGCCATTCATAGCATTGAATACCTTGGGATTTCCTGTCCACAGGAGTTGAAGACTCAGTTGGAATTGCAAAGCCTTGGTTTCATTCGACCAAGTGTCTCACTGTGGGGTGCCCCTGTGCTATTTGTTAAGAAGAAGGATGGCTTGATGCGGATGTGCATCGATTACAGGCAATTGAACAAGGTCACTATAAAGAATAGGTATCCATTGCTTATGATTGATGACCTGTTCGATCAATTAAAAGGGGAGAGATTTTTCTCGAAGATTGATCTTCGGTCGGGTTGCTACCAGTTGAAGATCAAGGCTGAAGATGTTCTCAAAACTGCATTTCGGACTCGGTACAGACACTATGAGTTCTTGGTGATGCCTTTTGGTCTCACGAACACGCCGGCAGCCTTTATGGATTTGATAAACCGGGTGTTCCGACCATACCTGGATCAATGCGTAATAGTGTTCATAGATGACATCTTGATATATTCCCAGACATGGGAAGATCACGTGTGAGACCTTCGCCTTGCTTTGGAAATGATGAGAGAGCATAAGCTGTATGCCAAGCTTGGCAAGTGTGAATTTTGGTTGGAAGATGTGGTATTCCTAGGCCACGTTGTATCGACGGAAGGCATCTCGGTGGATCCGAAGAAAATAGAGGTAGTCATGAGTTGGGCGAGGCCCAAGATTGTCACAGAGATACGCAGTTTTCTTGGGTTGGCAGGCTATTACAGGAGATTCGTTGAGGGTTTCTCCAGCCTTGCTGCACCACTCACTTATCTGACAAGGAAAAATGCAAAATTTATATGGAGTGATAAGTGCGAGATTAGCTTCATGGAGCTGAAGAAGAGGCTTACCACGGCTCCTGTCCTTACGGTGCCATCTAGACGTGGTGGGTATGAGGTTTACAGTGATGCCTCGCACGTTAGATTTGGGTGTGTCCTTATGCAGCACAAGAAAGTCATTGCCTATGCATCGAGGCAATTGAAGGAGCATGAAAAAAATTACCCCACGCACGACTTGGAGCTTGCTGTAGTTGTGTTTGCACTCAAGATTTGGCACCATTACCTTTACGAGGAAGAGTTCTATGTGTTCACGAATCACAAGAGCCTCAAGTACCTCTTTTCCCAAAAGGAGATAAATCTACGGCAACGGTGTTGGATGAAATTTTTGAAAGACTATGAATGCACCATCCAATACCACCCGGGTAAAGCAAATGTAGTGGCGGATGCTTTGAGTAGAAGACCTCCGAGTTTGTTGGCTAACATGTTGGTGCAAGAATGGAAATTGTTAGAAGATTTGGCAAATTTGGACATTAGCATGAATAATTCAGTCTGCAATCCTGTCTTGGAAAATATCACGGTTTGGCCGTACATTATAGATTTGATCCAAGAGTATCAAGTCACGGATACTGACTTGTTGGCTTTCTGGGACAAGGAAACTGCCAAGGGGGGTAAAGACTTTTCTCTGACCAACCGAGGTGCTATCACATTCAGGGGAAGATTGTGTGTTCCGACCGATGCGAATCTTCGAAGAGAAATTATAGATGAAGCCCACCGTTCGAAGTATATAGTGCATCCTGGGGGTACGAAGATGTACCGAAACCTCAAGGGACACTTTTGGTTGCGGAACATGAAGAGGGATGTGGCAGAGTACATGGCACGGTGCTTAGTGTGCCAACAGGTGAAGGTAGAGCACTTGAGACTGGTGGGTCTATTGCAGTCTCTCCCGATTTCCGAGTGAAAATGGGAGCACATCTCCATGGACTTCATTGTTGATTTGCCAAAGACGACACGGAACTCGGATGCGATATGGGTCGTGGTGGACTGTTTGACAAAGTCCGCACAATTCTTACCCTACCAAACCACGTTCAACTCGAGTCAATTGGCTGCGTTGTATATTAAGGAGATCGTTCGGTTGCATGGGGTGTCAGTTAGCATTGTGTCAGATTGGGATCCAAGATTCACGTCCAGGTTCTAGAAGAGTTTTCAGGAAGCTATGGGTTCCCGACTTGATTTCAGCACCGCTTTTCATCCACAGACGGATGGACAAACTGAGAGGGTAAACCAAGTCATCGAAGACATGCTTCGGGCATGTATGTTGGATTTCAAGGGCAGCTGGGAAGAGCATTTGCCTTTGGTTGAGATCGCCTACAATAATAGTTACCAGGCGAGCATCCAAATGTTACCATTTGAGGCTTTGTATGGGTGAAGCTGCAAGTCTCCTCTCTACTGGGATGAGGTAGGAGAAAGAAAGGTGTTGGGTCTTGAGTTGATTGAGCAAACTATGAACAAGGTTAAGGTTATCCAGAATCGGTTGAAAACCACACAAGATTATCAAAAGAGCTATGTGGACACTCGCCGTAGGGACTTGGAATTCTAGGTTAGGGATCAAGTCTTTGTGAAAGCATCTCCTAACAAGGGGATTATGAGATTTGGTAGGCGAGGCAAGCTTAGTCCCCGGTATGGTGGGCCGTTTGAGATTATCACACGAGTTGGTGAAGTTGCTTACAGGGTAGCTCTTCCACCTCGCATGGCCGCAGTTCACAACGTTTTCCACGTGTCTATGCTTCGGAAGTACATTGCGGACCCTTCACATGTCCTAGAGTTGGAACCATTGAAAATCCGAGAAGATCTCACTTTGGTTGAGAAACCAGTTCATATATTGGATCGGAGAGATCAAGTCCTTTGCAACAAGTCTATCCCATTGATTCTCGTGAATGGCAACATCTTGGTCGGGAAGAGGCTACATGGGAACGTGAGGCCGGAGTCAAGGCAAAGTACCCGGAGTTGTTTGAATGATTTTTGTATGTACCATGTAATTTTGTTTTGATCTATAATGCATGTATCGTCCAAATTTCGAGGATGAAATTTTTATAAGGGTGGGAGGATGTAGAGCCCCGGAACTTTTGTATATGTCTTGGTGTGTGTGTCAAGGCATGATGCCTATGTAATCCCCAATTTCATGAAATAAGAAATGGGAATCTTTGAGAATTGTTGCAAGAATGCTATAACTAATTAAATAAATTATTTATTAATGTCTATAAGCCATGAAAGGGTCCTAGTCATGTTTAGAAAAGGTCAAAAGGGAAGTAGGATAAGTTCAAGTAGTAGGAATGGGTGAAAAATGGTCTCAGTGTAGAAATTTGCAGAGCACCGATCGCTCAATCCATTTCAGCGATCGATCGGTCCATAACCGATCGATTGGTAGCTATCGACTAGTGCACTTTTTTGTATGGGAAAAAATTCTAGAGAGCTTGTTTTTGTCTAGTCGATTGGTCAAAACACCGGTCGCTCGGTAGGCGACCAATTGCTCGGTATTAACCACCGATCGATCGGTGTATCACGTTTTGCAGAAATTTCAATAAGGGCTTTTTCGTCTTTCAGGCATTAAATCCTTGCCTATTAAGGCTTGCCCGAGCCTTGAGGGCCTCACTCAACACACTTAGAATATTTGAGAGATAGGAGAGAGGAGAAAGGGGATTCCAAACCTAGGGTTTGCATTTGAGAAGGAATCAAAGGGTTTGAAGACCCTAGATCATCACAAGCTCGAATTTCTTCAAGTTCACGGCTCAAGCAAACGAGGAGCACGTTCTCCAAAGCTAGGGCAGCGTTCAACCTCGACTCTTACAAGGGGTTTTCTTCCTCAATTCAAGGTCGGTACCTTTTGCTACCCTCCTAGTTCATTTTCTTTATTTTCTTCCCTTCTTTATTGTTTTCCCTAAAGTATGAACATAATAGGAGATGGATGGTGTTGTGGATGTGAATGTTGGGTGATGGATGCCGTGTGGATGTGTTGTGATGAACGAAATAGGAAGGGAATTGTACCAATAATAAATATACATGTATGTTGTGAATATAAACCCACCTAGAAAAAATATGATGTAGGCTTAAATGAATAATGTGCACACCACATGTTTGATGAAATGCCAAGGTGAAGAAAAATGAATTGTAAACCAAAAAATGCATGCTTAAAAGCTTATAAAAATTGCTAGGGTTTATGATAGTGTGATACATTGCTTTCTCTAAAAGGGCATGATTATTTACTTGTTCAAATTTGTGATGTTCTATGTATTGTTGAAATCCCAAATGTCCTATTTAATTTCAAGTGAAAGCATGTACACGATTTCACGAGCACGGCATGAATGACATGGTTTACCGATGATTTTCAAGAATAAGGATGTTAGAGATGGGACATATCTTACAATATGTTTTACCTCGCTTTTGACACGAGGAAAAGAACAAGCACCGCATAGGAGGGAGTTTACACTTCCCTCCTTTCCAAGAAGGGTCTCCCTTCCCTCTCAAGTGCATCTCATTAAAGAAGGGTCTCCCTTCCCTCTCAAGTGCATATCATGAAAGAAGGGTCTCCCTTCCCTCTCAAGAGCATCTCACAAGGGCATCTCACAAGTACATGAGCATGTTAAATTCCAAGCAAGCACGCATGACACGCATGACATGGCATGCTCGACAAGATCAAGCAAGACAGACAGGACGAGTTTTCAAGTATAAAACGAGTATTTTAAGTCAAGTCAAATGCACGATGATTTCGAGGGTTTTATCGGCTTTTATGTGATGCAAGCATGAATATAAACTGCTTTACTTCCCTGTTATTATATGAATTCCTTCCTGCTTTATATATTGCTATTGTTATGCTATGACTGTTGGTCAGTATTAGGTACACGCTGAGTATTCCATGCTCAGCCGTACGTTTATGTTGGTAGGTACTGAGGGAGCTGCTGCTCCATTCAACATCTGTGCTCCTGGCCCATGGGTGGAGGAGGAGTACGTTGAGAAACCTGTGGAGGAACCTCCGGTAGAGGGCTACTACTAGGTGGTAGATTCTGAGTGATTCGCTGTGGGTGTGAGCTTGAGAGATTAGATAGATGTATTTTGGTGGGCCTGTCCGCACTTTCTTTTGTGTTCTTATCTTGTTCAAAACTTGGATCATGTATATATACACATAGAGGTTTTGGTTAGACTTCCGCTATGCTTTGTAGTTATGTTTCCGCTATTATGTCCTCCTTGTATGTGCTCCAGGTATTTTTACAGGTTCGTTTGTCAAACAAGTCATGTAAGTCATGATAAGTCATCCAAGATTCACTCTAACTCCTAGGGTGGGTTTTGGGTCGCGACAAAAGGATACTGTGCATATGGGCGGTAGTGCTTCTACCGACAATATCTTTTTTGCCTAGTTTGAGATTGGCAGTAGAGCATCTACTGCCAATATGTTGTTACATGTATAACAGCTTTGTAGCTCTGTGGAGCCCACTCCAGGCATCCTGTGGGCCCCACACTAGGCTTGAAACATTCCCAGGAGTCCCCTCTACACTCCCATGACCTTGGTTCACCTTGGGTTACACCTTAACCCTAGTTAACAGTAGGCGAAACCACAGTTAAAAACACTCTTTATAATGTCGGTAATCCCATTACCGACATTAACTGTATTTTTAATTTTGGGCTTTTGCAAGGGCCCAGGCCATGTAGGAAGCCACTTTAGGCCCTACCTAGCCCCCTGGGCCCACCTTGGACATCACTTAACCCTTAACCACGGTTAAATGCACCTCCGGTTAACATTTAACTGTGGTTAAGCACCCCTTAACCTCACAAATTTTGGAAAAATAAATATGAAAATCCTAAAAAATCAATTGAACCATAAACCTGACTTTGACCCTCTCCCTAACCCTGGTTAACAATCCTAACCACAGTTAGATCCCTTTTAACTCCGGTTAGCAACCCTAACTGTAGTTAACTTCGGTTTACGGCCTACCGGGCCTAAAAACCAAGTCTGTAGAACTACCTTCAGCCTACCGGCCTCCCCTTAGCCTACCGGGCTAAACCTCACATCTTCTTAATTGTGGTTAGCAACCCTAACCATTATTAGTTTGGCCTAACCCCGGTTAGCAACCCTAACCCTGGCCAGACTCCACCCTAGTCTACCGGACTTCCCCTAAGCCTACCAAGCTTAAACAACTTGCACTTAACCCCCCTCGGTTAATCAAACCATAGTCTATCGGACTACTCCATGTTGGCCACCCTTGGTGCACACATACACGTCCCTAGCCTCGACACAGGCTCACGTGCCAGAACTACACTCGGTCTGATCTCACCTTTTGAGTGCGTAGGCAACCCAATCCGGGTTCAACCCCAGTTAGCTTTTCCTTTCTCGGATTAATGTTAACTTAATCGCTTCGATATTTCAAACAAGATTGACTTTTAATTGGCTTAAACCTAGGGAATACAAAACCATTGTAAAATGGAAGCCTCGGGGTGCCTAACCCCTTCCCTATACTTAACTGAACCCCTTACCCTGATCTCAATTGCAGACCAAGACCTTATCTAAACCTGGGGGGCTTATCTCTTCTAAAGAAATAGGCGGCGACTTGAAATCATAACATTCACACACCCATGAGAGTATCCTTTTGTGAGTGATAAATTCCTGCGCTCACAACTCTCTCTCAAATATATTGCTAAGGGTGTTTATGAATACCCTTGGCTCGAGCAAGCCTTTATGGGCAAGGGTGGAATACCCAAAAGATAAAAAAGCCCTCAATAAAATTTCTACAAAATGCGAAAGATCGAGCGATCGGTGGCCTACTGAGCGATCGGTGTTTTTGATTCAGCGATCGGTTGAAAACTCCCTCTTTGCAATTTTTCCCCATACAAATTTTTAGACTAGTCGATAGATACCGATCGCTCGGTTTTGGACCGAGCAATCGCTACTTGGACCGAGCGATTGGTTCGCTGCAAATTTTGACACTAACTCCATTTTCCACTACTTGGACTTATCTCACTTCTACTCTAACCCTTTTTGTTTTTGTTTTTGGTGACACTAATCTAAAAAGGAATAGCTTATTTGAAAAATGGGGAATGCTAGTCCCAGATGTTAGACATTATGCCCAGAAAAGTCATTTAGATTGTAAGATTCTTATTGATTAGATTAATAAAGAGATCTTCTTTATCTATTGTGAATTCATTATAGGTAATTGATCATGATCATTAGATGATCTATACGATATGAGATATCGACAAAGGTCCTTAGGATATATTATAGGAAAGCTATGTAATTGGATTATCACAAACAGATATAGCTTTCCAGTTCCTTATACCTTATAGAGTCACAACTATGGGTGAAGCTGGACACTTCACTTATATGGCTGCCACAATGCTTAGATGTTCCCAATGGTTGAGATGTAATTTAATCTCAAACTATTGTAGTGGAGACTATACATCAGCATATGCTGCTTAAATGTACACTGACTTATTGCATTAAATGAGAGACCTCTTGCATAAACATACTATCAGATAGTTGGTCTCTCATTCACATTGAACAGTTTCGATGATCCTTAAATCTGATGAAGTTTCATTTATAACTAAACAGTGATCTGACACCTAAGTACTCTCTAACTGAGGGACTACGATAAGGTGACAATTAGATAGTTAAAAAACCATTCGAGTTATGATGAATTTCAAACATGAAATTCATGCTCATTAAATTGAGAAATTATCCAAGTTTCGGGTAAGACAGTCGGTTAAGCTTAAATCCTGCGCGGGTGATTTTGAAATAAAATAAGTTTTGAAATATATTTTTATTAAAATATATTATACTTAACAAAAGTTTTTCTCAAAATGTTTTACATGAGAAATGGTTTCTCATGGTTTAGTCAAATGTCTTGAAAACTCGGATGATGTACAATGGGCTATGAGTTAGATAGTATATTAATCTCGAAGGCCCATTAGGAATAATGTTATTGGAAGGATCAATCAAATTAAAGAGTTCGTGTTGCGGGATCCTTATTGGTTAATATTCTTACACTGGGATTCAATTGCAACATAGATATCTCACGTCACTTGCAATTTTGTTGTCATTCCTATTAAAGGATCAATGAGATAACAACGGGTAAGTCAGGGTTAGAATGTCCCAGAGCAATCTGTGGAGATGCTCATAAAGAGAAATACAAGCTCAAAAATAGATTAAATGTTAATCGATATTTAATAGATTAATTGTTAATCTTTAGTAAATAGATTAAATGTTAATCTATGGTTCAGATTAAATATTAATCTAAATTAAAGGATATTAATAATGATTATTTAATTAAGCCAATATATGGGGATATGGGTTTGACCCATATTCATAAAACCCAAATTAAAGTAGACCTTATTGGTGGGCCCAAGCCCATGGGATTAAATCCCTAGGGTGGGCGCCCATTTCAAGAACCCTAATATGTTAGGGAGTTTGTTAGTTAATTAATATTAAAGCAATCCTTATTTTAAGGGATAAGCTTCCTTTCTTGGAAAACAAGAATCAAAGAGATGAGGAGGATCCTAGTCATCACTTGGAGAGCAAGACTCTCTCACCCTTACACCCACTATAGCTCACGCCCACCCCTATTTATTTTTTCTAATTTGATTAGATTCCCTTGATTTTAGGGTGTTGGTTGCATCCCTTTAATTAAGGAGTCTTTTTAGGAAAAAAAATCCTAAATTAGAAGGTTTATCATAACTAATTGGTTTTGGATAATCATAAAGTTTAACTAATGATAAGAGTTATCATTATTTAGTAACTTTTAAAGGATAACTTCTAATTGGATAAGGATTAAAATAATGATCAAGATGTGGATAAGATCCACATCTATAAATACCCATCTCCCAAACCATGGGGTTTTTGTTTTTAGGTCATTAATTTTTTCTACCAAATTTTGTGAGCTAGAGAGAGGGATTTTATCCATCCAATTTTCGTGAGCCTCAAGTGATCTCTCAAGGTTGTTTGACACCTAGGGTTTTGAACCCTAAGGTTTTACGAAATAGAAAGTCTATTTTTCAAAGCATCCTTCATCTCTTTCTTCTTAAAAGACCAAGTAAGGATTCAAAAGCTTCGTGGGGATAACGAGGATCGAGCTTAGAGTATTTCTTCGAGAAATCTCTACAAAGAGTTCTGACGAATTTTCGGTTTTGTGCTTCACCGGTGAATATTATTCACCGAGGTAATTCTCTAAACATGTAGATATTATTATTTGTTTAATATGGTGTAAAGAACTCCGGGATCCAGTTTTTCGTATAAATTTTTTATCTAAATTCTCTTCAATTATGTTAATACATTTTGGCAAGACAAGACTCAACCTAATTAATTCCTAGTCTTATTGATAATGGAAGGTCATAGGATTAATAATCTCATTTAATCACTTAATATTTTTCTTGAATGGAACAAAATAAACAGGCATTATCATGATGTAAACATTCATCCTAAGAATTATGAAAATTTTCGATAATAGGATTATTAAGGAGTGAAGAACTCCAACTAGCCTTCACAGGGGGTTTTGATCACTTGGGTTTTCACCTTATAGTCAAAATTTACTCATCCCTATAACCTTAGGGTATCTGGATGTCAGTTTAGTAATCCATCTTACTTATCAAATGCTTTAACTCTGGGTTAGTGTATCTTAACTTTGAACATGTTAATTTTTTTTTAAAAATCAAGGTTAGATGCTTTAACTTTAAGGGTTAGTGTATCTTAACCTAAGTTAAAGAGAGTTAAAAGGGGACACGTCGATTTAAAAAAAAAAACTAGAGTTAGATGCTTTATCCGAATCTCAATCACAAGGGGTAAGACTTATTAATCATAGTTTAAGGATAGTTAAAGACATTGTGAGGTTATGAAATATCATAAAGGCATAATAGTCATTTTCCTAACAATAACAAACGAAATACTAACTAAATTAGAGATTGAGGTCGTTTGTCTAACGGTTGCAAAATCATGAGTTAATTTGCAAAACTCTCAATCATAACAGTCTTTGCAAAGGTGGTAGAACCTAGCAGCCAATATGCAAAATAACCCTTTTTTTTGAGATATATGCAGGTCCACCGTACACTATGCATGTGAGCCTAGTGGGTCCCAGCTACCTCCCTAATCTATTATTATTTTTAAAATAATAAAAAAATTTATCTTGGAAGGTAGAAAGAGCTGAGAACACACACACACACACTCTCTCTCTCTCTCTCTCTCTCTCTTCTCTCTCTCTCTCTCTCTCTGGGCCACATAATGATGCCTGTCCATGGCTTCGGATTCTCTAGCAGATGCTAGAAAATGGTCTCAGATAACCATACATTATGTGCCATATGGTGGGAGAAGTCAAATTATTGTCCGTTGATTTTTTTACTTCTCCACACATGGCGATAAAGTGTGAGAAAAAAAAGGAGAAATATTAATTGGGGAGAAGTCAAAAATCAAGGAAGAATGAAATGACTTCTCCGCAGTTTTATGCCAAATGACGCACAATGTATAATGTATGGTGCCCGAGAGCATTTTTCTGGCATCTGCTGAGAGAATCCGAAGCCCCTGTGGATCTCTCTCTCCATTTCATTTTCGTTTTGAGTTTATTTCGGACCCGTGGAACTGTACGTCTTCTGTAGTGGGGCCCAGGCTTGGCCCAGTTCGAGGATTACCGGTGTCCCAGTCCTCCAAACAACCATGTTATATGCGTACCATAGTCATGCCATTTTCTTTAGAGAGTTGTCGATGTTGTCCAGCTGAAATGTGAGTAGGCCGCGGGCACATACGCGTTGATGTCATGTCGGCAGAGCTGCCATAAATTTCTTGAAAGTTCTTCTAATGGAGGGACCACGTCTCGGAAAGATCTTGGAAAGCTCGGGGCGGATGGGCTTATGGGAAAGTTCGGGGAGAGTGGTCTTAAGAGAAAGTTGAGGAAAGTTCTCTCTCTAGCCACAATACTAAGACCCTTCTCCTTTTTTATACCTACAAGCACAGAATTATCATGTGATTCATCGGTAATTGATTACGACTATATCTCAATCCAGAGATAATTTAATCAAGACTCATAGGTCTCAATTGATAAAATTTTAAATTATTTCTGAGATATGTATGTTTCTATCTTGAAACCCATGTACCGCAGCTAATGTTCTTCTCCCCTATTTTCAGGCTTAAAATCCATATTGGGTCCTTTTTAGGAGTTTGCCTTCTTAGGACACCAACAAACCCGGAGGACTATCCTTTCTCTCTTTGAAACCCATTTTTCAAGGATGTTCTAAAGATGCATTTTATTCTTCTATACAATCTTGCATGATCAATTTATAAAATTTCCTCAATGTCTTATTTATGCTCTAGTACTTTCAAATTTTAGATGCACTATCAAGGCGCAATGAGACTGATAGTTAACTAAAAACTACATGTGGTCGTCTAAATATGACTCTATGGGACAAGTTTCTCAAACAAACAATCATAGAATTCCAAATACTAGTAGATAGATTTTGCAGCGATAATCCATATCCCATAATGATGAGACATAATTAAACCTTATGTCTTATTTTTCGAATAACCTATAGATTTGCAATCAATAGGAGAAGAGGTGATAGAAGCGTTACTTGAAATTCTTTACTAACTAATATATTAAAAGGGTAGTTTGAAGTTTAAACCAATGTAAAGGAAACCCAAGAGACACGTCTCTCTCTCCCTACAATTTCTTTCTCTCTAACCACCCCAACTCCACTACCATCTCTAACCACCCACCTCCTAAATTCCGTCTCTCTCCCTACAATCTATCTCTCTCTCTCTAACTACCCCAACTCTCGAACCACCACCTCCTCAATTCAAACTCTCACGCCTCCCTCTTTGTTCACACTTATTTTTGGAATTCAAAGAAATTTGTTAGTGGTTTTACTCAAGATTCACACTCAATCTCGCACACTGGAGTCACTGGAGCGCTACGAATTTTTTTGGGTAAGAATTTTCATTTGCTTATCAAGCAGTTTTTTTTAAAAAAAAATCAAAATTACCCACTGATTTCTTCATTTTCTTTACTGATTTCTTCCTTAAATTTTGTGTAAATATTTTAATGGGTTGAAACTGAAGCCGTTCAAGACTGTGTTACTGCCATTCGAGTGTTTAAACAACTTTATAACAAGACCGGCCCTAAATAGATGCAATATTAAATGTATTCATCATTCCATGATTTGAAGCAATGTTAAATAACTGATCCCAACATCACTATAAATTAAAAACTACTGAAATCAAAAGACGAACACATAGAGAAGAATAAGAAAAGAGAAGAAAATCAAATAGCAGTGCAACCAGATAGCAACCATTAACGCCCACGCTTTATTTTCGATATTCTCCATTAAACATCTCTTGATCTTTTAGGTTTGTCTCTCTTCTCAAATCTTTCTTTATGCTAATGGGTTTATTTCATTTCATTACTTCCTTTTGTTTTTGATTGGTACTCTGAATTTTATGTTATTAACGAACTGTAATGTGTTTCAACTTTCAAATGCATCAGGTCACTTAGCAATTGACCTCTCCCCAAATTCAATCTCACAAACATGTCAATAAGTGCCTCTTTTAAATGCTATTACTTTTGGTTAATCATGGTTAATCTTAACCAATATAAAGGTCGTATTTTTTATTAAAAAAATAGAGATAAATAGATAAACCTTAGGGGTAAATTAAAATTAACCACAGTTAGTGGGTGTTAAAAGGGGTAAGTTACCGCATGTCTTCTCTTTTCGTCCCCCTTTAACTGTGGTTAAACATGATTAATCTTAACCAACAATCCTATAATTGTTGGTTAAGCTTAACCACATTTGAGGTTTCTACAAGAATCCCTCTTTTCACTCTCTCCCCCTTTGCACTGTATCACATGCAACACTAATTACTTATAAAAGTCCGTTTGATTTATTAAATTTATTTCTTACAATCCCATCATGCTGTCTACAATTTAACAACCATTAGAATTGTACACACGTGCATTGCACGTGCTTTCCACTAGTATATTTTAATAAAAATATATTTCAAACTTATTTTATTTCAAAATCACCTGCATAGGATTTAAGCTTAATCGACTATCTTACCTGAAACTTGGATAATTTCTCAATTTAATGAGCATGGATTTCATGTTTGAAATTCATCATAACTCGAACAGCTTTTTAACTATTCAACTGTCACCTTATCGTAGTCCCTTAGTTAGAGAGTACTTATGTGTTAAATCACTGTTCAGTTATAAATGAACTTCATCAGATCTAAGGATCATCGAAACTGTTCAATGTGAATGAGAGACCAACTATTTGATAGTATGTTTATGCAAGAGGCCTCTCATTTAATGCAATCATTCAATGTACATTTAAGTACCCATATGCTGATGTGTAGTCTCCATTACAATAGTTTGAGATAAAACTACATCTCAACTATTGAGAACATCTACGCATTGTGGCAGCCATATAAGTAAAGTGTCCAGCGTCACCCATAGTTGTGACTTTATAAGATATAAAGAACTGGAAAGCTATATCTATCATCTCATGATCATGGTCAATTATCTATAATGAATTCACAATAGATAAAGAAAATATTTTTATTAATTTAATCAATAAGATTCTTACAATCAAAATGAATTTTTTGGGCATAATGTCTAACATCCGGGGCTAGCATTCCCCATTTTCAAATAAGCTATTCCTTTTTAGATTTGTGTCACCACGCGCCACCTAATTATACTGCTGCTTCTACTATTTCTTCTTCTTCAACTACTTTTCTTACTTTTGCTACTTCTCCTTCTTTAACTACTTCTGCTTCTTCTGTTAGTTCTCCTTCTTCAACTACTTCTATAATTTCTGTTACTTCTTCTTCTACTACTTCTTTTATTTCTGCTGCTTCTTTTTCTACTTCACCTTCTTCAACTACTTCTGTCAGTTCTACTTCTAGTACTTCCTCATATTGGTATCTACTTGAGATGAAGCAGTAGAGTACTAGGTTTGTGAAGCTGAATATCACTAAATTTCTATAATACTTATCCAAGCGACTTTCGTCTACGTTTTCACCGAAAAGGTCTCTAAATAAATGGACTGAAAGTACGCTAAGGAGGCTCCCTATTCCAATCACACATTCATTGAATGGTGGCCCGTAGTTCTCCATCGATTCAGAGACTTGATTAGAGAAGAAAGCCATTAGGCCATTTTCTGCAAATCCTTCCATAACCCCTAACAAGCAAAATTGGGGAGCTAGCCACAAGATACTGATTGCATTAATGGCTTGCAGCCTTCGGGCCTCAACACGCCAAGCGGTAACACAGCTGAATATAGAGAAGAGCATCCCAACCCCAATTCTCAGATGGGTAGCATATCTTCGTTGAGATTCAGTTAACTTAATTCTCAGACGGGTAGCATATCTTGGTTGTGATTCAGTTAATCTTTGTGGCACTAGTAACTCGAACATAAAGGAGATTGCGAAGCTTGAGATGGATTTAATCACAATGAGGAAAGTGGCACCGACTTCAATGTTGCCTATGTAACCATTCACGTACTCAGCTTGCTCAATGAAGAAGGTAGAACCCGTAGACTTTACTAGACCATACACGAGGAAGGTCGTCCACATAGGAATCATTTCTAAGAGATGCGTAGCTTCTTCCACTTGTGTAATTGTGAAGAGCCTCCCTTTATTTCCTTCTTCTTCCAAAACTGCTTTGTATAGCCACCTGCATTCCATCAATTAGACTTTTATATGTTATATACATATAGAGAGAGAGTGAGTGAGTGAGTATACCTGAGCCACCACCTGGTACGAGGCAACATAACATGACCTGGGAATTCAAGACGTCTCTTCAGTGTGGCGGCCACAAAGACACGAAAAACAAGGGTGAGAGGGCTCTCAGTTGGTTCGATGCACTTGTAGAAGGAATAACCACACAAGAACATTACATACGTAGCCCCCATCAGTGATGCTGAGATTTTAAGGATATTTGGCCAAAAATTAGGTAGTGCAAAGGTGGCCACGAGGATTCCCAGAAACCCAAAACTACGCCACCAGGTTTTTCTGCGGTACTCTGCTCGTTCGTCATTGTCGTCCTGAGCCTTAAACTGGTCAGCAAAAAATGCTTTTAAGTGGGGCTCTCGACCTACTTTGCCCAGCATTATTAACGGCAGTGCCATGTAGAAAACTGCAACCTTCGAGCCTGAAATGTATAATAGGACCAGCCCCTGCAATAACGATAGATTGTAAATTTGAAGCGGAGCACTGCAGATAAGAGGAGCTCCCTTTTTTAGTGTAAAGACAGTGGTTATTTATTTATTTTTTAATTATGAAGAAAAGCGGTGATAATTTTGGAAAAAGCTCTCTCCATAAATACAAGATTACCACCGCCATTGGTATAAAGGGGAGCTCTGCTTTTCGCCGTTAAGCAGAAAAGAAATTAACTATGAACAGCGTTGTATTTAAACTGATCATGACAATTTAGTAACTATGAGCAGGAGTACTGGTGGAAGAGACTGCAGGAGCAACCAAATGGCAACGGAGGCCGTGGCTTGCCAGAGGAAATCTGTTCCTACAAAAAATATTTCTTAATTATGACAGGGCAGTTTGGAAAGGAACCAAATCGTCTGTGTTCTTCCCTATGGCCTAAGTATATGAAGGTCAGGATCTCTTCTAAGACTATTTAGAGCGCTTAAATTCTTACAAATTATTTGATACACTCATGGGCACAGGGGAAGAACCCAGGGAAGGGCAGGCACAGACGATTTGCTTCTTTTTTTGAAATTACAGTATTTCTATCGACTAAATGTTATTCTTGTAATTCTCAAAATACCCCTGTCAACTCCAGATAGCTCTTTTACCGAAGCTAGTGTTCATAGTAATTAATCTCTAACAATAAATTGGTTTACAATTTTAATCATCTCTAGAAAGGCATGTTGAAAAGGGCCTAACTCATCAAGCGACTAATTTCGAACCTAAAGAGCTAGGCCAACAACGCTAGTAGTCCTGGACCAGAAGAAGCTTATTATCAGTTCAAGAGCAGGACCCAGGCGTTGTGCTATTTATATATACATGGAGGCTCAAAAAAAATATGAATTCCATGCCAAATCAATACGCCAGTAAACTCTACACTTGCACTGGCCCCATAAAAATGGTTCTACATTATGAAAGGTCCGTCATGGTGACCCATATTTTCAATAGGAAGCACAAGAGTTCTCTGGAATGAACTTACGATAGTATAAGCAGCGTTGGTGAAAAGAAGCATTTTAAAACGACCGAGATAAGCATCCGAAATGTGAGAGCTGACGATTGCCATTATTGATGTTAGACTCTCGTTCACATTCACCACCGCTGCAGCTTTGGGAAGACTCGCTTTCCACTGTTGAGTTAAGTAGGACATCAAGACCGACACCACCGCATATTCCACAAGGGCGTGGCTGAAAACCAAACCTGAAATGAAAATGAGAGAGTCAGTCATATATTGTTAAGTCTTAGAGCCATTCTTCTATTCTAACATGTTTTGCTCCGATCAATTCTATGAATACTATATATGTGCACTTGCAGCTAAATCACAGTAGATCATGGAAAACATTATTTTTACCTGTGATGAATGGGACGGCCTTGTGGAACCCTATGTAATATATAACCCAATCACGGACTGTATTGCCCCAATTACAGATTGTGTTGCCGAATTTTAAGCCGCGGTTATCTATTGTCATTCCTGACATGCTATCTACCAGATCAACCGCGTAACTGTAAAAGTAGTGAGGAGCCGCTTTCTTTGTGTGTCACGTCTCTCTACTGGTCAATAAGAGGAGGAAGGAAATAGAATTAAGAAATGTTATGGGGTGTTTGGATTGGATCTTATTAGCTAAAAATCAATTATGATCAAATAGATTTTGTAAAATAAATTATTACATAATTAATTTTTCAAATAATAGTGTTTAGGGAATACGAAATTGAATATATCTTCTTCGTATTTCCTAAACACTATTATTTGAAAAAGTGATTATTTGACAATTAATTTTATAAAATCAATTTTATCAGAATTGATTTTGGCCGTAAAATCGAATCCAAACACCACCTTAAAACCCCACTTGGGATGAAGGAAATGACCAAATACCTGAGAGATGTTGTGAAATCAAGTTTCAGGCTTATACACACGAACCAGCTTGCTAAGTTGGTGAAGTCTACCTCCTTCCAGCATTTCCTTCCTTCGGGTCAATTTATATAGGTATCCAGATCTCTCCTTCACAATAACTTACCTTCCCCGAACTTTCCAAGTTCTTTCCGAGACGTGGCCGCGTACAATAGAAGGACTTTCAAGACATCTTGACAAGACATCAACGGGCATGTGTCGTGGTCTACTCACAGTTCAGCCGGCCAGTTCGGTCTGTGTCTTGCAAAATGAGGCCCATATTCATCATACTGTGGTCCCATGTGAACAGCAGGTGGAAAGAGTTGAAAAATTTGTCTTTGTATTGGGTGAAGTTTCCATGATAGTTGGTGGTTCCAAAGTTTTAAAATTCAAAAAGAAATCTCACTGGGATGAACAAATGTAAATACTAACGATTTGTTAGAATTTTAAAATTTTATTTTTTTAATCAATATAATTTCTCAAAATGTTTTACATGAGAAATGTTTTCTCATGGTTTAATCAAATGTCTTGGACACTCGGATGATGTACAATGGGCTATGAGTTAGATAGTATATTAATCTCAAAGACCCATTAGGGATAATGTTATTGGAAGGATCAATCGAATTAAAGAGTTCGTGTGACGGGATCCTTATTGGTTAATGTTCTTACACTGGGATTCAATTGCAACATGGATATCTCACGTCACTTGCAATTCTGTTGTCATTCCTATTAAAGGGTCAATGAGATAACATCGGGTAAGCCAGAGTTAGAATGTCTCAGAGCAATCTGTGGAGATGCTCATAAAGAGAAATACAAGCTCAAAAATAGATTAAATGTTAATCTATATTTAATAGATTAAATGTTAATCTTTAGTAAATAGATTAAATGTTAATCTATGGTTTAGATTAAATGTTAATCTAAACTAAAGGATATTAATAATGATTATATAATTAACCCAATATAAGGGAATATGGGTTTAACCCATATTCATAAAACTCAAATTAAAGTGGACCTTAATTGTGGGCCCAAGCCCATGGGATTAAATCCCTAAGGTGGGCGCCCATTTCAAGAACCCTATTATGTTAGGGAGTTTGGTAGTTAATTAATTATTATTAAATCAATCCTTATTTTAAGGGATACGATTCATTTCTTGGAAAACAAGAATCAAAGAGATGAGGAGGATCCTAGTCATCACTTGGAGAGCAAGACTCTCTCACTCTCACGCTCACTATAGCTCACGCCCGCACAGACTCAAGGCCAACTAAATAGTCCAAAACCCCAAAAACCAAAACCCCACTAGGGTGGGCACCACACCCCTCTAGTTCAAAAAATAGGCGGTAAAAGTCCCAAAAATGGCAAAATCCATTTGCTTTCGGCCCAAGTGTGTGAGCAAAACAACTTAATGTCAGTAATAGGATTACCGACACTCTCAAAATGCACTGTTTTAAGAGTAGCGGTAATCCGATTATCGCCACCACTGAAAAACCTGCAATTCGCATATCAGCGCCCCTGCTGCCACCTAGGCTCCCTCTGGTTAGTTCCCCACGCCTGTTAAAATACCCATATTGCCCCTGAAGGTCTCCCCAATCCTTCTGTAAAAGCTCAGCCACCCCAATTCAAACAGGACTCCAATTCTTCCATAAGAAACCCCTACCCGTATCCAAGCAGCCCATTCCCTACCCTCTTTGAACCTTGACCCTTGGCCCTCCAGGGAGCATCCCAGTAGCCTCTTTGGCCTGTCCCCAGCCTCTGCAACACCAGCTTGGTGCACCACAGTTTCTCACCACCATACCAAACCACCTTTGCCCGCCTGAACTCCACCCAACACCAACCTTACCTGAGCTTTAGATAACTCCTCGACACTAGCAATCTCGCTAGGCTATCCCCACGCTTGTCCCAGCCAGCCGCACCTTGCAGCCACCATAGGAAGCAGCACGATAGTGTAGGGCTACCACCTATCCTCTCACCTTGTTCTTAAACTCTGTAAGACCCCTTGGTCCTATTCTAGGGGGTCAATTATCATTTTATTTATGTTCTGTAGCCTCCCAAGCCCAGGAAAGGGACTCCATGTCTCCTTCGTAGACACAGGATGATCCCTCGAGGTTTAGTACGGGTCCAACCCCCCCCCCCCCTAATCTGCATGGTCACTCCCCAGGGGGTCTAGAGATCCCTCAGTCCATGAGGGAACCCCTGGACCCCAGCTGGTGCAGCCTCTCAATAGGGAAATTCTTTTTTTTCTGCCAATCTCTAAATATCGGTAGAACATCTATCGACATTTTTGACCCTTCCCTGAAACTGCCCTTTAACCCTTATTAGTTAACGCCCTGGTCAGTTCCAGGGCCATGGTTAGGTAGCCCTGACTCTTAGCTAACTCCCCTCAAAATCCTAGACCTTAACTCAATCATTAACTAGGGTTAGTTCGCTTTCAAACCTGAGTTAGCAGTTTGGCAATAAACTATTTACCGCCATACCTGGAAATCATTCTTTGCTTATTGGCGGTAAACTATTTACTGCCAATACAAATTTTTGAACTCAGAGCCTTTGGGCCCTCGTGGGACCCACACCTTGCATGCTCTGGGGCCCACATCAGACCCATTGGACTCCTTTGGGCTTGGGCTACCTCTCCACAAAGTTTCAGATCTTGACCTTTAGCTTAACCATGATTAGCATGGACCTAAACCAAGGCAGTCTTACTGGCGGTGAACTATTCACCGTTAGTCCAGAAAACCAAACTTCTTTTATTGGCGGTAAATTGTTTACTGCTAATATAGACCCTTTGTTTCAGTGACTTTGGGCCCCTGTGGGGCCCACACCTGACCTGTTTTTGGGCCCACACGAGGCCCATTGGATTCCTAGGACTCCAGGTTATCCCCCAGTGCTTTTATTTTCCCCGGTTCACTCTCTAACCTCAGTTAAACCCCTGTAAACCAGGGTTAAAAATCAGACTGAATGGAGGTAATCTGATTACCTCCATTTCTAATTTTTAACTTTTTGGGTTTTGTACAGGGCCCAGGCTAGGTAGGAGGCCATTCTAAGCCCTGTCATGCCCCCCTGGGTCCACCTTTAGCAAAATTTGACCATTAGCCATGGTTAAAACTACCTTTGGTTAACTTTTAACCATGGTTAAGTATTCCTTAACTCCACAAATTCTAGAAAAATTACAAAAAATTAGAAAAATATAAAAAGAGCAAAAAACTAGTTTCTGGATTTTTTAACCATGGTTAAGTCCTATTTAACCCCAGTTAGCAAACCTTAACCTCGGTTAAATCCGTTTTGGCCTACCAAGCCTCATCCCTTAGCCTACCAGGTCCAACCTTAGCCTACCAGGCTTGACTTCACCTTTTCAACTAATGTTAGCAACCCTAACCATGGTTAGTTTGACCTAATCCCATTTGGCAACCCTAACTTTGGTCAAACTTTCTTTTGGGCCTACCGGACCCAAACCCTAGTTTACCGGACTAATCCTTAGCATACCGAGCATATACTTTGCACTTGACCAACCTTGGTGAATTTAACCCTAGTCTACCAGACTAGCTTATTAGCCACCCTTGGTGCACACACAAACCCCTAGTCTTGGCATGGGCTCAAGTGTCAGAACTACTTGATTAACAATCGAGATTAATTTGGCTTAAACCTAACAAGTAGGGAACTACTGAAAAAGTGGAAGTGTCAAGGTGCCTAACCTCTTTCCCAGACTTAACCGAACTTCTTACCCTAATTTCTGATCGGAGACTCAAAGACCTTATCCAACTTTCCCAAGGGACTTATTCCTTCTGAATGAATAGGTGGCAACTCTAAACAACCCCGTGAGTGAAAAATTTCCACGCTCACAGCTCTGGCGACTCTACTGGGGAAGATTCTCAAGGTTCAACCCAGAATCTATGTTTAAGCCAAATAAACCTCAAATTAATCAAATGTCTTAATATTTAAACAAATACTAATCATCTTACATCTCTTTGGTTATTTGTATACTGTACATCTCATTTATACCATAGTAGTGTAATCAACCGAATACCTATTAGACAGACTTATTATACCAACGGTTGTTGGATGATGATCCTCAATATCAGTGACTTAAACGTCTTAAAGGTCTACGGAATTACATCTGGTGGGTGATGACCCTCAGAAAATGATTCTGAACGTTCCCGCCTACACCAATCATCTCTTTTCATGTATGTTCTATACTGGGGAGTAACATATACGGTGTTAAGTGATTCCCCCATACTTAGGAATACACTTGCATACACTAGCATTCATACATATAGCCTAGGCTAGGGTATAGTCTACAAGCAGTCCATCCGGAAGGGCCTCCTAACCCTAACTTGCTTACTCCCTATACCTATCCCTAACTATGGTTGGCTATCCGAGCACTTTACCCGAGTAAACACTCATCCAAGGGCATA
This sequence comes from Tetracentron sinense, assembly GCA_015143295.1. Classification (NCBI taxonomy): domain Eukaryota; kingdom Viridiplantae; phylum Streptophyta; class Magnoliopsida; order Trochodendrales; family Trochodendraceae; genus Tetracentron; species Tetracentron sinense. Next base: position 3,155,816 of record CM026567.1, on the reverse strand, counting down.
TAATGAGCCTTACCAGTGCTTTTAATAAAACACATCCAACCCCGTGTCCTGACATAGCGTATGGGGTTCAAACCCTAGGTAGACAGGTCTTCCCAAAGACCTACCTTAGCTTTGACCTAATAAGCCCCCGGTTCCCGAAAACCCAGGTTAAAGCATGCTGAAACTCTGTCCGACTGCCCTATCGGATCACATGCACCATGTCACACCCAATCAAAAATAAAAAAAAATTGCATCATCTTTTGCATTTTCATCTGTATTTCATAGTACAGTCACATCAAGTTTGTCATTGTTCAGGTAAATGGCAAGTCCTTCAGGGATCGTAAAGATAACTGGTCAACTCTCGTGGTTTGTATATTTGACTTTTCAAGGGGCATGTGATCAGAGCCTCCAGAAAGTAGTAGAGGTCCTTACTTCTGGTCAGCATTTGGCTTGGGCTCAGCATTACAAATTAGGATCTGTCCTAGACCTATCCATAGTTAACCTAGATCCGCTCCTCTTAAACGCTGCAATCCAGTACTGGAGCCCCTCATACATGGTCTTTTATTTCGGTAAGAATGAACTATGTTCGACTTTGGAGGAAATTCAGCACATTCTGAGGTTAAACATGGACGGTGATGCCATAGTACCACGCTACAAGACAAATTACCAGGCAGACCTATCAAGGTTCTTGCATCTCAAATCTGTCTGCTTACAGCCCGGTCCTAACGACACTCTTGATCGGATACCCGTGCAGTTTCTGAAAAAGCTGCACCGCCCTAAGCGAAACCCTGACCCCATAGTAGTGGGACTTCTCGGTCTCAACGGCTTTACACTGATAGCTGTGTCTCAATTGCTGTTCCCGAGATGCCGCACACTTGTCGAGTTTGTATTGGTGGGGATTATTGAGGATACCTGTGGTTCTAGAACAATCATACCAGTCATCCTTACAAAGCTTCTCAGGGCTCTCAGTCAGGCAGTAGGACGCCGAAAGGGCATCTTCCATACCAGCACACCGCTCTTGCACCTCTGCTTGGTAGAAAACCTGTCAATGATCATATCTATACCGACCGACCTTCGCGAAGCCTACAACATACCCCGAAAGGTTTCTCAAGATCAAGGTCCAGTTGCAACCACAGACGTCGGAAAGCTCTACCAGCTTCTCCAAGACCTGACTGAGAAGGATATCATGTGGCAATCCGAGTGATTAGTCATCCCGAGAATACTTCACGTCATCATCTTAGAGAGACGGTGCATGATCCTTGTCGGTCTTACAGGCTCTGCAGCCTATGTACGACTCAGAGTCTTCCGCAAGTTTGGATTCCCTCAGCGCATCCTAGTCATAAACAGGCAAGGAAATGATTTTGCCGACTTCACAGTACACTCCGAATGTCTCACCGGCTGATTCCAATCCAGTTGGCAAAGCTCCCGACGAGATCAATGGCCAGAATTTATGGTCACAATAGGACCATCTACAGATGTAGTGTACCAGATTTAGGTGGGAAGTCCTGACATTCCATCCCCCATGCCTACACTTAGGGAACTGCTGACCCCAGTCTTAGCTCCATCACAAGGAACCATACCCCTAGCTGATATGGTGGTTCCCTGGAGAGACATCTTCATGGAGAGACAGCTCCATATCCAGATGAAAGAGCAGCGGCTTCGGAAAGCCCAACAAGCATTCAGGCTACAGGAAGCAGAGCGAGACCGCGAACTTCAGGTCAGGCAAAAACAGATTGAACACCTTGGACAGACAATCCGCTCCTACCAGAAGAAACGAAAAGGTGACACCAAAGAGACATCCATCCTCAGGGCTCAGTTGCACTTCTATCAGGAGTAGCTTGATAGTGCAAAGGTAGAGATGATTGACCGTATCCGATAATTCAGATATCAGATGTTCAATGCTATAGAGTCCCTTGCCAACATGGAGGTTGAGGTCACATCCCTCCAATAGCAGATCATAGACTTGAACGGTGTGCCCCGGTCACTTGACTTCGCGATCCCGGATGGACCTACCTAGGATCAAGTCTTTTCATTTCTTTGAGTCGCACAGTCTTGTACTTACTGAACTTTAACATGCATTAATGAAAAATCATTTTTCTAGCATCTTCCTCCTATCTTCATGCATATTCATGGTTAGTCGTTGTATCTTTTTTCAGTTTGCATGAGTCATCCCATGACTCATTCTCTAACTGCGATTCTCGCAGACGTCGCAGAAGCAGTCCTAACGAAGATACCAGTTACAGAGATTGTACCTTACGCTACCCCATCTAAGAGTAGCTTAGAAGTAATGACAGAACCTTTAGATCATCAACAAAGGATAGATGAATTGTTGCAATCTCACGACTGGGATATAACGGCCATGCAATCAAAGTTAGACAGTGTTCTAGAATCCTTGAAGATTCTCATTGGTACCCGTACCAAAGAACCCTCCACCAGAATCCCTACCAGAGAAACCCTTGATCAGTCCCATCCAGAGCCACATCAGCCTATCCTGGTCATTATTCCTAAACCCATGCCCGTAGCAGGCGGAGGAGAGAAGTACGACCAATACAAGGAGTAGCCTAAGACATCATATGTCAATCAAGATAGGCCATCATCTTCAGACCCGACTCCATCCCTATGGGACCCGCACGAAGAAATTAAACAAATGAAGGAGGAGATGAGCATCTACCAACCCCACTCTATCATTAGAGGATCTGACATTTTCATCCTGGGATGTAGTACCCCAAGGGTTCACGGTACCTAACTTTGACAAGTACGACGGCTCAGGCTGTCCTAAACAACATCTACAAATATACCTGAGGGACATACTCTTGTACAACAAGAATCAGCTTTTGTTGTTCCAGTACTTCTAGAAGAGTTTGAAGGGAGCAACTCTTACTTGGTGGATGTCAGTCGACAAGCAGAAAGTCAAGACCTGACAGGATACCATGGACACGTTTGTGGAGCAATACTCTTTCAATCAAGAGCTTTGGCCGTAGAGGAGCCAGCTGAAACAGATGTACCAGTGGAACAATGGGTCATTCTTGGAGTACGCCTCTCGCTGGAGAGCAATGAATGCAAAAGTCTCTACTCTTATCCCAAAAGAGGAGTTGACAAACATTTTCATGGGCACTCTAAAACAGCCCTACTCGACTCTAATAGTCACTTTGTCAGTGGTAGACTTTGGTACAATCATCAAGACCGGTGCCCACATCGAGGCAGTCATTCAGAGTGGTGTCATTCACTCCAGCTTGGGGTTGGCTCCTCCCAAAACAACGGCGACATCAGCTGAAAGAAATAGTGGTCCCCGAGACCAGAAAAAAGAGAAGATGTCCAGATGGTATCTTCTACAGCTCCTATCAGATTGCCAGCGCCCGCCGCTCAGTCCTAACAAGCATCCGGTAGTACTCGGCCAGCCAAACAAAATCAAGTGCAAAACCGTCCACCCAAGAATTTTACCCTTCTCCCTTATTCCCTTAGCCAATTGTTGGCCTTCTTGACCAAGCAGGGTCTTCTCACATTGAGAGGCCTTACCCCTCTCTTACCTCTAGATAAACAAAACAAAAACTATGATGTCAATCAATACTGTGCCTTTCACCAAGGCCCAGGCCATGCAATAGACTATTGCATCGGCTTGAAATGCGCTATCCAGGATCTCCTAGATAAGGGCAATGTCGATCTGGCTCCCAAAAATACTAGCATCAACCAGGTGCCACTCCCCCCACACAATAATCAAATCAATTTCATCGAGTGGGAAGAGCTCGGGGCAGGACGGTCAAGACCCTGTGCACCCGCAGTTGATGATGACATCATCAAGCCCTCTTACCAATTCCCTGTCATAATCCCTCTCTCCCAATCAAATATATAGACCATTCAGTCTCTAGTCCAGATACCTATCCCTAAACAGATCATCTATACAATCCCTTGCCCTGTAAATTGGCCTACAACTCCAGCTCAAGCCTCGACCTCGTCAGGCCCTGTCTGGATTCCCTACATCCCAGAACCGTCTTTTTACCTCAACCGAGTACCCGCTCCCCGCTCTCTCATCCTTGAGAGCGAGAGTATAGCCAACCTAACCAGATCTGGCCAGGTATATCAACCTCCCGCAACTGAGTCGGCAAAGGCGAAGGGTACAGAGAAAGAAAAAGAGAAGACAGGGGTACTAGACCCACAAAAGGAAGTAGTTGATTCCACAGTGTTATTAAAAATCCTGAAAAAAGCAGAGTAGTTCAATATCACCCAGCAAATGAGCAAGGTCCAACACAAATTTCTATCTTGGGTCTTCTTCTAACTTTCGAGCATCACCGGAAACAACTGCTCTGAATATTTGGCAATGCCCACATAACACCGGATATAATGCCAGAAAAACTAGGGCATATGGTTGGGCAAGTCCTTAACTCCAAGATCATCTCCTTCATGAAAGAGGAAATCCCGGACAGTGACAAGGATCAGACTCGGGCTTTGTACATAGCAGTTCAGTTCATGGACCGAACTCTTTCATCAGTACTCATTAACAATGGCTTCGGCCTCAATGTCTGCACTCTCTCCACTCTGCAAAGCCTGGGCCTGAATCTCAGCCAAGTGAAGAAGCGGCCAATGACTATCAGGGCATTTGACAATACCACAAGGCAGAACCTGGGTGATATTGACTTGACCATCAAGGTCGAACCAACTCACTTCACAGTAAATTTTCAAGTTGTAAATGTGCCAGCATCTTTCACCTTACTCTTGGTGTAACGTCCCAAAACCCACCCTAGGAGTTAGAGTGAACTTTGGACGACTAATCATGACTTACATGACTTGCTTGACAAACCATCCAGTAAAAACCCACAGAACATATACAAAAGAGGACATAAATAGCGGAAACATACTCTAACATGACACAATGGAAGACTTAACCAAACCTCTATGTATATATATGTGATCCAAGTTTATACAAAAAGATACACAAGGAAAGTGCAGACAGGCCCGCCAAAATACATGAACATATATCTCTCAACTCACCCACAGTCACTCAGAGTCTACCACCTAGTAGTACTTGTCTACATGAGGCTCCTCCGTAGGTTCTTCAATGTACTCCTCTTCTACCCAAGGGCCAAGGCATAGATGTCGAATGGAGCAGTAGCTCCCTCATTACCTGCCGACATAAACGTACGGCTGAGCATAGAATACTCAGCGTGTACCAAATACTAACCAACAATCATAGCAACATAGCAATATAGAAATGGAATAAAGTAGGAAGCAGTTCATATGGTCAACAAGGAAAACAAACAGTTTATAGTTCATGCTTGAATCATATCGAAGTCGGAAAAACTCTTGAAATCATCTTGTGCTGTACTTGGCTTGAAATACTCAGTTATGCGTGAAAACTCATCATGTCTATCTTGCTCGTCTGTTATGCTCGACTGGGTGTGCCTAGCTGTCGTTCATAGACCGTCGCAATTAGTATCCCCTACGCTGGACTGGGTATACCTAGATGCCGTTCATAGACCATCATAACTAGTATCCCCTATGCTGGACTGGGTATGCCTAGATGCCGTTCATAGACCGTCGTAACTAGTATTCCCTATGCTGGACTGGGTATGCCTAGATGCCGTTCATAGACCGTCGCAACTAGTATCCCCTATGCTGGACTGGGTATGCCTAGATGCCGTTCATAGACTGTCTCAACTAGTATCCTCTATGCTGGACTTGTGATATCGGAGCAAAGCATATCTTAGGAGATGCCCTACCCCTAAGCAAAACATATCTTAGGATATGTCCTACTCCTGACACTCGAAAACCCGATAAACCATATCATGCATGCCGTGTTCGTGGAATCGTGTACATACTTGCATTTGAATTTAAATATGGCAATTGGGTAATTCACAATACATATAACATCGATAATTTGAGCAAGTCAATATTCATGCAATTTAGGGAAAGCAAGGAAACACACTATCATAGGCCCTAGGAATTTTCATAATTAATTAAGCATGCATCTCTTAATTTACAACTCATTTTATTCACCTTGGCATTTCATCAAACATGGGGTGTGTTCATTATGTATTAACCCTACATCATGCTTTTCTAGGTGGATTGATGTTCACATCACCCATGTATGTTTATTATGGATACAATGCCCTCCCCATTTCATTCATCACATCATTCACACGGCCTCCATTCGCCCAAATCCATCCTCACACAACCATTCCATTCACATCCCAATAGGTTCATACTTTAGGAAAACAATAAAAGGAAGGAAACAATGGGGGATATGAACTAGGAGGGTAGTAAAAGGTACCGATCTTGATAAATGAGGGAAGAAACCCCTTGCAAAAACTTGCGTGAGTCGCTGTCCTAGCTTGTGAAAAGTGCTCCTCACGAGCTTGAGTCGAGAACTTAAAGAAGAACAAGCTTGAGGATGATTGTGGGTCTTCAACCCTTTGATTTCTCCTCAAAAGAAAACCCTAGGTTTAGAAACCCCTTTCTCTTCTCTCCTTATCTCTCAAATCTGCTAAGTGTTGAGAATGAGCCCTAAAGACTCGGGCGAGCCTTATATGTAAAGGGTATAACACCCAAATGCTGAAAAACTCCTTAATGAAATTCTGCAAAAATGCGAAGACCGAGCGATCGGTGGTTATGACCGATCGATCGGTTGCCTATCGAGTAATTGGTGTTCTTGACTGAGGGATCAGTCAAAAATATACTCTCTGAAAAATTTCCCCATACAAAAAAGTTAACCAGTCGATAGCTACCGATCGATCGGTTTTGGACCGATCGATCGCTATTAATGACCGAGCGATTGGTGCTCTGTAGGTCCAAACTGTTTTGGCCATATCTTTTGACTCGTTCATCGGATTTTGACGATTCAACTTGCGTTGGGTTCGTATTTCGAAAAGGAACATTTATGATGTTTTAGAATTTTTAATTTCTCTCTTATTCATTGACCAAATTACCCTTAAAGTTAACTGATCCGCAAATGGAGTTCAGTAAACCGGATTTTTAACATATCCGACTTAGGAATCCCTCTTCCCAACACTTAACATTCTTTAAAATTTCTCCTGCCATAGGAATGAAAGATTACAAAGGCCTAAAGCCTTGGCACGGACTCCAATACATGGGCAAAATTTTCAGGTTTTTACACTTGGGAAGGCCGTGGATCCACTCGGCCGGAGCCATTCCCTCCTCACTGCATCAAATGATCAAATTTATTCAAGACAACCACCTGGTCATAATTCCGTCTGAGGAATTAGTAAGTTCCTTCAGGGACATCCAAGAGCTAGGTCAAGGAATAGCCTTCATTACCTACCAGTTTGAGCAGGTCAGTTCCATTGCTCAGATAGAACAATAGAATAGGCAAGCAATATGGCCATTTATCAAGATAATGGCCCGCATGAATTACCAACCAGGGGCAGGCCTGAGAATAAGGAATTAGGGGATGAAGAAGAGGTATACCCCTCCTCAGTACACTCCACTATTTGGATTAGGGTACAGGCCCAAATTCGAGGATTATCTCTCCAAATTCACCAAGAAAAATAGCCGGTTGGCGAAGACTGAATCCCGACCTCACATATCTGTAACCTTCCCAGTGGGGACATTCAAACCCTATCCAAACAACATACCTCTCACACCCGTTGCCAACACCTCAAGCCCAAAGCCCAGTACTAAATCTTCAGGGATTCTGGATCTAGAAATACTCAACATGGCCCAACTTTTTGACGAGCTGACTGTCGAAGATGCTGCAGAAATAGAAGAATTAGCAGGTGAGCAGGTCTGCACTCTCTCCAACAACGCCGAAGCATCCTCCAGTTGGCAAACACTAATTCGTTGGTGGACTGAGGCTCTCACTGTTGAAGCCATCCAGGGTCAGGGCAAGCAGCCAGATGCAGTGCAGGTTGGTTTAATCAAGCAGTGATCGGAGCACCACTCTTCTTCTCCTTCTATCTCTCTTTTGCTCCCGTTGCAAAAATCCAAGTGTTAGGCCACTATCGACCTCTTTTTGTTTGAGTCCATTTTTGTAAACAGACATGTTTTACCAATACAAATCGGATGTTTTGACTCAAAACCATGTTTTTTTAAAAAAACAAACAAACATTTCATATCGGCTGATGACGAAATCATACAGACTCTTCCCTCGGAAGGCCTAGAGTCCTGAAGCCAACAAAACAAAAAAATATCATCATAAGCATGCTAAACTAAGTTGATTGATTTGCCAAGAAATCGCCTCTGATAAGACTACCCCTAAAACCCTCTTTGAGCTTCTGAAGTAGAGTATGACTCAAAGCAGGATGAGGAACCGCCTCAGGAAATTCTGGACCTCCTTGACCACTGCGAAGGACTTCTGCAGTCAAACATTGAGGACACTGAGACAGTCAACCTTGGTTCCGAAGATAACCCCCAACTAGTCAGGATTAGCACAAGCATGAATTCTCAGTAGAGAACAGACATGATCAGCTTTCTGAAGAGCTATAGTGGTGTCTTTGCCTGGTCATATGCAGACATGCCCGGCCTAGACCCAGCATTGGTGGTACACAGACTGCCCCTGAACCCTGACGTTAGACCAGTTAAGTAGAAACTAAGACGGATAAGACCCGAATGGTCGCAGAAGGTCAAGGAAGAAGTTGAGAAACAGATTAGTGCAGGCTTCCTAGCAGTAGTAAACTACCCTGAGTGGTTAACCAACATTGTACTGGTACCCAAGAAGGACGGCAAAGTCTGAATGTGTATCGACTACTAGAACCTGAACAGGGTAAGCCCCAAAGATAACTTACCCCCCCCCCCACACATCAGCATTCTGGTCGATAATACTGCAGGGCATGAGACACTCTCATTCATGGATGGTTTCTCTGGGTACAATCAGATCAAGATGGCAAAAGAAGACATAGAGAAAACCTCCTTCATAACACCTTGGGGCATGTTCTGCTACAAGGTTATGCCCTTCGGACTCAAGAATGCCGGGGTAACTTACCAGAGAGCCATGACGGCGCTGTTCCATGATATGATTCACAAGTCGACTGAGATCTATGTGAATGACATGATCGTCAAATCTCCAACTGCCTGGCAACACCTAGAAAACCTGAAAAGACTTTATGACAGACTCAGAGAGTTCGGCCTGAGACTGAATTGGCCAAATGTGTCTTTGGAGCCTCATCAGGAAAGCTCTTTGGCTTTATAATCAGTAAAAGAGGTATAGAGATCGACCCAGTTAAAGCTAGAGCTATCATCGAAATGCTAGCACCCTGAACTAAAAAGGAGATCCACGATTTCCTAGGCAAAATTCAGTACATTAGTCGGTTCTTCTCTTAGCTTACTCTGATCTACGAGCTGATCTTCAAGCTTCTCCGAAAGAATAAACCGACAGTCTAGACAACAAAATGCCAAGAAGCCTTTGACAGAATAAAGCAGTATCTCCTCAATCCTCTAGTATTTGTGCCTCCTACACCGGGACGGCTATTGTTACTCTACATCTGTGTACAAGAAACCTCCATACAGTGCGTCCTAACACAACATGACGAGTTAGGCAAAACAGAGCAAGCCATCTACTACATCAGTAAGCGCCTACTAAAGTATGAAGAGAGGTACAGCCCGCTCGAGAAAACATGTCTAACACTGGTCTGGGAACCTCAGCATCTTCGGCACTATTTGCTTTCCTACCCGGTAATCCTGATCTCCCGGATGGACCCACTCAGGTACCTACTGGAAAAGCCAACTATCACCGGAAGGACTGCTCGATGGCTTATGATGTTGTCTGAATTCGACATCACGTACATGACTCAAGATTGGGGTACTTACACATTGCTCATAGATATGAAAATGTGTATACTTTGATTTTGATGAACTTATCTCTCAAAACTTAATATGTTTCTCAGCTATCAATGAAACTAGTTAGTCAGTAATGGGCATGGGGCTGGAGCAGTCCTGATCTCACCTAAGGGAGTACACCTCCCTATCTCAGTCAAGCTGCAATTCAGGTGTTCAAACAATAAAGCAGATTGTAAGGCATGCATAGCCGGACTGAAAGAAGCTTTGGGCATTGGGATTGAAGAGATCGACGTCTATGGTGATTCGTCTTTGGTAATCTGTCAGGCAAATGAATCTTGGGCCATTCGAGAAGTAAGGTTAGTCTCGTACTTGGCCTATCTCAACATGTTAATCATGCAGTTCAGAAGAATCAGCTTCAACCACAGGTCTAGGAACCATAATAGATTCACTGATGCACTGGATACTCTAGCTTCTATAGTACAAATCCAGAGGGGCACCATGCTTTGGCCAATCGAGATTCAGCAATAGGATCAGCCTGCCTACTACCTCCAGATCGAAGAAGTGTTAGACAGCAAGCCTTGATATGCGGACATCAAGCAGTATCTCGAGGATGAGACCTTCCCACTCGACGCTACCAAGACAGACCATCGAGTAATCAAAAGACTGGCTATTCAGTTTTTCCTATCATGGGGCATCTTGTACAAAAGGTCGCCGAACCTAATTTGGCTCAAATGCCTTGACTCCAGTGAAGTAGCACAGATAGTCGAAGAAGTTTATGGAGGAACTTGTGGCCCACACATGAATGGTTTGATGCTATCCAAGAAGATTCTCAGGCTGGGCTATTACTGGTCTATTATGGAAACTGACTGTTGCAAGCATGTACAGAGGTTCCACCAGTGCCAAATCTATGCCGACAGGGTCAATGCACTGCCAACAAGGCTACATAATTTTACTAGTCCTTGGCCATTCTCTGCTTGGGGCATCGACGTCATCAGACCCATAACACCGAAAGCATCTAATGGTCACCGATTCATCCTGGTTGCAATCGATTACTTTACTAAATGGGTTGAGATAGCCTCTTATACCAACGTCACAGCCTCTATGGTACAGTGTTTTCTGAAAAGGGATATCATCTGCCGATATGGGGTCTCGTATGAGATTGTGACAGACAATGCTCTCAACTTCTACAACAAGTGGATAACTGACCTCTGTTAGAAATTCAACATACAACATCACAATTCTATGCAATACAGGCCTCAAACCAATGGTGCGGTTGAAGCCGCTAACAAGAACATGAAGAAAATCATAGAGAAGATGACAACCAACTACTCTACCTGGCATGAGATGCTCCCCTATGAACTTATGGCCTATAGAACGTCCATTCAAACTTCAACTGGGGCAACACCATTCTCCTTGGGTTATGGTGTGGAATCAGTCCTCCCCGTTGAAGTACAGATTCCGTCACTCTAAGTGTTAATGGAAACAGAGCTGTCAGAAACAGAATGTGCATAAACCCGATATGAGTAACTAAATCTGATTGAGGAGTGACGACTGAAAGTCATCAATCACTCTCAGACCTATCAGAGGCACATGACAAAGGCATTCAACAAGAAAGTCAAACCGCGAAGAATTGAGATCGGTAACCTGGTTCTCCGAAAAATGTTGCCAAACCGCCCTGACCCAAGGGATAAGTTCACACCCAACTATATAGGCCCATACATCGTTCGAGACAAATTCTCAGGAAGAGCCATTCGGCTCGGACGTATAGATGACGAAGACCTCCCATGACCCATCAATATGGACAAAGTCAAAAGATACTACGCTTAGGGTCTAGATCTGATAGGAGCATTGCACTCGTAGAATCTCCAGAAAATGACAGGAGGCCATTTTTGGCACACTCCTTATCCCTTTTGATGTAACCCATTTACATATCAATCAAACCACTAGTTACCCCTTTTGAGCCTAACAACCCTTCTTTCATACAATCTTTCTAGGGACACCCTCCTTTGCCTTTGCGGCATTTGCCTAAACTACGTCAGGACTTGATCCTGTAAAAGGTACGTAGGCAACCTGACAAACCAGGTGCGGTCATAAAAACGGATCATACCTTCCCCAGTTTCCCCCTACGAAGTCAACTCCTCCTCAAAAGAGTCAAAATAGTCTCCGACTTCCCTACACAGAGCCAAATCATCCCCAGTGGAACCAAAGCCTCTCTAAAACCTCTCCCCACAGAGTCTGGTGGAGCAAAAATCTTCTTAACCTCCCCAGTCAAATCGACTCACAAGTGTATAAAAATTTTCATCAAAGGAAAACCCAAAATAGAAGTCGAAACATTTTCAAGAGTCAGACACTCCCCCCCACAGAGACAAATCTCTCTGGACCCTACCCTCGGTAAATACCTTGCAAAGACAACCTCTCCTCAAAAACTATCTCTAAACAGAGACAACCTCTCTCGCTCTCTCCAGCAGAGACAAACATCTCTCAAATTCCCCAATGGAGACAAAAAAAAAAAGCTCTCCACTAAAAATCCAAAGTACAAATCTCAAGAAAGTACAACGGAAGAGTTCCCCAAAAGATTAATTGCAAAATAGGAGAAATCCCCGGGTGTCCCAAACTTCGGTCCACTAGCCTACATTCCGTCCTACTCTAAGTCCTTGTAGATCCCTAGAAATTACGAGTGCAAGCGCAATATAACATCTACATCCTCAGCAGAAACATAATCCCTAACCCCCAAAAGAGTGCCATTCAGGGTAATGATGAGAGAAGACCTATTTTCCCCAATAGATCGCAAGTATCCCCAACCAGTCGCGGGCATGAGTGAAAACCGGCAACGGCCTCATTGCGCAAAAATTATGTGACCTCAGGCCTAGTCTTGCGACTAGGGACAAGAAAGGGACAAAAACAATTAGCTTCGCAGGCATGAGGAAAACCGGCAATGGTCTCATTGCGCAAAAATTATGCGAACCCCATTGACTTGGTCATTTCAAGAGTAAAAAAGGTGGAAAAAGTTGAAGAACAGTTTGGCAGCAAAGTCCGGCGGCAGTCAGTATCGTCAAACTCCCGATAATCCATCAGATGGCATGGAAGATCAGCTTCCCTGACACTAATCTTCAACAGAGTTCAAATCCCCAACGGTGATCCATAACAGTGTCATATCCCCAAACAGATCCACAACGGTGGTCTACAACGAATGCATCATTCCCTAGAGAAATCCAGTAGCACTCTTTTCCCCTCAGCAAGAGTTTAGAAGTTCCAATTGCTCCCCAGCAAGCTTCTCTCCAAACAGAGTCCGATCTCCAACAATAGTAAGACAACTAGGTCTACTCCCGAATATCCCCAGCATCAACAAAATCTCTTCTGGGTCATACTCTACTATCAGAGAGTAAAAGGTAGATTACAAAGTCCTCTAAGCCCTGACAAAGGTAATTTCCTGGCAAAGCTAAAAGCTAGTTGAACATTCTGGCTGTTAAAATAAAAAACTCTTACAAAGTCTGGCACTTTTATAAAAATGTTTTCCAAAACATAGTTTCTGACACCGAGATCTGATCGTACCAGCCTGCAGCAAACAGCCTCAACAAGACAATCAGAAGAAGCTGATAGCCAGCATCCCCACGAGTCGCAGTCATCAGAGTCATGAAAAAGCATTCTCGCCTTTATCCCTTGCATGACATCCTTATATAGCATCATACCTCGTGTGAGCAAAATCCTTGGCATCAATCATCTTGATCAAAATCCAGCACCCCTCGGCCCTACCAAAATCAATCTAGCAATTACCCCCGTGCCATGCCACAAACTCTTTCGACACCCCCGTGTGTCCTTGACATACCAGCTGAACTTTGACACCAGGTCAACTTGCCGAAACCTCACATGTTCGACATCCCGTGTGCTCCTTGACAATCTCATCATATTGCATCATTACCTCCTGCATGTCCCCTCGTTTGACATCCCCGTGTGTCCTAGACATCCTAGGTGAACTTTGAAGCCGAATCAACTTGCTAAAACTTTGCATGTCCAACATCTTGTGTGCTCCTTGATAATTTCGTCATACCACAACATTACCTCCTGCATGTCCCCTCTGTGACACCCCCATGTGTCCTTGGTATCCCAGGTGAGCATCGACATAACACATTTTGTCGACACCTCGCATGCTCGACATCCCACGTGTACCTTTTATAGTGTACACCACCAGCATGTCCCCCTTTCGACACCTGTGTGTCCTCGACATTTCAAGTGAGCGCCGACATAACATACTTTGCCGGCACCTCGTATGTCTTCCCTCCGACACCTCATGTATCCCTGACATTTTAGGTGAGCATCGACATAACACACTTTGTCGACACGTAGCATGTCCCCTTTAACATCCTGTGTGTTCCTGACACCCCGCATGTCCTTTAATCAATTTGGTTAAACTCATCAGGAAAGACACCATATCAATCAAACCCTGGCTAGCACTTCCGGGTCAGGCCGCCTTTCATTGCATCCATCAATCCCTTGCATAAGTAGTTCAAACTACTCTTTATCCCCACAGAGTTGCCTTAAGTACTTCATCTTTCCCAGCTCCCCCATGCCTTAAGCAGGTGTAGGCAGGCACATTACTCATTGCACCACCCGCACAACATGCATGCATAGCATCATCCCTTAGAAACTCATCTCGGTGTAAAAATAGGAAGATTTCAGTCTTTGCCATTCAATTGTCATCCTGACACTTTCCAGCAAAGAGAGACAGCTATAAGCACCCAATTTTTACACCCTGCTTAACCATGGTCATCCCCCAGTTGAGTCCCTAGCCAAGCCCTGAACCTTAGGCAAACTCCTAACCAAACCCTAGGCTTAACCCTAGCTAGGCCAAACCCTAACTAAACCCTAGGTATACCCAAAACCCTAGCTAAACCCTAGGTATACCCTAAACCCTAGCTAAGCCCTAGGTAACCCCTAAACCCTAGTTATACTCTAGGTATTCCCTAAAGCCTCAAACCCTAGAACCTCAACCTTTCGAGCTCAAGGCCCATTACCATTAGAACCCCTAAGCCCTAGCCAAAACCTAAGGCAAAGCCACACCGGCTCAAGGCCCACTAAACAGTCCAAAACCCCAAAAACCAAAGCTTAGGCCTTTGGTAGGCCCAAACTTCGGCCTACAACACTCTAGGGTCCACTAGGGTGGGGCCCACACCCCTCTAGTTCAAAAAACAGGCGGAAAAAGTTCCCAAAATGGCAAAATCCATCTGCTTTCAGCCCAAGTGTGCGAGGCCTGGCCCTATTTTGCAAAATAACTTAGGGTCGGTAATAGGATTACCAACACTCTCAAAATGCACTGTTTTGAGAGTGGCGGTAATTCGATTACCGCCACTACTAAAAAACCTGCAATTCGTATTTCAGCGCCCCTGCAGCCACCTGGGTTCCCTCTGGTTGGTTCCCCACGCCTGTTAAAATGCCCATATTGCCCCTGAGGGTCTCCCCCATCCTTCTATAAAAGCTCAGCCACCCCAGTTCAAACGGGACTCCAACTCATCCATAAGAAACCACTGCTCATATCCAACCAGCGCATTCCCTACCCTCTTTCCACCTTGAGGCAGACCCTTGGCCCTCCAGAGAGCATCCCAGTAGCCTCTTTGGCCTGTCCCCAGCCTCTGCAACACCACTTTGGTGCACCACGGTTTCTCACCACCATACCAAACCACCTCTGCCCACTTGAACTCCACCCAACACCAACCTTACCTAAGCTTCAGATAACTCCTCGACACTCCAGCAATCTCGTTAGGCTATCCCCATGCTTGCCCCAGCCAGCAGCCACCTGCAGCCACCATAGGAAGCAGCACGATAGTGTAGGGCTACCCCCTATCCTCTCACCTTGTTCTTAAGCTCTGTAAGACCCCCTGGTACTATTCCAGGGGGTCCATTATCATTTTATTTATGTTTTGTAGCATCCCAAGCCCAGGACAGGGACTCTATGTCTCATTCGTATACACAGGAAGATCCCTCGAGGTTTTAGTATAGGTCCAACCCCCCAATCTGCATGGTCACTCCCCAGGGGGTCTGGGGATCCCCCAGTCCATGAGGGAACCCCTGGACCCCAGCTGGTGCAGCCCCTCAGTGGGGAAATTCTTTTTTTTCTGCCAATCTATAAATGTCGGTAGAACATCTACTGATATTTTTGACCCTTCCCTGTAACTGCCCTTTAACCCTAGTTAGTTAACACCCTGGTCAGTTCCAGGGCCATGGTTAGGCAGCCTTGATTCTGAGCTAACTCCCCTCAAAATCCTAGACCTTAACTCAACCATTAACCAGGGTTAGTTCGCTTTCAATCCTGAGTTAGCAGTTTGGCGGTAAATTATTTACCACCAATACAGATTTTTGAACTCAGAGCCTTTGGGCCCCTGTGGGACCCACACCT
This sequence comes from Tetracentron sinense, assembly GCA_015143295.1. Lineage (NCBI taxonomy): Eukaryota > Viridiplantae > Streptophyta > Magnoliopsida > Trochodendrales > Trochodendraceae > Tetracentron > Tetracentron sinense. Next base: position 3,139,720 of record CM026567.1, on the reverse strand, counting down.
TGCATGCCCTGGGGCCCACATCAGACCCATTGGACTCCCCTAGGCTTAGGCTACCTCTCCACAAAGTTTCAGAACCTGACCTTTAGCTTAACCATGGTTAGCATATTCTTAAACCAAGGCAGTCTTACTGGCGGTGAATTGTTTATCATCAGTCCAAAAAACCAAACTTCTCTTACTGGCAGTAAACTGTTTACCGCCAATACAGACCATTTGTTTCAGTGAATTTGGGCCCCTGTGAGACCCACACCTAACCTGCTTTTGCGCCCACACAAGGCCAATTGGATTCTTGGGACTCCAGGCTATCCCTAAGTGCTTTTATTTTCCCCCGGTTCACTCTCTAACCTCAGTTAAACCCTTACAAATCGGGTTAAAAATCAGACTGAATGGAGGTAATCTGATTACCTTATTTCTAATTTTTAACTTTTTGGGCTTTACACTGGGCCCAGGCCAGGTAGGAGGCCATTTTAGGCTCTGCTATACCCCCCTAGGTCCATTTTTGGCTAAACTTGACCCTTAATCATGATTAAAACTACCTTCGGTTAACTTTTAATCGTAGTTAACCATCCCTTAACCCCACAAATTTTGGAAAAATCACAAAAAATCAGAAAAATATAAAAGACCAAAAAGTCAGTTTTTGGATTTTTTTAACCATGGTTAGCAGCCCTAACCATTGTTAACTCTCATTTAACCCCAGTTAGCAAACCCTAACCTCGGTTAAATCCGCTTTGGCCTACCGGACCTCATCCCTTAACCTACCGGACTTATCCTTGGCCTACCGGGCCCAACCATAGCCTACCGGGCTTGACTTCATATTTCCAACTGTGGTTAGTAACCCTAACCATGGTTAGTTTGACCTAATTCCGGTTAACAACCCTAACTTTAGTCAAAACTCTCTTTTGGGCCTACTGAGCCCAAACCCTAATCTACCGGACTAATCTTTAGCCTACCGGGTTCATACTTTGCACTTGATCAACCTCGGTCAATTTAACCCTAGTCTACCAGACTAACTTGTTAGCTACTCTTGGTGCACACACACACCCCTAGCCTTGGCACGGGCTCAAGTACTAAAACTACGCTCGGTCTGATCTCACCCCAATGTGAGTACGTAGGCAACCCAACCCGGGTTCGACCTTAGTTAGCTTTTCGTTCTTAGATTAGTATTAACTTAAATATTTTGGTATTTGATTAACAATCGAGATTAATTTGGCTTAAACCTAGCAAGTAGGGAATTACTGAAAAAGTGGAAGTGTCGGGGTGTCTAACCCCTTCCCCGGACTTAACCGAACCTCTTACCCTGATCTCTAATCGGAGACCCAAAGACTTTATCCAACATTCCCGGGAGACTTATCCATTCTGAATAAATAAGTGGTGACTCTAAACAACCCCGTGAGTGAAAAATTTCCACGCTCATAGTGGTTTAACACATGAGTTGATTTTGAAAAGAAGTTTTGATATTCTTTTTATTTTGCAAAAGGGTTGTACCCAAGTCCGGCCTTTTCAAAGACACATATTTGTTGGCCCAAAAGTCTCTCAAGGTTCTTTTCACCTTTAGACAAGGTGTGAGCAATTTTAGTCAAATCTTTGCCTTTGGCTTGAGCTCTTCACACTCACAAGGTGAACCTTAGGATGAATTTTGATTTTTTCTTAATTTTTCATTTAAAATATCATTTTCTTTTACAAGAGAGGTCTTATCATTTTGTAAAACTTCACAAGAATTTTTAAGAAAAGTAATGTCTTTTTTGAAAGATTTATTTATAGAAACAATTCTTTTAAATTCTAGGTAAAGCTCATCAAATGCATCCCTAATCTCATTATAAGAGAGGGATTCACTAATTGAAGAATTTATCTCATCCTCATTTGCCATGAGGCACAAGTTTGTCACTTCTTCATCACTTGAAGCATCCGATCCGCTTTCCTCGAAATCGTCCCAAGTAGCTTTCATGGCCTTTTTCCGGAACCTTTTGCTCTTCTTGAGTTGAGGACACTCCGTCTTGATGTGTCCTATCTTTTTGGATTCGTAGCAAATAATCGGTTCTTTTTTGCTTGTTTCACCTATGGATACCTCCTTGGTGAATTCTTTCTTGAAGGGCTTCTTCTTGAAGTTCCTTTTGTTTTTGAGGAACCTCTTGAACTTCCTAGCCATGAAGGCTATGTCTTCATCATCCTCACTTTCCTCTTCATCACTTTCTTCTTCTTGATGAGATGACTTGAGAGCAAGTCATTTCTTGTTCTTGGGCTCATCTTCTTGATGTCCCTTCAAGATCACTTCATGAGTCATCAATGACCCAAGAAGCTCATCCATTTGAACGTTCGTCAAGTCCTTGGCTTCTTGAATGACCGTCACTTTGGGAGACCATTCCTTTGGCAATGAACGTAGCACTTCCCTTACATTTTCTACACTAGAATAAACTTTACCAAGTGCCTTTAGTCCATTCAAAATATTAGTGAACTTAGTAAACATTTCACTAATTGATTCATCCTTTCCATTTTGAAAAGTTCATATTTGTGAACTAATATACTAATTTTTTCTTCTTTAACTTGGTTAGTTCCTACATATGTAACTTGAAATTTAACCCAAATCTTGTTAGCTGAATCACATCTAGAGACTTTATTAAACTCTTGGGGGCTAAGAGCACAATAAAGTTTGCTAATTGTCTTAGCATTAATTTGAATGAGTTTAATATCAGCCTCATTCCACTCTTCCTCAATGTTAGGAATTTTAACAGCATCAACTATTTTAAAAGAAAGATGTGGACCCTTGACTATAACTTTCCAGCATTCATAGTCAAGAGCTTGGATGTAATACATCATCCTAGTTTTCCAATAGTTATAATTTTCTCCATTAAACAATGGAGGTCGGGTGGTCGATTGGCCCTCTCTTAAGGTAGTAGCAAAGATGATTGCCATTTTATGATCTTTAACTCAAGATGGTTAAATCTAAAAACAGAGTACTTGGCTCTGATACCAATTTTTGCCCAGATAATGGACCCAAGAGGAGGAGTGATTAGGGTCAATGACAATTAAGAATTATAACTAAGTGATTAATGCAGAATTTAAATTTAATCACTAAAGCTACCAACAATAAACAGAGATAAAAATAGAGAGAGAGTGAAAATGATACCACACACAAGATATGTTATCGGGGTTCAGTAACTTGCCTACGTCCCCGCCTTTAAGCTTCCCGCTTTACGGAATTTCCCACGATTCCACTAATCGCACTCTTCTTTACGAGCAGAGAGTAAGCCTTTACAATCTTTTTCACAGACTTAGGATCCAACCTCTTCAAGAGAAACCCTCTCTTGGATACAAGAAGAACACTTCTTCAACTGGAGCAAGAATCCTCGATTCTTGACTTAAGCTTTTACAAAAATTTGGTGGATAGCAAATCCGAATTTGTAAGCTCCTAACTGAGTTGGATAAGAATGGAATTCAGTGCTAATACTCACTCAAGATTGATTGGAATTGAATGCTCAAATAGAGTGAGATTGGGATTCTAAGTTTTCAATGAAAAACAGAGTATTGATTCCTAGAAGATTGTAAGTAATGTAAGAATGATTAAACTGTGTTAGAATCATGTTTTTAGTTCATAAATAAGGTCTATTTATAGTTGGGCAACCAATATGGCCGTTGGGGATCATTTAATGCAATATAGTTGTTGAAAAACTAGCCGTTACACACATTTCCCGCAGGTACTTGTGGACAAGTGAGTGTGGACAAGCCTTGAGTCGTCACCGAGTGGGAACAGAAGCAATTGAAACTTTTCTGTTCTTCCACTCGTCGACAAGTCTCTTGCACTCGTCGACGAGTCCACTGAAATTTTTTAGGGAACTCATCTTTAATGAGACCAAAATGATGGGAATGGTGATGTGGTCTTTAAGCAGTCATTTTAAACATTTTTAGGCCCTTGGAGTGATGTCCAAATGATCTAGGTCTCCTAGGGTCAATCTAGGTAACCTTTGATCAATCATTTCCAATGTCTTGAGGACTTTTACAAGGTCCTAGACATTCTAAACTTTGACACTAGTCTTCAATGAGTGATGATCTTGCCATGGAAACTTGTGTAGCTTCAGATTTGACTTCATGACATTGTCTTGAGTCCTTGAAGCTTTTTCCCTTGAAATGACTAGTGCTTAGACTCTGACCTTGATGACGCTGAGTAGTTGAACTCTTCATATTCTTCTTATCATTAATGATGAGCTTGATATTCTTTTTCTCTGAAATTATACATTCTCAATAGAAATATTAGTACAATTAAGATCATTCAATTATTGTGTTATCATCGAAACTATTAAGGGTACCTAGAGTTGTAACCTTCAGGCTAACAGGACTAAATATTCTCGAAAACCCTATTGAGGTGGCTCAAGGTGATTAGCCCAGGCGGGATAAAAATATTCAAAAATATTACGCTCTCGCCTTTAAAACGGCGAAATTAGGATTTAAATCTTTCAACATGGCGCTAAGATCATTGGCGCGTTAAGTAGGGTTTGAACCCTAATTGCGCCATTTTCAAAGGCAAAACACAACAATGGGCTTAGGAATCATGTTGCACCTTTTAAAAAGGCGAGGAGCTTTAACAAAGGCATCTCGCCGTTTAAAACAGCAAGACTAGGACTTGAAGAAATTAAAGGCCTTCCCTGGGCCTTAGGTTGGATTGGGCTTTGGTTTTGACTTCTCCTTGGATACATCGGAGTTCGTACCGTATCTTGAGTCTCTTTCAATACTCGGAGCCAATGGGCTTTTTGGGCCCATGAAATCACAGGTCATGCAAAATAGGGTGTCTACAATACTCTTTGAAGTCCTGTAAACTTTGTAGTGGGAACTAATGTGGTTGATTTGTTTGTACCCAAAGTCTGGAATTCATTTTTCACGCTTAATAATAGGACTGTAGGGACACAGTGCATCTTGGATTTGGGCACTAGATATTTTGCAGTGAAGTGCCCTTGTTTGTACTCCTGTAGGCATGGAACCTCAGTCACAGCAATGTGTAATTTGATTCCAGATTCGCAAATACTGAAAATCTCAGAAGACCCACTGTCATGATATCCACATATACACAATTGCAGAAGATTTAGTATGTTCAAATCTTAAAAAACAAAATAGGAAAGGTGGTCAAAGAAAGTGGAGCGTCATAAAATTCACATGTAAAATTGTTTGGGAGAAAGTGCATACATCAAAATATCTTATTGATACAATATATATGGTTATATGTATTAAATATCTAAGATGAGGAAGTAAAGGAAAGAATTGATCCATATTTTGTGTAACTAAACTCTTTTTTAACTTTAAAAACTATATAATTGGCACCCTAAAGTTTTTATGAATTTTTGTACTTGATTTTTTATATTGATGTTATTTTTATTATGGTGATGTTTAATCTATTTATTTTATATAAAAGTAGGAATTTATTTTCATCATATTCTTTATGAACTTACATTTTTATGTGTTAGTTTAGTGACATAAGATGCAAGCCGTTAACAGAAAGAAAAATTAAGAAACTGGTACTTTGTCAATATCATATTTTCCATCTAAAAGAAATTGTTCTTTTTATAACTAGATCGTTAGTCAAGTTGTCCTTGCTTCTTTTAACAACCTCAAATCAATGGCCTCTTAATTGCTTAATAAGAGATCTTATACGAGAAGTAGATTTATAATGAATGTCATGCGGCCATTTGAGGAGTTTCAGATAACACTCTAGGAGGCATAATTCTTATACTTGTTTCTTTAGAAGTGAAGAAATAGAAGTATTGCGGAAAACAAATAAGAAGAACCAGAAATGCCCACAGAGCTCAGGAGCAACACAGTTGGAAAAGACATCTAATTTTTAAAAAAAAAATGAAATATGACCTTGTCTCCCATACTGCAGCTCAAGAGGTCCATTTTTTCATGGAGATATTGGACAATGAATCTATTGAGCCTCACGTATAAATCATGCTTCAGAATACCAAAATAAAGAGAAACAATACAAAAAAAAACCTTTGAGACTAGGATAATACTATGCTCATTAACCTTGAGATCCCACTCACTACTTTGCTCCATAGTGGGGACTTGGGGGAGATTCTTTAAATTGAGTGAACATGGCCAATCAACCCTTGTTCAACTCAAATAAGGATTGCTCCACCTTTTCTCAAAGTATTTAGTAAGGCAACTTTTAAATCAATTTCCATCTCAAAGATTAAGTGAAAGGTTCAGTAATTTTTTTTAATTATAACCATTTGTTTCCAACTAATGAGTTATTGAAAATGGATTTTGTGAGGTGTAAACTGAAACCGATACACATAGGGCAATACATCGGCGATGTTTTAATCCATGATATCGTTTATGAATGATGATTACAATAATGCCCTCAAAACATGATACAGTGTATCTACTCCCATAATAATAACATATATCACAATTGATTGAGCATAGATCGTGCAAGACTTCAAAGGTATCAACTTGGTAAATTTTTCTCGTAGTTAAGAGGTTGTCACTCACGGAGATACAATAGTTTGATTTGTTATTCTGTGTTTTGGGAGTTCTTTTACCTTCACTTGTATATTCCTTTAAACTTCCATTCAAAATTCTGTTATTGATTAGAGAGAACACGAGGCTAAGTAGTCTGTTTAGACTCAGTAGGCTTGCCTTTCTATTGTGACACGGTTTTACACATACCAGTTGAGGCAGGGGCATGGGGGCAGTTGCTCTCCCTAAACTTTTGAAAAAATATACCTGGTATACTATGTTGTTGTTTTATTTAACAGGGCTTAGCCATGAGGGCAAAGTAGTAACTGCTCCCTGAACTTTTGAAAACAAAATATATTTTTTATACTATGTTATTTAATAGAGCATAGCCATGGGCAAGGGGACAGCTGCCCCCATAAGCAAGGTGAAAAACTACCTGTAGGATATGTACGAAATATACGGATGAGATGACTGTACGAAATATACGGATGAGATGGCCCACAAAAAAAAATTTGGGGTTAGTATTATGTGGCTTATACATTGTTTTAAAATTTGTATTACTTTCTCATTGCAGGAAGTATTTAGACCTGTTGCTCCCCTTTTACTTTTTTAAACTGAGGAGGAAGCTATCCTCATCACTAATGATACCAATGCAAATTCTTTTTCCAGACCTTGGTGCATAATGTTTTATCTAGCATTAGGCCCTCTTGAACAGATTATTTATTATTAGCAAAAAAATTTCAATATAGGAAGCTTGATTAAGAAAATTATCCTTATGATGAACAAACCTCTTAGAATTTCTACATCAATTTCTCTTACAAAAATAATGATCCTGTGAAAGATAGAATAATAGAAGTATCAGTTGCAGTCAGATTCATGATTTCCTATAGACATGCAGGACTATCGGCTTACATAACTACTGCAAATGTTCAGCGTTCTAGGCGTGTATCTGAAGCTTTTGAATATGGACTGGTTGGTACCAATTGTAATGGGTAAATTTCGTAAAACCTAAGTGTGGTGACGACGAGCTCGTCCTCAGTGTGGAGTTATCATTTGAGTTCATTCACGTCCTCACTCTGACGACGGACCCGTGGTCTCGTGGACGACGATTCACGTCCTCACTCTGACGACGGACCCGTGGTCTCGTGAACGACGATTCCGTCCTCGTTCTGACGACGGACCCGTGGTCTCGTGAACGACGATCACGTCCTCGCTCTGACGACGGACCCGTGGTCTCGTGAACGACGATTCCGTCCTCGTTCTGACGACGGACCCGTGGTCTCGTGAACGACGATCACGTCCTCGCTCTGACGACGGACCCGTGATCTCGTGGACGACGATTCACGTCTTCACTCTGACGACGGACTCGTCGCCTTTTGTCCACGATCGCGTATCCTCACACGTTATAAGATCTGGCAGTGCCGCCCAGTCGCCTGGGACTGATCCTACCTCTGCGATGGTAGGTGGGTAACTTTGTCTTGGCATTAAATGGCATTTAATGCTGCAATTAATGCCAGTCACCTCGGACGAGTTCCTACTCTTTGTTTACTCTCTTTTGTGTGCAGATACGCGTGCAGTACGAATGACCGGGAAATCTATCTAAAATGATTACTGAAGTACACATCAGGGATTCGAGGTATGCATGGACATCAATGGATGCCCATGGCCATGGCAAAGGTGGCCTATATAAACCTTTGAAGAATAGTGAAGGAGTGGGGGGGCTAGTGAAAAAGGCTAAGATCTTCAAACTCTTTGTTATATTCTTACTGTTCATCATCTTCTACATCTACTGACTTAATCATCGGAGTACAGGTCAGGGTATCACACCCTCCACTCCAACCTTCTACTAGCAAACCAGAACTTGAGAGAAGCTGCTGCTGACGCGTGTCCTTTCGGTAAATTCCCCTCACAAAATTGGCGCCGTCTGTGGGAAAATCTTGACCGAAACCATCCTTTGCTCACACCACTTCTTTCAGTCAGCATGGCAGACCAAACTCCACATTCTATCATTGAGAACCAGCCCCTTCAAGCCATTTCGTGCACTCCTTCCACCGCGCAAACATTCGCATCAGGCCCATCTTCTGGACAACCAGAAAGGCCCATGACCATATCCGATCCCATTTTGTTACTATTACAACAACAACAGGCCACTTTGGCCCAGATAGTCAGCCAACAACAATCACTGCAGGAGCGGCTTGATGCTTTGGAGCATGGAAACTTGGAGATCGATGACGAATCTCCTAGAGGAGGCTCTGCAACTCGTAGACTCAATTTCCCTCCTTCTCCTCCCCCCAAGAAAACGGCCCCGATCTCGCCGTCTGTGCCAGAGAGTCTGGAAAGAAGATTCACTCTCACTCCTTCTACTGAAGAAGCTACCCACCCTCGTTCTCTTGGTGTACGTGCTGAACATCGAGATCTCCGTGTCAGCAATGACGGGTTGAATACGGGCCTGACCCTCAGAGACGTGGAAGCTTTGATTAATGCTCGAGTCAGAGGAACAACTGGTGGAGCCTCTCTCGATCAGTATGCTCAAAAATATAAGGACGAGGAGGAGACGTCTCCTTTCTCCAAGGAGATCGTCGAGTCCTATACCCCATCAAAGTTCACGGTCCCAAACTTTGTCAAGTTCGACGGGAGGAGGGATCCTATTGACCACCTGACCGACTTCAAAAATGCCATGGCTGTCCGTAACCCGGATGACAATCTCCTCTGCAAAGCCTTCCCTAGCAGCCTGACTGGAGCGGCTGCAAGATGGTTCCGTAATCTCCCCGCGGGGTCGATCAGGTGCATGGCTGATCTCCGGTCAGTTTTTATTGACCAGTACATCATCAACAAGAAAAAGAAAGCAGGTGCAGATTCCCTCTTCGCCATGAGAATGAAGTCGGCGGAGTCTCTTAGAGATTTTATTCAACGGTTTACCGATGAAGTCTCTAATATCGACAAGATTGAGGACTGCACTTGCATAGCGGCCTTCAAGAACGCCATACCCAAGAGTTCCAAACTCTATGAGTCTCTTGCCCTTGACTGTCCGATCAAGATGGACGAGCTGATAGTCCGTGCCTCTAAGTACGGAAGGATGGAGGAAGATATTGCGGCAACAACGAGGCCTAGAGCACGAGGGGTAGACGCTGTGGAATGGGGAAGCAGACCCTCCTCAAAGAGAGGGAAGAGATCGAAGTATGAATCATCTTCCAGTGACGAGGAACCACGCAGACGCATACGACAAGAAAAAGTTGTGTACGTTGAACGACAAGGAGGATCGAATCGACTCTCGCTGGGAATCCGCCAAGATGCAGACTCGTCAAGGAGAACGGATCTACGGTCCAATCTCCGGCGGAGGGACGACCGTGCCTATCAAGGACGGGAGGAATCCGGGCATTACAAGGAGAGGGAAAATCGAGCAACAGAAAGACGTCATTTCCCGTCTCGTGGTGGCCAAGTCAATTTCTCAGCAAGCCCGGCGACGATCATGAAGACGATGGAAGACAAGTCATATTTCGAATGGCCAGCGCGGACCGTTCGTGATGTCACCACGGGACCTAGGGCGCATGAATACTGTCAGTACCATAAATGCCATGGGCATCTCACTAATCGTTGTCGCATCTTGAGAGAGTACTTGGAAAGATTAGTCGGCGAGGGCTATCTGGGAGAATACGTGGACTCTGGGAGAGAAGAGGGGCACATGGCGGAACCCTCCACTCGGTCTCACGAGGGAGAGCCCTCTGGTCATGTGAGCCGAGGCGGAGAAGCACCAAAGGGAGTCATAAACGTCATCCATCGCGCTCGGGCACCGGAAGTGGACGTCGAGCAACAGTATCGAGCGAAGACGAGGAAGTTATCACACGTGGCAAAAGTTTGTCAGGTACGATCGACGACGAAGGAAGTCGAGCAGGCCCTATCGTTCACTGATCAAGACATGACAACTGTGGTTAGGCCTCATTACGATGCTCTTGTCCTGTCTATGAGAATTGGCGATTTCGACATCAGGCGAGTGCTTATCGACCCTGGTAGCGGAGCAGATATCCTGTATCTCCATGCTTTCGCGAAAATGGAGTTGGATCCGGCGGTTCTTGTCCCTGCACAGACCCCCTTGATAGGATTCGAAGGAAGTTCGATGCAACCCCTGGGAGAAGTCGTCTTGCCAGTCAAAGCTGGACCTATCACCCTATCCATCAGGTTCTCCGTTATCGAAGCTCCGTCCCCGTACAATGCTATCTTGGGGCGATGGTGGATTCACGAAATGAGAGCTGTTCCGTCTTCTTATTATCAGGTATTGAAATTCCCCACCCCGGACGGACCCCGTGAAATAAAGGGAGACCAGCTAGCATCGCAGAAGTGTGATTACGTCCCACCCAACCCGCTCAAATAGCAATTACAGGTCGGATCCGTGGAAAAGGAGAGCACGGGTGAATCACTGGTAAACCCTTCTGTTGAGCCCACGAAGCTTGTCAACCTCGGGACGGAGAACGAGCCGAGAATGCTACAGATCGGGACTTGTCTGACAGCAGATGAAGAGCGGGAATTGGTAAATTTTCTGAGGAAGAATCTCGACGTTTTCGCTTGGTCACATGAAGACATGACGGGTATCCGTCCTGAGATCATCTGTCACCATCTCAACGTGGATCCCGTGGTTAATCCAGTTAAACAGAAACCTCGTAGACTCGCTCCGGCGTACCATGAGGCCGTCAATGAAGAAATCGACAAGTTAATTCGGCACGGGTTCATTCGTGAAGTCCAATATCCGGAGTGGATAGCCAATGTAGTAGCTGTTCCTAAGAAGAACGGAAAAGTCAGGGTCTGCATCGATTTCACCAATGTTAATAGAGCTTGCCCGAAAGACTTCTTCCCGGTTCCCAGAATCGACAGACTAATCACAGCGACCGCGGGACACGAGATGTTGAGCTTCATGGACGGGTATTCAGGTTATAATCAAATCCTCTTAGCGGGGGACGATCAAGAGAAAACGGCCTTCATAACGGAGCGTGGCCTGTTTTGTTACCGGGTCATGCCCTTTGGCCTGAAGAATGCCGGAGCCACTTACCAACGATTGATGAATCTGATGTTTGGACCCTTGCTCGGTAAATCGGTGGAGGTGTACATTGACGATATCGTTGTGAAAAGCCGAACTCGGGTCTCTCTTGTGGCTGACCTAGCGGAGCCGTTCTCTATTTTACGTACTTTCAATCTGAAGTTAAATCCTGAGAAATGTACATTCGGCGTCGCCTCGGGCAAATTCCTCGGCTATCTCGTCAGCCAACGGGGCATTGAAGCAAATCCCGCGCAGATCCGTGCTCTGATAGATATGCCGGAACCGAAGACAAAGAAAGAAGTTCAAAAACTGACGGGACGTATCGCAGCTCTCAACCGGTTCATATCAAAGTCCTCTGATCGATGCAGACCTTTGTTCGAATTGCTGAGAAAGGATTCCGTCTTCAGATGGACCGAGGAGTGTTCCCAATCTTTCGCCGCCTTGAAGACGTATTTAGGCTCCGCACCGATCCTCTCTGTACCTGAATCTGGTGAAGTACTGTACCTCTATCTCTCCGTCTCGGAACGAGCCATTGGTTCCGTGTTGCTCAGAAATCACGACGGCGTAGAGAAGCCTGTTTATTTCGTCAGCAAAACATTCCACAAGGCAGAATCCAACTACAGCAGAATGGAAAAGGTATGCCTGGCTCTTGTCTTTTCCGCTGAGAAGTTACGTCGTTATTTTCAGGCACACACCATCGTCGTCATCACCACGTACCCTTTGAAAATTGTGTTGGGACGACCTGAAACCGCGGGACGCATGTCAAAATGGGCCGTGGCGCTGAGCGAGTTCGATATCCAATATCAGGCCCGAACCGCAGAGAAGGGGCAAGCCGTTGCAAGCTTCTTAGCCGATTTCCCCGTGGAGGAGGCCGAAACTTCAGCGGAGACCGACCGTCACGAACTCCCAGACGACGCGGAGGCGGATTCCATTGTAGGAACAGGGACTGGAAACGGAACGAAACTGACGGCGTGGTGCGATTGGCTCTTGTATGTTGACGGGTCGTCTAATATCAGTGGTTCGGGACTAGGTGCTGTTCTTGTCAGCCCTGATCATGTTAAAGTGCAGAAGTTGACGCGCCTTGGTTATGCTGCCTCCAATAATGAAGCTGAATATGAGGCGTTAATCCTTGGGTTGCAGAGTGCCCGAGAATTGGGAGTTTCTAAACTCCGGGTGTTCTGTGATTCACAGCTCGTGGTGAACCAAGTCAACGGTATCTATGAATGTCGGGATGAACGGATGAAGCGCTACGCTGCATTTTTACAAGAGCAACGGAGGGCCTTTGATGTTCTCGAGATCAAACATGTCAGAAGGGACGATAACAGGCATGCCGATGCATTGGCCTACCTCGCCTCGATGATGCAAACCGATGAGCCCAAAACGATCCTCATAGAGTATCAAGAATACCCCTCCATTGAATTGCAAACGCAACGCACGGTGTTGTCTGTAAGTCAAGTGCCGAGCTGGATGACGGGCATATTTACCTATTTGAAGAATGGAATCCTCCCTTCTGATGCAAAGGAAGCAAGACGAATACAATATAAAGCTCCCCGTTACACCCTTGTGGACGGAGAACTGTATCGCAAATCCTTTGGAGGACCTCTTTTGAGATGCGTGCATCCGGAAGATGTAGAGAGAATTTTGGCCGAGCTCCACGAGGGGATTTGCGGCATCCATTCAGGAGGACGGACTATCGCTCATCGTGCTCTGGGGCAAGGATATTTTTGGCCTTACATGCAAGCTGACGCACAGAAATACGTACAAAAATGCAGCCAGTGTCAGCGTCATGCGAGGTTGATTCATGCTCCCGCTCAAGAACTCAACATCGTATCTCAACCTTGGCCTTTCGCTCGTTGGGGACTTGACATCGTGGGACCCTTCCCCAAAGCTCCCGGTAATTTAATTTTTCTGCTCGTGGCCACGGATTACTTCTCCCGGTGGATCGAAGCTGTTCCCCTGGCGCGTATTAGAGAACAAGAAGTGAAGAAATTCTTGTGGGAGCACATTATCTGTAGATTCGGCATCCCGCAATCCATCATTTCTGACAACGGGAAGCAATTCACAGGAAAGCTTATCGCCGACTTTTGCCAGGAGTTGAAAATCAAGCACATCTTCTCTTCTCCTTATTATCCTCAAGGGAATGGCCTTGCCGAAGCAGCCAACAAGAATATTTTGAATGCCCTCAAGAGAAGACTGGAAGATTCCAAGGGAAAGTGGACCAGCGAGTTGCACAATGCGTTATGGGGATACCGAACAACACCACGGAGCCCTACGAACGAGACCCCGTTCTCTTTAGCATACGGGGTGGAAGCTGTTATTCCCACTGAAGTCTTTCTGCCAACAACACGTTCACGGAAGAAACACGGAGAGGAAAACAAAAATGTCGAATTAATGGCTATTCACTTAGACTTACTGGAAGAAAAACGGGAAGACGCCAGCATTCAGATGAAACGCTATCAACAACAATTACGAAAGGCATACAACAAGAAAGTACGGAAAAGGACGCTTCAGGTCGGAGACCTCGTTCTCCGAAAAGTCTTCCAAAATACACGAGAAATCAACAGCGGAAAGCTGGGTCCCAACTGGGAAGGGCCATATATCGTGGACCGTGTCGGGAGTCCCGGGGTGTACTACCTTAAAGACTTACAAGGTAATGTAATTCAAAAATCATGGAACATTATGAATTTAAAACAATTTTTCCAATAAAATTGTGTGTTATGAACATTTGTTAATGGCATGAGATCAGTCGTTTTACTTACATATTCATTACGTTGTAACACATTCTAGACGAATTACGACGACGAGTGTGTTTCACTCGCACAGGGTACTCACCACGGGACACAGGTGGCTCATACTAAGGAATTACCATCTGAGCATCATAGCGGCTTATACTAATGGAATGTCCTCTGAGCATGGTGTCCCATCACGAGTTACCACGGCGAGCGCATCTCGTACGAACAGGGTACTCACCACGGGACACAGGTGGCTCATAAAAAGGAATTGCCATCTAAGCATACCGGTGGCTTATCTAATGGAACGTCCTCTGAGCATGGTGTCCCACCACGAGTTACCATAAGTTCGTCCTTATGAAATGGACTTGTTGTCAAATTACGTCCGTGGAGTTAAACCGCTTCTTTAACGACCCGTTATTTTCATTATGAGATTTATATTCAATGACGAGTTAATTATGTGCTATGTCTTATCATATTCAATGACGAGTTAATTATGTGCCATGTCTTATTTGAACGAGATGATTATACCGGACCAGTCGGTTGCAACACAGCGGTCATAAAAGGAGATACATATAGAACAAAAGTTTTTTTATTGATACAAGGTGAACGGGAGTACATCCGATACAAAATTGAGAAGTAAGAGATGGAAAGGAGGAAGATCAGTCTTCGGCAACGTCGACGATCACGACAGCGTCATCGGGAACGGTCGAGACGTCGTCAGCAGCAGCAGCAGGGTTGGCAGAGGCGATTTCCGCAGGAGCCTCGGGCAGGACGGGAGATGGTCCAAGAGAAGACGAGAGTTGCCCCCCTCCTTGCACCTCGGGTTCTTCGTCAGGCGAGATCTCCATACCCACAGCCTCAGAACGAGTGGCCTCATCTTTCGACTGTTGGGGAGACTCAACTAGTCGTCCCGATTCTCGGAGCTCGTTCATGATTTCTCTCTCCGTCTCCACCCGATCTTCAGTTATCAGCCGCTCCATCTCCGTCTGGAAGTGGGCTCGTAGAGACTCCGTCAAAGCCTCCTTGGCGGCTTCAACCTCCTTGTCCCTCGCGGCCATGGCCTCCACGAGTTGGTCGGCCAGTGCCGCCTTCTCAGCTTCCGTTGCTTCTAGCCGCTGTTGAAGAGAGTTCACGACCTCGTCCATCTCACTGATCCTGAGGATGGACCTCTCGGCCTGTTCCACTGCCGCCTTCTCTCCTTCCATCGCCTTACGGGCCTCGTCCCGAGCTTTGTCCCGCTGTTTCACAGCCGAGACAATAGTGCCTTTGGCAGTCCGAAGATCCGCTCTGACAGACATCAGCTCGTGATTCAGCCGTTTCATGTCCTCGGCTCCCCTCTTCTCCAGGTCAAGGACCTTGTCCCTCAGTCCGTTGGAGGTACGCCTGTTCTCGGCGGTAACCTCGTACATCCCGGCAAGCATGTTGCCCAGCTACAAAAGAAGAAAAAAAAAAATGTTAAAAAAAAAAAAAAAAAAAAAAAAAAAAAAAAAAAAAAAAACGCGCAGAGAAGAGAACGTACCGTGGCAACAGCTCGGCTCGCAGCACTGAACATCCCCATCCAGTGCAGGTCCCTTGTTGCGGCCATATCCGCCGGGAGTCTCATCGCCAACATCATGGATGTGGCGATAGAGTCGTGCTCCATCGCAGAATGAGCAACGGTAGGACGGGTGTACCCTCTAGGGAAGACGGGATTCCAGAATTCGGCGGGCCCCCCCCTGGCAATCCTCTCTCGAGGAGGGGCAGAAGACGAAGCCACATTTGCGGCTGGGGAAGGAGCAGAGGCCGGGACGATCTCCGGGGCAACAGTCTCTGCCACGGAAGACGGAGCGAGCACAACCTCCGTGGGAGAGCCGCTACTGACGATTGGAGACTCCTCCACGGGGACACCACTCCCCTCGCCAACCGTTGCTACTTGAGTAGGTGGCGCCTCGGCAGATGCGCGCTCTCGGACCCGCCGGTCATGCTCAGCTTCTCGCCGAGCCTTCTTCGCCGATATAGCCTTGAGAGCTTCAGCTCTCTCCCTTTTCTCCGCCCTCTTCTCCGCTGAAGATAAACGGGAAGGGCGAGGAGGACGAGTCAAGGCCGGAGCCTGTGAGGATCGCGGAGAAGGTTGGTCTGCCATTTCTTCTTCTTCTCCAAGAGCAGCTGCCTGTTCGAGCGGTCTCTTTGCCGACGGACGAGCTTGTCGACGAGATTTTTTGGATTTAGTCCCTACTGTTGCAGCGGGCTCTTTCTCTCGAGTCGAGGACGGTCTCCAGGTAACGTAGGCGTCCCCTTTATCGTCGCGAACTCTCCGGAGCTCGTACTCTTCTTCCGCGGACAAGTCAGGGAAATGTACCTTTGAAGCCTCTGCAGAAAAAGGAAAATATCATTAGCCATGTGGCAAGAACATGTTATCAAAAAAAAACCGGCAACGGAAAAAGAATAAATGATAGCAGACCTGAGGTAAATTCGTGGGGAACAGGACGGGCAGTCTCTGCCCTCCAAGCACCGGAGACCACGAAGGGCATCTCCTTCCAACCCCGTTCCACGTCGGGGAGGTGTGCGACGATGTCGGAAACTTTGAGTTTTTGTCTCCAAGTGAAGAACGTCTTCTCTCCCTCCTTCACAACCCCGGGACACTTCACGGCGAAGCGGAAGTGGAAAACGTGCCTGGCTTCCACGTTATACCCGTCTCTGTTGAACTTGTCCATCAGAGACATGTACTTGTAGAACTTCGGGTGCATCTGCCCCGGGGCAATTTGAAGGGCGGACAGGACGGAATCCGTGACGGGAGAGAGGGGAAATCGAAGTCCAGCCTCGAACTGAGCGAGGTAGACGATTGTGCAAGAAGAACGATGGTCGGGAAGAACGTCTTCTTCCCCGAAATGGAGGTGGACGTGAGAAGGTATTTGGAAAAGAGTTCTGTAGTGGTCAAGTGCGTACTTAACCACTGGTCTGGTTTTGGATGTGGAAGCGCCGGTGATAACACCGTGAGGGGCACTGCCTGAGCAACTAGCCTCATCGGCACTGTCTATCCTAACTATTTCGGCAGACATGATTACAAGCAAGGAGAAAAAGAAATATAGGGAAGACAACTACAGAATAAAAAAGAAAGAAGAAGTTCTTACCGAAACTGGATTTAGGAAGCAAGGGGAGGCACGACCGGAGAAGGAAGAAAACCAGAACAGCAAATCGTCGGTGAGGAGAAATTCCGGCAGAGTAACGGGATGCAAAGATTCAAGTGAAGAAGAAGTACCAGGTCTTCGGTACTTATAGGCCAGACCATGATTCTGAGGACGATAATGACCTCAATCTGTATCGTACGCGTGTCCACGCATATAGACAGCCCGAAGGACAGGATGGTCTTTTGACCAAATTAAGTAACCGTCGGGAAACACGAAGCGTCCAGAAGATAATGATGACAGCCTGCTAGGCATTTATGATGAATGACGTTTCGGCACGCGCAATACAGCTGGCACGACGCTACATCTTCGCGTACAGAGTATGTGACCTATCATCATTCTGAGGTGAGCCGTATCTTCTCCTCCAATGTTTCGCTATATTTATGACACTCCGAACCACGTTCAAAGTATCATAAAGGGGCAATTTGTAATGGGTAAATTTCGTAAAACCTAAGTGTGGTGACGACGAGCTCGTCCTCAGTGTGGAGTTATCATTTGAGTTCATTCACGTCCTCACTCTGACGACGGACCCGTGGTCTCGTGGACGACGATTCACGTCCTCACTCTGACGACGGACCCGTGGTCTCGTGAACGACGATTCCGTCCTCGTTCTGACGACGGACCCGTGGTCTCGTGAACGACGATCACGTCCTCGCTCTGACGACGGACCCGTGGTCTCGTGAACGACGATTCCGTCCTCGTTCTGACGACGGACCCGTGGTCTCGTGAACGACGATCACGTCCTCGCTCTGACGACGGACCCGTGATCTCGTGGACGACGATTCACGTCTTCACTCTGACGACGGACTCGTCGCCTTTTGTCCACGATCGCGTATCCTCACGCGTTATAAGATCTGGCAGTGCCGCCCAGTCGCCTGGGACTGATCCTACCTCTGCGATGGTAGGTGGGTAACTTTGTCTTGGCATTAAATGGCATTTAATGCTGCAATTAATGCCAGTCACCTCGGACGAGTTCCTACTCTTTGTTTACTCTCTTTTGTGTGCAGATACGCGTGCAGTACGAATGACCGGGAAATCTATCTAAAATGATTACTGAAGTACACATCAGGGATTCGAGGTATGCATGGACATCAATGGATGCCCATGGCCATGGCAAAGGTGGCCTATATAAACCTTTGAAGAATAGTGAAGGAGTGGGGGGGCTAGTGAAAAAGGCTAAGATCTTCAAACTCTTTGTTATATTCTTACTGTTCATCATCTTCTACATCTACTGACTTAATCATCGGAGTACAGGTCAGGGTATCACACCCTCCACTCCAACCTTCTACTAGCAAACCAGAACTTGAGAGAAGCTGCTGCTGACGCGTGTCCTTTCGGTAAATTCCCCTCACACCAATTAAGGATCAATCTCTAAGGAGGTGAGTGTTCTCTCACATCCAACAAAGGAAAAATGGAGTTGTACTTCATGATAGAACCATACCAGTTCTCCTTCAATGTAGATGGCACCATTTGGAGGAGCTCGGATGAGAAGGTTCCAATATTTGGAAGTAAGTATATCTGTAATATCCCGTATACAAATTTTATTGACATTGATTAACACATCTTTTATACTGTGGTGGCAGACCAAAATTTTTCCTTCGTTTTGCAAATTCCTTCAATAGCAAGATAATTTATACTGGTAACTGTGTTTTTACTTGCCAACACAGGTAGTTACCACTGCGAGATGAGATTGTCCATGAATGAATGTAAATAGGAGGGGGTGGTCTCAAGTACTTGGATGCAACCTGAAGTGTGCTACTCAAGGATGTTGTTCCCTTTTTCGCGAGCGTCGAGATGGAGGTCGAACCTGGTAGAGGGGCTTAACATAACATGCTATTTGGCTAGACTGTTTAGGACAAGAGGTCCATGCTTAACCCACTTTTTTGTGCTTCTTCCTTGGTTCAATTCTATCCCCACCAGAGGCGGAGGGTTTGTCGTCATGAAGCGCTAGGACATAAACAAAACATGCATTAAAATAAGCTCCTTTTCTTCAAATGTTTCCCTTCGGATTCCCCAACCCTTCCATTCACAAACAAATTACATTTTACCATACAATCTTGCTCCCAAAATAGGGATGAAACCTTATCTATGCCATGCATTTGAATAACCCGTGGAATTCATTTGGGCCCGTAAAGAAAACCCATGAAACAGTTCCTTCTTCTTAACCTATGGCAAAAAAAAAAAAGAGTCTAATCAGAGATGTTTGGATTAATACTCACCAACTAGGGTTAATGACAGAAGTTTTTGCCATCAGATCAAATAGCTTGGACATTTTTTGTTGGACTTTTTTTTCCGTGTCTCAATAGAATCATTTGGATGTATTCTTTCAGATTTCAAAAATACCGGTTGTGTATTTTTTTAAAGGAAAATGCTAGTGGGACCGTTTAGGGCCGAGATCACCCTGAGGCCTGAGCCCGTGCATGATATGTATGGGCCTCCAAACGCAAAAAACCAGATTCAATTTTTGTTTTTTTTCAGTGGGCTCGGGGTGGTCTCGGCCCTAAACGGTCTCACTAGCATTTCCATTTTTTTAAAGGGCGCACTACAAGTTGCAGTGAGCTATGCCTTTTAGAAACCCTCTATGAACTCATGCGATGCAAGGGTAGAAAGCAAGAAGGAAGAAGAAAAAACTTGGGCAAATTATTTATACAAAATACTAACAATGAATTCTTACATTTTAATACTTAAACATACGTAAAATCAATATTTTTGTTGCTCAATTGATAAAATCAATAGAGTTAATGCTGTCTAACTAGGGTTTTAGAAACCCCATTAAACCCTAGTTTGTTTTGGTCGTGCAAGTTGTTCATGGCGGATTTTTCTTCTTCACCTTCTCTCTAATGGAGGTCATTTAGTTTTGGCAATTGAATCTTTGGCGGGTTAATAATTCTTGACAAATTATCCAAAAAAAAATGCCCCAAATTTCAAAATTGGTAGAGATAAAGTATGGGTTATAATGGAGACTATGGCGGACATTGGGCCTCAATTAAGTCCTGATATTTTGGGCTGCACAGAAACAAACTTATGCCTTTCTTAGGCCTTATTTAACCTGGCCTGAAGAACTCAGTGAGGCCAGTGCTGACCCAAATGTCATTGTCAGCTCAAGCCTTAGCCCACGTGCTACCATGTCCTGCGGCCTCGGATTGTCTCTGGCGAAGCCAGAAACACCTTGTCTCAGGCAACCATAGAATAGGGGACAAGTTGTGGAGAAGTCAAAATCATGGGCTCCATGATTTTGACTTCTCCACACACTATATGACACATGGCGATAAGGTGTTCAGATAAAGGGGGAGAGATATTAAGTGAGGAGAAGTCAAAATTATGGGGAGAAAATGAAATGACTTCTCCCCTGTTTTATCGCCACATGTCCCCTATTATATGGTTGTCTAGAGGGGTTTCTAGCTTTGCCAGAGACAAGGCCGCAGGACATGGCAGCACATAGGCTAAGGCTTGAGCTGACAATGACATTTGGGTCAGCACTGGCCTCACTGAGTTCTTCAGGCCAGGTTAAATAAGGCCTAAGAAAGGCATAAGTTTGTTTCTGTGCAGCCCAAAATATCAGGACTTAATTGAGGCCCAATGTCCGCCATAGTCTCCATTATAACCCATACTTTATCTCTACCAATTTTGAAATTTGGGGCATTTTTTTTTGGGAATTTGTCTAAGAATTATTAACCCAGCCAAAGATTCAATTGCCAAAACTAAATGACCTCCATTAGAGAGAAGGTGAAGAAGAAAAATCCGCCATGAACAACCTGCACGAACAGATTGAGACCAAAACAAACTAGGGTTTAATGGGGTTTCTAAAACCCTAGTTAGACAGCATTAACTCTATTGATTTTATCAATTGAGCAACAAAAATATTGATTTTACGTATGTTCAAGTATTAAAATGTAAGAATTCATTGTTAGTATTTTGTATAAATAATTTACCCAATTTAATTCTTCTTCCTTCTTGCTTGCTACCCTTGCATCGCATGAGTTCATAGAGGGTTTCTAAAAGGCATAGCTCACTGCAACTTGTAGTGCGGGCAGTTGAACTTATAGCAAACCAATCGGCCAGGTATGAAGCAGCTCTGAGTTCACTCAGACTGAGTACCGAGTCGACCACCATTAAAAGCTAATCAATTTGATTTCCTTTCTAAAAGTGCACGACCCATCTATCAGGATGGAGTGTTGCACCATCCTAGCAATCCTTTTTATCCACTTGAGAGAGAGAGGCCCATTAAAACTTGGAAAATAATCACCTCCTCACTAGTGGAGCGAAGGAAGGCGTCTCGTCCCTCCTTTTCTCGCCACGTCTCCCTTTATTAACTCCTTTTAACTGTGGTTAAGATTTACTAATCCTTAAGGTTAAAGCATCTAACCTTGGTTTTTAGATTAAAAAAAAAAAAAAAACTAACCTCAAGAGTTAAAACTTGTTAAGCATATAATCCAAGGACAGATAAAGGAGGGGGTGAGGAGCAATAGTCTGCTCCTCGCGAAAGGAGAGGATTACTACTCTTTAAGACTCCGGAAAGGAAATTTTTGAACAGACCGCACATTCCTGAACCTTTTTAACATCCACCAACTGTTGTTAAGATTCACTCATCCCTAAGGTTCATCTATCTAACCTTAGTTTTTTAGAAAAAAATATTAATCATAATTTAGTTAAGCTTAATTATAATTAAAAGAAACACGGGACACAATGATCAACTAGATAACGGAATGCGGGGTTAGCTAATCACAACTCTAAAACTACACACGATGGATCTCCTCAACAGTTGCAACCCGTTCGTTTGGACGTTAGGTCACTTGCCTCATTAACTTTAGTCGGTCAGCATTAACTAATTGCTAGTGTTAATGTTAATTAAAATTATGTTACTTTTTACTTTTCTTAAAGAAGGAAATAACAAAAAGTTGCAAAAGAGTTACGATCATATTCAATTACGATTGAACTCAGGAGAGTTCAATTGCACCCACAAGTAATATATGTCCCTTTTAACCTCATTAACTATGGTTAAGACTCACTAACTCTTAAAGTGCGACAATCTAGTGATTTTTGTTTAAATATTAATCTTAGGAATTGAAACTTCTTAAGCAGAGCTTTAAAAAAAAAAAAGCAGTTAAAGGGACTCTGTGAGTGCCACTGAATTCTCGGGCCAAATATTAATGTATCAGTGCCACAACAACACAATACCCGACGGGTTGCAAGAGTAGAGGATCTGAAGAGTGAAGCTTACAATCAAATATGAAGATGGGTCCTAGAAAGTCAGCTTGAAAGGAACATATCCATAGCAAGGAATTTATTCTCTAAAGCATTTATAGATGCTTGAAATTTAAGCTAACATACCCTTAAGATTAAAACAACCATTTGATATGGTTTGAAACATAATGAACTAAAAGTTAAATACTGACTTTGCTGAAATGTATTAAAATTGGATAGCTACGTTGCACGTGTTTCCTGATGAGGAATCTCCAAATCTATAATAATTGGTTTTTCTCCATAATGGGGGAATAAAGCTACAGTGCTCCCTGGAGGCTAGGGTTTGTGCGTGGCTTAAAACAGTCTAGGTGAATATTTTTAAAGTGACTACATTCTAAGGGCTTTGCTATGCAGAGAGCCCCACGGCCCGATCCTTTGAGGTAGGGTTTGTACTGTACCTTATAAAACACTCCATGCTAGCTAGTGTTTTGAGGCACCTAGAGTTTATTTCAAAACCCTAGGCACCTTAATCACTGTATGGAGAGTTTTAAGTAGGGGTGTATTCTATTAACAAACTGATTCTATTGAATAGCTTGGATGATTACATTGACTCCTCATTCAGGATCATATAGATATCACATGAGTCTCAAGATAGAAGCAGCATTATCACATCATAATCAAATCTTAATCAAATTTTAATCAAATCTAATTTTAATCAAATTCTAATCAAATCTAGGGGCGTTTAATAAAATTTATCCAATAAGTGCTTTCTAGTTAAGAATTAAGAGCTATTTATAATGATAGGATGGTCTAAAAATCTACATTGTTCGTATATGTAAAATAAGATCTATTTTCAAAAAGTAGCTTCAGATTGCTTATTGAATAACTGGTAAAATCAATATCTCATTAATCACTTTATTACAATAAGACATTCTCTTACTCCTCAAACACACGAGGATCGATCTTCATGGGTTTGCCACAAGTCGAGTACTTCTCACCCTTAATCTTCCTTGATTTGCTGATGAATAATTAGAACATTGAATTGTGCTTGGTGGTCACCGCCAATCTGTGAAATCCATCTTTGTCACCACCTACTAGATCAGGCTATCATGATCATCTCCTAAAGCACATGAAGTATGATCCACGATTTAATGAAAACTCTCATTGAAGAGGTCTTCCATAAATGAAAAAAAAATTAGAGATTGTGAGACATGAGTATGAGTATGAGAACTGGAGGTTGGAAATGTATAAATGATAATGGTAGGATTTTTATTTAAAACAGAAAAACCCCAAAATTTTCACACACAAGGGCAGTGGCAGCACCACCTACTAGAAAAGAGAAAAACAATAGCTAAGAGGTCACCAAAAGTTCAAGCTAAAGTTTTGGCTCAGCTCATTGGCTTAGCTCGTTCAAGCTAAAGTTTTGACTCGATCAAGCTTGAAACTATATTTAAGTTGAAGTTAAGCTAGACCCTATTTAATTCGGTTGGGCTCACAGCTTAGTTGGTTTGAGGCTCAATCACTTCGATTTGAGTATTAATTATAACATATACATTAAAATAATAATCACTTATAACAATAAAAATAATAGTAATAATAATAATTATTATTATTATATGTTAGAGTACATGTATAATATGATAATCAAATCCGTAATGCTAATCAAATCTCAATTTCATTCTAAATCCAAATCTTTCTAATTGTGATGATGATAATGATATGGTGCATCTCATGCATATCATAACCATATAACCTATATAACATATCCCCAATTTCAAGGCACATGCAAGCTCTAGCCTCCACAAAGCTTTATTAGCTTTATTTTATTTCAAAACCCTGGGAACTTAAAACATTAACTTGGATTAGCCCTTGCCTCAACAAGACAGGGGCTCCATGGTAAATTTAGACTAATGGATTAGAGAAGTGCTCAAGAAAAAACAATCTGCTATATAAAGGGAGAGTCTAGAGTATAGTCATGTAGACTTTAAATATCTTCTTAAAAAGTATTATTATAAACATGGCACACATGCATGGAACAGAAACATACTATTCAGAGACACCCCTCATGAGATTTTCTACGACCCAATTGGATGAAGTTAGTTCTCAGATCTGCATGTGGGACCAACTCATGTGCATGGTGATGATTTTATATGATATACAACGTCTAAGTTATTAGAAGGAGAACCCATTTGAGGGTTTCAGAAGAATGGGAGAAATATCTGCCTTTGATTGTCGAAGAAGAAAGCATTTATTCCCTTCTGGGATTTATGAAATTGTATGCATTTTCCTTCTTTAGATATGAGGTCATTAGATTTGACATATTTGAATGGATGAGACGAGAGAGAAGAGCTTTATATTGTTCGCACTCATCCTCATTTACTTTTCATATACGTGGGACCCCAAGGGTCAAGATATTGGGTTTGACTCAATTTTAAGTTTTTGTTGGTTTGATTTGGATTGCTGACGTATGCATGGTAGAGACAATCTTCTAATCCACAAAAGCCAAATAGGTTCAGCACCAACAAAAGCTTTAGAAGATGATAGGTCCCCACTGTCCATCAAAAGCTACCTCCACACACAGCCCTTTATGGATTGATGTTCACACCCTCACATAATACCAACCACAGGCACTAAAGTTGGGTACCATGTACTTGCTGGTCTCTATTATTTCTCATTTTGCCAGGCAACATTTTGATTTTGATTTTGATTTTGATTTTGATTTTAATTTTAATTTTGATTTTATTGTTTTGTATTGCAATTATGGTTAGATCACAACTCGGGTTAATTATTTTAGTATCTGTTCATTGGTTAGTGGGTCAGAATAGTATAGCATTTGAAGTTATCAACTATCATATTACAACTCATGAAAATGAATCACAACACGCATAATTGGATGTTTATTTATTTTTGGTTAAGGAGATAATCTAAGCACACACATCAGACCTAGGTAACCGCTAGGGTGTCATAAAGGTAAACCCACACAATCACTTAAAGGGCCTGACCTAAGGAGGGTTTGTGGTATACAAAAAATAAATTCTGCTTAGCCACTGAGTGTTACTCTCCCAATTAAGTCCCACCTTGGTTGGGTAGTAGACTTCGCATAGTTGGATACACACTGTATAATTTAGATGATAATAAGCCAAATTCAAGTAAATGAAAAAGGGCCGTACCAGGAGAGACCAGGTCATGCATATGGCTAATGATTAATGTTTTTTTTTTTATTTGTATGTGAGAAAACGTATCAAACAAAAAAAAAGGAGGATAGGGTGTAAGTGTAACACCTTGCCTAATGTGATTGTATGGGAGGTCTCCCTCATATCCTAACACTGAAAAGCTTCCCATGATAGAAGAATAAACTACAAAGGTAATAGTCCCTAACATTACAAAGATTCTCTCTCTCTTTCTTCCCTCCCTCAGAGAGAGAGAGAGGAACTTTTTGGCAAAGGAGGGCCTGAAAATTGGAGTCGGTGGGCTTTATTTCATTTTATCTATTATATTTATGTGATAGGGTTAGCATGATACCACCCCCCCCCCATATACTTTGTATTAGAGAAGCAAAGGCAGTCTCTTCTTCAAAAGAACGCACCCTATTCCTACTATACGCGTCGCTTTTGTTCTTGAATCTCATCCTATTCCAGAGCAGCTGAGAGAGAATGTTCCAATCCAAGAAGAATACTATGAATTCACATGATAGACCCATGTGTGTTCAAGGGGACTCTGGGCTTGTTCTCACAACAGACCCAAAGCCCCGCCTCCGATGGACCGTTGAACTTCACGAGCGATTCGTTGACGCCGTCGCTCAGCTCGGAGGACCAGATAGTACTACTTCCCTTCATAACAATCTCATCATTTTTTTTTTTCATTCATGTCTTCATGTGTCTTCCTTATTTTTCCTTAATTTCTATGGTTTTCTGTTTGTCTAATTTTGTAGAGGCCACACCAAAGACCATCATGAGAGCTATGGGTGTCAAGGGTCTCACTCTCTACCATCTCAAGAGCCATCTTCAGGTACATAAACAGCAAATTTCATGTGTTTTGCTTTTCTATCTGCACTCTTATAATTTTTCTATCTGCTTGTGCTTCTTCTTTTCTTTTCCTGAACAGAAATTCAGGCTTGGGAAGCAACCACACAAGGACTTCAGTGATCACTCAGTCAAGGATGGTGAGAGAGGTAACTGTTCTTACTAGGGTTGTTACATGACCCTTCTTCCTATATTATTATTTAAGAATCTTTTCTTTCCAATTCAACCTTGTATTTTAGCTAATATTAGTTGGTATTTCTTTTGTCTGGCCTTAGATCTTCAAAGAAATGCTGCATCTTCGTCTGGCTTTATTGGTCGCGGCATGAATGAGTACGTAATTACCTTAATCTCTTATTGCTCCCCATAACTAGATGGGTTCAGGTTGAGAAAGGCTTGTTTAATTTTTTATGAGTACTGGATCGATTACCTAGGTTCTAATTTTGTTAGTGATACTCTTGTGGGATGCCATGTCTGATATACTTTAGCAGGAACGTGCACATCACGGAGTCGCTTAAGATGTTTGATTGATTTAAATATGTTTTTAAAATCAAAATCAGTTCATTAGGAGCTGAATTTTTGGGTGTTAATGGAGACTCAAGCCCCCACTTTTTGGTTTTTGTTTGGGAGTGCTTGCTTGGTCTCTTTAACGAGCAAAGCACTCACATTTGGAATTCGCCCTGGGAAGAGTTTTCAAGAGGGATAATGCTAGCCCCACTTTCCCTGTAACCTCACATCCTCCATGTGTTAGAATTAAGGACTGCGCGAGGTGCATCACCCAACGCATATGGCCTTGGGCAAAGGGCTTTGGACAGGCTCATGGCCTTGGGCGCAGCACCCCAGACTTTGTGGAGGTGGGCCCAATGAATATTGCTAGCCCACCTGGGATCCGGCAAAAGATTAGCTCAGGTGGCTGCCCCAGCTAAGCACTCGGGCATCCACAAACAATAGGACACCTGTTTGAAAATCATGGGCAGAAGTCATTTCACCTCTTCCCATCATTTTGACTTCTGCCCAACTGACAACTTTTTCTTTTAAAAATGCCACCTGCCTTATGATTTGTGGATGCCCGAGCGCTTAGCTCAGGCAGCCACCAGAGCTAATCTTTTGCCCCCAGGGATCCTATATAAGGGGCCAGACAAAGAAATCTGTCCTATTGTTACAGCGAAGATTCAAACCTGCCCAGAACATCAAAGCAAACCAAGCCCTAGTTCAGGAGCAACCTAGTGGGTTAAAGTCCAACCAAAATTTAGTTAGACCTAGTCAAGAGAGCCAATATCTGAGTTAGACCTTAGTCTGGATAGGTTGAAGTGATTCAAACTATGGTATAATTCACCAAAGTTGCAGATGGTTTCAAGCCTAGTCACTTCTGTCTGAGCTGCCCTATTCAGTCCACAATCAGGCCTAACTAGTTGGTACTTTAGTTTAGACTAACTGGTTCGATCATCTGACAGACTACCAAGTCCAATCACTACAGACTAAACCAAATAGGTACGATCCCTTTAACCAGTTCCTTAGGACTGATCCACAAGTTTGTTAATGAGTTGTTTTGTGTCTTGAGAAACTAGAAATGGCCGACGGTTAATGCCCATGTTGTAAGTGGGTACCTTGGGTAGGTATCCACCTATTTTTGGAGGCAAAGGTTGTGTCCAAACAACTCCTATATATATATATGTTACTCTAGAACTGGAAAAAATAAATTAGAATATCCTTGTAACCAAACAAACTAGAGGTCCGTGATTAATCCTATAAGCAAACAAGAATGGATTAAAATTAATCTAGAATAAACTAATGACCATAACAAATAGAATTGGAACACACTTAATTGAAGCAGTCTTAAACTGGTTAAAACTACTCTTGTGTCAAACATGCCAAATTAACTTAGGATATATGTTTTTGTTATTTCACATGTGATCAGTTAATTGGACTCCTCATAAGGCGATTTTGGGACTGTAGGACAAGCGGGTTAAATTATAGACTCTAAGTTAATAATTTTAGGGCATGCTAAAAGAAGTTTAGTATCCCGTCATCTACCTAATAGTGCAAACTCGTAGGGATTGATCACAGAGAATCCGAGTTGAGATAAATTCTGGAGGTAGAGATGCCATTTCACTTGCACGTGGGAGGCTTTGACTATCTTCAAGAAAAACTCCTCGTAACACCTCTTTGCTGAGCGATTCTCGATAACATTTATTTAATTAATAATTATTTTTAAAGTGGTCATTTGTGCAGGGAATTCACCCAAATTTCTCAACATAGGATGCAAATGGAAGTACAGAGGAGACTACATGAACAATTTGAGGTATAGCCCTGAAAATTGGCAACTTAACAACAAGGTTGAATATATTTTGGTCAAGTCCTTAATGGGTCTTTGTGTGGCAGGTTCAAAGACACCTTCATTTGAGGATCGAGGCTCAGGGAAAGTACATGCAAACTATACTGGAGAAAGCTTGTCAAACACTTTCCGGCGAAAACACGGCATCGCGAAGCTACAAAGGGACAGATAGTCAAGGAGTCGACATGGGAGAAATGAAAGATTTTGGCTCTCCTTTCAACTTTCCATCTTTTCAAGACTTGCACATATATGGAGGAGAGCAAGTTGATATGCAACCACCAATGGATAGATCATCTCTTGATGGACTTTTACAGACAAATGAAGGTGTTTGTCTGGGAAAGAAGAGGCCTAGCTCGCATGGCAGTACTAGCAAAAGCCCTTACATTTGGTCTGACGATTTTCGACAACAAGAATTAGGAACAATGGCAGCATCTCTAGGCTCTCAAGATGATGCATTCAATGGTGGCCAGATTTCCACGATTGATAGTGGAACTGATATGTATTCCTTATCAGATATTTATGAAACCAAGCCGATCCTCTCTGGCGATGCTACCGGCGAGAAGAAATTCGACGCCTCAACAAAGCTTGAAAGGCCATCCCCGCGAAGAACATCACTTCATGTGGATAGAGTTAACCCCACTATCAAGGGTGGTGACCTGTCTCAAGGAAGAAACTTGCCTTATGGGTGAAAACCTAAAACCTTTACTCTGACTGAGTACATTTTGTGTGTGCAAGTCGGCACACAGATTTCGTGTGCCCCCAACACTACACAGTGTTTGTTTAGTAAAAGTACCAATTATGAAGGTCAGGTTTGTCAATTAACATAATGAATATTCTACTGATTTACCCATAATTGGCATTGAACGGTACGTGGCGCACTCTCGTTGGGGGCAACAAGATCTGTGTGCCATCTTGCAGACGCAAAACGGGCTCTTACTTTGATGTAAGTGACTTCAAATGAATCTCTTAAATATTATTGGTGTCAGTTATTATAGAGGAGGAAAATACAAGAGAATTAGGTTTCTATTTAAGCATGAAAGACCAGGCATGGATTTATGATATGGAAATGTATCTATAGAGAGAGAAGAACATGCATTTTTATTTCAGAAATTCTCAATATCTTCATGTGTTTCTTCTATTACTATGGACCTTGTCATGTTTATTCAATGTGGGTCTTCTTGCTTTTGAGATTATTCTAACTAATGAAGTAACCTTTTATGAGGGTTGCTTTTCTAAGTTAGTTGCTCCAAGTTAGGTACTCCCATCATTACAAACAAAAACATTTTGGGAAATGAAGCAGCCATGCATGATCCCAGCTATCTAAAAGATCTAGGGTTTTGGGGAACACATTTTCAAAACTTCATTGGGAACTGAGTGATGGGAGATTGATAGAAGCTCCTTTTTCTTGAATGGAATGAATTCCTTAGAGAGAAGCCGACAAAGAGTATCTATATCCCATCCCTTTTGCCTTTGGCCTTTTTTTTTCCAACACCATATTCCTTCTGCTTTGAATAAAGAGGAAATCTAGGATACCCCATTCTATTCTATAGATGGTTCCAAGGACAATTTGCCCAATCATTTTTTTTTCCCCCAAACTCCAAAGAATGCAATGCTTGGGATGGTTCTAAGGACACTTCAAATGAAGACTCTCCCTATATCTCTTGATGAAGATTAGAAGGAAAGGTCTCTCTCTATCTTTCTCTAGAATGGCTGTCCATGATTAGATTTATGAAGAGCTAGGGTATTCTTTTGCTGTGGAGAAAAGATGGTGGAGCAGCTACCTTTATCGGTTTTAGAGGGTGCAAGTTGGAAAGAAAGCTCTCTCCCGACACAGAGCAAAGAGAAAGAGAAACATATGAGGAAAGAAAAGTAAAGGAGAGGAGGAATACTACGCACTCCCACGCGTACAGTTACCGAGGAAGCTTCTAACTTCCAGTAGACAAGGTCAGGTCAGGTCCTACTAAAAGCTGATTAATAGGGAGATGATAAGGCTCTTTCTTCCATGTAAATCATTTGCAGTTACAAATAAGCACATTGGATTCTGCTTCCTCACTCGCTCATTCGACATAACTTTAGGTTTTATAAATAAATTTCTCTAAAAAAGAAAGTACAATGGAGAAGAGCTTCTTTTCTTTGTTGAATCGCTCTTTCTTATGTGTCTTACTTTGTAATAGAAAATATGTGAGTTTGGCTCAAATTCTGTAAATGGGTTTGCTAGGAAGTTGATATGGATCTTACCCGGATCCTTGATGACCTAGTGTGCGACTCGAGTAACCCGATTAATAGGCAAATGTGTGGGTTTTCCCACCATTGCCATGGGGTCCAGGAGCGAAGTCCCCCGACCATATTTTTGACCCGTTTTGTCTTCATGTTATAACCCTAGCCATATATAAGAGGTTTTCTTTGAGGCTATGATTAAGGGGTTTTTCTAGAGTTTCAAGAGAGGGTCGAGAGAGAGCTTGTATATACTGTTTTTCTCCTTTGTTCTTAGTGGATTTCTTGTCGTTTTCTCCCGTGGACGTAGGCACCTTGCCAAACCACGTATATCTTGTCTACTTTGTGCGATTGTTTGATTTCTTGTTTTCTTATTTCTCTATATTAGTCGAACTCGTTATAACAAAATAGATTTTATTGAATATTGTATGATTACTAGGGTTTGCATTCAAACTAAGCTGGATCGTGACCTCGACTCCGCTTGTTAAGTGATGTGCATAGAATAATGTTAACTACTATCCCTTTATTTGCATATATTAGTTATCTATTTTGTCTTAACTTTTCTAATGATAGTTTTGCTCTTATTATGTAGGAATTTGGGAGAGCTGTATAAGAATGAAGCTAAATGAAAGGATTAGAGAAGAAAAACCCAAGTCAAAGCTCAAGTAAAGAAGCTAAAGGTCCAAAGTCCAAACTCTTAAAGTCAAAGAATCTAACAAGCCCAAGTCAAAGATCCAAACCAAGACCCAAGAAAGGAAGGAGTAGACATTCCTATTATGGGAGAGACAATAATGTGGTCTTTAGGAAAGATGTTGGATATATATTTCTATGAAAGAAGGAATGTAATCTTCTTGGAAAAGGAAATGAGCTTGCTTTTTGAATACTTTCTATGTTAAAAAAGAGATCTAAGAGAATTAGGGGGAGAGGGGGACACTCCATACTCTCATTCTCTACACCTCATTCTCTTCTCTCACTCTCTCTCTCTCTCTCTCTCCTACTCTTTTGCTTTCTCTCTCTTGCCTTTTTGAGGGTTTTGTCTTTAGTGTCTTTTCTCTCTCTCTCTCTCTTTTTCTCTTCCTCTCTCTAGCCTAAATCTTATTCTCTTTTCTTCCTTTTCTTTGATTGTTCTATTTTGTAATTGTGGAAGAGAGAGTGGTGCAAGAAGTCGATTAAAAATCAATGAAGAGCATGGTGATTTATTTCATCGGTCTTGTCTTGAATACTACAATGCTCGGCTAACTTGTGATAAGGGGAAAATGAGGAAACCAAGAACCCGGTAAGATTTATCCTTATTTTAGTTTTTAAATACTCCAAAATTATATTGTTACGAATATATTAAATCTAGATTTTAATTAAAGTTTCCATAAAATCTATCTTCCGATCCAAAGCATTTGCTTGCTTATTGGATCGTGATTCATTGGAGAATTTAGAAATTAATTTTAGGATTAATCTTATTATATTTTTGGTGAAATCTGGATCACCTATTCTCTTTCAACTTTAACAGAAAGTTTCTTTTCTTCTTTTATTTGTTCAATTAGCTTTACTTTATTTTTAATTATAATCTTAGCATAACAAATTTTGAATCGGTTTTTATTAAATCCATGAAGAAAATTCTAAATTAATCATCGTACCTATTTAACAAGTCTCTGTGGATCGACCCTGTTTTGCCGCTATCTTACAATAGAAAGTATGTGTTCGGGTTAATTATATTTAAGCACACCATTAAGTCAAGCTTAAGTTGAAATTTCAGGTACAATGATAGTAAGGTTTTGATTTAAAACAAAAATAAAAGTCAAAGGTTTCACACCCGAAAAAACGGAATCAAACAAAATAAAAAAAAATCAAAAGATGCGGTGAATCACCTGCTCTGATACCATGGTAGAAAATTTATTTATTCAATAGATAAGATCATCTCTATAATAGCCCTTGTAGAGTTTATATAAAGATGGATTACATTTAAAATAGAAACAAAACCCCAATCAAATATATGATGAGATACGGTGTATCTCAGCATAGCATATTACACTACTACATATTATTCTCCAATACACTTCACTATGTTGTACCGGTCTAATATTTCCTTTGCCATCAACCAAGTATGTCAATTTATGCACTCATTGTGATCCTCTCATTGTGCGGCTATTAAAAAATTTTATGACTTCTTAAGGGATCCCTTAACTATAGTTTACATTTCACCGAAGCTCATCTTTCTTCTTAAGCGATCCCTTAATTATTGCTTGAATTTCACCAAAGCTCATCTTTCTGCTTTTTCCGATAAACAAAATGTTGATGTCTTTATCAAAGGTCTCACCACATCTCATTTAAGTTTTTACCATCCAAGTTTCACGTCATTGCAATGCCGATTAGCTTGTAGGGGCATGTTAGCACATCGTGTGACAACACATTAATACTCAATCTATCCAATCCAAGGAAAGCTACTCCACATAGAATAAGTTATGAATAATAAAAATAAAATCTCTCTCTCTAAACAGATATTCTTCTATGTATCCATATCCTACACGTTAAGAAACTTTCTTGTAGTAATATCTACAAGTTAAGAAACCTCTGTAATTCATTGTTTATAAATAGTCTTTCTCCTCACGAATTATTGAGGAAGAGAGAATTATTTAGGTTTGTGTTATTTGTTTACACTTTGCAATTGTCATGCATGCAAAATCTCAAGTAAAGCTGTTGTTACTAGATATTTCCTATTCACATGCATCTCATAGCCTACGTATGATTTGGAAATACATCTAGAGAGAAGAAAGACATGCATTTTGGTTTTCGAAATGAGTGGTGGATAGCTTGAATACCATAGTAAAGCCTCCTTAGAAATGGAGCTAAGATCAGAAATATCAGCAAGCTTTGTTGTGTTTTGTCTCTTGCAAGTTATCCCATGTGTGGCGCGAAAGGAATTGGCTGGGCAACACTTGCGAAGTTTTGCATTGTGAATTCTAATGTTATTTTCTTTCATAATGAATTCCCCTTGAACTCCCAGCCATTGTTTCTAAAGGATAAGTTTTACCTTTATAAAAAATCTCAATTTCTTCATGTGTTTCTTCTATTAGTTTGGACCTTGTTATGTTAATTTTTTTTGTTATGTTAATTCAATGTGGGTCTTCTTGTTTTTTGAGGTAATATATTCTAATTAATGCAGTAACCTTTTATGAGGGTTGCTTTTTTAAGTTAGTTGCTCCAAGTTAGGTACTCCCATCATTACAAACAAAAACATTTTAAGTAATGTAGCAGCCATGAGCCGCAGCATTAATCTAAAAGATCTAGGGTTTTGGGGAGCACATAACACTGTTAAACCTATAATGTTTCAAATTGTCATTGGGAACTGAGTGATGGGAGATTGATAGAAGCTCCTTTTTCTCGAATGGATATGAATTCCTTGCAGAGAAGCCGATAGAGAGTATCTATCTCCCCTTCCTTTTGCTCTTTTTTTTTTTTTTAACCACATATTCCTTTTGCATTGAATGAAGAGGGAAGCTAGAATACCGGTTGGGAAGATGCTTACGACGGTACACCAACCTTCCACTACACATATCAATGGGTCATTCCTAGGAGATGTTGAATGATAAAATCATAGCCGTCCTTTCTATGGATGGTTCTAAGGACAGTTTACCGATTTATTTTCTTTGATTTTCCAAACAATATCACTTTATCCCCCTCGCTTGATAAAGTTAGTTGGGATATTCATTCTTACCCTTCTTGGTCGAATGCAGTTTGGGAAAAGTCTAGGCCTCTAAAAATTGGCATGCTTCAATGGAATTTTTTTTACAATGTCGTTCGCGTGGAAGAAAATATTCAAAGGAAATGTATATCTCTTGCCAGCAAATGTGTGTGATGTAGGATTCCTTCCATGGAATCTTTATCGCATCTTTTTTTATCAAAGCCATATGGAGAAGAGGCTTTAATTGGAATAAGGTTAGTGTGATTATTCAAATTCCTATATTTGATCAAGATTCTATGGAAACCCCCTAGGCCCCCTTGGCTCCACCCCTGACACTAACCGACACTAACTCTAGTCATCTAACACTCTAACCAATCCTAACTCTAGTCACATAACATAGTTAGGATTCTGATCACTAGCTCTAACCAAAATCTTAGTCACGTAACAATCTAACCAACCCTAACTCTAGTCACGTAACATACCCTTCCCCTCACAGAAATCTTGTCCTTAAGATTTAGGTTTTTTTTACATATAAAAAAATTTTCAAGTAAAAATCAGTCATTATTAGGTTTCCTTGTACGATGATTTTCACCTTCAAAAAAAATCCTTGGATGAATTCGTTCCATCCTGGTTTGTCTTGATTTGTGTTTGATGATAGTGATTGAATCAAAACACTTAAAACTTCGTTTACTTTACTGTATCTTTATCTACATCTTGTACAACATTCTTGACTCCTTCTTTTACTGCACTTCAACTCCATCTTGCACATCATTCTTGATTGCATTTTCAATAGCATATTCTGTGTATGTAAAAAATGATTAAAAAAATTTTAAAGCAGTTTTGAGGGAAGAAAGTTCCTCTTTCATAGCCCTTAAATCATCATTCCAATCATAAGTGCTCATGATTTGAAAATGAGTTGGTTGGCTCTAATACCAATGTAACGTAACTTTACTTTATAGTTTCTTCGAGGAAAACCGACCTCCTTGAGTTACTTTGAGGGTAACAAGCCTCTTTGAGATAAATCTTCTTTTGATTTTAATTGATTGATTCTTATTTACAGAACACAAGAAGTTTAAATACAGAAAAACTGTTGCCCAGTTATTAGACCCTAGAGGGGGGGGAGGGGGTGATTAAGGTCAATGGTAATTAAATTTTTTTAACTAAGTGATTAATACGGAATTAAAATTTAATCACTAATGCTACCAACAATAAACAGAGATAAATAAAGAGAGGGAGAGAAAATGAAACACACAAGATATGTTATCGGGGTTCGGTAACTTGCCTACGTCCTTGCCTATAAGCTTCCCGCTTTAAGGATTTTTCCACGATTCCACTAATCATACTCTTCTTTACGGGTAGAGAGTATGCCTTTAAATTCCTTTTCACATGCTTAGGATCAAACCTCTTCAAGAGGAACCCTCTCTTGGATACAAGAAGACATTCTTCTCAAATTATGCAAGAATCTTCAATTCTTAACTTTCAGCCATTACAGAATTTTGTTGGATATGAAATTTGAATTTGAAAGCTCCTAACTGAGCTAGATTTGAATGGAATTCAAAGCTAATAATCACTCAAGATTGATTGCAATTGAATGCTCAAAGAATGAGGGATTGGGATTTTAGGTATTCAATATAAAAACAGAGTATTGATTGCTGGAAGATTGTGACTAATGTATGAATGATTGAACACTGTTAGAATCTTGTATTTAGTTCATAAATAAGCTCTATTTATAGTTTGACAATCAATATGGCCGTTAGGAGCACATTTAATGCAAACTAGCCGTTAAAATCTAGCCGATATACCCATTTCCTGCATACACTTGTCAACGAGTGAGCATGGAAAAGTCCAGAGTCGTCGCCGAGCGGAAATAGTAAGCACTTGAGACTTTTTTTTCTTCTACTCGTCGACGAGTCTCTTCCACTCGTTGACGAGTCCACTGAAAAATTTCAGGGTACTCATTGTAAGCACCCAATTTTTACACCCCTCTCCTAACCATGGTCAAGGTTTCTTAACCATGTTTATCACACCAATCGAGTCCCTTTAACCCTAGTTTAACTTTGGACAAGCCCTAGACATAACCTTAGTAAGACCATAGGACTTAACCCTAGTTAAACCTTAACCCTAGGTAAACCCTAGCCTAACCATAGGACTTAAGCCTAGTCAAACTCTAGGTAGACCCCTAGCCAAAACCTAGGTAAACCCTAGTCCAAGTCCAAAGCCCTAAGTCCAAAAATGCCTAGAGTCCAAATCCCTCGGCCTGGGCCCAAGCCGAGGCCCAAAATTCAAATCCAAACCCCTGTACCGCATGCTTACATGGGCCAAGCCCCTGTTGGGTATAAACCAAGTTTGGCGGTAATATATCTACCGACATTTTGTTTTGGCCTAACAGGGTAATGGCGGTAGTTATTTTACCGCAAATACCCAGTTTCGTATTCAGCAGCACAACTACCCCCCTACATGCTCAGGCATGCTTCTCCAGCCCCTCTCCGCCCTCCTGCACCTCCGCCTACCACTGTCATAATACCAAGGGTGTCCCTAGCCCCCTGGTTATAAATACCACCACCCCCCCCCCCACAGCCTTCGAACTAGCTTAAAAGATCCCCACAGCAAAGCCTTGCTCAATTCTGGAATCCCCTTCACTCTCCAACGCCTGTGTGCACCCCCTATAGCTTGAGGAATCTTCAGGGATCTCCCCAATCGCCCCTAGTAATCTCCCCAGTTCTCCCAACCCCTGCATAGCACCACCACCGTGCTCCACCACCCCTACCAATAGTCACCACCACCTTTGAGGAGTAGCAGCTGGGTAGGTCCTTCCAGTGGACTATTTTTTCCTGTTTTACTATAAAACCCATCATAGGAGTCTCCCCCACCTTCTTCATTGGTGTGGGGAACCCCTCAAGGGTATAGCACCATCTCTGGCAGACTCATGCCTTTCTAGGGGTCCCTCAGTCCATGAGGGAACCCTAGGGAACACCATAGCAGTAGCCCCATAGGGCAAAGACGCATTTCTTAAAATTTTAAGGAATGACGGTAAACTCAGTACCGCCATTCTTGGTGGTTTCTGTCTAAGCCCCTGTGGTCCCCACCTCGTGCAACCTTAGTCCATTCTAGGACATGGGTTAACTCCCCAAGACCTTCTTGAGTCTACCCTGGTCTTTTCAGGTCCCCCAATCACTTTAACCATGGTTAAAATGCACTAAAAGCAGAACTGTACAAAATAGCGGTAGAACATCTACCGTCATTCTATGATTTCATGTGCAATATGTTTGAGCCCACACCAGGCCCATTTCAGACCTTTTCTGAGGCCCAGGACTCCCCTTGAGGTCCACTAACATTATCAAAGGGTCCGAGACCTTTGGGTTAGCTCCTAACTCAATCACAGTTCGGGAAAAAGCCATTCTCAGAATAACTGAGAATGACGGTAAACCATTTACCAACATTTCCATTCTGTGAAGGAATAGAAATGGCGGTAATAAGTTTACCGTCATTCTAAAATCTGCTGTCTAGGCCTTTGCATAGGGCCCAGGCCTGGTAGGATGCCGCTCTAGGCCCTGCTTAGCCCCTTGGGCCCATTTCAGACCTGCCACAGCCTTAACCTTAGGTTAACTCAACCCTGATTAGGATTTAATCATGATTAGCTGATCTAACCATGAGAAAAAAATCTCCAAAATTTCCTAAAAACCTCAAATAAGTTGAAAATGAGAGAAATAATAGGTTTCATGCTCTAATCCCTACCTAATCATGGTTAAATAGACTAACCATGGTTAAACTCTCTTTTAATCACGATTAGGCTCATTTAACCTTGGTAAAAATTTGAAAAATTCTATAAACTTAAAAAAAAAATGCAAAAAGACCAAAATTACTGCATTTGCCCCTTTTTACCATGGTTAGCACCTCTAACCATGATTAACCATCATCTTAACTCCGGTTAGTAACCCTAACCCTTGGATAACACTCTTTTGGTTTATCGGGCCTAATCCTTTGGCCTACCAGGACCAATCTTGGCCTACCGGGCTTGACTTCACCTCTCTTAACTATGGTTAGTAATTCTAACCATGGTTAGTTTGACCTAACCCCAGTTAGCAACCCTAACTTTGATCAAATTTCGCCTTTGCCTACCGGGCTTTTCTCTTAGCCTACCGGGCCTAAAATCCAATCTATCGAACTCACCCTCGGCCTATCGGGCTTGACCGCACCAATTTTACCATGGTTAGCAATGCTAACCATGGTTAGTTTGACCTAACCCCAGTAAACAATCCTAACCTTGGTCAAACTCTGCCTTAACCTATCGGGCTTCTCTTTCGACCTACCGGGCCATCGCCCTAGTCTATCGGACTACCCCTATGCCTATCGGGCTCATACCATGCACTTGATTAACCTCGGTCAACTTAACCCTAATCCACCGGACTAGTCCAGTTAGCTACTCTTGGTGCACACACACACTACTCCAGCCTTGGCATTGCCTCACGTGCCAGAACTGCACTCGATCTGATCTCACCCCAATGTGAGTACGTAGACAACCTAACCCGAGTTTGACCATAGTTTAACTTTTCCCTTTTTGGATTAATATAAATTAAACCTAAGGCATTTGACTAACAACTTAATGTTAATATGACTTAAACCTAGTATGTAGAGAACCATTTCAAAATGGAAGTGCCGGGGTGCCTAACACCTTTCCCGGGCTTAACCAAACTTCTTACCTAGATCTCTAGACAGATCAAGACCTTATCCATTACCCGTGACTTATCCATACTGAATTAATAAGTGGCGACTCTAAATCAACACCAGTGAGAAAAATCTATCCTCACAACTTTAGCGACTCTGCTGGGGATATTGACTTCAAGGTTCAACCCAGAACCTAGGTTTAAGCCAAATTAACATCAACATTACTCAAATGTCTTAAAATTTAGTTTAATATTAATTCTTTATAACTTTTGGGTGTATTTTGTATTGTGCATAGCATTCATACATATATCTTAAGCTAAGGTATAGTCTGCAAGCAGCCAACCTGGAGGGATACTCTAAATCCTAACCTGCTTGCACCCTGTACATGTCCACAACCATAGTTGACTATCCGAGCGCACTCTACCTGGATGAGCACCCATCCAGGGGCATTGTGAGCCAAACCTGTGCTTGTAATAAAACACATCTTAGCCCGCATCCTGACACAGCATATGAGGTTTAAAGCCTAGAAAGAATGGTCTTTACTGGACCTATCCCTAACCTTGGCCTAATAGGTTCCCCGGTTCTCAAAACCCAAGAACAAACACATCGGAGCTCAATTCGTCTGCCCTATTGGATCACATGTGTCATGTCACACCCAATCAAAAATCAAAAAAAATATAATATATCATCACTTGCATCTTGCATACACAGTACACTTACATAATCTGTACATATGTCCAGATAGATGGCAGGTTCGTTAGGGATTGTTCTGTCAAGTGGTCAACCTTCACGGCCCGTGCACTTTCTCTCCCAGGGGCATGTGATAAAACCCTCCAAAACACAATTGAGGTCCTCACTCAGAGTCAGCGTCTCACTTGGGCTCAGTACTACCGAATGGATAACACCCTAGACCTATCCATGGTTAAGTCAGACTGATGCCTCTTAAATGCAGTCATCCAGTATTGGAACACATCCTACATGGTGTTTCGTTTTGGTAAGAACGAGCTGTGTCCAACACTGGAAGAAATATAGCGCATTTTTGGCCTAACCACGGAAGGCGATGCCATAGTACCACACTACAAGACATCATTCCAGGCAGACCTCTCAAGGTTTCTATAAATTAAGCCTGCCTCCTTGCAGCACGATCCTAGTGGCACTTATGAACGGGTGTCTATAAAATTTCTTGAGAAACGGTACCGGCCCAGGTGGAACCCTAACTCCCTTACTACTGAACTTCCTTGTCTCAATGCCTTTACACTAATCATCATGTCCTAGCTGGTATTTCCCAAGTGTCGCATGCTCACCGACTCAGTATTAGTGGAGATCATTGAAGACATGCGTGACTCCAAGACGGTCGTCTTGGTCATCCTTGCAGAGTTTCTCAAGGCTCTCAATCAAGCAGTAGAAAGCAGAAAGGGCATCTTCTATGCCAGTGCACTACTATTACACTTGTGTCTGGTATCACACCTACCTACCATCATACCGGTACCAAACGTCCCTCGAGATGCATATAGCCTGCTCAGGAAGATTTCTCAAAATCAAGGCTAGATAGTGATTACAGACGTCAAAACTCTC
Source organism: Tetracentron sinense (assembly GCA_015143295.1). NCBI lineage: Eukaryota > Viridiplantae > Streptophyta > Magnoliopsida > Trochodendrales > Trochodendraceae > Tetracentron > Tetracentron sinense. Next base: position 3,098,686 of record CM026567.1, on the reverse strand, counting down.
TATCGGCTTGTCCAGAACCTAACAGAGGAATATATTACATGGGAATACGTGTGTCTGGTCCGTAGACAGCTACCACGCATTGTCAGAGCAGAAAGACGATGCATGGTCCTAGCAGGTCTCATCGGTTCAGTGGCCTACGTACCACTCTGAGTCCTCCACCAATTTGGACTCCCTCAGCACATTCCGGTGATAGACAATCTGGAACATGACTTTGTCAACTTCACAGTGTAGTCTAAACGCCTCATCCACCGATTTCAATCAGATTGGCGAAGCTCCCGGACAGATCAATCGCTAGATTTTGTGGTTACAATAGGACCACCAATTGATTCAGTATACCGACTATCGGTGGAAGACCCTGACATTCCATCCGGTATGCCTGCACCCAGGGAACTGCCTATACTCGTTTCAGCTCCATCGAGAGGAACCATACCCATCACTCAAATGGTGGTTCCCTGGAGAGACATCTTCTTGGAAAGGCAGTTACAGATCCAAGAGAAAGAGAAGAGACTACGGAAGGTCCAACAAGCATTCAGGTAGTAGAAAGTGGAGCAGACCGTAAACTCCAAGCCATGCAAGACCAGGTTAAACAGCTTGAGCAGATAGTCCAGTCTCTTCAGAAGAGACGCAAAGCTGATGCCAAAGAAACCATCATCATCAGAGCCCAGTTGCACTTTCATCAAGAGCAGCTTGACAGTGCAAAGGTTGAAATGACCAATCAAATCCGCAATTCGGGGTCCAGATGTTCAACGCCACGAAAACAATTAAACACATGGAGGTTGAAATCATATCCCTCCAACAACAGATCATGGACCTTGAAGGCCTGCCCCGACCGCTTGACTCTGCCATCCCTGATGGGCCTGCTTAGGATGGAGTACTTTTCTTTTTCTTGAGTCACTGTCTTGTACTCACTCACTCAATCATGCATTCAATGAAAAAATCTTTTCCTGCATTCTCCGTCTTGCAAATCATGTATAATCATGATTAACCGTTGTATTCTTTTCAGTTGCAGAGTTGACCCATAACTCGCTCTATGACTGTAATTCTCGCAGAGGTAGCAACAATTGACTCAATTCTAATGGTAGTACCAGTCACAGAGCAAGTTCCTAACCGTGCCGTATCAGAAAGAAATTCCAATACAATGACAGAACCAACGGACCAGTAGCAAAGAACTAGCGAAATCCTACAGTAGCAAAGAAAAACTTGACAATGTTCTGGAATCCCTGAAGATTCTAATTGGAACCCGAACCGACGAACCTTCTTCCTGGATCCCGACTGGCGAATCGGCCAAGAAACCTATCCTTGAGCCTCACCATATTTTGATTATCATCCCTAACCCTAGACCCGCTACAGGCAGATGTGACATGGAGTATGGACATTTTGAGGGAACGGAGCAGCCCAAGGCCTTACACATCAACCAAGACAGACCGTCATCCTTGGACCCTACACCATCTCTCCGTGATCAGAACAAGAGATGCTGATACAGTACTTTCAAAACCAAGCTCTACTCATAAAATACTTTCAGAAGAGCTTGAAAGGGGCAACCCTTACTTGGTGGATGTCTGTAGACAAACAGAGGATCAAGACATGGCAGGGCGCCATGGACAGCTTCGTGTAATAGTATTCCTTTAACCAGGAGCTTCAGTCTCAGAGGAGCCAGCTCGAACAGATGAGCCAACACAATAATGAATCATTCTTGGAATACGCCACCCGATGGAGGAAAACAGTAGCCAAAATCCCCAATCCTATTCCTAAGGAGGAGCTGGCCAGCATATTCATGGGCACCTTAAAGCAGCCCTATTATACTCTCATGGTAACACTACCAGTGGTAGATTTCGGGACCATCGTCAAGACAGGTGCCCGTACAGAGACTGCCATCAAAAGTGGGGTCATCCACTCCAGTCTAAGGCTTGATCCCCCCAAAGCAATAACCTCAACCAGTAATAATAACGGTTCCCGTAACTAAAGAAAGTAAGAAAATGTATACATGGTGGCGTCTTTAGCACCCATCAGACTTCCAGCTCCAGCTCAGCAACAGCCGATAGTCAGAAACACCCGACCAGTCCAACCTAACCAGGAGTAGAACCGTCAACAAGACAAGCCCCCGAGGAACTTCACTCCACTCCCCTATTCTCCCGGCCAACTTCTGGACTTTCTAACAAAACATGGTCTTCTCGCCTTGACAGGCCCTACTCCCCTCTTACCCCAGACAAGATAAACAAAAACTACGATGTCAATCAACATTATGCCTTCCATAGAGGCCCAGTTCATGCAACCGACCATTGTATTAGTCTGAAGTGCGCCATCCAGGATCTCCTAGATGAGGGTAAGGTTGAGTTCGCTCCCAACAATACCAACATCAACCAGGCATCACTACCCCCACACAACAACCAAGTCAATTTTATATAGTGGGAAGAGCCCAGATCAAGGCAGCCGAGACCTCTCACACCCGTAGTCAATGATGGCATCATCAGGCCCTCTTACCGACCCCCAATCATAATCCCCCTTCTCCAATCAAATATCCAGGCCATCCAGGCCTCAGTACAAATCTTCGCTCTTGAATCAGACGAAGAGTAGATTGTTTATACAATCCCCTCTCCTGCCAATTAGCCCACGGTTCCTTCCCAAGCCTCCACATCCACAGGCTCTGTTAGGATCCCCTACATCCCATGTCAGCCTTTTAGCCTCAACCATGTACCCGCTTCTCACTCTCTCATCATCGAGAGTGAAAGCATAGCCAATTTGACCTGATCTAGCCTGGTGTATCAACCGCCGGCAACTGAGCTGGCAAACGCAAAAAGGAAAGAGACAGAAAAACCAAGGTTATCAAACCTTGAAAAGGATGTAGCAGACTCTGCAGTTATGCTAAATATCTTAGAAAAAGTAGAAGAATTCAACATAACTCAACACTTGAGTAAGACATCAGTCCAGATCTCAATCATGGGTCTACTTCTGACTTCGAAGCATCACCGAAAGCAACACCTCCGAGTATTTAACAACGGCTACGCGACACCAGACATCACTCCTGAAAAGCTAGGGCATATAGTGGGGCAAGTACTAGAACTTAGAGTTATTTCCTTTACAGAAGAAGAGATATCAGATGGTGACAGGGACCATACCCTAGCACTCTACATTACAGTACAATGCATGGACAGAACTCTGTCATCGGTGCTAATGGACAACGGCTCTGACCTAAACGTTTGCACCCTCTCAACATTGTAAAGCTTGGGTATGGATCTCAGTCAAGTGAAGAAGAGACCCATGAAGATCAGAGCTTTCAACAACTCAATAAGGCAAAATTTGAGCGATATCGATCTGACCATGAGGGTCGAACCTGCTCAGTTCAGTACAAACTTTCAAGTCATAAATGTGTTTGCCTCATTTACCTTGCTCCTCGGGAGGCAGTGGATCCACACGGCCGGATCCATTCCCTCCTCTCTCCACTAGAGAATCAAGTATATCCAGGATGACCACTTGGTCGTGATCCCATCAGAGGAGCTGGCGAGTTCTTTCGGGGACATCCAGGAGCAGGGCATGGCACTTCCTTCATGACTTATCAATTCGAGCAGGTCAGTTCTATCGCCCAGATAGAAGAACAGAATAGACAGCAGATTCCCCCATTTGTCAAGATGATGGCCAACATGAACTATCAATGTGGAGCAGGCCCGAGAGCCAAAAACCAAGGAATGAGGAAAAGATATGTACCTCTGTGCTACACAACACCATTCGGATTGGGTTACAGGCCCACATATGAGGACTATCTCGGAAAGCTAACACGAAAGAAATGCTGATTGGTAAAACCCGAACCTTGACCCCACATATCTATAACTTTCCCAGTTGGAACCTTCCAATCCTACCTTGAACATCCACTCCACCAGTTGCCTTAACCCCTTAGCACAATGCTGAATCTTTAGGGATTCCAGATTTAGAGGTTTTTAGCATGACCGAAATGTTCGATGAGCTGACTATCGAAGATACTACTAAAGCAGAATATCCAACAGGAGAGCAGGTCTGCACCCTCTCCAACAGCACCAAAGCGTCATCCAGTCACTAGCACTAATCTGTTGGTAGACTGAGGCTCTCACTATTGAGTCCAGCCAGGGCCAAGGCAGCTACAGTGCAGGACAGGTCGGTCAAACATAGCAGTGACGAAGCATCACCCTTCTCCTCCTATTTCTCTTTGCTCATATTACAAAATCCAAATGTCGGCTACTGTCAGCCACTTTTTGTTTGAGTCAACTTTTGTAAACATTCATATTGTTTTATAAATGAAAACCTGATATTTTGACTCAAAATCATGTTTGCATAAACATTTCGGTTGTTGACGAAATTATACGGACCCTTCCCTTGGAAGGCCTAATGTCCTGAACCCACCAACAAAAATAAAAAATCATAAGCATGCTAAACTTAGATAATTAATTTACCAGAAAATCACCTCTGACTTCTATGATGTATATCTCTGGGAGTCCCCTTAGTGGTTAATGTCATATCCTTGAAAAGGGAAAGAAACCTTGATCTAGTATCTTGTCAGACCACCACTACACACATATTGCTTCACTTTTAAACTGTTCACTAAATGTGTCTAAGTGAATAGGTTATAATTTAGCTGTCGCGACCCAAAATACCCCCTGGGAGTTAGGGATACTTTGGCTCGTGATGTGCCATATCCGATACCAAACCATCCTGTAATAACATCCAAGTCATGACAAACATAATCATGAATAAGGCGAAAGCTTAAACCAATGTGCGGAAGCGTAATCCAAAAATTTCTTTTCTATACATGCTGTGTATTCCAAGTTTGTACATACATCACAAAAGTAAAGGTGGACATGCCCACCTATCAAAATACAAAATGATAATACTCTTTCTCTCTCTCTATGTAATCACTCTAAAAGGGCCAGTGGTCTAAGTCATTTGCCTCCTCCTGAGGCTCTACATATGGCTCCTCCTCGCCATAATCCTCCTCTATCCAGGGCCCCTGATCACAGATGTCAAATGGAGTCCGTGTACCTGCCGACATAACATGTACGGCTGAGCATGGAATACTCAGCGAGCAAAATCTACTAGCTAACAATGCTATTATAATCACAATATTTTATACAGTGCGTAAAAGAATACAAATCACCAAAATCCATGCTTAAAACCCGTCGAGAAAAACCTTTCATAAAACTTGTTCTTTTCATGGAAAACAAACCCTCTCATGTATGCTTATGAGTTCTTATGAATGCTTGTGAGCCTCGTGTTTTCTTATGAGTTCTTGTGAGCTTAGAGTTCTTGTGAGCTTGTGAGTACTTGTGAGCTTATGAGCTTCTTCTGAGCTTATGAGTACTTGTGAGCTTCTTGTGAGCTTATGATCCTTGTGAGCTTGTTCTCCTTGGAGACATATGCAAGATCTTAGACTTGTGAGTTTCTTATAAGTTCTTGAAAAGCCTTGCGAGACTTATGATCCGTGGAGTTCATGCAAGATCTAGACTTGATCCTTGTGAGCGTGGAGTAACCGATCTTAGAATGCCAACCCAAAGTTTGGCTTAGTCTATGCTTATGCATGTATGCTTCTTACTTATGAATGCCTTTGAAAATCCTCTTATGTTTTCTTGAAAATTCATGCTTATGAGAAAAACCACGGTCGTGCAATACTTATCATGCTTAGAGTGCTTGTGAGCATTATAACATCTATGTGGAAAGCTTTAACTAATTAAACATGTTCATGCAAGGCATAATGATCATTATAGTATACTTGAAGACCTTAAGTAACTCATATGGTTCATACAAGGTATATTAGCATCATAACATACTTAAACAATTCTAGAATGTAGAACATTTCATTCATTGCGTCACATCATAACAATCATGGCTTCTAAGCCTAATTCATCATATCACACTTAAAATTATGGTTCCTTGGAGGATATTAATACTTACTTGCACTTATAGTCATATTCACCATTTTATTGGAAAACCCCCAAAATCTTAAATCCTTATTTGCTTATTTGAACATAATCAAGTTCACCCAAAATCCCTTGTTTGTCATTGCATCATAGTATACTTAAAATCATGGTTCATTTAAAGGTATTACAATTTTCTTACAAGTTTAGCCATATTCATCCTTGTTATTGAAAAACCCCCAATTTGTAAAACCCTATTTGATTGTTTATTCATGATCTAGTTCACCCAAATTTCCACACTTCCTATTTGTATCATAATAGAATTAAAATCACCTATTTGAATCATCTTTGTACGATAACAAGGCTAGATAGTAGTTTACTAACCTCTTTGGATCAATTTCTAGGTTGAAGAAACCCATTGAGAAATCCTCACTTGATTTGAATGATCCAAGCTTGATTTGGGGAAGATCCAACCCTTGATTGAAGCTCTTCTTGGTTTCAAGCAAAACCCTCTTTGGAATGCTCAAGATCCTTTCCTTCTCTTTCTAGGAACTCTCCTTGGTTTAGGGTAACCCAAAAACCCTCCTAAAGTCTTCTATTTATAGTGTAAGGGGTGAAAAACCCCTAAAAAATCGCATCCAAGAAAGTAAAATTGCGTATCTACGATCGTTCGTAGCGATTTACGATCGATCGTAGCCTTCTACGATCGATCGTTGCTTCCTACGATCAATCGTAGTTTCATCCGAGAGTTTCCAGCATTTCTGGGGCTTTACGATCGATCGTAGCAACTCTACGATCGTTCGTAGCTCCGCTACGATCGTTCGTAGGGTCCCTACGAGCGATCGCAACTTTTGCAGAAAGCTTCAGCATTTTTGCGTTTTTGTATCTCGGTCATAACTTTTGACTCGCTTGTCCGATTTTGACGATTCAACTTGCGTTGGATTCTTCTTTCGAAGGAGAACAACTTTTATGTTTTTCATAACTTCCAATTCTTCCTTTTTCTCAGACCATTTTGCCCCTAAACCTGACTGATCCGAAATTGGGTTTCGTCAATCTAGATTTTAAACCGACCCGACTTCAGAAATCGGTCTTTTGACCTAACACCAACTCAAAACCAAGAAAGTGATCAACATGAACCCCAAAGAGGGTTCAATTACCTTTCCAAAAATCCAAGAATCGCTTGATTCCGACGAGCGGTGTGAACGCTAGGGCTATTTAGAGTCGAGGGTATGCCAAGGCATAACCCTTGTCAATACTCAAGAGTATTCTATACTCTTGCCTATTTCATTCCAAACACCCATACACCATAAATACATTCTTAAATGCTTTAGTATATGATATCATTCGTCGTACATGGTCATCAAGATCCGGGGTTCTACATTAGCATTCTGTGAGATTTAGTTAGATGTGTATCCTCAATCGGACTAACTAATCATGTTCTTCATTGGATTTGTAATCTTAAATTACTACTGCTTGGAATGCTTTTGATGCATGTTTGTGTGGCACATGATATTTTTTTTTTTTGTGTTTCTTTTGTTTGGCATGGGCCTTTCTAGCATAAGTGTCATATTTTTAGTGGTATCCTTGATCTTAGGAGGAGAAGATCAAGTTGAGTTGTTGAGGGGGAGTTCTGTGCTTGAGTAGTTAAGGGGGAGTTTATGCTTTATATTGATATTTTGTTCCCCGTTCTTTAGTCCCCTCATTGTCTGCATTTGTTTGGTTATACTGTCTTGATATTTCACATGTGTTAAACTGGTATAAATCTTTGTGATATTGACATCATGATTACCTTTGGTAATTGTGCCAAAAAGGTGGAGAATGTTGGGTATTATTTCCCAAGTTTAGTATATTCCTTGCATTACCTGTGCTTATTTAGTTTTATATTCCATACATGCTTCACTGGGTGTTTTGTTTATGAGCATGTGCAGGTGCAGGGTTGCAGTAGATTGATTTTACTTGACAAGAGCTTAAGTGTCTTAATTTAAGATGAATTGTAAATTGGTGCAATGTAATAGTGTTGGAGTCATGTAATGTCCTAATTCACCGTTTTGATGTGTTTAGGTGAGTTTGTGTCAAGTCATGTACTTCAGTTTGGTTTTGCTAAGAATTGTCAAAGGGGGAGATTGTAAAGTCCATGTTTTTTGTATTGGCATATTCCGGTGTCAAAACAAGTGAGTCTAGGTGTGTATCTTATGTCATTGCCTTCAAGCATCCACGACAAGTGAAGTGGAAGACTGAAGAAGACCCGTTGAAGTCTCAGTTGATCATTTCCTTCATACGATAGTAAGTGACCTAGATACCATACTACCATAGGTGGAAATTGACTTAGAATAATCCTAATATCATACCTTAGGTGGTGAGTAATCTAGACTAATCATACGGACCCTAGGTGAAGAGATAAACAGTGCAAAACTTCTTTAAAATTCTGATTTTTTTTTTAAAAGTAAGGTTGCTTGTTTTGGGCATATCTCGCAAACCCTAGCTTGGATTTTGCTTCATAATATGTTAAAATGACCACGTTGAAAAAAGCTACAACTTTTGTGAAGGGTACGAGATCCAAAAATGAAGTTTTAATTTCAGGTTTACACCTCAGGTTCGACCCTGACCATTGAGGGTCGACCCTAGGTATAAGAGATTTTGTATGGGAAAAATGACCAGAGAGTTAGATTTTTGGAGGTCGACTGTCGTGCCCCAAAATACCCCATAGGGGATACTTTAGGTGTGATTATACATACCTGCCAAACCATCTTGTAATGAACAAAGCTAAACATGATATAATACAATAATAATCAGAGTGCGAAAACTATATCATGAATGCGGAAACAGGAACTAACTTTTTCTTTTCTCATAAACCATCTTAGTATTCCAAGTTTATGTACAAAACAAAATCAAAGTAAAGGTGGACATGCCTACCTATCAAAATACAAAAAGGAACTCTCCCACACTCTCCTCTCAATAGTAGTCGAGGTATGGCCACACGTCCAAATCTCTAACCTCCTGAGACTGCAGCGGGATAGGTGGCTCCCTCTCCTCTATGTACCATTCCTCGACCCAAGGCTCAAAGTCAAGGACATCTACGGAATTTGCCAACATAAAAGTACGGCTGAGCATGGAATACTTAGTGAGTACAAACTACTAGCTAACCATAGCAATAACAAAAGTACAACAACACTGAACACAATACAAAATATCGATTTAAAGCAATACTAGTAGCATAAGATAAATAGTATTGAACATGAAGCAATATATATATCTTGACATGCATGCATGAATGCGAAATCTCCGATAACACTCATGTTCAGAAACCCTTTTCATGTCTCGGTCTTGCTTGTGAAAATCATGCATGCGTGTCTGTCTTGTTTGGGATTTCATGCCTTGACTTGTTCTTAACTTGTATACTTGTGAGCCAGAGGCTAGTATCCGCACATCCCTGGGCTACCAACCTCCCTGACGTGGTTTCATTTTCTTGTGAGCCAAAGGCTAGAACCCTTCCACTTGGGCTACCAAGCTCCTTGACATGTACTTGTTTCCTTTCACTTGTGAGCCAGAAGCTAGCACCCTTCACTTGGGCTACCAACCTCCTTGACATGTAATTGTTTCATTTGCTTGTGAACCAGAGGCTAGCACCCTTCACTTGGGCTACCAACCTCCTTGACATGTTCTTGTTTTCTTGTTTGATTTATCATATGCATATATTCTGGAAAACCCGGTTCATGCATGCTTGCGTGCTTGTGTGAGTATCAATAGTGAAAACCATGATGACAAATATGACATAAAGGATAGTACATCGCATTTCAATTCATAATATAAACATGTGAGAATTTGAGTAATCTACATGGCATTTGGTCAATTCATCATTTATAAGAACAATTGCATAAGGCCTTTTTCCATTTTCTTCATTTAATTCATTTACTCCTAGTTTAGGCATTTTGTCAAACATATAGCATGCAACATTTCCTTAGTAGTTCATTTACTCTTTTTAGTGCATATTTTCCATCAAATCGTCAAGGTAAGTTCATTATTTGTAGAATGCCCATCCGTCCTTTTTCCTTTTCACACATCACACAACATCCATACGGCATCTAATCGCCTCAACCCCTCATCCATTCACACATCACAACATTCATTATTATCTTGTTTACATTTGATGGAAATAGCACATTTCAAAGGGAGGAAAACATGGAATCAAGAATCATCAATTAAAATGGAAAACCTAGGTTATTGTTAATGGGAGTTAGTAGGGTGTACTAACCTTGAATCAAGGCTTGATCTTGGGTGAAAACCCTTGATTGTAGCTCCAATCTTGAAAAAGGAGAACCCTTGCTTGGAAGATGCTTGAGTGGGAAGGAGACCCCTTGAGGAATACCTTGGAAAGTGCTGCCCTAGCTTGAAGAAGGACTCCCCCATGAGCTTGAGGGTGGATTTGATGATTTTAAGCCAAATGGATGATCTTGGGTCTTCAAACTCTTGATTTTCTTCACCAAAGATGCCCTAAGAGGAAAACCCTCTTCTTTACTCTCCCTTTCTCTCTAAATGTTCTAAGGATGGTATATGGGGACCCAAATGCTAGAGCAAGCCCTTATAGGCAAGAGTTTAACGCTCAAAAGACGAAAAAGCCCTTAACGAAATTTCTACAAAACGCAATATACCGATCGATCGGTGGTTAAAACCGAGTGACCGGTGTTTTGACCAGGCGATCAGTCAAAAACATGTTTTCTGGAATTCTTTCCCATACAAAAAAGTTAACCAGTCGATAGCTACCGATCGATCAGTTGTGAACCGATCGATCGCCAGTTTGGACCGAGCGATCGGTTGTAGACCGATCGATCGCTACATTGGACCGAGGGATCAGTGCTCTGCAGGTTCCACTATTTTGGCCATATCTTTTGACTCATTCATTGGATTTTGACGATTCAATTTGAGTTGGATTCATCTTTCGAAAAGGAACATTTCTGGCATGTTAGAATTTTCAAATTCTACGAAAGTACTATTAATTAAATACGGAAAATTTCGGGGTGCTACATCGACCCTGGAGGATAGATCGGTCGACTGAAATGTACACTTGGGTCAACCCAACTATCCCCCAGGGTCGACCCAGATATGGAGTTTTGCTAAAATTCCTTCCTTAGTCGTTTTTTGTCTATTTTAGGTTTTTATACCAATTTTTAGCAACTTCTAAACATTGAATTTTGCTCCCTATTTATATAGAACTCATCTAGTTCATGGGGAACAACTTTGGGGAAGTATTGAGAAGGTTTTTAACTCCTTCTAGAGTCCATAAACACTCTAGAATCTTGTTGTTCTCCTTCCCTTTGTTATTGCATTAAACCTAGAGTTTGCAAGCCCAAAGTTCTAATTTTGCTTGTTTGGACTTGTCCTTGGAAGGGATCCATCTAGGTGTTGATTTCTATCAAACCATCAACCTGTTCCGGATAGAACATCTTGGCCAGAGTGTTCCAGAGCCTTTGCAAAGGAGATCGATCTGAGACAGATCGTGGTAGTGTGATTTGGTCAGTGGAATCCAAAGTCGTCATTGACGGAGATCGATCGGAAGATCGTGGACTGTTTTCGAGACACAAAGAGAAGTACGAGCGGCCGCGGTTGATCACGAGACTTGTGAGTACGTGATGAATTTTCAAGGTGTGGAGGACTAAGAACTGAAGGATCGTGGTGTCGAGTCCAAATGAGTCAAGTTTGAGTCTTGTAAGTTCTTGTTTAGTTTGTCTTAGTGGATTCTCATGGCTGGACTAGGTCCCGTGGTTTTTCCCGAAAGGGTTTCCACGTAAAAATCCTTGTATTTTGGTTTGCTTGGCTTTCTATTTTCTGCATTTAAAGTACATCATTCCTTAATTTATAACTTAATTGTTAAAACATCAAAAAGGGTAGATAGACTTATAGGGATCCTTAACCATCCCCTTGAATTTATGAGTTCTCAACTCAAACCTTAGATTTGAGGTTCACCGAATTGTAGATTTTTTAAAGTGGATGATTGACCTCTGTTAGAAATTCAAGAACAACATCATAATTCCACACCATACTGGCCTCAGACTAATGGTGCAGTGGAAGCAGCAAAAAAGAACTTGAAAAAGATCATTGAGAAGATGGCAAATAACTACTCTGTCTGACATGAGATGCTCCCATACACACTCATGGCCTACAGAACATCCATCCGAACCTCAACAAGGGCAACATCATTCTCTCTGACCTATGGCATGGAAGCAGTCCTCCCCATCGAAGTAGAGATTCCATCACTTCGGGTGCTAATGGAAGCAAATATCTCAGAGGCAGAATGGGCACAGACCCATTATGAGTAGCTGAACTTGATTGAAGAGCGGCAACTAAAAACCATCAATCACTCTCAAGCCTATCAAAGGTGCATAGCTAGGGTATTCAACAAGAAAGTCAAGCCGCGAAGCATTGAGATTGGTGACCTGGTTCTCCGAAAAATATTACCAAACCGTCCTGACCCGAGGGGCAAGTTCACTCCTAACTGCAAAGGCCCATACATTGTCCGAGATTAATTCTCCAGCGGCGCCCTTCGACTCGGACGTATGAATGACGAAGACCTCCCAGAGCCTGTCAACATGGACAAAGTCAAACGATACTATGCTTAGGGTCTAAATCTGATAGGTGCTCTACACTCTTAGTTTCTCTAGGAAGTGACAGGAGGCCATCCTTGTTATACTCCTCATCCCCAACAATGTAAACCCTTTTACAAAAATCAATGAAATCTGCTAGTTAGCCCCTCGAGCCTAACAGCCTTTCCCTCATAAAAACCTTTCAGGGACACCCTCCCTCGCCTAACTATGGTAATTTGCTTGAACTACGTCATGTCCTGATCCTGCAAAGGATACGTAGGCAACCTGACAAATCAGGTGCGGTTGCTAAAAGGGGATCACACCTCCCCTGACTTTCCCCCGCAAAGTCAATATTTTCCAATAGAGTTGAAATCTCTAAAAATGTCTCCCCACATGGTCAAGCTCCTCCCCAAATGGAGTCCAACTCTTCTAACTTCCTCGGTAGGGTCAACATCAAAGTGTACAAAATTTTCATCGAGGGAAATCCCAAAATAGAAGTCGAAACATTCTCAAAAGTCAGGGATTCACCGAGCAGAACAATCTCTTCGGCCTTTATCCCCAGCAGAATTCACTTCTCCCAAATCGTTTTCCCAGTGGAATTAATCTCTCCCTTGTGGAATCAAACTCTCGCCAGAAGAGTCAATCTCTCCCTCAAATAGGGAAGAATCTCCAGGAGTCAGCCCCTACCAAAAAGGGTAATTCCCCAGTGGAGCTAAAAAAAAAGCTCCAAGGGAGTGCAAATCAACTACAATTCCAAGGTCTCCCAAACTTCGGTTCCCTAGCCTACGTTTCATCCTACTCTAAGTCCTTCTAGATCCTCTAGAAACTATGAGTGCAAGCGCAGTATCACACCTACATCCTCAGTAGGAACATAGTCCTTATAATCTCCAAAGGAGCTCCATTTAGGGCAATGACGGGAGAAGACCAACTTTTCCCAACAAATCACTGGCATGAGTAAAAACCAGCAACGACCTCATTGCATAAAAATTACGCGACCCCAAACCTAATTTTGTAACTAGGGCAAAAAATGGACAAAAATCAATCAGCTTCGCAGGCATGAGGAAAACTAGCGACGGTCTCATAGCACAAAAATTATGCGAATCCTAGGACTTGGTTATTCCAAGGGTAAAAAATGGAGAAAAGCTGAAAATCAGTTTGGCAACAGAATTCGGCAGTAATCAGGATTACTGAACTCCCCAATTATTCCCAGCAATCGGTATCCTCAGCGGACAAGAACACCTCAGAAATTCCCCAGCAGTGGCCCACAGTAAAGGCCCACTCCCCAGTAGATCTCTAACTACTGACAATTCTCAAATCCCCAGCGGGAGCCTCTAATGGCTATCAGCAATACTCTTCCCCAGAAAGAGTTCAGAAGCTTCCAAAGCCCATCAGAAAGCTTCTTCTCGGCCAAGGTTGCCAACCTGCTACAGCACTTGGACAAGCTTGTCTATCTACGGCAGCATCCTGCTCTAAATCATGTTCCCTTAAGCCCTAAACAAAGGCGATTTACTGGCAAATCTAAAAACTAACTAAGCATTATGTTAAAAACAAAAATCTTTACAAAAGTCTTCTACACTTTTTTCTGAAAAATGATTTTTCAAAAGCAACTTGTGATATCAAAATCCGTTGGTACCAACTTGCACTAAGTAGCCCTGGCAAACAAGCAGAAGAAGCCAGCACCGCTCCTCTCCAATAAACCACAAAAAACATAGTCATGGGGAAGTATCCTCGCTCTTATCCCTACATGACATCCCTTCACATGGCGTTACACTCTTCGTGACCAAACTCTTTAGCATCACACAATGTAATCAAACTCCAGTGCCTCTCGGCCATGTCAACATCAAATCCGGCATCATGCCTCAATCTCTTTTTGACACCCCCATGTGTCCCCGACATCCTATGTGCTCCGTGACAGCCTCGTCACAAAATAACATTACCTCTTGCATGTCCCTCTTTGTGACACCCCCATGTGTCATCGATATCCTGTGTGCTCTGTGACAGTCTCGTCACAAAACAACAAGACCTCCTGCATGTCCCTTTTTGTGACACACCCGTGTGTCCTCGACATCCTGTGTGCTCCGTAACAGTGTCATCACAAAACAGCATTACCTCTTGCATGTCCCTTTTTTTCTTACACCTCCATGTGTCCCCTACATCTTATGTGCTCCGTGACAGCCTCGTCACAAAACAGCATTACCTCCTACATGTCCCCCTTTATGACACCCCTATGTGTCCTCGACATCCTGTGTGCTCCGTGACAGCCTCGTCACAAAATAGCATTACCTCTTGCATGTCCCCTTTATGACACCCCGTATGTCCTTGACATCCTGTGTGCTTCGCGACAGTCTCATCACAAAACAGCATTACCTCCTGCATGTCCCCCTTTGTGTTCTAACACCCTGTGTGTCCCCTGACACTCCGCATGTCCCCCTTTTAACACCCCATATGTTCTGACAGCTTGTGTGTTCCCTGACACTCCGCACACCCCGTGTGTCCTCCGACCGATTCGGTTAATCTGCTCCAGGAGACACCGTTTTGATCAATTCATTTACTGCCTCCGAGCAATACCTTCTTTTGGCTAAGTGCCTCCAGGCCACACCACCTCTGTATCCACATTCTTCCCTGGCCACTTGCTATTCCCCAGTAGCGGTCCTAATCTCCTCATACCACTCACCATTTGCACAGTATGCGCGCATCATAGTGCATTCCCAAAAGTTCAAGTCTTGGTGTAAAAATCGGATGATTTCAGTCTTTGTCATTCAATCACCAATCTTGGCGCTCTCCGACAAAGAGGGGCAGCTGTAAGCACCCAATTTTTACACCCCTATCCTAACCATGGTTAAGGTTTCTTAACCATGGTTATCCCACCAACCGAGTCCCTTTAACCCTAGTTTCATTTTGGACAAGCCCTAGACATAACCTTAGTAAAATCATATGACTTAACCCTAGTTAACCCTTAACCCTAGGTAAACCCTAGCTTAACCATAGGACTTAACCCTAGTCAAACTCTAGGTAGACCCCTAGTTAAAACCTAGGTAAACCCTAGCCTAAGTCAAGCCCTAGCCCAAAGTCCTAAGCCCTTAGGGCTTAAACCCCAAAGTCCAAAAATGCTTAGAGTCCAAATCCCTCGGCCTGGGCCCAAGCCAAGGCCCAAAATTCAAATCTAAACCCCCGTAACGCGTGCCTGCATAGGCCAGGCCCCTGTTGGATAAAAAATAAGTTTGGCAGTAATGTATCAACAGACATTTTGTTTCGGCTTAACATGGTAATGGTGGTAGTTATTCTACCATTAATACCCAGTTTCGTGTTCAGCAGCACAATCACCCCCTACGTGCTCAAGCATGCTTCTATAGCCCCTCTCCACCCTCCTGCACCTCCACCTACCACTGTCCTAATACCAAGGGTGTCCCTAGCCCCCTGGTTATAAATACCACTACCACCCCCCCACAGCCTTCAAACTGGCCCAAAAAATCCCCACGGCAAAGCCCTGCTTAGTTCCGGAATCTTCTTCACTCTCCAACACCTGTGTGCACCCCCTATAGCTTGAGGAATCTTCAAGGATCTCCCCAATTGCCCCCAATAACCTCCCCGGTTCTCCCAACCCCTGCATAGCACCACCACTGTGCTCCACTGCCCCTACCATTAATCACCACCACATGTGACGAGTAGCAACTAGGTAGGGCCCCCTACCCCTTATTTACCTTCATTTCAAGCATCTTTGTGAGCCCCTGATCCTTCCAGGGGACTTCTTTTTCCTATTTTACTGTAAAACCTATCATAGGAGTCTCCTCCACCTTCTTCATAGGTGTGGGGAACCCCTCAAGGGTATAACACCATCTCTGTCCGACTCAGGCCTTTTTAGGGGTCCCTCTGTCCATGAAGAAACCCTGAGGAACACCATAACAGCAATCCCGTAGGGAAAAGACGTATTTCTGGAAATTTCCAGGAATAACGGTAAACTTAGTACCGCCATTCCTGGAGGTTTTTGTCTGAGCCCCTGTGGTCCCCACCTCATGCAACTCTGGTCCATTCCAGGACATGGGTTAACTCCCCAAGACCTTCCTGAGTCTACCCTAGTCATTTCATGTCCCCCATCACTTTAACCATGGTTAAAATGCACTAAAAGAAGAACTGTGCAGAATGGCAGTAGAACATCTACCTCAATTCTATGATTTCATATACAGCATCTTTGGGCCCACACTAGGCCACCTCAGACCTTTTCTGTGGCCCACTTGAGGTCCAGGACTCCCCTTGAGGTCCACTAACATTATCAGAGGGTCCGAGACCTTTGGGTTAGCCCCTAACTCAACCATAGTTCGGGTAAAAGCTATTTACAGAATAACTGAGAATGGCGGTAAACCATTTACTGACATTTCCACTCTGTGAATGAATAGAAATAGTGGTAATAAGTTTACCACCATTCCAGAATCTACTGTCTAGGCCTTTGCACAGGGCCCAGGCCTGGTAGGAGGTCGCTCTATGCCCTGCTTAGCCCACTAGGCCCATTTTAGACCTGCCCCAGCCTTAACCCCGGGTTAACTCACCCTGGTTAGGATTTAACCATGGTTAGTTAATCTAACCATAAGAAAAAAATCCTCAAAATTCCCTAAAAATATCAAATAAGTTGAAAATGCGGGAAATAACAGGATTCGTGCTCTAATCCCTACCTAACCACGGTTAAACAGACTAACCATGGTTAAATTTCCTTTTAACCATGGTTAGGCTCATTTAATCTTGGTAAAAATCTGGAAGATTCTAGAAACTTTCAAAAAAATACAAAAAGATCAAAATTACTATATTGACTCCTTTTTACCATGGTTAACATCTTTAACCATGGTTAACTATCATCTTAACTCCGGTTAGTAACCCTAATCCTTGGTTAACACTCTTTTGGCCTGTCGGACCTAATCCTTCGGCCTACCGGGCCCAATCTTGGCCTACCGGGCTGGACTTTACCTCTCTTAACTATGGTTAGCAAACCTAACCCCCGGTTAGTTTGACCTAACCCCGGTTAGTAACCCTAACTTTGGTCAAACTTTGGCTTAGCCTACCGGGTTCTTCTCTTGGTCTACCGGGCCTAAAATCCAGTCTACTGAACTCACCCTCGACCTATCGGACCCCATCTTAGCCTACCGGGCTTGACCTCATCCCTTTTACCATGGTTAGTAATCCTAACCATAGTTAGTTTGACCTAACCCCAATAAGAAATCTTAACCTTGGTCAAACTCCGCCTTAGCCTACTGGGCTTCTCTTTCAGCCTACCGGGCCCTCGCCCTAATCTACGAGACTACCCTTAAGCCTACAAGGCTTATACCATGCACTTAACCAGCCTCGGTCGACTTAACCGTAGTCCACCGGACTAGTCCAATTAGCCATCCTTTGTGCACTCACACACTCCCTCAACCTCAGCATGGGCTCACATGTCAAAATTACGCTCGGTCTGATCTCACCCCAATGTGAGTACGTATACAACTTATCCCGAGTTCGACCATAATTTAGCTTTTTCCTTTTTGGATTAGTATAAACTAAACCTAAGGCATTTGACTAACAACTTGATGTTAATATGGCTTAAACCTAGTAAGTATGGAACCATTTCAAAATGGAAGTGTCGGGGTGCCTAATACCTTCTCTGGGCTTAACCGAACCTCTTACGTAGATCTCTAAGTAGATCAAGACCTTATCCATTACCCGGGACTTAAGTGGCGACTCCAAATCAACACCAGTGAGCAAAATCCGTGCTCGCACTCATCTGTAATGAGACCAAAGAGATGGGTATGATGCTAGACTCATAGGCAATCATAACAACATTATTTTAATCATTTTTAGACCCTAAGACTAATGTCCAAATTATACTAAATCTCCTAGGGTCTATCTAGGTAAGCTTTGAGCAATCATTACCAATGTTTTGAGGACTTTACAAGGTCCTAGACACTTTTAACTTTTAGTCTTCATTGAGTGATAATCTTGACATGGAACTTATGGAGCTTCAGTTTTGTCTTGACTTCATGAATTGTCTTAAGTTCTTGAAGCTTTTTCCCTTGAAGTGACTAGTACTTGGACTTTGACCTTGATGACCTTGAGTGGTTGAGCTCTTCAATTCTTCATATCTTGAATAATGATCTTAATATCATTTTTCTCTGAAATTACACATTCAAAATGGAAATATTAGTATCATAAAGATCATTCCATTATTGTGTTATCATCAAAACTATTAAGGGTACTTAAAGTTGTAACCTTGAGGCTAACAATCTCCCCCTTTTTGATAATGACATAATAATGTGAATGACTTTAGTTAAGATCCCCCTCAATATATATATTCTAATAAATTTTAAGGTTACCTCCCCCTCAACATATGCATTTCTATAAAGAGGTTCAGAACATAATGAAGTTCAGAGCATTTTTAAATCATTCATGAATCACTAAAAAAGTTCAAACATTTATTTTCAGAAAGGTTTATACTTTGGAACCAAGAGAAATTCCATAAAGATGATTTTCAGAAAAGATTGTTAAAACACATAATTTTGGAACCAAGAAAAGTTCCACAAACATGATCTTTCATTTCAACATTCATAAACAAGGTATCATAGCATTCACAAATCCATTTGCAACAATCACACACCATTCTTATACAACATTCACATTTTCGTCCCCCTTGGCATCATCAAAAAAAATATATGACGGAGAAAAGTAAAGGAAGCAACTCATCTTGGAAATGAAAACAGAATGTCATATGTATCAAAAAAGATTTAAGTATAGGTATGATCAGTCATTACATCCAAAAATAGGAAAATAAAAAGCAAAAAAGTCAGTAAGAAGTAGAAAAACATAGAAATGATCTTCATCATAGCTTCAGCCTCCTCCTAGAGCTGTCAGGCTTGGAGGTAGGGTTCTTTTTTTTGGTAGTCTTAGATAAGTCTTGCGAGGAGTCAGAAAATATCTCAGCTGGTTACTCCTTGGGTGGCTCTATAGATTTCTCTTGAGGATACTGTCCTTGAGGTGCTTGAGATGTAGGTGGAACTTCTACATCAGCGGGAATATGTACAAGCTCAAGCTTCTTTTTGCTGTTCAGCATCTCTGTGGCAATTTGATCAACCCTGGCAGCCATCTCTCCAATGACTAGGGCCTGAGAGTCCAATAAACTTGCCATGTGTTGAACATATGTGGCTTGAAAATTCACAGCCTTCCCCACACTAGTCAGATCATCACTGTGTCGGTCACTCACAACTGAGGCCTCTACAGCCTTCCTCTCAATCAGTGTTATGATGGAGTCCACTCTGTTCTTCACAACCTCACTAGATATCTCAATCTCAGTCAGCCTAGGCTCTAACAGCTCATCTCTCTTCTTCATCTCAGCCTGGATCATCTCCATCCTAGACTCTAAAGAGGATAACCTATCTCTAGTCTCGGATTGAAACTGCAACTGGCTTTGCCTCATCTCTAACTGGAATTGCTCCATGCTCAAAGCCATGGAGGCAATCTGGGCAGCCATCAAACTCATCTGCTCATCTGACACTGGAGGTCTGTTAAGAGATACAAAAGGCTATCCTGGGTCCTCAAAATGATCTGAATCCTGTCTGTATGAGGACTCAGGAATCTCAACATCAATCATGAAATCTCCCTATATAGGCTCAATCACAACCTTTGCTGCTGTCTCTGGATCCTCTGGAGATACTGGCTCAAGTGCTGCAAAAGAGTGAAGGAGGAGAGAGAAGGAGAGTGAGTAGGAGATGGAATGGGATCATGGGAAGAAGGGAGTGGAACTGAGGGATCTAGAATGGTGGAAGGAGGTACTGAAGGAGTAGGGTGAGAAGGTGGAGTAGGATTAGGAATAGAAGTGTCTAGAAGGACAGAAGGATCTAAAACAGGGATGGTTTGGGATTTAGGAACCCAAACATTACTGGCCTCTATTAATGTATATCCCATACGCATGATGGTGGACTTGGAGTACACATCAAAGTCAGTAATAGATTTCTTGTCATGATAGACAGACAAGGGGACTTTAAAATGCTTAAAGACATGAGTAAGTGCAAGTCCATAAGACAATCTGCCTGAGGTTTTCTTGATTGCATCCCTCATGACATGCATAGTAATGAAAGTAATGTCAACATGCGGGGTGGTTAGGACGCATCAGATTAGAAAGACATCAAAGAAAGTAATAAAATCTCTACCACTAACTCGAGGAACAATATCGTAGGTGATTATGTGATGAGCTAACCTAGCATCAGGGGTGAGATCCTTGAGCTTAGGTGGGAAAGTCTTTGTGTTGTCCTTGTAGACACACATATTGTTCAAAGCTTCAAAGACATTGAACCCCTCATGGGAGACTCACTGATTAGTGGTGTAAGTTTGGAAGTCCCCACTTGAAAGTTTTAGAATGGATTGAAGTTCATCATGGTTAAAAGAAATTTTCTTACCATAAGCATACGAATTTATGGTTTTTGTGGTTTTGTCGTAGGTAAGATGGGAATAAAACTACTTAACAAGATCAGGGTACATGGATTCGCGAAAAGCTAAGAACCTATGCCATTTTAGAGATTGGAATTTTGAAGCAATGACATCAAGACCTATATCTTTGAATATCTCAAATCAGGAACCTTACCATAAATGGGTTCTCTCTTGATGAAGACCCTTTTGTAATTTTCTTGGGCTTCCTTGATCTGGAATAGATTGGGAGCCTCTACCTGTGACGATTCTCCAGCTTTGCCCTTCCCCTTTTCTGCAACCGTGGCTTTCTTCTTGGTCTGCAGCATTGATGGGGTCTCTTGGTCCTTGGTGCCATTGATTCTAGAGAGAAGAAATGAAATGGAATAGGTTTGGAAGAGATTTGAGGAGAATAGAAGAAGGTTTGAAGGTTTAGGAATACGAGGGAGTGAGGATTTGAAAAGATGAACAGTGACAAAATGTTGGAAATTAGGTTTTAATATATAGATCCGTGGTCACTCGTCGACGAGTAGGTTTGACTTGTCACCGAGTGGCTTTGAAATCTCAGAAATTAAATTCACTCTTCGCTAAGTAGCAAGGACTCGTCGCCGAGTGGTTGAATTTTGGCTACTAGAATGGTCACTCATCGACGAGTACAAGCCTGTACTCTGACTTGTCGCCGAGTCCATACACAGAAACTGAAATTCTAAAAATTTTAACATCAAAACCAATTTTGCAAACTTTTAAATCTTATTTTTAATGAACATAAGATAACTTTGGACAATCAAAACTATAATTCAAGTAGATTTTCATGGTAAAAAAATCCAATAATCAACATACATCAATAAGAAGCATATTCAACCAAAAATTTTAATTTTTCAACTTAGGCAATATTTTCATTTAATGTCACATAGTCTAGTCATGCCTAATTCTCTTTTTAATGTACTAAATCTATCATAAGGGAGTGGTTTAGTAAATAGGTCAACAAGTTGGTTATTTGTTTCAACAAATTCCAACATTACATCCCCATTTTGCACATGATCCCTTATGAAATGATATCTAATTTCAACGTGTTTTGTTCTTGAATGTTGAATTGGATTCTTAGTCATATATATAGCACTTGTGTTATCACATTTAATTAGAATTTTATCATAAAAAAATTTGAAGTCCTCTAATTGTTGTTTCTTGTATAATCTTTGAGCATAACAACTCCCAGCTACTATATATTCAGCCTTAGCTGTTGATAGAGCTACAAAGTTTTGTTTCTTACATGCCCATGAAACTAATGAGTGTCTTAAGAAGTGACAAGTGTCACTAGTATTTTTTCGATCAACTTTGCATCCAGCAAAGTCAGTATCAAAATAACTAACTAGTTCTAGTGATGTGTTCTTAGGATACCATAGTCCTAGTTCAATTGTTTCAATTAAGTATTTGAAAATTCTTTTCATTGCAGTCATATGTGATTCTTTAGGATTAGCTTAAAATCTAGCACATATGCAAACATTAAACATGATATCAGGTCTACTAGCAGTTAGGTATAATAAACTACCAATCATATCTCGATATTTTGTTTCTTCTATACTAATACCCTTTTCATCTTTATCCAGCTTTGTGGATGGACTCATGGGAGTATGAGATTCCTTTGAATTGTCCATCCCAAATTTCTTGAGCAGCTCTTTAGTGTACTTGGCTTGATTGATGAAGGTACCTTCTTTTGTTTGCTTGATTTAAAGCCCAAGGAAGAAGTTCAGCTCTCCCATCATAGTCATTTCAAATTCATCTTGCATGGATTTAGCAAATTCTTGATAAAGATATTCTTTAGTAGAACTAAAAATAATGTCATCAACATAGATTTGCACTATTAGCATATCATCATTTTTGGACTTTATAAACAATGTAGTATCAATTTTTCTTCTAATGAACTCATTATCAAGTAGAAAGTCACTCAATCTATAATACCAAGCTCTACGAGCTTGCTTTAAACCATAAAGAGTTTTAGTGAGTTTAAACACATGATTAGGCATTTCATGACTTTCAAAGCAAGGAGGTTGTTCAACATAAACGTCCTTCGAAATAAATCCATTTAAGAAAAAAAATTTGACATCTATTTGATATAGTTTAAAATCTTTAAAACTAGCATATACAAGCAACATTCTAACAGCTTTAAGTCTGGCAACAGGGGCAAAATTTTCATTAAAATCAATTCCCTCTTCTTGGTTGTATCCTTGAGCTACTAGTCTAGCTTTATTTTTAACAATGTTTCCACTTTCATCCTTTTTGTTTCTAAGTATCCACTTAGTACTAATTATTGATTTGCTTTTAGGTCTAGGTACTAAGTCTATTACTTGATTTTTTTAAAAAAATTGGTTTAATTTCTCTTGCATAACAATTCCTCACGATTCATCATTAATAGCTTCAAGAGCATTCTTAGGTTCAATTTAAGAGAGGAATGCAAAGTTATTACAAATATTTCTTCTTGTTCTTACACCTTGTTCCATGTTGCCAAGAATTTGTTCTTTATGATGATTTTTAATTAATCTCCATGCTTTAGGAAGTTGAGTTTCATTTTCATCTATGTTTTTAACTTCTAAGATTTTATCATCATTATTATTATCTTGATCTTCATTATCATTTTTATTGATTTCCAAATTAGCAATATCTTTAGATATGTTTTTAATTTTATCATTTGGAACATCATCATCAATTTTCTTGGTTTCAAAAAGATTATATTCATCAAATATAACATGCATACATTCTTCTATAATTAGAGAAGTTTTATTAAACACCCTATAAGCTTTGCTATTTGAAGAATAACCAAGAAAAATTCCTTCACTAGATTTTGGTTCAAATTTTTTTAAGTTGTGTTTGTTATTTAGAATAAAACATTTGCATCCAAACACTTTAAGCTAACCAATATGAGGTGATCTTCAATTCCAAAGCTTATAAAGGGTTTTATTCAATTTTTTTCTAATTACAACCCTATTGATTACATAGCAAGATGTAGTGATGATTTCAGCCTAAAAATAATTTGATAATTTATGTTCATTTAACATAGTTCTACCCATTTATTTTAAAGACCTATTCTTTCTTTCAACTACTCCATTTTGTTGAGGAGTTCTAGGAGTGGAGAAGTTATGGTTGAAACCATTATCTTCACAAAAAGATTCAAGTTCTTTATTCTTGAATTCTCCACCTCTATCACTCCTAATATTATTAATAGAGTAACCTTTTTCATTTTGAACTATTTTATAAAAAATTTTAAACAAAACATGCACTTTACTTTTATGAGATAGAAATAATACCCAAATAAATCTAGAATAATCATCAATAATCACAAGAGCATATAGTTTGTCAAATAAGCTTGCAACATCATTTGGCTCAAATAAATCCATATGCAATAATTCTAATGGCGTAGAAATTGATATTTCAAGTTTCTTTTTAAATGATAACTTAATTTGTTTTCCTAGTTGACAAGCATCACAAATTTTGTCTTTTGAAAATTTGGTTTTAGGTAAACCTTTTACAAGTTCTTTTCTAGACAATTTAGAAAGTAAATCCATACTTGCATGGCCTAACCTTCTATGTCATAACCAACTAGTTTCATTGATAACTGAAAAACATATTAAGTTTTGAAAGGTAAGTTCATCAAAATCAAAGTATACACATTTTCATGTCTATGAGCAATGAACATGATATTAATGTTGTCTTTGTCTTTAATGATGCATACGTTAGATTTAAAAAATACATTTAAACTTTTATCACACAATTGACTAATACAAATTAAGTTATGTTTTAAACCATCAACTAATAAAATATTTTCAATAAAAGTAGTATTGTCCTTACCAACATTACCTATACCGATGATCTTCCCTTTTACGTTGTCCCCGAAGGTCACATGCCCTCCATCTTTTGAAGTAATTGAGATGAATAGTTTTTTGTTCCCCGACATGTGCCTAGAGCATCCACTATCCAAGAACCATCTTGACTTAGAGAAGTTAGATTTCAAACATACCAACAAGAAAAGATTTAAGTAACTCCAACATATGTTCCTCCTAGTACCAACACAGTTTTGGTTCAAACCCAAACTGATTTTTGGTTGGTCTTGGGAGGGTAAGTTCCTTTAAGGACCCAAACCATGTTTGGTCCTTTATGGATGGTCTTGAGAGTAAATGATCCCTTTGGGAACCAAATTCTTTACCATTTTCTTTCCATTAAAAGTAAAGAATGTATTAGATGGTGGGTTTAACACATTAGTTGATTTTGAAAAGAAGTTTTGGTACTCTTTTTGTTTTGCAAAAGGCTTGTACCCAAGTTCGGCCTTACAAAAGACATATTTTTATTGGCCCAAAAGTCTCTCAAGGTTTTTTTTACCAGTATACAAAGTGTGAGCTATTTTAGTCAAATCTTTAACTTTAGCTTGATGCTCTTCACACTCACAATGTGATCATTTGGATGAATTTTGAAATTTCTTTAATTTTTAATTCAAAATATCATTTTCTTTTGCAAGGGAGGTTTTTTCTTTTTGTAAAACTTCACAATAATTTTTAAGAGTAGAAATGACATTTTTGAAAGATTTATTCATTGAGGCAATTCTTTTAAATTCTAAGTAAAGTTCATCAAATGCATCCCTAATCTCATCATATGAAAGGGATTCACAAAGTGAAGAATTTACCTCATCTTCATTTGTCATAAGGGACAAGTTTTCCATTTCCTCATCGCTAGAGGCATCCGATCCACTTTCTTCGGAATCATCCCATGTAGCTTTCATGGCCTTTTTCCAGAACCGTTTACTCTTCTTGAGTTGAGGACACTCCATCTTGATGTGTCCCGGCCTTTTGCACTTGTAGCAAATAATAGATTCTTTCTTGTTTGATTCACCTTTGGAAACTTCCTTGGTGATTTCCTTCTTGAAAGGCTTCTTCTTGAAGTTCCTTTTGTTCTTGAAGAATCTCTTAAATTTCCTAGTCATGAAGGATATGTCTTCATCACTTTCTTCTTCTTGATGAGATGACTTGATAGCAAGTCCTTTCTTATTCTTGGGCTCATCTTCTTGATGTCCCTTCATGATCACTTCATGAGTCATTAATGACCCAAGAAGCTCATCCATTTGGACTTTGGTAAAGTCTTTTGCTTCTTGAATGGTTGTCACTTTGGGAGACCATTCCTTCGGTAATGAATGCAGCACTTTTCTAACATTTTCTGCACTAGAATAAACTTTACCAAGTACCTTTAGTCCATTTAAAATATTGGTGTGTAAAACCCCGGACTTCTCCGTACTTAATGAATAGTACTTTTGTAGCCAATTGGCCTTTAATGTAGTCAAATTAATAAATAAGGAAGAAATTAAAAATTCTAAAATGTTAGAAATGTTTCTTTTTGAAAGACGAACCCAACGCAAGTTGAATCGTCAAAATCCGACGAACGAGTCAAAAGATATGGCCAAAATAGTAAAATGGGTCAAAAATCTGCAGAGTACCGATCGCTAAGGATCGATCGGTTCACAACCAATCGCTCGGTCCAAACTAGCGATCGATGGGTCCACAACTGATCAATCGGTATCTATCGACTGGTTAACTGTTTTGTATGGGGAAATTTTCCAGAGAGCATGTTTTTGACCGAGAGCTCGGTCAAGAACATCGATCGCTTGGTAAGCAACCGATCGCTAGGTATTTACCACCGATCGATCGGTATATCACGTTTTGCAGAAATTTCAGTAAGGGTTTTTTTGTCTTTTGGGCGTTAAACCCTTGCCTTAAAGGGTTTGCTCGAGCCATTAGGGCCTCATTCACCACACTTACGTTATTTGAGAGAAATGGAGAGAGGAGAAAGGGGATTCAAACCTAGGGTTTGCATTTGAGAAGGAATCAAGGGTTTGAAGACCCTAGATCATCAAAAGCTCTGATCTCTTCAAGTTCACGGCTCAAACTCGTGAGGAGCACTTTCCACAAGCTAGGGCAGTAACTCCACGCACATGTTGGAGGATTTTCCTCGCTTCTTCAAGGTCGGTACCTTTTGCTACCCTCCTAGTTCATATCCTCCTTTTTCTTCCCTTCTTCCTTATTATTTTCCTAATGTATGAACCTAATGGAATGTGAGTGGATTGTGATATGAGAAGGGATATTGGGTGATGGATGCTGTGTGGATGATGTTATGAATGGAATGGTTTAGGCTTTAACAAATAATGTACACACCACGTGTTTAATGAAATGCCAAGGTGAAGAAACCGAGTGATAGATCAAGAAATGCATGCTTAAATACTTATGAAATTGTTAGGGCATATGATAATGTGATTCCTCGTTTCCTTAAATTGCATAAATAATTACTTGCTCAATTAATGATGTTCTATGTATTGTTGAAATCCCCAAATGTCACATTTAATTTCAAATGAAAGTATGCACACGATTCCACGAGCACGGCATGCATGACATGGTTTACCGATGATTTTTAAGAATAAGGATGTTAGAGGTGGGACATATCTTACGATATGTTTTACCTCGCTTTTCACAAGAGGACAAGAACAAGCATTTCTTAGGAGGGAGTTTACACTTCCCTCCCTTCCATGAGGGGTCTCCCCTCACTCACACGTGCATCTCATGAAAGAAGGGTCTCCCTTCCCTCTCAAGGCATAGCATGAAAGAAGGGTCTCCCTTCCCTCTCAAGTGTATCTCACAACCGCATCTCACAAGTACATGAGCATGTTTAGATTTTAAGAAAGCACGCATAACACGTATAACATGGCACGCTCGACAAGATCAAGCAGGACAGACATGACAAGTTTTCAAGCACGAAACGAGTATTTTAAGTCAAGTCAAGTGTAAGATGATTTCAAGAGTTTTTATCGGCTTTTATGTGATGCAAGCATGACTATAAACTGCTTTAATTTCCTGCTATCATATGAATTGCTTCCTGCTTTATATATTGCTATCGTTATGTTATGACTGTTGGTTAGTATTTGGTACCCGCTAAGTATTCCATGCTCAGCCGTACTTCTCATGTCGGCAAGTGATAGTGGAGCGGCTACTCCTTTTGATATTTGTGTTCCTGGCCCGTGGGTAGAAGAGGAGTACGTCGAGGAACTTATGGAGGAACCTCCAGTAGAGGGGTACTATTAGGTGGTAGATTCTGAGTGAGTGATCTGTGGGTGTGAGGTTGAGAGATTATATGTATGTATTTTGGTGGGCATGTCCGCACCTTCTTTTGGTTTCTTTTTGTACAAAACTTGGATCATGTGTATATACTTAGAGGTTTGGTTAGTCTTCCACTGTGCTATGTAGTTTATGCTTCCATTATTTTGTCTTCTATTGTATATGCTCAGTGTATTTTGCAGGTTAGTTGTCAAGCAAGTCATGTAGGTCATGACAAGTCGTCCAAGATTCACTCTAACTCCTAGGGTGGGCTTTGGGTCGCGACATGGTGAATCTAGTAAACATTTCACTAATTGATTCATCATTTTCCATTTTGAAAAGTTCATATTTGTGGACCAACATTCTAATTTTTTCTTCTTTTACTTGGTTAGTTCCTTCATATGTAACTTGAAGGTTTTCCCGAATTTCTTTGGCTGAATCACATCCAGAGACTATTAAACTCTTGGGGGCTAAGAGCACAATAAAGATTGCTAATAGCATTAGCATTAATTTGAATGAGTCTAATATCAGCCCCATTCCACTCTTCTTCCACTTTAGGAATAACAACATCCTCAACTACTTTTGTGGGAAGATGTGGACCTTGACTATAACTTTCTAGCATTCATAATCAAGAGCTTGGATGAAATACATCATCCTAGTTTTTCAATAGTTATAGTTTTTTCTATTGAACAATGGAGGACGGGTGGTCGATTGGCCCTCTCCTAAGGTAGTAGCAAAAATGTTTGTCATTAAGGATCTTTAACTCAAGATGGTTAAATCTAAAAACAGAGTACTAGGCTGTAATACCAATTGTTGTCTAGTTAATAGACCCTAGAGGGGGGGTGATTAGGGTCAATGGCAATTAAAAATTTTTAACTAAGTGATTAATGCGGAATTAAAATTTAATCACTAATGCTACTAACAATATACAGAGATAAATAAAGAGAGAGAGAGAAAATGATATCACACATAAGATATGTTATCGGGTTCGGCAACTTGCTTACGTCCCCGCATTTAAGCTTCCCACTTTAAGGATTTTCCCACGATTCCACTAATTGCACTCTTCTTTACAAGCAGAGAATAAGCCTTTGCAATTCTTTTCACAAGCTTAGGATCAAACCTCTTCAAGAGAACCCCTCTCTTGAATACAAGAAGACCTTCTCAAATAGTGCAAGAATCTTTAATTCTTGACTTTCAGCTATTACAGAATTTTGTTGGATATGAAATCCGAATTTGAAAGCTCCTAACTGAGCTAGATTTGAATGAAATACAAAGCTAACAATCACTCAAGATTGATTGTAATTGAATACTTAAAGAATGAGTGATTGAAATTCTAGGTATTCAATGTAAAAACAGAGTATTGATTGCTGGAAGATTGTAACTAATGTATGAATGATTGAATTATGTTAGAATCTTGTATTTAGTTCATAAATAAGCTCTATTAATAGTTTGGCAATCAATATGGCTGTTGGGAGCACATTTAATGTGAACTAGCCGTTAAAAAACTAACTGTTATACCCATTTCCCACATACACTCGTCGATGAGTGAGCATAGAAAAGTCCAGAGTCGTCGCCAAGTGGAAACAGTAAGCAATTGAGACTTTCTGTTCTTCGACTCGTCGATGAGTCTACTGAAAAATTTCAGGGAACTCATCTGTAAGGAGACCAAAGAGATGAGTATGATGCTATAACTTATAGGCCATCATAACAACATTATTTTAATCATTTTTAGACCCTAAGACTGATGTCCAAATTATACTAAGTCTCTTAGGGTCTATCTAGGTAAGCTTTGAGCAATTATTACCAATGTCTTGAGGACTTTACAAGGTCCTAGACACTTTTAACTTTGACACTAGTCTTCATTGAGTGATAATCTTGACATGGAACTTATGGAGCTTCAGTTTTGTCTTGACTTCATGAATTGTCTTGAGTCCTTGAAGTTTTTTTCCTTGCAGTGACAAGTACTTGGACTTTGACCTTGATGGCCTTGAGTGGTTGAACTCTTTAATTCTTCATATCTTGACTAATGATCTTAATATCCTTTTTCTCTGAAATTACACATTCTAAATGGAAATATTAGTATCATAAAGATCATTCCATTATTGTGTTATCATCGAAACTATTAAGGGTACTTAGAGTTGTAACCTTGAGGCTAACAATGCCTAATTCGCATAACCACCCACTACCTCTCACTAACCCCTAACTCTAACCAACCCAAACTCTAACCGACCACTAACTCCAACTGTCGCGCCCCAAAATACCCCATAGGAGTTAAGGGATACTTTAGGAGTGATTATGTGTACCTGTCAAACCATCCTGAAATAAACATGGCTAACACAATACAATAAGGATAATAATCAGAGCGTGGAAGCTAAACATAAATGTTGAAGTGTGAACTAACTTTTTCTTTTCTTCTAAAGTTTCAAGTAGTATTCCAAGTTAACATATACACAACACATATCCAATTCAAAGGTGGATAGGCCCACCTATCAAAACATCAAAATACATAAAAGACCCTCTCGTACTCTCCCCTCAATAGTAGTCGAGGTATGGCCACACGCCAAGGTCTCGGTCCACCTGCGGCTGTAGTGGAATAGACTGCTCTCTCTCCTCTATGTACTCTTCCTCGACCCAAGGCTCCGGGTTGAGGGCTCCCTCAGTACCTGCCGACATGAAAGTACGGCTGAGCATGGAATACTCAGCGAGTACAAGCTACTGGCTAACCATAACAATAATAAAACACAACAACAATAATACAGTACAGAGCAGTAAGGGGAACATCACAAAAGAAACAATATTAAACATGGTACAATACAATCATCTTGA
This sequence comes from Tetracentron sinense, assembly GCA_015143295.1. Classification (NCBI taxonomy): domain Eukaryota; kingdom Viridiplantae; phylum Streptophyta; class Magnoliopsida; order Trochodendrales; family Trochodendraceae; genus Tetracentron; species Tetracentron sinense. The sequence continues at coordinate 3,067,858 of CM026567.1, read as the reverse complement.
CGTGCGTGCATGAATGCGAAAAGTCCGATAAAACTCATGCTTGGAAATCCGTCTCATGTCTCGATATGGTTTGAGAAATCATATATGCATGCATGAATGCCTTGTCATCATCTTGTAAACTTGCAACTTGTAACTTGTGCGCCAGAGGCTAGCACCCGAATCTCCCTGGGCTGCCAACCTCCTTGATATATGGTTTTCTTGTGAGCCAGAGGCTAGTACCCGAATGTCCCTGGGCTACCAACCTCCTTGACAATAAGTAATTTCAGTTTTCTTGTGAGCCAGATGCTAGTACCCAAATGTCCCTGGGTTACCAACCTCCTTGACATGCAATGTTTTCTTGTTGATTATTATATGCATATGCTCTTGAAATCTCGGATCATGCAAACATGCGTGCTCGTGTACGTGATAATAGTGACAATCATGAGAACACATGTAACAAGAGGAATATCGCATCACATTTCGATTCATAGTATAACATGCAAGCATTTAGGGGATCAATATAGCATTTGGTCAAATCATCATTTACAAGAGTAGTTACATAGGGCTTACATCCATTTCCTTATTTAAATTCATTTATTTTTGGTTTAGGCATTTTATCAGACATCCGGTGTGCAACATTTCTAGTAGTTTTTCTTTACCCCTTTTAGCGCATATTTTTCATCAATCATCATGGTATGTTCATTATTTATAGAATGCCCATCCACCGTTTTCCATTTCACATATCACATCCACATCCAACGACATCCAATCGCCACCATCCACATCCCATTCACACATTCGAACCTTTTTCTTATCTTATTTATATTTATTGGAGAAGTTACATTTCATAGGAAAGGAAAATATAATAGCAAGAATCACATTTCACCATAGAAACCTAGATTATTGCTAGGGGAAGTTAGTAGGGTGTACTAACCTTGAATCAAGGCTTGATCTTGGTTGTAAACCTTGATTAGAGCTCCAATTTGCAAGGGGAAGGACTCTTGCTTGAAGAAGGCTTGAGTGTGAAGGAAACCCCCTTGAAAATACCTAGGAAAATGCTGCCCTTACTTGAGAGAGACTCCCCCATGAGCTTGAGGCTTGGCTTTGAAGAATCCAAGCTTTGGAACAAATCTTGGGTAGCCCAACTCTTGATTTCTTCTCTAGAGGAAAACCTAGGTTAGGAATCCCCTTCTCCTCTCTCTCTATCTCTCAAAATCTCCTAAGTGTAGTGAGTGGGGCCCTAAGGCTCGAGCAAAGCCTTATAAGAAAGGGTTTAACCCCCAAAAGACGAAATAGCCCTTACTGAAATTTCTGTAAAAACGCGAAGACCGAGCGATCGGTGGTTATGATCGATCGATCGGTTGCCTACCGAGCGATTGGTGTCCTTGACCAAGTGACCGGTCATAAACATGCTCTCTGGAAAATTTCCCCATACAAAAAAGTTAACCAGTTGATAGCCTTCGATCAATCGGTTTTGGACCGATCGATCACTACTCAAGACCGAGCGATCAGTTGCTTTGCAAATCTTCTGCTGAGTTCACTTTTCACCCATTCTTACTACTTGAACCTCTTCCTCTTCTATTCTAACATCTCCTAAACTTGACTAGGACACTTTCGAGGCTTATAGACATTTTTAAATAATTTATTTAATTAATTATAGCATTCTTGCAAAGATTCTCAAAGACTTCAAATTCTCATTTCATGAATTTAAGATTTCAAGGTATCACGCCTTGACACATGTCCCAAGGCTTATACAAAAGTTCTGGGGTTCTACATCCTCCCTCCTTATAAGAAATTTCATCCTCAAAATTTGAACGATGCGTGTATGACAATTCAAAACAAAATTACAAGTCATATACAAAATTCATCCAAACAACTCGGGGTACTTCGCTTTGACTTCGGCCTCACGTTCCCATGTAGCCTATTCTCGAGCGTGATGTTGCCATTGCACGAGAACTAGCGGTATAGTCTTGTTACGAAGCACTTGATCTCTTCGATCCAATTTATGAACCGGCTTCTCAACTAAAGTGAGATCCTCTCGAATCTCAACTGGATCAAGTTCGATGATATGAGAAGGGTCCGGAATATACTTCCGAAGCATGGAGATGTGAAACACGTTGTGGACCGCCACCATATGAGCGGGCAAAGCAACACGGTAAGCCACCTCACCAACTCTAGTAATGATCTCGAACGGACCAAAATATCTCGAAATGAGCTTGCCTCTCTTTCCGAATCTCATAACACCCTTGGTTGGTAAAACCCGAACAAATACAAAATCACCAACTTGAAACTCAAGGTCCCGCCTACAGGTGTCGGCGTAGCTCTTCTGTCTATCCTGTGCAGTCTTTAACCTCTCCCGGATAAGCTTGACCCTCTCTGTAGTTTGTTCAATTAATTCAGGGCCCAACACCTTCCTTTCTCCAACTTCATCCCAATACAATGGAAATCTACAAATTCTCTCATACAAAGCCTCAAAAGGAGCCATCTGTATGCTTGCCTGGTAACTGTTGTTGTAAGAGAATTCCACCAAAGGTAAGTGATCTTCCCAACTTCCTTTAAAATCTAGCATACAGGCTCGGAGCATATCTTCTATCACCTGATTCACCCTCTCGGTTTGCCCGTTGGTCTGTGGGTGGAAAGCTGTGCTAAAATCCAGTCGAGTACCCATGGCATCCTGAAAGCTCTTTCAAAACCTGGAAGTAAATCTCGGGTCCCGATCCGACACAATGCTCATTGGCACCCCGTGTAACCGGACTATCTCTTTGATATACAAAGCGGTCAACTGATTTAAATTGAAAGTAGTCCAGTACAGTAAGAAATGGGCAGATTTCATGAGTCTGTCAACTACTACCCAGATAGCATCGGTCTTTCTAACCGTCTTTGGGAACCCCACAATGAAGTCCATAGAGATATGCTCCCATTTTCACTCAGGAATAGGGAGAGACTGTAAAAGTCCAGCCGGTCTCAAGTGCTCTGCTTTCACCTGTTAGCACACCAAACACCGTGCCACATACTCCGTAACCTCCCTCTTCATGTTTCGCCACCAAAAGTGACTCTTGAGGTTCTGGTACATCTTTGTACCCCCGGGATGCGCCGTATACTTGGACCGGTGAGCTTCATCCATAATCTCTATCCGAAGGTCTGCATTGGCTGGGACACAAAGTCTTCCCTTGAATGTAATAGCGCCCCGGCTAGTGAGAGAGAAGTCCTTACTACCATTGGCAACTTCCTTGTCCCGGAAAGCTAACAAGTCAGCATCCGTGGCTTGATACTCTTGGATCAAATATATGATGTACGACCGAACCGTGACATTTGCCAAAATAGGGCTACGGACGGAATCATTCACACTGATGTCTAGATTAGCCAAATCTTCCAATAATCTCCATTCTGGCACTAAAATGTGAGCCAACAACCTCGGTGGTTTCCTACTCAAGGCGTCAATCACTACGTTCGCTTTTCCCGAGTGATATTGGATGGTGCACTCGTAGTCCTTTAAAAATTTCATCTAATGCCGTTGCCTTAGATTTAGCTCCTTTTGGGAAAAGAGTTACTTAAGGCTCTTGTAATCTGTGAACACATAGAATTCTACCCCGTATAGGTAATAGCGCCAAATCTTGAGTGCAAACACGACCGCAGCAAGCTCTAAGTCGTGAGTGGGGTAATTCTTTTCATGCTCCTTCAGTTGCCTTGATGCATAGGCAATGACTTTCTTGTGCTGTATTAGGACACACCCAAGTCCCACATGTGAGGCGTCACTATAAACCTCATAACCAACATGTCCTGACGGCACCGTAAGGACGAGAGCTGTGGTAAGTCTCTTCTTCAGCTCCGTGCAACTGATCTCGCACTTGTCACTCCATACAAACTTGGCTTCTTCCGAGTCAGGTGAGTGAGAGGTGCATCCAAACTGGAGAATCCCTCCACGAATCTCCGATAATAGCCTGCCAATCCGAGAAAACTACGTATCTCCGTGACGCTCTTGGGCCTCTCCCAACTCATGACTGCCTCAACCTTGGCTGGGTCTACAGAAATGCCCTCGACCGACACTACGTGGCCTAGGAACGCCACCTTCTCTAACCAAAATTCACACTTGCTCAATTTGGCATATAGCCTATGCTCTCTCAACATCTCCAAGGCAAGGCGGAGGTCTCGTGCGTGATCTTCCCGTGTCTAGGAATACACCAAAATGTCGTCAATGAACACAATCACGCATCGATCGAAGAATGATCGGAACACCCGGTTCATCAAATCCATAAACACCGCCGGTGCATTCGTCAGCCCAAAAGGCATGACAAGGAACTCGTAATGCCCATACCGAGTCCTGAAAGCTGTCTTCGGAACATCCTCCGACTTGATTTTTAACTGATGATACCCCGATCTAAGATCAATCTTGGAGAAAAATCTCGCTCCCTTCAGTTTGTCGAACAAGTCGTCTATCCTCGGCAAGGGATAACGATTTTCGATAGTTACCTTGTTCAACTGACAGTAGTCTATACACATTCTCATCGACCCGTCTTTTTTTCTTCACAAAGAGGACTGGAGCTCCCCACGGTAACACACTTGGTTGGATGAAACCAAGTTGTTCTAACTCCTCAATCTGCTTCTTCAATTCTTCAAGCTCTATTGGGACCATTCTATACGGTGCCCTTGAAATCGGAGCGGTGCCCGGAGCAAGCTCTATAGCAAACTCAATCTCTCTGTCAAGAGGCAACCCGGGAAGTTCCTCTGGAAACACATCTAAGAACTCACTCAGGACTGAAATAACCGAGGAGTTTTGTGCTTCTGGGTTCACTAAGCTCAAAGCTACCAAGCGAGCAATATCCCTTTCTCTCAATCCTCAGAAATGAAAAGGCTTAACCCTTTCCAGCTTGAAATTCACCATCTTTTCATAACACGCAACATGACCGGGGTGGTTTGCCAACCAATCCATCCCTAGGATGACATCAAAATCCAAGTCTTGAAAATCTAGGACGATGAGGTCAGCTAACAGTTCATTCTCCCCCACTTGCACCACACAATCTCTAAATATTTTATCGGTATCCACGGACTTGCCGAGTAGAGTTGTAATGGTCAACTTCTGCTCTAACAGAGTAGCCTCAGTCAAAAAGCCATTTGCAAAACTGGGTGAGATGAAGGAGTGAGTGGATCCTATGTCGATTAACACTTTGGCTAGACACTCGTTCACTAATAAAGCGCCTGTGTGATTAATTAACCAATATCAGCAGATTTCAAACAATAACGTGCATCACACATAGGTAACCCCTAATATAAATAATCACATAACAAACTATAGAAATTTTACACAACTTAAACTCTAAAATTCTTGTGTACCTTGCACGACATCATCGGATGCACGTACGTCTCTCTCTGATAAGGCGAAGACTCGGCCCTATGTGGCCGGGCTAGGAGCCCATGTAGACTGTGAGGCCCTCGAAGCTTGAGAAGAGCTAGGTTGAGATGTCTACCTAATCGGGGGTCTGCTCCCTGAAGACTGAGCTGGCAAATGACGTCGGGGACAATCTCTAATCATGTGGCCATGGTCACCACAATAGAAGCAACTTCCAGTAGCCCTCCGACATTCTCCTACTGGATGCCTCCTTCCACAAAGGGTGCATATATCATGCAAATAGGTGGGAGGAGCATATCCCGTAGCCTGCGTCACTGCGGGGTGAGAAGTCTGGGCAAAAGCCGGGTGAAAAGCCGGTGGAGCAAAAGGGCAGGGAGCCTGTGGTGCCGAATATATCCTCTGTGACTGAGTTGGCCCTACGGATTGATACAAGCTAGTCCTTACTCTTTTCTCTCCTAAACTACTCGATTGTCCTTTCTCCATTCCTCTTCTTTTGAAGAACTCCTCGGAGTTCGACTCGGCCAAAAGTGCCTTGTCCACAACTTTGGAATATGTCTCATGTCTGAACATTGAGACTCGGTCCTCGAGGTAGGCCTTCAACCCCCTCTCAAATTTCTGGGCTTTCATAGCCTCGATCGCTATCATATGTGGAACAAACCGAGATAGCTCCGAAAATTTGGCTTCATAAGCCGCTACTGACATATTACCTTGCACCAAGGTAATGAACTCCACTTCCATATTTTCTTTCATCCCGATCGGGAAGTACTTCTTGTTAAAAACGTCCAATAATTCCTCCCAAGTCCAGTCTTGACCTTGTCGGGTCAACTCTTGGGTCCGAAGTGCGGACTTCCACCAATGATCGGCCTCACCTTCAAGCATGAAGGCGGCCCAAGTAACCCTTTCCGCCTCCGTAGGTGCCAATACAGAGAATATCTTTTCTAATTGCTGAATCTATCCTTCGGCAACAAGCGGGTCAATAGTCCCACAAAAGGTTGGAGGCCTCATCCTTTTGGAAAGCCTCTATTCCAACTTGTGCTCGATTAGGAGGAGCCGGTATAAACGCGGCATTAGGCGGAGTGGCCGGTTGTCTTACCGCTAGCATAGCCAAGGTCTCGGCTATTGAAGCGAAAGCTTGGGCAAAGTCGGGTTGATCATCACTCGATGGAGCATCACCTCCATTGCTCCTTGTGTTGTACCCGCAACCCCGAGTATTCCGACTCATAATTTCTCCTGAGAACGACAATACAACATGAGTCTACCTTGGATACGCATTTAGGAATAGTTCACAATTTACTCAATACATATTCATCAAGCATATTTACTAAGCACAAATCATGCACACATGGTATACAACACAATATCATAACATACAATCCGTGTTCCTAGCGTAGGACTCTAAGTTTGGTTGAAGCTCAACCTATTTTGACTAAGACCAACTTGTTAGTAGTCTATACTTGGAATACAACTCTTTTATCACACCTAATGCCTTGTTCACGTATGGTATCGAGTACTAAGTGACCCTAGGGACTCTAATGCCTAGAGCTCTAATACCACCTCTGTCCCTCCCCAAAATACCCCCTAAGAGTTAAGGGGTACTTTAGGAGTGACTATGTGTACCTGTCAAACCATCCTGAAGTTAACATGGCTAACAAAATACAATAAGGATAATAATCAGAGCGCGGAAGCTAAACAAAAATGCGGAAGTGTGAACTAACTTTTTCTTTTCTTCTAAAGTTTCAAGTAGTATTCCAAGTTAACATATACACAACACATATCCAATTCTAAGGTGGACAGGCCTACCTATCAAAACATCAAAATACATAAAAGACCTCTCATACTCTCCCCTCAATAGTAGTCGAGGTATGGCCACACGCCAAGGTCTCGGTCCGCCTGAGACTATAGTGGAATAGACTGCTCTCTCTCCTCTATGTACTCTTCCTCGACCCAAGGCTCCGGGTCAAGGGCTCCCTCAGTACCTACCGACATGAAAGTACCGTTGAGCATGGAATACTCAGTGAGTACAAGCTACTGGCTAACCATAACAATAATAAAACACAACAACAGTAATACAATACAGAGCAGTAAGGGGAACATCACAAAAGAAACAATATTAAACATTGTACAATACATTCATCTTGATGTGCGTGCATGAACTCGAAAACTCCGATAAAACTCATGCTTGGAAATCCATCTCATGTCTCGGTATGGCTTGAGAAATCATATATGCATGCATGAATGCCTTGTCATCATCTTGTAAACTTGCATCTTGTAACTAGTGAGCCAGAGGCTAGCACCCGAATCTCCCTGGGCTTCCAACTCCTTGATATATGGTTTTCTTGTGAGCCAGAGGCTAGTACCCGAATATCCCTGGGCTACCAACCTCCTTGACGTATGCTTGATTTTAGTTACTTGCTTAGTTTTCTTGTGAGCCAGAGGCTAGTACCCGAATGTCCCTGGGCTACCAACCTCCTTGACATGCAATGTTTTCTTGTTGATTATTATATGCATATGCTCTTGAAATCTCGGATCATGCAAACATGCGTGCTCGTGTACGTGACAATAGTGACAATCATGGGAACACATGTAACAAGAGGAATATCGCATCACATTTCAATTCATAGTATAACATGCAAGCATTTAGGGGATCAACATAACATTTGGTCAAATCATCATTTACAAGAGTAGTTACATAGAGCTTACATCCATTTCCTTATTTAAATTCATTTATTCTTGGTTTAGGCATTTTATCAGACATCCGGTGTGCAACATTTCTAGTAGTTTTTCTTTACCCCTTTTAGCGCATATTTTCCATCAATCATCATGGTATGTTCATTATTTATAGAATGCCCATCCACCGTTTTCCATTTCACACATCACATCCACGTCCAACGGCATCCAATCGCCACCATCCACATCCCATTCACACATTCGAACCTTTTTCTTATCTTATTTATATTTATTAGAGATGTTACATTTCATAGGAAAGGAAAACATAATAGCAAGAATCACATTTCACCATAGAAACCTAGATTATTGATAGGGAAAGTTAGTAGGGTGTACTAACCTTGAATCAAGGCTTGATCTTGGTTGTAAACCTTGATTGCAGCTCCAACTTGCAAGGAGAAGGACTCTTGCTTGAAGAAAGCTTGAGTGGGAAGGAAACCCCCTTGAAAATACCTAGGAAAATGCTGTCTTTGCTTGAGAGAGACTCCCCCACGAGCTTGAGGCTTGGCTTTGAAGAATCCAAGCTTTGGAACAAATCTTGGGTAGCCCAACTCTTGATTTCTTCTCAAGAGGAAAACCTAGGTTAGGAATCCCCTTCTCCTCTCTCTCTATCTCTCAAAATCTCCTAAGTGTAGTGAATGGGGCCCTAAGGCTCGGGCAAAGCCTTATAAGAAAGGGTTTAACTCCCAAAAGACGAAATAGCCCTTACTGAAATTTCTACAAAAACGCGAAGACCGAGCGATCAGTGGTTATGACCGATCGATCGATTGCCTACCGAGCGATCGGTGTCCTTAACCGAGCGACCTGTCAAAAAATGCTCTCTGGAAAATTTTCCCATACAAAAAAGTTAACCAGTCGATAGCCTCCGATCGATCGGTTTTGGACCAATCGATCGCTACTCAAGACCGAGCAATCGGTTGCTCTGCAAATCTCCTGTTGAGTTCACTTTTCACCCATTCTTACTACTTGAACCTCTTCCTCTTCTATTCTAACATCTCCTAAACTTGACTAGGACACTTTCGAGGCTTATAGACATTTTTAAATAATTTATTTAATTAATTATAGCATTCTTGCAAAGATTCTCGAAGACTTCAAATTCTTATTTCATGAATTTAAGATTTCATTGCATCACGCCTTGACACATGTCCCAAGGCATATACAAAAGTTCCAAGGTTCTACACCAACCAACCCTAACTCCAACCGACCACTAACTCTAACCAACCCTAACTCTTGTCACTATAACCAGCCCTAAATCTAGTCACATACCATTTTGCCAGTTAGAAAATAACATATAAAGGGTGTTTTTGTCATTTTAGAAAATACATGTGAATGAGAGTTTTTTATTTATAAAATACATGTGAAGAGAGGTACATTTGTCATTTTAAAGAATACATGTGGAGATGGGTATTTTTTCATTTTGGAAAATACGTGGGGGTATTTTGTCATTTTTAAAAATATATGTGAAGAGGTTCTTTTGTCATTTAAAAAAAATATTCAAAGAGGGTACTTTGTTTTTTTTTTTTTTTTAATAAAAACCTCTCAGAGGGAGAGGGAGGGTTTGGTTGACCCCTAACGGTTTTATTAATAGAAAAGGGGGGGGGGGGCATAAAACCTTACCCCTGTAGACCCAAAAATAAAAATAAAAATAAAGAAAAGAGGGGGGGGGGGGCATAAAACCTTACCCCTATAGACCCAATAATAGTAAAAAACATAAAAGAAGGGGGGGGAGACATAAAACCTTACACTGACAACCTCACAAAAAAAAATCAATTAATTCCTGACTTTTCTAAAACTCCCTATACCCAATTTATCCATATGAAGAAGAGTCTTGATTTTCCTCGGAATAGAATTGATAGAATAAAAGACTACTGAATCCAGACTATCACATCCGATGTTAGCTAGTTCATCAGCCACAACATTTGCTTCTCTGTAAATATGCTTGAAAGAATTATCACTTTGTACAAGCATCTTTATCTTTTTATCCTAATACCAAGTCTTCCAAGACATGCAAGCTGACCCATTCCACATATCAACCAAAATTTTGGAGTCTAATTCAATAATAACGTTCTGGATGAAAAGGTTCTTGCATAGCTTTAATCCATCAAGAAGAGCGCGAGTTTTAGCAATGTAATTACTGCAGTGATCATAATGAGAATGAAAACATGCTAAAAATTCACCTTTGTGATTTCTAATCACTCCACCACCTCCAGCAATACCTGGATTACCTCTAGAGGCACCATCAACATCAATTTTGAATTTGCCCCTAGGAGGATAAAGCCATTTAACAAAAAGGAGCCTATTCCGATTAGTCAAGGGAGATCTATTGTGAAATAAAGGAGAGGTATCCAACCTATCGCCCCCATAAAAACAGGCAATATCCCAAACCTTTCGATGAATGCTATCGATTAAAACTTTAGGATGACGAAAATCAGAGTTGTACTTCCTCTTTCATCTTTCCATCCATATCTCCCAAACAATCAAAGCAGGCACACGAATGTAAATCTCATTATGCCTACAGTTTGCCGCTCTGAACCATCTAGAAAGAAAACATTGGATGTTATCATGAGTATAATATGGAATATAGCAACAAGAAGAGAAAGCTCTCCAAAGGTATTTGGCAAGTTCACTACTAACAAGAAGATGATTAGAACTTTCGATGCCAGATGTTTTACCGCAGGAACATTTACTAATCAAAGGGATTCCCAAGTTTTGAATAGCTGAATCAGTAGAGAGAGCTTGATGCATAATTTTCCAACAAAAAACCTGGATTTTGGCAGGCACGACCGGATTCCACACTGATTTAGTCCATTCAAGTTAACTTTTAGAATCCCTCAATTGTTTCCCAGCAGAATGGACCGAAAAAACTCCACAAGTAGATGTTTTCTATATAAATTTGGCATCTTCATCTGAAATGGAGAATCCTCCATTTTTGATATCTTCAATAATAGAAGACAACAATAAATGACTCACCTGAGAAAAGTCCCACTCACCATCTGAAATAAGGAGATTAGCAACAATAGGCTTAATGTGAGGAGTATCCATCGCTATAGAAATGAGAGCTTGATCTTTATAACAACGATCAAACCAGAAATAGTTTTTATCATTCTCGAAAACATAAGTGGAAATGGGTATGTTTGTCATTTAAAATATACTAGGGTGTTTTTGTCATTTTGAAAAATGAGTGAAGACAATTAACTTTCTCAAATTTTAAAATACATTGTAAGAGCTTATGATTTTACAGAAAATGACACATTATTTTTAAATATATTTCATTTTCCTAGGTGTTGCAATTGGGGTATTATTTAGAGGCCTGTAAGAAAACAAACCTTTAACAAGGGTACCTTGCGCGGCCGGGCCCTTTAGGGAAAGGTTAAGGCATAGTCAATAGGATCTTGCCCTTATAAGTAAGTACAAAGTTAGGGCTGACCCATGCTCTAGCATTGTCCTTTGATAGCCCTACCCTAATTCCAACCCTTTAAATTTTAAACCTAATCCCTTGAAACCCTATGCTTGATTGGTTGATTCCCTACCCCCAACATTGTGATTTATCCCTAACACATTTATTACAGTCTTAATTTGTTGCTAAGATTGGTTTTATTGTATCTAGTTTTATTATTATACTTATTTTATTTTTCTGTTATTTTATTTTATTTTAAATAATTTCAATTGAATTATCTACTGGGTTGGCATTTGGTATAAAAAAAATGTCTAATTATTTTGAATGAGAACAAATTTATCGCTTTTCGTTCCTGCCTTGTGGCCCTACTCTGGCCCTTGAGAGCATGGTTAAGGCCTAGTCAATCCAAGTCCTTGGAGGGCTAGGGCAGGGTTAAGGCCTCCCTTTTAAGTAAGGGTAGGGTTAAGGTTGACACCTACCCTACCCCCACCCTACCATTTGACAACCTTAATTGTTTAGCCTGCACATAGTTTATCTCGGGCTAACTTGGAGTCTGTAGAACTCAGTCCGAACTCAACCCATGAGTTGTCCAGCATAAACTCAGCTTGAATCCAACTCACACGTTGTTCAACTCGAGCCAAGCCCAATGTTATGTAATGAGTGGAGCTTGGGCTGAGAGGCTCTAGTTGAGCTTGGGCTTGGGCAGAGCTTGGGCAAGGGTTTTAAACTTCAGAATTAGCTTGAGTTAATCCCAAACCGGCCTAGCTTGGCCCGACTGCCACCTCTACATTTTTTTTCCAAAAGCTACCTCTTTTACACAAATTATTCTACTTTTGAGGAGGGGTGACTTCATTGCTCATCTTCTTTTGTGTAAATTGTTTTAAACTTCCATCGTGATGTTCTTTGCATAATTGCATTACATTGCCTGTCTCAGGACTAGATAAAACAGGAGGGTTGATTTCAGATTGGTATTCAATGGCGATGTATGGGAAAAATATTTACAACTACAGTTTCTAATCTTCGCAATTGACAAAGCCTCCTATACCTATCAATCATTTGTCATCTTCTAAACAAATTTGAGATTTACAAGTAAAGACTGTAGGTGCTGCAACACATCACTATCCTTTCCCAATAGCTGTAGAACATATGGTTCATCAAAGACTTGAAACCTCCTCTGTTTAAATCTCTTTACTGATGATGTCTCAAGTTTGTTAGAATTCCTCGAGTTCTCTGATGAATTGTGATGGTTAATCACCCACAACAAATCCATAGATCCCTTCCTTGGTCTCCATCCAACTGAACCCTTGTCTTTTCGTTAAACCCATTTCTGTCGTTGATCTTCTAACCCCAGCAATGCTATCTAACCTCCCTGTCTCTGCATATATACTCGACAACAACTTCCGAAAACCAGCCTCATCTGACTCAAGGTTTAGTAGACTCTCCGCTGCTAGCTCTGCCTCCTTGACATCCCCATGGATCCTACAGGCACCAAGCAATGCCCCCCAAACATTAGTACCTGGCTTTATGGGCATCGTTGCTATTAGATCTTTAGCTTCTTTGAGGCGCCCAGCTCGAGCAAGAAGATCAACTACAGACCCATAATTCTCCTCCATAGGTACAATACCATACTCCTTGAACATTGCTCCGAAGTATCTGAGACCCTCCTCTACTAAACCTGCATGGCTGCACGCAGAGATCAGTGCCACAAATGTGACATGATCCGGCTTTACATCTCTCTCTCTAACCATGCTTTGGAAAACCTTAATTGCACTTTCCCCATCACCATGCATCCCATAACCGTCAATCATCGAAGTCCATGAGATCGGGTTCTTCTTGGTCATCCTGCTAAATTGATTCTCCGCCAGTCGGAGCATTCCACATTTGGAATACATGTCCAATATCCCATTACCTACTTGTATATCTTCATCCAAACCTCTTTTAAGTGCATAACAGTGGATTTCCTTGCCATAGAGGAGCCAAGCAGATCTAGCACATAAAGGAAGAACAATGGCCATGGTGACAGAGTTTGGCTTTGTGCCATCTCCTTGATTCATAGATCGAAACACATCCCATGCTTCAATAAGACAATTGTTAGCCACATACCCGGATATTGTGGCGTTCCACATTGCTGTTGCATTACATCCCGGATAGGCCTTACCCTTTTCGAATATCCGACGAGCATATACCATATAATTGCACTTACCATACATGTCTATCAAGGATGTCATCACAAAAATATCCGGCTCAATCTCCCTTCTCCTGACGATGAAACCGTGAAGCTCCTTACCTAATAACAAGTTCAGAACGTGGGCACACGCCGTGATTAGTGTAGTCAGGGTAACATAATTTGGCTCTGCACCCTCATAGACCATCTCCCTGAAAGCCTCAATAGCAAGAGAAGGGCATTCATTACGAACATAAGTCGCTATTAACACAGACCAAGCTACCACACACTTCTCCACCATTAAATCAAAGACGAGCCTTGCAAGTTTCGGCCAACCACACCTACCATACATATTGACAAGAATGCTTCCTACAAAGACATCATTCTCGACATAAGTGCTTATAATTACAGTGAATCCATGCACTTGTTCTCCAAAACTAAGATCTCTCAATTGCCCACAAGCAGAAAGAACACTAGCAATGGTGTGAGAATTGGGAGATAAGCACGAACCAGTTTCATCAAGTTCTCCTCTCATTTGCTTGAAAACACGCAAGGCGTCCTCGGCCTGGCCATTCTGAGTGTAACCTGCTACCATGGCCGACCACGTGATGTCGTTAGGATATTGCATCCGGGCAAAGAGTTCGTGTGCCCCTGTACAGTCTCTGGCACGGAAGAAGTTAGATATCACAGTGTTCCAACAAACAGAGCTCGGAATGGGAATTTCATCAAATACCTTGCGAGCACTGTGAAGAGACTTGAATTGAGCATACATGGTTATTAGCGAATTGGTCACATAGCGGTCACACTCAATGAAGCCACGCTTGGTAGCGTCGCCATGGATTGCTTGGCCTTGGTGAAGGAGGGAAGGCTGGGAAGAGGAGAAGGATTTGAGAAGAAGTGAGAAAGTGAAGGAGTTGGGTTGGAAGCCTTGTTTTCGAATTTGTTGGTAGAATACCGTTAATTCCCGCCATTTTCCTTGCTCACAATAAAGGTTTAGCAGGGCGTTCTGAGAACCCATTCAAATTATAGTTATTCCAACGGCATTTTGACCGTTTTTATACCACTACAATGAACAATTAAAGGATGTATGCAGACAACCAGGCGCATAATAGCAAGGACGGGCAATTTTACTGGGATGATTCACTTCTTGTCTTCTGCGTATAATCCTGACATCATACTAGGTATTTTTGACTAGTCAAACGAGTATATTTGGGAGTATACAGTTGTCTCCCTTTTGTTCTCTCCTACTGCACTTTCTCATATTTTCTTTAGTTTGTTCTATTTTTTTTTTTTTGAGTGGGTCCATGTATACTCCCAAATATACTCATTAATTCTAACCGGCTATAACTTACTAACCACTAAGGGCCAGAATTTATCTCAGCTTATTTTACCTTTTCTAATGCCACATCAACTTTAATCTTAACAGTTTAATAATTTAGTTAAACGGTTAGTATTTGATGCAGTACCCATTGCCCGACTTATTTATATTTTATAGTGGTAAGATTTCTTTTGCACAGAAGGTATTCTAGCCCCTTTGTTTTTTTTGTGAAAATTTTCAATTTGCAAATATATGCGGTTTGGATGATACCAATCTGTACCTTGTAGTTGTAGTCGTAAACAACCTTTGTTAAATGCCGACTATTGCTCACTATGAAAACGATGAAAATAAAAAAGTTTGTTATTGTTATTCAGAATTTTGTGGATCTCATCAACATTTCTAATTTGTGGTTGGAAAATATTATAATAGCATTAAGCACCTAAAGAGCGAGAGAATATTTATGATTATAGTAATCCGTTGGGGGAAGAAAGATTGACTGAGAAAGGCAACTAGGATGTGTGAAAGACTGACGATGTACTAGAAACTAGAAAGAAAGGCTGATCCTCAACAAAACAAGGTACTAAATTTCAATTTCAACTCTATGGAACCTATTGTGATATTCAAAATCACTTCAATAATAAGTAGTCTAGGAGACTTTAACCGTAACATCTTTCAAATGATTATGTAACTAACACAAGTTGAAGACCTGTGATTTTGAGGATGTTTAATGTCCAATGGCATAACTATTTATTGTGGTTATGCCATTTCTTAACTTTGGTTAAGGTTCACTAACCCTAAGGGTTCAACTATGTAGGCTTGGTTTGTTTTATTTTAATATTTTAAAAAAGTTAATTATGGGAGTTATTTCATGTGTGGAAAATTTCCTAAATGTCCACGCGTCAGTTGCTCCATGGATTCTAGTTTACTGATAGAAGGAAGAAGAGAAGGGGTGTGCACCCTGTAATACACTCTGATGCCAAAGTTAGAATAGGTAGAAGATGAAGTACAATAAAGAGGTTGAAATAATAGCAATATTAGTGAAAATTTTCCGATCCTTCTGTACTGAAACTCTTGGGGTATTTATAGGTTTAACTCTCTATGTCCATAGATGGCCATGCTACTTGCTTTACGATCATTGCCAAATATGTTAGACAGATCTTGAGCCTTATGTATCACACGTGTGAGTCTACTATTTGTAAGGTTGGTTTGTGGTCGAAAAGCAGGTTGAGGTGACTAACATTAAATGCATTAAATGCTAAGACAATGCATTTCACCTAACAATAGAGTAAAAGGATCACCTCCTGATTATTTTATCCTGTGAGTCGGTCTCGCTGTTGACTTAAGCACGGGTTCGTTGTGTATGTGAATACGGATAGAATAATCGTTGTTCAAGTATATGGCTGCTATACTCGTCTTTAGGATAACGAATCTATTGTCCTGAAGAGAACGGGTTCGGTTCATACTCACTTTAAATAGGGTCACTCATTCGTTGTAATAACAACGAAGATTAGCTCGTCGTCATAACACTTAATTCATTTTACGAATTTTATCTATTACAATTTGCTCTTTTATGATGTCTTGAACGTAGTTCAAAGTATCATAAATAACTCAGCATACAAAATAGAAAATACCTGGCATCCTATAGACACCGAAGCATTGCATGAGCTGTACGCGAATATATATCATCGTGCCAGCTGTACCGCACGCGTGCCAAACCATCACACCTCATTAATGTTTGGCAGGCTGTCATCATTGCCTTTTACAGAGCTCGAGGCGCACGAATCCTTTCGACAGTTACTCTGTTTATCAAAAGACGATTGTGCTCATGATCTCTCTTACGTGTATGATGAGGATGAGGGTTAACTCCGTCCTACACGAATTTCTATCTGACACACCGATTTGAATTATGTAAATGACCATCTTGACCTCGTGCTTGCATATGTGTACGACAACGATGAAGGTCATTCTGATTTTTGAACTGCCTATAAATTCGGAGTGACAGCACTTCATCTTCTTTACTTACTTTCGAACCCTATTGTTACTCTGCCGAAATCTCACCTCGCCGAAGACTTTAAGCTCTCTGCTCTCTCAGCCCTTCAACCTCAGTTCAGAACTCGGTAAGATTTTGCTTTAAGCTTATTTTACTCTTCATTCTCTGTTTTTCCCCTCTGCTTTCTGTCTTTCTCTTTTCTGTTCTGCCTTCTTCTGTTTCATGTTGTCCTTCTATTCTCTTGTCCTTCTGTCACTATCTCCATCACTGTTAACCATGTCTGTCGAGGAGGTTAGAGTAGATGAAACCAGCTGCCCTGGTAGTGCCCCCTATGGGGTCTACGTGACCTCCTCTCCCAGAATCAAGAAATACCAAAGACACACCTTAGACCATTACAAAACCCTCTTCTAGATCCCTTCCCATATCCAAATCCACATCAAAATGAGGGCCCTACATCACTTGGAGGCCAAGGAAAGACATAGAGGCTGAAGAGTAAGACCGGCCATAGACAGCGTAGTTCGGATCACTCCTGCTGCAGCTCAAGTTGGAGCTTCATCCTCTCATGTTGCCACTCTCGAAGAAGAAGAAGAAGGAGAGATGGCCGGAGACGCTTCCCCTCCATTGATCAGGGTCCCTCGAGCTCCAAGGCAGTCACCCATCCTGCCACCGATTTCCAAGACACACATTCACCTCCGCAACAACGGAAGCTGCTGCTCTTGCTGGCAACCATCAAAGAAGAGGGTAGCAACCTTGGCCGAAGTCATGGTCAAGAAGAAAAGGAGAGAGGATGAGCACAAAAGAACCCTCCAAGAAAGAGGCAAGGCAGTTGTGACTCCAACTCTGGCTCAGCTAGAAGTCCGAGAGCCGGTTACATTGGCTGAACCAGTGGTTGCAAGTCAACCAATGGTCAATATTATTGCTCTTACTGCTGCTCCTCTGCCGCAGGAGGCAGCAATGACGGAGGGTCTCATTTTCTGGGCCCCCATCCTCAAGGTTGGGTCCCACCCCAATAACAACGGAGGGTCTCACAACTGACGTAGTTATGAACCGGGCGATGAGGCTCCCCGTTGACGTGGCTGCAGGAAAATAGTTGTCGAAGACGGCACTGAATGGCATCAGCAGCATGGCACTCGCAACTGTAAGCTCTAACCTTCGTCTTGTACTTCTTAGTTCCTAATCAATAAATATTACTCCAATCTCCGTTGTTCTGTCCTTGATGATTTCTTTCTTTCAGCTGAACAACGCATTCAACGAGATTTTCGAATGCTACGACAACATCGGCCAGGCGGCTGAATACTGGAAGCAACAAGCTATCACCACGACTGAAAAGGTAGCGCTAGAGAAGATGATGATGGCCAACGAGCTGAAAGAGGCTCGTTCTCAACTGGAGAAGGCCAAGGTAGATGCTGATAGGAATAGAAATCAATGGAACACGTCCTGTGAAGCTACTCAGAAATCAGCTGAGGACGAGAAGAATGCATCGAAAGCGGCCACTACAGCCAACCTCCTAGTTGGGGAACTGGATGAGTTGTCACAAACTCTGGCCAAGCAACTCGAAGAGGTGGAGCTCGCGAAGGAAGCCCAGAAGAACGAACTCCGAGATTTCTATCAGAAGGGGGTCGATTAAATGGTGCTCGAGGACAGGGCAGAGACAGAGAAGGAACTTCTCAGGGAACTCTGAGAGTCAGGATGATTGATGAACAAGCCCCAACAGTCCAAAGACGAGACAACTCGCCCCGAAGCTCTGGGTCTTGAAGTCGCCCTACTCGATGAAGAGGCTGAAGTACAAGGAGTCGAAAGACCCCCTCTTCCTGAAGATCCGACTCCTTCTCTTCCCGACCTTCCTGCTGATCTTCCTATCTCCGTTGAGGATGATGTCGTCACTCAACCAGAGCCTGCTCCTGAAGCCAATGTCAAGCCGGTTGTCTAGCTTGTCTTTTCTCTTTTTCTTTCGATGTACTTTTTTCTTCGTTATGAAATGTAATTCTCCCGTTCTGTAATGAAAGTCTTCTTTTTGCATATCATCTTTCTTTACTCGTACTGATGAACAAAAAATTCGTTCTAATGAACTTGAAAGTGTATAAGGCACAGAGCTCATGAACATATATGCAACACAAAACCAAAGATTGAATTAATCACTCTTAAAATTGAACCAACTATTCAAGCACGTGACAATGTATGTAGTATAAAATTGAACCAACTATTCAAGCACGTGACAATGTTTGTAGCACAGGAACACTTGATAAAAACACTAGAAAGATAATAAGATGCAAAACCACTAAGTTGTAGAGCATGGATGCTTTCAGGAAAATGATAGTAAACGACTACCGCAGTGTAAAATGTCGTAAATGTAATCAGACAAATGAGATTTCATATGTTGAACCTTTGGTGACTCATGGGGGGACACCATGCTCAATGACATTTCATCAGTATAAGCCACTGGTTTGTTCAGATGACAATTCACTTGATTGAGCCACATGTGTCCCATGGTGAGTACCGTGTTCAGATGATAAATCATTTGAAATTTCATTCAAGATATTTTAATTCACACTTGATCATTTCACCTATCTTGTCATTAAATAATCTCATGAATAACTTCAAGGACGAATATATGTAAATGAATCCGTTGTGTAACTCGTATATTTTTATTGAAAAAATTACCTCAAATTCATAATGTTCCAAGACTTGTAGATTACATTACCTTCTAAAATTTTAAGATAACATACTCCAGGGCTCCCAAGATGAACTACAATGTATGGTCCTTCCCAGTTAGGCTCTAGGCCCTAGCTTTCCGCTGTTGACTTCACGGGTGCTCTAGAAGACTTTTTGAAGGACGAGATCCCCTTCTTGAAGGACTCTCTTCCGTACTCTCCTGTTATATGCCTTTCTCAATTGCTACTGATATCTCCCCTTCTGGATACTAGCATCTTCTCGTCGTTCTTCCAACAGATCTAAATGAATAGTCATCAACTCGATATTTTTGTCTTTCTCTTCAGTCTTCTTGCTCCGTCGAGAACGTATTGTGGGTAGACTGATTTCGTAGGGATAATGGTCTTCATTCCATACACCAAGGAGAACGGAGTTTTATTTGTAGGACTCTGTGGCGTTGTCCTATACCCCCACAATACGTTATGCAGCTCGTTTGTCTACTTCCCCTTGGAATCTTCTAACCTCCTCTTCAAAGCATTCAATAGATTTTTATTAGCTGCCTCGACTAACCCATTCCCTTGTGGATAATACGGAGACGAGAAGATATGCTTGATCTTAAGCTCGTTGCAAAATTCAGCTATGATTTTCCCCGTAAACTGCTTCCCGTTGTCAGAAATGATGCACTGAGGAATGCCAAACCTGCAGATGATATGCTCCTAGATAAACTTCTTCACTTCCTACTCTCTGATGCATACAAGGGGGATAGCTTCTATCCATCGGGAAAAATAATCTGTGGCCACCAATAAAAATATCATATTGCCTAGAGCTTTGGGCAAAGGTCCCACGATGTCAAGCCCCCAACGTGCAAATAGCAAAGGATGAGACACGATATTGAGCTCTTGAGCTGGGGCATGGATCAGCCTGACATGACATTTGTAAGCACCCAATTTTTACACCCTGTCTTAACCATGGTTAATATCTTTAACTATGGTTATCCTCAACTAAACCCTGATCAAACCTTAGGCCTAACCCTAGGTGAACCCTAGGTAAACCCTGGTCAAATACTAGTCAAACCCTAGAACATACCCTAATCTCAGGTAAAACCCTAGACTAACCCTAGGTAAACCCTGATCAAACCCTAGGCCTAAACCTAGGTAAACTCAAATCTTTGGCCTATAGGTAAACCCTAGCCTAACCCTAGGTAAACCCTAGTCTAATTCTAGGGCCCAATTCACACAATCTCAAATTGTTAGCCTAATTCACACAATCTCAAATTGTTTTGCACCCTAAGAAAAGATAGTGTTCACACCCCGCCTCTTGCACCAATTGTGGGATGTGGCTTCTCTATTCAAGGAGGTCCAGGGATCCAATCCCCCCGGCTGATGAGTCTGCTAGATCTCCAATCCCCCAAACTAACCACTAACCCTATTGTCATAGGTAAATGATATCCAAAGCAAAAAACAAAAAAAAAAAAATTAGGATAGTGTTCTAAGACATCGTCTCATTAATCCTCGGACCGAATGTTTCGGAAGCTTTATTCAAAACCTAGCTTATGACCCTAAAAATTGTCAATTACAAGGGAAGGGACAGGAATCTCCTGTCGCAATCTTCCACATAGTCAAGGTGGTGGTAACAAGTGCCAAACCATCTCCTTGTTATCTTGAGAACCTATAAAACTCATATAGCTGCGCGTTTAAAATTTTAAAGTTTTTTAAATTTGTTCAAAAAGTAGCAACACCCCGTGTTGTACCCCCACCTTGACTCTTTAGAAAGAAATTGACTTAGTGCGGCTAGCACTCCTTAAAGGGGAGAGTAGGGTTAAAAACCTTGACTAACGAATATTCAGGGTACTGTGGGGTCTGTCAGGTTGAACTGACCAACTCAATGGGTACTTTGAAGATGTGCCAAATCATCATTTCCGTCCAAAATGTGTCACCATTTTCATTAGAAAGGAATGCCTCCAATCCATACTCACGCGGTTTCTTGAAGATTTTTCAATTTGTGTCGCATGACTTCTTTGCTCGACAATTACTCTGGAATTGAAGTGTGAAAAATATAGTCATCTCTTCTCCAGCCTCAACTGATTTATTTTCTTCACACGGATTTTGGGAGGTCTTTTTTACTAGTCAAATTATTCTTATTCATGGAGTTGGAGATTATGTAATCACAATGACAAAAACTGAGGAGAAAAAACAAAAAGAATCGTTTGTCTCCCTTTTGTTCTCTCCAACTGCACTTACTCATATTTTCTTTAGTTTGATCTATTTTTAGTGGATTTTTAAAAAAATTGTTTTAAGTTTAAACAAAAACTATAAATAGGCTCTACTTTTCAAACTTTTATTTATAAACTTACATTTATAGGTTTTGGCGTGTGTTAACATCTCACAAGTGAGACTTAAATGGCTAAGACATAGGGAGTAGGTACAACCATCTCCGAATGAGGGTTCCGGGGTGCCAAAGACCTTCCCCCGAACTTAATCAAATGGCTTACCTAGAATCACAAAGTAGACCTTAGCCCCTTGTCTATTTCAATACTATGATCTTATTTTTCCAAAAATAAATAGGTGACAACTTTCAAAAAGGCTTTTAGTGTCTTCCCTTCGCAGGGCTCGTCCCAAAAGAAAAGACCATAAATTCCGGTGCTTAAATGAATCATTTGCAATTTGGAAATATGTGTATCTGATGATACAAATTTGTACCTTGTAGTTTGTAGTCATAACCAGCCTTTGTTAATAATCTGAATTGAGCTTATGTAAAAATGATAGAAATATAATGTAATCAAAATTACATCAAACTACTGATAAATGTCAGAAGATTTTACTTTATTAAGAATTAAAGTATTATGAAATAACAGTAGATCTCATTTGCAATTTAATTTATTAGTGATACAATATGTGCAATGTAATCCAGTGCATATTGAATGACTCAAAGTTTTGTCTCGTAGTTTTATCACTTAGCAAAATACAGAACATCTTTGGAGCAAGTTTAGTTTATATTATTTAATTATTTAATAGGGCATAGCCATGAGAGAATGGGACAATTGTCGAACTTTTGAAAACAAAATATATCTTTTATACCATATTAAGGCATAGTCATAAGGTAAGAGGATAGCTATCCCGTAAACAAGGAGAAACAATACTCATATGATATGTACCGAATGTATGGATGAAATGGCCCACGAACTTGGTCATCAAATTTTATTTCGCCACTGACACGCCCTCCCTCTAGACCCAGAATATCCACTTAATCATTTTCTACAAATCTATCAACAATTAGTAACTATTAAGAAGGGTCTTGATAAATTAGAACCACCCCGACCCGGGTTTTGGACGGGAACGGGGTAGTTGTCGTTCCATTTGGGGCAGGGTAGGGTTTCGGGCACCCCAGCCCAAACCCAACCTGTTTCCATCCCTACCCCTCGCTGTGTAGCCCATTAAAAATAAATATTAAAAAAAATAGTGCAAGTTGCACCCCAAAACCAAGCATTACTCATTGGGAAATTGAGGGGCTGTTTGGCATCATTCCTCTTGAACGATTTTTCTTATCACAGGAATAGAAACATATTAAACGTGTTTGGCAAGTCATTTTTTAGGAAACGATTTTAAGAATCATCCTACTTTAGGCACAATTTTTAAGGAACAAAAAAAAATCGCTTTTCAGAATCAATTATGAGATACACGCTTAAAAGAGCTAAGCATCAAAAGTGACGAGAGAGATGAGACATTTAAAAAATTGGCATTTTATGACCCTAATATATGTGTTGATAATATAAAAATATTTAATACCTAAAACAATTTTATTTTTTTTTCTTTTCTTTTTTTTCATCCAAACGTAATTCTGTCATTTCTTTTCTTCATAATTGATTTTTTTTTTTCTTCATAATTGATTCTGACCAACAATTACCAAATGCATTCACAATACAAAATTGATTACAAGAATCAAAACTTTTAAGAACTAATTCTTTTGCAGAACCAGAGAATCACCAGAAATGATGCCAAATCACCCTGAGCAACCTTAACTATTCTAAGAGATTCCAGTAACTTTGTAAATCAAACTCTTGATTTGAAATAATTTTAGATTGGAAAAAAAAAAAACCATTCAAATCACATTCATGAAGCTCCCATAGACCGACTTTTACCAATTTAGTTATCCAGACAATCACAAGCTCTCTTCTCTGTAATTTATCACTCGCCATTAGCCTAATTATGAGGCTATGTCTTCTTTGATGTCCCTTATTGTTTTATTGGAAGTCATTAGTTGTAAACGATATGTAGTTCCCCATGGATAGTATGAGTCAATTTCTCGCAACAGTTTCCAATATCTACCTTTTTAGCTGTTGTAAATAGCATTCCAGCATCTAGTGAAGTATGTGGTACACAACAATATATAAAATTCTACACTAAAACCAAAATCCTGTTCTCATTTCTCTAAATTGAAGCATATCTTTTCTGCTTGTTTAGTCTTCAGATGTTAACCAAAGATGGAAATAGCTGATCCAAATAATATCAGAAATCAGTAAAACTTGATGCCCTAGATCCCTGGTTGAGTTTAGAATAGTTACATGAAGCTAGCTTACCATGTAAAATTGAAACAATCTACAGAACCACCTTCAATAAAAATGATACAAAGAGAAAATACAGCACCGGAAAAGTGTGACCAAACACACGCATATATGAATGAAGTGTCTTCCCATTTCCCAATCAGATTGGATTTTACAGTTGTCATTCAGGGACGCACCTGAATGGAAATTGGTGCCCTCAAAGTGAATGATGTGGACTTGATTTTCCTCATACACTGTTTCCCCTGTAAGGCAAACAAAAATTGCACTTTGCATCATCCTCAACAAGGACAGAGCATCTCTGCAGCCAAAGCACCCATCTTTCCTGATGTGCATGGTTTGAGGGATATTGCGCACATCCTTGGGGATTAGTCCCGATCCAAATGAGTGGGGGCACCCTGAGTCATCAGAAAATAAAAACATGGGTTTCAGAAGACACTCTTATGATGGAGGGGTCATAATAACCTTTGAATGACCACTTGGGTATCTCAAATATGATCAGAATTTCAGAAGTAAGGATTAACCCTTTGGAATGGGATCAGATTCCTCATTGAGGTTATGGTGCAAATTGTAGGATCAAGCCAATTTGTTCAAATACTATAAGATCTCTCTCTATAAGAAATCTAAACATCCCATTTCAGGAGATTGAACAGATTGTTTCGTTCTGTCCCACTAGACCTCGTATCACATATCCACGGAGATTCGACATCTCTTCTCAATAATTTACGGCCTACTCCATAACTCACCTTGTTGGACCATGCTTAACTATGTTCTGAAGATCTCTTCTTGTTAATGAGAATTTTCTCTAAATTCCAGGCTATGTAACTTAGTAATGGACACAGGTGTAGTCAAAATGTCACCTGAGCAATGCCTAGGTGACCACCTCATCTAACAAGGACTCGTAAGTCAACACCTGCATACGGGTATAGGCGGAGGTAATAAAGAGCGATCTTAGCTGTTCTTCTTGTCTTGTTCACCCACGTCTAGGGGGACATTCATAATAATCCAAACACCTAGTACCCATCTATACATTGTTGCCTATGTGGTAAATTGCGGTCTAAATTGTTCAATCTTGTCTTTTAATGTTCACCCACTAGGGGAATGTCATCCCGGGGGCAAAGATAAGAATTGGTTAGTTAATATTCCAATAACAAGATAATTCTCTCAATGCTAGATTATGGAACTTAGAAATGGACACCAATGCAGTCAAAATGTCACCTGAAAAATGAAAAATGCCTACATGACCACCTCGCCTAAAAAGGACCCATAACGCTTGCATAAGGGTCTAGGCAGACATTTGTAATGATCCGATTGCCTAGTATGCCCTAAACATGGTTGCCCAGGTGGTAAAGAGCTACTATCACCAAAGACGCGCAAAAAGGTAAACTTTATTTACAAAAATAATAATATTATTAATAATAAAACATCTTTCACTTTATATCAGGGAGTCTTCAGTAACTAGAAAAACAAAATGAAAGAAAAAGTGTAAAATGCATGTGAGAACTTCGGTAGTTGCATCTTGCTCTTTTTGTATCAAAGGAGACCTTCTCTCTCTCTCTCTCTCTCTCTCTCTCTCTCTATTTTTCTTCCTTTCCTTTGGTACTAAGCCACCAATTTATTTTAGTTTTTCATGTCTAAAATTGAAGAGTACAATCATAAGGAAAACACTGAAAATAAAATACACCAAATAACAGAAATGAAAATCCTCACAGTAAGACATCTCCCACTTCCCCTCCCAATTGACCAATGGAACACCATTCCACAATTAATTGCCGAATGCGAGCTGCTATTTGGGTATTTGAAGATGAGGAATTGTCGAAGATACGACTATTCCTCTCTTTCCAATCAATCCAAGAGATGGCTCCATGAAACATAGTCCAGATTGCTTCCTTTACACCCACCAATGTCGTCAATTGTCCGCCTGATAAGAAGCTCAAGAAGGAGAATGGAAAGACCCACTCCATGCTTAACCGAGACAAAAACGAGACCCAAATCCCAAAGATAATCGGGTAGTGCAAGAGCAAATGATCTACCAACTCTTCCTCGAGAAGGCACTAATAACAACAATTTGTCATACTCCACCCTCTACTCTTTAGGTGATTAACATGGTGAAAATTCGGGGTCAGGAATAATTCAACAGGGGTCAAGTTTTATAGAAAATTTGGGAAAGGAAAAAATCGGGAGAAAAAGTTAAAAAAATATACAGAACAATTTGATTAAAAATATACAAAATAAGCAATTTTTTGCCTCATTCAGGAATAATTCGGGAAATTCGCAAATAATTCAGAAACCCAAAAATGCATGAATAATTCGCTAATTTTTTTAAAAAGGGCATTATTTTTGTTATAAAGGTGATTAGTAGTAAGAATCTTATTCAAAATTGTAGACCAGAAGAAGAAAGATACATGTGATGGTATAAATGCACACCATACAGCCTTATACGGAAATGAGTATGTAGGTAATAGTCCAAAGGACTGCAAAACTAATCTCACTGAAAACCCATCATTATTGCTTCTAGACCAAATCCTATAATTTCTATTCTGGGAACTTGGGAAGAGGAACTCAATCGAGTAAGAAGGTGTTGTAAATCCTCGACTTCCCAATCATTTAGGTCCCTCCTCAATCTGGGACGCTAAACTAACTCCTCTCCATTCTCTGGGCACACTCAACTACCATGGCTTATTTGTTTAGAGCGAGGAGGGATATGTTTCCAAAATTGTCTTTAAGGCTCGAGTTACCACACATCCACACCAGATATCTTTCCAAAACTAGACTTCAGATCAATTTCCCACCTTGAACCTGATGTATAGAGTTAGAAACTTAATTACAGTCATAATACCTTTCCAAAGGCCCACCCCATGGTTTACAAACTCGATTCCAGTCAACTAGATGATATTTCCTTTTGTCACCTCTTTCATTCCAAAGAAAGTTTCTCTGCATTGGGTCCAGGATCAAGGCTATAGATTTTGGAATTGATAGAGTAGACATGAAGTATGTGGGTAGGCTTCTAAGGGTACTTTTGATCATGGTCAATTTTCCTCCTTTGGAGAGAAAGACCGAGAAAACTGGAAGGGAGCGAACCCATCTTGCATCCTAAACAATTTGTTAGACGCTCTAGATTATGTATCTCACCTACCCTCACAATTTCACTCTTTCCCAAGTTAACACTTAGTCCCGAGACTGCTTCAAAATATCACATCACACACCTAAGGATGACAAGTTGTGAGCAGGAAGCTCCACAAAAGACTAGGGTATCATCAGCAAACTAGAGGTGCGAGATCCTTAGTTGTTCCTGGCCTATTCTGAAGCCTTCAAATGCTACATCATTCGCTCTAGACAACATTCGACTTAGGGGTTCTTAAAATAAGATAAATAAGGTTGGGGATAGGGTATCCCCTTGCCTTAAAGGCCCTTGGAACTCCTAAAGAATCCTTTGGAACTTCCGTTGAGAATAATGGAGAAGAAAGCTGAGGATACACAAGCTATATTCATACCACTTAGGGCCAAAACCCATTCTCTGCGTCACATAATGTAAGAACCACTGTTACCTAGGCACGTGGTACCGGTGTCAAGTGTTCAAGTGTTTAGAGGTGTTTGGCACGACAAGCTCTGGAAATCCCAATACGGTGGCACAGAAGTATAAATTTTTGAAAATGATTATATATATATTATATCTCAAATTTTTTTAAATAATAATAAGAATAGATAGAGAGGGGACCACATGTCCCCATTTAAAAAACAAAGTGTCCCCAAGTTATAAAAAAATACTTATATAAGGAATAGAGAGGAGGAGCAAAGGAGAGAGAGAGGGAGGGAGGGAGGGAGAGAGCTATTAATCGTTGTTGGTGTCGCTGCTCTCCTAGTAAGTTTTTCTTTGTGTTGCCAAAAATTGCTACACAGCTTGAAAAAAAGTTCCTAGCAATCCAATATATATATATATATATATATAAAATGACACAGCATACTTGAAGTACCACGTGCCTAACCATAATGTTGGCGTCACCATAACACGACATAGGCACATACCAAGGAGTGTTGTGCCATGCCACGAAGTGTTGTGTCCCAGGCTCATTAAAAGGATGTCTCTGTTGCGGATTGTGTCGAGAGGGTAGGGGGCGAGTTAGTTTGGTACCCCCGTCTGAGGCGAAACCTAAATGATTGGGAAGTCTACGACATGCAACACCTCTTACGTAGATTGAGTTCCTCCCCCGATGTCAGCTAAGTTGATGATTGTAGGTTGTGGTCAAAAAGCAACAACGGTTGGTTTTCAGTGAGATTCATATTACAATCCTTGCTTGGAGCCCCAGCACATGTTTTTCCCTATAAAGCTGTATAGTTCTCTAGTGTTCCACCTAAGGTATCTTTCTTCCTCTAGTCTGCAGCACTGAACAAGATTCTTATGACGGATCACTTAAAGAAGAGAGGGTAGAGTATGACGAACAATTGTTTCTTATGACCTTGCGTTGTTCGGTTGTCTTTGAGCTTTGGACTTTCTTTAGGTGTAGAGTGGGTCTTCCCCTTCTCCTTTCTGAGCTTCTTATCCGGTTGGCACTTGACGCTCCTGATGGGGGCTAAGAAAGTAATTTGGGATCAACTACTTAGAGCAATATCGTGGGGTATAAGGAAGGAAAGGAACTGTCATGTCTTTGACAATTCCAACTCCTCCCCCTCCCGTATCTTAGCTCATGTTCATTGTATGCTTGTGTTTTGGTCCTCCCTATCTCAGTGGGGTGGTGATGTGAGGGAAATCTAGCTATGAGATGTTCTTTTTCTAGCTTGTTGCCTATCTCTTTGTATCTATTTCCCTTCAATTTATCTTCCTGTAAACTGTTGTTTTTATTCTTCTCTATGAATATACTTGATTTACCGATCAAAAAAAACATTGTTATAGGCCTTTTCCATATCAAATTTGCAAATAAGCCCTGGGATTGTAGACCTAAGACACTCGTCCACACATTCATTAGCGATGAAAATGTCATCCAAAATTTTTCTTCCATGAACAAACACACCATGTTGAGATGATACGATTGACCCCAAAACAACTCTAAGGCGGGAGGCTAGGAACTTAGCTAGGATTTTATATGCACTACTCACCAAACTAATTGGCCAGCATTCTTTGAGCTCCTGGGCTCCAGCCTTTTTGGAAATCAGAATTGCAAATGTGTTGTTCAACGGCCTATCAAATTGCCCAGAGTTGTGGAGATCCTGCAGAACAAAAAGAAGATCCTTACCCACAATGGCCCAAAATTTTTTATAAAACTCTATTGAGAAACCATCAGGACCCAGGGATTTGTCTTCTGCCATTACTCGTATAGCACTCAAAACTTCTTCCCAAAACTAGAAGAGTAGTTAATGCTTCTCATTGGACTTTGGTCTCCATGTGAGTTTTCCGCA
This sequence comes from Tetracentron sinense, assembly GCA_015143295.1. Classification (NCBI taxonomy): domain Eukaryota; kingdom Viridiplantae; phylum Streptophyta; class Magnoliopsida; order Trochodendrales; family Trochodendraceae; genus Tetracentron; species Tetracentron sinense. The sequence goes on along the minus strand of CM026567.1, from coordinate 3,038,338 downwards.
TACAATTCCTTATAGTAATTGACCACACTATCCTCTATGCCATTTTCTTCCTCCTTCTAGACCTCATCGACTTTAAGTCGCATCACAAAATTGTTTTTCTTCGAAAGTTGGCCATACGGTGAAAATTTTTAGTATTTTTGCCTTGAGCTATCAGATCATGGCTTTCTGTTCCTAGCTAAAATTCTCTAACCTTACATATAACTTCTAAGTCTCCCTATTTCAACTACCCTCTGGTGCTAAAGAGCGTGAATTCTCAATTAAGTCAATTTCCTCGATCTCATGAAGAAGCTTAGCTTTTTGCTCAAATATATTTTGGAAGACGTTCCAAATTTTGAGTTTGACTTTTAAATGCTTTCAATTTCAAACCAAATCTTTTGCTAGCTAAACCCCAAGCCACTTGACTTTGCCAAGTTTTAGACATTATATCTTTGAAGCCTTTCGACGGGAGCCACAAATTTTCAAACCGAAACAGAGTTGGCCCACCCTTGAAGCATTCTAGAGCCAAAAGAATTGGGACATGATCTGATATGGCTCTAGGTAAGGATGATTGGATTAGGTTGGGAAACATCTCCTCCTATTCAGCAAAGAATGGAAATCTATCCAATCTGCTAGCAATAAGTCCCGATGGTGACTGGGACCATCTAATTGGGTAGCCAATCAAGTTATGATTAGAAATAAAGTCCTCAAATCTCTGCATTTTAGTCATGAAAGACTGAAATCCTCTCCTTTCACGGGGAAATCAGATACAATTAAAATCTCTACCCAAGCACTGGGGAGCATTCCATCGTCCACTTACATCTTCGAGTTCTTACTAGAAATCGATATCGTTAGAACTCCCTAATGGCCCATAAATCCCTGCGAAAACCCATTTCCCCCCCCCCATTTCAGCGATCTGCATAGAATGGATATCGAATACACTCCCAGTTCCGACTCCGAAACTTTTATTTTTTGATCTTATCCCAAATTAATAGAATTCCCCCCTACAAGTCCTAGGGAGGGCACAGTAAGCCAATCTAAAGTCGACATGCCCAATAAGTCCTAAATTAATTGGGGGCAAATATTCTCAAATTTTGTTCCCTGTATGCATAAAATTGATGGCTTTTTGGATAGAAGAAATTGTTTGATAGCCATTTGTTTCTCCGAGCAACCCAATCCTTTAATAATAAATAAATTTTTAATATTTAATTTCAATAATCATCATCAGTACCTTATTGCCTTATCCCAAATACTTAGGGACAACGACACAAATCTTGTTCCATCATTCTATTCTATAAAAGGCTTCAACTTCGGTTAAATCGTGTGTTATCAAATCTTTTCTTACTATCCTTATTCACGTCATTGTTTAGTAATATATGGATATCTTTAATTCTACTAGTTAATTAAAGAAAATATTTTTTTGTTGCCTAGGTACTGCCGCCTAGATGCTTTGACTACATTGACATACACTTGAATTATTATCATTTCAAATGCAAAGTGAGAGACACTAATCCCGACAAACCGAATATGATGACTAGTCAAACATTTGATTCAATATAATAAGAAATGTATGGAAGCGGTGTCTAGCATGTGTCTCCAACAAAGCAGTATTTCAAAAATGAGTCCTAGTAACATAGCTTGTACAAGATCATTATAAATCTCTTGCTAGTACGTAAAGCATACCCTGTCTATGACTCTATTGTTTCCAACTAGCTCCACATCTAGTCGAATACATGACCAATTGATTCCAAACCCATTTATACATTAAAATTTAAAGCAAACATAAAACAACAGCATTCACGTCAACAACTTGTTTTCTTGACTGTAAATAGTGACAACCAGACACGTTAAAGAACTGTCTCAGTATCACAAATAATGAAGTAAATTAGAGACATGTACATGTTGGTCATATAAACCAAATGGATCAATTAGAACAATACAAATTCTGGACAATCCACAAAGTATCTTTAAATAATATAAACAAAAAAAAATTATCTAACCTTCTCAAGCTTTTAGTGAGATTTTCCACTATGAATGTTGTTCCCAAAGTACTTGTTCCCCTGAATGGCTTGTGGATCACTAGGAAGATCCAATTTCTTCTCATCTCTCTAAGCACGACTAAGATGGAGTGAAACTAAAACATTAGCTAGCTGTTGCACAAGACTATGGTATTGACAACCAGCGCACACACGCGGCATATTTTTAACCATAAGACAGCTAATGTACTATGAATCTTGATCAATAACTTCATCATAAGATCTGATGTAATGCTCATAAGTTTCTGATTACTTGTTAATTAGCTATATGTGTCAACCTGTAAGGCAAATCGAGATCCTCTAACTAATAATTAATGTTGAGAGAAATGAAAATCATTTAGGACTGCGAACAAATCAGGTCATGGAGATTCTGGGCCTATCCTGGTATGGTAGATCATACAAGTTATGCCCAAAGCAGGCAACGCCAAAAAATGACCTGGGTCCAGGCCAATTATAAGTGTTAACAGACTTCTGCTGGACCTATAGAGGCCCAATTGAATTGCAATTAAAATCAGACGGGAGGCCAACCCTAGAGTCAAATGGGCCTGAACTCATTATATAACAATACACAAGCATATAGATTAGTAAATGCTAAAATCATGTCAAGTGAAATGCATTGTCTCACGTCTGAAATTATTTCATGTATATGAATACATTATAAGTGTCTTCTAATTCATGCATTTGAATCTATTACAATAATAAATCGATTAAAAAGATTTCTTGATATTTTATTTTTTTAATAGATTGTTCTCTTCATGTAGTTTTCCTTTCCATTAAACCAATCGATGGTCTATAATAATATATTTACACGCTTCATCTTTCAGAGATCTCCAAAGTGCTCATAGTGATGAAATTATGAAAATATTAAATGTTTAATTGAAGTCATTTATGGCAAAGTCTGTATACTTCATGAGTAGTCAAATATCTTATGCTATGTCAAAGATTTGTAAGTTTCAGAGGTATCTAATTTGAAGCAGTCACAATCACCTTTCTCTAACAAGAAATATGTGCAAAGAATTATATTCGGGAACAAAGAATGACTGGGCTTACGTGCAGGTACCTACCATGCGATGAAAAGAGTACGTCTCTTATCGGATATAGCCGACCTGTTGTGATTAGAAAGATACTAAGCACCCATGACTATTTTGGACAATTTTACCAAAAAATTAGAAATTTTGAGTAGCTTCTTGCTCTTTGCGAAGCAAAAGGATGATGGTCCTCATCTTTTAACCATCATATCAAGAGGGTAGAAGCTCATTTAAAAAAGACCCGGAAGAGTCTTCCTGATTACAGAAATTTCATACACAATTATCACGTAGTTTTTTCTTGTATTATATACTATGTCATTTGTATTGTTGATTTGCAAAAGGACTTAACAAAATCTAGAGCTCCATTCCCATCTTCATTTGAGCTGCAATTTGGCCATTGTATACATTTATGAAATGGATTCGTCTAATATTTGATCATTTAGTACAGATGACTTACTTTCCCAAAGTAAGAAAAGAAAAAGTTTCTTTCTAGTGGTTGAAGAACAAACACAAATGACGTAGATATTACTCAAACTTCTATCTCTGGTCCATAAATTAACTTCAAGCACCTTTAGCATCCATAACAAAAATTGGGTAACAACAATAGATCTAAATTTCCCTTAATCTCATTAAACATTGGAAAAGCCAAAAACACTCTTGCATATGAAAATGGTGCAAAAAGAAGTTTACACAAAAGGTAGACCCGAACCACCACAATCTGTATCTTACAAATGCTCCAAGAAAATCCATTGAATCAGAAAAGTAACAAACCAAATGAAATGAAAAAATAATAAGAAGAAGAAGAGAAAACAAAAGAGGGTACAAATCAGAAAACACATAGGCTTACCTGTTCTACTCTGTCCAGTTGCCAATCATCTGATCCAAAAACTCCATTGCCCGCCCAACGCCCTCAGCTCCAACACCAACACAACCCAAAAGCTCATTCAACTCCTTTGCTTCCCGAATCCTCGCCTCCCTCAACAAATTCCTAAATACCCGATTCCGCAATTCAGGCCCCGGAACCATACCCACCCCCACCATCGTCCGAACAACTCTCAACGCCTCCAGTGTCTTCCCATTCTTACAAAACCCAGTAACTACAACTCTGTACACCATTTCATCCGGAGGGCACGGAGAATCCGGTCTTGACATCCAATTAAACACTTTCATGGCCTCATTGAATTTGTGCTTCTTGAAGTAGAATGCAATGAGCAATCTGTTGATGGGTTTGAGAGCGGAATGAGAAGTGGGGTTGTGCTTGAGACGGTTGAGGAGGGACATGGATTGGGTCATGTCGGGATCTGCAGAGAGGCGATCGATGAGGACGGAGAGGGAGAGAGATTTGAGAGGTGGGTTTGTGAGGAGAGCTGCATCTATGAGGCGAATCGCTTCTTGAAGATGGTTTGATTCGCAGAGACGAGGAATGAGGAGATTGATCTTTGTGAGTTCTTCTGGGGTGAGATGGGAAGCTTTTGTTACAGCAGAAGCTGAAGCTGAAGCTGAAGCAGAAGAAGAAGAACAGTTGGGTCTGAAGAGAAGAAAATTCGGATTTGAGAGAGAAGGGATGCGTTGGATGAGAAGATGTGGCAGTGTTCTCATTTTGGCGGGGGAAGATTTGATTTACCGTTAGGGTTTGGGGATTTAGGGATTTAGGATCTGGGGTTTTAATAATTTTGAAATGTTCGTTTGGGTTTTAGAACGGGAAAGAGATATTTATGTATTTATTTATATTTAAGAAAATAATGTACTAGTAGATGCACACCAATATTTGATTTTTTTTATTTTTTTTGTTTTTGGGTATTTTCAATCATATCACAAGGCAATGGCTGAAGGCAATACACACAACACCCAAGCAAACACACCACAACAATATTTTTGATGACTACACTATATTTGTAGAAAAATACTGACGGTACATTTGGAGTGTCAACGAGCCGAGTCAACTCCAAGCCAGCTCAGCTCGGCTCAAAATAAATCGAGCTTGAACTTTTATTTTGGGCTTGTTGAGTCAAGCCTTAAAAGTGAGCTCAAAAAATAAACGAGTCGAACCTGAACAAAAGGTGGCTCAACTCAATTCAGCTCGGCTCGATTAATTTTATAATAATACCCTTTAAAAGTTAAATTTATATTATATATTTAGTATACCTTTTTTTTGGTAAAATATATTTAGTATACATTAACATAATTATTTCCGTTTAAGTTTTAACTCAAGCTTTCAAGTGAGTCACATGACATCCAAAAAAAAAAAATTCCTTTTAATTTTTTTTTATTGAATTTAGTGATTATCAATGTATTTAAAATAAAAAAAAATTATCGAGCCGAGCCAAGCTGAGCTCGGGCTCGAGCTCAACGATTTGTGGACGAGCCGAGCCGAGCCTGAGCTTCTGTAAAATTCCAACGAGCCGAGTCGAGCTTGTGCATCTGTAAAATTGCAACAAGCCGAGCCCGAGTAGTGCCCAGCTCGGCTCATTTACACCCCTATTGTACACCATTAAATTAATAAAATTACTTATACACAAAGCATAAACAAAAAAATACCTATAATTTCATGTCTACACATAATTTACAATTGTTACAGACTATATTACAAAATGCCAAGCGTTTTAAGTCTAACCAAAAGAACACCCTTAGAGACTATTACAGCAAGAGTTTTTGGATAAATGGCCACAATCCATTTATGTTCACAAATGATTGTTCTATTTTCGTGACAAAACTAGACCTATTCGTCAACCAATATGCATACCAGCTAACAATCTGAATGGTTCAATTTGTCCAGTTATGTCCAGGTTTTAAAATACTCTACTTGAATGTAAAATCTAGGCTTAAAATCCTTAATTTCAACGGCACTTCGGGTTTTCTATGGCAACTGGTATAATCTAACTGGCTATCTTTTTTTTTTTTAAGACGGGTAATCTAACTGGCATGCCATGTCATTCTTGAGTGTCAAAATATGGATGTGAAGCTGTCCCTTGATCAATTGACCCCATGCCCCAAAGAAACATGGCTGCATCAAAGTATAGGTTAAAAGAAACATGGCTGCATCAAAGTATAGGTTAGGCCCATCCAATCCATCTATTTCTCCAAACTGCAGGATTTCCCATGTTCAACAAGCTAGGTTCTGGACAGACAAGATCGTTAATTTATAGGATTATCCACAGATTCGTGAGGCTCCTATTCATAAACATTGGGATGCATCTATAAAGTCCTGTGATAACTGAATATATAAATTAAAATTTTAATGAGGTGCAGTCATCATTTCTTGGGGTGCGCCTAGCACCACCCAAAAAATATTGAATATTTTTAGTTGCTACAAGCACAATAAATTTTAGAGACCAAGTCCTCCACGGGGATAGCTGGATTTGGGAAATCAGGTTATCGCCCTTGAGATTGCCATGTGTCTCTTTTGACACCCCTTAACTATGGTTAAGATTCATCCACCCCTGGGGTTTAGAAAAAAAATATTAATTCTTTTTTTAATATTAAAAACATATTTTTTGGCTTTTTTAATATTAAAAAAATTAATATTTTTTCTAAAACCCAAGGATGGGTGGGTGAACCTTAGGGGTGGGTGAATCTTAACCACAATTAAGGGGTGTCAAAAAAGGCACGTGGTGATCTGAAGGGTGATAACCATAGATGATTTGGTCTCTAAAATTTTACTGTCAGTACACTAAACATAAAATTACTTTTACACACTGCACACCACTCTATTTTTGGATAAAAATGTCGGCAGACACAACTATAAAACAAAGAAAGAAGCTTAATGAGAAGAACAGATAAACAACTGAAAGTATGCCACTTTTTAATTTTAGAAACACAGTTCTTGGGGGGCATACAACGAACCCCAAGATCTGACTAAGATTCTAATTGATTTTATTCAATGAATGTTAGAATAACATTCACCTTTGCGACTTTGAAATTGTTAAGTCAAATCCACGTTAGAATAGTACTCGCAAAACTTCACAAGTGTCAAGTCTCCTGTCGATTCACACGAACCTTCTTTTTCCTTTAAAGCTTTCTCTAATGGAAGCTAATGGCCCTTCCAAATTTCCAGCTCTAGGAATCTTGAATAAAGATCCAATCTTTATTGATCAAGAACCTTTCTTGATGAACAAGATGAATTCTTGCTTTTCCTCAAGATCCAATCAAGAAGACAAAAGAAGAGAGAGATGGGTGTGACCATACACCTCAAGGAGAGAGAGGGGAGGGTGTGAGGTTTTTAGGAGAGGGAGAGAAGAAAAATTCTGGAGAATTATATATCTTAAAGGGCTGGGCATCCAATCCTTTATATAAGTTCCCTCTTGGTTGCTTGAATTGTAATCCAATTATAATTCATTAACCTTATCCTAATCCAATTAGGATTCCTCAATAGTTTCCTTTATTGATTATTCTCCTAATCCAATTAGGATTAATCTTAAAAGAAACCAACCTTATCCATTAGTAACTAATCTTATCCTTATCCAATAAGGAATCTTGAATTAGTAACTAACTAATGGAATCCCTAACAATTAGGGAATCTTTAATTAGTAACTAATTAACTAACTAACTAACTAACCTTATCCAATAAGGTGTTAATTAATTAGAAACTAATTAAAATAAAACTTCCTCCATAAAGTGGGCGTCCCACCCTAGGTGGGTCCCACTCCACACGCCCAAAAGGTTTCCAAAACCCTCTTGGTCACTTGAATTATTCTTTTATAATAATTCCCAATGGGTCCTACCCATTTGGTTTTTCACATCTAATGTGATTCCACCTTTTAGAGCTTCACTATACCATATAGTGATTACTTAGAGAAATTAATTAATTAAATTAAATACTTTAAGAAGGTCCTTGTGTGTGGGATCTAAAGGGATCTCCTATTTCCGGTTGTGGGACCAAGTACTTCACCTTTTTGGTTGAAGCATTGTTACTAGGAAACACCTTTCCTAAAACTCCATTAGGATCATAGAATGTTATCTAAGTCCCTGGACTTCCACCAATCACAATTAATGTCCATTAACACAATGTGATTAACCTCCAGAAATTAGAGAATTACTTGTAAGTACCATCTCACAATATATTTACAAATAAATCCTTCCACATTCTGATATCACATGTAAGCTTCCGGGATTGGAACAATTCCACTGTCTTAGTCCCTAACTTATGAATAGAACTATTTCTCATGATTACTTTTCATTGAACTGAACCTCCAAAACACTTTTGAAGAAACATTAGAAAAGAACTGATATATATATTTATATATACTTTTCCATATTAAAAATATCAACTTCGATAAAGACCATTTTACCGAAAAGCACCAGTACTGGATTTAACAGTTCAGTTCAACAAGTATCACCTTGATATCATTATCTCCAATTAAGGAGTTGTGGATTCCTTATTGAGTGTTTACACACTTCTCCAAACATAGTGTACATGACCCAACGTACCCGGAGTTAGTCCTGTGTATTGGACATTGCCGATTGGCACATCAAAGCCATATAGACAAATGTCTGAGAAAATGTTAACCTCTCAGGTCTAAGGACAATTTGTCAAATGGATAACCCTAATACAATCTGACAGTGTATTCCATAGGGTATCCACTAGTGACCCCGTTCAGTATTATGTACTTGCTACATATACTCACATGTTAGTCAAGAGTTACCACTCTCTGTGAATGAGATTCATCACACTATCTCATAGAACTACACATGTGCAAGCCATGATGAAGTATGGCGCCCAACCAATACTCTAGAGGCTTCGAACAATATTAGGTTTACAAGGAACCGGAAAATCATATCTCCTCGCAACCTTTGCATGATTTTCCTACAATGTTACCTATGGAACTTTATGTCATCATCATATGAGACAGTAATTAATATAAATACCCTTTATAGTTGGTTGTGTGAATATGATGTTTGTCTAATCAACATAGAAAAGTCTCTTATTGGCTTTCGAGGGCATATATGTCCAACAACAACAACGTTCAAAACAAAGAAAGAAGCTTAATGAGAAGAACAGATAAACAAAGCTAGCATTGGCATTCGTCCTCATTTTCATTTTCTTTTCTATTTATTTTTTAGTTCAATGATTATTAGAGTACTATAACAACAATGCAGAATTGCATAAGGGAAGTGATTTAAAACTCTTGATGGTACCCACTATCGAGTGTTGAACCATTGGATTCAAGATCTAATGGTTTGAAGCATTAAGTGGGACCATCATTTAAAGCACGTGTAGACATGGCACCATTGGGTGTTAAATCCAACGGTTCAGCTTTCGATAGTTTTTCATCACGTAACCTGAAGTTTGTTTAGAGAGAGAGAAATGAGAAGACGCATGCTCTGAGATGGTGTTCTGTCAATATACTTGTCAGCATTACTTAACAACAGTTAGGGGTGGGTATCAAGCCAAGCTTTTATTGGGCATTTATAATTTTCAAGGTGTTCCAGCTTTGCTCGGCCAAGCTCGAGCTTCTAACAAGCTTGTTATATACAATTAGTTTTGAAAAAGAAACATATAATATATGATCAATTTAAAAAATAATCATTTAATTAAAGTATTTACATATATTATTTTTAATATACATATATTCTTATTTCTATATTTTTAATATATATTATTATTATTTTTTTATTTTTAATATCTATATATATTATATATCTATATATACAATTAACTTTTTATATATTTTTAATATATTTAAACGAGCCGAGTAACAAATTGTTTGAGCTTGGCTCGATTAGCAAACGAGCCTAAAAATTATCTTCAAGCTTGTTTGATAAGGCACGAGAGCCGAGGCGAGCTTTTATCAAAGCCGAACTCAAGCTCGGATAACTCATGCCCACCCCTACAAAAAGTAGAAAAAAAAATTGTTGAGTGATGACTATGGTCGATTTTATTTTATCACATGCAAGGCAAAACCAGAAAATGGTCTCGGGTGTCCAATCATTGTGTGACACTTGGCATGAAAAAAGAGGGGAGAAGCCATTTCATTTTCTCCCCCCATGATTTTGACTTTGACTTCTCCTCACTTGATATCTCCTCCCTTTTTCTCACACAGTTATCGCCACTTGTCTCATTATGGGTGGAAAAGTCAAAATCATGCCCCATGATTTTGACTTCACCACCACATGTCATCTATTCTATCGACTCACGAGACAAGCCCTTTCGCTTCGCCAGAGACAATCCAAGGCCTGCAAAGAATATATTTTAGGTGGGTGTTGCTAAATATTTGGGGTCTTAACTTTTCTCCAAATCTCTTTGTATCTCTTAAAATTTCCGGTTAGGTTTGGCTTTGTAAAATCCCCCTCAATCCAAACCAGATCCATTTAAGGTTGAAAAGACAAACCTGATCCGAACCCAACAGGATCCCTAAACCCGAACTTGCCAGCCTAACCCATTCAAAATCATGAAGAATTAACTAGGTATTTATATGGCCTGTAGGTTTCTGTAATAGCCAATCCAAACTCGACCCAATTATAAGACCGGTTGGAACAACCGGGCAGGGAAATGTCAGGCAGGTTGATGAGATCAGGAAGCACCATTCAATGGGCCTTCAGAAATTTGTTACAACCCCTGCCAAAGGGAGCCTGTAGGTTGCTTTTATCTAGGCCGGCAAGCAGGCTAAAATTGGTTACACTTACACCTTCACTAAAATGCAGCAACACACTAATTTATACAATTTCAGTCTTGTAATCACCTACCTACATTCAGGAAAATTGCAACAGCCCAGAAGGAAGAACATTCAGGAAAATTGCAACAGCTCAGAAGGAAGAACATCATATCCATTCCTTCGGGTTGATACATGCATCTAATAATTTCCATTCTTCGCTCCCCTCTTCCGGTTTCTGTTACGAAAAATTAAATAAATAAGCACAAATAATTAATATAAAAGACGAAAGGTTGACATTGCCACACTCGCCAATTGCTGTTTTTAGTTCTATTCATGTTTTCAGTGGTTCAATTATGTTTTCTTTCCAATTTCGCAGATCAAACAGAAGATAAAAATGACCATAAGAACACAAGTGAAACCAACAAGCTCATCCAACAGGAGTAAAAGGAATGGTAGAAGGAGCAGAGGCGGGGACAGATAACGGGATCTGAAACTGAAGAAGAGAACAGGAAGATTTGAGAGCGAAAGGGGGAGAGAGACTAACCAATGGAAGTAAAGAAAATTGGATTTGATGGGAAAAGTACTCTATTTCCTCCCTTTTCTTATGGGCCATGTTGTCATAGTCGGGTTTTTATAGAAACTGACTTTAAAGACCTTGATTTTGTAAGAACTAACCAAAGCAAGGAAGGGCATAAAGTAGATCCTTTTTAGGTGTGCTCAAGCATGTCAGGGCTGGCAACCCCCCCGTCTAAGCTAAAGTTGGTTATGTTGTATTTTAATTGTTTTTTAAAATTTTAATGTTTCAAAATTTCTCCCATGGTTCCCTCCAATTTTCAAAATTATAGAAGTCGTGGCAATTGTGTGGTGTGTATGCAATTGTGTGTACATGCGCTACACTGTATACATTCTTTTGTGTTTTGAATTTTCAGTTTTGGAAGTTTCTTTTTGAGACCCTTCCTTGAACGGTTACAACCATTCACTAAGGGATCTCTTGGTTTTCAGTTTCACCTTTTGAAGGTGCCTTTTCAAACTCTTTAAAGAGAGATGCCTCTCTTTTGGTTTTTTAAGAAAAGCATTCTCTGTTTTGGTATTCTATAAGCAACGAATACAGACATCTCTTAGTCTTCTATTCTTTGCAGTCAAGCAAAGAAAACAAGCAATTCAGTCCTCTGTTCTCTGCAATTACTCTGTTCGGATTATACTATAAGGTGGTTCGAGCCTGATACAGTGAGTGCACACTTGTGATCAGGTAATAGTCGTTGAATCCTGGAGGTTGGGTGCCCAAAGATCCTGTTGCACTAAGCGGACACAGTCCAAGGAGGGCAGATCAACTTCAAGCCAAGTGATTAACATCACGCCTCGACTAATTCTGATAAGTCTTATATTTTATTCAGTTCTATTTCTTTCTCCAGTTTCTAGTCTAGATTTTTATAACCCAGAATTTTTCCTAACAGGTTAGTCGCAGAGAAGCGTGTTAAGGGGAGAGAGAGAGAGAGAGAGAGAGAGGAAACGGGAATGGAGGGAGATTCTTGACCAGGAGGACGTGAGCGACAAAAAAGGAGGTGCATGAGTAGCGTGTTTGAGGAGAAGAGGATGAAGAGGGAATGGGAAATGAAGCAATTGGCCAATAGATAAAGAGAAGAGGAAGTAATTGTTGAGCCTAAGAGGAGGGGATGGAGGAGCAGCTGCAGCATCAGAAAGTGAAGGAAACATGTTTACAAAAGAAACCGATGTGGAACGTTGAGGTAATGCTGTTGAACAAGCTTATGAGATTGATTCTGCAGAGAGAGAGAGAGAGGATGAAATGTTTCCCTTTTCATTTGAGTGGGCATTTTGATCATTCTAAAAATACTCCTAATACGACAGTTCAGATATTTGACTAAAGTGAGATAATTGACTAAAGTGAAGGAAACATGTTTACAAAAGAAACCGATGTGGAACGTTGAGGTAATGCTGTTGAACAAGCTTATGAGATTGATTCTGCAGAGAGAGAGAGAGAGAGGATGAAATGTTTCCCTTCTCATTTGAGTGGACATTTTGATCATTCGAAAAATACTCCTAATATGACAGTTCAAAACAAGGCAGCCGTTGGTCATTAACAAACTTTCAGGAAGTGCAAAACAAACAGAGCAGCCTCTGGTCATTCCCCCCACTCAAAAAGAAAGGATCAATCAATTGAGCCAAGCTTACATGGTCATACTCCCATCGTGCAGTTAGTGGGAGAGAAACAAGAATACTCTCAATTCGGCCTCCTGTCTTCAGTCCAAACGTCGTACCACGATCATAAACCTTCACATGTAACAAAATTCATGGTTACTGAAACCATTACAAGAATCATGAATGTTACATCTGTTTGGATCTTCAAAGGTAGTTTCTGTACCAAGTTGAATTCTATGTAGCGTCCCCTTCGTAGTTGCTGCCATGCTTTGTGTTGATCTGTGAATGGCATATCCTTCCGTCGCTCTATGATGGGTACATATGCAGGAACCACAGAATTTGAACATTCTGCAAGAAACATTCAATTGAAAATTTTAAAAAACTTATGTGGATGTCAGAAAATGAGAGATTTGTGTGAAGACCATGTAAAGAAACATCTAATATTTTTGAGAAATTACCAGTGGCGAATGAAAGAAGCATCTCCTGGTCATAGTCATTAAGATCATCAAAAAATATTCCTCCGAGTCCCCGTCTTTCACCTCGGTGCTTCAAACAGCATTAACCGGCAATATTAAGCATAATTTTTTTTCCTACAAATTCTTCGTTTACTATTTAGTAACGATTTCAAACAGTTGTATTTCTTAAGTCTCTGGAAAATTGTCTTTCTAGGAGTGAGAGTAATAACTATGATATCCTTTTCTAATGGTTCACTCTACCACATTACATAATTTGAAAGAACCATGTCTTTCTCATGCTAACAGAGTTGGCAATAACTATGATAACATTTCCTAGTGGTCATTCTACCAGATGATAGTGAAGTTCACAAAGAGCTCAAACCCGATAACAAAATAAACATAATCTGCATAATTACCGGAAGATTGAATGGTAGGCATACCGTAATATAGAAATAATCATCACACCATTTTTTGAATCTAGGGTAGAAACTGGGATCAAATTTGTCACAAGCACTTTTTTGAACCTGCATGAGAAAGGCTCATGTCAACATCCTTCCAATTGAAAAATGCTTATGCCTCAACATAGAATAATAAGTACCTATGCCATTGTATTGAAATTCCTGTGGATATGAAATTGATGAGTAACAGTATGATACCTCCATGCAAATGATGCATATCAAACCCAAGTCAAAGGCCTCTTAAACTTCTTTTTTTACTCACCACCAGCCTCGTGTGTCCTTAGGCATATAATCCTTATTTCTCAAAAAAAAAAAAGAACAATTTTATAAATTGTTCTAAAATATAGTCTGCACAGAATTACGGATTGAAACAGGAAAAAAAAGTCAAATATAAAGGCTATTTAAATTTCAAAATATATCAGAAGAGAAGAAATGCTTCATTGAGATGAGCAATAATATGACAGAAGCTTTATGTGCAAAATATTTTTTATCAAAAAATTGGAGATACATTAAAAGAGATGAACCAAATAAAAGCAAAAACAAAAGATGCAACCTCCCTTATGACAAGGGAGACAAATCTATGAGACGATCGTATAAGAGAGTGCACACCCAAATTCTCAAAATCCCTCCTAGTAGAGAACAAGGTCAAAGCTATGAGGAGATGACGGATCCTTTAGCGAACTCGCTCTGCAAAGGAGACGATGTGATCGAAGATTCTAATTCCTCTCCTTCCAAACAGACAAAGCAACAGCACCCGATAGAATGGCCCCTAAAATAGAGAACAGAGCATTCCAACTTAATCGAGAGCCAACAAAAACAGAAGTCCCGAACAAATCAAGCAAAGATCCAAATGATCCTTAGCCACGATAAGCAATAGCTCCAAATGCCAGAGCAAAGGAGCAGTACAATATTAAGTGATCCAGCAACTCTCCCTCAACGCACACAAAACAGCTGTTGACCATCTTTTACCAGTCATTATTGTCCAAAGCATAGTTACCAAACTAAGAAGCGAAGCAGGAAGCAAGACTCAAAAAATCCTTAGGAAATGAGAAGCGAGAAATAGATATTGGTGTCTTGTTCCCATTATATTAGGATGGTCAATCATACCTTAATTTTATCATACATGAGATATTTTAGAGAAGTAGGTGTCATACAACCTTAGGTTTCAATCTAACGATACTTGCTTAGATCTATGTCGTAGGCTTTAGACTCAGGTCTATCCCATTACTTCCTAGATATATAGCCCCCCTTTGACTACCAAATGGGACTTGATGAAAGCGAGCAAAAGCGAGTCTAGGAAACAAGCTTCCTGGGAAGCGATTCCCACCTTGTACATAGCTTCCTGGAAACTATGGTCCAAACTCCAACGACCATTGAAATATCTCTGTTCAATGATTCGTTTGACCTAGAGGGGGGGTGAATAGGTCTTCCTAGCAATGTCTACCAATTTTTAATTTATCGATTAACAATCAGAGTTATGGCAAACAAGTACAGAAAGTAAAGACGACAAGCAATCCACCACACACAAGATTTTTACGTGAAAAATCACAGGACCTAGTCCAGCACAAAATCCACTATGAGAATAAGTCATCAGATACAAGACCAAATCTTACCCAACCGGACACCAAACACTGTTCCTCGGTTCAGATTCTCCATCTTGTAGAACAACCACAAACTCCTCGTTCAATCTCTGCAGCAGCAGCTCCGACTCTTCACCGGCCAACTTTTCTCAAAGTTTCAGTCCACGATCCAACGATCGATCTCCATCATCGACGGCTTTGGCAACACCAACCAACACTCACACAGAGTTCAAACTAAATTTGAAGGAACGAAATACAGCTCCAGTGGGATCTCTAACAACAATGGAGATCAACCGATGCAACTTAAGATAGAACAATTCGATCTTGCATCAACTAGAGCATGAGAGAGAAGAACTAAGGGAATCCACCAAGTAGGGATTTAAGAACCCTAAAATCTTCAGATTAGTCTCTAAACTCTCTCTCTAATTTCTTAGAACGAGCTAAGGGATCATCCAATAAATAGTCAAAGCAATAGCACTTGCCAAAACAGAATTCAAATAATTTTAGAAACCAAAAATACGAGGTCCGTTCGAATGGCCATGAGGGGCGTTCGGACGGCCTTGGAATTGGATGAAATCGGTTAAAAACGGGGGTCAGACAAGCTACTGTTTCTGAGTTTATATTGCCCGTTCAAACGGTCAGCTGGCCATTTTTGGGCGCTCGAACGGCCTGTGCAAATTTTGAATAATTTGCACTCCCACCCCTGATTCAACATCCAATACCTTATAAAGACCATCTATTAAGATTACATGGGTCAATTTCTAATCACCTAGGGTATATGCTTAAGGTGTTCTAAATCAATTTCACCTATTGTAACCACTAGGTATCTAGGTCACTTACCGTCCTAAGAGTGTGAGCGAACCTTGAAACCGGAATATAGTTCTCTTGAGTCTTTCGAGCTTCATCTTCACCAATCTTCATCAACTAGAGGAACAGCGACACTAGACTTACATTAACACCACTTTGACATCGGAATTGAGCCAATAAAAAATATGACCTTACAACCATAATCGATCATCCTTAAATGGGGATGAGGGTTCACAGCGAAAGAAATCATCCATCTCCAAATCATTGAGCCTACATCTCAACCTGAGAGGCCACAAGGCTGCATTAGCAACCCACTCAAAACTGGACACATACTTCTTGAAGGAAATGGAAAATAAATTCCCAAAATTATCTCCAAGCACTGACTGACCACACTAAAGGTTCCCAAAAACTTCACATCATTACCATTGTCCACCCTAAATCTAATATGTTTTGAGTAGTCCTCTCTAACATTCATAATTGCCTTCCACAATCCGATACCATAAGACCCTCCAACAGCTTTAGACTCCCAATTATCCCCATAGTTGGTGACCATCACCTTTCATTATAAGCTCTCCCTTTTTTCGCTAGACTACCACAGTCACTTCCCCAACAACGCCCAATTAACCTCCACCAGAGACTTCACATTCAGGCCACCATTCTTAATGGGGAGGGAAATAGAACATGTATCTACCAAATGGTATTGTTTGGAATCCTGCTGAATTTTCCCCAAATTATCAACAATTGAGATCGGAATAGTGAAAAGAGACATAAAATAGAAATAAGGCTTTTGAGGGTGCTCTTAAAGAGCATTAATCTTCCCCCTTTTGTTAAGAAATAGAAATTTTCACCCCTCCATCTCAGAAACACACCGCAAAAGGATCCCATGCCAATTTAGCTTCATAGCTAACCCCAAAAGGCATTCCAAATATGACGTAGGCAAGGACCCTGTATTACACCCCAAGCAAGCTGACTTCTTCAAATTTGGAACATCCCCAAACCAAAAAGGTTTGCTTTTGCCAAAATTATTTTTCAGCTCCCAGATTGCTTTAAAACATCAAAATACACACCGAAAGCAGACAAGTTGTCTACTAGAAACATCACAAATAATCAGGGTATCATTGGCAAAACGAAGATGAAATATAACAAGACCCTCCCTCCCTATGAAGAAACCCTCTAGTACTGAATCCAGCACCCTACTAATCAGCATACTTAGAGCCGGTGATTATGCTAAATATGAAAGGGGAGGGCGGATCGCCTTGACACAATTCATGAGAGCTTCAAAAAAATACTTGAGGGGCTACCATTCATCAGAATGGAAAAAAAAATATTATTGAAAAGGAGGTCTTCATCCATTCATCCATCTAATTTTGAAGCCCATCATTCCCATGACATATTCATGACAGTCCCAATTGACATGATTATAGGCCTTCTCCGTGTCAATCTTGCATAGAATTCCAGGAAGCCCTATCCTTATATCCACACATTTGAGCAAAATATTTGAAGCGAAACGAAAGATAAACTTGAAACAAAGAAAGACAGAACATGATATTCTGACGTGTGCATATACCGTATGGAAGTGCTTGACATCCTCCTCAAAGATATAGGCAGGAGTTAAATCAGTGCCACCACCAAACCACCACTGTCTAGGTGCTCCTGGAGCATCTGCATATTTTGACAATAAACAATCAACATTGTAAAATTCCAACAAATGTTACGATGTTGTTATACAATAATTTAATTGATAATTCAGGCAAGATAATCCTTCTTGAATTTATGAATGTATCCAAGGAAAAAAAAAAGTGTACCAGAAAGGAAAAATATATTGAAAAGAACCCCACCTGATAGAAAGCATTGAATTGTGGAAGAAAGCACAAGTACAAAGAAATCTCTACGGAAGAAGGTCACCCAGTGGCAATAGGATGAAAGTGGCAATAGGAAGAAATCAATGACTGTTATACGAAAAGATAAGCAATCATAAATTTTGGAATGAATGAACTCCACCATTCTGAATTTATGTGTTCACTGCATTACATGGATTTCAAGGGGTATGGGTGCAGCCTCTATAAATTACTTGGTCAAGGTAATGTTCTTTCATCTCGTGTATCCCCAAGTGGGCAAGATCAGTCAGTCCATCACCAAGGCTCGCCTAAGAAAACTCCAATGTTGGCCCCATTTTTGGCTCCCATTATTTCTTCTAACCAAAGATTAAGGAGCCAAAACCCTTGAGGTACTCTGGTCTGGTCATCTGTCCTTCCTGTATTGGAGGCTCAATTAATGCCCCCAAGTCTCTAAATACTCGTCCCGAGTCCCTCTAAAAAGTGTTTTATGTGGGAATGGCTTCTAAAAGTCCAATAAAACAAAATTGACCAAATAGAAGAGGCTGATAATTCAGATCATGACAAGATGGCATCATCAATGGAGGACAGCAGTATGAAAGGGTTCTGCTTGGATTGAGATGTTTGACTTCAAGTTATATTGGCGCCATACTAGTACGTAATAATTAATCTTTGCATTAACGAATGTCTTATTGCATTAGTAATCAAGTATATCTGTTGTGTTAATTACACTTGCACTTTACTGCTACTAAATGTACAGAGTAATGATATACAGCACAATGTATGTTTGAATATTTTATCTTTCTATGGATATGGATGCTTTGCTTAATGCGATTGAACAATACAAAGTAGAGTTTCCCTAAGTCCATCAAGGATATAATGCATTCATGCCTCTAAGCTCTAAGTATAAATATAGTCAAAAGCAATTGTCATGATACAAAATCCAATATAACACACATAAAAAGAAATGATCAAATTTGAAAATGAATAGTATAAGTATTTGCTTTTTCTGAAAAACCTATAAAGGAATTCCCATGGAAACATTTTTTTAAAAAAAATTTAAAAAAAACTTAAGGAAATAATCATGTAAGGCATGCTTATAAAAATAACCATCAACTAATGAAATTCTGCAAGAATCATATCTAGGACAACAACTTGCACTTGGAATACCTTTTGGCGCATCAGTCTCAAAATACCGATAATTAAAATGCAATGTTGGTGCAAAAGGGTTTTTTGGATGCAATACCTGAAAACAAGAAGAAAGAATACTCATTACAGCCAGCTATAGATAGTTGCATACTTGCATGATAAAAGATGAACATTAACATCAGCCTCTTATTCAGATTTTAAGAGACTTCTATCAAATTCTTCCTATGGAGATAAGAATTTATACTATATTGAACATGTACACCTATTGAACTCTTACAAGTGAAATCGGGCATTAAGAACGAGATATGAATTTATACTACATAATATATACTAAAGAAATAGGGTTGCCTACGTGGCACCCCTCAACGGTCTTAATTTGTCTTCTAAATTTGTCAAGTAACCTCTCTCTCACAAACAATAGGACCCACTACTCCCCACTTTTCCCTCTCTAACCACCCCCACCTCACTTTCGTCTCTCAAAAACAATGGGGTTCACCACTACCTCACTTCTCTCTCTCCTTCTCGTGCTACACCTCATCACTTCCCTACGTCTCTCTCTCTCTAATACCAATTAGGTATTAAACTTCTTTTTTAGTCATTCTTATTTTTCTAATTTTCTTTTTTGTTCCCTCCCGTGCATAGCACGGGGTCATTGCTAGTATCTATATATATTAGGATTGACAAAACCCCATTAGGATACACCCAAGTCTCAAGATTAGTAGATTCCACAGTTTAATTAGCCAATCTAAGGGCTTCCAATCCCCCTTCGATAGGAAACTGAGACCCACAAATAGCGAAGGAAGATTTTTCAGAACACCAGGATATCGAAAATGAACCACCATAGAGGTATGAGTCCTCCTTAAGCAGTCAAAAAAGTTGTGAACTTGAAATAAAACCCACAAATACAAAAAAAAAAAAACTAACCCACTAAGGACATGACATTCAAACTCGAAACTCATATCTTAATCATATGTTGAATAAAAACAAGAAGTTCTTCAGATCCTCAAATTGCACAAATTTATGAGGTCCGTCCAGTGTTTCTTATCAGGTCAACCAAATTCAACAAATATAGTAAACTTCATTAATATTTGAAACTCAGAACAATCAAAATCTGAATTGCAACTCCACTGTATCAACTTTATCCACATCAACCTCAAATACACCAAACAAAAATCAAATTACTCCAAACCCGTTAGTATTTACAAATAGAATTGTAGCATCACATACCGAGCTGATCCCTGCGGCAAAGAACGGAATTGGCCCCGGCTTATTTGCCGAATTCTCACCCTTAGCAGCTCTATAAGCTTCCGGAGGCATCATTCCATACACAACAGACACATTAACACCAGCCTTCTCCCAAACCCCACCATCCTGCAAGACTCTGCTGATACCCCCGCCGCCACCGGGCCTCGACCACACGTCCTCCTTGAACTTCCCACCTCCGTCCACAGCCTCAATTGCTTCACAGACTTGATCTTGCGCCTCCCTTATCATCTTCTCAAAGCGAGCCCTAACTGAAGACGCAGAATTGCTCGACGACGAAAGTTCGTCGGAATCTCGGAGAAATGTATCAGGCCGTTCAGCCTCCGGTGTCTCTTTTTCAATTGCCATTGCAGATCGGATTTGGAAGCTTGTTGTTTTGCGAATGGGGAGGCATGATTTAAGAGATGGGGTTCTTGGAAGGAAAGAGAGAGTTAGGTTTGAAGAAGAAGTTGCAGAAGAGGGAGGTGGGAAGAGAGTGGTAGAGGTGGAGATAATGGCGGTAGGCATTGGTGGTGGTGTTCACCAGTGGCTCACGTTACCAAATGTTGGTGGAGAGAAGATGCAAACATATAAAGAAGGAGAATGTTTTGAAATTCCAAGCAGAAACGGCACCGGTAAGTTTTTAAGCAGAAGAAAATAGAGAATGGTTTTTGGATAAGGAATCTTTCTCAAGTTCTGATACAGAGAAGAGAAATGCTAGTGGGGACAGGAAAAGAGAGACTGCAACGGTATTGAATGGGAAAAAATCCCATACACGCCATGCGTCGGTAGCTCTCAGCTGGTAGAGGAATGATAGCCCAACTCCACCTGTGAATGAGCCTGAGGGGGGCGGGTGTGCCCCCTGAAATAAGCTCCAATGATAAAGTCAGTATAAGGCACATAGCACAGTATAAGGCACAAGGCACAAGGCACAAGGCACAAGCACAGTATAGAGATACTTATCGTGAGGGCACTGGGCATATGCACTTGAAGACGAGCTCTGGTGAGGCACTGGGTATATGCACTTGAGGACGAGCTCTGGCAACGTAGCTCACATAGCTCGGGCAAGGCACAGACAACGTAGCTCACATAGCTCGGGCAAGGCACAGACAACGTAGCTCACATAGCTCAGACAAGGCACTGGCAACGTACTCACATAGCTCGGACAAGGCACTGGCAACGTAGCTCACATAGCTCGGACAAGGCACTGGCAACGTACTCACATAGCTCGGGCAAGGCACTGGCAACGTAGCTCACATAGCTCGGACAAGGCACTGGCAACGTACTCACATAGCTCGGACAAGGCACTGGCAACGCATAGACAACGTAACTCTGATAACGTAGCTCTAGCTCTGATAACGTATACGTTGTGCATCCGTTGTGCAACAGACACCGGGTACGTCGTGTAGCAGACAACGTGTACGTTGTTCAGCGAACAACTTGTACGTTGTACAGCTCACGACGGGTACGTTTGTACATCAGACAACGGACAACGAGCTCGGCACTATGCACTTGACAACGGGACAACGGATTCGACACCACTCACAGCACAACGTGTTCGGCACCATTCCCAGCACAACGTAACAACTGGTTTGGCACCATTCACAGCACAACGTTGAAGACACTATTCACAGCACAACGTATTCGGCACCATTCACAGTACAACGTGTTCGGTACTATTCACAGCACAACGTATTCGGCACCATTCACAGCACAACGTATTCGGCACTATTCACAGCACAACGTGTTCGGCACCATTCACAGCACAACGTTGAAGACACTATTCACAGCACAACGTATTCGGCACCATTCACAGCACAACGTGTTCGACACCATTCACAGCACAACGTGTTCGGCACTATTCACAGCACAACGTATTCGGCACCATTCACAGCACAACGTATTCGCCACCATTCACAGCACAACGTGTTCGGCACCATTCACAGCACAACGTAACAACGGGTTTGGCACCATTCACAGCGTCAAGCACAAGTACATGTGTGTTTGCACTCATCAGATGATCAACTGCAAGGCCATGCAAGTGGCAATGTGACCATTCATGGAGAGCATCAGGCGGACATGGCCTATCTGAGAGAGTCCGGTGGCCATAAACGCTTGTGAGGCTGTAAAGAGCATCAAGTGGCCGGATAACACCAAAGGAAGATGAGAGAATCAGGTGAATGGCCGCCTGCACAGCACTTCGAGGGAGGGGTGTGAGTGATTCAAGCTTCTCAAATCTTTCTCTTCCTCTTCCTCTTCCTCTTTCTCTTCCTCTTCTTCTCTTGATCTCCTCCCTTGCCTTTCGCACCATCCTCTTTGCCTTTAGCATCATTCTCCTTGCCTTTAGCATCATTCTCCTCTCTTCTTCTTTTACCCTTTCTCTCCTCTCTTGCCATTCGCACCATCCATGTCTCTTACGTATCATTCATCTCTTCTCCCTGGTGATTCTTGCTTATTTCTAGGCATTTGAAGTCATCATGACTTGTGCAGTCATGATAAGACCACCTGTCAGACAACACTCAAGTGAGCCAGCACATAGCCCAAGTGGGCTTATGTCGGCTAAATTGTCAGAATTTGCCAGAGTGAGAAATCTCTATTTTACCCCTTCTTTTTACTCATTTTTACGAATTTTATCCGTTACAGGTATTAACAAATTTGATGGGCAAATCCCGTATTACTTGTTGATGATGGTAGAAGATTTTTCTACTTTTATTTACCTGAATCAACATATCATAGAGCCATAGAGGCGAAGCTTCTCGCCGAGAGTCTTCCCGAACAAGAAATCGAGTTATCGGGCACGGTTGTTGAGGGGGCTGAGGAACTTAGCGAAGCTTTTCGCCAGAAGCTCCCATTTTACACTCTTGAGGAGTGAGTACCGGTTGGCTGGCCAAGCCAACAAATCAGGTGCGTAGCTGATATTCTGATTCTGAATTATTTTCTTCCAATGATTTTTTTTTTTCGATGAAAAGATTATCATGTAACTAACAAAGAGGAATGCTAGCCCTACTCTCAGTACTCTCAGTCAAACTCTGTTCTCATACTCCACCGACCATTTGTCCATTTTTGATGAGAGATAGTGCTTTAATCACCATACTGATTTGATAATGGATAGGTGGTTGGTGAAGGCTGAGAGTAGAGTTTGACCGACAGTATGACTAGCACGCCTCAACTACCAAAACTCTTGCACACACACAGTAAGACCTAAGGTAGCCGTTAAGGTGTCATAATGGTAAGTCCAAGCAACCACTACAAAAGGGCAGGACTTAAGGAGGGTTGTAGTAAAATAAAAAATAAAAAAATTGGTAAAGAGATGACTGTATTTATAAAACTTTAAGTAGAAATTAAAAAAGGTACTTGGCCCAAGACTACTAATTACAGTGGAGTGAAGTTGGTGCCTTTGTAGACTATAGTTGAGGGTCGATTGAGCTTAGATCATGTGCCATGGTATTTGCTTCTCTGAATATAAAAGAAAAGGTTAAACATCCCTCCAGACATATTAAAGTTCGGATATCCTCCACTATGGGGTAAACATCAGAGTGGGCTAGTTGGTCATGCCCTTGAAGGGTCATTACCACCTCGTTGGAGTCAAATCCCACAATGACCCGTGGCACCGTTTGCTGTTTTGCTAATAACACTCCTTCTCTTATAGTTGTCGCCTCCGCAATTCTTGCATTTCCGCCCAGTAAATGTTTACTGATTCTCACAATAACCAAACCATTGTGGTCTCTAGCCACTATCCCAGTTCCTGCGGCAATCAGTTCCTGCGGCAATAGTTCCTGCGAATCGTCTCTCCTGAACCCGCCTACCAACGGACATCTTGCTTGAGAACATCTCGCCCCAACTAGTATGCTTCTCCAACCCCACGATAGACGACTCCCTAGAGATGCATCCATGAATGAAGTCTTGGGGAAATAGAGCCCTATTTGGCTAATAATGCTTCATTGTAAGCCTGTAGATCCCTGAAGCCTAGTCCCTCCTTTTCCTTCGGGAGACGAAGAGTGGTCCCTTTCACCCCAATGCACTTTATGAATGATTTTGAATCTCCTAAAAATTGATATGACTTGAAATCGCATGATGGTAAGAATTAATCTTGTTAGAATCACTGGCATTTCCTAATAATTACCATGACAAATTGCAAAGAGCCAAGCTTTATAAGTCTCGGCAAAAGAACGGCCCCTAAAGGATTTGTTAGCTTCAAATGATGACACTACTAACCAGGGCTATCAACGGATCGAATCAATATTCATATCTGATCCGATTAACGTGATCCTAATCCCATTATAGATTCATCAGATCGGATACAGATATGAGATCTTGAGTCCAGTAATAATAAATCTTGAGTCCAATTATGATTGGATTGAAATTTGATCTACAGTAGGCCCTCTTATAATTAATATTTTATAGCTCAATAATCTCTAATAATTAATAAATTTTAAGAAACTAACTTGGTTCTATAGTGTATAATTAATAATCTCTTATACTTGTTATTTAATAGTTTTTTAAGAAAGTTCCTGTATATTATCAATTATAAGAGAGGTTTTTATACTATATTAATACATAGTTGTAGGAATCTTAAAAACACTTTATGATGGTTTAGGTATCAAGAAGAGAAAGGGATAAAATTATTTTAGATATTTTGGCTATGTATAATAAATTATCATATAAATAATATTTATGATGGTTTTGGTATCAAGAAGAGAAAGGGATAAAATTACTTAGATATTTTGGCTATGTATAATAAATTATCATATACATAGTATAAAATTTTAGATATTTTAGAAAGAAAAAAAAATCATCGTATGAGGACTTCAAAATAATTAACAAAAGTTAAAGGGAGAATCTCATTAAAAATTAAACTTCAAATGTCTCTTCCTAAAATAAATGATGTTTCTTCTTCTCTTTGAAAAATGGGTTAACTTTACCAAATTGAATTACCATATACTAGCCTTATACATTTGTATCTACATGAAGCTTATATGGAAAATACAATACATTCAAAATAAAATATAAAAAGAAAATTGTTGATGAACCAATATGGTGATTCTTATATATAATATTCTCTTATAATTAATATAATTTCCTTCTACCAAAGTTATTAATTACAAGATGGTCTACTATACAATGATCTGGTCCGATTAGAATATGATTTTATTACATTAATTATTATTATTATTATATAACTTTATAAATATATTATAGTATTAACCATATTTTTTAATTTTCTAATTAAAAAATTAATTTTATATATTAATATTAAATGGATTCAGATCTTAAATAAATAATCGGATTGGACAATTCAGAATCCTATCACGACCCAAAATCCCACCAAGATCTTTAGTGGAACTTTGACTCGGAACACTGTATTATCCTGGAATCTCATCCCGTGACATCTTATCCTAACAAGAGCATACAAGGCATACTAAAACATGAACCTAAAAATTTCTTAAATAAACAAAACTTAAACGTATCCATGATCATAATATCTTAATCAACTTAAACAATCCATCAAAATAAAATTTATTATACATTCCTTGAAAATTCTTAAACTTAAATATCTATATCTACTAGCAAGGAAATAAAACTAATCAATAGTGGGGAAGTGATCCTCCTCCTGACACTCTGATTCCACGGCGGGTCACCTTTTACTTCCTCGTAGTACTCTCCTCCTTGGTCTGCCACGTCTTCTAAACCTGCCAACATGAAGTATATCGACTGAGCACATGCATCTTAATGGATATAAAGTCTAACTATATCCACTTTAACAGCTTCTTGGAATCTGCAAATAACAATCAAACCTACGAAACACTCCCAAACTGTTACTGCAAGGAGAAAATGTTAGAGAAGGCAATGATGCTTTTTAAAAAGATGAGAGAACTTCACTTCAATTCATTATTCCAGAACAATTTTATGTCTTTGCACTTTGGACCAACCCGAGAAGGTCCTTCCACTAGAAGAAGAAATGAAGTAGAAGAACATCACTCCAGATTTAGCTCTCTTGTTATGCTTTTGGCTCTCTTTCAGCTAGGTGATGTGGAGGCCTTAAAAATTTGACGATGGTGAACTATGGAGGCCATACATGATCGTTTTAATTTGTTTGGAGATGAAAAGGACGTTGATGAAGAACTCACCCCAATGATTCACAAAAACCGCGGAAAAAAAGGGACATCACAAACTTGCCTGCAATTGCGATGGCACTGAATTGACAACACGGTTAGATCGACGACAATGAATTAGAGGTCGTGCATGATGAGGACAATGAAGGATAACTCTATCTCAGGAAAAGGAGCTGTGCGATTGTTAAAGTCGCACGACCTTGGTTTTTAAATGCTCCAACAAATTGTTGGATATTTGAATACCTACTTTGTGTTCGATTTTTTAGGGTTTTAGAGAAAAGAATAAGGCAGTTGATGTGTGGTTAACAAGGGGGCATGGACCAATGAGGAATTCACATTAGACTACATAGTCTAATGCGACAGTAAGTTAACTATTTCCCTATGTATTTAAAATAGGAAACTAATTGAAAACTCTTGATAAGAGCATCTCCAATGCGGTCACTAAGGGGGTGTTTGGTATCGTTCTCATGGAACGATTTATCGTTCCGTTTCACAAAACGCAAGCGGAACACGTTTGGTATATGGTGTTTTCCGGATTGATCCTTGAAACGGAACGAAATGGAGTGAATTTTTCGGAACGAAAAAATATAGCTTCTAGGAACGGAACGATCGTTGGCCGAAACTCGTTCTGTGAATGTTCCCGATAAAAATTTAAAAAGCTTCCCCTCTTATATTGTTAGTGAGAGAACATAAGCTGTGGGTGAAAGTGGGAGAGTTCCGAGCAAGAAAACTTGAAAAAGACGACTGGACGCCGACGACGACTGGAACACTGGTAATGTCTCCGGACGGCGATGACGAGGCACGCCGACACCGCCGTCGACTGGAACGCCGGTAACGTGTTCAGATTTTTGATCGATTTTTTTAGGGGTTCCTCTTCCAGTTCTGCAAATGATTTTGTTTTTCTTTTTGGGTTCCTCTTCTGTGTGATCAATCAATTTTTTGGGTGGGTTTCTCCAACAGATGAGCTTTATGCATGTATTTTGGGGGTTTATTTCTAATTGATGGCTGGGAAGGTTATGGAATGGTATCATTCATGTTTAATATGCCAATGGAGGTTGGTGCTTGTGTTGGGGAGCTCTATTGGGTTGGTTGTGTTTGGGGAACTCTATTGGGTACTTGGATAATTCACAAACGATTAGGATAGCAGAAAAAATGGTGAATGAGCTCCTATTTTCAGATTCTAATCTGTTGGGTATGTGTCCTGTTCGTGTTCTTATCTGTATGCAGCTATTGGAATGTGGGCTATGGTGAAGAAGATTAGCTTGGTGATGAGTTAGAAGAGATTTTAGATGGTTGTACGGTTCAAACCCGATTGAGGTCCTGAATGAAGTTTATGTTTGATCTGTTGCTCATGTTTTAGTGAGTGTGGAAGTTGGGTGCACACTGTTATAATTGATATTTTTGGATTTAAAAAAATGGTTTGGTGTGTGTGGGGCTCACAATCATAAATGGATGATTCCAAATTATTTGTTATGTTATATAAAAAGAGTGAGATTAGGTTTTTATGAGAGTATATGATTCTTTGTCTATTTTTTCTTGAATTTATAGTATATATGAGCGATCTTGTTTTTTTCTTTATCCAAACGAGATTTTATCGTTTCTATTTCTTAGAACAGATTCTAGTTGACTGCATCCACACGGGTTCTAAAAACAGAACCATTCCAAAAAATCAAACTGTTCCAAGGAACAAAATCGTTTTTGATCCGGAACGATGCCAAACGGGCCCTAAACGATGGGTTATCAGCAAAATGGAGATGGAATCGGAAAAAAGGGGCTCCAACGCGGTTGGCAAACACAATCACCATTTTACCGTCCTCGATTACAGTCACCAAGATTGGCGACCGTTTCTCCTACCCAAACATTATTATATTTTTTTTAAAAAAATTAAATTGTCCAACAGCTCTATCCCAACGGATCTCTCTCTGCTCTTAGCCTTCTTCTTTGTTAAAATGTGTTTGAAATTGGGTTTTGAAGAGCACTCCAGCAGCTTCCGTGAACAGGTTTGAACCTGTTATCTTTCTTCTTCAACCTCCAAATCACAGGTGAACAGAATCACAACTCTCTCTCTCCAAAACTTTGGTTTTGGGATTTCGATCGAAGAGGAGGGAGAGGGACATCGGTGTCGACGGTGTGGTTTATAATCCTGCAAGAGAGGTAAGCACTTGCATATCTTAATTTCTAAATTTGAGATATTCTGGTTGTTCTAGTTTATTAGATGAATTTTGGTGAGACATTGTATCTAGGATTTTCCTTCATATCTTAGGGCTTCCATGCTTCTAAACTATATACATTTCCATTGTATCTAGGGTTTTCCTTCACATATTTTTTGTTTTGGGTTACATATTAGAAGCTAGAAGGGATGGCACGATGATGCTGAGGATGAGCACCCAGTCTTTATACAAGCTCAGTTTTTTTATCCTCTACGTGCTTGATCAAATGCCAATAACAATAAATTCCAAACAATAATTTTACTGTATCAATAACAACATTATGCCACTAACCTTCCTCATTGTTGCATTTTACATAATATCATGTATGTCTGTATTGGGGAATGCATGGTTGCCAGGTGATGTACTCGTAATCTAGGGTTTTCCTTCAGATATTTGAGCTACTAGATCTAATCATTTCCAAGTGATGATCAATGTAGCAGTAGCTATTTTGGATGCCTTTGATTACCAATTGACAAGGTCTGAAGCACCACACATATTAAAGAAACCGATTTTATCCATAATCTGAACAATTCTCTTCGCGGATGCATTTATTAAAATTTAAAATGGCATGTTAATCCTGCGTTTTAGGCCAGAAGTCTCATCAATGCAAATAGAGTATAAATATTACTCTATGATAATATACTCTGAATCCAAATGCTTCTAATGAAAAATTCTTCATGCTGGTCTTGAAGAATTCCATGTACCATGCCAAAGGAGCCTAAGCTTTTGGCACATAAATAACAATAAAGAAAATAATAGTTAATTTGGATTTCATTCTGCAAGTTGATATACCAGGATTCTCTCATTTTACAAATTACTAAGAATAGAGCATAAATGACCCATATTCTCGTACCAGTTTCTTAATGGACAAGTCAAATATTTTGTGGCCACAATTTCAAAAGATATGTATGAGTACTTTACTAAATAGGCAAAAGAATTCCCAACCAATGCTCAGATCACTATATAAGCATATTGCTATTCAGATTCAATAAGAAAGTACTTTGCAAAAAAAATACAACATTAAATCTCAACATATTGCTATTCGAGACTTTAGTGCTTACTTCCTCACAATAACATAGCTCGAGACTTTGGTGCTTACTTCCTCACAATAACATAGCTCTTTGGAGCTGGATTGTAATGACCCGCATTTAATTCACGATCTTCATAATTTTATGAGTTAAATTATTGAATAAATGTACTTAAAATAAGGTGTAAATCCTAGGAAAAATCAATGCATTAAAATATTGAATCTCAAAACTCATTTAATTCACTCGATTTAGTGAATTTATGGAGATAAATTGCACTAAATAAAAGAAGAACAAAAAGTAGCAAAAAAGTTACAAAAAAAAAAACGGCGCCGGCGATTGATCGCCCAAAACACCGGTTTGGTGGCGGGTTTACGCGTTTTCGTGGGTTTTGAGTCCCTTGGGCTCCCAATGTTATAAATACCCCCTTTATACTCGTGGCTTAGGGTTTCTAAGTCATTCTAAACCTAAAAGAGAGAAAATTAAGAGTTTTTGAGAGATCAAAAAGAGAGAAATTGAAGGAGTCCAAAGGATTGATCAGATAAAGGAGAAAAGAGGCATGAAGATCAAGATAGAACCCTATTCGCAAGTGATAGATCGTGGGGAGACGATCAAGTGAGGTAAATAACAAATCTAGTATTCAATATTTTGAATAATTAACTTAAAAGAATAAATTAAAAGGAGAAAACCTAAGTAAGAAGGTATGAATGAGTAGGATCTGAAGAATCTCTTGATGATATCGTTTTATTATCCTTTGATGGTTAAAAATAGGATGTGAATAACCTATTTGTGATATCATTTTTATGATTCCTTGAAGGTTAAATTAGGATGTGAAGAACTCATTTATGATATCGATTTATTACTCTTTGATGGTTAAATTATGATGTGAAGAACCTATTTATGATATCATTTTATTACGCTTTGATGGTTAAATTAGGATGTGAAGAACCTATTTATGATATAATTTTATTATTATTTGATGGTAAAAATACGATGTGAAGAACCCATTTAGGATATCGTTTTATTATTCATTGATTGTTAAAATAGGATGTGAAGAACCCATTGATGATATTGTTTATTATTATTGAATCGTTAAAGTAGGATGTGAAGAACTATGTATAATTAATTGTGATCCAACAAGGGGATTGAGAAGGTTAAATTGAAGTATGTAGATTTATGAGGAGAAATGGATGATGGATAAAATTGAATGAATGATTTAATTGTAGTATTGTATTGACACGTGAGTTTAATTTTATGTTTAAAATTCATGAAAATTATCATTGATGAAGAATATTATAATTAGGATATTAATTTTAATTAAAACGAAAAGGAGACTTTGATATGTAAAATAACTCGTAAATATTATAAATATTTTAATGACATCTGTAATGATTGATTGTTGTATTATAGGAAATATGAAAGGTTGTATGTTTTTGTTATATTCTTAATACATGATATACCTTTGGGTAAACGAACCTCTGACGAAAGTCAGGCTTGCCTAGGCCTGGTTAACATAGTGGTATGAGACGCTATGGTGAGATGTCCTATGGCCCTTGACGGTTAGTGTTAGGTGTAATTTAAATAAGAAGTATATCATTGTACACTCACGAATGAAAAATATGCAAAAGTATGAATAAAAAATTAAAAACATTAATGAAATGATAAGTGAGACCAAAAGTAAAGTAAGAAAAGTATGAAAGTAAGAAAGGAAGACACACAAAAGCGATAATGTATGTTGTGTTGTGCACCGGATACCATCAGAAAGGGCAAGATATATGTCAAAGTAAGTAAGCCATTGTACCGGAAAATGTACTAAACCGTCCGTGCCGGATAATGTACAAAGAGTGGTATCTCGGTAAAGTAAAGTATAGTAACATCTTTCCTTATACGGTAAAACAGTATTTTAAGTTATTACAAATGCATGTGAATGGGTATTGATGAAATGATAATGTATGAGATATGAAAAGTAAGAACAAGAATAAAAGTAAGAAAGTAAGAAAAGAAAGAAATTGGTACTGTGTACATGTTTATTTTCCGCACTCTGATTTTTATGTAAATTGATGTACGAAGTGATGAAAGGCATGCGAAATATTATTCGTTATATTGTTTATTATGACCTGTTATATACGCGGGGTAATTCGTTACTCAGCCGATGACTTCTGTTGTCGGCAAATTCAGGTTTTGACATTTGTGCGCTCGGACCTTGGGAGGAAGAGGAATACATCGAGGAACTCGAAGGTGACTATCCTGAGGAATAAAGGGACCTTAATCGATGGTCCTATTATTGAAGTTGTTTTGTGGTTATTTAAATTCCGGAAGACATTAATTAAATTGATAGAGACATATGTTAGTTAGTCTTTTATGATTATGGTCAGGATGGGTGACTAGGAATTATTACTTTTCAGTTGCATTATGAAGTTTGGATTTTGTTGATGTTTAATTGAAGAAAAATTTTCATATTCGTATTTTAGTATGCCTTAATTGCTCCTAACAGGATGATTATTAAGTAAGTCACGTGTCAAGATTTCACATCCTCCTAAGTGGGGTTTTGGAGTGCAACATGGATGAAGTATGAATTGCATGTTTTCTAAGTATTGGTTGCTTAGAAAATAGAATGCTGGGAATTGGGGGAGTTCATTTTCTCATGTTACTGTGATGTAGTTTTATAATATGCATGTTCATCTGATATTCCTATTTATTTCTCAGTAAAGAAAATGCAGAGCAACAACGATCCAAACAGATTCGATGAAGAAGAAGAAGTCAATCCATTTTCAGCAACCACCTTGAAATCACTCCCTTCATTTCTCTTTCGTTGATCTCTCTTATTTTCAGATCTTTGGTTGTTAGGGTATTTAGGTACTTATGATATTTTCATTATTTTTATAGATGGATTTTCAAAGAAATGCATACTACACCAATCTAATGGTTCATGGAACCAACCTTGACGAGCAATTTTCAAAAGTCTCAGATCAAGTTAGTGGATATGTGAATCAACCTGCACACATGTCTGCCCAATCATCTCAACCTAGGAGGGCACATCGAGGTGTCAACTTCACAATAGTGGAAGACTTACTCATTGTATCTGTGTATCTTAACATTAGCTTGGATGCAATGTCTGGAAATGAGCAAAAAAAGGAGGCATATTGGAATAGAGTGTTTGTGTTCTTTAAGAAATACACCAAAAATTTAAAATGTATCCAAAATTCTCTAAAGCATCGTTGCGTTGGTCAACGATTTAACTGAGCACAAATAAGTTTTGTTCATGTCTTGCCCAAATTGAGGCAAGACATCAAAGTGGGTTGAACGAGCAAGACAAGGTAATAATAACATTGAAATTTACCCATTCATGGCAAAGGTCATTATTTTTCTAGATGGTAATTATTTTTAATTTATTTTACAAATCGTTAAAGTGAAAGAGATGTATCAGGAATTGAACAATAATACTCCATTTCAGTTTGAGCATTGTTGGAATGAGTTGAGATACCAACCAAAATGACTCTTGGAAACCAGTGAAAAGCAAAATAAAAAGAAATATAAAAATAAAACTCCCACCTCATCTTGTCTTTCTACTCCAGATTCGATAAATCTAGGAGCAGACGATGATTCACATGGTACTTTCGTAGAGTTAGGGTGACCACCAGGAAAGAAGGCTAAAAATGAACTCTTAAATAAAAGAAAGGGCAAAAGTCGTGAAGATGACTATACGGGTTTATCTCTTGTTGGGTTACTACGAGAGATGAAAGAAGATAAAATAAAATTGCAAGCTGAGAGAATGCATATGTATGGGAGGATGTATGAAAGAACATATCTTCAATACCAAGAAAAACTCACTACTGAGCAAGAAAGGGTTCGAATAAAAAGAGTTAAAGAAGAGAAGAGCATAATGATGATGGATACGACTGTTATGCCTCCAATGCAAGCTGAATATATTTGTGGCCTCCAAATGGAAATCATTGAAAAACGAAGAAATGAAAATCCTTGAAAAACGAAGAACTCAGTACTATTAAATTATTGTATTATTTGTAGGAATTAATGAATTTGGTTAATTATCATCTCATGTTTTACTTTATTTGGAAACTAAAGATGCTTATATTACTGAAAAGTAGTTGCCACAAGTGTTTTACAAATTACCTAATGCAATAACGAATCAAGTTCCTACGACTGGCCTTGTCATTGCCACAAGTGCTCGACAAGGTCTGATTGGAGTTGAGAATGAGTTCCCCTATCTCTAATGCGATGAATACCTCGAATGAATTCCATAAGTTCAGTCATACGCTCATGCGATCGACACTGGTGCGTGGGGGCTTTTATTGATTGCGTTATAATTGAAGTCTTCTGCTCCATTGACATCTTACTTATCTTCAACGATCATGTTATGTATTATTATGCATGCCTTCATAATATCTTTGAACGTTTCACATTTCCAAAAATGTGCAGGTTCACGTACAATCGTAAATCGTGCTTGAAGCACTCCAAATGCACACTCTACATCCTTCCTTGCCGATTCTTGAGCTGCAGCAAATGTTTTTTGTTTATTCCCTTGTGGAGATGGGATTGTTTTTACAATGTTGACCATTGCGGATATATATCATCGGTGAGATAGTAACCCATATCATAGTCATTACCGTTGATTGAGTAGTTGACTGCAGCAGCACGTCCATCAGCGAGATTAGTAAACACAGAAGACCGTTATAGCACGTTGATGTCATTATGAGATCCCAGTAACCCAAAAAAGGCACGCCATATCCAAAGATCATATGACACCACATCTTCCAAAATAATCATCGGTTCATGAACATGGCCACAATACATTCATTTCCATGCAGTCGGACAATTCTTCCATTTTCAATGCATACAGTTAATGCTCCCCAATATTCTAGGTAATCAACGGTTTTCTCCTAACTGCTAGCAATCTAGCAATATTATCATTGTTTGGTGACCTTAAGTACTCATCAGAAAAATTACAACAACAACTTGAACAAATTTTTTTAGACTTTCTATTGCAATGTTTTCACCAATCCTCATGTACTCATCCACATAATCTGCTGCTACTCCATAAGTGAGCATCCACATTGGAACAGTGATCTTCTGAAGGGAAGACAAACCGAGCATTCCAATATTGTTTGTCTTTTGGATGAAGTATGGATCGTGGACTTCCACCGCATATTGAATACGTAGAAAAAGAGAACATTGCATTCGAAACCTCCTCCAAAATAGAATAGGAGGATATATAGACTTTTCAGCAAAATAGTCTTCATGGCCTTTGTGGTCTTGAACAGAACCACGATGTCTTCTCGATAGTTTCTCTTTATAGAGTCATTATTCTTCCATACAAGCTATTGTGAAGGACTCCAACTCATCGTCTGAGTCTACAAAGTCGTTATGAAGTGTAGCATTTAGAAGGATGCGATCCATATAGAGAAAATGACCAATAAAGTTGAGACAAAACTGAGTTTTTTTTGTTGATGAGAGAAAATTGAGTTGAGATGGATGAAAATGGGAGATGAATGGTTTTATTTATAATCGGAGTGTCATCTCATTCAAAAAAATAATATGCCCGTTTGAAAAAAATGACCGTTAGAAAAAATATGACCGTTTGAAAAAAATGAACATTAGAAAAATGACCGTTAGAAAAAATGACCATTTGGAAAAAAAAATATGACCGTTGAAAATATATGACCGTTGGAAAAGTTCATTCATTGAGAAAATGATTGTTTTCCAAAAAATAAGACTGTTGAGTGTCATCTCATTCAAAAAAAATTTAAAAAATGAGTATTTAATAGAGATAGGGAAGAAATAGAGAAAATATATCGAGTAGGGTTGGAGTTTCAAGTACAAAAAGAGGCATCTTGATTTAGGAAAATCTCAATTTTAGAGTAAAAATGGGGAAATTTTAGAAATAGCCTTGAAGATGCTCTAATACCTATTATCAAGAGTTGGGCCACACAATTTAAAGTCTAGCAGTGACAAAGGCGCACATGCATTAAATGGTGAGCCCACTTGAAATATATATATATATTTGGTTAGACACTTGGCGCTATTGGATTTTTAATCGTGTGGCCTTAACTCTCAGGGTACCTACTGTCAAGAGATTTAATCACTTCCCTTCTAAATATTTGAGAGAGTAGTGAGGAGTGATTAGGATTGGGGCCTCAACCAATGAGGATCGGCCATTCCGTTATAAAATTGGAACCACTGGTATGTTAACTATTTTCCAATTCGAGGCTTAAAAAATCTCTTTTAAATATTCAAGACTTTAAAATAGAACATTTTAGGGGCCGTTTAGATACACTTTCATTTTTTTTGTTTTTATTTTTTGTTTTTAAAAACTAAAAACAACTTTCTGTTTTCAATTTTTTTTGAAACATGAAACACGTTTGGCATTACTAACAGTTACTTGTTTTGAAAAATGAAAAACAAAAAAACATGTTTGGTAACCACATAACATAATTTTATATATATATATATAAAGGCTTTGTTTGTTTGTGATTACACAAACTCATGACACTAATGGTACAATGACACCCAGCTTATTATGTAGAAAGTTTTTTCCAGATTAGCAATAGCCCCATTGTAGCCCAAAGGGGTTGTTTTATAAAACATGCATCCCTTCTTCAAGTCCATGTAATGATATCTGTTGTTTAAAAAAGTCCATGAAAAACAAATTATCAAAATGTTAATTTCAAGTAAAAAACAATGATACGGGGGTAGTGTATCTTTGGCCACCAAACTTCAAATGTTAGGCATTCACCCACAGGGTAGTGTATCTTTGGCCACCAAGCTTCAAATGTTAGGCATTCACCCACAGCACAGCTCGGTGGATCTAACTCCACATAAACAAACTTTGTCTGGAGCTCATCATTATGTCTCCTAGCTACAGGCATTAAGCAATACATCCCACATCTCTATGGCAGCATTCAAATCAACACAACCCCTTCCTAATGTTCGGCAACAAGTTGGATCTTTTGTTATTGGCCCCAACAATCATGATACAACTGTATACATCAAGAAACCGGCACAGTTTTATTTTAGCAGTAGGAAACCTTAATCAATTGCATATTGAAGCAGATGTACCATAATGTCACTTTATCTATTCTAGTGTCAAGAAATGTAAGCAATCAAACAAAGCTCAAAACTCCCTCAAATTGAACACCAAAAAAAAGGGGTTTCCTACAGATTTGACTCCGAATTAGAACATCATCGTATTTAGCTCCACAGTTGTTTACTCATTGGGACTTCACATGCTCCTGAACAATATGAAGACCCTTCAATTCTTCCCCAAAGTCCTTCACAAAAACACAGGAGCAGCCTACCACCTTCCTCACTTGTCCCTCAAAATCAATCTTACATAACAACACACTCGCCAAGAGTTTTAGCACTTGGCACCGCTATCAAATTGGCATTGTGGTCAGCACAAAGTGCTTTGACGAGTTTAACATAGTCTGGCTGATTGCAGTCCTTAGCCAAGTACTACAAAGAGTTGTGCAGCATGCTTCTCAATCACCTTGGCACCTTCATGAAGCCATCGAGCAAGTCCATCATGAACCAATGATTTCTTCAGAACAAGCAGCAAGGTGATTGAGAAGCATGCTTTTACAATTGACATTATGGTCAGCACAAAGGGAAGACAAAGGATTACAACGATATGAAGTGAAAAAAAAAAACATATGCTACTATTGTAGCATCTATGGGGACACCCCCACAAAAATCAAGAGATAGATTGGACCTTAAAGTTACTATTGATGCCACAAACTCCCCAGTAGTTCTTCTCAGTTTTTTTATTTAAATGCCTACAAACTAATATTGAAGACAAATACTTACATATAAACAAAATCTAAAGATACTAAGAAAAGAAAAGAAAGCTAGCCATTGGCAACAGTCTTTATTACTCATTTATTAGTCTTGATCTTAACAGAGAGCTGAGCTCAAGTAGCCTTAACCATTGCTTTCTGGGCGAAATGAGACCTAAGCATGCACAAAAATCTTCCATTCTAGAATTAATCCAAGGC
This sequence comes from Tetracentron sinense, assembly GCA_015143295.1. Taxonomy (NCBI): domain Eukaryota; kingdom Viridiplantae; phylum Streptophyta; class Magnoliopsida; order Trochodendrales; family Trochodendraceae; genus Tetracentron; species Tetracentron sinense. The sequence continues at coordinate 3,000,666 of CM026567.1, read as the reverse complement.
ATTCTAATAACTGAGAATGTGTGATGGTCTCATCCACATATAGATCTCATCTTAATATTCATTTCATTTAACTCAACTATATGTGATGATACATATGTGAATTGAACAAAATTCAAAGATACAGATTGGATATATGTAAAAGGTAGTATAGGTTTACTATTATCCATGAAAAGTCAATCTAAAGGATGAAGTCAGATTCATAGAATTCACATAACTTCGAACCTTGATAAGCTTGATTAGTGAAATTACTACAGAAAGTGATTCTCCTATTGTTACTACACCTCATAGTCTCATATTACTGAAAGGGAGGCAAGGATGGCATGTTTGGTAGAGTAATGGGGTAGCATGTGGAATCAGATAAATATAAAAGAAAAGAAAAGAAAGCTAGCCATCATAAACATATCAACATAAAAATGATTAATGTCATAATTTCTAACACACCACAACCTAATGTCCAAAATATAAAATAAAGTATAAACATATCGATAATAATGCAAAATAACCATCATGAAAATAAGTCAACAACACAAACTATGTTTGAGTCAATAACACAAACTATGTTTGATTCACTGCCCACATATCTCGAGCAATTTCATCATGAATACAAGCCATATGATGCAATTGATTATAAGTAATATTTATCTCCATTGTGTCTTGAGATGTGTTGCGGGTCACATGTGAGTCATTCACCTTTACCTCCAGATCATCTCGCTCGTTCTCCTCAAGCATAGGATCTCTAGGGGAATTCATATTTGTGAAGTTGTGAAGAACACAACACGCAATGACAATATACCGTTGCATATGTAAGTTATATGGAGGCATTTGCTTCAAAATTGGAAAACGAGCTTTTAGCACTCCAAAATAGTACCGTTCAATAACATTTCTCAACGATGAATGCCTATAGTTAAAAATCTCTTCTAGGCTGGTAGGATGATGCCCTCTACCCCTATAATCACATCAGGTAAATGATATCTCTCACCATGATATGGTGAAAGGAAACCAGGCATGTTGGTATACCCAGAATCAATAAGATAATATTTCCCTGTTGCAAATATAATTCAGGTTAGCTAGCCCTAATTAGAGTATTTCATGCACAAAATGGGATACATTGCACATTCTAGGAATCAAACAAATTGTATGTCCACTTACCACGAGGGGGTATGGGGAACTCATTCTCTAGATTCGTTACACATTCTAGGAACACTCTTGAGTCATTTACTGTTCCTTCTCAACCAGCCATCACATACGTGAACTGCATATCAAATGAACATACACACATAACATTTTGAGTGGGGTCTACTTTTTCCCACGATATGGTATTAGTTGCTCTAATAGAACATGTGCATCAATATGGGTCCCATCTATCGCCCCAACACAATTCTACATCAAATACAAAAGCATAAATTAGTAGTATTACAAATATATGTAGATATTATATACTATAATTAGTTACAAAACATTACCTTAAAAAATGGATGACATTTTAATTGTTCTGAATTTCAGGAGGAGTTGCATTGAAGAGAGTCGGAACGATGATTTGTTTCCCAAGATGAACTATTGCCTTTAACATCTTCTTGAAGTGACGGGATATCGTTTTTCCTGAGTGTTGAAATCGTTCAGCAATCATCTGGTTTTGTTCATTGTGGGATACGACTAGCAAGAAAATGGCCACTTGTTCTTCCACAGAAACAAACCTTGAATCCTTCACTAATTGAGGAATAACTCTCTTTCTTGCCATGACGAGATGTAGAGGGGGTGGTAGACCGACTACGACGTCGATGTGTAGGAGTAACATCTACACCATTAGAATGCTCATCCAAAGTGTCCTAATTTACTTCAAAGTTCAAATCAGCAATGTCTTCTTCGTCGTCAATATTTAGAGGACTTTGTGTTGAAGGATGTGCATTTGCACCTATAGCTGTAGTATCTCCAAAAATGGTATAGAGCTTATCATAGTGTGGACAACCTTTCTTTTTAAATCTTTTGACAAACTTATGCACCTACATAAAATTCACTATCCATCACAACATAATCCATTACGTTGAATTAAAATAAAGGAATGTAAATACGGTAATACTTTAAGATTAAGGTAAAATTACCCTAGATAAATGATCCCACTCTTCCTCAGTTGCAGTCACTTGTCCAGTCACAGCGTTGTACCCAATTCCACTCTCTTCCAACAAGATCTTAAAATGTCCTTGTCTTTGTTTTAGTTGATTAAACTTATTCCTCAATTGCACATCATTGTATATCTTGTTGGTTTGGGCATTAAGAGTTTCACGAATACGACGCCATGTAGCCTTCGCGAAAGTCGTGGTACTCCTATTTGCCTTAATGACCTCTTCTTCCATGAGTATGATGAACTTATCCTCATTTCTAGTCGACCATACGAAAACATCATCAATACCAACTTCAAGGACCTCATTATCATTATTCTCATAAGTATTTGTCATCTAGAACAACGAAAAAATTATCAAAGTAAATGAGAAAAATCCCTTCCAAGGCAAAGACATCCGCTTAAACAATGCGTTTGGAATTTAAAGAATCTCCCCAATACCATTTGTTTGTAATGAAGAGCTAGTAGTTTCCTTTTCCTTCCTAATTTAAATATCATAACATGTGGATTACTTTCATGTTCTTTGTTTGTAGATCTCAACCTTTAGCTCAAGTTGGGTAGTCTAGGCACTAGTATGTATTGTAATAAGGTAATGCCTCATGAAAGCAGATGTTATGAGAATATTAGTGTTCATTGCAAATTGGAGAATTAACTTCATTTAGCAAAAAGAAAGTAACCACATAAGCTATGAGCAAATACAACTACTAGATGAATAGAATTGTAAGGATGACATGGGTCGACTATGATTTCAATTTTGGTTGCAAGGATGACATGTTCTGGTTTGATTTTTTTTTTTTGTTTCAGATTTGCAAGAGTAGTGTTCATTGCAAAATGGAGAATTAACTTCATTCAACAAAAAAAAAAAAAGTAATCACATAAGCTATGAGCAAATACAACTAATAGATGAATAAAATTGCAAGGATGACATAGGCGACTATGATTTCAATTTTGGTTGCAAGGATGGCATGTTCTGGTTTCAATTTTTTTTATGGTTTCAGATTTCAGTTCTTAACAATGGGGAATTTGGATCACGTCTCTAATTTCAAATTCAGTTCTTAACAATGAGGATTTTGGATCATGTTAAGTATGATTGCTATTAGTTTCATTTTTTCATCCAAAATTATTGCCTCAACACCCAAATAACTCGTTAGAGATTTGATTTTAAAAAAAATTCGTTAGAGAAGAAGAAGAAGAATCTGGTCGATTTTTGGTCCGCTGCTTTGGTTCGTCTCTTGGTCGGCAGATCTGGTCACATGCTCAGTGACTCTTCCCTTTTGCTTTTTTGGGGGTTGTAAATAAAAATGGAAGAAAAAGAATGGAAAAAACACAAAAGGGTGAATCGAAGAAGAAGAAGAAGGGAGATTAGGTTACTTGGACTGTCGTCGGTAGATCGTTGGTAGACTAATCTGGTCGGTTTTTGGTCGGCTGCTTTGGTCCGTCTCTTCGTCGGCAGATCTGGTTAGTTGTTACGCCTCGAAAATCAATACAATTCATATCTCATTAAATGCACGGATTTCAAGATGTGGGCCTGGAACAAATCACAAGACTAAACGAAAATAATTTAAATTAACCCATTAAACAGAAGTGTATATCGAGCCACTAAAATAAATCAAAGACAATAACCAAATGAAAGAGACATTTTCCAGTTTCAATTAAAACTCACCTAAACAAGTTCCTTAAATAACTCAATAAAAATCTTACTAAAACAAAGAACTCCACAGACTAACTAAGTTCCTGCTGACTTCTAATTTCCTCAGGTCTTTCCTGAAAAGATAGAGTATAACAAGGGTGAGCACGACGGCCCATCAAAAGAACACATCTAACAAACAATAATTATATCATGACATATGTAATAAATTATGCAACAAATATTACAATATATGTAATTTATTTATACACAAGTTTCACAATTTACCGTTAATTCAATTATTGATCATGGTCTCATGTCCATAGGATTCAAACTGATATCGTCCTACTAACATTCTTCTACTAACAACACTAAGCTCATCCAGTCGGGTTCCTACAAAGTTCGCCCTTCAGTTATTTGATCTAACGAGTGCCTTACTCCATTAGTCAAGGGTCATTTGGTTTAACATTGATCTTCCAATACTATTCTTGGGATCACACTAAGTTTACCCAATTTTCACTTTTGGGCTCCTACAAAGTTCACCCGATGATTCTCTTCTGGGCATTGTACTAGAGTCCTCCCACAAGTGAACTCCACTCAAGGTTTTTGTCTTTTATTAAAATCTTAATTTATTAAATAACATACAAGACAATATTCGTAGATTAAACATGACATGTACATCAACAATTAATAAGCAAAATAATAATTGACAAGAGCATGCATGATTTCATCTCATAATTCATAATAATTAAGAATATTAAATATAAATAACATATTCAATTATTTCATGTTTAAAAGAGATTTATAGGATTTATTTGTTCGTGTTTCACATAAAAAAGAGTATCAAAACCCCTCCTAAAACAACCCAAAATAGCGCCCAGAAACCCCATCCGAGTCCCCCATTCTTACCCAAGACTCCGTTTTTCTCAATGGTTTTCATCCCTAAATTCAATAACTTATTTTTTTAACATTTAATTTGTTTATGATTAATTATAGATGTAAAATAAGAGTTGGAACAAGATTTAAACATCAAAATATAATAAGTTTAATCTCAGAATTTTAAGAATTACCTAAAACATTACTCAAAATTTTAAACTCTAATTTATAAGTTTCTAGTATGGATCATCATTCCTATAAATCCAAAACATAATCAAAACCTAGAAATAAGGTAGAGTGTTCACTTGTCTCAACGTTTTAATCTACCACGAGGAAGAACAAGCATTGGAATTGCGATCTCTTTCCTTGAAAACTCTTCCAAAGGTGAAAACCCTACTTTTCTTCTCTCCCACGTTATATTCTCTAGAGATTGTGTTCTATGTATTCTGAAATTAGGTTTACTACTTTCTATTTATATTATTCCTATTATTTATTTACCAGAATGCCATTAGTGACTCTTGTTTGTCTACACTTCTAATTAAATCGCAATCAAGATTATTCTAATTCCCTCATTTATTTTCACATTAGCTAATTAATTTTAAGGTGACTACATTAGTGACTCTTCTGTTTTGGCTTTTAGGGTTTGAGAATAAAAATAGAAGCAAAAGAATAGAAAAAACACAAAAGGGTGAATCGAACCCGGACATACGACATTAGTTGATGACAGAATGTTGCTTTCCGCTTTTGTTTTATATTTCTGAAAACAAAGGTAACAAAAATTTTATGTTACTGTAAATTTCGAAAATTTTATATCGAATTTTTAAAAACGGAAAATAGAAACAGGCTTACCAAACATGTTTTGGGAAAAAAATTCCAAATTTCTGTTTTTAAAAACAAAAAACGGAAGTGCAACCAAACAGGGCCCTAAATATCCGGGACTTTAGAAAACTCACCCAAAAAAACACAGGAAAAGAGCACAGGCCAGGGATTGGTTGCAGTGGGTTTGACAATTCTCAAATCTGTTTATCATAGGAGCAGACTCGGGTCAATGGACAACCCGACTCAACTCCGGAGTCCGTACCGTTCTTTTATTCGTATCTTTGGTATAAAGCTCTACATATTCGAAGGTGTATGCTTGCTGAAAATTCAAGGCAGCATTTCTCCACCTTGTCTGCCAAGCAAACCAACGTTCTTAATAAACGCTACTTTAGTAAAGTTTTCAAGACTCCCCAGAAGAAGAAGAAGAAATCGAAACAAAAACAAAGAAAAAGGAGTAACAATAAAAAATGGTCGCTCGGAAGCTCCTCGTTCACCACAACGACTCCCAATTCGACGTCGATTACGACACCGACGACGGTTTCGAAGTCTCTCTCTCTCTCATCTCTCTCGCTCTAACTGTTTCTCTCTCTAACTCCATCTCTCTGCTCTTCTTCATTCGCAGGTCCTCAAATTCCAGCTTTTCTCTCTCACCTCAGTTCCTCCAGATGATCAAAAGGTTTTAATTTTTAATCTTTAATCTCTCTCACTCTCTGTATTTGATTTTGGTTTGCCTATTTCGAATTCTGTATTCATTGATGGGCAACTGCGAATTTTTGTTGAGAAGATCTTTGTCGGGAAAGATCTACTCGTAACTGGCGACTCAGATCTCAATTTAGTATCTGATAAACTCCGATTAGTATCGATCAACGATGAAGTGAAAGAAGAAGAATCTGCAGCATCGGTTGCGAAAGATGACTTTGCTTTTGCAAATTCTGATGAGGAATTGGCTCGGTTGTTGCAGGCAAGTAGATTTTTAATGGAGGGCTTTAATTAGGTGTTAGGGTTTTGATTTTTGATTTTTCTTCTTTAGGCCGAGGAGGAAGCACTGTTCTTCCAGCAGTTTCATGCTGGCGAAGATAGGGTACAATTCGAACAGAGGGTTCGGCCTTATGTTGCTCAGGTTCTCAGGGTAATGTAATTCACTGATTCTCTTGACTTGTGTTGAGACTCCTTTTTTGAGAAGTTAGTGTCTTGAATTGGGCTTTTTTTTTTTTTCAATTGATGTAGTACGAAGACCCAGTTTGCCAGGAGGCGGCTCGCAAGTCGGTTCCAGCCGATGAACTTGAGGAGAAAGCATTGGTTTCTTTAGCCAAGGTAGGCCTCCGAGTGATGTGACGAGTCATGGTGATGTCGCGACCCATACCACCATGATAAATAACCTAACCAACATGACTGTAATTCAAGATTGGTGATGTTGCGACCCATATCAATCCTTATTCTTAAGTCAAAGATCATGCTATTGATAACTAAGGAAAGCATATCTACATTTAATCTTATTCTTGTTCTTGCTTAAAATTTATGTTCATGCTACTATTAGCAAAATAATTTATATCTACCTTAAAAACCATACTTATTCTTAACTTAAATCAATGATCATGATCTTACTAGCATATGGAAATTTTATCTACCTTTATCCTTGATGAATTTGCGAATCGAAGACCTGAAAACAAGGATCTACCGAGAAATAAAGCCTTTGATCAATGATCTTTCCACAAAGCCTTGATAAAAAATCTTCCTCTTCCTTCAAGCTTCCTCTAGAATTCTCTTTCTCTCAAGTTCTAGAGCTCTTAGTGTATTTAGAAAACCCTAAACCCACGAAATAATGCTTAACGAATACTTATAGGGCTTAGAATTCTAACTCCCCATGGGTTCCGCAAGTAACTTTCTATTTCTTTTCAGTTCTGTGCGATTTCGTTCGAACGACTTTAAATTGCGTTCAAACGAACTAGGTTTTGTTCGAATGATTTACATTTGGGAGTTTGTTTTAGTTCTCCGATTGAAAACATTTTATAGAGCTCAGATTTCGTTCAAACAAATTATTTTCGTTTGAAAGAAGGTGCATGTCGTTCGAACCAAATCCTCTGTTTTTCTCTTTCTCGTTTTCTTTTCTTCTTCTTTTAAACGTGTTATGTGACATTAATTATCGTAGAAACACAACCATACATCACATAAATGACATGGATATCAATAAATGAAAATTAGGTCTTTTACAGGTGACAACACATCCAATGAAAGGCGATGGAGGCTTAATTACTAGCGACCTTAAGGGTTCACATGCCATGGGGGTTTCTTGACTTGGTTTTTTTTTGGGGAGGGGGATTTCAAGAACTTGTGGTTTTCATGGATCAGAAGTGGCCAGGCATTATCATTAAGAAAATGGATCGAAAGGCTCTTACACAATCTTGTTTTGTTACCATCACCCTTTTAGAGGTTTGGGAACACAATGGGAGAGAACAATATGGCTATGTTGTCTTGGGTGCATGCTTGCTGACTTGGTGCATATCGGTAAAACCATGGGCTAAAGGTTGTTAGTAGTGGGTTTCTGTTAGTGTCTCCTCATATGGTTGAGTGATGTAGCCCAATTGTGGAGGAGAAAAGTAGATATGAGAAATCAGAAAATAACTTTATTGATCATGATAATTATCTCAAAGGATGGTTAAAATCAACAATAAAATTAAAGACTATGAACACACTCACTCACTGAGAGAGGACTCACTCGACTCACTGAGAGGAATTCTCGACTCTCATATATAAGGAATCATTAAACTCTTGAAGCTAAGAGGAGTTGCTTAACTCTTCAAATTAGCATTAAGCTAGATGATTCTTAAAGCAATGTTCTATATTCCCCCTACAGGAAATGACAATTGTTCCACATATATTAATTTTCATGGTACTCTGGACTTTGGAGACTCTCTAATTAACTTAACTATGCAACCAACTATAGACTATAATTTCCCATGTGATATCATGAGTGTTGAGATACATTGATATTATAGGTGTAGATAAACCGTATCATATCATTAAGGACATTATTGTAATCTTTTAAGTAGTATAACTAATAAGAAAAGGGAAATCAGCTCCTAATCTTCTCTCATTCTCTTCTTTGTTTTTTCATCTAAGGTTTCTATTCCTACTTGGTATCAGAGTAGGAAGATGAGGCATGCGATTTTTTTTTATGATGTGTTTGTGCATAGTGCTGTGACTAGTGGCATGAATAGTGCCGTCAGATTTAAGGGTATGTGATTTTGGTTTTTGAGTATGTTTCTAGATTTTTTGGAGAATGTTTAGAGGGTTTTTTTTCTCACCTGAGGTGTTTCAAAAGATTTTTTTTTTTTTTTTGAAAATATGATTGGTGCAATCTGTTCGGGCTATTTTTTTTAGGAAAATTGCTATTGTTTAATGAGTTTGAAAATTTCAGAATATCTAAAACTTGTTTAGGATAGTTTTGTGGAGAAATAAAGTCATGGTTATGTTTTTTTACCTCTTTTAGGGCATTGCTTTTTGTCGTTTTGTTTTTGTATTTTTAGATTCTGAATCTTATAAATTTGAGATTTAGGGAATTTGTGGGAGAGTACCAAAACATTGAAGGTCAGCCTGCAATAACCATCCGAGGTGCAGAGCCTCTCGTAGAATGACACTATCTCTTTACTGAAGAGATCCATCTCCTCGAGAAACTGACCTCCCACTTTGATCCTGCTGATGCAGTTGGACCTTCTTGCACTTGCAAAGCGTGAAAGAACTTTGAATTTTTTTTGCTCCCTTTCAGCCAATGCTGCAATATCAATGGTCTGCATCATTTGGCGTGTGACTTTGTTCTTCCATATTTATAATTGAAAATAGTATTGATCCATATATGGATAGCATGGTTGCTTGTAATTGTTTCTCAATGCTCATATATGTGCTAGTTGCATTGCTTTTGCAAAGAGTCGCCCTTCTAGCAGACACATTCAACTCATGAGTTTTATTAGGTCTTCTTGTGTTTATGGCGACTGTATCATTATTAATGAGTGAGTAGTAGCTTATCACCAAATTCTGTTGATCGGATTGAACATATATTCTGCTACATGCAAATGGTTACAGTTCCATAATTTCTTTTTCTAAAATGTCTTTGTAATTAAAGTTCCTGATATCCCATTTCAATGCCTTCTAGGAAGGAAACGTTAAACCTTCAAAAGTTGAACAAGATCACGCCTTCCTGCTGCAACTGCTTTTCTGGTTCAAACAGTCATTCAGGTTCTCTTCATTACTTGGCCGTTCTTTTTTATCACAGAATGATTGAACAATCTTATACGATTAGCTGCAATAGTTAACAAGCTGCACTGGTTTCCAAATTTAAACTAGTATGGAACCATTTTAATTTCTTTTGAAGTATACTATGCTTGCAAATGTTTTTTGATAGATAACAAAATATTATTAATAGAGAATAGAGGACTACAAAGAGAAACTGATACTGATAAATTAAAGGAATACAAAGAGAGCAATTTGGCGTAACTTCTCAACGTAAAAAGTCTCTAAAGACTCCTTCCTTAGAAAGGGAATCTGCCTTGTGTTAGCTGGTCTTGGCAGTTGGCACGCAGGAGAAAAGAGGAAACTATGCTAGGGATTTTTTCTTTTGACAGGTTATGAGATTCTCCAAGAACCTTCATTTTTCCAGGAAGTCCAACTAATTGTCTAACTAGGCGTCAACCAAAACTTTGATCGAAGTGGGGCCTATTAACCTATGTTGAGAGAATTCCTTAAGACAACATGCGTGTCCCATGTCGAAACATGTGGACATGGACACAAACATAGGCATGCCTCGGACACGGATGTTGTCTCAGATAAGAAGTATGTGTGCATTGTGGACATAGATGCACAAGAACATAGCTGATACTGATAAAATTTTAGTGTTTATTATACAAAGGAGCATGCAGATTGCAGAGCAATTTGGTGTAACTTCTTGATGCAAAAAGTCTCTAAAGACTCCTTCCTTAGCAAGGGAATCTGCCTTGTGTTAGCTGATCTTGGCACACGGGAGAACAAGATATTCAAAGAGGAAACCGTGCCAGGGATTTTTTTTTTGACGGGTTGTGAGATTCTCCAAGAACCTTCATTTTTCCAGGAAGTCCAACCAATTGTCTAACTAGACTTCAACCAAAACTTTGATTGAAGTGGGGCCTATTAGCCTATGTTGAGAGGATTCCTTAAGACAACATGTGTGTCCCATGTCGAAATATGTGGACATGGACACAAACATAGGCACGCCTCAGACACGGATGTTGTCTCATATAAGAAGTATATGTTCATCGTGGACATAGATGGACACGGACACAGTTGATACCGATAAACTTTTAGTGATTATTATACAAAAGGGCATGCACACAATTACCTGAACGAGAAGCAAAAACGAGAATCGAGTTGAAAGCGAGAAGCAGGAAGCGAGGCCGAAAAATTCCTTAGGAAATGAGAAATGAGATATAAGCTCTTCATTTTCATTGTATTAGTATGAGCAACCATACCTTAGATTTTATCTTTCATTTGATACTTGAGGAGAAGGTGCATGATGTTCCAATCCAATGATACTTGCTTAGGGTCTAATACCTTAGGGTGTAGACTTGGGTCTATCCCATCACTTACACAAACATTGCCTCCTTTGACCACTCAATAGTCAATGAGATGTGATGGAAGTGAGCTTCCGAGGAAGCGAGTCTGAGAAATGAGTAACCCACCTTGTACATAGCTTCCCTACAACTACAATTTATAATAGCATATAATTAACATTAATTTCAGCAATTTCTTTCTGACTTTCATTATCAGAAAAGAGAAGCTGACAGGGAAAGAGCGGAAGAACCATGATCCATATTTTTTAATAGAAAAAATAGAGAAAGAATAGGAGATTTACTGATCTCCATATCATGAGAGAGAGAGAGAGAGAGATAGAGACCCCGTATTCAAGTTTGACATCGACACCCGCGTCCGTATCTGTGCCACATAGCTATTAGCTAGTTAAGTCCTTGACAAAGAGCCAAGGCTTAGCTTTACTTAAACTCCAACCATCCCTAGAAAAGGAAGATCATTCACATTAAAAGTCCCAAACATGATCTCCAATACCCAACCATCTCGATAAAAGGAAGAAGATCATTCTACCTTAAAAAGTCGTAGACAAAATCTCCAATACCTGAAGGGCACTTATTTTCAATTGATCAACCATCAAATTTATGTTTAGTCTTTGTCTCTCACAAAACTTAAAAGAGCGCGCATTCCAATGAGTGATCATGCAGTTGATCCTAGTGAAAACTTCATTAATGTTACCTTTATTCTACAAAAATAACAATGGTCTCAAGTCTTCACTAAGTTAGTGTCTCTACCTTGTCTAAGGTCCTATGTGCATCTCAATTCAGTAACTTTTGTAAATATCTTCTTCATCTCTCCTTAAATTATTCTTTATTCACCAATACTCTCTTACCGTCGCCCTAATGCATCATATATGATCTAGGTCTCTAGTTTTTTTCTCCTCCCTAATTATTGCTAGTTTATATACATTGTTCTTCTACTCTTTATCCCTATTTTATTGTGTAAGTCATCATATTATATTTATTCCAAAAAGAGTTCATTTCCAATTCTATGCCAAGTCTTATAATAGGACATCTTTTCTCTAATAGCCTTTTGAACCTCATTACTTCACCACCAAGTTTCTTTATGCAATTGATATTTTTTATTATTATTTTCAATTCCCTTAAAACTTATTTTCCTAATCTTTTAATACATTTTACCATTTCATCCCACAATTTTCTAGTATCTACTTCAAAGTTTTATAATTTTTCTTTTGTCAATCTCTCTCTAAAAGCAATCGCATTGTTTTCTTTTGTTCCACCACTTTATTCTTTGCTCCTTTTCAATCATTCATTTTTTTTCAATCTCAATCCAAAAATCTCTGACTCCTAACAGTCTACCCTATGTTGTGTGGTTACACTTTCTCTTGGAATAATATTACAATCTTTGCATATATATAAGTCATTCCTCCTAAGTAGAAAAAATTCAATATGACTCCAGTTTGTTCCACTTTCTAAAGTCATTAAATGCTCATCTCACTTTTGAAAGTATGAAATTACTATTGTGAGGTCATATGCCATCGCGAACTTAAGAATTGCATCTCCAATCTTATATCTATCACCAAACCCCCGCCCTCCATGCACCCTATCATATTGTTGATGTTCTTTTTCAATAGGACCTTTTAAGTCCCCTCCTATAAATAACCTTTCACCATCGGAGATCTCTTCTATTAATCCATCAATATCCTCGTAAAATTTCTTCTTAATGTTTTATTTTAATCCTACTTCAGATGCATAAGACCTAATAATGTTGATTGCAACCTCAAATAACACTATTTTAATTGACATCAACCTATCGCTTACTATCTTAATCTCTAGTCTCTGCAATATTGTCTTTTATGTCTTAATCTAATATTATTCCTATTATTTCCCTTGCCTGAGTACCAAAGTTAAAACACAAAACACATCAAAATAGAAGAAAAAGATCAAACAGTGATCAGAGATGGATTGGGAGTAGCTTTACAATGTGTAATATAAAAGAGTATCAATTGAGATGGTTTGAAAAGTGCAACAAAGCCCAATGACGGCACCAATGAAGAGTGAGTTGGTGCAAGTTGATGGCTCCAAATGATTGATGATGATAATTATCTCGTTGGTCTAAAAGGATGTTGATAGAGATAGTGAGAAAAAAATTGGTAACACACGCACTGAATATAGGGCTCTTGAGTCTTGATAAACTAGGATGGCGGGACACGATTCGTGTTGTCGACCCCAAATGGTTGGGATAAGGAACTGTTTGTCATACTTTTTGATCGGTAAAGAGTTATATTTTATTAAGGAGAAGATAATATACAAGAGCATGTTCACATAATAATTGAACATACCAAGACACACTATCTTAAAGATACAAAAACTTCGCAAAATAGGAAGACCCTAGCTCACTAAGAAGAATGACACACCCAAATCCTCAAAATCCTTCCAAATAGAACACCAAAAGAAAAAGCTTAGTTATGAACAACACAATCTTTCCTTTTGGAAGGGATTGATTGTCAAGGACCTATCTATTCCTCTTCTCCAAAAAACCAACAAATAGCCCCCTGAATATCTTCCATATAACACTTTTGGGAGCATCTATACCTCTCATAAGTCATACCCGAAATGGATTTAAGTAAAAAATATCTAAGAGGAAAGACCCACTAAACACCTAGCAGAGTAGCAGGGAAAAGAACAGACCCTGGATTCATCTAGCAAGAGGACAATGCAATGAAAGGTGATCTGATGATCAAACAATTCCATCTTGGACAGCTAAAGATGATTAACCGATGATCCACTGATGTGAGAAGATTTTGTTTTCATGCAACTATAAAGGTTTAAAGTTTGAACACTTTTTGGTTCTTTGAGTGTAATCTATAGTTCAAGTTGAAATGTACAGCCCCATTTTGTATCCCATCAATTACACTTTTGAAAGTCTATGCAGGATGTTTTGTCTGTCATAATGCAGTTTACTAATGACTGTCATTTGAGTATTTTAATGTCTATCTTTGCTTCATTGTTCTTAGTCTTGTGTTTCAAAGAGCAAGACCGTGTGATATATATATATATATATATATATATATATATATATATATATAGACATATGCTTTGGTTTCACATGGTCAGATTACTAAAAAAAAAGCCAAAGTTAACATTTTTAAGATGCAGACCATTTAATTATCAAAGGCTGATCATTCAGAATGAAACACCCCCCCCTCCTAGTTGGTGGTGGTGGACTTGGTGGTGCGTGACATGTATATTGTTACAGATAGGAGTCACAGGATAACTTCCACAAAGATATTACGTGGTATGAATTTGTTTTCAGTTTTTAGGTAATCGCTAGTATATCTAATGAAAAGGATTAGTAACATGGATGTTCTGAAACACAAGCTTTTAGGCTTCAATTTTGAAGTTCTGCAATGAAAATTTGAAATTGGAAGCCACCTTTTTTTAGATTGTGTATGGCAATAACATAATAATTTACATGTAATAGCACCACATGTATGATGTATCATATGCTACTATGTAATCCTAGATGGTGTTCTTAGAATTGTAAAAATCGATACTAAATCAGCTTTGCCTTATTCTGAGGGCATATTGTCTTTGCTGCCATGCTTGATTTACATGAATGCATTATCCATGCTACTAGAAATTGGTTTCACTTCTTACCTTATCTTGCTCATGAGCTGAACCTTCCACATCTTACATCAATGCCTACTAATTTTTTGATATTCTAGGTGGGTCAATGCACCTCCTTGTGATGCTTGCGGCAGTGGAACCACAGGTATTGGCATGGGTATTGCACTTCCTTCTGAGATTCAGTTCGGAGGTTCTCGAGTTGAACTTTATAGGTAAAGATCAATATATATATATGCAATCCATTTGTGGTTTTCCAAATTTAAGCTTGTACTTTTTCCCAGTTTGAACATATTATTTGTATGCTTTCTTTGAGGTCCCTTGTTTTATTTCTAATTTTTTCTTAGTCTTCTCCATTACATCATCCACTCCATACCCCATTAATTGTCCAAGGCGTTAGTCTCAACGAGTTTGGTACATGATAAGTGTGCTAGACATGATTACAATACTGTAGCCAACTCATATAAACGTGGTATGTGGTCTGGTACATCTGTATCTACATGTATGTCTGCTATTGACTGACATCTGGAACATACACTTTCTCGATCAGCTGCAAACTTGAGAGTGTTGAAGGTATTTTTTGAAATATTGAAGATCTTAGGTTTTTCAGATTTTTTTAAAAAAGTACTGAAAATCATCGATTTCTCATAAAAAAAAATGGATTTTGATCTATTTATTTTGCATGAAATCTGTAGATCCACTCACTTTGGGTTGGTTACAACCTATTTTCATTAATTTAAACAACTAAATTGGGGAAAAATAAATTTTGCATACAATCAAAAATTTGGAAAAATCCTTTTAATCCAAAATTAAACGTTTAGACCTTCATTCTTTAACATAAAATTGACAATTAAGTTGTTTTAGGCCTAGAAATTGATTAGAGAAGAAAAGCAATTGGAATAATGGGCTCTAGAAATGTTTTACAACACCCGAATGTCGAAAAGCTTTGGTTTTATAGAGTATCAGCAGAGTATTGGTGAGTGTCAGTGCGTATTGGTTCGATATTGGCCTATATTATACCAATACTCAGGATTTTATAAGTACCCTGTTCTAGTATATCTGTATCATCCAAAACCGATATGTATCGGGCTGATATGCCCGATACATGCCGATTCTTTAAACCACCATGGGTTTAAGGCCAGGTGATCAGTTATCTCCTATGCTTTTTAGTTTTTGTCATGGTCATGGAGGCACTGAAAAATCTTATTTGTGAGGTGGAGGATGTATTGATTGAAGGCTTCTCAGCCAATCTCCATAGTATCGATCTCTAGTTTGCAGATGATATGCTCGTGATGTGTAATGCCTCACGTATGCACTTGATGTGTATCGTATGGTGTTTCGAGGAATTTCCTGGGTCAAGGATTAACCTCAACAAGAGCGAGATTTTTGGAGCGAGTGATGTCACCAACCTGGAAAATCATGCGTGGTGCTTGGATTTTATGTTGGGCTCTTTCCCATCTTCTTATTTGGGTATACCTTTTGGGGCAAGTTTTCGGTCTAAGCACTCTTTAGGACACCATGTTAGAAAGTGTTGGAAGGAGATTAGCTACTCAGTAGTCAACCTTCTATCCAAAAGGGGAAAAATCACATTGATAAAGAGCATTTCGGGAAGCATGCCTACTTATTTTCATCTTGTATCACTATTCCAGCCTCTATAGTGGACATTTTGTGGAAGTGCCTGAGAGGCTTCCTAAGAAATGGCACGGGGAATTCTTACAAGTACTACCTAGTAGACTGGAAATCGATGTGTAGATTGAAGCAGGAAGGGGTCAAGGCGATCTGGGCCTGAGATCTATAAGAGTGATGAATAATGCTCTTTTAAGGAATTGGCTATAGAGGATTGGCAAGGAAAGGGGAGAGCCTATTGACGAAGGTTGTTGTAGGAAAGCATGGTTGTCTTAGCATGTGGGGACCACAGGATGTGGAGGGTGGCTACTGGCTACAAGGTGGGAATTTGGAAAGAAATTCTCAAGATTGTCAGAATTCTCCAAGCACATTCGCTATATAGGGGTACAGGGAATGAGACTCATTTTTGGAAGGATGTGTGGTGTGGGACTGGACCTCTTAAATAGGAGTTCGAGATTATTTTTCTATAGCAAGGAGAATGAAGCTTTGGTATCCAGTTGCTTCGAGGGAAATGGAGGTCAATGGTTTGGAAGCCAACCAATGCTGAGATGAGATGCAAATGATTGGGAATTAGAGGGACATTTTCATCTTTTGGAGTGGCTCAACAGTGTTCAGCCTAGGAATTTGAGAGACCATAGACAATGGTCCAACGATACCAAGGGACGCTTCTCGGTCATGTCGTTCTATCTTGCCTTAATGAAAGAGTCCAATTATATTTTTCCTTTATCGTTCAACTCAGAATCCTAGAGTTCTGAAGAAGATTTAATTTTTCCTTTGGACGGTGGTTCTGACAAAATCCTCACTATATGCCATATGATGAGCAAAGGATGGAGAATGACCAACATAGGCATTCTATGTACGGAGAATGGGGAATCTGTTCTTTGTGTTTAGTCCAGTAGTAGGCTGATATGCTTAATATTTTTTGGAAATTCCACGGGTCTTCCCTGGTAAACTCCTAGAATGTATGTGCGAGTGGTCCTTAGCAGGATTTGACCAGAGAAGATCCATGATTCCAGGGTCCTTTACTTGGTGTATTTGGAAGAAAGAAGCCGCCTCATCTTCAAGGACCTCCATACAGTGTGAGAAACTATAAAGAAAATCCTTTTGTTTTCTCGTGTTCTCCTCGGAATGAATTCAAAGGAGTTAAGCCCCCGAGGATTTTCTTTTTTGCTAAATGTGGTTTAAGGTCGTCTCTTATTTCTCTTTATAGCTTGTCCGCTTGTATGGATGTTGCTTTTTGTATAGCTCAGAAGCTTGTTTTAGGGAGTTGATATTTTTGTATTCGGCCTTTTTGGATACGTTTTCTTGTGAATGAAAATCTTCTATTACCTATATATATTAAAAAAGAAGATTTGAGTGGCCAGAAATGCAAGTTAATGGCCACTGTGTACTTTCATGTTTGCCTCTTGTACATTGACATGCTTGATCCTTTATTTTTTCAGTTCTGTCAAACCAGGATATTATTTTTATCCACCACTTCTCTTACCCTATTATAATAACAATGCCAGGTGTAATAGCTGCTCAAAAATCACTCGCTTCCCACGGTACAATGATCCATTAAAGGTACTGAAGTTTCTTTATCTGGTTAAGAAGTTTTTTATTTCATGGGCTGCATCCGTTCCTTGCTGTATGCAGATCGTAGAAACTAGAAGAGGGCGCTGTGGAGAATGGGCCAATTGCTTTACTCTCTATTGTCGAGCTTTTGGCTATGAATCTCGTCTGGTAAGTTATTTTCTGTCATTGTATTACTTCTAAAGCTTTTACTGCTGCTGCTATACCCACTTTTGATAATTTCAAACTGCAGGTTAATTTGCTTTGTCGTCCTTGCAGAATGACATGCTTGAAATGCAATGCCACAAAAACTAAACTTCTCTTATTGGGGGGAAAGGGTAGAGATATTGATCAATTCTTTGGCAACTTTTATTAAGTCTTTCCCAGGGCACAGATGTGGGAAAGGAATCTGTGCATCCGGGGAAGCAAAAATTGATCAGCATTGGAAACAAATGTTTTTAATACATTTTTTAATTAAGTTTTACTGCATGGATTCTGATGCACTAGGGAAGATATGATATAGCATATATGTATTTCTGAGTTAATGCATTACTAGAGTCCAGTTATGAGTGCATCCCGTGCTAATCTATAGCAGCTAACCTCAACAAATTGCTTGTGTTACATGCTCTGTTTTATCTCTGAGTTAATACATGTATTAGAGAGTCCACTTCTGAGTCTGTAGCCAGTCTAACATGTACACTAGCAGACATCAACCACTAACATGATTTATTTAATTTGATCGGTAAATATTGAGTATATTAGAATATCGAAAGAACTACAAGCAGTTTACGGGGTGTAAATTGAGTTACAAAGGGGTAAAATAGAAGGAAAAAAAAAAGCATAGACATGCAACAGATACAAAGTCTAACTCCTCATAACAAAATATCACCCACTTCTGCCTCAATTGACCGAGTGACACCCATTCCACAATTAAGCGCCGAACACGAGCTAAAGTTTGAGAGTTTGAAGAGGAGGAATTGTCAAAGACACAACTATTCCTCTCTTTCCAAATGGACCACGAGATAGCTCCATCAAAATAGTCCAGATACCTTCCTTGGCACTTACCGGTGTCGTCAATTGCCAGCCCGATAAGAAGCTTATAAAGGATAGTGGGAAGACCCAATCCACTCCTAACCGAGAGAAGAAAAAATCTCCAAAGATACTAGACAGTGTAAAAGCAAGTGATCTCTTTTCTCTTCTTCTACTAGGCACAAAAAAAAAAAAAATGATTTGCCATACTCCACCCTCTACTCTTTAAGTGATTAGATATAAGAATTTATTTAGATCTACAGACCATAAGAAGAAAAATACCTTCGTTGGTACATGGGGAGACTAGACAACTTTAGATGGAAATGAGGGAAAGGTACTAGACAACCACTAACATGATTTTTGCACAAGCTACAGTCTAGTATTATGGTTCCATGTGAAATACCAGCATCCGGTATATCTGAACCAAAAAATAGGAGAGGAACAGAGAGAGAGAGAGAGAGAGAGTCAATGATAGAAAACAAGGCCAGGATCAGATCAGTGGCTCTAGTACCATTGAAGTTGTATTGTGACAATTAGGCAGGCTACCCACATAGCAAATAATCCAATTTTTGTGAGGGGACAAAACACATTAAAGTTTATTGCCCTTTTCTGTGATAAAGTGATTAGCTAGGAATTTACCACTCCACTTGATCGCTCACAGGATCAATTGGTAGATATGTCCACAAAGGCTATAAGGTTTAATTGATTAGATTATATATGTTCCGAGCTGGGTGTCCTGATATCTAGACACCAGCAGGGGGAGTCTGAAATGTATATTTTATGTACTGTAAGGTGTATTGTACTCGAAATTTTTTATCCACTTTCATCCATAGTAGCAAACTGCAAGCAACTTTGCACAAATATCTATTCTTCCGCTCCGGCACCCCATTCTGTTAGGGTGTATAAACACAACTGTTTTGATGAATAATACCATGGTCATTAAAGTAAGCTCTAAGTGTGCCCTCAAGGTATTCTTGTCCATGATTAGAATGAAATATCGTAACATTTTTGTCAAATTGAGTCTCAACCTTCTTGTGGAAGGTGTGAATGATATTGGGCACCTCAGGTCGAGTTTTCATCAAGTACAACCGACTGCAGCAAGAATAATTATCGATAAGTGAAATAAAGTATCGATAATCAAACAAGGACAAAGTGGGAAAAGGGCCCTATACATCAGATTACACAATTTCAAACAAAAAGAGCTTCTTTTACTCTTGGGAGAAAAAGAAACGCGACTATGTTTAGCCAGTGTACAAGTTTTGCAATGCAAACTTTGTGGATTGACAGTCCCAAACAGATGATGAAACAAAACTTTTAAAGATTGCAATGACAAATGACCCAAACGACAGTGATAGAAAAATCCGGTCTTTATTAAGAGAACGACAAGATTGAAATGCACTAGAGATGGAACAAGAATTTGATCCAAGATATAAAGTCCCCCACTTCATATCCATTCCTAATCAATCACCGTGTCACCATATCCTGAAACCCCATGAGATGGAAAAAAAAGGTTATGCTACAACTCAATTTCTTACTTAGGCTGCTAGCAAAAGAAGGATAGCAGAGAAAACAAGAACATGTAACACATAAGATGATGAGAGATTAGGAGTTACATTGTTGTTTCCTTTTCCGAATACTGAGGAGAAAGACCCATTTGCTATTTTCACTCTCAAAGGTGAAAGGACTAGAACAAGAATTATAGGACAAGATGATGGAGGACGTACTAGCCATATAATTTGAGGCTCTTGAATCAATGATCCATGGAATCTCAGGTGATTTTAAGGAAGAGACATGATGGATAGATGCATGAGTACCTGTCTGAGCAAAAGAAGTAGAAGATCCAATAGATATCTCTAGAAGTTGATGAAAGCGCTCAAGGTCCTTTCATGATACTGGCATGGTGTCCTTAGAGGACTGCTAAGAATGGGGTGATTAGCAAAGAATTCCCCAGGAGAAACTATACTGACAGAAGAGGCACTATGCACTACAGTCGGACTTGGTCAAGTATGAATTCGGCGTGTCGAGTTCTGCAATAGTGGTCACACTTGGCAGATTGAGACCATTCTAAATAATTTCTTCTATCTAGTTTTATTGTGCTAATCTGATTACTTGGATCGTCCGAAGAAGAAATCACTAAGAGAATAGTCCCGGGAAAGCTTTTGCTTGAGGAATTGCCCTCCATAGTCCATACTACTAATTCCAATTATACGTCAATTTTCGGGAATAAAAAGTCCTCAATGGAGTAACCCGGGCACTCAAATACCAAATACATATCAACTGGAGGGCCCAAAAAATGTTGATTTACACAAATCAGCAACCCAAACACCTCACAAAATTTTACCAATCAATTTTCTTCATACAAATAGGTAGAATAGCCCAATTGTACCAAAGGTCCAAAACCCAGAAAAACAACATATAATCTTGAAGAAAAAATGATGTAGAATCTCCAAAACACAACCAATCTTCATGAAACTTGTTTCATAAATTTGCAATAATCAAATCACAGCAACTTTCATCAATGAACAACACCAAAATAGCCCAAAATATACCCCTCTAGTGCTTTGATTATAAAACTGATTTTTATTAACCTAAATCAAACAACTGGGTAAAAAAACCATCAAGAATTTGTCAAAAAAATTCTGAAATAATTACTACAATTCCCAAAAACTACAGATCTCTAAAAAAAAAAACTTTTTCTGACCTAAAAGAAAAAACACTGTTGCATTGTTCACAGGTGTCGTTCATGCATTATTCGTAGAACTCTTAATGGCATTGTTCACGTGCAGTCCATTCAAAAAGAAAGAATAAAAAAAGGAATGTTGGCCTTGTCTTCCTGCTCTAATACCAAGTAGAAAACTAGAGTTTAATACATAGGGTTTGTAAAAGAGAAGAATAGAAGAGAAGAGAAAGATTGAGAGATGAATAGGGTATGTAATTAATTCTTCAAACCTTTTAAATCTTCTTTTATATCACTAATAAGATGAAAGGACATAAATATCTTTAAGTACATCAGACAATAGACAATAGACAATAGCTAACAATAGCGGGCTTATTTAGATCATAGTAAGGATTAAAAATACGGTTTCGGGGGATGTATCGGTTTCAACAAAAACCTATACGTATTAGTTTCGGTATCGGTTTCCGGCGATACATATAAAATTTATTTTCTCTTAAAAAAATCAAATTAAAATTTAAAAAATCAAATGAGTTATAGGAACCAAATTTACCAAATATAAAATCATGGGAAGCGACTCAAAGACAAAATAGCAACATAGTTACAATTACACAATGAATTCAAACATAAAATAACTAATAAACGCTACGTATCACCTATTTCGTATCAGTATAAATATCGTATAGGGGGTAACCGAAACCTATACCTATCTCGCCCGTTTCGTATCGGTTTCAGCGATTTTTATTTTCATGGATCATAGATGGCCCATTACAACACTTGTTAAGGCCTGATCGTAAATAAATAAGTTCTATTTATCAGTATCTGACTAATATTTGTAGTGTTTTTAAAGATAATATTTAGGAGGAGTATATACAGATTCTTGATGCCTGATTGGTAGAGATCCAAAGGTGTTTCATGATCACAATGTCTGGATATGTTTAGAATGGCAGATGATTTTTGAGTTTTAGCTTGAAAAGTGTCCAAGAAGATGTGATTACTGCATCAAAAGTAATGCAGCAAAATTATCCCATTTGTGCTCAATTGACATGGTCTATGCTACATTGTTTAATTATCTGTAAAAATTAATTAGCTTTCTTTATAAGCATATAGTGGTGTGAATTGTTGGAAGATGAACTCTTTTCACAAAAAAAGTGAAAATAAAGATGTACTTAAGGACTGTTGTCTTTAATGGGCAGATTTGTGACCTTTTGCCACAAGTCTCTCTCCAATTATCTTTCTTTCTTTGTAATATCAATTGGTGGAAGATATAGATATAGTGGGACCTCTAACTAATTGCTAGGCGGAAGAGCTTGATGTCTGAAAGAAGTAGGCGAGGTTTTTGTTTACTTGTGTACTTCATTTGCAGATCTTGGATTTCACAGATCATCTCTGGACGGAGTGCTTTTCTCATTTTCTGGGAAGGTAAATATCATTCACCAAACTGCTGTTTGATTTTTTTTAGTTCCCTTGAGGAGTTTTTCCATGGTTATGCTAATTTCAAAGACATATTTTTTAACATGTATGATAGTACAGATGGATGCATCTTGATCCTTGCGAAGGAGTATATGACAATCCATTATTATATGAAAAGGGGTACCTCCTCTCCACCCCCCCTTCTCTTAATCATTGCTTTCAACCTACTTTTAGATCTTGGAATGTTGGTGTTTCTTCCACTTTATGTCTTTTCATTACATGTTTTGCTTAAAGGTGGAACAAGAATCTGAGTTATGTAATTGCTGTTGCAAAAGATGGAGTGCATGATGTCACCAAACGTTACACAAGGAAGTGGCATGAGGTAATCTTAAAACTAGTCGGGGAATTTGAAGATCTGCATTTATCCATCATCTATTTTTTCATAAAAATAAATACATTTTTTCCCTTTTTCAGATTTTTAATTTTGATTTATATCTAAGCAGAAATGTTTTCATATTGCAGGTTCTATCTAGACGGAATATTACTACAGAGCCTGTTGTCTCTGCTGTTCTCTCAGATATAACCAAAGAACGTCGGACAGGTTTTACATCTCAAGCACTTTCTATACTTGAAGTTCGTGATAGGACTGAAGCAGAAGTACTTGAGAGAGACCTCCATTCTCGGGATGATGCTTCAAAGTCATTACCAGGGAGACAAAGTGGGGCCAAGGAATGGCGCATAGCTAGATCTGAATTGAGTTCTGATGAGAATAACTCTTTGAGTTGTTCATCATGCCCAGTCCGTATATGTGTAGATGATCATGTCACAAGCATCTACAATGCATTTTGTCCTCTCCTTTCTCAGTTTGTTGAGAATGGTCTTTCCAGATCCGGAGCTTTTGAGGTCCTCAAGATGGTTAAAAGGGTCCTGTTGGATCTTCAGAGTACCTCTTTTAGAGTCAGGAAAGCTTCTATAAATTCAGGTTTGAATGCCTCTCAATTTTCTGTTGATCAAATTATGCCTGCAATAGCAGAGCTTCTTGATGCTGTCTCCCTGAAGAGTGAGTTGAAACCAGATGGGAGGGTAAACATTTGTTTGGCTGGTGATCCTGTCAAAACCTCTATAGCATTGCCAGTTGTGTTGGATGCCCTGGATGATGTGATTTTTAATCTGAACAGTAGTGACAAGTTTGATAGAAATTCCCTCTCTTTACCGCTTTTGAAGTTAAACAGAATATCTTCTGGTTCAGTGCTTGCAAGTGGTGAAGAGCTTCCTTTCGGCATTGTAAGTAGTCCGGTGGATTTTATTAAATCATTATTTTGAGCAAATTTTATAAAAGGATGTGTCTTTATGAAATTCTAATGTTTAAGTTAAATTCCAGGTCACATCAGCATTTGACGGTATTCGCATTTCTAAATGGGAAGAGCCAAATGGAGCAAAAGGTATCTGAATCAAATAACAGATCATGAGTGCTTTTTTAGGCCATAGCCATCAAAATAAAAAATAAAAAAAGCCAAAGAAAGAAACAAAGTCCATTACAAGATGCTTTTCTAAGAAAGAATTGCTGTCAATGATGCTTGTTTTGCTTTCCCTACTTGCTGATCACCCCCTACTCCCTTCCCAAATATTATCTTATATTTGTTTACCTCTTAACTGTGGACATAATTTGGTACCGTCATATTCAAGTGGAAAAAAGGTAGGCTATAGATGGTAGAGTCATAGATGATCTGATTGCTATGATATGATGATTGTCCAACCCCTATCCCAGCTATTTGGGTTTCATAAAATCTCACTTTGCCATTATATTATATCTGGGGCCTTTGGCAATCATTTTTTCCTAGGTGTCTGTCAAACCCCAAGCATTCCCTCTGGAAACAGAAACAGGAAAACTATCCGTTAGCCATTACAAATTTTGAACAGCTATGTAAAGAAAATTATATAGTGATTAGGTGCCTTACACTCCCTACTAATATTATCATACGTACTGATACACGATATTCACTTTTTTAATCGCTTTTTCAGAAAATAAGGAAACTGTCTTAGTCAGATAGAGAAGACATCAGAGGCGTAGTTGTGAAACTTATTGCTTTAATTCCGTCAATCTAAACTTTCGTCTTTGTGCTAGGAACCATTGCTTAATGTAATCGAAAACCATAGTGTGTATGAAATGCAATTATTTATTTATTTATTGGTAAAGGCAATTTCATTATATCAAAAGAAACAAACAGATTCACCAATAGTGCACCACAGAAAGGAAAAGCAAGCTAAGAGCTAACTAGGATAAACAAAATTGGTCACAAACCCCTATGCTATGAAATAATCTCATCAATCCCGGACTCCACGACATCATTTTTGATGGAAACCCATTCTAGCGACATAGAGCGCGTGCAGGCACACACTTTCTCTAAGCCCGCGAAGAATTCTAAAAAACTCGCATGTTCCTCTCATTCTAGAGCGACCACGGTATTGCACCTAGAAGTAGGGCCCATAAAAGGCCCACCAGGTTACCCAACAATAGTGATAGTCAACAGGATAAGAAGCCCTAAAAGGAAGAGGGAAAGATCCAAGTGACACCAATTTGGGAAAAAATAATAATTCTAGAGACCAATTTGGGAAAGAAAATAATTCTAGATGCTCAAAGGAACAATACAAGAACATACGATCAACAAATTCCTCCTCTACTAGATACAAATAACATTGGTTTGGCAGACTCCAACCTATTTTTTTGAGGTGATCGAGAGTCAGGATCATTTCTAGGAATGTTGTCCACAGAAAAATGATACCTTTGAAGACACTTCGGAATGCCAAATAATCTGTCCGGGAAATATAGGATAGGGACTAGGACTCGACTCATGCGTAAAAGATCTCACTGTAAACCAACCTTTGTTTTTAGCAGCCCAAACTCAACTATCCGTCGTAGGCGAGATAGGACAAACAGACTCCAACCTAGCCAGGAATTTGGAAAACTCACACACTTCCCAATCGTTCAAGAGCCTCTTGAACCTAGGGATCTATACCCACCAGACCTGCCCTCTGTTCAAACAGATCTGTCACTGACGTGTGCTGGTCTAAGGAAATCAAGAAAAAGATTTTGAACTCCTGCTTCAAGGGCTTGGGTCCACACCAAGGTTTGACCAAAACTTAACCTCTGCTCCATAACCTATCACAAACCTAGTGTGCTTGACATGCAAAATGTTTTAAAAGCACAAAGCAACATAAGGCAATCAGTTAAGAGTCTTTACAGGAGAAGTAGGGAGATATCTTCCATTGGTCTATTTGGGGGAACCAATCTTTTCTAGGTATCTGTTTAAATAATGGTGCTGGTTAAAATTTAGATGGTTTATCATCTCACTCATAGAGAGATGAAGATGCCGAATTGATGCATAGCGTGTAAGGATTGTGGGGATGTCATAAATCATTTCTTTGTTGTGGCGTTGTCTGATTAGTTTGAGTTTCATCTTTTCCCTCTTTGATGTGGATTAGCTCGAGAGTATGGTTCAAAATATCGGTATCGGGTGCTCTATCGAAAAGTCGAATATAGGATACGTATCAACATATCGAACCTATTAGTTGAATATGGTGGAAAAAATCAGGATACGCTAAGAAACGCTTGGATACCTTACAAAAAATTTATTTTAATGCAAATTGAGGCTAAAAAAAATTAAATGAAGGATCCCAATTACATTTCTAACCATACGAGAGTTAAGAATTTTATAAGTTATAAAAGGCACTCGTGCTGATATAAAACTATGAAAACACAAACGATAGTCACTTAATCAAGTATATGCAACACAATCTAGATATTAAAACCTTACATTCAAAGAATTGAATAAGAATATATTGAATTACAACAATAAATTATAAGCTTGAATGTAAGGGCATGTTTGGATAAACTTCTCTTCAAATAAGAAGAATTGCGTGAGAAAGTAGCTCACCGTCATTTTAAGGGAAAAAAATGCAGTTTGGTTTGTTCCTATCGAGAAGTAGCTTCCCAATACAAGAAGGCAAAATATTCGTTTGGCTTTCCATGGCAAAGAGTAACTTCTCAGTTTACGAATTGTGGTTTACATTTTTAACCATGATTTTATTTATAAAAAATGGTTGAAAATATAAACCACAATGTTAATGAATCTTAACCTTAATTAAAGGAATTTTAACCATAGTTAAAAGAATTAAAAAATGAAAAACATAGTGAGAGAAGGGCAACCCGCGAATATTATGTGAGGGCAAACCGGCAAAGGCAATACTTGAATATATAGAGTATACAACTTAACTAATACAAAAATAAGACCAGTCCAAAATGTTAAGGTACCAAGTTTAACCGTACGTAAAATGTCTAAATGATGAAAAACAGTAGCATGACGATTAAAATCTTTATAAATACGGATTCAAACCCGGTAGCTCATTCAAACGCTTCATGCATTCAGTTATTGACATCCCTTTAGGTTGGGTGCGCTCCTTTATCCACATGTCAAAGTAGGTTGACAGTGACCACATTTGACTGTCTAACAGTTTTCCCCTAGGTTCCTTTCATGGCCGACATGAAGTAATTGAAGGTTCAGAGTGAGGCCTCTAGTATCCCCTTTAGCACTGTCAGTAACATTCGCATTCTCTTGCGTGTTTGGGACAAATTCCTCGTGCCTGACACTATCTATAGGAGGCTCAATAGGTAGAGGAGACCCAACATCCAATGGACCTTCAATTGTAGAGGAGGAACAACATTTTAATACATCCCATATATCCACAGTACAAGTGATTTTTACACCATGACAAATCATATTGAAAGATAAATTAACAGCCCAACTGCTCCTCTCTGGCTCTATTTAAAATCACTTATATAATACCTCACCCCCCCCCAAAAAAACAAATAAAATCATGTACTTAGCAAATAATAGTAGCTAACAAATGACAGATTAAAAAAAGCACAACATATTAAATCAAAACCCCCCACAACAGTAGCTCCACCACATTAGCCAATACTTTCTTTTGGTACAATGATAGAATTCAAAGCTTTTCTTTGAAACACAAATGCATTCATTTTCTTCCATATCCTCCACCAAATGTTAGCCATGAACATTACCAGGCCTTTTGATTCCTCGTCTCTGTTCCTATCTTATACTAGGATATGAACCATTTGAGGAAGGAGGTGAAAGGTACTTGTAATAGACTGTAGGCCTAGGGGGTTAATATAGGTCCATTCACACTAAATTATCTTAAAGGTACTCTCAACAAAATTATCCAAATCCATGATAAGGGAGACAGAATGCATAAGAAATTTGCTACACACGGGTAAAATGTTAAAATAAATCCAGATCACCCTTTGTACTGCACTTGCCGAAGCCATCACAGATAAAGAAAATTAGTAACAACAATAACAAAAATTCTAAAACTTGCAAAATCCCGAATCTGAAACCCCAAATCTTATGGATATATACTTCAACAATCCCCAATTTAAAACACTCAACAGATCAAAACCCCCAATCTGATTTTCATTCTCAACCATCTCCATTCATGAAAAATCCATTTTTATCTCCATTCATATAACTGTATTTCCATTCACGAAATCCTCTACCTCCATCTCCATCTCCATTAATCAAAACCCACATTCCATTACAACATAAAAAAAAATGGAGGAAGAAGTAGATAAATGAATGAGGAGACTCACCTGTGCGAGTAGAGAGCAGCGGCAGCCTTGGAGCAACAACAATAGAACTATAGAAGGAGGCTTGAGCTGCGGCAGTAGAGCAGGGTTCCCTTCATTTAAAACCCTAGAATGAGAGATGAAAACGTAAAAAAATGGAAAAAGTGAGGGAGAAGAAGGAAGGAGGACTGACGACGAAGGAACCTATCTCCGGCGGATTGAACGTCGGGAGACTATCGGGAGCAGGTGACCAACACGGGAGAGGAGATGAGGGAGATGGGTTCTCTCTAATCTCCATGTGCGCAAATGAATACCCTGAAAAAAGAGGTCTTTATACCATTGTAAACTCTGGGTTTCGTCGACTTCGCACGGAAGTCATAAAATCGACTTCCCGCAAAAGCTCAGGTACCCTGGCTTTCGCACGAAGTGGATTTTGCGACTTCCGACTTTGGCGGAAAATCATTTCTATTTTTGATAACCAAACGTTGATTTTATGAATTTATGACTTTTGAAGGGCCAAAAGTCACTAGAAGTTGCCCCAAAAATCTAGCCAAACGCGACCTCGGTCTTTTTATGTTGGACTATTACTCTGTTAGTTAACTTTTTGACCTTGTAAGTGAAAATATTTTGAAGACTAATATATGTGACTTTTTTGCCGGACTTTTGGGTTTTAGTAATGTTTTGATATATTAAAAAGATATGAAATTTTAAGATTTAAGAAATATCTTACCTTATGAAAGTTAAAATATTTGATCTAATTCCTAAAAAGAGAATTTTGTTCTTAAACTAGAAAGATGACTTTTTATTCTTCGGGAATTTGAATCTAGGATAATTTTTATTAAATTCAAATGGGGGCTATAACCAAGGATTAAAAATATGGTTTCAGGGGGATGTATCGGCCCAACCAAAACATATACGTATCAGTTTCAGATGATACATATAAATTTTTTTAAAAAAAATTAAATTAAATTTTGAACAATGAAATGAGTTATAGGAACCAAATTTACCAAATATTAAAATAATGGGAAGCTACTCAAAGACAATAGCAAGCACAATTACAATTACACAACGAATGAAAACATAATTAACTAATAATTGTATCGCCCATGTCGTATTTCTATAAATATTGTATTGGAAGCTACCGAAACTTATACGTATCCCCCGTTTCGTATCGGTTTCAGCGATTTTTATTTCCATGACTATAACTTTATTTATATAGAAATATCTCAAGTAAATGAAAGTAAAGTTTAAAACCATTTAAATAGGTTGTGCATATTAGGTCCGTGTCATAGTATCTAGTGTAAATGGAAAGGGAAATGGGTGCGTTCTGCCATATCAGTACTGTATCACTCGTATCGGTAGCGTATTGGTCGGATACAGTACCCCAATATGGGGAATTTTTTTTAATTCCTATGTGTATGCATTGGGTGGGCGAAAAACGATACGTAGGTATGTACAAATATTTAGAACCATGCGTCCAAAGGGATCAAGGATGTGTTTTTCTCGTGGTTGGGTGCTCCATTGGTGTTAGAAGCATAGTTCAAAAACCCGAAAACTCGACTCGACTCGAAAGTTAGCTGGGTCGAGTAACTTGGAAAACTCGAAAAAAACTCGACTCGGTCCAACTCGGAAAATATATGTAATAACTTGGAAAACATGGGTTAAAAGAACTCAAAGTACGCTGGTTTGTCTTTGTAGACCAAAAAAAAATATGATGCAAAAATAGTGTGACGTTCGAGTTTAGGTTAAAAAAATGATAAAAATACCCATATGTGACTCAACCTAGTCCGGCGAGTCGAAAAACTCGGCTTGACTCAACCGAGTCACCCGATTAACTCGGCAAATAGTGCCTCCTTCGAGTTTTGAGGTGACTCGACTCCAAAATTCAACCGAGTCGAGTAACTCGGCCGAGTTACATGAGTGACTCGTCGAGTTTTCGAACTATGGTTAGAAGCAATATTCTATAGAAGATTCTCCAATTTTGCATTTGTTGGGGTCTTTGGATGAAGCGAAATAGAAGAACCTTTTAGATTTTAATATGTCCGTTCCTAAGATTTGCATGGACATATGTGTGCTTTTGATAGATTGGGTTTCCATTTCGATTGAATTTATAGTGATTAAGAGGGAGCATTTTTTAGAATAATTGGTTACTTGTAAGCAAAATGTGAACATATAGATAGATAAATAGATTCACTTTGTTGTATCGAATGGAAATTCTCTTTCCCAATCTCTTGGACATCTTCCATTTTTTAATGTAATCTTAACAGTTACTCGTAAAAAAAGCAGCACAAGGAATTTTGACTTTTTGTGTGCTAGTTTTTTAGTCTTAAGATTAATTGTTGTATTAATCTTTCCAATTCTAAAATGATTTATTATTATTATTTTGGCATGGAGATAAAGAGAAATATGCATAGAATAATTTATAAAACATTAGAAGTACATGAGAAGAAGCACAAAAGGTGATGGGAGTTGATGTTATGTTAATTTTTTATTTTATTAATTTATGAGCCGATGCTGGCACACTATAGTTAGCATTAAATATTATATGGCTTCATTTCACTAGGGTATTTTGACTTTTTGCACTCAACGTCATTCTCTGAAATAAGCATCATGTGTCCGTTTATTTTGCCACAAGTTACTTCTTCGAATATGAAACTCAGTTTGGTGCTCTATTGGAATCACTCGACACATTATGTTTTCAAATGAGAGGGAACACATTATTTGGTTCTTATACACATTCTTCTCCACTTATACCCCATAACTGACCCACACCCCGAAAGAGGGAAAAGAAAAAGAGAAAACCTAAAAAGGAACACATACATACCTATGATTATACCGTTATTATATTGCACAATGTCTTAATATATAGTTCACATAATGTCTTGACTGCCATTAATCTCTTACTAGCATGCCTGTTAATCCTTGGATTTATAGGTTGTTGGATAATATACAAATTAATGGATGGCCAGATGCGTGACCTTGAGGCATATGAACTGATGTCAGCCAATGATGCTCCGGAGAGAGATCCAATGGATTGGTAAGATGTTATGGTAGATCATATAACCATGAATTTTCAGTCTGCTAGTAAAGCACTTTTTTATAAAGCATTAATGTGAAATCTGAAACTATAAATACATGTGCGTGAATATGCACACACATGTACGAACACGCACACATACACACACACATGAACGCATGCGCTCACACACCCACACCCATATATATATGGGTGCTGCTAATGTTCACCTAGTTGGCGAACGTGGTTATCGATCACGATTCACGAATACTACACGCTCAATTTTTTTTAGCAAATAGAGAACCCATCCAAGATACTCCCTAACCGTTTATAACCAACCACTAAGGGCCAAGATTTGACTTTATTTTGTCTTTTCTAATGCCACATCAACTTTAATCCTAACCTTTTAATAATGGAGTTAAATGGTTAAGATTTGGGAGTACACTTTGGGAGTACCCTTAGACTAATTCTTATCATTTATGTAAGTAGATGCATTTTTTTGTTCTATTGTTTAGCCATCGCCTCCACAAATAGTCAGGTTTCTTGACCTGAAAAGCAACGTTTATCGTGATACCAGTTTTTTCAAACATTGGCACAAAAGTAATCTCCTGTATGCGAAAGTCACTTAGTGTGGCCCTTCCAGTAAATGAAACGAGATCTCCTCAATAAGCCAACAACCTTCAAGTAGTAGAAAAGGTAGAGAAAGGAGAAAGATGAGAAAAGAGAAAGAGAAGAAAGTGATTAGGGTTAGGGAGCTTGAATGATTCATGTTTCTCATTTTCTTTATATATTATTACTAAAGAAAAGAATTACAGTTTTACCTTCATGTGTATTACGCGTATTAGACACGCTATACGTAATACACACGATATTGCTAATAACATGAAATGCCATAAATACCCATGTCAACACTCTCCCTGAAGATGATGCGTAGATATCTATCTTGCCCATCTTGCCTAACATTTCAATTAGTCGAGCATTACTAACTACCTTACCCGAACATCAACTAGTTGATCATTAATCTTCATAAACGGAGTGTACACTTCACCTCGGATGATCTGTTTCCTGATAAAATGAGGATCTATCTCTATGTGTTTGGTTCTATCGTGTAAGACCGAGTTATGAGTTATACTGATTGCTGTCTTGTTGTCACAATATATGCTCATAGGTCCTTCAACTGGAAATCACAACTTTTGAATGAGGTTCTCTAACCATAGTAAATCGCATGTAGTATGTGCCATCATTGAAATTCTGCCTCTGCACTTGAGCGAGCAACCACTGCTTGTTTTTTACTACGCCATGTAACCAAATTATCATGTAGATTTTGTCATCTTTAGCACCTGCTCAATTTGTATAGGCCTCAACTTGTGAATGTTAATGTCTTTTGCATAAGAGTCCCTTACCTGGAGATGACTTGAGATACTTCAAAATCCTGTATGCTGCTTCCAAGTGTGGACTTGGGAGCATGCATAAACCTATTCATTATGCTCACAACATAGTCAATATCAGGCCTCATGAGAGATAGATAGATTAGCCGCCCCACTAATCG
The DNA here is from genome assembly GCA_015143295.1 of Tetracentron sinense. Lineage (NCBI taxonomy): Eukaryota > Viridiplantae > Streptophyta > Magnoliopsida > Trochodendrales > Trochodendraceae > Tetracentron > Tetracentron sinense. The sequence goes on along the minus strand of CM026567.1, from coordinate 2,967,529 downwards.
CTGAAAACTACCAATATCTTACAGAGGAACCCCATCCATCTCATTCACTTTGTGATTCTGTTTAATCGGGGTGTTAGTTGGTTTAGTTCCAAGCTTTCCAGCTTCCGGTAAGAGATTTAGGATGTACTTTCTTTGGGATATAAAGATGCCATCACGAGATCTAGCAACCTCTATTCCCAAGAAGTACTTAAGAAGACGAAGATCCTTGGTCTCAAACTCGCTTGCTAGATACTTCTTCAGTTGTTCAATCTCTGTCATGTTGCTTCCTGTGACAATTATATCATCTACATATGTGATAAGGACTGCAGTGTAATCCTTGGTGTGGCTGACAAATAATGTATGATCAGCCTGACTTTGTGAGTATCCCCTTCTCTTTACAGCATCACTGAACCTTTAAAACCAAGCTCTAGGAGACTGCTTTAAGCCATATAACACCTTTTTCAGCTTGCACACATTCTTTTCACCTCTTTTAAGGTGAAATCTTGGAGGAGACATAAACTTCTTCATTCAAAGTACCATGGAGACAAGCATTTTTGACATCAAGTTGGTAAAGTGACCATAACTGATTTGCTGCAAATGATAAAATTACACGAATTGAATTCATCTTTGCTTATCCTGGTAGTCAATTCAATAAGTCTGAGTGTATCATTTGGCAACCAACATTGCTTTATACCTCTCAACTGATCCATCTGCTTTGCATTTGGCTGTGAACACCCATTTACACCTTACAAGAATTTTTCCTTGAGGAAGATCTACCATCTCCCAAGTATTATTTTTGTCTAGCGCATTCTTCTCTTCTACCATTTTTTCTCTCCATATTGGTTGTTGTAGAGCATCGGTGATAGAAGATGGAATGAAAATGGATGATAGTGAAGACACAAACGACTTGTACGACGGAGACAACACTTTGTAGGATACAAAGTTAGCAATAGGATGTTGAGTACACGACCTTTTACTCTTCCTGAGAGCAATAAGAATAATAGATTCATCAACAGACACTAGAGGCAAAGAAAAAGAACTTACAGGAATGGTTTTACCTGGATCATCCGAGGAGATGAGTTGGTTTGAGTCTGTTTTTGCTTTTGCCCTTCTTTGGTAGACTTGAATCTCCCCATGTTTTTTAACATTCTCCTCTTGAGCAGCAGTAACAGAGTCATCAAGAGCCAATGACGAGGGAGGTAAAACTAGAATTGGCAATGAAATCTTTCTCTTTTCACACTCACTCTCCCTCTGAAGAGAAGAAGGATTAGAATAGAAGGGAACATACTCAAATAATGTAACATCCGTAGAGACAAATTTCTTCCGAGAAGGAGGATGATAACATTTGTATCCCTTATGATGGAAGGAATACCCAAAGAAGATACACTTAAGAGCCTTGGGATCTAACTTAGTTCTGATGGGGCCCAAGATATGCACATAACAAACACAACCAAATATTTTGGGTGGAATCAAAAAGAGAGGACTCTTAGGTTTTAAGAGCTGAGAGAGAGATTGAAAGTGAAAAACACGAGAGGGGAATCGATTAATAAGAAAGATAGTAGTTAGGACAACTTCAGCCCAAAAACTTTGGAACATTACATTGTAGTAAAAGAGAACGAGTTACTTCCAACAAATGACGATTTTTCTTTGGAGCAACACTGTTATTGATGTTCTATCCCATATATAGTCAAATATTCGGTCAAGCCCCCACATATATATTCCCTCCTTGATCAGATCGAAAAATCTTGATCTTTTTTTCAAATTGTGTCTGAATTAACATATGTAATTGTTTGAAAATAGTAGAGACCTCATCTTTTGATTTCATAAGATAAATCCATACATATTTAGAATAATCATCAATAACACTCACAAAATATCGATAACCAGAGATAGAGGTAATGAGTGAAGGTCCTCAAACATTAGTTTGAAATCACAAAATATCGATAACCAGAGATAGAGATAACGGGTGAAGGTCCCCAAATATTAATATGAATGATATCAAACACAACGGAACTTTTACTAATACTAGGAGAGAAAGAAGCACGATAGTGCTTTGCAAGTTCACACACTTCACAATGAAGATTAAACATAGAGAAACAAATAAGTCTGGAAACATAATCTTTAAGTACTGAATGGAAACATGACCAAGATGGGCATGCACAGAACACGTTCTTTATTGACACAACTACTATTATAAGACTGAAATGCTTGAGGAACACTGGGAGTCGCATCTAACAAATAAAGGCCCGCAGTTTCATGGTTTGTACCAATCGTCTTCCTTGTTACAAAGTCCTGAAAAACACAGTAAGAAGGAAAAAAGTGACTATAATTCAGATTTTTAGTATGAGAACTAACAGATAGAAAATTTGTTGCAAAATCAGGAACATGGAGACTAGAGGCTAATGACAGGTGGGAAGGAACCCTTTCTTGCGACTGAAGAGAGAGTGTCATCTGCAATTCAAACTTTATCTCTACCAGAACAAACAAAATAAGTAGAAAACAATGAGAGCATACCAATCATATGCTAAGAAACATCAGAGTCAATTATCCAGGAGGGACTCAAAGTAGTAGACACATTGTGAGCAGAACCAACGATACTTGACTGAGCAAAGGTGGATGTGGAGGTTGCAGATGGGCCATCTAGTTGTGTCATGAAGTGCGGAATGCTCTCTATTTCATCTTTAGAGATATAGATCATATCCTTGTGAAAAATCATATCCTTTGAGGGTTCTTGAGGTTTCCAAGTAGCTGAAGGAGGATAGAGAATCGAACCAGTAGCATCTCCTGTAGAATCATTATAAGCAGCGGAAGAATCTTGCCTGTTGAACTTATGTGGTCGACCTACCAAATCCCAACAATTTTCTTTCGTGTGCCTCATTCGGCCACAATGATCACACTTTAACTTATCACGATCTTAGGGTGAGCATAGTTCCTTTGTGGTTGTCTGAACCCATTTCCATTACCACTTTGTCCCATTGTGGAAGAAGTTAGGGTAGACGTCTTATTACCCACAACAGGTGTCATGGCAGTCCTCTTGCTTGCTTTATTTTGAACAAAAGTATAAATATGATTTAGGGATGATAACTCATCCTTACGGAGGATTTTTACCCTTGCTGGCTTGAAATTCAGATTCAGTCCTGCAAGAAACTCAAAACTTCTGGTTCGCTCGACCTGTTTCTTATAGAGAGCTCCATCCCCTGAGCATAAAGGCTGAAAAATCTGGTAGTGATCTAACTCTTCCACATACTATGAAGATGGGCAAAATACTCTGCCAAAGACTTAGCACCCTGTTGAAAATGATCAACTTCCTGACTTAGCTGATAGACATGAGCAATATTCCCTCTCTGAGAATGTCTTAGTCAAATCTCTTTTGCAGTGCGAAGAAATAAAAACCGCCTACTAATCTGTGGCTGCATGGAGTGAAGTAACCATGTCATGACAATGAGGTTTTTAGACTTCCATTGCTCATATGCTAGATCTTCTTCCTTAGGTTCACCATTTTTGCCATTATATATCCCAATTTTCTCAGGCTTCTGATAGAAATTTTTGGCGATTGGGACCACTCAAGATAATTTTGTTCATCCAATTTTATTGCAAGAATCTAAAAATTAGGGTTCTCCAATAAGGATTACTCATATTGGAAGCCTGAGGAGATGGTGAAGTAACATCCGATTTACTGAAGTCGACATCGTCTTATAAAAACACGGAAAAATACCCAACACTTCAAGGAATACTTTTCTTATAAATTTGACCAACCAGGGCAATAACCATAAAATTCCAGCACAAAAAACAGCAATAGGCATCCCTTCAATGTCTCATACCGTCGTACAAAGGTAAAATAGAGTTGCTTTTACATAAAAACAACCTACAAAAATACTCTAGGGTTCTCGGAATCAACCCCTTCAACCTTCACAATCATCAAATTATTTTTACCAAGCATTTTACAGCACTTCTATCAACGAAAAAATGAACCAACCCTCAAAACACAGAAAAACAGCAAATATGGTCTACAAAAAGATCATCGAAGCTTAAATATAGGTCCAAACGATCCACAACCACCTCTATTAGATCAAGCATAAAAAAGAAAGTATCAACTTGAGATCAAACTCCAAAAAAAAAATCTCTATATGAATCTGGTGGCTAGAAAACAATAGATTTATATTTTTCTGATTTTTTTTTAATTCCCACAAAAAGTACCCATAACTTTCTCAAACACATCCAAATCACATGAAACTTGATTATAAAATCCTCTAAAATGGAGACATCTTAAAACATACATTTACGGTCAAAATCTGGTGGCTGCGTCTGATGACGTCAATCCGTACAAATGCTGACATAATCCGATGTTAGAAAAAAATTTCCCCTTTTTTTGCTCTCTTTTGTGTTCTTTATATACTACTAAGTAGAAAAGGTAGAGAATAGAGAGAGAAGAGAGAAGAGAAAGAGAAGAAAGTGATTAAGGTTATGGAGCTTGAATGATTCATGTCTCTCCTTTCCTTACATATTATTACTAAAGAAGAGAATTACACTTTTACCTTTATGTGTATTACACATATTAGACACGTTACACGTAATACACACGATTTTGCTAATAACATGAAATACCATAAATACCCATGTCAACACAAGACATGAAATATTACTCCTGATTGAATTGTAGGTATCGAGCTTCCTATCTTCAAAGGGAATCATTTCTGCTTAAAGGCGTAGTTTCCTATGCCCGGCTCTAATAAAATTGAAAGACCTTTCATATCCTGTATCTACACATCCATAGTAGAAAACCCTTTCCTTTTCAAGAAGAAAAGCTCCCCTGTTAGATAATGGAGCATGGTTCCACACTTGTAATAATGGTGAAAAGCATTGGCATTCACTTCAATCTAGCGAATCCCCAAAGTATACTTTTCCGTAGCCTGTTGCAGATTCCTGCTTATAAAAGGATGCATTTAGAGAGAAGCAAAGGAGAGAGTGCTGGATGTTTAACAGATTCAAACATTCACCATGCAAGTATCCATGGTTATTTGTGGAGTGTGTAAGGTGATTGAGAGTTGGAAGAGCATAATCACAATCCTCGGGGGGCTAGGTAGGTGAGACATATGAGTAACCATTTCTCGAACAACAAGTCATTGAAAAGGCCAGCAACAACTATGGATTTTTTTTTTATAATACTAGATTAGGTGATGTTGCAAATGCTTTACCACTAGACTACATGAAGGAAATGGGTTTTACTATTACTATTTCCTAAATGCGTAGCAATGCCATCCCTTCTGTGCTTCTCTGAGAAAAAGAGTTTGTTTTTGTGCAGCCTTAAAATAACTGCCAGCACCTGGTTGTGTTTTCTGTTTTGACTTGATTTTATTAAATCTTTGTCAGTGTACCTTCTCCTTGCTGAGATGAGTGCATGGTTGGTTCTTTGTGCTAGTATACTGTCATCCATGTGTGTTCAAATTGAGTAAAATGAAGCCAATAGAAAGACAGAAATATAGCTTCTGCCAAACTGAAGCATAATAGTATTTATCTCGACATATTTTCTGAACTTTCAGCAGTTAAACTCTAATTGTCTGCTCAATAGATTTCCCAAATGTCAGTTCCAGCTATGCTGAGTGGCTCTTCAGTTTATTTAATAAATTGATGCTACACCTGGTCTTTTTGAGCATTCAATGTTACCCATTTCAGGGTTCTCGAGGGAAGCGATGATGGGGGCTCCATCTGGCATGTTTTGGATAAACAAACTTCTCAGACCTTTGAAAACCGTTTCCAGCATAAAACTTATAGAATTGAATCACCGGGCCACCTATTTAATGCATTCAGGTAACTATCCTATCAGAATATAGCTACACACTCTTTCATGTACATTTCATCCTGGAATTTCATGAGTCAAGAAATGGCAGGTTCAGGTTTCTGGCGGTTCGAGATGTTCAAGCAACATCACGGTTGCAAATAGGTGGCATTGACCTCTATGCAAGAGCAAGTTAGTGTTTTCTCTGGCACACATAAACATTCAGTCTCTCAAATCGGTATATACCGAAGTTATTATTTGCTATTACTTCATTGGATACTGAAATTTGAAAATACGAAGTTCCATTGTTAGCGTGCTGGCTGAGTACTGAGCTTGCTTCATAGCTTCCCAGTTTCCTTGATATATGTCCTTCAAAACTGAATATGTAATATTCAGCTTTCTTCTTCTTGTTCATATTCTCTTTTGGGCTTATCAAGCTGAAGACTAGAACCCTAGAGCTTTGGTAAATGTTACTAATTAAGGTTCTCAAATGTACTGGGGAACATAGTGCATGATAATTTTGTGAGTACTTTTCCTTGCTCAGAACTGTAGTAGAATATCTGCCAATTGTAATTCCTATCTCCATACTGATACTTTTCAGTGATAACAATCAGAATTGATTTTTCTTCCTATATTTCACTGAACATAATGTGAGTGCAATAAACTGTAGCGCTGTCAAGTGATCATTGCAATTGTTGTAGTAAGCTGGCCTGCTTGACCAATGCAGAATCTTTGTTGATGGAAGATTGCAAAACTAACATTGTTGAGCAAGGAAATGGAAAAGAGAGACCATATGCTAGAGTAGTACAGTTCTCAAAGATTTAATTTTGCGGCCATTAGGAAGAAAGGAGCCTCGAGCAAACACATTGATATCATCAATGGCAGTAACAACTATGAGAACAATTGGTGGCAAGACAAATGAGTTCTTAATAGCAATAGGTTTACATCAAGGGACTACTATCAGCCTATGTCTTTTGTACATTGATTATGAATGTATTGGTGCCTTATATACAAGAGAAGGTTACTTGTGTATGCTATTTTCTGATTGACGTGGCATAAGTGGAAGGGACTAGAGTTAGGGTGAATGCAAACTATAACTATGGAGTGATACCTTGGATCCTAAGGGTTTTGAAATAAGTTAGAGCAAGACATATGATATGGAATGCGACTTTAGTAAGAAAAAAAAGTAGGGAGAGGTGATCGTAAAGATTGAAGGCAAGGAAATATTTCGTTTTCTTGGGTCTCTAAGTCTATTACTTTTAAGCTGACGAGCTTGCCAAGGAGGGGCTGTTAGATGTGAGTCCTTTCCTCCGTGATATTTGTCGATTTATCTGGTTCATTCTGTCTCATTTTTCTGTTTTTCGGCTTGCTTTTTGCTGTTTTGTACCCTTTTTGATTGGGTTAATAAATTATTTTGTTACCGATTGGGAAAAAAGAAGGATTGAAGGCAAGGAGATTCCCCAAATGCAATAAATCCCAGTATATCGGCTTTGATTATTCAGGCGGGTGAGAGATTAGGGAGGATGTGGCTTGCAGATTTAGAGTTAAGGCTTAACAACATTTCTAAATTTATTGAAGTGATTCTCGTTAGAGTTAAGGCTTGGTTGGCCGATTGCTATAAAATCTTGAGTCAGCTACACGTACCAAGAAATATGTTTTCTTTGGGTTCCTCTGATGTATCTGGCTATAAGATCCCCCATCATTACTAGAGGAAATGTATCTGACTTTAAGATCTCCCATCATTACTAGAGGAAATATCCCCAGGGTGTTTTCGAGGTTAATAGGGATGGAGCATCCAGATATATAACCCTGGGTCTGTTGGAGGAGGAATTATCAAATATCAAAGTTGCCAATTTAAACTTAATTGCAACTTCTTTACAATATTATGATTATTGCTTTCTTCAAATATAATGATTATTGTTTTAACCATGTTTCTGATCAAGGGGTTTTTTGAAAGGTCTTGCTTTGTTATAGTCTCAACATCCTTCACATTTACCTGGGATGATTCCATGAGGTCTTAGTTCAAGATCTTGGAGGAGAATTTCAGCCTCCTTGGACAGTTTGGTACTGGTGGAAGGATACTTGAGCAATATGCAAGTTGCTGGCATCGCTTTCATGAGAGCAACTGGGTTGCTAATGCCAAGCCAATTCCGGTTGTAACACTGTCCGGCAAAGTTTTTACCACATCCAACAATCTATCCAATGATATTGTTGGATTGTTTAACATCTGATTGCAGGAGCTGGCTTTGTTATTTTCTCTTTATTTTGGCTTATGAGGTCAGTATTTATGCCCCCCTTTCTTTTTTTTCCTATGTAAAATACCTTTTTATTTAATAAACGGGCAAGGGTCCTGCCTAATCCCTACCCCTACCGGGTGGCTTTTTTAAGAAAGTAAAAAAGCCATTGGCGGCACCAATGAGGATTGAATTGGTGCAAGTTGACGACTAAAAAGGTGATTAAAATGATGAAAAGGACGGAGATAAAGCTAGTGAGGACATTGGAAACTCCTGCTCCAATCAAAGATAGGCTCTTGATAAACTTAAATGGCTTATGTTTCTGACTCCAAATGGGTGGGACAATGACTGACAGAGATTAAGAAAAGTTCAGGGTTCTCTTCCTCAACAATCAGGATATAAACCTGCTCGTCATTGGGAAAGGGGGAATAATTGCTAAATAAAGGAAAATATATACTGAAGGCATTTTACATTTTTTTTTTTACGATATATTTTTTTCATATCAAAGGAACGGAAAGAATCAAATGAGGAGTTTATTTTCCTTTTTTTAATCTCAATGGTGAAGTAGAGATTGCCTCGAGCAACAAGCTGATTCTAATAGTGCCCGTGAAAGAGCATTTGTCATTTGTGAATAGTTTGGACTTCAGTGCTTCCACTGCTCCTGAATGGCATGTGTGATATAGACTTCTTATCAGTGTGTTTCCAGTTTGTTTGCCTTATTGTCATGCTCATTAAGGACTTATATGCGGTATGTGGTAGTTACCCAGTCTTCATGATCCACCTTGAATGTTGTAGTTTTATCCCAAGCACTTTTTATTCTGGCTTTAAGTCGAATTGCCAGTGCCTTTTTTCGATTTTATTTGAATTTTTCAATCCCGTTCATTCTATTCTCTTGCATGCTGCATTTCATCTCCTTCATACACAGCACCATTATCTTACCCCGATTCTTCTCCTATCAGGGTAAATTCATGGTGCAAGCATTTGTGAGCAATTGGTGCCTTTCAATAGATAATAAATCAAGAGGTCCTGAAGCAGTCCTTCCCTACCTCAAGCAGTTCCAAATTAGAAGTAATGGTTTCATACCAGGGTTACCCAATTCGCTCCCTACTATACCTGTCCATAGTAGTTTTAAATAAAAGAAAGATGCCCACCATGATACACTGCTAATTGTCTTAATAATCCGAGGGCATGCTCCTTTTGATTAAACTGAATTGGGTCCTCTCAAAAGTCACCATAAAGGTATTTATATCAGGTACTTTGATAGAAGGGTCCTTTCCAGGGACCTGCCTTTTTATGTATTCCCCTATCGTTCCTCCATGTCAGAGCAGCCCTACTGTTCTAAGAACCTGCCCCCAGACAATTTTGGTCAATCTGGGAAGATCTACCATGTTACTTCAATTAGAAGCTGTTGGACCTATATTCTTTTACGCTTATGTTTTTTTTTTTTTTGGTGTCGGCATCATTTACCTACGTTAGTTGGGTAAGTACGGTCAGATTTTAGCTTGGGCATTGGAGCTCTTGCAACTCATATACCTCCCTCCACTGAAGGCCACACCCCTACCACACACGCAAGAGGCGGGGGTGTACGCTTATATAGTCTGTTAAATGTGATTATCTGGTTCGCCTGTTGTTGTGGAAGTGGCTGTGTAGGCCATGGTATGGGCTTGCTACCCTCAGTACCCTACTATTACATTCTTCAAGATACCAATTCAATGGCTGTCTAGGCCATAGTATGGGTGTTTGACCATTCTCTTCCCTACTTGGCCAATTCATGTGTTCATCCTTTAATTTTGTTAAGTACAATGTGGTTGGACTCCTAGCCATCAGCTTAGAACCGAAAATATCTATTCTGATTTTTCACCCAGAAAACAATAGGGATAAATAGGTGTATTTCATGAACTTTTGATCTTAGGTCTGCAAAGATAAATCCACTTCTCAGCCCTTGCCAATGAACTCTACATCAAACAGAAGAATCGAATCTGGAGGAATGATGCAAGAACCTGTACCATGCAAGGCAGTCTGTGTGAGACAATGATATAGGTATGTACATTTACTCATATGCAGACATATATTATAGAGAAAAGCTCACCTCCTTTGCAGCCTGCTCCTCTCATGCCATATGCAAGTTCTGGAGGGAGCTTTAATTTGCGTTTTCCCCCTGGAATAAAGTGTCATCGACCATTCTTGTAAGTTCTTAAAGATGAGATAATATAAGGGAAGGTAGTATCTTAAAAAGTTTTCATACCAGCAAGCATGGGAGGAATTCCATCATCACCTAGAATACCTTGGTCCCAACCTTTAATGACCTGCCATGCCCATATAGATGTTCAGTTCTGAAACATTTTACTAAGAACTCTAGGTCATTCCATCCATTTTGAAATTGTTGTGCTCTTTCATCCAAATTTCGAAATTAGTTTTGGTATGTTTTAGAATAAATCGGAGAACTTTGAAAATCGACTTTATGACATTTGTGCAATTAAATTAAATGTCAGCGAGAACCGAGTATTCTGATTTACTAGATCTTCATCTTGAATGTCTGGTATCTTTCACTGAATTACATTTATGACTTGCGCGCCTTGCTCAGTAAAATTTTGAGTGCACATCCAGTCAGGCGTATGGAATTGATTGAGAGAAGACCTTTAATCCTAATTGGTGAATGTTTACTTCTGAGGGGGCATTTGGAAATAATTAGAACTTTAAAAAAAAAAAAAATAGAGTTTATTCGGACTTTAGAGTGTTTGGTTAAAGTATAATTGAAGAATGTTAGTAGGATGATGGAAAATGTAATTAGCAAATATGGGGTTAGTTCTCTGTTAGCCATTGCCCAGTGTACACTCAGGATCCAATTGAGCAAGACTACACCAGCTTTGAGAAGATTTCAGAATGTACTACTATCGCAGAATGCATGGAATCCTTTTTTTAAAAAAAATTGAGGAATCGAGAATGGTACGACATTGTACTATTTTATAGTTAATGTATTCTAGGTGAGAGAATAGGAATGCGGATGGTAGTGATGACAATCACATCAGGTGGTTGAAGTTGTACATGGTGATGGTGGATAATGGATAGTATTCTAAGTCTGATTATAGTAGATGGATGATGTTTCTGGTCTGATTATGAATTAATTATGTTCAGTATTCTTTAAGGAGTGTGTGATTGAGCAGAGTTTTGGAGGCCCGCTTTCCCATTCTAAAAAATGTCACCATACTCATCTCATTCCCGATATAGCAGAGTATTGTAGTTTCTACGATGCACTATTTTGGCAGTAAAAGACTAAAACAGTCACTAACGAAATGATGTTGGTCCATCGGATGCAGAGGTAGACATCAGTCGTTAGGGAAGTAATAACAAATGCCCTTATACGATTTAGTTCTTTTAAATCATTTGCAGTTGTATTAGATTGTTGTTTTATCTAATGGGATGTATTTAATTGGATAAATGGCGATAGTATTTAATTATATTTCTATGTTACTATTTCATGGGATATTGAAAGATTTATTAGCACTATATATATTGTTTATGAAACCACCCCATGCAGTCATATAATTTTTTTAAAAAAATTCTTATATAGATTCGACGGAACAAGGGTATCCACAATTAATGTGTTCGTGTGGTCATGACTTTATGTTGTTGTATATGGATAAAACAAAAGGCAACTATGGGAGGTATTTCTATCAATGCCCATTATACAAGGTATATAATTATTCAATTAAACAAATATTTGTGATGTTCACCCTCGTGGTATTGTATATTCAAGTTAACACATGCTCCTTTTTTTTTTTTTTTTTTTTTCAGAGACATAGTAAGTCTTTTATTTGGGCAGACGAGTTGACAAGTGACACACATGTCGGTCAAGCAGTAACTAGTGCTATTGACAAGACTCTTGGTAGGGGAGAGCAAGAAAGATATGGGTGGACGTTGAGTGCTCTATATAGATATATTAATAGAATAATGCTGTTGCTCTTTACTATGCTCATCATACTCATTGCTCTTGTAATTGTGAAATAGGATTGGTGACATGAATATATACTTATTTAGAGTGTGTGTTTTCGGACTTGGGTTATCACAATAGTTGTTATGGAAACTGAAACAAGATGTGTAAATAATTTGTCTTATTTTATTTCTTTTGAGAATGTTACGTCAAAATTTCATGCACATGCGAGCCTGCGTGTTGAACGACTTTGGGATTGATGAAGGGATAATCTTCAACACATTCAAAAATTAGACTGAGATGCCTGAAACTTTAAGCAACCTTGATTATGAGTATATTTTGTGATGGACTGACGAGAGGGTTTTGATAGAAGGGGAGAAGTGTTCAGTGGGGATGCCAAGGGTGGCCCATAACAATGAAGAAGGAAGGGCGGGCTCCCCGCCGCGGGGGGGTTGGTAATTGAGGGATGGCGGAGAAGGGGAGAGCTCTTACTTAGCATGTTTTTAAAGTTACATCTCTTACCCCTATAATAAGCTCTTAATAATTGGCAAAAAATGGTTTTACCAACTATACTACTATTAAAGCATTCTTAAGGCCCGTCCGGTTTTGCGGCCAAGCATGTTTTCAGTTGTGGGGGAAATGGTAGGCAAATTAATATCTGGACAGACCCTTGGGTTCCAAACATTTGTAAAGAAACTTGGCAATGCTTTTTTCGCCCAAATACCCCTTTTGTCATGGTGCATAATCTTATAACCAGCGACAATCAATGGAAGGAGGAGGTCATAAAAAAACCTCTTCCCCTCTCATATATATATATATATATATATATATCTGAAAGGATTTTTAGTTGTCCCAGTTCCTCACAGGTGGCAGATAAGCTTATCTGGAAGCTAGATCGTTGAAGCAGATTTTCAGTAAAGTCTGCATACCATTGCTTTACAGGGGACGAAAGTGATCATAGCTCTTCCAGGAGGCCTGTATTGCCCCCTAAGATTTGGAAGCAAATAGGTGGGACTGAAATGCCCTCCAAAGGTCACTCACTTAATTGAGGCGCATGAAAGATTCTTTACCTGTGAAAGTTAAGCTAGTAGAGGCAAATAGGTGGACTGAAATGCCCTCCAAAGGTCACTCACTTTATTTGGAGGTGCATGAAAGATTCTTTACCTGTGAAAGTTAAGCTAGCAGGGCGAAACATCTGTTGCGATACACTTTGTCCCCTATGTGATAGCGAGGAAGAAACATTATTTCACCTCTTTGCTAAATGTGAAAGTGTTCCAACATATATGGTTTGGGTCCCATCTCACCTTGTGCAGTGAGAAGCTACAATACAGCTCTATGGCTGAATGGATTTCCTCTTGGTGGGTGGATGGCCAAGGGACAATCGACATCTCGCTCATAGTGGCTTTCCTGGCTATATGTTGTTGGAGAATTTGGAAAGAAAGAAACAATACTGTTTTTGCACAAAAATCTTTTAATCCTGTTTTGGTGCTTAACGATAGCTATAAACTCTTATTTGAGTATTTTAATGCAGCTGTGGGACAAGAGCACCAAAGGGCTAGCTGCTTTGACAGGGACACCAATGACATCCTCAACAAAATCCAGGATGATCAGGACGACTCTCAGGGACCTTTATCTGGAGAGAGAGAGAGACCTTCTCAGCACAATATACTTTTTGAGAACAGATGGTGTGGTCGATCACCGCAATTTTTTACTCAGTACTGGTGGGCTTGTTCTAGACAATAGAGGCCCGATCCAATGGACATTTTCTAAATAGTTTAAAGGAGCTTCTAGTCAAGTGGTTGAAGCACCAACAATTAGGCAAAGTTTGTTGATAGCTCGTAGATGTGGGATGGAGCACCTTCTTGTGGAGTCGGACGCCAAAGGTCTTGTAGACATTTTGACATGACATCATCCAGCTGATTGGGAGGTTTTGTCTCTTATTTTGGACATCCAACACATGGCCTCTACCTTCACCTCTATCCAGTTTCATCATATATGTAGAACTCAAAATGCTCACGCCCATAACTTAGCTAAAAGGGCTCTTCAGTTTGGAGATCTGGACTTTGTATTTGTTCCCCAGAATAGGAATGCTGAGACAGTCTCTTAGTCTTGGTTTTTTGTTTCATCTTGTTATCTACCTAAAAAAAATTCAAAGAATTTTTATCTTTGACCATTCTGTAGAGTTTATTATATTCGACAAGAGTTTTCAAATGGACCCTATACTATTTTTTGGCATTAGTTTATCCAAGAAATAATCTCTTGGATTTTTTTTCTGCTGCTTGTTCAATTGGTATATTTGGTAAAGAAAATTGTACAGCCTTGAGTTACATGGACATTGAGGAGTGGGGATGAAGTGTGATTCTTTTTATTAGGAAATACATGTCTATTATTGTAAAGATAGAAATATACTTCGATTGATTCTTCTCCCTTAATCAAAGGGAGATTCGTATGTATCCAATGTATATAAATATGTTTCATCTTCAAAGAGAAGAATACACAGAAATTATCCAACATAATATGGTAATAGAGCTTCAGGTTTTTGATTCATTATTCAATCATTCACCTTTCTTCTCATCATGGTCCGTACACCACCACCACGAATTAGGTTTCATTGATGGTTCTCATCTACCACCGCTGCCTAATTCTCCCACTTTTGCCTTATGGACTCCCTGCAATCATATAGTCCTCTTAGATCTTTAATGCTCGCACAAAGGAATTCTCCAAAAGTGTTGTTTACACTTATGTGGAATTCGATGTTTAGAATGAGTTACGCAATCGCTTCTCCCAAAGCAATGCACTCAAAATTTTCCAACTCCAATGAGTTATCTGTTCTCTTACGCAAGGTCAACCCACCATTGCTAGTTACTTCTCCCCATTAAAGAAGGCATTTTGGGACGAACTTTCCTTCTATTCTGCTACACCCGTTTGCATATGTCGGGTTGCCAAGGATATCTCTTCTTCTTACCAACATGCAATTCCCCATGAGCCTCAATGAAAGCTATTCTGCCATTAGAAGACAACTACTCTTCGTGGACCCACTCCCTACGGTCACCAAGGCTTATTCCTTGATTCTTCAAGAGAGAAACCAATGGAGGTTTATATTACGCAACCTTCTCAGAATGATGCATATGGTCTTCTTGCCAACAAGAATAACATGTGGAATGATTCTAGCCGTAATACCAACGAAACTCGATCAACATCAAAAGAAAACCGTGGTCACCGTCGCACTCGCCAAACGTGTGATCACTGCAGTTGGGTTGGTCAGACCAAGGAAAAATGCTATGCCCTTCATGGCTACCCCCCTGGCCATCGACTTTATGACTCTAACCAGCATGGCTTAGTTTGTTCTATAAGCACCCCTTTTTTGCACCCGTAGTCCTCTCTCAATCTCCAAGCTTCAAGGAATCCCCAACCTGACCCGGGTCTGGGTCCATTACCTAAACTCGTGTCCATGTCAAAACCCTAAAACTCACCCTTACCTAGGCCTAACCTCTAGCCCAACCCTAAATGAAGGACCCAAACCCACAACCCTAAACATTAACTTAGCCTAAACTCATTCACACATGCAGATTTTAGGAAAGGTTAGTGTGTAACACCACACACACTAAACTCACACATACATGCAGATTTTAGGAAGGGTTAGTGTGTAGCACCACACACACACTAAACTCATACACACATGCAGAATTTAGGGAAGGTGAGGGTGTAACACACACACATGCAAATTTTTAGGAAAGTTAGTGTGTAACACACACACGCACACTAAACTCATAAACACACACCAACCCACCCAAACTCAACTAAGCCTAAACCATAAACCAATGTTTTAAAAAGTGAAGGCATGAGGCAAGACGTTAGGACCTCAAGATGCGTGAGACATAAGTCTCGAGGTGTAATGCGTAAGCCTCACAAGAAAGCTTCATGCTCCCTCATTTTAACAAATAAATAAAATATAAGAAAAATTGTAAAAAGATTCAAAAAGTTAATGAAAGATTATAGTATATATATATATATATATAGAGAGAGAGAGAGAGAGAGAGAGAGAGAGAGAGACATATATATATACATATATATATTTGTATTCGTGTAGTTTGTGTGTTAGTGTAGGTGCACTTGTATACATAGGGAATACTATATAAATTAGTTGAAACAAATAACAAATTTTAAAAAAATGACATTTAAGTCTCAGTTGTGACCATAGTGACAAAGTCGGGGTTTGGGAATAATTCGACAGAGGTCAAGTTCGGAAAAATTTGAAACAAATATAAAAATATACCGAACAATTTGATTAAAAAAATACAAAATAAGTAGTTTTTTTTGTCAAGTTTGAGGGAATAATTTGGAAAATTCGGGAATAATCTGTCAATAATTCAGAAATCCAATAATTCGGCAAAGCAAAAATGCGTGAATAAGTCACGAATTTTTTTTAAAAACGGATTTTTTTTGTTACAGAGGTTGTGACTAGAAACCTAATTTTAGTTAATGTTTGAGACGTATGTCATAATATAAAACGATCTTCAAGGCATAATGTGTGTGCTTCATGTGAGCCTCATGAGATTTAAGCCTCAAGGCGTTTTCCTTAAGCCTCACCCCGAGGCGTAAGCCTCACACGCTTTTTAAAACACTGTCATAAACCCACCTAGCCACCATCACCAACCAATAAGGTCTCTTCCCTCCCCCACTCTCAAAATCCCATATAGGGGTAATAGATTTCCTCTGGTGGTCGCTAGAGGCCCAGTCTCTTGCGTGGCCAAGGATTCCGACACATGGCCAAGTGATGGGCGGGAACGAAAATTTCTTAACACCGTAGAAAGAGACGGTAACGGCTGTTTAAAAAATCTTATTTCCGTACGAAAGCTGCTTTACTCTTCTAAGGATAGAGAAAAGGGGAGAGAGCTGGAACTTTACTCTTCCAAAGCTTCTTTCTCTAACCTCTGTTATTAGAGAAGCAACAGAGAAGTTCCAACTCAAATCAAGCTTCTTCTAGCCCAAACACGACGGTCTCAGTTCACTGGCATCCGAATAACAGATTAGTAAGCTTCTTGCCTTTATTTTTTTTTGTGAGAAAATCATAGATTTAAATAGTAGAAACACCATTGGGGTGGCTCTACTCTCTCTCTCTCTCTCTCTCATGTCTTAAACCCTTTTGATGTAAATCTATTTTTTGGAGGGTGGCTCTACTATCTCTGCATTTCTATTTTTGTCCTTCTCTTTTTCAGCAGAATCCTTTGTCATGTATTTCTCCATATTTGCTTTATGTAGTCCTTCCTAATCTTTATTATCTATAATGCTTTTATCTATGGAGAGAGAGATTTTGTTTGGTACAAATAGGGCATATCAACAGAACTTGTGTAGGCTTCAATCTCATATCGGTGAATATAAGACACCAACAACCAAAAACAATCTCATATCGTTTTTTTTTTTTGAAGAACTTGAAGCTATTTGCTTGTTCAAATGGGGATGATGGAACCTGCAAAGAAGGAGAATACACCTCCACTAGTGGTTTTAAAACAGTGGAGTTTGCTGAATACATTCTATGCTTTTCTATCTTTTACTTCATATTTTATTTATCTTTTCTTTATGTATTCGATTACATAAGTCTAGGTGAATGCATCTCTTATGGATGATACAGAACCCTCTAAGGAGAAAAGCCAAGGTTTCTTTGCCCTGTTGCTAGGAGCTTTGCTGGAAACCATTCATGGCTCAGAGTATACAGAACCTTTTCCATGCTCTGTTTGTGTTTGCTCTCATTATGTGGTGGTCTTGGTGGTGAAATTTTGTTTAACCTGTATTTCCATTGGGTTTGGAATAAGACTATAGAAATATGATGTTTTCCTTTGGTTGTAAACCTTTTATTATTGATTCTCGACGGATCCGGCTCCTTTGCTCGAAATGCTTTTGTTTGTAAACCTGTTATTACTAATTCTTCTTTGATTTGTAGTAGAATCATACACGATGGCTTCATCATCTATAAGGAGTGAAGTTAACACTTGGCCAACAAGGCAATGTAACTGTGGGGTAGGTCCCTGTAAAGTTAAGAGATCAAAAACAAAAACCAATCCTGATAGATATTATTATTAATGCCTTGGGAATATGGTAAGTTATTACTCTCTTAGTGTTTGATAAAATAATTATAAAATGAATACTGATGATTTGTTAATATGATCCAACAGGGCATAAAATGTGATAATTTTATCGAGTGGTGTGATGAATACGAAGAATCGTTGGGACAACATGTTAGTGACGCGATACCAACTGTTACGGGTGAAGGATTTTTTTTACTGAATTTACATGCTGAAATTTTACGCTTACAAGATCAATGTTCACCGGGTGAAGGAGGGTTAAAATAACTTACGGATTTTCTTTTTTGTTTCGCTTTGTATTTTTTTTATATAAAACTGTTTACTTAATGGTAAGATTGAGGGGGTAGACGGATGGGTGGAGTTTGTAATGGTAAGACTGGAATAGTTGTTTCTTTGTTATTTTGTTTTGTGAACGGATGAAGTTTTTAATGTTTATGAAATATTATGTTTGTGATGTTTATGGAATTTGTATTCCCTATGAAATTCCATAGTTGGTTGCATGGATACTTATGTTGGGAAGATGTCTCTGTTTCAAAGTAGTGAACTCATTACAGACTTGAAACAGGGGAACTTATTACAGACTTGGGATTGAGGTATCACTGTTAGATTGAAGGAAGAATGGAATTTGTGGAAGAAATGAAGAACAATATTTTTTTTACTGAGATTTTAGATTTTCTTACGGAGTTCTATCCAGTTTCGAATATTATCTGTGCACCTCTATTTGAACTGACATGCATACTTGATTTAAGCTCATTTAGAAACTCCAAAGAATCTTCAAAGGCTTGGCATGTCTAAGCTACTGTAGAATCTAGATGTCTCTAGGTTCCTCTAGAAGTCTCTACATTTTTCCTGCATAAGTGTTGAGCATTTTCCATTGTGATGAATGATACATCAAAATGATCTTTGATGTGCCTTCATAGCTAATTGGAGATCTTGGCAGGAAAATGGTAGTCATGGAAATGGCGGAAAAAAGAATTGCCTTTCCCAATTCCTACTCTAGAAACTGAGAAATAATGGGGTTCAAATTCTGGGTTCTCTCAGAGAGAGGTGTCTGCATCTTGGTGTCATGAACATCAAAATAAGGCAGGTGATCTGATGCTGAGCTTGAACTAATTCTAGAGAATCCCCTTAAAAAGCTCATGACTCTTATGGAACGCCTGTTTAAGCTTGTGTTGTGCAAGAATCGAATCTCACCTGCAAGTGGTTGGTGTAATTGCAGTGAGTCTTCCATGGTTTGTTCAAGTAATTCTTCCATGGCGATGCAGACCATATCGTTTTGCTCCTGCATCGAAATTGTCCGAGTATGGAATGCAGGTGATTAGCCTGAACAGATTGCGTAATCTGCCGGTGCTGGTACTGTGAGTTCAGAAACACGTACGAGTAGGATTTGCGTAATGCAGGCAATTTTTTGTCCTTCAGGCTTCAAAGATTCCCGCTATCATTAAATTAACTCCTACAAATGGTTAGTTGTGTCGACCCATATTCGACTTGTTTCACTTTCCTGCTCTCTTTTTTTTTTTTCTTGTACTTCACCCGATTATTTAGTCCATTACATGAAGGCAGTAGTAATTTACACTTTAAAATGCAAACAATGGCATGAATACAGAACCCCATTAATCCAACTCACCTATTCATGTTAAAAAAAATTGCAGTAACTAGTGCTGCATGAAATTTTTTCACAGGATTCAGGAACCACCCAATTAGAAACATCACATGATCCTCACCTTGAAGTTCACGAGCTTATTAATGGCTACCCACAACTTGAGTACCATTTAGTAAAGCTTGAAACTGGGCTTTTATATTACTTAATTGGTAGGCTGTTCCAAGTGATCTGACTTTGCATTTTGCTTCTGAAGTGCTCCTGTCTAGGGCCTTATTCAGATTAGCACTAGGTACAACAATCTCAAGAATAATGCCTTACTGAATATGCAAAGATTATGCATTTTAATTCCTCTATGACCAAAAACAGAATGAAAAACAGAGCAAGTTCAACTTGTAGTTCCTCTCCAAGTACTAGCCAAAAGCGCTACATTCAACC
The DNA here is from genome assembly GCA_015143295.1 of Tetracentron sinense. Lineage (NCBI taxonomy): Eukaryota > Viridiplantae > Streptophyta > Magnoliopsida > Trochodendrales > Trochodendraceae > Tetracentron > Tetracentron sinense. The sequence goes on along the minus strand of CM026567.1, from coordinate 2,947,488 downwards.
TCAGACAAAGGCCCGTTCAAACTATAATTCAAACAATTATTCTTCTATTACAATATAGTCACCAGAAATTCCTACAGAAAAAAGATCCGTTCTAAACAAGAAATTAGCCCCTCTCCGGATGTTGCACATGTGCTCTTGTAATATTCCTCTTGCATCTCCCTATTCCATAGATCTCATTCTTTTAAAACGAATATAATTTTTCATATCTATGGGAAGGAAACCAACATTTTCGGGTCCTCCAACTTCTGTAGTGATAAGGTCATATGTCTTCTTCATTGGTATACCCACACTACTTGCCATAATAGCTTCACCGGCTTGTGCCTTAGTTACTTTCCTATGTGATCTAAGCATGAAAGACTTCCTTGGTGTACAATGATGATTGTGCTCTAATTGTACCCGTTCTATCTGATATTCTCCACTCGGCTGAAGCGTAATCATAATGTGAGCCTTACACTCAACCCTAGTAGGATCCCGTTCATATTGGACAGGCCCTCGTCTATCTTCTTTCTTAAGACCTTCTCTCAAACAACAAAGTTTTCTACGGTAAATGACGCCAACGCTATTTTTGTTTCTCCAATCCTTTCGAATACTAAAACCAAACCTTCTTGCATAATCATTGTAGAGATTGTATGCTTGATCCTCCGAATTAAATTTCATGCCAATTTCTAGATTTCCAGAATTTTTATTGCACTCATCCTCTTCTTCCTCAAATGATAACCTCCGTGATACTCGTAATCCACTATTGTCTTCTTCACAAGGACTACCCAATATGTTATGCTCCATGAGGTTCACTGTATTTGAATGTTAAACTACCCACCAGACAAGTAAAATTATTCTCAAAAAAATGAATTACAATCGGAAAATGAATATAGCATATTCAGTGTTAGTTTAGCATGTTATAAAGAATCACTACGGAGCTACAGAGGCTTATGAAATAATCATTCAATAAACTTAGAAAGTACAGTACGGGGATAGTTTGGGTATAATTTGGGCCAACACCGAATAATTTGTTTAAAATTTTGGCAAAACATATAAAATGCATGCATTCACTTTGACTTTTATGTAATCGAATACATAAAGAAAAGATAAATAAAATATGAAGTAAAAGATAGAAAAGCATAGAATGTATTCAGCAAACTCCACTGTTTTAAAACCACTAGTGGAGATGTATTCTCCTTCTTTACAGGTTCCATCATCCCCATTTGAACAAGCAAATAGCTTCAAGTAAAAAAAAAAAAAAAAGCGAAATGAGATTGTTTTTGGTTGCTAGTGTCTTATATTCACCGATATGAGATTGAGGTCTACACAAGTTCTGTTGATATGCCCTACTTGTACCAAACAAAATCTCTCTCTCCATAGATAAAAACATTATAGATAATAAAGATTAGGAAGAACTACAGAAAGTAAATATGGAGAAATACATGACTGAGGATTTTGCTGAAAAAAAAGAGAAGGACAAAAATAGAAATGCAAAGATAGTAGAGCCACCGTCCAAAAAATAGATTTACATCAAAAGGGTTTAAGACATGAGAGAGAGAGAGAGTAGAGCCACCCCAATGGTGTTTCTACTATTTAAATTTATGATTTTCCCACAAAAAAAATAAAGGCAAGAAGCTTACTAACCTGTTATTCAGATGCTGGCGAACTGAGATCATCGTGTTTGGGCTGGAAGAAGCTTGATTTGGGTTGGAACTTCTTTGTTGCTTCTCTGATAACAGAGGTTAGAGGAAGAAGCTTTGGAAGAGTAAAGTTCCAGCTCTCACCCCCTTTCTCTATCCTACGAAGAGTAAAACAGCTTCCGTACGGAAATAAGATTTTTTAAACATCCGAACAGCCATTACCGTCTCTTTCTATGGTGTTAAGAAATTTTCGTTCCCGCCCATCACTTGGCCACGTGTCGGAATCCTTGGCCACGCAAGAGGCCGGGCCTCTAGCGACCACCAGAGGAAATCCGTTGCCCCATATAGGAGGGAATTTCACCCCATTAGCACACAGCCACCTAGAGCATCTTTCAGATATCTCACCCACTCTCTCTCTGTCTCACCACCTCTATGACGTATCTTCTTCTGCTTTTTCTTTTTCTTTTGCTTGTTCCCTCTTTGATGCTTAACTCAGCCATCCAGGAATTCGGCCAGATGCGTAGAGTAGCCTGCTCATCTCCTGCATACCCCCCTGCATCCTATGGGTTGACTCCCAATTTGTTTTGAAGGCCTCACCTACCCCTTTTTTATTTACAAACCATGCCACCACTTCCCAACTCTATAAATACCTCCCAAACCCAAGCTAAAATGGATCCCAGAAATTCAAACTTCCCAATAAATACCCTTTGCAAAAAAAAAAAATCTCATCTTAAAGCCTTAGACATTCAAGAGAAAAATTCAAGGATTCCAGATCAAAACCTCTGCAAAAATCCTTGTCCGTCCAAGGTACCTTTTGCCTGTGAGAGAAGTGCCTCTGGTTCGGTGAGGCCTTTGAGCCAAATCACCCCAAAAACCAAGTCCTCTTGAGGATAACCTTAGGAGTCCGGCCGGCTAAGAGGAGGGTAAGCTATCTCGCCATCTATTCCCTCCTTTTCTTACTTTCTTGATCTATTACTCACTGCTCCTGGAGGAAGGCCACTTCTCTTGGCAATCCATGGGTCCTCTTACATTACTATAGCAATATAAGGGGAGCCATCAAATCACCAAGTGAAGAGGTACTCCCCCTGGCCTTCTTTTCCTGCTTGTTTTTACTTCATTGTTTAGTGCACTATAAGGTAAGTTTGACCATCATGCTCGTGAGACTGGGCCATTGGAGGTCTTCTAACACTCAGGTGTATCCCTAAATCCTTGGGAAGGCCTCTGTAGACATCTTGGCCACAACCAGAGGTAGTATTTTCACATTCTGGGATTAGATCAGAGCAGCGGCCCCTTCCCTTCATCACTCGGTCTTTAATCCCGACCAAGGTTGGGATTCAATCCCTTGGGACCCTCACATTTATTCCTGATTATCTCAGGCATCTTTGAACTCCCCGACCTTAAGTACTTTGCAAAATCTGAGAAGAAATCACAATGTCAATATAGTACTGTTTACCTGACGTTCTGAGCTTCCCTTTTAATTTCAAATGCAACCCTGCTAAAAGCCAGTCTTTTAAGCCCATGGACCCACTCAAACCCTCCAAGGATTTTGTACAATTCTGGGCATTGTGCATATGGTAGTCAGTAGTCTTCCCCAGCTGTTGCTTAGTTCCTTGGCCTATACATCATGACCAAACCACGCCTAGGCCCTGCTTGACCTCCAGACTCCCTTGCATCCCTCCCTTTTCATGCAACACAGTGTTATATTTCAATACTGTTTTGGAATGTTGGCACTGTATTTGCTGACGCCCCAAAGCAGTGCCCAAATCAACACTGTCTTGTATTACTGGCCTTATGAGAAGCTCTTTTTTTTTTTTGATCAATAACTCATTTTATTCAAACGAAAGAGAAGGAAACAAAACCAAAACCAAACAAAGAAAAAGGCCACCAAGTTTACAAGCGAGTAAACTTGGCTCCTACCACTAAATAACCTGAAACATCCCCCTTCAGCTTCTACACATAATACTGAATTTCCTCCCTGGTACAATATAACCCGACCCACTCCAACACTACCAAGCGTATGCGCTCACAAATCCTCGGCACGGGAGAATTTTGATCGTCAAACACTCTACGGTTTCTCTCTTTCCAGAGTATCCAAGAAATAGCCCCCGGAATGACTCCCCAAATCCTCTCCCGAACTCCTGCTCCATGATCCCAAAGCCAACTGTCAAGAATATTGCGAAAGGTTGAAGGGAAAACCCATTCCATTCTCATTTGGGATAGGAAGAAACTCCACACCTCCGACGCAACTGGGCAATGCACTAAAAGATGATCCACTGTCTCTTCCGCTTTAAGGCACATGAAACATCTATTCGCCATACTCCATCCTCGTTTCTTCAACTGATCCCCAGTGAGGATTTTGCCCAACAAAGCTGTCCACAGAATGAAAGAGACCTTAGAGGGTAAACCACAGTTCCACACCACTCTATGAGGGAATGCTCCTCCCAAACCAGGAGACATCGATCGAAACAAAAGGCTAACTGAGAAACGCCCATGACTGCACCTCGACCATTTCCTGCAATCCCTCAACTCTGGACATACGCCTGAGGAGGTAATACGCTCCAACAACCGGGCGTAATCACTGATTTCCCAATCATTAAGATCTCGACGCATCCTTGGGCACCAAACTAGGCCCTCCGAACCTCCCTCGTAAGAATCCGCCACGAGAGCATCCCTGTCGCTGGATAGAATAAATAAGTTTCCAAAATCATCCTTGAGTAGCGTGGATCTTGACCATCTGTCCTTCCAAAACCGTACCTCCGTTCCTCGTCCTGCCCGATAAGTAAAGAAAGGCACTACCAATCCAGCCGTTGCCATGATCCCCTTCCAAATCCCCGTACCGTGTGGACCCCTGACTTCCCGGGGGATCCAGCAAGAAGTCTCCCCATACTTGGCCACGATCACGGCTCTCCATAAACTGTCCCTTTCCTCACCAAATCTCCACACCCATTTCCCCAACAAGGCTTTATTCATCTTTATAAGCGGCTTAAGATTGAGTCCCCCATCTTCCTTAGGCTGACACGACTTTGACCAAGCTACTAGGTGATACTTTCTTTTATCTTCTTTATCATGCCATAAAAACTCCCTCTGAATCCTTTCTATGTTGAAGGCTACCGATCGGGGAATGGTGAGAGATGACAAAAAGTAAGTTGGAAGACTTTGTAACGTGCTTCGAATCAAGGTCAATTTCCCCCCTTTTGATAAGTACGATGCCCTCCAACCTGTCAATCGGCGGGCAATGCGGTCTAGAACTGGGTTCCATACAGATTTGGCCTTATAATTTGCTCCCAACGGCAAGCCTAGGTACACTGAGGGAAGAGAACCCACTCCACAACCTAGGCATGTTGCTAGATGATTAAGAATAAGGACCTCCCCCACCGGCAAAATTACAGATTTTGCTAGATTAACTTGCAGACCGGACACCACTGCAAAACACCCTAGAAGACATCTGATGTGAAGGAGATCCCTCCTTGAAGCCCGACAGAATATGAGTGTCATCTGCAAATTGTAGATGAGAGATCTTCAACCCGTTCTGGCCTACCCGAAATCCTTCAAAGTAAATCCCTTCTGCTTTGGCTAACATACGACACAGAGCTTCCGACACAATAACAAACAAAAACGGGGATAGGGGATCCCCTTGCCTCAACCCCCTAGAGCTTGGGAAGAATCCCACCGAACTTCCGTTCAGCAGAATAGAAAAGGAAACTGACGAAATACAAGTCCTCATCCACATCCTCCACTTATGCCCAAAACCCATCCTGCGTAGCAAGTAATTAAGAAACTCCCAGTTAACATGGTCATAGGCCTTCTCTATATCAACCTTACAAAGTAAGCCCGGATTCCTTTCTCGCTTCCTGGCATCGATACACTCGTTTGCCACAAGAAAGCCATCTATAATTTGGCGCCCTCCAACGAACGCACTCTGTTGGGGAGAAATAAGAGAAGCCATAACTAATTTCAGACGGGTAGCCAAGACCTTAGAGAGAATTTTGTACATACTACTCACAAGACTTATGGGCCGAAAGTCTTTGAGTTCTGCCGCCCCTTCTTTTTTAGGAATTAAAGCAATGAAAGTGTGATTCATGACTTTATCAAATCGCCCTATGTCATAGAATTCTTGCATTACTTCCATGAAGTCTCGACCCACAATATCCCAGCATTCCCTATAGAATTCAATGGAAAACCCATCAGGCCTCGGCGCTTTATCACTCGCCAATCCCCGACACTTGTATTTTGGCTTAGGAGTTCTTGGGACCTCACCCGATTTTCCCTAGGTGTTAACCAGGGTTAAACTTACCCTAGTTAGCTTGCTTTAAATTATTTTGCTCCGTAACGAGCCTAAACTACTATCCAAAAAAATAGAAATATAAAAAAAAGACCAAAAACAATGCAAAATCAAAAAGACCAAAATCCAGCCACTCCGATGCACATCCATCGAAGCCACTTCGGTGCACATCCATCTAAGTCACTTTGGTGCACTATGCACTCCGGTGCACTTCCATTCAAGCCGCTTCGGCGCACTTCGCCCCATACTCCGGAATGAGTCTAAACTACCTTTAGAATTATGCCCGGTCTGATCTCGCCCCGATGGGTATGTAGGCAACCCGTCCTCGGGTTCCACCCTTACGATAGAATTTTCCTCTTTTTTGTCGGGTTAGCATATCTCTAATGATAGACATTTTCTCTGAATCTTATCCTTGTGTTTGGCTTATACCTAGGAAGTAGGTAACCGTCTTAGGGCGGGGGTCCCGGGTGCCTAACACCTTTCCTGAGACTTAAGAATCTCTTACCTAAACTCTGACCAAGACCGTAAGTCCCTATCAACAGTCATCCGGGTCCTACTTCCCCTAAAATAAAATAGGTGGCGACTCTAAGTCCTTTGTGAAGGCATTTAACGTCGTTCCTTCGCAAGGCCTGGACTAGAAGGAAAGATGGTGAAATTCCATGCTCACAGATTCCTCCACATCTCCTCATAGGACTAACTCAAGCACTAAATCTCCAAGTTCGGGCATTCCCACCTTTACGTCGGATCAATGTTGTCAATCCTGTCATTGATCAATTAAGGACTTCATAGCTTGAGGTACATCTTGTAGGTAACCACTCTTGTTTCTCTGTTTCTTTTTCTCAGTTTTGGGTTGTTGACACTAGTGCCACAAAATCATATGCCTCATTCTCTTACTTTTTTACATTCTCTTCACACACCCACCGATCCTTCTTCTGTCAAACTCCTTCAAGGGAGCCTCACACTTGTTACTCATGTGGTATCTACTACGGTATCTTCCAATATTCATTTGCATGGCATTTTATGTGAAACTTCTTTTTGTTTCAATCTTCTTTCTATAAGTCAACTTGCTTGTTCTTTGAATTGCTCAAATGCCTTTTATTTGGATTTTTTCCTTTTTCAGGACCTGGCTTTGAAGACGGCAATTGGATAGGATAAGGAGCAAGGTGGTCTCTATTATTCTTCTTGCGTTGAAGGCCCATTTGATCTATCTACCATGCATTCCATCCCACATGAAATCTAGCACAAACGGTTAGGACATCTCTCTCAAGCTCGACTTCAAGATATAGCTAAGTTTGTTCCTTCTCTTTCTTTTCATACAGATTTTCCTTGTGTGATGTTTTCCCTTTAGCCAAACAGGCTTGTTTTCCTTTCCCATCTAGCAACATTACCATTTATACTATTTTTGATTTAAATACTATGTGATGTTTGGGGACTGTATTCTACTTCGACTCATTCCGGAGCTCGCTATTTTTTTGCCTTTGTCAATGATTTTTCTAGAGCTACTTAGAAATTCCTCATGCAATATAAACCCAAGACCACGATTTGTTTAACTTTTTTCCTTGTAATGGAAAAAAGCCAATTGGGGAAAGATAAACAAATCTGTACTTATAATGACATAATTTTTTTTTTCTACTGATCTTAGGGCTTGTTTGGCAGCTTGTCTATTTTGGACAGGTCTAGCCAAAATATATTTGTGACAAAAAAATTCGTAAGAAATAGATTTGTAGAAAGCAAAGTTGTTTGGCAGTGCACAATAATAGACAGTTTTTTTTGTAACATCGTGCTTGGTAATATCATCTTAGTACAGAGTAGTTGATGTTAAAAAATAGATTTCCAATGAGTAGTCAATTGAAACATAAGTACATGTGGGTTATTACGCGAGTGCCATAAGGGAAGCTCTTTCCGAGTAAGCTTGCCCCTATGGAGCCAAAAAACGTGAGAGGATAGCCCTTTTAAAGGTAAGCCCTTTTATGGCTGTTGTATTAAGGGCATACCTCAGGGAAGCCCCCTGTCTCCTATCCTTAAGAATATATATCTACACCAACTTGATGTGAGGATTCACACCATTGGCCTCAGACCCGGTAAAATAGAATGAGATGCGCCGCTTGGGAGCAGCACTCAAAAAGGAGAAAGATAAAGGCATGAAGGGAACCAAAAGGCTAATGTCCACCATCAATCATTACAAGTTCATCATAAAAATTTATACACCACATTCCAAATGTTCACAAATACGTATATTAATTACAAAAATCCTCGTTGTCCTACTCCAGTTTCATTCATTAAAAAAAACATTCATATCGCTTAAAAAATAACATCTAGAACATATAGTGAATTAAGTTCAAACATAAAGACATTTGCAAATCATAAAGGGGTAAAATAGTCAAAAATGATAGAAATCTTTATTTTATTGTCTACTCGCAATAGAAGTATGCTTCTTTCCAAAAAATTGAACTTGGTTTTTAGACATGAGATGAATTTTTGTATTTTTTATATCAAGTAAACATGCTACCAAATGGTTTAAAATGTAAAAAAGTCTACCCGCGGTAGACAAATAGACTTGAAGTTTAGGGATTCCAAATGACACCTTATACTATTTTTTCAAGAACTTGGCATTGTTCAACATCACTCTTGCATTGCTACTCCGCAACAAAATAGTGCTATTGAACAAAAACCCCGCCACCTCGTAGAAGTTGCACATGCCCATCGCTTTCATGCCAATCTTTTCCTTGCATTTTGGGGCAAATGCGTTTTAACTACGACATACCTAATTAATTGCATGCCAAAAGCCCTCCTCTTTGGCAGAATTCCCTTTCAAATTCTATTTTCCAAACCATTCTCCTATCTCTATCTTTGCATTTTTGGTTGTCTTTGGAATGCCTCCACCTTAACTAACAACCGCAATAAATTCCAACCTCGAGCTTGACGGTGTCTTCCTTGGATATCCTCATGCTAAAAAGGGCTATCGGGTTTTCAATGTTGACTCACACTTTTTAGACTAGCCACGATGTCCTCTTTCAGGTACACATTTTTCTCTTCGTCTCTATTACGACTTCATCTTCTCTAATTCTTCCCATTCCTATTCCAGATGAGGAAAACCACAACCTCCAGACCACACCGTTGATTACACCACCATCACCTCCATCGGACCCACCTCAGTTGGGCGACTTGTTACCCACCCTTTGTTGCTTTGATCAGTAGCGCCATCCCTCCTTTGTCTCCAAGACTTTAATTGCTCCACCACTATTGCACCTCTTACCCATCCAAAGTCCTCAAAGCCAACTTTTTTCTCATTCCCTCTCTCTAATTTTTTGTCTCATGCAAAATTTTCTACTTCATATAAATCCATTATTGCTAGCCTTAATTTCTTCTCTTGTAAAACCTACTTCTTTCACTTAAGCTATAAAGACCCACATTGGCGTGATGCCATGATTGTTGAAATTCAGGCTATTCATCACAATAACACTTGGATCCTCACTTCTTTACCTACCAACATGTCTCCTATTGGCTGAAAATTAATATGTATACAAACATAAGTACCGTTCAGATGGCATAATGAGCATTACAAAGCTTGTCTGGTAGCCAAAGGCTACACTCAATAGGATGGCCTAGATCACTACCATGAAACTTATGCCAGTGCCAAGATGGTCTCAGTTCATTGTTGTTGCTGCCATTAAAAAATGGCCACTCAACCAATTAGTTGCATAATAGGTTCTTGCATGGTGATTTGGATGAAGAAGTATATAAGTGTTTACATTCGGGGTTCTCTCAAAAGGGGAGACACTTGTATGTCGCCTTCACAAATCCCTTTATGGACTCAAGCAAGCCTCTTGGCAATGGTTTGCCAAGTTTTTAAGTGCACTCCATCGTGTTGTTTATATTAAATTGAAGGAAGACTACTCTCTCTTCACTCAACACCATGGACCTACCTTTACCATCGTTCTTGTTTATGTGGATGATCTGTTAATGACAATATCGCTTTATTTATCTCATCATTATTTAGCCAGACCTTGTTTACTCAATTCAAATACTCAGTCAATTTATGAGTCAAGGGTTCCCTTGGCCAAGGCATTCTCATAGATGCTTCTAATTCTTTGGTTCTCAAAGGAAAATGTGATTCAGATTGGGCTAGCTGCCTTATATTTTGCCAATATCTTACTGGTAGTTGGTGATTCTATAATCTCTTGGAAGACTAAAAAGCAAATAACGGTATGTCGATCCTCTATCGAGGCCATTAACGATCTATGAGGGCTAACATCTGCGAGCTCACTTGGTTAAGATTTACTCCACGATCTCAATGTTTGAGCTCTCCACTCTGGCATGTTTATTTGTGACAATCATGTCGCTCAACACATTTCCACCAACCCCAATTTTCATGAGCGGACAAAGCATATCAAAATGGACTGCCAACTCGTGTGTGAAAAAATACAGTGCAGATTGCTATACACCTTATATTTTCCAACGAAGCTTCAAATTGCAAATTTATTCACTAAACCGTTGGGTGAAGAGCGTTAGGCATAGATCTCTTCAAGACTCTGAGCTGTAAGCTGGGTGTTCCTGACCCTCACACACTACCTCGAGGGGGAGTACATGTGTCTATTATCGTAAAAATATAAGGAAAATATACTTTAAATCTTAGATTGATTCTTCTCCCTCAATCAAAGGGAGATTCCTATGTATCCAAGTTAAGCATATAAATATGTTTCTTCTCCATAGAGAAGAATACACACAGAAATTTTCTAACTTTAACACATTTCTACTGCCTGGAAAAAAAATAAACGGTACTTAGAAGGTAAGGTGTCAATCGTGCACATACCTCACCAACGCCTATCCGAAATGTAAGAGGCTTTCCCCGGTTGTAGCTGCTATCGAAGATCTTTCCATTCTCCAACTTTCCCACATAATGTGCCTATGCATTTAATCAATCAGATACCAGTCATTAAACCCCTCAAAAAGAAATCTACAAACTGTTTTTTTACTATGAAGGCTAGAGTAACATTTAAAGGAAAGAAAAAAAAAATGTAGCTCTTAGGAATCTAGCCCAAATCCCTGCACACATGGCCCACTTAGAAACAAAGACAAATAATAACAGATAATTCATCAAAATCCGGAACCGAATGATCCAGTTTTAAACACCCATCTTCCTCCTCTTACACATCTTTGTACTTTAAGGGAAGATAAGACTGTGAATTACCTTAATAAGCTGGCCTTTGGTAGCCTCAGAGCCAGTCCCGAGCACTCGATCACAGAAGGCAAGGCCTGAAGGAGCGACCGTCAGTTCGCAGGGCGCTTCCTCAGCTGTCGCTGGTTGCAGTTGCAGAACAACATCAAGAAGGCCTAAGCAGAAGCCGAGACCTACTGCTTCTCTTCTCTTTAACAAAGCTTGACTTTCATTCAGTTGTACTAGTTGTTGTGGAGGAGAGCTCCTAGTCCTATGGTGGCTTGAAATGGTTGCTGTTTTTGTTATCTTGAGATCTCTTGTGGGTGACCAAATGAATCTCCTGAGCCTGAACTTTTCGGGAGTGTAACACCCGAGGGAAAATCCTAACGAGCTCATCTCCTCCAACCAGAAATTTATAAAGGATAGACCTGTTCAGTTATAAGAGTAGGGAGATAGCTATCCAAAATCCAATCCAAAAGAAGGGTTGTAGATGGGCCGGGATATCGACCCGAAACCAGCCAGCTCTAAGCGTTTGGATTGGATTTTTTTGGCCAAAAATCAATTCTTATAAAATTGATAAAATTGATTGGGTAGAAATTCATAATCAAATAATCATTTTTTCAAATAATAGTATTAGGAGAATACGAAGTTGAGACTCACCTATGTATTCTCCAAACACTAGTATTTGAAAAAAATGATTATTTGACTATTAATTTCAACACTATCAATTTTACCGGAATTGATTTTTGGCCAAAAAAAATCCAATCCAAACATCCCCATGGGCTGATATTTAGATCATTAGAAGACTGGGGATTGGAGGAAGAGGACAGTGGGTGACTGAAACTTCCCCGACAATCTAAATTGCTCTATCCAAGAGGTAGCCCATCAATTAGGCGGTATCAATCAAGTTCTCAAGTCTACCAAGCTGCATAGGCGTGCACATGTCGCATAGACAAGGACTGAGTCCCAAATTTTTTGTTTCCAAGATATATGGTTAGGCCGCAACCCCAATTAGTATGCTTAGTATCTTTTCGAGGTTAGTGAACTGGTGGATATTTCAACCATGGCACACTCTCGGGACTTGATTCCGGATCAACCTTGTGGTGTTCTACACAACCAATGGGGCAAGCATTGCTACACAAGCTTAGTTAAATTCTTTGCACAAGGAGAATTGACATTCTTCATGGAGCATAAATTTCACATCATCCATTGAAATTAGGTTTTGAAAAATGACCTTAATTTGTGCAAGTAGAAAATTTTTTAGTACATAGCATTCCAAAGCTTTTGAGCACTAAGAATATTGTCTGGAATCAGTTAGGAATGAAAGCTCCTTCACAAGATGGTACAGTCTTCTTTGAATACTACAGCCTATGAACAGGCACTTGGACTTCTTGCAGTTTTGCTAATTGCTTTGATAAATTGTAAACGGGTAAATTTGCAAGTTTCTTCATCTTCCTCCGCTGCTCTGTTTAATAAAAAAAATTATAAGAAATCGAAGATATTTCACTCTTCTCATAAAAGACTGTATTCCTTCTTTTTGATAGGTGAGATTCAGATAGAGTCCCAGCAATGTTGCGGTGCAACCCGTAGCATCCTCTAATCGAGCTGTGGGCTCGACCCATAAAAAAATGTGTTGCCAACAGCAAGAGTCTTCCCTGTAGTTCATGAACTGTGAGTTGTTTCTGTTGTTCCACTTCTAATGAAACTAGATCCTCGGACCTTCTTCACATTTTGGTTAACCATTAATTTCCTCAGGCGTTCCGCATCATCCCACTTCTCACTCAAAACATATACATCAGATATCAGACTGTAAACCCCTCCATCGTTCTCTGGCTTCACCACCTGCAAGACCTGTTCGATCACTCTCTCAGCCATCTCAAACTTCTTATGAACCTTACAGGCTGACAAGAAGGAACTCCACACAAAGACATTGGGTTCAAGTCGCATTGTCTTAATAATCTCGTAAGCTTCCTCTAACCAACCCGCCTTACCGAACAAATCAACCATGCATCCATAATGCTGAATCCTTGGTTCCAACCCATACTCTTCAATCATGTCGTGGAAATACTTGCGACCCTCGTCGACTAACCCTGCACGGGTACAAGCACTGAGAATCCCCGTGAAGGTTATCTCATTTGGTCTCACACCCATTTCTTTCATCTTCCCAAACATAGTCAATGCCTCTTTGCCATATCCATGTTGGGCCAATCCACAAATTAGCGCACTCCAAGACATGACATTCTTCTCTTGCATCCTCTCAAAGATCTGAAATGCGCTCTTTAAGAATCCGCATTTGGCATACATATCAACCAAAACTGTCCCAAGCTCCACATTCAATTCCCATCCGTTCTTCGCTGTAAAACCATGTACAGATTTTCCCACCAACAATCCAAGAGAACCCATGTGGGAACACCCCGATAAAATCGATCCCAAGGTCACCTGGTCAGGTTTTAATGGCTCATTCACCATCATTTCTCGAAAGAGTGTTAGTCCTCGGTCCCAATTGCCAGTATTTATATACCCTGCGATCATGGCTGACCATGATGCAAGATCTCTCCCGGGCATGTTTACAAAAAGCGAATGAGCTCCTTCGACATCCCCCGACTTGAAAGAGCCCGTGATCATCGTATTCCATGTGACAGTATTCCTGTGAGGAATTTCATCGAACAGGAGACGGGCGTCATCAAATGAAGCAACTACATAGGCATATAGAAGCGAAGTGGCGACGTAGACGTGGGAATTGAAACCAATTTTGAGTAAATGGGAATGGAGATGGTGGATGAGGGTGGGCTTTTGAAGATGGGTGCAGGATTTTAGTGTGAACAATAAGGTGAAGCTATCAAAAGGGATGGATTGGCGATGCATTTGTGTAAAGAGGTGTAAGGCTTTGTGGGGAGAAGAAGCATTTCTTATGGCTAAAGCCCATGAGTTATAGCTTCTGGTGAACAACATAAGATTATGGTTTTTGGGCTTCAAATTCAATAGGTGAGACAAAATGACTAGCATAACTGTTGGTGCGTCTCTAGTTCCATTCAGCCATGACACATTACACACCACATATAGACTCTAAAAAGTGAAACACTTTTGGGAGGCAAAAACATCAAACCTGTCCACACCCCCGCCTCATGCTCCAATGGTGGAGGTGTGGCCTCTCTCAAGGGTCTCGGGATCATGAGTCACAAGAGCTCAAATCCCCAAGCTAACCACTAATCTTAGCATGGTTTAAACAAAAGCGGCCACAGAGTAGTGTGCCCCACATGGGATCAATTCTTAAAACTCTCACGTCTTAACGGATTGGTAGAAGGTCCCTACAAGTAATACGTATGGGGGATCAGTCACTACTCACCTAGGAACACGGATACGGAACGGGATACGATACGATACGATACGGGTATAACGATATGGTAGAACTTAAAAAAAATAGGATACAAGTATGGCGAGGATACGTCTATAATTTTTTTTTTTTTAAATAATAATATTACTATATTTTGTATTATAATTACAAAATAACCACTGGTTCAATGCTTATGTATAAAAAAGATCATGTCCATGCAAAAACAAAAGAAATAGGGTCATCTTATCATCTCTTAAGTAAAAATGAAAATCATTCTATCATCCACTAAGCAAAATATAAAGAAGACCATGTCCATGCAAAAACAAAAGAGATAGGGTCACACCCTCAGGTCTCAAAAAAAAAAAAATCCCATATCCTGACCGTATCCCGGTGTATCCAAGCCATATCGGAGCTGTCTCCGAAATAAAAAATTATTTTTAATTAACCGAATACGTCTAAATCGTATCCCGTACATATCCCACCATATCAAAGGCGTATCCGTATCCGATATGGGTACGAAAGCCTATTTGAAGTATCCGTGCTTCTTAGCTACTCACCAACTCTAACACTAACAGTAAATAAATGAGCGTAGACTCACTAACTTTAACACTAAAGATATATATATATATCTTTAGTGTTAAAGTTAGTGAGTCTATGCTCATTTATATATATATATATATATTTTTTTTTTTTTTTTGGGTGGGCACTAATCATTTATCTTGATTTAGGGGGTTAGTACTCATGGTGGGCGACAACAACCACACCAAGATTCGAACTCGAGTCACACCTCCCCCAAAGGGAGATTCACAACAACTAGGACAAGCCCATGGTGTGTAGATAAATGATATTGAGGCCTGACATTCGGGCACACAAAATAAAAAGTAGGGCTTGGGGGTGCCCCAGTCACCTAACCCACTAACTCTTACACTACAAGAAGATGAGAATGCCTAATTGTGGGCCAAAACAAATGGAATGGTTTGAGGTGGGCACAATAGAGGGGTATCAATTGCCGGCCTTGTGCCTGAATTTTTATATTTTTGATTAGGTTCGACTTGGGCTAGGCAAGCTTACACGACGGTTTTGGGGCCTGAATTTGGCCGGTTGACACCCCCAACAACAATGGACCAAGTCGTGTGGGGTTGACTGATTGGAGACTCAACAGACAGATGCCCAACTCGAACCTAAGTGACCCAACACATTTCTTTTGATAACACATAACACACTTTACCCAACACACACAAGCTCCAATGACACACAATCATAGCACCCACACAACCCTCTCAAAAAAGAGAGGGAGGTGGGCTTGTTTGTTGGGTATGTGTAGTGTATAGTATGTTACATTAAAAAAATAATAATAATAATTAAAAATTACATAACTTGAACCCGAATCACCCAACACGTTTAAAATGGATTGCAAGGGGCAACAATGTGTTGCAAGACATCAGGCCAAACAAGGATTGGCCAAACATCCGAATCCAACCTATTTATAAATGATAAATGGGATGAAAGAAAACCAATACCTGTCACGATTAGGACCCCTTCAACTCTAATCCACTTTCTTAATTTGTTTAAAATAAATTAAGTTAATAATTAAAATAATTTGATTCTATTATAAAAGTATAGTAATAAATAACTAGTTGGTCTTAAGTGCGATGCACATGAGAGAGGGAATGAGAGAGAGAGTGAGAAGATAGACCTTGGTCAGACCCACATAATGTACGTGAGAGACATGTAAAAAGGCTTATAAGATGGAGAAGATATAAGTGTAAAAGTAACTTTTCAATAGTGATTATAATAATAAAAATAGAGAAGATATAAGTTAAGGGTAATATTCTCATAGAGTAATGAAAATAAGTAGAAGGGTAACTTCCTTAATAGTGATAAACTTTAGTCAATGTTTTAACTGAGGAATTGTCAAATTCTATCAACGAATTTAAAAGACCCTATTTGCATTATAATATTAGAGATATATTAAGGGGGGTGTTCGATAAAACTTAAAATAAGAGTTTATTGACATAGTTTATTAAGTTAAACTCTTATTTAGTAATAAGACTGTTTGATAATATTTTAGTGATCATGTCTAAATATTTGAGCAATAAGTAATTTTACCAAAAGTTACTTTTTGAAAAAAACTTATTTTACTTATAATGACAACACCATTTTTCTATCATGATAAATAGTTCTTAAATTTTAGAGTTTAAACATTTATTATATAAGTTTTTATCAACCCCCTAAGTTTATAATCATTAATAACTTATTCAGGCATTATGAGTGGTTGGGAGGATCTCAATACACACTCAACAGGGGCGGAGCCACATGGGGTCCAGGGGGGCTTCGGCGCCCCTTGAAAATTTGAAAAAAAAAATAACCCTATTATATTACTAGGGGTGTAGCCTGGTTGAGGGGTGGAGCCAGGAGGGAACGCGGGACTCTAGCCCACCCTAAACTTCTAAAAAAAAAATTCTCTACAAACGGATACATACAGATGCGATGGCCTTGACCCTCAAGAAACAAATTTCGGGGACTATGCTCCCCAAACCCCCATTCTTAGCCCCCGGCAAGAGAATCCTGGCTCCACTCCTGCACTCAACCCCATCTTAAACGGGTAAATTTAAATTGCTCGCATATATGCCCAATTATTTTAAGGCTTATGAATAGGCTGGAGAGCTGGAGTGCTCCATTTGTGCCTAAACGAATCATCCGCCCTTGTAGGGGCACCCTTTGTTGGTGTGGAATCCATCCATTTGTAGGTGATGTTTTGGCCTGTTCATCTGAAATTGGTACTCGAGGGACATTTTAATACAAATATTCTTGATATTGACAAAATTTCCATTGATTTTAAACGGAATTGTAGATTTCTCTTCCTACGGAGATTCAGGTGAGGGAGGAGCTGTGAAGAAGAGTACTGGGAGGGGACAACGGGGTGCTAGAGTCACCGTTAAACTTTTGAGATTTTTTTTAAAAATTTACACTATATATTATGTAATTTAAGAACACATTAGATATGAGGCAAGGCAAGGGACAGATATCCCTTGAACTTTGATTAAAAAAAGTTTAATATTTATATTATTTAATATAAGAGGTCACAGTCATAAGCAAAGGGAGCAGCTGTCCCGTTACTTTGAAAAATAATATGTTATTTACCAAAGGAAAAAAAATATAAAAAAAATTCAAAGACTACGCCCTCAGGGATAGGACAAAACCGTTGGGCCCACTTAGAGAGCCCCTTTGATCGCCATTTTAACCCTAGTATATTTTTTTTTAACTTTGATGATTATTATTTTTTAAACAAATCAAGATTACATGGTTGAACTTAAGGGTTAATGAATCTTAACCACAATTAAGGAGTGTCAAAAGGGTCAATCCAAATGGATGAGAATTGAGAGCCAGATGGTTTATCACTTGGATCAAGAATATAACCCATAACCCGCCTCTAATCATTTTTCACAAACTTAATAATAATAATAATCTCTACTAATATGAAGAGAATTATACTGTTCAAAATGTTGATTGATAATTATGTTAATTCCAATAATGCCCTTTGACTTCAATCTATCTATTACTCTAATAATAAGAATATTTTGATGTAACTCGAATAACAAGAAGGGTTGTAAAGGGATGCAGATATTATTCGTATCGGGTTCGTATCCGAATCCGTTTAGTCGGATAATTATCCGGCGGAGTGGATTCGGATAGTAAAATACTATCCGTTTATAATCGGATACAGATTCGGATACTATTATATCCGATCCGATAAATATCCGTTCGATTATATAATATACATAAATAATATAGTTTAAATTTATAAAATTAATATAACCTTTAAAATATATTTTTTAAAATAAAAATTTATATATTTTTACATTTTTAAAATATTAATTTATATTTTTTAATATTTTAAAAAATTAATCAGATAATTTGGATACTATCCGAATCTGGATATTTTAATCGGAGTCGGAGTTAGTTAACATATTTCACTATCTGCTGGATATTTATTCGGATTCGGATATCCAGATATATAATCGGATACGAATTCGGATATACCAATATCCGCTCTGTTTACTGCCCTAATAACAAGAATGCTCCTTTTAAAAACAAAACTTTCATTGAATATTTGCTTAATTCGCAGACTACCCCAACTCATCTATAGTAGACTTGAAATTCTATATAATTTCATACTCTTCACTGTGGTTAAGATTCACCCACCCTTAGGGTTCACCCACTTATCCTTGATTTTTAAGAAAAAAATTAACCCTAAGAGTTAGTGAATTTTAACTAGGATTAAAAAAAGATTAATATTTTTTTTCTAAAAACTAAGGATAAGTGGGTGGACCATAGGGGTGAGTGAACTCTAGGGATAGGTGAATCTTAACCATAGTTAAGGGGTGTCAAAAGAGAGACATGGAACCCCTAGGGTTCACCTACTTATTCTTGGTTTTTAGGAAAAAAAAAATTAATTTTTTAAATCCTAGTTAAAATTCACTAACTCCTAGGGTCAATTTTTTTTTTTCATATTATTTTTCTAAAAACCAAAGATAGGTGGGTGAACCCTAGGGGTGGGTGACTCTTAACCATAGTTAAGGAGTGTTAAAAGGGATACATGATGACCTTAGTGGCATAACCGGACTCCTCGCTCTCTTGGTAAAACTCTCCAAAAGAAGAATGTCTCGCTAAGTTCCCGTCCACCCTCTTTCTTTACTATACCCAAAATGCTCCTAAAGTTTTTTGAGTATCAAAATGTTTCTACGTCATATTTCTATAACTAACGTGTCCCACACAATTTTTTTCATAAAAGATATCCAAAATGTCCCTCAATTATACCCAACATATATATATATATATATATATATATATATATATATATATATATATATATTTTCAAATGTCCTCACTAGGATCCTTCTTCCCAGTCTCTCCCCTCCCCTCTCTCTCACGTGCATAGCACGTGCTGCCCACTAATAATAATAATCTACTAACTATAATATAAAGAAATAATTCTTTTCTTTTTGCTCTCCAAACTTCAATCCCTCAAATCTCATAAGTTCTATTTTAGAGATGACATGTGGTTTTTCTCTTTAATCTCCACAGTTCAAATTTGAGACCCAATATTTTTTCCTAGTCCTCTTTATCTCCACTATTGTAGACTGACTCTTATCTCCAACTCTTACATGTTTGGGACCCACTATCTCATCCTAGAGCCCTATCTGTCTCCACTATTGTAGAGTTCTCTTATCTCTAACTCTTGGGTGTATTAATTTAAGTTTAATACTAAGAAATTTATGATTTTCCTATAAATGTTATTAAAATAATAATAAATTATTATTATAAAATTAATTAATTAATATAAATAATAGTGTATATCAAATAATAAAAAACTTATACTATTAAAAATAAAATTTATGAAATATTCTTAAAATATAGTACTTAATATTTAAATCAATAAATAATATTATTAAATTTTAGATATTCTTAATTATTATCGTGCATCGCACGGGGTCTCTGCTAATAATAATAATAATAATAATAGGTGCTAAACCTTATCCATCAAGCAACATTGTCTGCCCATCAAGAAAATCCTGGTTTATCACTTGGAGTCAGGTCGCCACGTGTCCACACCCCTTAACTGTGGTTAAGATTCACTCACCCCTAAAGTTCACCCACCTATTCTTGGCTTTTAGAAAAAAAAAAAAATTTTTTTTACTCTGGTTAAAATTCATTAACTCTCCTAGGGTTAAAAAAATCCAAAATTTTTTTTTCTAAAAATGAAGGATAGGCGGGTGAACCTTAGGGGTGAGTGAATCTTAACCACAATTAAGGGATGTCAATAAGGACACATGGCGATCTAGGGGCATAAACGAACTCAATGGATTCCGGTTACAACTTGAGAGTTGAGAGAATTTAGAGTCGCATCTAAATTCTAATTCATCACAAACCTCGATCCCTCAAGAAAATGGTGGCTTCACCCCGGAGGGGATGGGATGTCTATACTGTGGGAGAAGAGCGGGACATGGAGATGGATCGTATGGAAGACTCGGGGATTCGAAGCCATTCGTCATAGCCTTCGCGACGATATGCGGCGTTGTCCCTGGCGGCATCGGCTACGCTGTCATGCAACTCACTAGCTCCCGCAAGCCCACCTTCGCAACAACGCTCGCCCCAACTCCCTCGTAACACCAATAACCCTCTTATCTTTATCTGTTAGGGTTTCAAAATCAATTCCATTTCTTGGGTTTTATGATTATGAACGAAATGTACTTCATCATATTCCATTTCGTTCTTCCCTTTTTTCCCCTCAAAATGAATTCCCGTTCATTTTTCTAGGAAAATCAATAGAATTGAAGTTTGTAGTTCGACGATATGTTTGAAAGTTTAATTGCTTTTTTTTTTTCAACTTTATGTTGATAAATTAAAGTTATTGAGAACATGAATCGTTCTATATTAGATAATGAATGTGGTATAGATTGCATTATCTTTAAAAATATCTGACATATAATTTTAATTAAGTTTTGAATGATTTGCAAATCTTATTAGTTATTTTATAAGTTCGACAATCTCAAACCCCAATTTGAATGAGTTAATCTGTAGAGACCTATAATTTTTTTTTCTTGAAACTAATGCACATTGAATGAAAATATGGAGATTTTGCTTAAATATTGCAATTAATGTTAATTGATGTCCAAGAATGTTTAATTGATGTTAATTGATAATTAACTAGGTCTAAATATGTCTATGTAAAGTTTTAACTAAATTTATAACTTATAAGTATCGCATGATCAGTGGTTAAGGTTTAAAGCAAAGAAAATGGTCAAAATGGTCAAAATAGACAAAATTGCCTCTATCATAAGAGGGGTATTTTGGTCATTTTTCATCATCCAAAATTTATGAACATTTTAAGATAGATTCTATATGACCTAAAGTAAGTATGGTTCAAATTTCAGGTTAATCCGATAAGAATTGAGCTCTATAGAATTATTCAAAGTTCAGTGACAAAACTGTAAATATAATGAATAGTAACTACGTGAATAGTATTTTTAGAAATTCTAATCATTTTCCAACCCTAGTATTGCCTATATAAGGAGCTTAACTCATGGATTTTATGTATTCTATTATTCTTAAAATTATTAGAGAGAAAAAGGGAAGAAAAACCTATGGTTTCTCAAAGAGTTCTCTTTAGAAAAAATTTATTTTTGAGAGATCTAAGAGGGAAAATCAAAAGTTTTGCAAGGAGAAAAGCGTGAGAGCTTAGATCGAGCTCATTCGCAAGTGTAAGATCGTAGGGAAGCGATCAAGAGAGGTAAATAACTTTCCCTAGTTCTTAATTTTATGAATATTAATCTAAAGTATGAAACTAATGATAAGATTTATGTAAAGAATATGATTAATAAGAAGATCAAGAGATTTTGATCATCCTTCATGTAATGTCTTAATAAATGACGTAAATATGGATTTCTTTATTATCAATATGATAATCATTGATGTAAATAAGAAAAAAAAATATAAATTTTCAAGTAAGAAATAAGATCAAAGCATGTTATATTATATATATCCCTTATAAAAGATTCCCATGATTTTTTAGAGATGTGCTTTTTATGATTTTTATTATGTATATCAACAAGGGAAAAGAGAATGAAATTTATGGTGTATGTATGGATTGAGAATTGAAGAATGGATGGATTTATGGAGTTGAATGGAATATATGAAATAATTGAATGATGGATGTAGATTATTTGTGAGATTGGGGTTACATGTTAGTATGTTTTATGGATATAATCTATGAGAATTATGATTGATAAATTATATGATGTATTATGATATTGACCTCGATTAAAAAGAATCCTTGATATTTAAATTAGATTGTGAATTATGCATATTGAAAATAAATTGTGATTAAAGCCTGTTAAATTACTGGAAATATGAATGTTGTTATGTGTTTATTTTTATGTTGTTATACGTGATATATTATTGGGTAAAAGAATCTTTGATGAGAGTCTTGCGTGCCTAAGTCTAGTTAACATAGTGGTTATGATAAAATTTCCCATGACCCTTGACTGATAGTCGTAGGTATAATTTAACCAAGGGTATATTACTGTGCACTCACTCAAGATAATGAATATGTACAAGCATGATAAAAAAACAAGATTACAAGTATTAAACAAGTACACACGAAAGCGATGAATGCGTGATTGAGTTTTGCACTGCTCGAGTACCAACAAGCCTAAGATCAAGGTAAGACAAGCTGTATGTACCGGATAATATGTAGACAAGTCGTATACACCAGATAATGTATAAACAATTAACCGTATGCATCAGATAATGTGCAGACAAGTTGTATACACCGAATAATGTGTAAACCATGTGATACCTCGGTAAGTAGGGTATATGTTAATCTCTACCCAATATATGAGATAGAGTTATTTTAAGTTATTGCACAGTGCATGTTGATTGATTTATTCACGAAAAGAAAAGATAAGTCCGAAAAGTCAAGAAAATTGAGACAAGAAGGACAAGTTAAGAAAAGTAAGACAAGAAAGACAAGTCAAGTAATAAGACAAGCAAGATAAGTAAGAAAGATAAATACAAGTGAGCACATGAAAGAATTAAAAAGAAAATATATTTCTGCATTCTGATTTACGTATATAAACTGTAATTGAATTGTTAGTTGTATGCATTTACCGTTATGATATTGTTTACTATAGATTGTTATATACGCGGAATAACTTATTACTCAGCTGATAACTTTTGTTGTCGGCAGGTTCGAGATTTGATAATTGTGTACAGGAGCCTTGAGTTGAAGATGAGTACGTAATGAAGATCTTGCAGATGATCATCCTGAAGAGGAGCAAGATTTTGATGGATGATTTTACTATTATTTTAGTTTATTAGAAATTGTTTAAATTCCAGAGAGATTGTAATTGGTTTATTATGTTTTAGTTTTAATTTGAGATATTTAGATTTGATATGGTTAATTAAAGATTTGAGACTCACGAGGATGATTTAGATTATGTATGCTCAGTTTAGTTACAGATTTTAATTGATGTTCAGTTGAGGTATTAAATATTATTCAATTCAAGAAATTTTTAAGTTCTGATTTTGGTATGCCTTTAAAGCTCATTAAATAAATTGAGTCAAGTAAGTCACGTGCCAAAGTTCTTAATTCTCTTAGGGGGATTTTGAGGCGCGACATAATCCTATTAACTAGACAAATCGAATCTATAAATTAAATGACCGAGACTTACTAGTTGACTAAATGAGACATGAGATTTTAAGCAATCTAGATTATGCCCTAACTAAATCAAGCCTAAGAACTGGAAAATTGAGCTGGCAAAGTTAGCAGAATGTCATTAATGTCTTTAGTTCGCAAATCTAGTAGTTATTTTTAGTCTTCTATTACATTCTATTTTAGAGTCTACCCTAATATCTTTTGTATCACTTTTTTTCAGAATTTCTATTTTATATACAAATGTCGTTATTATTAGTCTGTATCCTTCTTCTTTTGTTATGGTAAGATGTAATGTGTCATCTTGAGGTGGAGCTTCAGGCCCAGAGATCAACTTCCCTATATATGTCGATTATATTATCTTCTTACAAGAAAAGAGAAAAAGTTGTTTCTCACATATCATTTGTTTTTAGTTTAACCCATGATAAGATTCCAACACTTTTACCTTTTATATGATGTCTCCTAGACATGACTCCACTTGTTAGATATAGAGCTAGTCATTTAATGGATTTGAATCCAATATTCTTCCATGAATTTTGCTTTTGCTATCCCAAAAGCTGGTTTTTTATTCATGTTTTCCTTGTCCTTGATATCAAACTCATGTACTCAACGGGGATCATAGTCAGACTACTAAGGCATCTTGGCATATGGTCTTCACATACTTTTCACTAAGTTGGTGTGCTTAGTTGACCCAACTATGACCATCTTCAACCAATTATCTATTTTAAGATATTATCTATTTTTGATGTATTTAGCTTGTTTTACCTGTTTGTTGAAGATCATGGTTGTCGTCATCATCTTGAGTAGGAAGATTTCCAGAGTGGAGGGTGTGTCTTTCGATGGTTTTAAAACTGGGAAAGAGGACATTAGGGTTTCACATCTACATTTTGCTGATGACACGCTCATCCCCTGTGACACATCTTGCAAACAATCGGTCTCCCTTTGGTGTCTGTTTCAATTCTTTGAAACTGTGTCATGTCTAAAAATAAATTTAAGCAAGAGTGAGATCGTGGGAGTGGGGGCGGTTCCTTATCTAGAAGAATTAACACTTGTTTAGGATGCATGTCGATTTCCTTGCCATCAGAATACCTAGGCATGCCCCTTGGATCTAGTTTTAAGTTTAGGACAGCTTGGGGTCCAGTGTTAGAGCATTTTCCAAACGGTTATCGAGTTTGAAATTGACTCTAACCAAAAGCACTCTTTTCAGCCTCTCAACTTACTTCATGTCTATCTTAACCATCCCTTGTCAATCACAGAGTAGCTTGATATGGTACCATCCCATGTCAATCACATTGCAAATGGACTTTTTATTGAATGAAAAGGTTGAAAAGAAAAAATATCATATGGTAGCATAGGAGCAAATGTGTTGACTTGTAAAATATGGGGAGCTGAATCTGAAATCGTTGGTGGAGGTGTGAATTAAGCCTTGTTGGAGAAATTACTTTGGAGATTTGAGCAGGAGAGAGAAAACCTATGGAGAAAAGTCATTGTGGCTAAGAATGGGGAGAAGTCTGATTGGGAATCTAGGTGGTGAAGGGAGACATGGTTCAGGGTTATGAAAGGTATTATGAGTATTCTATTGTTCCACCATCACATTATATAAAAAGAGGGCAACAGAGCAGAGGTTAAGTTTTGGGAGGACCTTTGGTGTGGCCCATTATATTCAAAAGGAAGATTTTGGTAACATCTTTCTTTTAGCTCTCAATGGACTAGCTTTAGTGGCTTAGTGTTATGAGTGAATTGCGGACGAGGTAGTGTGGTGTCCAGGCTGAGATGCAGGGTAAATGATTGGTAATTGGAGGACATGTCGAGACTATTGAGGTGGCTGCTTGATTTTCTCCCATAGCCCCAACTCAGTGATGCTAGGATTTGGTTTAGGATCAACAAGGAACAATTCATAATGAGATTACTTGTACTGGCTTTTTGGTCAGTGGTTTGTTCCCCATTTCATCATCGGATTGTCTGGAACCCCGGTGTTCCATAAAAGTTTTCCTTTTTTCTTTGAACTGTATCTAAATAAGACCCCAATTGTGTAGATGGCGGTGGATAGAGAATCTCTGTTATATTTTCCATCTTGAGGAGTCGTTGGTGGATCATATTCTTTTGCATTGTCACCTTTCTTCTGCTGATTGGAAAAGTTCATTTCTCAGTTGCGGGTGTGTTGGATCTTCCCTTCCTCCCTATTGGACTTCTTATCTTGTTGGTCTATGGTGAGTTTGGAGGACTCTTGATCTATTATTTGAGCTTGTCATTTGAGGGCCATTGTGTGGACTCTATTTAAAGAAAGAAATGCGAGTGTGTTCAAGAACTCCTCTGTAGAGCCTCAGAACTTTTGCCACGTATTGGGACCCGTGCCAAGGTATGAAGCCTTTGTAATCTTCTATTTCTATGAAATGAGAAATTTTGAACAACTCTAAGTGTTAAAAAGGTAGTATTCCGAAGTCGGATATGTCGAAAACCCGAGTTACTGAATCTTGATTTCGGACCAGTCAACTTTAAGGGAAATTCGATAAATAAATAAAGGAGAATTTGGAAATTCTAAAATGCCAAGAATGTCCTCCTTCGAAAGACAAATCCAACGCAAGTTGAATCGTCAAAATCGGGCAACCGAGTCAAAAGTGATGGCCGAATTACCAAAGTGTGGAAAAATAGGAACAACAAAATCTGAAGGGTGCGATCGATCGCATACAGGCAAAATGGGTCCCAAACTCTCAGGGGCCACATGCGATAGATGGATCCCCTGGTGCAATAGATCGCAAGGATCTGCGATCGATCGTAAGAGTGTGCGATCGATCGCATGCAGGGAGAAATCAGACCAGAAATGTTCGGGTTCATGTGCGATAGATCGCATCCAGGTGCGATCGATCGCAAGTACCTGCGATCGATCGTAGATAAGTGTGCGATCGATCGCATGCGGTAGCAGATTCCGGATTTGAGGGTCTTAAACCCTTTTCTTGTTTAGGGATCCTCATTTGAGGTAATTCTAACCTAGAGAGGAGAGAAAGAGGGGAGAAAGGAGAAGGAGATATTGGGGAAATCCTCCAATGTGGCTTTGATTGGAGATCAAGGGGGGTTCGAACTGGAAGATTTTCAAAGAAGAATCCTTCCTCAAGAAATTAGAGTTCCTCAAACCCAAAGAGGAATTCTTCCTCAAGTCGGAGCTCAGCATCAAGGGTGTTCTCTACTCTATTGAAGGTCGGTACCCTATACTAACCTTCTAGTTCACCTATTCTCCTTGTTTTTCTTTCATTTGATGATTTTCCCTAAATTTCTAAACAAGATAAGTAGAATGGATGGATGGATGGATGTTGGATGTGAATGGGCGATTGGATGCCGTGTGTTTGTTGAAATGAATGAAATGGGAAGGGCATTAGACCAATAACAAACGTACATGTATGCTATGAGCTTAACCCACCTAGAAATTCAAGATTTAGGTATTAACCATAATGCGCATACCAAGAGTTTGATGAAATGACTCATTGAAGAAGATGAGACTTTATTTTAGAAAATGTGTGTGTGAACTTCTTGATAGATTAACAGCTTATTGGTTTGATTTAATTATTGATCAATTGAAATGTTCTCGATATAATTGTCATACTTAATTGTACACGGTCCCACGAGCACGGCATGCATGACATGTTTTATCGGTATTCTTAAGAATGAGACTTAGAGGTGGGACATATCCTACGATATATTTCACTTCGCTTTTGACAAGGACAAGACATGCATCTCATAAAGAAGAGTCTCCCTTCCCTCGCAAGTGCAATTAGGAAGAAGGGTCTTCCTTCCCTCGCAAGTAGTTTACTTTTCCGAGCAAGCAAGCATGACATGACATGAACATTTAGGAAGAAGGGTCTCCCTTCCCTCACAAGTAGTTTATTTTCCGAGCAAGATACATGGCATGGCAAGCATGAGCATTTAGGAAGAAGGGTTTCCCTTCCCTCACAAGTAGTTTATTTTCCGAACAAGATACATGGCATGACAAACATGAGCATTTAGGAAGAAAGGTCACCCTTCCCTCATAAGTAGTTTACTTTTACGAGTAAGCAAGCATGGGATGACATGAGCATTTTAGGAAGAAGGGTCTCCATTCCCTCGCAAGTAGTTTAAATTCCAAGCAAGCACGCATGACATGACAAGTTCAACAAGAAGCAAGAAAGACAGACAAGACAAGCTTTCAAGCACGAAATGGTATTTTAAGTCAAGTCAAGTGCACGGCGTTTTCAAAGGTTTTATCGGATTTTATGAAATGCAAGCATGATTATAAATTGCTTATTTCCTTGTTATGATATTAATTGTTCCAACTTTACATATGTGAACTGCTTCCTGTTTTCTACACTGCTATGGTTTTGCCATGACTGTTGGTTAGCATTTGGTACACGCTGAGTATTCCATGCTCAGCCGTACATTTATGTCGGCTGGTTCTGAGGGAGCTGTTGCCCCATTCGATGTCTGTGCTCCTGGCCCATGGGTGGAGGAGGAGTATGTAGAGGAACCGGTGGAGGAACCTCCGGTAGAGGGCTACTATTAGGTAGTGGTTGTAGATTCTGAATGGATAGCTGTGGGTGAGCATGAGAGATTTATACCATGTGTTTTGGCGGGCATGTCCGCACTTTCTTTTTGATTTCACTTTTATATAAACTTGGATCATGTATATGTATATACACATAGAGGTTTTGGTTAAGTCTTCTGCTGTGCTTTATAGTTTACGTTTCCGCTATTATTGTACTCTATTGTGTATGCTCTAGGTCTTTTGCAGGTTATTTTGGTCAAGCAAGTCATGAAAGTCATGATTGGTCATCCAAGATTCACTTACTCCTAAGGTAGGTTTTGGGTCGCGACAGAAGTGGTATCAGAGCTTAGGCTTTAGGTGTTTAGGGTCACTTAGAATCTATCCACAGCTTGACAAGAGCATATGTCAGGAAACAAGTTAGGAAGGAAGTAAGTCGGAAGAGAGTCTTGATCCACGTGTAAGACTAAACTTTAGTCTTAGTCAAAATGGTTGCTTCATCCAAGTACAAGTCTTAGGAACGCTAGAACACCAAAGTATATTTTATAAATACACCGATGATTGTGATGCGATGGGTACAAGTATTATTATACTATAAAATTAATACAAGTTGAATTGTTGTGAAATGGAATTGTGATAAATTGTGGTTTCATGTTAGACTCATGTGGTGCTATTGTTCCCAGGACTTTAGTCATGAGGCGGGGCACACGGGGTCGTGGACCTCTCCCAGGTCTTAGGCTCTATAACTGAGACACTCGCCATACTGGCGGCTTGGCAGGCTATACTATCGTCAGCGGCACCTACTCCACCGCCCGTAGCTCCAGTACATCGTACAACTGGAGTTGAGGCATTCAGGAGATTGAGGCCTCCATCTTTCCATGGGAGTGTGGACGCTCTTGCGGCGGAGGCTTGGATCCTCCAAGTGAAGAAGATATTTACGGTTCTCTCCCCAACAGAGGAAGAGAAAGTAGCATGGGCTATTTTTATGCTAGAGGGCGAGGCCCACCATTGGTGGTTATCCGCATTAAGGACGCGAGATTTGACCATGCAGGGTCAACCTTGGACTTGGGAGGAGTTCAAGGAGACTTTTTATAAGAAATATTTTCCGATTGGAGTACGGAAAAAGAAGGGAAGAGAGTTCATCAACCTAGAGCAAGGTTCGATGACTGTGGCCGCTTATGAGGCTATGTTCTCGGAGCTATCATGCTTCGTGACTCACATGGTAGCCACCGAGGCAATGAAGGCGAGAAGGTTTGAGCAAGGGCTCAAGGACGTTATCATGGAGAAGGTTTCGGTTTTCAGACATGCTACCTACCCTGAGGTAGTAGATAAAGCCTTATTGGTAGAGGCGAATTCCGAGGCTGTGTCCAAGAAGAGGGAGTTGGCGAGAGGCCAACCTAGTAGTTCAGCACCTCCAGAGAGGCGGGCTCGTACCGGCCCTTATCAGTACACGTGGCCAGCACCACCGATAAGGCCATCTTATGCGCCTCCAGTTCCATGGTAGTACGTGCCTCAGGCACCATGACCTCAGGCTCTTCTGGCCCCATGGCCAGTTGCACCTCAGATGGTGAGGTACGCTTCACCTCCGGCCCCTCCGACCTACACCTATGAGGTCTGCACTTCATGCGGCCGAAGGCATCAGGCAGGAGATTGCCGAAGAGCATCGGGTAGATGTTATCATTGCGGTCGCCAGGGCCATATGATCAGGGATTGCCCTACTTGGCATTTACCAGGCTAGTCTTAGGGGATTAGGCCCCCAGCACGCCCAGCAGGATCATACCAGGCGTCCTCTCAGCCTGCACGTTCTGCACCTCCACCTCACCAGGTGAACCAGGGGCGAGTTTTTGCCTTGACAGAGGGTGATGCACTTGCATCTGACGATGTAGTGCAAGGTACGCAGTTGTAGTTTATTTAATTTTCCTTAAATTTTTGTTATGGATTATTCGATTGTGTACATATATGGCATGTTATATATATATATACCTGTATGTATACGCTGTTGATGCATGGATTGACTTAGCTAGCTAAAATTTCAGGATCCTTACTAGTCAATGAGTGCTTGGCTCGAGTGTTGATTGATACTGGGTCTACTCATTCATTTGTCTCGCCGAGTTTTTCAGAAGGCTTTTCTGTGGAGCCTAGTCAGCTAGAACAGGAGTTGGCCATTTCGACTCCTCTTGGCAAAACAGTATTGGCGGATAAAGTGTATAGAAACAGTGTGGTTTAAGTGGGGAGCCACGAGTTGGCAGTTGATCTAATCATCCTCGGATTTCAAGAGTTTGATGTTATATTGGGAATGGATTGGTTAGCAGCGCATCATGGGCATGTAGCTTGCTTTGAGAAAATGGTACTGTAAACACCCCATTTTTACACCCCTCAATCCCTTGGGTTTTTTTTTTTTAAATCTCATTTACTTCTAATTTTAAATTTAAATTTAAATTTTATTTTATTTCTTTTTTTATGCGAGCTTGGGGAGTTTTGAGATTGAGAGTAAAATTTCCATAATCCCAAGCCCATCTCTTAATCCATTTCATCAAATTCAAAATCCAAATCTAAAAACCCCAAAATCCATACCCTGTTTAAAGCCCAAGGCCCATACCTAACTCTATATAAGCATGAGATAGGTTTCGTTTAAAAAAAACTAAGGAAAGGCTCAGTCTCATTTGGATTGAGAGCCTCCCTTCTTCCTGATCCCTTCTCCTTCATCCATTCCCGCCAGCGACCAAAAAACCTCTTAGTTCTCCATCTTCTCCAACAAGCTAAACCGGCACAACTGCTGCTCCTCAGTTTCGGCTCTTTAGAAGAAAATTGTTTCCTCCCGATCGCTTCTCTCCTCTCAGGTAAACACTCGATCTCTCCCTTGTTCCAGTTCTCTGTGGCTTAGATCTAGAAATTCTAGATCTAGTTTTTCTAGTTC
Source organism: Tetracentron sinense (assembly GCA_015143295.1). Classification (NCBI taxonomy): domain Eukaryota; kingdom Viridiplantae; phylum Streptophyta; class Magnoliopsida; order Trochodendrales; family Trochodendraceae; genus Tetracentron; species Tetracentron sinense. The sequence continues at coordinate 2,916,451 of CM026567.1, read as the reverse complement.
TCACCTGAGTTCTCCCACTCATCTAATCTGGCCAGCAGCTCGTCTCGGCTTCAATCTGTTTTGATCATAATTTCTGCCAAACCAGCTCCATAGCCGGTCAGATTTCCGGTATTTTTTTTCAGGAAGATTTATCTCCACCATCATTTTCATCTCCGGCGAGATCGCACTGCCGGCAGCAACTTCCTCTTCCCTCTCATCTTCTCCTCCAATCTTAGTTTCAACCATCATCTGGTTTGTACTTGAGGTATTTCCCAGTCCCTTTCTCTAGTTTCAATCCTCCATTTCATTAGATCTAGAATTCCAGATCTGAGGTTTTCTCCTCTTACTCTATCCCATTACCCTTTTGATTGTTGATTTCTGGTTTTTTATTTATTATTTTTGTGATTTGATCGGTTGGAGTGGGGATGTCCACAACACCCCAATTCTCTCTGTATGAATTGTATCCAGCCAGCCCTTGTTTCCTTTGGTCCTGGTTGGATTTGGCTGTAGATTTAGACTTCTAAATGTGGATTTCCAGATTTAGATTGTTAAATCCATGTACGTATAACTTCTCTTATTGTGAGTATTTTTCAGTCCATGACTAACCTTGGTAATTTTCCTTGATCCAGATTTCATTTTCAAAGGAGAAAAAAAAGAGACCAGCAGCTATGCTTGTGATCCAATCTTCTATTCTATTTTTTTTTTTACTATATATATATATATATATATATATATATTTATTCTGGATTTGTATATTTGAGTGATTGAGAGGGAAGGTTTCTGTCCGTGTTCTTCTCTCGGTTCAATGGAGCAGCTGTTGCCATTACCTTAGTCCTTCATCATCATTGATTTCCAAGCCGCGCAGGTATGTTCCTTGTCTCCGATTTATTTCGCTGGTTTGTTTATTTGAGTTTAAATTTGAGGGAAACTTGGTTGATGTGCTAAAGTCAATTGACCAATTTAGAATGATCAATCGGCTTTAGCACATTAGCTTTAATTATATGATCCTTTGTATAGTTTAGCTTTAATTGGTTTTACTTGTAATTTAATCTGTATCTCTCTCGACCATTGTGAATGTGGAGAAAATGAAGGTCATTGGGTTTAAACCAGACCCTATTTTTATGGGCCTAACTGGTTTAGGCCCAGCTAGCCCGACTCACAATTTGGCTTTATTTATAATTTACTCCATGTATGTACTCTTTTTGCGTACCTTGGGCACTTAGGTTAGTTTTTGACTAGTTAAACTTGCCAAAATTAAAACAAACAAAAAAATAAAAAAATACAAAATAACAAAAACATTCAAAAAATCTAAAATGAAAAAGGACTTACCTTAATAAATGAACGCCCCCTAGAGCTCCCCCACGAGCACCTAGCTACGCAACCATCTCTTGGAATGAGATTCATAAATCTCAATTCTACATCCCCCCAACTCAAACACGAGTTGGAAGTGACCACACTCCGAAACGAGTATAAAAACAATCACAAACCCCGAACTACTATTAGGGTCTGATTTCGACTAACCGGATAAGTAGGCAGCCCAAACCAGGGTTCGACCCCAACCAAAGATAAAATTTTTACACCCCATATTGATTTGTGTTTGATTAGCAAAATTAATAATTTTATAGGAAATTTTAAGTGATTTTAAATGTTTGGCTTAGACCCAATGAGTATGTTACTATCATTGGATGGAGGTCCTGGGGTGCCTAACCCCTTCCCCAGGACCTAAATGGATCTCTTACCTAGACTACTCTGGACCGTAGACCCCTTATTTTGGATTTATCTTGGGATCCTACTTCCCCTAAGTAGGTGGTGACTCTTAGAATAAATTTAGCGTTATTCTTCTACTCTCGGACCTTATCTCGACACTTAGAGATGAGAGGGGAGGAAAGACGGTAAATTTAGGTGTTTACAGGTACTCTTCAAGCCGGTAGAAGGAAAATCGTTTCACTTTCGAGGGTTGAAAAGTAGAGGTATTGCTCGCTTTGCGGCGTTGAGTTTAGCGAACCCCGACGCAAAGGACTATTCAACTATTCTGGTCGTGAGTGAATTCCTAGATGTGTTTCCAGAGGAGTTGCCAGGATTACCTCCAGATAGGGAGATTGAGTTTGTGATCGAGCTTGCGCCAGGCACAGCTCCTATTTTCAGGGCTCCGTATAGAATGGCCCCGATTGAACTCAAGGAGTTGAAGACACAGTTGGAGGAATTGCAAGGCCTTGGTTTCATTCGATCAAGTGTCTCACCGTGGGGTGCCCCAGTGTTATTTGTTAAGAAGAAGGACGGCTCGATGCGGATGTGCGTCGATTACCGGCAATTGAACAAAGTCACTATAAAGAATAGGTTTCCATTGCCTAGGATTGATGACTTGTTCGATCAGTTGAAAGAAGCGAGATTTTTCTCAAAGATAGATCTTCGGTTGGGTTATCACCAGTTGAACATTAAGGCGGAAGATGTTCCCAAAATTGCTTTTCGAACTTGATACGGACACTACGAGTTCTTGGTGATGCCTTTTGGTCTCACAAATGCGCTGGCAGCCTTTATGGATTTAATGAACCGGGTGTTCCAGCCATGTCTTGATCGATGTGTGATCGTGTTTATCGATGGCATCTTGATATATTCGCAGACACGGGAAGATCACATGTGAGACCTTCGTCTTGCTTTGGGAATGCTGAGAGAGCATAAGCTATACGCCAAACTTAGCAAGTGTGAGTTTTGGTTGGAAGAGGTGGCATTCCTAGGCCATGTTGTATCCGCGGAAAGCATATCGGTGGATCCGAAGAAGATAGAGGTAGCCCTGAGTTGGGCGAGGCCCAAAAGTGTCACAGAGATACGCAGTTTCCTTGGGTTGGCAGGCTACTACAGGAGATTTGTAGAGGGTTTCTCCAGCCTTGTGGCACCGCTCACTTATTTGACAAGGAAGAATGCGAAGTTCATGTGGAGCGATAAGTGCGAGATCAGTTTCACGGAACTGAAGAAGAGGCTTACCATGGCCCCCGTCCTTACAGTGCCATCCGGACATGGTGGTTATGAGGTGTACAGTGATGCCTCGCATGTTGGACTTGGGTGTGTGCTCATGCAACACAAGAAAGTCATTGCCTATGCATCGAGGCAATTGAAAGAGCATGAAAAGAATTATCTCACGCACAACTTGGAGCTTGCAGTGGTCGTGTTTGCACTCAAGATTTGGCGCCATTACCTTTATGGGGTAGAGTTCTATGTGTTCACGGATCACAAGAGTCTCAAGTATCTCTTTTCCCAAAAGGAGCTGAATCTAAGGCAACGACGTTGGATGAAATTCTTGAAAGACTATGAATGCACCATCCAATACCACCCGGGCAAAGCAAACGTGGTAGCAGACGCTTTGAGTAGAAGACCTTCGGGTTTATTGGCACACATGTTGGTACAAGAATGGAAGTTATTGGAAAACTTGGCTAATCTGGACATCAGTGTGAATGATACTATCCGTGGTCCTGTTTTGGCAAATGTAATGGTTCGGCCGTATATTATAGATTTGATCCAAGAGTATCAAGCTATGGATGCTGACTTGTTGACTTACCGGGACAAGGAAGTTGCCAAGGGTAGTGATGACTTTTCTCTCACTAGTCGAGGTGCTATTACGTTTAAAGGAAGGCTATGAGTTCCGACCAATGCAGATCTTCGACGAAAGATCATGGATGAAGCACATCGTTCGAAGTACACAGTACATCCTGGGGGTATAAAGATGTACCGGAACCTTAAGAGTCACTTTTGGTGGCGGAATATGAAGAGGGATGTTGCGGAATATGTGGCACGGTGCTTGGTGTGCCAACAGGTGAAAGCAGAACACATGCGACCGGGAGGTCTATTGCAGTCTCTTCCTATTCCCGAGTGGAAATTGGAGAACATATCCATGGATTTCATAGTTGGCTTGCCAAAGACGGCAAGGGGCTCAGATGTGATATGGGTAGTAGTGGATCGTTTGACAAAGTCCGCTCATTTTCTACCCTACTGAACTACTTGCAACTCTAGCCAGTTGGCCGCGCTATACATCAAGGAAGTGGTTAGGTTACACGGAGTGCCAGTCAGTATTGTGTCGGATCGGGATACGAGATTTACATCCAGGTTCTGGAAAAGCTTTCAGGAAGCTATGGGCTCCCGACTTGATTTCAGCACCGCTTTTCATCCACAAACGGATGGACAAACCGAGAGAGTGAACCAAGTTATCGAAGACATGCTTCGAGCTTGTATGCTGGATTTCAAAGGCAGTGGGAAGAGCACTTGCCTTTGGTAGAGTTTGCCTACATCAATAGCTATTAGGCGAGTATCCAAATGGCTCATTTCGAGGCTTTGTATGGGCGAAGTTGCAGGTCTCCTCTCTACTGGGAGGAGGTAGGAGAAATAAAAGTACTTGGTCCGGAGTTGATCGAGCAAACCGCGAATATAGTTAAGATCATCCGGGATCGGTTGAAAACCGCCCAAGATCGTCAAAAAAGCTATGTTGACACTCACCGTAGGGACTTGGAATTCCAAGTAGGGGATCAAGTCTTTGTGAATGTATCTCCTAGCAAGGGGAACATGAGATTTGGCAAGAGAGGCAAGCTTAGTCGTCGGTATGTTGGGCCCTTTGAGATTATCACGTGAGTTGGTGAAGTTGCTTACAGAGTAGCTCTTCCACCTCACATGGCCGTAGTTCACAATGTTTTCCATATATCTATGCTTTAGAAGTACATTGCGGACCCTTCGCATGTCATAGACTTGGAACCGTTGGAAATCTGAGAGGATCTCACTTTGATTAAAAAGCTGGTTCATATATTGGACCGTAGAAATCAAGTGCTTCGCAACAAGACTATTCCATTAGTGTTCGTTCAGTGGCAACATCATGCTCAGGAAGAGGCCACATGGGAACGTGAAGCCAAAGTCAAAGTGAAATACCCGGAGTTATTTAAATAGGTTTTGTTTATGCTATGCAATGATGTTTTGGGACTTGTAATGCATGTGTTGTCCAAATTTCGGGGACGAAATTTTTATAAGGGGGGAGGATGTAGAGCCCCAGAACTTTTGCCATGTATTGGGACCCGTGCCAAGGTATGAAGCCTTTGTAATCTTCTATTTCTATGAAATGAGAAATTTTGAACAACTCTAAGTGTTAAAAAGATAGTATTCCTAAGTCGGATATGTCGAAAACCCGAGTTACTGAATCTCGATTTCGTACTAGTCAACTTTAAGGGCAATTCGGTAAATAAATAAAGGAGAATTTAGAAATTCTAAAATGCCAGGAATGTCCTCCTTCGAAAGACGAATCCAACGCAAGTTGAATCGTCAAAATCGGGCAACCAAGTCAAAAGTGATGGCCGAATTACCAAAGTGTGAAAAAATAGGAGAAAAACAACAAAATCTGAAGGGTGCGATCGATCGCAAGTCAGGTGCGATCGATCGCATATAGGCAAAATGGGTCCCAAACTCTCGGGGCCACATGTGATAGATGGATCCCCAGGTGCGATAGATCGTAGGGATCTACGTTCGATCGCAAGAGTGTGCGATCGATCGCATGCATGGGGAAATCAGACCAGAAATGTTCGGGTTCATGTGCGATAGATCGCATCCAGGTGCGATCGATCGCAGATAAGTGTGCGATCGATCGCATGCGGTAGCAGATTCCGGATTTGAGGGTCTTAAACCCTTTTCTTGTTTAGGGATCCTCATTTGAGGTAATTCTAATCTAGAGAGGAGAGAAAGAGGGGAGAAATGAGAAGGAGATAATGGGGAAATCCTCCAATGTGGCTTTGATTGGAGATCAAGGGGGGTTCGAACTGGAAGATTTTCAAAGAAGAATCCTTCCTCAAGCAATTAGAGTTCCTCAAACCCAAAGAGGGATTCTTCCTCAAGTCGGAGCTCCGCATCAAGGTTGTTCTCCACTGTATTGAAGGTTGGTACCCTATACTAACCTTCTAGTTCACCTATTCTCCTTGTTTTTCTTTCATTTGATGATTTTCCCTAAATTTCTAAATAAGATAAGGAGAATGGATGGATGGATGGATGTTGGATGTGAATGGGCGATTGGATGCCGTGTGTTTGTTGAAATGAATGAAATGGGAAGGGCATTGGACCAATAACAAACGTACATGTATGCTATGAGCTTAACCAACCTAGAAATTCAAGATTTAGGTATTAACCATAATGCGCATACCAAGTGTTTGATGAAATGACTCATTGAAGAAGATGAGGCTTTATTTTAGAAAATGTGTGTGTGAACTTCTTGATAGATTAACAGCTTATTGGTTTGATTTAATTATTGATCAATTGAAATGTTCTCGATACAATTGTCATACTTAATTGTACACGGTCCCACGAGCACGGTATGCATGACATGTTTTATCGGTATTCTTAAGAACGAGACTTAGAGGTGGGACATATCCTACGATATGTTTCACTTCACTTTTGACAAGGACAAGACATGCATCTCATAAAGAAGGGTCTCCCTTCCCTCACAAGTGCAATTAGGAAGAAGGGTCTCCCTTCCCTCGCAAGTAGTTTACTTTTTCGAGCAAGCAAGCATGACATGACATGAACATTTAGGAAGAAGGGTCTCCCTTCTCTCACAAGTAGTTTATTTTCCGAGCAAAATACATGGCATGACAAGCATGAGCATTTAGAAAGAAGGGTTTCCCTTCCCTCACAAGTAGTTTATTTTCCGAGCAAGATACATGGCATGGCAAGCATGAATATTTAGGAAGAAGGGTCACCCTTCCCTCACAAGTAGTTTACTTTTACGAGCAAGCAAGCATGACATGACATGAGCATTTTAGGAAGAAGGGTCTCCCTTGCCTCGCAAGTAGTTTAAATTCCAAGCAAGCACGCATGACATGCATGACATGACAAGTTCAATAAGAAGCAAGAAAGACAGACAAGACAAGCTTTCAAGCACGAAAATTGTATTTTAAGTCAAGTCAAGTGCACGGTGTTTTCAAGGGTTTTATTGGATTTTATGAAATGCAAGCATGATTATAAATTGCTTATTTCCTTGTTATGATATTAATTGTTCCCACTTTACACATGTGAACTGCTTCCTGTTTTCTACATTGCTATGGTTTTGCCATGACTGTTGGTTAGCATTTGGTACACGCTGAGTATTCCATGCTCAGCCATACTTTATGTCGGCAGGTTCTAAGGGAGCTGCTGCCCCATTCGATGTCTGTGCTCCTGGCCCATGGGTGGAGGAGGAGTATTTAGAGGAACCGGTGGAGGAACCTCCGGTAGAGGGTTACTATTAGGTAGTGGTTGTAGATTCTGAGTGGATAGTTGTAGGTGAGCATGAGAGATTTACACCATGTGTTTTGGCGGGCATGTCCGCACTTTCTTTTTGATTTCACTCTTGTATAAACTTGGATCATGTATGTGTATATACACATAGAGGTTTTGGTTAAGTCTTTCACTGTGCTTTATAGTTTACGTTTCCGCTATTATTATCCTCTATTGTGTATGCTCTAGGTCTTTTGCAGGTTATTTTGGTCAAGCAAGTCATGATTGGTCATCCAAGATTCACTCTAACTCCTAGGGTGGGTTTTGGGTCGCGACATCCTCCTCCTTAGCACTTCTATGCTTGAGCGTTAGATAACGATCTTATTTTCAATAATGAAAGAAAGGAATTTCTTATTCACTGAACTGAGGCATTTGCTCTTTTGAAGCTCTGTCCAATTATCACCTATCATCTCATTGAATATTTGATTGACTAGTATTATTTTTGAGTTCCATTCATAGGGAGATGGAGGACTTGGTTGGCTTTATATAAAGTTTCTCCGTACTAGTTGGGTACTTGTTTAATTAGACTGAGGCATTCGCTCTTTTGAAGCTCTGTACAATTATCACCTATCATCTCATTGAATATTTGATTGATTAGTATTATTTTTGGGTTCCATTCATAGGGAGATGGAGGACTTGGTTGGCTTTGTATAAAGTTTCTCTGTACTAGTTGGGTACTTCTTTTATTAGTCCTTATAGAGGTTAGGGAGGGCTTTTCTTTTGTTCTGTTTTTGTTCCGTTTTATTTTGCTGCACCTAATTGAGTTCACTCTCTTGTGAACTCAATATGTACCTTCTCCCATACTTGTTTGATATATATAATTTCAATATTGTACAGGCCCATTACATTTGGGTGAGAGCTAGATTTTGGCAGGATAATAGGTGCACATTGGTATGTTGACGTGCTCTTCCCAAGATTGTACAACAGTACAAGGCTAGCTACTTCAAAGGAGGCTTTGGTTAGGGCCCTTTTTGGGAGGTGGAATGGGGATATAATTTGGAATCCTAGTTTCATAAGGAGTTCAGATATAAAGAGTTGAAGGAGTGCGACACTCCTTTTGAGAAGTTGAATGATGCTGAAGTATGTGTATAGGGAAGATCATTGCTCTTGGAGAGGTAATTGAAAAGGGGTATTCACTGTTAAAGATTTTTATAGTTCCCTTTTGGAGGAAGTGGAGTATGTCGAGAAGCCCCGATTTCTAAAGATTTGGAAGGCCCAGTTTCTCCTAAGTTGATAGCTTTTTATGTGGATGGCAATTTTGGATAAACTCCATGCAGGGGCGGAGCTAGGATTTTTTGCCAGGGAGCTAATGGTGAGGTGTGGGGGATCGGGGCGTAGCCCCCGAAAAAAAAAAATAGTGCCAAGTTTAATTGTGGGTCATCTCTTCTCTTTGCCCGTTAGTAAAGAATATAGTTTTGAGTAGTAATGATTAGCGGACCCGTTGCTTAACTTACCGTCATGTCCTCGTATCTTTTTTAAACACTCCTTTAACCCTGGTTAAGCTTATCAAAATTAAATTTAAGATTTTTATTGTTTTTTTCTTCTAAAATAACTCTAAGGGTGTGTGACTCTTAACCACAATTGGTGAGTGTTAAAGAGGGGTGTGGACCAATGAGGACCCACCATTTCATTACATGATGGAAAACACCGATAATTTAAGTATTTTCATATGCCTACGCCATCTTAAGTTAAATTATATAAATATAATTTTTTTTTTCTTCTCAAAATTTTCAGGGGGTGCTTAGATCCCCCACCACCACCCGGCTTTGCCCTTGCTCCTAGGCTACACCCACATTACAGTATACAAAAAAAAAATTCCAAAAGTTGAAGGGGGGCTTCAGCCCCCCTGGGCCCCATGTGGCTCCGCCCCTGACTCCATGCTATAGATCTCCTTAGAAATCGGGTTTTGCAGATCCTGAACAGCTGTTGCATATTGCCGAAAGGTGGAAAACGATGTGAATCATCTCGGTTGCTTGGCTTGTCTAGAGCTTTTTTTTTTCCCTGTTTGGACTGTCTTGGGTGTCTCCAGACCTGATTTTCTCCTGGGCTGGCCCAAAGGCCCTTTTGGCAAAAGGTAAAAATTTTATGGAATATGTTGTCATATGCAATGTGTTGAGGCGGAAGTAATGGAGTAGTAGAATCTTCAAGGATTCTGAGTACTTGCTGCCTAAGTTTTGCTTATCCATAGCACAGGGTGGTCCTTGTGCAAATGGATGCGAACCCTCCTAGAGTTATTGGATATCATCAGATGCTTTATTTTTGTGCATAATTGGAGTCAGATTTAAGGATCATAATTTAGATTTGTTGCTTCTGTTTTTGAGGGGGGGTTGTTATTGGTAGCTGTTCACGGCGCTCACTAGAATAGTGTCAGTTAGGGGCGGTAATTCTGAATCGACCCATTAACCTGCCTATACCTGTCAACAGTTTCATGGGTTATGGTGACTGGTCAGGTTTGGGGCCCATGGATTTTATTCAGAGAGCAGTTTCTTCAACCCATTTATAATTGGGTTGCATTGGTGTCGGGCTTCTTTGATCCGACGGATCATCATACCTAGTTAGTTAAATGAGATATTAACAATTAAATTAAGTTTAATGATTAATATAAGTTAAAATATCATTGTCTATTTATTTAATTGTTACTAGCGGGTGGCACGTGCGATGCATGTGAGAGTGAAGATTGAACTCTCCCGTTCAATCACAATTGGCAGAAAGAAGAGAGATTGGGTGGGCGTTAGATAAGGGGATATATTTTAAGGGTGGTGCTATGTGCACCCCAACTTTTACTGAAAAACACCAATTTTAAAAAAAAATCAATTAAATATAAAATAAATCTAAAAAGACAAAATTGACCTCTTCTCCTTCTTCCTCGCCGTTTCCAAACCAAAACCCAAAATAAGGCTTGGGTTGATTTCTCTTCAGAGATTCTTCGTGAAGAAAAATTAAAAGAACCATTTTAGATTTTTCATTATTCTTTGCAAGAAATAAATATCAATGTACCAGCAGCAATGAAGGAGAGGGGGGCTAGGGTGGGTGGAAGAATTACTCTCTTATCTTTCTTCTCCTTTCTTAGAAACTGCTTCTCCTTTCCTACAATCCTTGTCTCAGGTTATTAAAACCCAAGGCTTTGGCTTCGCCATCATGTGTCTAGATCTTGAAGCGTAAAAGTCAGATCCCTTTTGCATTTGGTTAGCTTCTTCTGACTAAAGGAGCAAGCACATATATCCGTATAGAAGGTTGTTCAGGAGCATGATGTGGGATCACGAACGGGGCAAAAAAGATTAGAAATTTTTAGTATCTTGCAAGGATCCATCTCTGTCACACTAGCTACACTAGCTTTGTATATAGTTTCTGACCAAAAATGGCTTGCAATGGGAAGCTTGGAAACCTCTTCAATCATTCACCAAGAAAAGAAATCAACACGCACATACACTCGGATTAGCAGAGGCCTTTTTCGTGTTTTTAGGTTGGATATGATAATGAGGGAAGAAGTAGGAGAAATGGCAGTTTTGCCTTTTAATTTTTTTATTTTATATTTAATTGATTTTTTTTTGTAAGTTTGGTGTTTTTCGGTAAAAGTAGGTGTGCGCGTAGCACCACCCTATTTTAATTGAGGGATCGTGCTCTATCCGAGTGCTATATAAAATAAATACAGTTATTAAGTTATGTGTTATCTTTAAGAGTTTTAAAATTTTAAAACTCAATCAAAGCCTCAGCCCACCAATTCTTACTTTAAGAGATTTAAAAAATAAAAATTCAATCACGCCTCAACTATGAAGTTATTTATTTTAAGAGTTTTAAAATTTTAAAACTCAATCAACACCTCAGCCCACCATTTCTCACTTTAAGAGATTTAAAAAATAAAAATTCAATCCGCCTCAACCCTCCAATTCTCATTATAGTAGTAGAGAAGATTTGCTTCAACTGGTTATGTAGGTCTGTTAGGGTTGAGGGGTTGTTTATTAGGTTTAATTCGGGTTTGCCTCTTCAACTCGTTTGTAATGGGTCATATTGGGTTGAAGGTTTGTTCTCTGTGACTACTGCACTCAGGTTGACCCACACCCACCTGACATAATCCGTTACTACCTCTAGTGGTAGTGTCACTCTACAAATGTTTTGTCTTGGTTTATATTCTTAAATTTTCACGATTATCTCAGCCCTTGATTATGCTTTAATTAGCAGGATCATATTTATGCATTAGGCAGAACACTGTAAATCCATCTTTGGAAATAGCAAGACCAGCATGCATTTAACAATGGCTGCTTATAAATCTGTCATCTCAAACCATGTATGACTTGAGACTGATTGTTGATATTGCCATAACATCCACAGCAAGGTACTAAATGCTGTTTTCTATTATTCTGAAGCTATTCACCCTGAATTGTTTTTGTGGGTCCAGCCATTCTCCTTGTTTATGCACATCTCTTCCTTCCATCCTCATGTTGTGCATATATTTGGTTTTAATAGCAGATTTTCATCATGTTTAATTTTTATTTGTTCAGCAAAGGATGGTTTCTGTTAGAAACCCGGATATGGAATTCAAGCGTGTGTATGTTTTCTTTGTGCACCCTTAGAAGATTTACTTATTGATTTGTGAATCAGATGATGGGGAAAGTTAATCGAGAGAGGCTTGCGGAATATCCCAGGTAGCTACAGTGGAAAGAGGACACAAATGACCCCTATGTAGCCGCTTTAAGAGGAGAGACGTTGACTAGAAACCCTTATGTGAGGATTCAGCCGATGCCAAAGCAAAGCAACACTGAAGCTGACAAGGAACAATAGAAGTTAGTAGGGAACAGAATGTGAATCTTTTGTTTTTATGTTAAATGTCCTGGGACAAAAACATCTCAAATTTAATCTTACTGGATGTGATGCAATCTTAAGGATATGACTAGTTATTATGAAAGCTTTCCTTTCTCTACCAAGTTGATGGTTAAGGAACTAGATTCGATATTTCATTCTGAGCATGGGATCTGTGTGAGCTAGCTAGGAGAACAGATGTTGCAGCGTTGTATTGGGGCTAATTCAGTAGGGACAGAGGAATTAAGAGCACACCTTGAGATCCAATGAACAAACTTTACAAAAGTACAATACATAGTCAATATCGACATATAATAAAACAAAAGTGTTAGAAAGTATCTAGTCTTTGCTGCAACATGTGCTTTGGTGTGCAGAACACAATTTTACAACAGTTATGACATGTTGGGGCTCAATGAACGAGCCCAAATAAAAACTCTAATATGCCTATAGTTGAGATTGGGATTTCTTTTACAAGCATTCCTTTGCTTTTTGGTGTTCTTACCTATATGTAGCTAAAACTTGATTGTCTACGAATTACAGTAAGAGCTTTTGTAAGAAACTCTCATGTTATCTACCAGATACCCGTTGGAGACCTGTTAGGAGTCTCCAACTAAATCTATATATATTAAGGAGATTAAGATGCCATCTAGATGAATATGTATTCCTCATGTTTTGTAGTCAACTAAGTATAACTATTGTAAAGTCAAAGTGTTGTTGGCAAAATTCCGAGCCCAAAATGTTGTATATAGGTCATAGAAGGTCTCATCTGGTTTGAAGACAAGGTGTAGAAGAAGTCATGAAGAATCTTGAAGCTACACCACTAAGCTTGGCTCAAAAAGTAAGTTTTGAAAGAGAGACCTAGATGACCTTAGGTTACCTCTTAGATTTGGCTCATTCATCATACAAACTAAGTCACAAAAACACTAGAGGTATAGGGGATTGCATTTAGAGATAAAAGGATAAAAGTATTGAAAATTTGCACCCCAGGGTCGACCCTGACCATTTTGGGTTGACCTTGAATTGCCTCTTTTTTGTATGGTGTTTTCGGGCAGAGAGTCAAAAATATGGAGGTCGACCCTAAGGGATCATTCGGTCGACCGAAGTGTACACTTTGGTCAACCGAACATTCCCCCATGGTCGACCCTGATATGGGATTTTGGCTGGATGGTGTGTTTGCAATAGTGGGTCGACCTAGGGATCCCCCAGGGTCGACCCTGATATGGAAAAACTTTCTAAAACCAGTTTTTAGCAACTTTTAATCATTTGAACTTATCCTATATATAGGGGACTTCTCCCAATCCGTGAGAGATATTGATTGGAGACTTTTTAGAGCACTTTGTGCCTATTTTGAGTTTATGAAAACTCTTGGTTTCACTGATCTTCATCTCCATTAGTTGGCCTCTAGGTTGTGCAAAGTTTACAAGCATACTTTCTCAAACTTGCATTAGATAATCCTTAATCATTAAGAGATCACCCTAGGGCTTCCACAAACCCTAAACCCACTGTATGCTCTTCTGTGAGCGTTGGTTAGCTTGAGCTAAAGCCGTCAAGGATGAAGATTGGTCTTCGGAGACCGTGATTAATCACTTTAAGTAAGATTGACCGGTGAGGAACCGGAGCTGCTGTTGCGGGGATCGAACGTGTTGTGTTCGTGGTTTGCAAGCTGAGGGATAGATACCGAGGAACGGTGTGTCGTGTCCGGTTGGGTAAGATTCAAGTCTTGTATTATTTAAATCTTCTCATAGTGAATTTTGTGCTGGACTAGGTCCCGTGGTTTTTTTCCGGAAGAGTTTTTCACGTAAAAATCTTGTGTGTTCAAGTGAGATTGACTGTGTGTGATTGATTAAAATTAAAATTGGTAGAGAAAATTGAAGTAGACCTATTCACCTCCCCTCTAGGTCTAAGAGTGCATTGAAATAGGGAATTTTAATTGGTATTAGAGCAGGTTCACTCATAAGGTTAAATCCTTTAAGTGTGATATTGTGTCTATCCTTAAGTCAATGACTACTTTAAGAGAGGGTGGATCCATCTCTCGTCCCCCACTGTTTGATGGGAACAATTATGCATATTGGAAAGCTCGAATGAGAGCATTTCTCAAATCCATAGACGAGAGAATCTGGATGTCCATTCAGGATGGATGGACTCCACTGGTGAATATTCTAGGTGATGTAATTCTCACTAAAGCACCAAGAATTGGAGCAAAGAAGTGCTCGAGACAAGTGGTTGGAACACGAAAGGTCTCAATGCCATCTTTACTGTAGTCACTGTTGAAGAATTCAGACGAATCTCTTCATATGAAATAGCAAATGAGGCATGAGATATTCTGGAAATGACTCATGAAGGTACAACCACTATCAAGATCTCTAAGCTTCAAATTCTCACCACAAAATTTGAAAATCTGAAAATGGAGGATAATGACACATTTGATGAATTCTATGCTAAACTAATTGACATTGTCAACTCCAGTTTCAACCTGGGTGAGAAAATCAGTGAATCCAAGATTGTCAGAAAAATCCTTAGATCTCTACCCAAAAGGTTTCAATCTAAGGTCACTGCCATTGAGGAGAGCAAGAACGTTGATGCTCTCAAAATTGAGGAATTAGTCGGATCACTCCAAGCCTACAAACTCAATCTTCGACCATCCAAGAAAAACAAATCTGTGGCCTTGAAAACTGTCAAGGAGACCTTGGATAAGGATGACAGTGATGCTGAGTTGGGAGAGAAGGAATTGGCTCTATTTGTTAAAAAATTTCAAAAATATCTGAAAACAAATAGAAGTTTCAAGCCTAAACCAGGAGGAAAACCTCTTGAAAAGCCAAAGTCAAAACCTTGGGATAACAAGAAAGTCCCTAAAGGAACTGACAAGAAATCTCGTGGCATTCAATGCTATGAATGCAAAGGCTACGGCCATATTTCACCTGATTGTCCGAACAAAAAGAAGACTAAGGGAAATGTGATGAATGCCACATGGGATGACAGTGATTTTGATGAAGAACAATCTGAAAGCTCTACCTCAAGTGAGGAATCTGAAAATCACATGACTTTCACTGTCACCCTATCAGAGATAGACCATCCTCCCACTACTCATGAAGAGAAGAGTGATGAAGATCGAGTATGTGAGTCTAGTGAAGATCATGATCAGAGTCACACTGTCTCTGAGTCTGATGAAGATATGGACAAAGCCTATGAAAGGTTGTTTTCTGAAAGCCTTAAGCTGAAGAAAGCTAAGATCTCTTTGAACAAGCAAATTAAATTTATCCAACAAGAAAGAGACTCTTGCAAACTAGAAGCAGAAGAAAAAAATGCTCTAGTATCTCAGCTTGAAAGTGAAAAGGCTGAACTGGTGTCCAAACTAGAATACCTTGAAGAAGAAAATGTCTCGTTATCCAAATGAATCAAGGTTCTAGAACTGAGGAAGATAACTCCATGAGTGTATCTGAAGAGTCAAAGACTCGAATTTTAGAATTGGAATCTGAAAGAAATAACCTGATTGGAAAAGTTAGATTTCTAGAAAAGGAATTTCTTGATATTCTGAAAGTTAATGATGGGCTAGCTAAGAAATTAACTGAACTCGAAAAAGAAGCTAGACTCCTTAGCAACACTCAAATCTTGGATAAACTGGCTAGCATGCAGCGCTTAACAGTAAACATGTCTAGCATAGGACATCCAGACAGACCATCCGGTCCTTTGAATGTCAGAACAATGTCTACTGCAACATTTGAGCCAATACATGAAAATCCAAGATTTGTGAGTTCTAACACCTTAGGATCAACATCCAGGATGCCAAACTCTCAGTTGTACCAAACTTTTGTCACTTCTAGACAAGGTAAAAATTCAACTGAAACTGAGAGAACAAAAGTTCAGTCCAAGGCTAACAGATCTCCTCCTTCCAGGTTCATTCCCACTTGTCACCATTGTGGAGTGAAAGGTCACATCCGACCTAACTGCAAAGCCTTTAGGAGAAATCCCCGAAATGGTTCTTGGAATCAAACACAACATCAAGGGAATCTCCAAAGGCAAATTCAAGCCTTAGCAGAAAAGCATAGGAGTTTGAGTGAAGAAGTGATGAAAATTGCTCAACTCTCTAGTACACAATATGGTCGTGACACTTCTTATGCTCATCATGAAGAAGGTAACAGGATGGACCAAAATGCAAGGTTCACCCAAAAAAGAAGGAAGAACAGGAGATCTAACAAAAAGAAGGTCATGCCTACAAATGAAGTGAACAAAAACAATCCCCAAAAGTCTAAGTTCATTTATGTGAGAAAGGATGATCTAAAATGCCTTGTCATCCACACCACTTTGAAAGCCCAAAATTCTGATATGTGGTATTTCGATAGTGGATGCTCCAGGCACATGACTGGTAACAAGTCCCTCTATACTCATCTTGAGGAATGCTCAGATGAGACTGATACTTTTAGTGATGGAAGCAAATCCTTTGTGAAAGGAAAATGTGTCATCCAAGCACTAGGCATTCCTAAACTGAAGGATGTCTTGTTTGTAGAAGGACTGAAAGCTAATCTAATTATCATAAGTCAATTATGTGATGATCACCATGCTGTCCACTTTACCAACAACAAGTGCTCTGTTATGGATGACAAAGGTGTGCGTGTGTTGGAAGGGTCAAGAACCACTAACAACTGCTATGATTTAATTCCTAGTGTTGGTTCTTCTCAAATGTGCAACAAGGCTAAAGTTGAAGAAGTTGAACTGTGGCACAGGAGGCTAGGTCACATGAATTTCAAAGACCTAAGCAAACTCTCAAAACACGAGCGTGTGAGAGGTGTGCCAAAGCTAGGGAAGCCCTCTTCTGCTGTGTGTGGGGCCATGTCAAATTGGCAAACAAATTAAAAGCCCATACAAGAAGGCTTCAAATATCGCTACCTCACACTCACTAGAACTAATACACATGGATCTTATAGGTCCAACTCGAATCGAAAGTCTAGGAGGAAAGTGATATATCCTAGTGATGGTTGATGATTTCTCAACGATGTCATGGGTGGCATTCATAAGAGAGAAGTCGGATGCATTTGAGAACTTCAAGAACATCTGCTTAAGAGTGCAAAATGAAAAAGGGTACCGTATCACTCGTATTCGAAGTGATCATGGAAAGGAGTTTGAAAACTCCAAGTACAATGAATTTTGTGATGAAGCAGGCATCAAACATGAATTTTCAGCACCAATAACACCTCAGCAAAATGATGTCGTGGAAAGAAAGAACAAGGTGCTTCAAGAAATGGCTAGGGTGATGCTTCACAGCAACAACCTGGCTGCTCATTTCTGGGTTGAAGTAGTTAGCACTGCATGATATACTGTTAACAGAGTCTACACTAGGCCCGGAACTAGGAAGACACCCTATGAGTTGTGGTACAACAAGAAACCCAATATCAAGTACTTTCGAGTATTCGGAAGTAAGTGCTATATCCTTAGGGATAGAGAGCAATTGGGTAAATTTGATTCCCGGAGTGATGAAGGAATTTTTCTTGGATATTCCACAAATAGTAGAGCTTATCGAGTGTACAACTTGAGAACTTCTACTGGTATGAAGTCCATAAATGTGGTGGTTGATGACTCAGGATCTGAGTCCTTGCAACTAGAGGATGACAATGCTGATGAAGGTATGAAAATTCCAATATCTAAATCAGAAGATGAATCACCTCCAAAGTCACCTCCTAAAAAACCTACACATCCTAGGGTTATGAGGCCTCACTCCTCAATTGAAATTATTGGAAACCTTGAAAGTGGCGTGAGAACTCGAAAACAAGTTGAAATTGAAGTTAATCACTTTTGCTACACTTCTACATTTGAACCCAAAAATGTAACTGAAACTCTCACTGATGAAAACTGAATAAATGCCATGCAAGAAGAACTCAATCAGTTTGCAAGGAATGATGTATGGTTTTTAGTTCCTAGGCCTAAAAATACAAATGTTATTGGTACTAAATGGATTTTCAAGAACAAATCTGATGAACATGGTACTATTGTAAGAAACAAGGCTAGGTTAGTTGCACAGGGATATACTCAAATTGAGGGCATTGATTTCGATGAAACATTTGCTCCTGTTGCCCGACTGGAGTCTATCAGGATCTTGCTTGCTGTTGCATGCCATCTCAAATTCAAAATTTTTCAGATGGATGTCAAGAATGCCTTTCTGAATGGTATTCTTCAGGAGGAAGTCTATGTAGAACAGACAAAAGGGTTTGAGGATCCTAATCATCCTGATCAGGTTTACGGATTAAAAATGGCTCTCTACGGTTTGAAACAAGCTCCTAGAGCTTGGTATGAGAGACTGACTACTTACCTCTTAGAAAAGAGATTTTCAAGAGGGGGAGTAGACAGAAGCCTATTCATTAAAAACATCAAGGATGATATGTTTATTGCTCAGATATATGTTGATGATATTGTCTTTGGTTCCACATCAGACTCACATGCACACTCCTTTGCTGAACAAATGAAGAATGAATTTGAGATGAGCATGGTTGGTGAGCTGAATTTCTTTCTTGTCTGTAGGTAAAACAAATGAGCAATGAGATTTCTGTGTCCCAAACTAAATATGCCAAAGACCTTGTAAAGAAATTTGGCATGAGCTCAGCTAAACATGCTTGCACTCCTATGAGCACCACCACCAAACTCAGCAAAGATACTTCAGGCAAAAATGTCGATCAAACCACATATCGAAGTATGATTGGTAGTCTGCTTTACCTCACTGCCAGTCGTCTTGACATTGCCTTTAGTGTCGGAGCTTATGCTCGCTATCAAGCAAGCCCCAAAGAGTCACACTTACTTGCTGTTAAACGAATTATTCGATATGTAATTGGAACTCTCTCTTTTGGCCTCTGGTATCCCTTTGATACTAATGCCGTGGTTGTTGGATATTTCGATGCCGACTGGGCCGGAAATGCTGATGATAGGAAAAGCACCTCCGGAGGATGCTTTTATGTTGAAAATTGTTTGGTTGCTTGGCTTAGCAAGAAACAAAATTTCATCTCTTTGTCTACTGCCGAGGGTGAGTACATTGCAGCCGGCAGTTGTTGCACTCAACTTCTGTGGATGAAATAGATATTGCAGGATTACGGCATAGAATAGGGCACCATGACTGTGTATTGTGACAACACAAGTTCCATCAACATCTCAAAAAATCCCATGCAACACTCTCGCACCAAACACATAGACATTAGACACCACTTCATTCGAGAGCTTGTTGAGCAAAATGTCATCACATTGGAATATGTGCAAACTGATACTCAACTTGCAGATCTCCTAACCAAACCTCTAGACTCCCTTAGGTTTGAGTTTCTCAGGAAATCCATCGGTGTGTGAAGTATTGAGTGATTGAGTGTTTTTTTTTATAGACTAGGTAATCTCATATCCATATCTCTTCCTAGTTCTATTCGTTCGGTGTATATTATCAGTTTTTGCTTGTGTATCTTATTTAAAAAAAAAAAAAGATTTTGGTTTTCTTTTAGTGATGTGCATGGCTGAATTTTTCTGGTACTCATAATACCTGTTCAAGATACATATTTGATCGCATTGAGTTCATGAGGATATCATACCTACCAAAGTGTCTTTAGGAACGTGCACATAGACTATCTTGCTAAATACAATTAGAAATATGGCAAATATTGTTGCATTATCACCTGCACTTGCACTCTGGCTATCACCTGCAGATGGTACATATCCCTATGAACAAGCAATGATATTAGTCATGATGGTTCTTCGAAGTGATAAAATCTGATTTGACCATGAAGGTACATCCCTCAAAATGTGCCCCAGGTTAAAAGTTTTATGCAATGGAAATGGCTACCTCTGGGATAGTGTGAAAGCCACTATTGGATGCAAACAGTATGAAATGGCTACCTAGGAGGACAGTAGGTATCTATCTGGGTCCCTAGAGTGAAAGCCCCTGCTGCCAATAGCTAGGGCTACCTACCCAGACAATGTGAAAGCCACCACTGCATCTCAAAATTCAAAATTCAAAAGACTGATCATGAATAGCTTCACCAAACAAAAATTCCATAAACACTCTAAGAGCAACATATGAAAAGGGTAAAAATAGCACATAAAATTCTTCCTCCTTTGGATTACCCTATATGCATATCTCAGTAATTTTTGAAGCTTGGTGTTCCTGAAATGCACTAATGTTCTTATCTATCTAAGGGTGCCTACCTCTAAAGGTGTACAGTCCGAATTTCACCTCCACACTTCACATTGATGATATAGCCTATTACTAACTGTACATTAGCTTGTTTGCCTGTGTCTTGCCATCCCTTGTGCATAGTGTCGATGGAAATATCCTCGTATACTCATCATCTTATACTACACATTCTTGGACATGGTATTATTTGCTACTTGCAAAATTTGCACATAATGGATTTTCTTATTGGCGATATCATAGTGAAATTTGTTTTGCAAAATGGAGGATTTTTGAAAAATTTTTACTAGCAAATTGCATGTTTTAGGTTGATTTTGAAGGTTTTCAGGGAAATATTTTACCTTGCCATTCTACAAACCCTCGGGTCAGTAGCATGACCTGATTTTTTTTTGGAAGGTTTTGACATTCTTTTTCAAATTTTCCAGAGATTCTTCTCCAAAAAAGCTGCCCCCTCACATGCCACACATCATCCAAATGGGTCTCACGCATCTCTTACAGGTTCAACAAATTCTGCCACAAAGGGTTGACCGTGAATGGTCATTCGGTCGACCGAACACAGCCAAAGGGTCATTCATTGAGTCTTACCATTTTGGTGTTTTCTTCTGCAAGAATCCTGCTGGGGTTACTGTATTTTCAGCCCTCACATGCGTGATCTCAAGTTTTTTTCGTGATCTTAGGCTTTTAAGGTTCTGCTGGATCCGTTTTTGCAAGTTACAGACCCTCTCACCTGGATCACAATTGCCTCAACGCCTCAGTGTAGCCTGGATCTTTAGATCCTTCATGCTCCAAGGTTGTCTCTCAGTACTCGGCTCCTCCATGCTTTATGTGAGCTGCTCACTCCACTAGAAGGTCACCTGCCCAGCCGTATTGGTTCTTCCACTTTGCCGTATGGTCCTCCACCACCACTTGGTTTGGTTCTAGGGACTGTTCTCAGTAGTCCTAGCCTTCCCTCTTCTCCTCCACGTCCTCCTCAAGGTAAAACTCTACCTTCTCTTCAGTTTCTTGCATTTGGATCTATAGCTCTTGAGTATCTTCTTCTCATTGCCTCCATTCTTATGGCGAGTCGCCCTAAGCGCTGCCTCATCACTTCTCGAGATGAAGATGATCTCCCTGAGTCTGAGGATGCATCATATGATGCTGGTCATGACATCCATGTGGGTCGTGCGATCCACTCTAGGGTTCCTCCACCCTCAACTTCCCATAAGAAAGCCATGGGTGCTTTCGGTTCAACGCCCTCGGCCAAATCCAAGGATAAATCTCAAGTCCCCACTCCTGAGCCAGAAATTGTGCGATTTTGCACCACAGGGAATGAATAGCTTTATAATACTTGGCTTAAAAACAGGGCTATTGCAATTGAACCGGCCGCTGTCATTTCAGATTTTACCTATCCTGGTTTTGAGGAAATCATTGCCTCTCGCCAATGGTCTGGTCTTTTAAAATTGGCTGGTTATGCTAGTCTAGACCTGGTTCGAGAATTTTATGCGAACATTTATTCTGTCAACCCTCAAAATTTTTCCTTCAAAACTCAGGTTAGGGGCAAGAAAATTCTCATTAATCTGGATGTCATTGCATTTTTCATTAGTGCCCCACGGGTTCCAGGAGCCTATTACCCTTATCTCTATCCCACTGATGAGGATAAGCATGATTTGGACAAAGTGGCCAGCAATCTTTGTGATGATCCTTCACAAAAATGGACTCATCCTCATTTACCTCACTCCAATCTTTCCTACTTGGGTCGCCTGTTTCATCTTATTATGTGTTCCAACATTCATCCCAAGGTGCATACTACTAATCTGAGTGTTGATCGGGCTCGGTTCCTGTATAGTGTCATGACTGGCGACACTATTGATACTGGTGCCCACATTATCGACCTAATCCTTCAGGCTATCGCTGTGCATCAGAAGCGCGCGGCTCTTCCTTTTGGTGTCCTCATCACCAATCTTATGTTTGCTGAGGGTATTCGGGCTCGTTCCTCTGAGGCTATCAAGCCTTCCTTAGGACCCATCTATGCTCGCACCTTGACTAATAGTATGTCCCATGCTGCGATGCCGGAGCATGAGGACATTGATGATGATATCACTTCGTCGGCCCGGGTGCCGTTCCTGCTCCCAGCCATGCTAGAGCCCCTACGGGTCCCATGTCCTTCAAGACAATGGCTGCCATGCTTGCCGATATATCGGCTGCTCAGTCATAATTTGCTACTGATCTTTATGCCCGCCTGGATTCTCATACCGCTGCTACTCAGGACGGTTTTTCGGCGACTAATCGCCGGATTGATGCTCTTTCCGATATGTTGCAGGCGTCTCGTCAGGAGCTTCGCGATTTCCGTTCTCGTTATCAGGATGATGTTGCTCGCCACTTTCCTTCGCACCAAGATGATTAGCACTTCTTGCCGTAATGGTTCCAGCCTTGTTTTGTTTGTCGTGTGTGCTGGATTTAGTTTGTCTTCTTTGTTTGTTATGAGTCTGTGGTTGGTCCTTGTGCTATGCCCCCTTGGTTACTGTATATGGGATGCTTCTGCTTTCTTTCTGCAGCTTAGTTCTTGCCTCTGCTTCTTTGTGTTTCTCTATGCTATTGTTTCTTGTTGCTCATTTTGCTTCATGCTAGTGCTGCTCTTTCAGTAGGATTAATTTTCCCTTGGCAATTCAAGCCAAAAAGGGGGAGAAGTTGCCTAAGATTGATCACATGTTGGCTAAGATTGATCACCTCATGTGCAATTGTTATGTCATAATATCTCCGGTTGCATATTATATTCAGATTGACATGTTGCATACTATATTCATATTGACATGTTGCATATTATTTTCCCATTACTCTCTTGCTCATGATTTACCTTTGTCAGATGGGATCTCAGATTGAGGGGGAGATCTCATACTCATTACATGATGTTCATTGTTTCAATGTTTATTTTATTTTATGAAATTCCCCCATGGTTCACAAAGGTATTGTTTGTTTCAGTGTTTTAGGAGTGATTGTTGCATCAACTTTCTCATAAGGCATACTACTACATGGAAGAAGTCAAAATGTCCAGTGTCATGTATTTTTCATTCTCTTTGTTTCTTGTGGGTTTAAGAGAGTCTGTAAAGTCATGTCCACTAGTTAATCTGTGTGTTTTGTTTTGGAATTGCCAAAGGGGGAGATTGTAAAGTCAAAGTGTTGTTGGCAAAATTCCGAGCCCAAAATGTTGTATATAGGTCATAGAAGGTCTTATCTGGTTTGAAGACAAGGTGTAGAAGAAGCCATGAAGAATCTTGAAGCTACACCACTAAGCTTGGCTCAAAAAGTAAGTTTTAAAAGAGATATCTAGATGACCTTAGGTTACCTCGTAGATTTGGCCCATTCATCATACAAACTAAGTCACAAAAACACTAGAGGTATAGGGGATTGCATTTAGAGATAAAAGGATAAAAGTATTGAAAATTTGCACCCCAGGGTCGATCCTGACCGTTTTGGGTCGACCCTGAATTGCCCCTTTTTGGTATGGTGTTTTCGGGCAGAGAGTCAAAATTATAGAGGTCGACCCTAAGGGATCATCCGGTCGACCGAAGTGTACACTTTGGTCGACCGAACAATCCCCCAAAGTTGACCCTGATATGGGATTTTGGCTGGATGGTGTGTTTGCAATAGTGGGTCGACCCAGGGATCCCCCAGGGTCGACCCTGATATGGAAAAACTTTCTAAAACCAGTTTTTAGCAACTTCTAATCCTTTGAACTTATCCTATATATAAGGGACCTCTCCTAATCCGTGAGAGATATTGATTGGAGACTTTTTAGAGCAATGTGTGCCTATTTTGAGTTTATGAAAACTCTTGGTTTCACTGATCTTCATCTCTATTAGTTGGCCTCTAGGTTGTGCAAAGTTTACAAGGATATTTTCTCAAACTTGCATTGGATGATCCTTAATCATTAAGAGATCACCCTAAGGCTTCCACAAACCCTAAACCCACTGTATGCTCTTCTGTGAGCGCTGGTTAGCCTAAGCTAAAGCCGTCAAGGAAGGAGATCGGTCTTCGGAGACCGTGGTTGATCACTTTGAGTAAGATTGGTTGGTGAGGAACCGGAACTGTTGTTGCGGGGATCAAACGTGCTGTGTTCGTGGTTTGCAAGCTGAGGAATCGATACCGAGGAATGGTGTGTCGTGTCCGGTTAGGTAAGATTTGAGTCTTGTATTACTCAAATCTTCTCAGCTGGACTAGGTCCCGTAGTTTTTCCTGGAAGAGTTTTTCACGTAAAAATCTTGTGTGTTCAAGTGAGATTGACTGTGTGTGATTGATTAAAATTAAAATTGGTAGAGAAAATTAAAGTAGACCTATTCACCCCCCCTCTAGGTCTAAGAGTGCATTGAAATAAGGAATTTCAACTATTCCTAAGCAGTGTTACAAATCTCGTTCTCGAGTTTTTATTGACCGAAGTTTTAATCTGGAGATTTTCACGTTTGGAGTTTTTTCTAAGTATTTCTTGGTTAAAATTCGGAAATGATTAAAAAATAATTTAAATTATATAAAATAGTAATAATATCATCAATTTATAAATTCATCAATCAAATTTCAAAGCATTTACCATAACCATAATATCGTGATAAATCAACTATCTCTCAAAGCATATAAATTGATTGAAAAAAAAAAATCTCAATATATCAAGGAGAAAAAGAGAAAAAATAGGAGTTTAAACCACAATATTTACTTGATAAAAAAAAAAATTGTATTTCTCGTGAGATTTTTAAAATATCATGATAAATTCAGAGTTTTAAACTTTAGATGTTTTTCTAGGTTTTTTTTTCGAGAAATTAGATATTTATCGAGAGATTAGTAACAATGCTCCTAAGTGGGTTTTACTTGATCAATTAACCATTAGGCTATTAACCTGCTTTACTCCACTAAACGGACCAATTTGGTCAAGTTTCCCAAACTGGTTAAAAATGAATCTTTGCTTAACATACTATTGAGCAGTGCAATATGGGAGGCTGCAATTATCTTTAAGAAATACTCTTTAAAGTGCCTCTCAACTAAACTATTCTCATTTTTGTTTAATTATTCTGTTCTTTTCTTATATCTATGTTTTCTAAGTGTGTAGGGATTTAAATCCATAAGTTAACCAACACTTACATGGGCAGAACCATAGTTGGGCATGGCTTGATTAGAGAAAGTACTATTTTTCATGGACTGTTCGTGACTAATCTTAAAGATTGAATATTAAGGAGAAGTAGGTTACGAGTGATGGTGACTCACTTCTGGGGCAACAAAATTTTTTAAAACATGACAGCCTTTGCTATTGTATGGGATTTCAAATAGAGTTTAAATATTATGCAAAGCTCCATGTAAAATCAGTGGCAATCTTGTAAATGTAGAGAGAAAAATCTCTGCAAAACTATCACTACCACTGTCAACAATTACAAGACTGCCACCATCATGCATTAAGCAGAGGGGAAATGCTATTGAGACCGCAAAGGGCCAAGACCACACCAAGATCATGCATCACATGCATGGATCTCAAAATTTCAAAAACGGATTTAATGAAATTTTGAGATCCATGCATGTGATGCACGGTATCGGTGTGGTCTCGGCCTTTGCGGTCTCAGTAGCAAAGTCCTAAGCAGAGATCCGCTCAAACCCCTTGAAGCAGAGATCCGCTCATAGTTAAACTCTTTTAAATAACAGATTAACTATGAACAAGAGTTTCAACCCAAAAAGTGCCGCTATAGGGTAGTTGAGGAGTTACACACAAAAAATTTAAAGGACAGAAATACCCTTCTTTGATATTTGTATTTACTAAACTACCCCTATTATAAGGGATATTTTGGGTTGCTCGGCTTAACTCTCCAACCGGAGCTCCTTTCACAGTTAATCTCTTTAAATAACTTGTCACTGTGCAGAAGGGTATTGTCGGGTTAATCTTTAGGCAAATGGTTGTCTCGTAATACCTAGACGACAGGAAATGGCATAGTTTACATGAGAAGTCCCTCTGCTTGGTTCATAATGCTTCGACAACGGAGGAAATGACATGGGTTACATGAAAAGGCTCTCCATGGAGCAATAAGCTTTGTAAAGGCTGGTGGCATGTACTCTTCTGCATCTTACAGGGCTAGGGTATGTCCTTAAACTGCCTTCTCTAGGCTGTAAAGTTCTTTCCCGTCTCCACATGATTTTTTATTTAATGAATGTTTTCTTCTATCTTATGTCTCCTATTGTGTAGGCATTTCTTTGTTCATATATATATATATATATATATATATATATATATATATATATTACAAAGAAGTGAAAAAAAAAACTCAAGGAATCTCAAGAACATGGACCCAAGGGCTAAACGAGAATAAAAACAGAAAACTAAAATAAAGAATGACATAATCCAGCCGAAAGAAGGCCCTCAAACCACTACCCTTTTACTGAATACCAGCTAGAATTAGGCGACGGATTCCCGCACAACTCCGATAAGAGGAAGAGGTAATATTGTCAAAAACTCTCCGGTTCCTCTCCTTCCAAACCGATCACACTATTGCACCTAATTGATAAGCCCGTAGTATAGAGATAGGGCCTCTAACCTCACTGAGAGTCAACAAGATAAAAAGCCCTGAAAAATTTTGGCTCAAGAAAATAACTTCACACATTCGCTATAAAGGGATAATGCAGCAACAGATGATTCACCATTTCCTCCGATACAAAGCACATAAAACAACGATTAGCTAACACTCTACCTTCTATTTTTTAAATGGTCACAAGTTATTATCTTGTCTAGGTATGCTACCCAAAGAAATAAAGTAACCATGGATGGATGTTCTGGATTCTAAACAATTTTATATAAAAAAAGAAGCCAAGTATTTGTTGGGAACATGTGCAACAACTCACAATGATAAATGAAAAATAGAAAATAGAAAACAGAAATAAGATGCATAAACACAAGATTTACGTGGTTTAACTAATAATGCCTACATCCACGATCCACACCAATTCCACTATGCTCAAAGGCAAAACCAAACAAAGAAATTATGAAATTCTCTCTTTCCGTGGGAAAGTTTTAAGTGACAGGAGTGATCGGAAACCCCAAACCCAAAAGTGTATTAATACTTGGGTTCAAACAAGTAGAAAATCTCTCATAATTATTCTGACCCCACGGTACTCAGACAGAAGTTATAGTAACACATTTGCTCAAGTGAAGACATTCTTGCTTGAGCCGACGGTCTTGCTTGAGCATACTCTATCTTGCTCGAGCCAACCAAAAAATTTGGTCCAGGGTTTCACCCTTGGGTAGGGGGCGCGTTCGCGTAGCTCGACCTATGACTAGGGTTGTATTCGAGCCAAGCTTGGCTTAACTATTTTAATGTAGGCTCGAGCTCTGCTTAGCTCGATCTATTGCTCAAAAAGCTTGGCTTGATTTATTAAAAAATTATTATTAAATAAAAATAAAAATATAGATAAATTAATTATATTATTTATATATATATATATATATATATATATATATATAATGTTTTTTTTATAATATTCAAGTCAAGCCAAGTTCGAGCCGAATCGAGCTTCTTGAGCTTCAAGTCGAGCCGAATCAAACAAGCCTTGGCTCGAGCTTGACTTGAACACATTTCAATCTCGAAAAATCAGCTCGGCTCGGCTCAGCTCGGCTCAGCTCTTTCGAGCCAAACCGCTTGAGCTTGGCTTGATCGAGTCGAGCATTCGAGCTGACTCGACTTGGATACACCCCTACATGTTACTACTTGCTATAGCGCATCAGGCTCCATAGATAACAATATTACCCAGCCCACAAAGTTAGAGAAAAATATCTCACTGAAAAATAAGAAGAAAGATATGTTTTCTTTTCCTCTACCTCCATTTTTGTAAATTACGAGGAGGTAGTCTTCGGCCAACTGGAAAATAAGAAGAAATATATATTATATATATAATATTATTATTTTTTATATATAATATTTAGCCGAGCTCTAGCCGAACCGAGCCTCAATCAGAACGAGCTTCAAGCCGAGCCGAATCAAACAGGCATTGGCTCGAGCTCAGCTTGAATACATTTCCAAACTAAAAAAAGTAGCTCGGCTCGGCTCAATTGAGCCTATTTTTCAAGCTCAAGCTAGGCTTGATCGGGCTGAGCCGAGCCGAGCCGAGCCAAACTTCGAGCTAGCCCAATTTGGATACACCCCTAGTTCTCTTTTTGTGTGGAAAATTTTTGAGTGATAGGAGTGATCGGAAACCCCAAACCTAAAAGTATATCATAGATTTGAGTTCTAACAAGTAGAAAATCTCCAGTAATAATTATGAACCTACAGTACCTGCTTGAGCCAACCCATTCTCCTTCGAGCAAGTTAGCTACGGGTAATGCCTCAATTGCTCAAAAATAAGTTATAGTAACACATTGGCTCAAGCGAAGAAATTTTCTCTCGAGCCGGCGGTCTCACTTGAGCAGACTCTATCTTGCTCGAGCCAACCAAAAAATTTGGTCCAGGGTTTCGCCTTTGGGCAGGGGGTGCGTTGCCCCCTTACACCCTTCAACGAGCTAATCGCGTAGCTCGACCTGTGACTAGGGGCGTATTCAAGCCGAGCTTGGCCCAGCTCCGCTTGGCTTGAACTGTTTTAATTTAAGTTGGAGCTCGGTCTGTTGCTCGAAAAGCTCGGCTCGAATTGATTTATTAAAAAAATATTTTATAATAATAAATATATATATATATATATATATATATATATATATATATATATATATATAATAATTATATTATTTATCTATAATAATGATTTGTATATAATATTATTATTTTTATTATTTTATAATATTCAAGTTAAGCCAAGCTCGAGCCAAATCGAACCTCAATTGAGTCGAGCTTCAAGCTGAGCCGAATCAAACAAGCCTTGGCTCGAGTTCGGCTTAAACACATTCCAAGATCGAAAAATCAGCTAAGCACGCCTCTGCTCGATTGAGCTGAATTTTTAGCTTGAGCTTGGCTTGGCTTGGCTTGATCAAGCCAAGCTTTCGAGCTGACTCGGCTTGGATACACCCCTACCTATGACTAACTGCTGTCCTGGTGCAATCAAGCTCCATATATAACACCATAACAGTATCACCCGGCCCACAAAGTAAGAGAAAAATATCTCACTGAAAAATAAGAAGAAAGATATGTTTTCTTTTCCACTACCTCCATTTTAATAAATTACGAGGAGGCAATCTTCTGCCAACTGCCATAGGACCGTGGATCATGACTCAACTCCCATATTGGTGCAACACACATGATTACGCGGCGTCAACCTTTTTATTTATGTTTGAATATACGATAATCATGCCTTGTTTATATAATGGTGAGAATATATTTCTGTTTGATTAAGATCCCACTTTCCTATCATCTTAAACTTTCTAAAAAGCATTTGTAAGTCAGACACACACACCTTGATTTTACTGTTCCTATCTTTACTTCTTTATTTCAAGTCTCTCACCACTTTGCTGCTAGGTTTTCAAATCTGTGAGAGCTTTATTAGGGTTCTGCTTTTGGCAATCAAAGCATCATTTTGTCCTCTCTTTTAGCCCTTTTAAGAACTTTGTAACCAAAACTCAAACCAACATTACCTGCTGAATTATGAGGAACTGTAGCTATCAGTCTAAGATATTGACCCCATCATAATCATCATCAATCTGTCTACTCTATTCAAAAGAAACCCACACTATATCATTTCATAGCTTTCCATTACTACAAGGCCATTCAATTCATCTTTTTGTTCTGTCTATCACTATATCTATCATGAAATTACACATGTTTAGTTCTCTTTTGTCATATTAAAAGGTTGAGTGAGATAAGAGGCCCCCCAAGAATCAGTGTATAGATGGAAATTGACTGTCTACAAGCACCATATAAATGATACACGGTGTACAAGTATCCTTTTAGTCTGTCTATCTCTATATCCTTCTGGTCTCAGTAATCAATGGTTCTGATTGTTGTTTATCACCATAATCAACATTGTCAGATCAACAGTGATGGATCTGATGAGTATGGTAGTCACGAGCTATTTGGCCTTCTCTTTTTTGTTTGAACATGTGGAAAGAGACAGTTCCACATATATATAGACAGAGTGATAGCAGGCGTAAGTTTGTGAAGCCAATCTACCTTTTCCCATTATAGAGTAAGTCAGTAGTGATGATGGGTGAATTAAGCTCCATAATGTCTGTCATCAGAACTCCACATCTCACCTCCCCTTAGGGATGTCTGTCTATGGGCTTGCATTTTTGAATAGGCTTGGCCCTTTTACAAGCTGGTTTTGTGGTCTAAATTTGGCCCCGCTAACATCCCTAACTCTTTTTCTCTCTCTCTCTATATATCTTTACTATTATAATAGGAGAGGCAGGAGTAGCCTGATTTTTCCAAAAATTCCCAAACTATCCTTACATAAAACAAAACTTTGATTTTATGTTTTACTTTAATTCCCAAACTACCCCTTGCTCATCTGTCTATTTAAAGAACAGAATCACAACCAATCGTGATTGAACTCGGGGAGAGTTCAATCGCACCTCTAGGTTAACATGTGTTCCTTTTAACTCCTATTAACTGTGGTTAACTCCTTCCCCTCGCTCTCACGTGCATCGCACGTGCCACCCGCTAGTATATATAATGTTAGGTCTATTTTTTTTTCTCATTCATTTTCCCTTTTGTTTAAACAAGAAGGCAAAAAAACAAAAGTGGTGGGCCTCATAAAAAACTATCGTATTTTTTTTTTGGTCTTCTTATTCAATGTGGATGAGACGAAAAGTGGATATAGCACCCCCCTACAGGCAATGATTAGCCCACCATGCATTTGACTATGTAGTCAAATGCCGAGTCTCTTTTACCACCCCTTTAACTATGGTTAAGCTTAAAAAAATTAAGTTATGTTTTTTCTTTCTAAAAATCAAGGTTAGATTTGCTCAACTTTTGGAGTGAGTGAATCTTAACCACAATTGATGGCTGTTAAAAAGGGGGGCATATATCGACCAATAAGGACCGCACATTCCATTACGCAGTGGAATGTGATGTAAGTTAAACATTAATCTCTCTCTCTCTCTCTCTCTCTCTCTCTCTATATATATATATATATATCAATTAATGGTAGCCTTTCCATCCATTGACCATTTTCTAATTTTTTTCTTTTTTGATAGGTGTTATCATTTATCTAAGTTAATAGGTGTAGTTAGGAGTTACGTTAGTACAAATGGTGAGCCTTTCAAATGTCACATTATTTGGACTGGACCGAATCCTCTCCCCTAATTGGATCATACCTCCAACTATTGGAGCATGCTAGGAGATGTACCATTTTCTAAGTTAAAATGTGATAAATAAGACCGGCAAATAACATTTGATTATGACTTAGGATCTTCTCTATTGGTAGCTGGCCGGGAGACCGCCAACACCACAAAATGAAGTGCCACATACCCCCTTTGCATGTACAGATCAGTTTGGGGGCGCATGCACATAGTTTGCGGCACATTCAAATGAGGGTGTGTGACCCATTTTTGGTGGTTCTGGCAGTCTTACCGCCAACTAGAACGGGAGAAGATCCTAAGTCTCTGATTATATATGTTTCGACTGAGTTCGGATCACAGTCAATTGCGATTGAATTTGGGGAGAGTTCAATCGCACCCACAAGTTAAGGTCAACATGTGTGTCCCTTTTAACCTCTAATAACTATAATTAAGATTTACTAACCCACTTCAACAATATAACATTCGTTTCTTTGAAGTATTGAAAAGATATTAACCATAAGTTAATTTTTTTCTAAAAATCAATATTATATTATTGAACCCCAAGGGTTAATGAATCTTAACCACAGTTAATAAGAGTTGAAAGGGACATGTGATGACCTGTGTGCGCTATTGAACTCTCCCCAAGTTCAATCACAATTGATTGCGATAAAAAATTCCAACTTTCTTCTCTTCCAATCCATATTTGATACACACACAATTGAATTTACTTGAATTCAATTGCAATTGGATGTGATCTGAACTCATTGCTTTGAGATTAGACCACAGCCAATTGCAATTGAATTCAGTTGCATGTGTCATGTATGGATTGGAACATGGAAAAAAAAGTGGAAAAATCAAATTTTGAATTTTTTTTTTCTCTTCCTATCTATATTGACGCATACACGTGAATTCAATTGCAATTGGATCTCATCTGATCTCCATTGCTTTGCGCATGCATGGACCGAGTCCCAAATCCCAATGCTCTGTACTATAGATGATTATCTCCATCTATAGTGCCCCTTTCATAAATTTACTCCTAGTCTGAAATTTGGAAATTATACTAAAAAAGGCCTTCTACAGACAGTTTTTTGTCCTCAACTCCTCCAAGGGAAAGATCCTAACAAGAGAATTCAAGACACTGAACAAGGCATGCAGATGAGGACGGGAATCACCCTTTTATAATGATTCAATTTTCAAGGAAGAAGATGAGCATAATTTTAGTTCAAGGAAAACAACAAGGGTTATTTCCGGAAATCCCTGAAGGAAAGAGACCATTCACCTCCACTTTGGATGCTTTCTCCGTGCACCTTTTCACGCAAAACTAGGGTTTGCCCTTTTTTCATGATAACATTAGGGTTGTAAAGGATCCGAGTTGGGTATGTTCGAGCACGGCTTGTGATATGGAGAGGGAGTTAAATACCGTTTCATCACCCTAAACAAAAAATATTACGGTTTAGAGCATGGTTCGAAAATTTTTACCAAAGAGGGCATGCATTCCAATATTATCTTTATCAGGGTTACCAAGTTTTGCTAATAGTGAACCGTGATCTGACCGAATGGTTCAGTTCGGATTGGTTCGTGAAATTGAGTGAATCACATAGTCGTTTTAAAACAATCTAGGGTTGTCAAAAAAAATTATTCAAATTCCCTTATATTTTTCTTTAGGTTCGGCAAATTTATACTTTTGAGTTTACAAACTGTTTATAAAAATGTATATTTTTTCCAAATAAATATTTGTAATATATTATTTACATTCTTAAAAGATATATATAGAAACTAAGCGAATCGAAAAACGAATTATCTCATCCTATATACCCCTACCGAACTGGTTTCAACATAGAGTGGTGAATTGCGAACTGCAAACCTGAATTCGAACTGAGCGAACCGAAGAACCAGGTAACATTGATCCTTATTAGTATTTGGCTTTTGAATGCATACGTAAAGGGTAAATATGTTAAAAGCATGCCCCTTTAAATAATAAAATGCAAGGTATACCCTATTTTGTAAATATGTCAAAAGCATGCCCTTTTACGCAAAGCGCACATATATATATATATATATATGTTGCATCAAGCATTATTCGAGCTCTTGAATGCTAGCTCGAGCTCAACTCATCTATAAATAAATTGAAACGACTTGCGAGCTGTTATTTCTATTGCCCCTTGGGGCTGTGCCATTTTTTTTTTAAATTAGTAGCGGTGTCGTCTCCGAATGTTGTTCCTGATTCAGACTTGATAATGAATCTTTAAAGCGGCCTTGTATTGAGTTCTATCTGGAGATAGTTCTCGTAAATTAGGACTAGAAGATATAGGAGAATTCTAAAAGGGTGAACAATAAATTTCTGGTTAAGTTTCTTATCTTTTATGTAGAAACTAATACTATTAAGAGTATTATAGGTAATACAGTAACATTAATCAAGTCAAACAACTTTTTGCTTTTGTTTGGCTCGATTAACAACCAAGCTCAGTCATTTAGCTTGGATCGGCTCAATGAGCTCAAATAGTACCCAACTAAAGCTCGACAGGCTCGGCTCATTGACAGCCCTAGATAACATGTTACATGCGGTCTCCTCTTAAAAAAAAGCCGAAATTTAAATGAAGATTAATGATTATGGCCCTCATCTTTATTCCTCATCCCCTTATCTTGTTGTACTTATAATAATCAATTGAAAAAAAAGAACACTTCCAAAGTGAAAATCAATTAAACAACAAAAATCCATTACATAGAAACAAAAGCTAAGTTCATATACTCGAATCTCATATACATTCTCAAGGTTACATGATTGGTTGCAGGTTGTGTTCAGAAGATAATAATTAGAATAATAATAATAGTAATGATATTACAATCTTGTAGTAACAGTAGTGGTGTAACTACCTGTGTAGGTAGAGAGACAGACAACAAAGATGACCATTCATTGGCTCTGAAACTTTGTTTGCTTGTTTACCTATTCGAGATAGGGTTTGGACCACTTGGGACTTCATGGGCACTGGCATTGAAGACTCTCTCTGGCCACCACGACGGAGATCGGAACGTCCGGAATGGCCTACTCCGACCAGGAGGAGGAACTGGGATTGCATTAGTCTTCAAATTGCTGCCGTGTCTCCTCGTAGTCAATTCCATATTGTTTTTCTTCGTCGCAGAATCAGGTCGGATGTTGTGCTCTTTATCGACAGCAGCCGTGCGAACGACGACAATGAGAAAGAAAAGAAAGAACAAGAGGGTCACATGAGCAATATAGGGAGAGACAGAGACTGAGGTCTTCTTACCAGTAGTGCAAGTTCCATCACAAGCCATACAAAAAATTAAAATAAAAAAACCATCCAAGAGCCTTTAAGTGAACAACATCCCTGTAGTAAATCTAGGAGCTTAGAGCCTAAGAAAGCAAAGAGAGGTTGTTGTATTGAGAAAGATACCTTGTAGAGTTAGATTATAAGAAATCGAAAGAAAACAAGAGAGAGAGAGAGAGAGAATCTTGAAAGATGAGGAAAGAAGGAGAGATGGGTCTGCTTTAAGTATGTTCTGTGGTGGTGGAGAATAGAGAAAGTAAGAAAAGAGAAAGTGAAAAAACAAAAAAAGGGTCTTTTGTTGGAGTCTTTGACAGTGAGGGGAGCGCTTGGAAGCAACGCATCGTAAGGGACGGTGTCCAGAGAGAGAAACTAGTGGACCACACAACTGACTTGCTAATTCGGGTGAGGGAAGAGACGAACATAAGCAGTCAAACAAAACTTGTACCCATGCAAATTTTAGAGACAGAAACACCCAATCACCCGATGGCCGATCGGAATAAGAGAGAGAAAATCTTTTAGGTGTTTGTGTGTTCACAAAATGTAGGGTGGACCAGTGGTTCTGGGACTTACCCCTCGTGAAGTGGAAGGTCCTGGGTTCAACTTTCCACTTCCCTTTGCCCAGTCCAACATGGATTTTCTGGGCATATCTGGTGTTGCAGGCTCTTCGTCACACCCTCTGGGATTAGTCCCACCCAAAGCGTTGGGTACATCCTGAATCTCTAGAAAGAAGAAGCAGATATTCAAGCAGCGAATATTAACTGTAGGAGGAGTATTAATTGTTAGACTCGTATTCTTCTCCAGTTGTAACCGGTTTTGGCAAAACCGGTTACGCCCTTGAGGTGGCCACATGTCCCTTTTGACATCTCTTAAATGCGGTTAAAATTCACTCACATCTATGGTTACTCACCTATCCTTGGTTTTTTTTTTGTTAATTGTGGTTAAAATTTACCAACTCCTGGGGTTAATTTTTTTAAATATTTTTTTCTAAAAACCAATGATAGGTGGGTGAACCCTAAGGGTAGGTGAATCTTAACCATAGTTAAATGGTATAAAAAGGGACACGTGGCGACCACAGGGGCGTACTGGTTTTGTCGAAAACTGGTTACAACTGGAGAAGATTACGAGTCTAATTGTTAAACGTACTCTTACAATCCTTAATCTCACCTTTTTAAGATAATAAAAAAGGAGTTTTGTAATGACCCCAAATCCTACCTTGACCAAAATAGGACATTGGGTCGCCACATTTCTTAAACCTACTTAAATTACATGACATAAAAAACATGCTAAACATGAATCTCTAAAAATGAGAACAATAAAATTTTGATATATAAAACCAAACATCTTGCTCAAGTCTATGGTCAACATAAACATAACCCACTATAAATAAAATAGTCTGATACCCAACTATAAAGTAATCTGATAAGCAACATCAACTAAAATATAGTAAGTCTAATACAAAATTCCTCATAACTCAAAAGTAAAGGCCTAGTGGTAAGGCCACCTGTCCAAATCTAGCTTTCCCTCAGCAAAGGGATCAATTTCCTCATCTACGTCGTAAGCTTCCTTCACCCAAGGCTCACCTACAAACTCGGGCTCCACACATGCAAGACAAAAGTTTGGCTGAGTACAAAAGTATTCGGTGAATATAAAACCCAACCAACAACATAATATCCCTGCACTTAGCTAGAACCATAACCAATAGCATAATAACATAATCAGAGTGCGGGAGAACATGTGCTCATATACATCATATCATCACTTTGACTCGTGTACTTATGAGAACCTTAGACTTAGGAGACAACATGCTTATGAAATGCTTATACTTATGAGACCACGTGCTTATGATATGCTTATACTTATAAGTATTTGAGCAACTTACTCAGATCCCTTATTGAGCTTATTCAGATTCCTTTCGGGCATATGCAAGACTTATGCTTATGAGTCTTTGAGTAGCTTATTCAGAACATACACTTATTCAGATCCTTCAATGGGCTTATTCAATCTATCAGGTGTATGCAAGTTTGTGGTCCACATGTGTGACTTGTGAGACTCTTGTCTTAACATACATGTGAGTTTGTGCATAAGTGTCGCAATTAACATTCAAATCGGTCATCTTTTAGGTTCCCAACCTCCGCTAAGAAACTTTGCCAGATTACATCTCCCTGGTTAGAGAATTCTCAACATGGAAGTCTTTCCTCTAAGTTCTTACATTCTCGAATCTCAATTACAATGCACTATAATTAGGCATAATTTAACAAATAATTACATATACATATCTTATCATGATTCTTAGCATAATTTATAATCAATTTCACAAATATTTATTTCTAAGTTATTCATTTTCTATCACATTGACCCATCCTTTATTTCTCACAATTTACAAGTCATATAAACCATAAAATCCATCCACATATATTCTCATCTTCTATTTCACATCAATCACAATCCAACAATCTAACTAAATCCATTCACATACATTCTCATCCTCCATTTCACTCATCCATAGTATTAATCATCACATAATAGTTCATAGAACCCCAATCCATATTCACAAAGCTATTTACATACTTTATACTCCATTTCTCATAATATCACTATATCATGCTAATAATCCAACATTCCTACCTTAATCAATCTTAAAACATACTTATAATCTTAATAGAGTTAAGTTGGATAATATATCGACCTTTGGAATCGTTCCTTCGATCCAAACGCTCCCAAGAAGGTTTGATATTGATTTTCAAGTTTTCCTTGCAATTTCCAAGTAATCACATTCCTCTCTAAGCAATCTCTTCCTTAGAACCTTAGGTTTTCTCTCCCCTATTTGTCAAATTAGGTTTAGAAAAGTTAGAACTCTAAAACTCTCGAAATAGAACCCCTATTTATACCTTAAGTGTTTAAAACCCTGATTTTCGTAACTTTTTAAAAATTTCTGTGCGCGACTGCGATCGATCGCACATATACTGCGATCGATCGTAGCCCCCAGTGCGATCTATCGCACCTGATCGTGATTTATCGCATAACACATAGAGAATTTTTTCCAAATTTTTGACTGAGTGCAATCGATCGCAGGTTACCTACAATCGATCGCAACTAGCATAGTTCCTGTTTTCTCAACAGCAACAGCACTAGCACCCTTTCCTCTTCAGTATCAGTCCGTTAGCATACTTATTTTCCTTTCAAACAATTAAGTAAATATATATTTACTTTAAGTTTTAACTTAAAATAAGGAAGTACCCCCGCTACTTGGATTCAATAAAAAATATTAGAAAATTCAATTCCTAATAAATCAAAATCTTATTTTTCAGTTTTAGGCTAAAAATTAAAAATCTCATCGTCGTAAGTTTTTCGATAGTTGAGTTAACCACTCTATACTTAATAATAAAATCTCATAAAATCATATACCTTTATTTAACCTATAAACATCCATTTCTGAGAAAAAGTATCTCAAAATTCAACAATTTGTGTTTTTGCTAAAACCACACCCCTTCTAGAATTTTTGATATTCTTGCACTTCGTTATTTTAAATTTTTACTTAAGATCATTAAGGAACAAGGCATCACATATATTAAAACGCATTGTTGACCATATAAACCCTTATTAATCGTATTGATGACATGAAAAAAAGTTTGGGTCTCTATAAGTTTGAATCTGAAACTTCGATTTAAGGTGTTTGAGCATAGTTGTATATTTTATTATTTTTAATAGGCCTACACTCAAGCCAAGCTAGCTCGTTGGTTCAACTCAGCTTAGCTCGTTTGAGCTAAAGCTCAAGCTGACATTTCAAGCTTGAATGAATTAAGCCAGACTTTTATTTGAGCTCGAATGTTTAAACAAGCTAAGTTCAAGCCATATCCAATTGGATTTGGCTTAGCTCGTGTAGAGCTTGGTTTGGCTTGAGCTCGGCTCAATATATATATATATATATATATATATATATATATATATATATATATAATATTTTTGACATTGTTATTCAAATTAATACAAAATACTTTTTTTTTTTTATCATATATTCTAATAATTTTGAATTTATAATAAAACAGTTTAAAAGATGATAGTAACAAAAAAAATTAAGAACTAATTAAAAGCCAATACTCTAAACCAACTCTCTACTCTTTGGACATAAGGACTACCCGAGATCTTATTTTCATGATATATAGATATAGTAATTTGCTGTAATTTTCTTGCATTATATATAATTTATTAATAAATACTTTTATTAAAATCATGAAAAATTAAGCAAATAATTTCGTGAATCAAGCTTGAGCTAACTTGACTTAAATAAAGTTCGAGCTCAAACTTGTTCAAGCCAATTGGCTCAAACTTGCCAAGCTTTGTAATGAGTAGATGGTGGCAGTTTTGTAATTATTAATTTTTCTTTTCATAATTTTAATATTATCATTGACTTCACACTGAAAGGGGAGTTCTGCTCAAATGTCATGAAGCATATCTCCGCCTCATATTTAAACTCACAAAAGAAATAACTTTATGTCAGCCCACTTGTGACCCACATTAAATGATTTGTTTTATTATTTGAAAAGGTTGTGAGTAGGAATTGTAAAAAAGCTGTCTATTATTATGCGTTGTCAAACAATTTTATTGTCTACAAGTCTATTCTTTAAAGATCTTTTTATCATAGATCTATTTTAGCTAGATCCAAAAATAAAAAAAAACAAGACCCGATAAAATCTACCAAACGATGTATTAAGCTATGTTCTAACATTAGAAGGAAAATCGAGTGTGCGCGATAGTTGTTCAGATATGATCCGATAGAAGCAAGAATATTATTGACACTTGATTAGCTTCACGGAAAGTATGACAGAAGTGAATCCGAGTAAATGCATGTGAAATAGAAGTTGATCAATCTCCTTAATAAGCGTCCAAACTTGGCATGGGATTTGAAAACATTGTCGGTGGCATTCAATAGTAATCAAGGAGTCCCCTTCAGCATTACAAGCCATGAACTATCCCTAATAACCCAGCTAGAGCTACCTACTTGCGAGCTAACCAGAAGATAAAAGTTTATTTTCCGGAAAAGAACCAAAGTATCAATAGTAGTATGAAGTCTAATATTATTTAACCATTCAACAACATTAGGAATGATGGGCTGTTGACTGCAAAGGCTCGTGAAGCCATGTCATGTACCTGTCTTAACTGAAAACATACCGTTAGGGTTAGGCTGCCAAAGTAGTTGGACAAAGAATATTCGGATGTAATATGATGCCCATTACCCACGACCCACTGCATGCAAACAATTCTTACGAAAGCTGCCTTTTAAGGATGCCTCTCCAAGTCCAAGTCCAAGTCCAAGTCCAAGTCCAAGCCCATGATGATCTAGAAGGCGGTTTAACCTGGAAAAATTGGAGCACTGATGAAGGTACTTGGACTGTATAAGTGATTAATTTTCAAATTAATAAAATATTAATAAATCGGAATTCCGAAATCCCGCCGAGATAATCGAAATTTTCAAATTTTCCGTACGGATTGGAGGACTGAAATCACGGATAAAATTGGGATTTCAAACCTTGACATCCACTTTCCGGTTGTCCACTCTCTTTGTAGCATTCATTTGACGGTTGATGGTCATAAGAACCACCCCATAAAAATTCAGGTTGATATCGATCAATTTCATTTCGACAAGAACTATGAAGAGGAAAACAGATAATAAGGTATTGGGACTATATGAGATATTATGGAGCATAATAATAAAGTGTGGGGAGATATATCATATTTCATCACCATAAATTTAAATTTAAATTTAAATATTGATTTAATTAGGATTTGATTAGTGAGGGGGGAAACTACCGGAAAGGACACGCGTCAACTGCAATTGTTCACCTCTGGTTTACTGGTAGAAGGTAGAAGTTGAAGGGTGTGATACCCTGACCTGTACTTCGATGATAAAGTAAGTAGATGGAGAAGATGATGAACAGTAAAGCAAACAGTAGCACTTAAAAATATATGTGTCTTTCGATCCCCGTAACACTGACATTCTCGGGGTATTTATAGGTTAACCTTGGTATGGCCATAGATGATCATAGATGCCCATACCACGTGCCCTGCACTCATTACCAAATATGTTAGTAAAATCTACCACCTGTTGCATCACACGTGAAAGCCTACCATTAGTTCAGTCAGTTGGGTCTGACAGCACACAGAAGTGACCGGCATTAAATGTCAAGGCAGTGCTTTCGGCCCACTTGTCAGAACAATCGATTGCCTCCTGAATACCCCCTCCTGTGAGTCGGTCTCGTTGTTGACTCGAGCTCGGGTACGTTGTATATGTCTTAAAATATGACCTGGACATCCTTATCTGAATCACAACGAACTCGTTGTTTCAATTAACACCGAAAACGTTGTCGAGAATACAACGTCTACGTTGTGCACAAGACAACGAACACGTTGTCAAACCCACAACGAGAACGTTGTTCGCAAGACCACGGATATGTCGTTGGATATGTCGTAAGTGATACAACGTGAACGCTATGCATCAGACAATGTTTATCCTTCTATTTTAAGCACGTGACTCATACACAAGTCCACGTGTCACTTTCGTGCACAAAACAGCAAAAGCCAGCTCGTTCCCCAACGTTAATTAGTTTTTACGAATTTTATCCCTTACAATTAGGTATGAATAGATTAGGTTTTTTAAAAAAAATAAAATTTTAAGAACAGATTATATGTTGATTTACTTTTTATAAAGTCTCTCTTGTCATCTCAACCTTATAAGGTCATTGTACATCATCCAAATCTATCAATACATTAACCCAATTCTAAAGGTTTTTTTTTGTAAAGAAATAACGTAACTTTTCAGCTATTTCTAAATACCCCTGCTGTTTTGTGATTTGTATTATGACCCACTAACTTTTAAAACCTTTGCAAATCCACCATTCAATCCAAAAGTTATGTTATATTTTTTTATGAAATACATTTTAAATTTTTTTTATTTTTATTTTAAGGAGACTTGTAAAAAAATTTACAAGAGAAGTGTTTGGAACCACTAACCATGGTTAAGATTTACTCACCCCTATGATTCATCCATTTAACCTCAGATTTTAGAAAAAGAATATTAACTTTAGGTTGATTATGCTTAACCA
Source organism: Tetracentron sinense (assembly GCA_015143295.1). Taxonomy (NCBI): domain Eukaryota; kingdom Viridiplantae; phylum Streptophyta; class Magnoliopsida; order Trochodendrales; family Trochodendraceae; genus Tetracentron; species Tetracentron sinense. The sequence continues at coordinate 2,874,661 of CM026567.1, read as the reverse complement.
TAGTTAAAGGGGCTCTACAAGATGTCATGTGTCCCTTTTAATACTCACTAACTGTGGTTAAAATTCATTCACCCCTAGGGTTCATGCATCTAGGCTTGGTTATTAGATCAAGAAAAAATTTAACCTTGGATTGCCTGCCCTCAATGAACCGACTTGGATCTGAACTTACGATTCATATCAAGTCTTACCAAAATCGGATTTCCTTTTCGTGGGTTGTGCCCGAGAGGCTATGAATCGATCGGACCTACCAATCGAATGGAAGTAGGGCTCCTATTGATTAAAGGTTGGTTCTTCGGTTTCTGATTAAAAGTTGGTTCTTTGGTTTCTTTAATCAGTTAAATGAGGCTCTACAAGCCACCACATGTCCCTTTTAACACCCACTAACAATGGTTAATATTCACTCAGTAACAATGGTTAAGCTTCAACCTTGGATTTTAGAAAAAAAATTAATCTTAGTTTGATTATGCTTAACCAAAGTTAAAGGGACTCTACAAGCCACCACATGTCCCTTTAACACCCACTAATTGTGGTTAAGATTCATTCACCCCTTGGGTTCATGCATCTAACTTTGGTTTTTAGAAGAAAAAATATTAACCTTAGATTGATTATGCTTAACCATAGTTAAAGGAGGTTCTACAAGCCACCATAGGTCCCTTTTAACACCCACTAACAATGGTTTATATTCACTCACTCCTAGGGTTCATGCATCTAAACTTGGATTTTAGAATTTTTTTTTTTAAAAAATATAACCTTAGGTTGATTATGCTTAACCACAGTTAAAGAGGACACAAGTTGCCATGTGTCCTCTTTAGCATTCACTAACTGTAGATAAGATTCACTCACCCTTAGATTTCATTCATCTAGATTTGTAAAAAATAATATTAACTTTAAGCCGATTAATCTTAACTCCAGTTAAAGGGGAAGAAATGAGACACGTGTGACCTATAGAAGATCACAAAATACAAGGGCTATTTACCAAATAGCCGAAAAGAAGAAGTTTTTTCACAAAAAACCAAATTCTAAATCAGTAATCAAATTCAAATCTCATGTATATGATGAGATAGGATGCATCTCATCACTCTATATTATTGTGCTCCATAGTTGTAATATCTTGACCCAAAAACAAATATGGGCCTAAGTAAGCCATGGGTCAAAAGCCCAGGTTATTATTTAAATATTTTAATTTAAGATATAGATAGATTTTTTTAGATAAGGTCAATTTATATTAGGTTTCTTTTTAAAATTCAAAATAACTAAACACAAGGGAGAGAGATAAAGTAAGTAAGAGAGAGAAATCTTAGAGATAGAAAAAGAAAAAGAAAGGAGAAAGAAGAAGGAAGAGGTAAACTTTTTATGGTTTTTCTTATTCTTCTTCTAGGTTTCTTTACAATTTGATTCTCCATCTATTCTATTTATTTGATTGATTTGTTTAATTATTCTCTTTTTTGTCCACTAAGTTTTGAATAATATTCTTCTCTAAGCGTAGATCAAGTCCAAAAAATTCGAGTGAAGAGATAGAGTCAAAAGTTTATGGATGGAAAAAAGAAAACAAATTAACAAAATACTCAGGTAGGTTTCTGTAGAGACCCGAATTTTTTTCGATGTCATTATCGTAAATGTCAAGGGTAAATTAGTCAAACTATTTATATGTGGTGTGTTTTGTGCTAATTATCGACTATGAATGTTTTAAAAAGTATAAAACACTAAATCAAATGAAGGGACAAGAGAAAAATTCAGAAAATAATAAGATCAAGTAAACCGGTCGATCAGTATTCACAACCAGTTGATCGACTGGTGTAAAACCTAAACAGGGACCTTCTAAGCGATTCGGTCGACCGGATTTCAAAACCAGTCAACTGACTGGTGGTTGTTTGCAAAACAGGGGGTTTCCAAGGGAAACCGGTCGACCGACTCCCAAACCGGTCGATCGGATTTCGGGTATTTGAGGATTTCCCCCTCTTTTTGCACAATTTTTCAGGGTATTTTAGGGTTTTCAACACCCTTGCACTATAAATAGACATTTATTTTTGGGTTTTAGGGTTTCTTATAGTTCTAACCTTAATTTGGCAAAGAAGAGGAGAAAACCTAGGGTTTTCAAGAGAGATTGCTTTGAAAAGGGAGGAGAAGCTTGGAGATCGCCCCAAAAGCCTTCCTTGAGCGATTTGGATTGTAGGGAGACGATCCTTATGGTCGATATACATTCTAACCTAACCCTATTATATTTTCTTATATGATTAGGTCAAGATTATTAGATGTTTAACATGATTATGGGTAGATTACTGTGCATAGTTCATGAAATGGGTCATTACATGTGTTTGGGGGTTTTTATCAAGCATGATAGGGGTAATAAATGTGGTATTATGATGTTGGATATTGCATTACATTATTGCATGGTTACAACATTTTCCCAGGCATGACATCATTCTAAGGCATGATATTATCGCATGGTCACTACATGATACAAGTCTTGAATATCATGGCATGGACACTGGATTACGAGTTTTGAACATCATGGCATGGACACTGGCTCGATACAAGTTCTGGATACTATCTTCTAGATACAAGCATACATGTAATTCATGGTATAAGTTCATGTATCACACAAGTACACGAGTTAAGGTGATGATAATATGCTCACATGTTTTCTGTACTCTGATTATTTAAATTTCATATGAAACGATATTGATTATGTACATATGTTATTGCTATTGTTAGTTAGACTGGATATCCGCTGAGTATTTTCAATACTCAATCAACCTGTCATTGTCGACAGGTTTAGAGTTGGAGACTACCGCCGAGCCGTGGGTTGAGTTGGAATACCAGCAAGAGGAAGAAGAAGGTGACCTATTTGAAGAGGGAGCGAGGGACTTAGATCTCTTACCTTACTATTAGACTTTTGTTCAGTTTTATTGAAAGGAGAATTGTAATAGACATATTATACTTTTAGATTGATGTTGCTTAGACTTGGCTTTGTTTGGGGATCATGAGGATTGATCCGCATTGGGTTTGTTGATATTGGTCTTTGCTTATAGTTGATGGTTTAGTTGATCATACCATTGTTATTGTAAAAGAAATTGTGGGCTCTCATATTAGTTATTGTCTTGTATGTTATTAAGTTAAGCAGGGATAAGCAGTGTCACGGCCTAAAGTCCCATTATGACCAAGGTGGGTTTTGAAGTGCGACAATTTCCCTTCTTTTTTTTATCTTATTATGTTTCCTTTATAATGAATGCGACAGTTTCCCTTCTTTTTTTTTATCTTATTATGTTTCCTTTATAATGAATATTTGTATAAAATTTTGATAAATTATTCTAATGAAAGATTCCTGGAAATTGAAGGGTTTAATAAACTTTGACAAAATTATCATGATTGGTTTGAATTGATGTCATTCAAGAAATCTTAGCGTTCAATAATCCGTGATATGTTTTTGATTAATTCTGTAGTTAAATAACTTTTTGACATATTATAGGGTTTGAAAACCCTAATAAAATCTGATTTTTGTGGTTGAATATCTATACCGGAAGTTATTAAGTTGATAATCTTTAAATTTATTTTCGAGAACTTGAATTTTTATTTAAAATTAAATTATATGTGATTTGCAATTGATACCTTACTTAAATATGTTTAATAAATATTTAAACTTAATTAATATTATTGATAAATTAGCATATCTCATAGGAGTTAAGATTATTTGAAAATTATGAAATTATTTTAATTACTAATTGGGAATAATATCTATGAAATTTTAATGTTCTCATTTAATTGAATATTATTTAAGAAATTGGGTTGGAATATGAAAATTGGTGGTGGTAAATAGTTTTTGATGAATTTATATTTGATACTTTGAAATGCTATTTGAGACTGGTAAGTCTTGTGATCATGAGAATTCTGTCTTGAGATAACTTATAATTGTGATATGCTGAGAGTATATATAATAATATTGAACATATATGAGCCCTAATACGAGACTGGTAAGTCTTGTGATACATTATAGACATTATGAGGCTTAGCCTATTTTTGAAATAAAGGTAAATATGTTATCTCCACTTTTTCATTTCTACACTTACATCAGTTCTTCTAGAATATTTTTACACTTTGGACGAGCTATACCCTTGACAATCTAGAGAATTCATGGGTTTTGATTCCTTTTAAAATAACCAAAGTGCCATAAAATGACTACAATACCCCACCTCATTTTAGTCCCACATTGGAAGTGAGAGGGTTTCTCCTCCCATTCTCATCCTATAAATCACGTATCTCCCCACCCATTTTAGATACCTTCTTCTAGCATTCTTATAAGGCACACCCTAGTCTATAAAGTTTTTAGCATTTCTTTTCCTTTAAGCCCAAAAAAATTTCCTGAGTCCCTTAGCATTTCATTAGTCTCCTAAGTTTCTAAACCTTGGAAGAAGAAGAAGAAGAATATCAAAGGAGGAAATTAATTCTAAATTCAAACCTACATTAGGTACGTTAGTTTAAATTTAAGTTTTCCAATTATGCATATTCTTCTTTTAATCCTCCATTTTTTTTAAAATTTCTTTTTACATGTGCCTTTGGATAGTATAGCAAATTCATACCTCTCCCAATATGTAATTTGGACCCCCTATGATGCGTTTTTCTAATTAAGGTCTCCTTATAAAAGGAAGGATGGGAACCTTTTGGCCTTAGAACCCATTTTTAATTTCCTAAGATTTATTATTCGAGCCTAATGTGAGCACGGATTTCCATCCCCGCCCACAGTTAGGGTATTGTGGACAGATGTTTAAAGTCCCCACTTAGGGTTGGTTGACCGGGTTGGTCAAGTGCTTGGTTATGTTTGATTAGGTCCGGTAGGCCAGGGTTGAAGTCCGGAGGCTAGGGTTGAGCCCGGTAGGCCAAGAGAAAAGCCCGGAGGCTAGGGTTTAATCCAGTAGACTAAGGATTGGGCCCGGCAGACCAGGAGTAAGCTTGGTAGGCCAAGATTGGGCTCGGAGGCCAAAAATGATTTAACCAGAGTTAAACAGCTCTAACCATGGTTAGGATTGCTAACTAAGGTTGGGCAAGGTCCAAAGTCAGGTTTATGGTTCTTAAAAGTTGATTAGTGATTTTTTAGGGATTTTCCCCAATTTGTCCAAGGTTAAATGGGGTTAACCATGGCTAAGACATGAGTTTAACCATGGTTAGTCCGGTTAAACATGGTTAGGCAGTCTATGGAGTTAGATTTGGGTACTCACTGCCATTTTAGATTTTTCTTGAATTTCTGAGATTTTCCAGGGTTTAAATGGGCTTAACCATGGTTAAGCCAAGTGTTAACCATGGTTAAGCTCATTTAACCGTGGTTAGGCATGTTTGCACAGTCTGATTTTGATATTTTCTATAATTTCAGATTATTTTAGATTTTCTAGGATTTTTCCCTTGTGGTTAGATCAACTAACCATGGTTAACTCTTAACCAGGGTTAGTTAACCTATGGTTAAGGCCTGGGATGGTCTGAGGTGAGCCCAGGAGGCTAGGCAAGGCTTAGGGGGGCTTCTTACCAGGCTTGGGCCCCTGCAAAGCCCAAAATGCAAAAAAAAATAGAATTGGCGGTGGATGGTTTACCGCTAATTCGAGCTCTTTTTAACCAAGGTTTAAATCCCTATAACTCAAGTTAGGAGAGGGCCCATGGGGTCCTGGACCCACAGGGATGAAGAGGTCACTTAGGGGAATGCCCTGGACCTATTGTGGGACCTGGGGGAGGCCTGATGTGGGCCTAGTATGGGACTAAAAACTTCTGTACATAAAATAACAGAATGGAGGTTGATGTTCTACCACCATTCTGGCACGTCTGTTTTTCAGCAATTTAATCATGGTTGTATTAACAAGGGGATTGCAAATCTCAGGTTAAGTTAAGGGAAGGTCTGGGGACCTAACCCATGCCCTGGACTGGACCAAGGCTTGCTCAAGTGGAGCCCATAGCTACTAGAACAAGAACCACCAGGAATGGCGGTACTGTATTTACCACAATTCCTGAGTTTTCCCAAAAAAAGAGTTTTGCCCTACGCGGCTGCTACAGGGATGGGTCCAGGGGTTACCACATGAGCTGAGGGACCCCTAGAAGCCTCTAAGGCTTCCTGGAATGCTTGTATACCTGTGAGGGGTTCTCCACACTTATGAAGAAGGTGGAGGAGCCCCCTATTATGGGTTTTCTACATAACAAAGGTTAGAAAGTCCTCTGGAAAGACCAGAGGCTCACATGAATGCATAATAGAAAATAAATGGGGTAGAGGGAAGCCCTACCCTACTGCTATGCTGATGGAGGGGCTGGTGGCTGCTGGTAGAGGTGGTGGAGCATGGTGGCAGTGCTGTGTGGTGGTAGGGAAGCTGCACAGAGGTTGGGGGTGATCCAGGTAGGCTTCTGGAGTCTCCTGGGACTACTGGAAGGATGCTAAATTGCTCAGAGAGGGCTTAGGCCCTTGAAATCTACCAAAGATTCAGGTATGGGGGTTTTTAGGTGGAGAAGAAGGATAGGGGTGTCCTATTTATAAGTGGAGGATTGGGGGACACCCTTGGTATTAGTACCAAGGTAGACGAGGCTACAGGAGGGCGGAGAGGGGTGCCAGAAGGCCTGCCTAACCCCTGAGGGGATGGTTGCTACAACTTAATTTAATCCAAATTAATGGACATAAAATCAAGAGTAAAAATAATATACTTGCAAGTGCACAAGTGACACAGTTGATGTATCTGGTGAGCACAGGGTCGAATCCACAGGGATTGACTATTGTACAACAAGAATTAAGGAAACAAAATCTAGAGAAAAGAGAGATTTAAAATCAGTTTTCCACTCAATGAGAATGGAGAAAAAATCACTGATAACTGTAAAGCAATGAAAAAAGAGGTCTACGGTTTCAGGAAAATCCACCTATCCCTCCTTATGCTTAGATTTGGATGAAAACACATCTAGAACCAAATAAAGATTTAATCTAGATGAAAAATTATACGATAAAACCACTGACCATTAAATTCAATTGAATAATTAGAGAAATTTGAAGAGTAGTCTGTATCTAACTCACAGGGGATCCAAGCATTCCATATATCAATATATCATATGAAATCAAAGAGCATATAGAGAAGAACAATTAACCAAAATAAGAACTATTCAATTAAAATTAATGATCAAACCATCCACATCATCCACATAAATCGGAAAAATGTTTCAAATCCCTAACCTTAGAAGGGTGTTTAGCCAACCATGATTGGAGTTGTCATCCTCCTTAATGGTGTTCCAAACATTACAATAAAATAACTCAAAAAAACTAAAAGAAGAAGAGAGAAAAGAGAATGAGAAAAGATCAGAGAGCCCCCAAAAGTCTCTCCTTTTAGGTTTAAATAGACTAAAGGGAAGAGGAGAAAGGGAAAAAAAAAAGCAAAAGAGAAACTTCTAATTCCAAAATTCCAACTAAAATTGCACTTCCCTCCACTTGATGACATGTCTTGACCCCTTAAACATCCGAATTAGGAGATCTTCGTGAAATACAATTTTGTTCCCGTTTAAGTCTTCTTTCCAAAACATCAAACCTTGCCTTAATCTAAATTTTGAGTCAAATGTTATGTCCAAATTAGTAAGTACTGTCTAGATTAGGCGGGAATCTGGGAAATCCTCATTCTTTGTTTGGGATTGGTTGCTAAATAATAACACTCCTCTAGCCATCCACGAAATTTCTTGCTTTTCTTGTAGATTTAGTTGACCTTCATTAAGCTCCTTGCTTGAATTCCAAAATCCACCCAAAATAAAGAGTTCTTGTGACCAAAATAGACTTTCTCCTTTTTTCTGAAATAGAAACATCAATATAACACACTTCTTCTTTCTAATTCAAGAAAGTTCCACCCTTTTTATGCCAAAATCATATTAATCCATATCTTCCTAAGATTCTCCAGCCATGTTGTAGAATCTTTCTATACTTGGTCTTGGGCTTTGCTCTTGGGCTTTGACTCTTTGGATCTTTGAGTTGGATATGGGCTATTTGAAACTTTGGACTTCTTGAATCCCGAGAGTGGTCTGGGGTTAGGATTCCTGCAAAAAAAATAAATACACGTAATAAGTTTCTCTTAAAAATATTTTGCATGCTGCCTTCCAAGACATGTATGAATACATGCAAATGTATCATGAAAATTAAGAGAAAGAGGAAAACGCAATGGTGAGAAGAAAATACACCACTTTACGTGTAAAAATGAAGATATAAACCAAAGAAGTATGATAATGCTTATTTAAATGGGGATAATTAAGCAAAATTAAGCACTTATCAGGGGGTATCCTATTTATAGGAGGAGAGTTGGGGGACACCCCTAGTATTAGTACCAGGGTAGACGAGGCTACAGGAGGGCGGAGAGGGGTGCCAGAAAGTCTGCCTAACCCCTGAGGGGGTGGTTGCGCTGCTGTATACGATACAGGGAATGACGGTAATATGTTTACTGCCATTCCTAGGCCTCTATAAATATGGGTGTCGGTGAATGGATTATCCCCAAGCTTGGATTTTAACCAGCAGACCCCTCGCCCATACAAGCATACGGTACCGGGAGGGGGAGAGATTTTGAATTCTAGGGCCTAGGCCTGGGCCTAGACCGAGGGCTTGAACCCTAGAGGGTTTTGGACTTGGGGTTTAAGCCTTAAAGGCTTAGGGCTTAGCTAGGGCTAGGCTTTGCTAGGGTTTTGGTCCTAGGGTTAGGCTAGGGTTTACCTAGGGTTAGGGTTTAAGCTAGGGGTCTACCTAGGGTTTGGCTAGGGTTAGGTTAGGGTTACACCTAGGTTTAAGCTAGGGTTTACCTATGGTTAAGGTTTAACTAGGGTTAAGTCCTAAGGTGTGGCTATTGTTATGCCTAGGGCTTGTTCAAATTTAACTAGGGTTAAAGGGACTCGGTTGGGGGTAACCATGGTTAAGAAACCTTAACCATAATTAGGATATGGGTGTAAAAATTAGGTGCTTACAGCTGCCCCTCTTTGTCAGAGGGTGCCAAGATTGGCAATTGAACGACAAAGACTGGATTCATCCGATTTTTACACAAAGATTGGATTTTGAGAATACAGCATGATGCGTGCTGTGCAAATGGTGAGTGCTTTGAAGAGATTAGAGCTACTGCTAGGGAATAACGAGTAGTTGGGGAAGAAAAAGGATGCAGAGATGGCGTGGCTCGGAGGCACTTAACCGAAAGAGGGTGTCGCTCGAAAGCGGCAACCGGATTGATCGGAACGGTGTTTCTTGAAGGGGATTTAACCATATCGATCAGAGGACACTCAGGGTGTCGAGAACACACGGGTTGTTAGAAGGGGGACACGCGGAGTGTTGAGGGACACGCAGAGTGTTATGGGACACACGGGGTGTCAGAACACATGGGGTGTTAAGGGACACAGGGGGGTGTCACAACAGAGACATGCAGGAGGTAATACTGTTTTGTGACGAGGTTATCACAGAACACACAGGATGTCTAGGACACACGGGGCTATCATAAGGGAGACATGCAGGAGGTAATGCTGTTTTGTGACGAGGCTATCACGGAGCACACAAATTGTCTAGGACACATGGGGGTGTCACAAAGGGGACATGCAGGAGGTAATGTTGTTTTGTGACGAAGCTGTCACGGAGCACACAAGATGTCAAGGACATATGGGGGTGTCACAAATGGGACATGTATGAGGTAATGCTGTTTTGTGATGAGGCTGTCACGGAGCACATAAGATGTTAAGGACATATGGGGGTGTCACAAAGGGGACATGCATGAGGTAATGCTATTTTGTGACGAGGCTGTCATGGAGCACACTGGATGTCAATGACACACGGGGGTGTCACAAAGGGGACAAGCAGGAGGTAATGTTGTTTTGTCTGTTACGGAGCACACAGGATGTTAAGGACACACGGGGTGTCATAAAGGAGGACATGCAGGAGATAATGTTGTTTTATGACGAAGTTGTCACAGAGCACACAGGATATCTAGGACACACGAGGTGTCACAAGGGTATTGAGGCATGATGGCAGTTTTGATATTGATACGGCCAAGAGGCCCTGGAGTTTGATCATGTTGAGATGATGCTGAGTAATTTGGTCACGAAGGGTGCGACGCTATGCAACAGGATGTCATGCAGGGGATAAAGGCGAGGAAGCTTTCCCATGACTCTGCTGACTACAGCTTGCTAGAGAGGAGCGGTGATGACTTCTTCTACTTTGTTGGTCGAGGCTGCTTGATGTAGGTTGGTACAAGCGGACTTTGGTGCCAAAATTTTATTTTTTGAAAAACCTTTTAAAAAAAAATAAATAAGATTTTTGATTTTAACAGAATAATGCTTATTTAGCTTTCAGATTTGTCAGTAAATTGCCTGTGTTAGGGCTTAAGGGGGAAGTTGTAGAGTGTCTTTTATTCTCAGAGAGTAGAGTATAATTCAGATTGGGATGTTACCGGGGATAGACAAGCTTGTCCGAATTCTGTTGCAGGCTGGCGACCTTGGCTGAGGAGAAGCTTTCTGATGGGCTTTGGAAGCTTCTGAACTTTTGCTGGGGAAGAGTATTGCTGATAGCCATTAGAGGCTCGTGCTGGGGAACTACCAGAGATTTAAGGATTGTTCGCAGTCGGGTATTTACGGGAGTAGGTCTCTGTTGTGGACCACTACCAGGAATTTGGGGATTTCCGGTCTATTGGGGATTTTCCAATGTTGCCTACATGTTAGGGAGATGTCTTTTCTGCTGAGGAATGCTTGGAAGTTAATCATCTGCTGGAGATTTTTCTTGTTGGAATCTCTACTGGGGATACTGGTCCATTGAGAGATGCTAACTGCTGAGGATGAATGGGGAGTCTGGTGAGACTGATTGCTGCCGGATTCTGTTGCAAAACCGATTTTCAATTTTTCTCCATTTTTTACCCTTGAAATGACCAAGTAATGGGATTTGCATAATTTTGCGCGATGAGGTTGTTGCCGGTTTTCCTCATGCCTGCGAAGCTGATTTATTTTTGTCCATTTTTTGCCCCTAGTCATAAGACTAGGTCTGGGAGTCGCGTGATTTTTGCGTAATGAAATCGTTTCCGATTTTCACTCATGCCTGCGATTTGTTTGATGGTTTGGGTCCTCTGCCTTTACTGCCCTGATTGACATTTATTGGGGATTGATACTCCGCTGGGTGATGTAGACGTGATATTGCGCTTGCACTCGCAGTTTCTAGAGGATCTAGGGGGACTTAAAGTGGGACGAAATATAGGTTAGGAGACCAAAGTTTGGGACATCCTGGAGTTGTAGTTGATTTGCACTCCTTTAGAGGTTTTTTTTTTTATTCGCTCCGTTGGGGAATTGCCTTCTCTAGCAGAGGCTGACTCTTAAGGATTTTTCCCTGTTTGAGAGGGAGATTGAATTTTTTGGGGAAAGTTTGATTCCACTGGGAGGGAGTGATTCCACTGGAGAATCTTTTTAGAGAAATTGATTCTGTTGGGGAGAAAGCCTAGAGAGATTGTTTTCACTCGGGAAGTCCCTAACTTTGAGAATGTTTCAACTTCTATTTTGGGATTTCCTTTGATGGATTATTTTGTAAACTTGGTGTCGGCTCCGCCGGGGAAGTTGGGAGAGTTGGGGAACCATGGCTTAGATCTAACATTTTTCGAAACTCGTTGCACTACTAAAGGAAAGGTATGTACCATTATTATCGATTCCAGAAGTTGTGGCAATATGGTATCCGAAGATATGGTGCAAAAGTTCAACCTTCCATGCGAGAATCATCACCAACGTTATCACATTTCTTGGTTCAAGAAAGGTAATGAAACACCAGTGACAAAGAGGTGCTTGATTAATTTTTCTATTGGAAAAAATTACAAGGATGCGGTATGGTGTGATGTGTTGCCAATGGATGCATGTCATTTATTACTTGGACGACCTTGGCAATATAATCGAAAATCCATGCATGATGGATTTAAGAATTGCTATTCCTTTGTCAAAGAAGGAATTCATATCACTTTATGACCCTTGAAACCTTCACCTAAGGTTGAACATGATAAAAATGTTGAGACCATTCTTTCTTTAAGACAATTTGAGAAAGAAATGACTGAAGAATCATCCACCATGTATGCACTAATTTCTAAGGGAATTTCATCATCCACTGATATGGACTCAAAGGCCATCATCCCTAAAGAAATTCGGCCCATTTTAGATGAATTTTATAATGTGATTCTTGAGGATTTGCCACATGGTTTACCTCCCATGCGACAAATTCAACATTATATTGGTTCAAGAAAGGTAATGAAACATCAATGACAAAGAGGTGTTTGGTTAATTTTTCTATTGAGAATAATTACAAGGATGTGGTATGGTGTGATGTGTTGCCAATGGATGCATGTCATTTATTACTTGGACGACCTTAGCAATATGATCAAAAATCCATGCATGATGGGTTTAAGAATTGTTATTCCTTTATCAAAGAAGGAATTCATATCACTTTATGGCCCTTGAAACCTTCACCTAAGGTTGAACATGATAAAAATGTTGAGACCATTCTTTCTTTAAGGCCATTTGAGAAAGAACCGACTGAAGAATCATCCACCATGTATGCACTAATTTCTAAGGGAATTTCATCATCCACTAATATGGACTCAGGGGCCATCCTGGCATAGGCGGCACTAGCACCAGAGGATTGAGAAGATACTATTTTATCTTGTCAAAGGTCTCTTGACATTCATCTGTCTAGACTGTCGGTACGTTCTTCCGAAGAAGCTTGAAGATCGACTCACATATCGTAGTGAGCTGAGAGATGAATCGGCTGATGTAATGAATTTTGTCCAAGAAATCGTCGATCTCCTTTTCAATCTGAGGAGTTGGCATTTCAAATGATGGCTTTGACTTTAGCAGGATCAATCTCGATGCCTCTTTTGTTGACTATAAAGCCGAGGAGCTTTCCTGATGAGGTTCCAAAGACGTAATTGGTTGGATTCAGTCTCAGGCCGAACTCTCTGAGTCTGTCACAGAGTCTTTTCAGGTCTTCCAGGTGCTGCCTGGTAGTAGGCGATTTGACGATCATGTCATCCACATAGACTTTTGACTTGTGGATCAAGTCATGGAACAATGTCGTCATGGCCCTCTGGTAGGTTGTCTCCGCATTCTTGAGTCCGAAGGGTATGAACATATAGCAAAATGTGCCCCAAGGTGTGATGAAGGAGGTTTTCTCCATGTCCTCTTTCGCCATTCTGATCTGGTTGTATCCGAAGAAACCTTCCATGAATGAGAGAGTCTCGTGCCCTGCAGTGTTATTGACCAGGATGTCGATATATGGAAGAGGGAAGTTGTCCTTAAGGTTAGCCTTGTTTAGGTTCCGGTAGTCGATGCACATCCAGGCTTTGCCATCCTTCTTGGGCATGGGTACGATGTTGGCCAACAATTCAGGGTAAGTTGCTACTAACAAGAAGCCTGCATTGATCTGTTTTTCTACTTCCTCTTTGACCTTCTGTGATCTTTCGGGCCTCATCCGATTCAATTTCTGTTTGACTAGTTTAACTCCCAGGTTCAAGGGCAGTCTGTGTACCACCAATGCTGGTTCCAAGCCGGGCATGTCTGCATATGACCAAGCAAAGACATCACTGTAGCTCTTTAGAAAGTAGATCATATCTGTTCTTTGCTGTGGGCTCATAGTTGTGCTAATCTTGACGAGCCGGGGACTGTCTTTGGATCCAAGGTTAATGGTCTCAGTATCCTCAATGTTTGACTGCAGTAGCCCTTCACTGCATTCCAATAGATCCAGCATCTCTTGAGGCAGTTCTTCTTCCTGCTCGGAGTCATACTCAACTTCGGAGAGTTCTAGAAGGGTTTCGAGGGTAGCCCTATCAGAGGTGATTTCCTGGCAAATCAATTAGCTCAGTTTAGCATGCTAATGTGTTTTTGTTTTTGATGGCTTCAGGACACTAGGCCTTTCAAGGGAAGAGTCCGTGTGATTTCATCATCAGCCAAAATGTTTGATGCAAAACATGATTTTGAGTTAAAAATATCAGATTTTATTTATAAAACAATATGATTGTTGTTTACAAAAGGTTGACTCAAACAAAAAGAGGCCGACAGTGGCTTGACATTTGGATTTTAGAGACAGGAGCAAAGAGAGAATAGAAGGAGAAGGGTAATGCTTGTTCACTGCTTGGTCTGACCGACCTGTCCTGCACTGCTGCTGTCCCGACCTTGGATGGCCTCAATAGTGAGAGCCTCGATCCACCAACGAATTAATGGCTGGGAACTGGATGACGCTTCGGCACTATTGGAGAGGGTGCAAGCCTGTTCTCCCACTAGATATTCAGCTTCAAGGGTGTCTTCGACAGCTAGCTTATTGAACATTCGGGTCATGCTGAAAACCTCTGGATCTGGAATCCCTGAAGATTTGGCATTGGGCTGGGGTGTTAAGGCAACTGGTGCAGTAGAGGTGTTAGGGTAGAATTAGAAGGTTCCAATTGGAAAAGTTACAGATATGTGGGGTCGGGGTTCAGGTTTCATCGATTGGCTGTTAGCTTGATGAGATAGTCCTCGTATGTGGGCTTGTAACTCAGTCCGAAGGGTTTCGTGTGGAGGTACATATATCTTTCTCATTCCTTGTTTCTGGATCGCAGGTCTATCCCGGGCTGATAGTTCATGTTGGCCATCATTCTGACAAATGACAGAATCTACTGCTTGTTCTGCTCTTTTATCTGGGCGATAGAACTAACCTGCTCAAACTGATATGTCATGAAGGAAGTGCCCTGCCCTAGCTCCTGGATGTCCCTGAAAGAACTCACCAGCTTTCTGATGGGATCACGACCAAGTGGTCATCCTGAATGAACTTGATTCTCTGGTGTAGAGAGGAGGTAATAGCTCCGATCGCGTGGATCCACGGCCTTCCAATGAGTAAGGTAAATGAGGTAGACACATTTACAACTTGAAAATTTGTGCTGAATTGAGCTGGTCTGACCCCGATGGTTAGGTCTATGTCGCCCAGATTCTGCCTCGTTGAGTTTTCAAAAGCTTTGATTGTCATGGATCTCTTCTTCACCTAATTGAGATCCAAACCTAAGCTTTGTAGTATTGATAAGGTGCAGACGTTTAGGCTGGAGCCGTTATCGATTAGCACTGAAGAGAGAGTTCTGTCCATGCACTGTGCTACACTGCTATGTAAAGGGCCCAGGTATAGTCCATGTCGCCATCCGGTATTTCTTCTTCTGTAAATGAGATAACTTTCGGTTCTAGCACTTGGCCCACCATATGCTCTAACTTCTCGAGCGTAATGTCTAGTATCACGTGGGTGCAATTAAATACCTAGAGGAGCTACTTCCGGTGATGCTTGGAAGTCCGAAGAAGATCCATGATTGAGATCTGGGATGGTGTCTTAGTCAACTGCTGTGTAATGGTGAATTCTTCCATTTTCTCCAAAATTTTTGACAGAACTGCAGAGTCTGCTACTTTTTTCTCAAGGTCTGATACCCTTGCTGTTTCTTTCTCTTTCCCTTTTTCTTTTGCCAGTTCAGCTACCGACGGTTAGTACACCCGGCCAGATCGGGTGAGGTTAACTATGCTTCACTCTCCATGATGAGAGAGTGGGGAGCGGTTACATGGTTGAGGCTGAAAGGTGGAGAAGAGATGTAAAGAATTTTGAGAGGGCCAGATGAGGTGGAGGCTTGAGCGGGTGCTAGGGGCCAGTTGGCGAGACAAGGTATTGTATAGACAATTTGCTCTTCATCAGTGTCGAGAGTAGAGATCTATACCGGAGCCTGGATAGACTGAATATTTGACAGAGGGAGAGGGATAATGACTGGAGGTCTGTAGGAGGGCCTGATGATGCCATCGTCTACTGCCGATGTGCTGGGTCTAAGCTGCCCTGCCACGGGCTCTTCCCACTGTATGAAATTGACTTGATTGTTATGTGGGGCAGTGGTGCCTAATTGATGCTGGTATTGCTAGGATCCAGCTCAACTTTTCCCTTATTTAGGAGATCCTAGATGGCACACTTTAAGCCGATGCAATAGTCGGTTTCATGGCCTGGGCCTTGATGAAAGGCGCAATAATGGTCGGCTTTGTAATTTTTGTTTTGTTTATCTGGTGGTAGAAGGGGGGTAGGGCCTCTCAGGGTGAGAAGGCCTTGCTTGGTGAGGAAGTTCAGAAGTTGACTGAGAGTATAGGGAAGATGGGTGAAATTTCTGTGGGGTCTATCCTGTTGACGAGTCTGCTCCTGATTAGGCCAGGCTGGCTAAGTGTTTCTGGTAGCTGGTTGAGCTAGTGTTGCTGGAGCTGGAAGTCTAATGGATGCTGTAGAAGCCACCATATGTACAAATTTTTTGCGTGGACTGCTGTTCCTACTGGTTGAGGCTATTGCTTTTGGGGGAGCAAGCCCTAGACTGGAGTGGATGGCCCCACTCTTGATGGCAGTCTCGATGTGGGCACCGGTTTTGACGATGGTGCCGAAGTCAACTACAGGTAAAGTGACCATAAGAGTATAGTAAGGCTGCTTCAGTGTGCCCATGAACATGGTTGTCAGTTCCTCCTTTGGGATAGAAGTAGGGATCTTAGCTGCCATCTGCCTCCAGTGAGTGGCATATTCCAAAAATGACTTGTTGTTGCACTGGCTCATTTGTTCGAGCTGGCTCCTCTGGGGCCGGAGCTCCTGATTGAAGGAATACTGTTCTACAAAGCAATCCATGACATCCTGCCAGATCTTGATTTTCTGTTTGTCCACAGACATCCACCATGTAAGGGCTGTCCCTTTCATGCTCTTCTGAAAGTATTGTATAAGTAGAGGCTGGTTCTTATTGTGCTAGAGCATGTCCCCAGATATAACTGTAGATGTTGCTTCGGGCAACCTGTGCCATCATACTTGTCAAAGTCAGGTACTTTGAAGCCTGCTGGGATAACCTCCCTTGTTGAGAAAGTCAAGTCCTCTAAAGACAGACTGGTGCTGGTAGATGCACCCTTCATCCGTCTCATCTCTTCTTTCATTTGCTTAATCTCTTCGTGCTAGTCTCGGAGAGATAGGGTAGGATCTGAAGACGATGGCCTGTCTTGATTAATATGAGAGGCCTTGGGCTGCTCAGTCCCCTCAAAATGCTCGTATTCTATGTCACCTTCGCCTACAGCGGGTCCAGGATTAAGGATGATAACTGGGATATGGTGAGGCTTGGGAATAGGTTGTTCAAATGACTTGCCGGTCGGGTTCCAGGAAGAGGGTTCACCGGTTCGGGTTCCAATTAGAATCTTTAGGGATTCGAGAACACTATCTATCTTTGCTTACATGGCCGTTATGTCTATGTCATGTGCCTGTAGAATCTCACTGGTTCTCTGCTGCTGATCAATTGATTCTGCCATTGAGTCGGAGCTGCTTTCTGACATGACGCAACTAGGTACTTGCTCTGTGACCGATACTTCTGTTAAAACTGCATCTGCTACCTCTGCGAAAATTGCAGTCATAGAGCGATTCATTGATAGGCTCATGCAACTTAAAAGAATGCAACGACTAATCACGATTATGCATGATTTGCAAGATAGAAAGTGCAAGATTTTATTGATGCATGACTGAGTGAGTGAATACAAGATAGTGACTCAAGAAAAAGAAAAAGATTCGACCCTAGGCATGTCCATCAGGGATGACAAAGTTAAGCGGCCGAGGCACACCTTCAGGATCCATGATCTGTTGTTGGAAGGATATGATCTCAACCTCCATGTTTTTAATTGTTTTCGTGGCATTGAACATCCGAAACCCAAACTGTCAGATTCGATCAATCATCTCAACATTTGCACTGTCAAGCTGTTCTTGATAAAAATGCAACTGGGCCCTGATGACGACGGTCTCTTTGGCATCACCCTTGCTTCTCTTCTAAAGAGATTGGACTGTATGCTCGAGCTGTTCAACTTGTTCCTGCATGGCTTGGAGTTCGCGATTCTGCTCCACTCTTTGCTGCCTAAATGCTCGCTGGACCTTCTGTAGCCTCTTCTCCTTCTCCTGGATCTGTAACTGCCTTTCCAGGAAATGGTCTATCCAGGGAACCACCAATTCAGCGATGGGTATGGTTCCTCGTGATGGAACTGAAACTGGCGTGGGCAGCTCCCTGGGTGCTGGCATATCGGATGGAAAGTCAGAGTTTTCCACCCATAGTCGGTGGTCCTATTATAACCACGTAATCTGGCCACTAGTCTCTCCGGAGTTTTGCCAATCTACTTGGAATCGGTTGGTGAGGCGTTCAGACTACATTGTGAAGTTGGCGACCAAGTTGTCTATCACCGGAATACGCTGAGGGAATTCGAACTAGTGGGGGACTCGGAGTGGTACATAGGCTATGGAGTCGATGAGACTTGCTACGACCATGCGTCGCCTTCCTGCTATGACAACATGTGGTAGCTTTCTGCAGACCAGCGACACGCATTCCCTGGTAATCTATTCCTCTATTAGGTTCTGGAGAAGCCGGTAGAGAGTTTTGACGTCGGAGGTCACTATTTGGCCCTGATTTTAAGAAATCTTCCTGGGTAGGCTGTATGCATCTCGAGGTACGTCGGGCACCGGTAAGATGGTTGGCAAGTGTGACACCAGCCACAGGTGTAGAAGCGGTGCACTGGCATGGAAGATGCCCTTTCTGCGTTCTGCTGCTTGGTTGAGAGTCTTGAAAAACTCTGTAAGGATGACTGGGATGATCATCTTGGAGTCATGCATGTCGTCAATCCCCACCAGTATTGAGTCAGTGAGGGTGCGACACTTTAGGAAGACCAGTTGAGACATGATGATCAGTGTAAAGGCATTGAGACCGGGAAGTTTAGCTATTAGGGAGTTAGGGTTCCACCTAGGCCGATGCCGTTTCTCAAGAAATTTTATTGACACCCAATCGTATGTGCCGCTAGGATCGTGCTGCAAAGAGGCAGGCTTGATTTGTAAAATTTTTGAGAGGTCTGCCTGATATGTTGTCCTGTAGCGCGGTACTATGGCATCATCTTCCATGGTTAGTCCATGAATGCACTGTATTTCCTCCAGTGTTGAACACAACTCGTTCTTACCAAAACGGAACACCATATAGGATGTGTTCCAACACTGGATGGCTGCATTCAAGAGGCGCCAGTCTGGCTTAACCATGGATAGGTCTAGGGTGTTACCCAATCGATAGTACTAGGCCCAAGCGAGGCGCTGATTCTAAGTGAGGGTCTCAATTGTATCCTGGAGGGTTTTATCACATGCCCCCTGAGAGAGGAGGTGCACAGGCCGTGACGGCTGGAGAATTAACGGAATAATCCCTAACGGACTTGCCATCTACCTGAACAAATACAGACTCTGTGTAAATGTACTGTATATGCAATGTAAGATGCAAAGATGATGCAAATGAGATTTGTTTTTTGATTTTTTTAATTGGGTGTGACAAAACACATGTGCTCCGATAGGGCAGTTGGACAGAGGTCTGGTATACTTTACGTGGGTTGTTGGGAACCGGGAGCTTATCAGGTTAAGGCTGGGGATAGGTCTTGTGAAGACCTGTTTGCCTGAGATTTGAACCCCATATGCTATGCTGGGAAGTAGGGGTAAGATGTGTTTTATTACAAGCACAAGGATGGCTCATTACAAGCCCCAAAATGGGTGCTTATCAGGGTAAAGTGCCCTGGTAGTCAACCATGATTGGGGACAGGTATAGGGTGTAAGCAGGTTAGGGTTTAGAGTATCCCTTCAGGTGGGCTGCTTGTAGACTATACCAAACCTTATTCTATATGCAGAATGCTGGGGTAATGCAGGTGTGTTCCTAAAGGATAAGGGTCACTTAACACCGTATATACAACTCCCTAAAAAGGGACGATTGGTGTAAGTGGGAGCGTTCAAAATCCTTCCTTGAGGGTAATCACTCAGCAGGCGTAATTCCGCAGACCTCCAAGACTGTTAAGTCTATGTCACTGATGATAATCATCCAGCAGCCATAAGCGTAATAAGTCTGTCTAATGGGTTTAGGGTTATTATATTACTATGCTAAGTATGCTATGCACAGTATAAAATACACCCAAAAGATATAAAGAATTAATATTTGGACTAAATTCTAAGGCATTTGAGTAATATTGATGTAATTTGGCTTAGAACTAGGTTCCGGGTTAAACCTTGAGGTTAATACTCATTCCCCAGCAAAGTCGCTAGAGTTGTGAGCACGGTTTCGGTCCCTGCCCACAGTTAGGGTATTGTGGACAGATGTTTAGAGTCGCCACTTATTTATTTAGTAGGGATACGTTCTCGAGTAATGGATAAGGTCTTGGTCAGCTTAGAGGTCTAGATAAGAGGTTCGGTTAAGCCCGGGGAAGGTGTTAAGCACCCTGGCACTTCCATTTTGCAATGGTTCTCTACTTTCTAGGTTTAAGTTATATTAATGTCAAGTCATTAGTTAAATGCCTTAGGTTTGGTTTATACTAATCCAAGAAGGGAAAAACTAAACTATGGTCGAACCCGAGTTAGTTTGCCTACGTACTCACATTGGGGTGAGATTAGACCGAACCTAGTTTTGACACATAAGCCCGTGCCGAGGCTAAGGGGAGTGTTGTGTGTGCACCAGGAGTGGCTTAGAATCTAGCCTGGAGGTTAAGGTTGGTTGACCGGGTTGGTCAAGTGCTTGGTTAAATTTGATTGGGCCCGATAAGTTAGGGTTGAAGCCTGGAGGCTAGGGTTGGGTCTGGTAGGCCAAGAGGTAAGTCAGGAGGCTAAGGTTTAGTCCGGTAGACTAAGGATTGGGCCCAGTAGGCCAGGAGTAAGCTCGGTAGGCTTAGGGTTGGGCCCGGTAGGCCAAGATTTGGCCTGGAGGCCAAAAAAAGTTTAATCGGAGTTAAACGGGTCTAACCATAGTTAGGGTTGCTAACCAAGGTTGGGTAAGGTCCAAAATCAAGTTTATGGTTCTTAAAAGTTGATTAGTGATTTTTTAGAGATTTTTTTCAATTTTTCCAAGGTTAAATGGGGCTAATCATGGCTAAGACATGAGTTTAACCATGGTTAGTCTGGTTAAATATGGTTAGGCAGTCTATGGAGTTAGATTTGGGTACTCACTGCTATTTTAGATTTTTCCTGATTTTCTGAGATTTTTCAGGATTTAAATGGGCTTAACCATGGTTAAGCCAAGTATTAACCATAGTTAAGCTCATTTAATAATGGTTGGACATGCTTGCATAGTCTGATTTTGGTATTTTATATAATTCTAGATTATTTTGGATTTTCTAGGATTTTATGAGATTTTTTTCTTGTGGTTAGATCAGCTAACCATGGTTAACTCTTAATTAGGGTTGGGTTAACCCATGGTTAAGGTCTGGGATGTTCTGAGGTGAGCCCAGGAGGCTAGGCAAGGCTTAGGGGGGCTTCCTACTAAGCCTAGGCCCCTACAAAGCCCAAAAATGCAAAAAAATAGAATTGACAGTAGATGGTTTACCGCCAATTCGAGCTCTTTTTAACCAAGGTTTATGCCCCTGTAACTTGAGTTTGGAGGGGGGCCACGGGTTCCTAGACCCACAGGGATGAAGACGTCACTTAGGGGAATGCCCTAGGCCTGTTGTGGGCCCTAGGGGAGGCCTGATGTGGGCCTGGTATGGGCCCAAAAACCTTTGTACATAAAATAACAGAATGGTGGTAGATGTTCTACTGCCATTTTGGATACTTCTGTTTTTCAGCAATTTAACCATGGTTAGGTTAACGGAGGGGCCTGCAAATCTCAGGTTAAGTCAAGGGAAAGTCTGGACACCTAACCCATGCCCTGGACTAGACCAGGGCTTGCTCAGGTGGGGCTCATAGCTATTGGAACAGGAGCCCCCAGGAATGGCGGTACTGTGTTTACCGCTATTCTTGGGTTTTTCTCAAAAAAAGAGTTTTGCTTTATGGGGCTGCTACAGGGATGGGTCTAGGGATTCACCCATGAGCTGAGGGACCCCCAGTAGCCTCTGAGGCTATTCGGAATACTTGTATACCCATGAGGGGTGCCCCACACATATGAAGAAGGTGGAGGAGCCCCCTATTATGGGTTTTCTATAAAAACAAAGGTTAGAAAGTCCCCTGGAAGGATCAGGGGCTCACATGAGTGCTAAATAGAAAATAAATGGGGTAGGGGGAAGCCCTAGCCTACTGCTATGTTGAAGGAGGGGTTGGTGGCTACTGGCAAAGGTGGTAGAGGACGGTGGCAGTGCTGTGTGGTGGCAGGGAAGTTGCACAGAGATTGGGGGTGACCCGGGTAAGCTTCTGGAGTCTCCTTGGACTACTGGAAGGATGCTAAGCAGATTAGAGAGGGCTTAGGCCTTGGAAATCTACCAGAGATTCGGGTATTGGGGTTTTCAAGTGGAGAAGAAGGCTGGGGATGTCCTATTTATAGGTGGAGGGTTGGGGGACACCCCTGGTATTAGTACCAGGGTAGACGAGGCTACAGGAGGGCGGAGAGGGGTGCCAGAAGGCCTGCCTGACCCCTGAGGGGGTGGTTGCGCTGCTGGTATACGATACAGGGAATTGCGGTAATATGTTTACCGTCATTCTGATGCCTCTGTAAATATGGGTGTCGGTGAATGGATTACCGCCAGGCTTGGATTTTAACCAGCAAGCCCCTTGCCCATGCAGGCAGACAGTACGGGAGGGGAGGTGTTTTTGAATTCTAGGGCCTAGGCCTGGGCCCAGATCGAGGGCTTGAATCCTAGAGGGTTTTGGACTTGGGGTTTAAGCCCTAAAGGCTTAGGGCTTAGATAGGGCTAGGCTTTAATAGGGTTTTAGGCCTAGGGTTGGGCTAGGGTTTACCTAGGGTTAGGGTTTAAGTTAGGGGTCTACCTAGGGTTTGGCTAGGGTTAGGTCCTAGGGTTAGGTTAGGGTTACACCTAGGTTTAAGTTAGGGTTTACCTATGGTTAAGGTCTAACTAGGGTTAAGTCTTAAGGTGTGACTATGGCTTATGCCTAGGGCTTGTCCAAATTTAACTAGAGTTAAAGGGACTTAGTTGGGAGGGTAACCATGATTAATAAACCTTAACCATGGTTAGGATAGGGGTGTAAACATTGGGTGCTTACACCTAATTTATGTAAAATCACTAATCTATCTCTTAAATTTCACCAAGGACCCCTTTTGACGCATTTCACTAACTAGGAACTCCTTGTGAAATTGGGAAAAGGAAGATATCTCTTTAGCCTTAGAATCATTTTTAAGTTCTTTGTTTTGAGCATTGCTTTTTATTTAAATTACCTACTTTATCTAAATTTCACTAAGGACTCCATTTGACGCGTTCCACTAAATTGGAGCTCTTTGTGAAGAATGTGAAGAGAAATATATTTCTTTAATGCTAGAATACGTAGATTTTCCAAACTTGCATTTTTACACTTTTCCAAAAAATTGAAAAAATGAAAAAAAAAATCATGCATTCATTTCTTATTTCTAGATTTTTCCTAGTTAGAATTCATATTTATTTGAAATTGTAGTCACGTTTTTTTTAAATCTAGCTAGTAATTAGAACTCCTTTTGTCATATTTGTTTTAAAGTAATTAAGTTCTTTTAAAGTATTTCTCTGTAAAGTCATTAGGTTCCCTTTTTTATGTATAAGCTCACTCTATAGTATTTTGACTTTTCCTTGGGGATTTAAGTCGAATATTAAGCATTTTTATTTCCTTAAAAAAATCTCTTAATTCTATAGAATCTAAAATCTAGTTTTGATTCTAGACCTTTCTTTTTAAAAGTTTAGCTTTAGAATCATTAGATGTTAAATTGTTTAGGTTTTTCTTTTTTTAGCTTAGTTAAGTATATAATAGGTGCGTTTTACCATCTTTCATTTACATTTTTTTTTTCAAATCTAAAATCTCCTCATGCATTAGTCTTGCATTTTCTCATTTTTCTTCTAAAGCCGATTTTTAAAATAAATCCTATAGGGAATTTAGAAAGCTTAGGTTATCGTCTTTTGATGGATACTTTGGGGTGCCTCATACCTTCCCCAAATCATAATAGAACCTCTATTTCCTAGAATCTCTTTTTTTTTTTTTTTTTTTTTCATAGAACAGAGTTTTGTTTCATTTTCATAAAAAAAATGTTCTAAGTGACCGATCACACCTCAATTCAATGATTGGTGGCGACTCGGGTATTCGCCATATTAGCATGCTTCATGCGTGCTAATGTGGAGAACATTTTAGACTTTTATTTTTTCAAAAAGTCTCCATATCACAACCTACCTAATGATTCCGACAACAAAACCTTTAGTCTAATTCAAAATCTGTATTTAATAAATAATGATTTTTTGACAATTAAGCCCTAAAATGTGGTATCATAATGACTCCCAACAAGAAATTAAATAGACATAACAAAATGTTGATTACCCTTCAAGGATATCTGAAAATGTTTCCTATTAAATCCTATCTACTTACTTCGACCACATCTTATAGTCCTTCTCGTTTCTTCATGTGAAATAATCTTTTTTTTCTCAATTTTCCACCAGATTGGTGGTTTTCAGAATAAATTGGTTGTTATTCCGATCTCAGTCAGTGGTTGTTATATTGAGCTTCTATGCACCATTAATAGTATTCTGAGTTTTTATGCAACATTAATTGTGTTTTGAGCTTTTATTTTTGACAAAAAATGAGGATAAAAAACCCATAAATAATGGTAATGACCAAAATGAGAAGAAAATATTAATGGTTTGCAATTAATGATATTTAGAGGTTTTTTTTAATGAAAATAATGGCCAAAATGAGAAGAAAATATGAGTTCTTATTTCACTATTAATGGTTTTTGTGTATTGAAACAAATTTCTGGAAAAAATTTCATTCAATTCTAAGGTTTTGGATCTTACAAACCCTACTAAAGGAAGCTTGAATGGAAAAAAAATGTCTCAAATGGATCAAGAAAGCTTCTTCTTCAATCAATGGAGAGCACGACTAGCGAAGAAGTGGAAAAAATGAGTTCTAGCTGGGAGGAGAGGTCATGCGTGCAGAGGAGGAGAATGAAAGCCTCTATAAAAGATGACAATTAAACTTGAACAAATCAATTCAAGTGTGAGGTCTCATTTACCATTTTTCTTAAAATTAATGTCTCATGTAACCCACCTATCGCTTAATTGGTATGGTGGTTTATGGCTTTTCCCAACCCAAGAGATTGGGCTGGTCCCGATCCAGATCCAGATCCAATACGGCCTACTCCAGAGTGGTTCTCGGTTGTCTGTTTCGCTCTCACCATTTCATCAATGAAATTTCAAGAATTTCTTACCGTCGTAGCAGTTTTCCTTCTTCTATTCGGAGCTATCTATTACGCCGCCGCCATTGTTCGGTACTTCTAGCCAGCAACACCAGCACCACTGGCTATACTTGCAGAAGCACTGCCAAAGGAAGGTTTGCCATGAGGTCGAACGGTTACTGTATAGGCTGTCTACAGCCATTTTGTGCGGACATGGTCGTTCTTCAATGCTTTCATTGCATTCATGTCAGCTGTGTTAGAAAGCAGTCTGTATGTCGTCTGTGTGGAGGAGGAGTAATAATGTAGCTAGGTTGTTGGGGTTTTTTTTGGGATGAGATTTTAATTCTTTTTTAACTTGTTAAATGACAGACAACATACTCTTCGTCCCTCTTATCTTTTTGAATACGTTGTTTGTATATTTCTTTTAATCAGGGGTCTTGGCCTTACAGTGTAACTGTGGGGGAAAAGTACCGGAAAGGACACGCGTCAGCAACAGCTCCTCCCACGCTCTGGTTTACCGGTAGAAGGTTGGAGTGGAGGGTGTGACACCCTGACCTGTACTCCGATGATAAAGTCAGTAGATGTAGAAGATGATGAATAGTAAACACTGAAAGAGGCACTGAAAGTTACGCAAGGCTCTGGGAAACACTGAACAAGTATACTCCTCGAATACGGATGATGAACAACCAACTCTCAAGCACTAAAAATCACGGGGTATTTATAGGGTAAGGTTGGTATGGCCATCGATGACCATGGATGGCCATAGGTGTCCATACCACGTGTTTTGCACTCATTGCCAAATATATCAGACATATCTGCCGCCGGTTGCATCACACGTGAGAACCTCCTATGAGTCCAATCAGACGAGATCGGACAGTACGCAGAAGTGACCAGCATTAAATGCCAAGACAGTGCTTTCAGCACAAAACGGCGCTTTCGGCACACATGTTGGAATTATGGATCGCCTCCTGATCACTTTCTCCTACGAGTCGGTCTCGTTGTTGACTCGAGCTCGGTTACGATGTAGATGTCTTAAAACACAGCCAGGACATCGTTGTCGGTAAGACAACGGACTCGTTGTTCATGTAACGACAAAAACGTTGTCAAGAGTACAACGGTTACGTTGTGCTTCAGACAACGAGCACGTTGTCAAGCCACGACGGAAACGTTGTTCTACAAGAAAACAAAGACGTCGTAATGCGCACAACGGGAACGTTGTGCATCAGACAACGTGTGATCCCTCTATTTTAAGCACGTGACCCCAACTCGTGTCCACGTGTCACTTTCGTGAACAAAACAACAAAAACGAGCTCGTTCTCCAACACTAAGTTGATTTTACGAATTTTATCCGTTACAATTTGCCCATTTATGATGCTTGGAACGTAGTTCGAAGTGTCATAAACGGACAAAAAGATCATACCTGGCACTGCTCCAGAAGATGTACGTTGCGTGCTTTAAACGCTTGCTGAGAAGATCGACCGTTCACGCCAGCTGGCTGCGGGTGCGAGCCGTCACGTCTCTTTAATGCGGACAGGCTGTCATCATCGTCGTTTCGAATTTCAAAACGCTTTGATAACTCTGACGGTTACTCTCTTTTGGTGAAAAGACGATCTTGCCACTGCTCTTCTTCCCTTTGACACAGGTGTACGGCTTTGATGAAGGGTAGTGGTGTAGTTTCACACATCTGAGATGCTTATAAAATCCCCATCGAATACTCCTTCTCTTTCACCCTGTTCCTTCAAGCACTGTTACTCTGCCGAATTTTTTTCTCAAATGAAAGTTCATCTTCCTCAAGCTCTCAATAGTCTCTCAATCGTCTTCTGTTCGGTACGCTCTTCACCCTTTTCCTTAATATTTCTTTCTGTTTCTCCCTCTCTCTCTTCTTCTCTGGTTCTTGAGTGATTCTGCTCTGTGTACTCTCCGTGCTCTGTTCACTGTTCTTGTTCATTTTCCCTGTTTCTTCCAACTACTATGGCTGCCAACATTCCCGTAGAACCCGCTAGGTTAGAGGAAGTTAGAGGCCCTACTGAAGATGAGGCCAGTTACACAGGTAGCGCACCTCACGGTGCCTACATCGAACAATCCTCAGCCCTGCGCCAACATCAGTTGGCACATCTGAACCACTACAGGGAACGTTTCGACTTCCCTTCCAACGTCAATCTCCACTTCAAGCGAGATGACGCTATCATTGATAAGCGTTCTGCTTGTACCGTCGTCTACCTCTCCCAGCTCGAGGCTGGCCTCCGCTTCCCTCTCCATCCCGTCCTGGACGACGTTCTGTCCGCCCTGCAACTCGCACCAGGACAAATGCATCCGAGCTTCCACAAATATATGTCCATGATGATCAAATTCATCAAGGACGGTTACCCAATAGAAGCTAGGCATCTATTCCACTTCTGCCATGCTGTCAGATGCCGAGATTCTGACGATGGTTTGTTCTCCTACTACTCGTGGAACAAGAAACCTCGACATCCAGAGCTCGTCTCAGGCATTCTTGATAGAGAAAGAGGGTGGAAAGCCACTCCTTTCGTTGTCTCTGGCGGTTGAAAGGCAGGGAATTCCATGGTCCCCAATGTCTTCCGAGCGGAAGCAGGTATACTACTACGGTCATCCGTTGTCCATTGTGCACCACTGTTCTGACTCTGTTTTCGTTGTACGTTGTATGCTTTCGTCCTGCTGACTCTCGTTGTACTCATTCTGCTTTTCTGTGTGCAGTTGACGGGAAGAAGATCCCATATAAGAAGTTGGCCCCAGAAGAAGAAGGCCTCCTCACCAATATCAAACATGTTCGAGGTGGGGAATACATCCGGTGGAAACCACTGGAGCCTGACACGTGGGTCGCCTTCAGCACTCCTACTACAACTGCTCAAGGACGACAACAACAACCACAGCAACAGCAACAGCAACAACAACAGCATCCAGGTGCTTCTTCTTCTGCACCTTCACCAGTAATTAACCTAGCCGAAGAAGAAGAAGAAAACATGGCCGGCACAGATCCACCTCCGCTGAGCAGGAAGCCAAGGTCTGCTCGCCCTGCGGTTCAGCTGCCACCACTGCCACCACCGTTGAAGAAGAGGAACCCTCCTTCCAAGGGTACAGCGACTGCTGACCCGAAGAGAAAACTGCCGACCCAGGCCGAGTACGAGGCCAGAAAGAAAGCGAAGGCGGACAAACACCTGGAGAAAGAGAACGCAGCCATTGCTGCTCCCCCTTCCACCTCTGCCGTTCCTGCAACAATTCCAGGAGCAGAGGTAACAACGGCGGTGCCCGAAGCCAGCTCGGCACCTACCCCCTCTCGAGCTGCAACTGCTCCAGCCAGTTCGAGTTCCGCTGTGGTTTCCCTGGCCGCAACGGAAGCTGGCACACCGAGTCTTCCAACTCGTATGCTATCGGCGAGCACTCTAGATTGGTCGCCCGACTTCTCTCGGTACGGGAGACCGACCGTGAACGACTCGGTGCAAAAATCGGACAAGGCCGCCTAAGCTCTGACTCATGCAATGAGGTTGCCCCAAGACATTGCTGACGTCGGCAAACTCCATCTGGCCGATCTGTCCTACGCCGCCTGCCAGTCTGTGGCGTCAGTAAGTTTCTTACTTCCTCTTCTTCTTACTCTACTGCTGAAATTTTACTCCTCGTTGTGCTAACGCCCGGACACTTCCTTGCAGATGAACGTGCTCGTGCACGAACTCTGTGATCGTAGCCAATATAGCTACAATCACCTCCGAGACGGGATCAAGTACTGGCAAGACAGGACTGAGACGCTGCAGAAGACTCTCGTCGAAGAGAGACTCAAGGCAGACTTTGATCTATCTCAAGCCAAAGCTGACGCTGTTCGCGTTGAGGGGAAGTTGAAAGCTGCCACCAAGGCACAAGAAAAAACTGAGGCTGAGACACGATCAGCAAAGGAGGCCGAGAAGAAGGCCAAACAGGAGGTAGAGAACGCTGTTCTACGCATCAGCGAACTGGAGCACGTCTCCCAAGCTTTAGGCAGACAGTTGGAGGAAACTGAGGCAGCCAGGACAGCACTGGCGGAGGAGCTCGAGGAGGCCAAGAAAGCTCAAGAGACCATCGAGAGGACCGTGACCCTGAGACTGCAACAACACTATCAGTCTCAGCTGGACACGCTCTTGGATGAGGATCGGGCAGAGACCGAGAAAGAGATACTCGAATCGCTCCGCCAACAAGGCCATCTGAAAGAAGACAATGAAGAGGACGTTGTCACGGTCTCCGAGCTTCAGAGCAAAGACGTGATCGAGCTAGACAACGAGGCCAAGGTCCAAGGCGTCGAGCAACCTCACTCTCTCGAAGGTCCTGCACCTCTCCCTGCTGAGCCGTACTTCGAGGCAGCTGCTCCCGAAGTTCCTGCTGCTGCCGATGAAGCTACTCCAGAAAAAACCCCGACTGCTGAAGCCTCTACTTCTGCCCCTGCTGCAACGACGACAGATGCTGATCTTGAGCTCGTCTGATCTGCTGCTCTCCTTCACATTTCTGTTTTCTTTTTTAATGATGTAAACTCTTTTCATTCCCTCTTATGGGAGTTTGTTGCTGTAATTGCCCAGAAATGGGCCTTCTGTATGAATGGATCACTCCCTTTTCTTATGTTTGCATTTCTTTTCACCTCGTAGCGTAGCACAACGTATACACAAACAACACAACACAAGTAGTTGAATTAATTTTCACGGTTCACAGCATTGATGTGAATATGGCACTTTACTATGTGAATGTATGTATGAGGGTGAAAATTATAACTGATGCACATACTTAAACAAATTATTTCGATCAAAGCATTACGAACAGATCACTGCGAGTAGAGCACTTCGATCAAAGCACTACGAACAAGCACTACGAATAGAGCACTACGAGCAAACCACTACGAGCAAAGCACAACGAGCAAGCACTACGAGCAAAGCACTACGTATAGCGCACTACGAGCAAGCACTACGAACAAAGCACTATGAGCAAAGCACAACGAGCAAGCACTACGAGTAAAGCACTACGAATAGCGCACTACAAGCAAGCACTACGAACAAAGCACTAGAGCAAAGCACTACGAACAAAGCACTAATCCAGCTACATCATTTGCGTAGTTCAATGTGAATGCAATCTGACAAATAAAATTCATATGATGAACACAATGTAACTCAGTTTCGAAGCACATGCTCAGAGGATGTCATTAGGATAAGCCACAGGATTTGCTCAGATGACATCCTTATATAAGCCACTCGTGTTCATTATGAGTAGGTTGTTCAGTCAAAATTTTATTTGAATTACTTGCAAAACATTCACAATATTACACTGATGAACCAGACAGAGAATAGTGTAGACTATGAGCAGGCGCATAATATTGCAAGTCACATGTTGAAATATGAGCACTATGATTATGTAAAATCACTGAAAGCTTGTAAGCACAACGACGCATGTAGTAGCATATCATAGATTCTATTGAAAGAATTGCCTCAAATTCATAATGTTCCAGGATTTTGAGATGAGGTTACCTTGTAAGTCTTTCAAGTAACAGACTCCAGGACTTCCCAATCGTTCTACGATATAAGGCCCTTCCCAGTTTGGTCCCAACTTGCCACTACTAAGCTCTCTCGTGTTCTGGAACACTCTTCGGAGAACGAGATCACCGACCTGCAGCACTCTCCGTTGTACTTTCCTATTGTAGGCTTTCCTCAATCGTTGTTGATACCTCCTCATCTGAATGCTGGCATCTTCTCGCTTTTCTTCTAGCAGATCGAGATGAATAGCCATAAGCTCTGTGTTCTGATCTTTCTCTCCATCCTTCTTCTTGTTGTGCCAAGAACGCACTGTAGGCAAACTGATCTCAGTAGGAATGAAAGCTTTCATACCATACGCTAGAGAGAAAGGAGTTTCATTAGTAGGACTCCTCGGAGTTGTTCTGTACCCCCACAAAACGTTGTGCAGCTCGGCGGTCCACTTCCCCTTCGAATCTTCGAATCTTTTCTTCAAGGCATTGAGAATATTCTTATTGGCTGCCTCGGCCAATCCATTCCCCTGAGGATAATATGGGGAAGAGAAAACATGTTTGATCTTCAGCTCGCTGCAAAATTCGGCAATCAAACGTCCTGAAAACTGCTTCCCGTTGTCAGTAATGATGGACTGTGGTATGCCAAATCTGCAGATGATATGTTCCCACAAGAATTTCTTCACTTCTTGCTCTCTGATACGAGCGAGAGGAACAGCTTCAATCCAACGAGAGAAGTAATCAGTTGCCACTAGAAGAAAGATCAGATTCCCTGGAGCCCTAGGGAAAGGTCCTACAATATCAAGTCCCCAACTCGCAAATGGCCAAGGCTGAGATACAGTGTTGAGCTCTTGAGCCGGAGCATGAATCAAACGACCAAACCGCTGGCACTAGCTGCACTTCTTCACATACTTCTGAGCATCAGCCTGCATGTAAGGCCAAAAGTAACCTTGCCCCAGAGCTCGATGGGCAATGGTTCTCCCGCCTGAATGAATACCACATATACCTTCATGCAACTCAGCAAGTATTCTCTCCACATCTGCAGGATGAACACACTTCAACAAAGGCCCACCAAAAGATTTCCTGAACAACTCTCCTTGCACCAGGGCATAACGAGGTGCCTTGAACAAAATGCGTCTCGACTCCTTCACACTGATAGGAAGAATTCCATCCTTCAGATAAGCCACCAGCCCTGTCATCCAGCTCGGAACTGGATTGACAAAAAACACTTCTCGCTGTGCCTGAAGAGTTATTGAAGGATACTCTTGGAACTCCATCAGAATAGCCTTAGGCTCGTCAACCTGCACCATGGAAGCTAGATACGCCAAAGCGTCAGCATGCCTGTTCTCATCTCTCCGGGTGTGCCTGATCTCCACAACGGTGAATGCTTCACACTGCGAACGAACGAGAGTAGCATACTGCTTCATCCAGTCGTCCTTGCAGTCATAAACACCATTCACCTGATTCACCACGAGCTGTGAATCACAAAACACTCTCAACATGGAGATCTGCAGCTCTCGAGCACTCTGCAACCCAAGGAGTAAGGCTTCGTACTCAGCTTCATTGTTGGAGGCAGTGAATCCAAGACGCGACATCTTCTGCACTTTGATGTTCTCCGGACTTATAAGCACAACACCCAGTCCTGAACCACTAGAATTAGAAGATCCGTCCAAGTACAATAGCCAATCATTCCACTCTGATGACTCGGCTCCATCCACAACGACATCTCCGTTGTCAACTTCAATAGGAAGCTCCCGAAGATCAACAACCACCTCCTCTGCTTCCTCCTCCACAGGGAAATCAGAAAGAAAACCTGCCATTGCTTGCCCCTTTTCTGAACTCCTAGCCCGATACTGAATATCGAACTCACTCAGAGCCACAGCCCACTTCGACATCCTCCCCGCCAGCTCGGGTCGTCCCAGCACGACTTTCAAGGGATACGTTGTGATGACAACGATAGAATGAGCATGAAAGTAAGGACGAAGCTTTTCCGCAGAAAAAACAAGAGCTAGACATACCTTCTCGAGCTTGCTATAATTGCACTCCGCCTTGAGAAAGGTTTTGCTGATGAAATAGACAGGTTTCTCCACGCCATCACAATTCCTGACCAGGACGGAACCAAGGGCTTGCTCTGAAACAGATAGATAAAGATATAAGATTTCACCTGGCTCAGGTACCGAAAGGATAGGAGCTGAGCCTAGATATTCCTTCAAGCCAAGGAAAGCTCGAGAACACTCTGGAGTCCACGCAAAAATGGAGTCCTTTCTTAGCAACTCGAATAGAGGTTTGCAACGATCGGATGACTTGGAGATAAACCAATTGAGTGCAGCAATCCCGGCCTGTCAGCTTCTGGATCTCCTTCTTCGACTTAGGCTCTGGCATGTCCAGCAAAGCACGGATCTGAGCTGAATTTGCCTCAATCCCCCGCTGACTCACAAGATAACCTAAAAATTTTCCTGAGGTAACCCCGAAGGTGCACTTCTCTGGGTTGATCTTAAGATTGAAAGATCGCAGAACAGAGAAAGGCTCAGCAAGTTCCGTCACCAGAATACCTCGTACTCGACTCTTCACAACGATATTATTGATGTAAACTTCAACCGTCTTACCAAGAAGTGACCCAAACATAAGATTCATAAGACGTTGATAGGTGGCACCTGCATTCTTTAAGCCAAAAGGCATCACTCGATAACAGAACAAGCCCCGCTCCGTTATGAAGGTGGTCTTCTCTCGATCTGCTTCCGCCAGGAGGATCTGGTTGTAGTCTGAATAACCATCCATGAAGGATAACATCTCGTGGCCAGCAGTGGCGTTGATGAGCCTGTCTATCCTTGGCATGGGAAAAAATTCCTTGGGGCAGGCCTTATTGACCCCAGTGAAGTCAATGCAAACTCTCACCTTCCCGTTCTTCTTAGGCACAGCCACAACATTGGCTATCCAATCAGGGTACTGCACCTCCTGAATGAACCCGAACTGAATCAGCTTGTCAATCTCCTCGTTCACTGCATCATGATAAGCTGGAGCAAGCCTCCGAGGTTTCTGCTTCACTGGAGGGATAGCAGGATCAACATTGAGGTGATGACAGATAACACTCGGATCGATGTCAGTCATGTCTTTGTGAGACCATGCAAAGAAATCCAGGTTCTGCCTAAGGAAACTCAGCAACTCAAGCTCTTCCTCCGCTGTCAAGCACGTCCCGACCTGCAACACCTTTGGCTCTTCTTCCGTTCCCAAATTGACAGCTTTCGTGGGCTCAACGGAAGGTCTGCACAGCGATGTTTCCGAGCTCTCTTCCACAACGGGAACGACCTGTAACTGCTATGAAGGCACAACGGAAGTAGGAAAATCGCATTTCTGCGATGCCAACTGATCACCCTTGATCTCCTGAGGCCCGTCCTGCGTTGGATATTTCAACACCTGGTAGTACGAGGACGGAACGGCCTTCATCTCATGGGTCCACCAACGACCCAAGATGGCATTGTACGGCGATGGCGCATCCAGAACGGAGAACCTGGTCTGAAGGAAAACGGGTAAGACAACGTCGCCTACAGGCTTCATCGAGCTGCCATCAAATCCGAACAGTGGAGTCTGAGCAGGGATGAGAACGGAAGGATCCAGCTTCATCTGGGTGAAAGCATGAAGATACAAGATGTCTGCTCCACTCCCGGAATCCACGAGCACTCTCTTGATGTTGAAATCTCCTATTCTCATGGTGAGAACAAGAGCATCATAGTGAGGTCGGTTCACTGCTGCCAGATCACGATCAGTGAAAGTAAGTGCCTGCTCAACGCTTCTGGTAGGCACTTGCACCTGACACACTGCAGCATCGTGAGACAGCTTCCTGGCCTTCGCCCTGAAGTTCCTCTCCACATCTGCTTCCGGCGCTTGCACGCGGTAAATGACATTGATCGTGCCCAAGGAAGCTCCTCCACTGGAACTTGGATTACTGGCAGGCTCTCCTCCACGAGATTGGGATACTGGCTCCCTGACATGCTCCATGCCGCCGTTGCCAGAAGCAAGATACTCTCCCAAGTATCCTTCCTGAACCAGCCTCTCCAAGTACTCCCTCAGAATACGACATCGGTTGGTGAGATGACCACGACACTTGTGATAATGACAATACTCATGCACCCGTGGTCCCGATGTAACATCCTGCACAGCCCTAGCCGGCCACTCGAAGTACGCCTGATCCTCCATCGACCTCATGATGGTCGCCGGGCTAATTGTGAAATTGATGGGCGGTGCTCGATCTGCAAAAGGTCGCCGCTCACTAGGCTGTACGCCTCTCTCATGCTGTACTTGAGGCTGCACCTGGCGTGGCTGATACTGCTGCCTCGCCTGCTGCTGATCATTAGGACGTCTCTCCGTCCTACTCTGTTGCTGATTAAAATTTCCTTCAAACGGACGCCGAACCGGCTGATCCCGTTGAGTCACATAGACTACTCTCTCCTTCTGCTTCCTTGGTGGCGAGTCCTCAGATGATGAAGACTCGTACCTCTGCTTCTTCTTCTTCCTCTTCGAAGATCGGTGTGTCCTCTCCACGACATCCACCACTCTCGTCCTAGGCTTCGACACCGGCACAACGGATACGTCCTCCTCATACCTTCCGTACTTGGTGGCACGAACCATCAACTCGTCCATCTTGACAGGATAGTCAAGAGCCAAGGACTTATAGAGCTCGGAATGCCTAGGGATAGCATTCTTGAAAGCAGCGATACAGCTCGCTTCGTCGACCTTATCGATGTTGTGGACTTCATCGGTGAAACGCGAAATAAAGTCCGTCAAGGATTCGGCCGGCTTCATCCTCAAAGAGAAGAGAGTATCTGCACCTGCTTTCTTCTTTTTATTGATAATGAAACGATCAATAAAAGCTGACCTGAGCTCTGAGAAATTACTGATGGAACCAGGAGGCAAGTTCTGAAACCACTTCGACGCTGCCTCAGACAGGCTGTTGGGGAAAGCTTTGCAATACAGGTCATCATCTGGATTGCGAACAGCCATCGCATGTTTGAAATCAAACAAATGCTCCTCTGGATCCGTCCTTCCAGTGTACATGGGGAAGATCGGAGTTATAAACTTGGAAGAAGTATATGACTGATTGATGGCGTCCGTGAAAGGAGAGTTCTCAACGTTGTCCTTTGCTGACTGAGCAAAGTGGTCAGGAATCCCTCCCTTCATGCTCTTAACACGAGCACCGATCAAAGCCTCCACCTCCTTGGCAGTCACCCAGTCTTTTGGGCGTCTGCACCTCCGTTACCCCCTTTCAATTCTTCTCGCCCTACCCCTTCTCGCAAATCTACACGATCTGAAGGAATACTCTGCTCTGCCCGAACCTGAGGCTGCCTTACATCCCCTTCAGTAGGAAGAAGCACAAACCTGGTTTCACGGTTCTCCGGTGCAGAAGGAGAAGAAGAGAAGTCAAACTGACGTCTCATGGAAGACCTCTGCAGTGGCACCTCATCCACCTCGAGCCTGCTATGCTCGAACGCCTCCAGCCTCGCCTGCATCAACTGCTGCTGCCTGGTGATCTGATCCAGAGCAGACTGCTGCATTTGCAACATCGCCAAAATGCGATCAGAAACAGAGAGCTCAACAGAAGGAGGCATGGTCCTCTCTGGTTGCCCAGACGAAGGACTGATCCCAGGGATGTGCACGACAGAAGGTACAAAAGGAGTGGCCTGAGGGGTCTGATCCTCACGCTCGAACACTGATGACTGATCAGCCATGATCACAAAGAGCAAATGGGGGTTCGTTTATTAATTCTCACAGACGGCGCCAATTTTTGTGGGGGAAAAGTACCGGAAAGGACACGCGTCAGCAACAGCTCCTCTCACGCTCTGGTTTACCGGTAGAAGGTTGGAGTGGAGGGTGTGACACCCTGACCTGTACTCCGATGATAAAGTCAGTAGATGTAGAAGATGATGAACAGTAAACACTGAAAGAGGCACTGAAAGTTACGCAAGGCTCTGGGAAACACTGAACAAGTATACTCTCGAATACGGATGATGAACAACCAACTCTCAAGCACTAAAAATCACGGGGTATTTATAGGGTAAGGTTGGTATGGCCATCGATGACCATGGATGACCATAGGTGTCCATACCACGTGTTTTGCACTCATTGCCAAATATATCAGACATATCTGCCGCCGGTTGCATCACACGTGAGAGCCTCCTATGAGTCCAATCGGACGAGATCGGACAGTACGCAGAAGTGACCAGCATTAAATGCCAAGACAGTGCTTTCGGCACAAAACGGCGCTTTCGGCACACATGTCGGAATTATGAATCGCCTCCTGATCACTTCCTCCTACGAGTCGGTCTCGTTGTTGACTCGAGCTCGGTTACGGTGTAGATGTCTTAAAACACAGCCAGGACATCGTTGTCGGTAAGACAACGGACTCGTTGTTCATGTAACGACAAAAACGTTGTCAAGAGTACAACGGTTACGTTGTGCTTCAGACAACGAGCACGTTGTCAAGCCACAACGAAAACGTTGTCCTACAAGAAAACAAAGACGTCGTAATGCGCACAACGGGAACGTTGTGCATCAGACAACGTGTGATCCCTCTATTTTAAGCACGTGACCCCAACTCGTGTCCACGTGTCACTTTCGTGAACAAAACAACAAAAACGAGCTCGTTCTCCAACGCTAAGTTGATTTTATGAATTTTATCCATTACAGTAACCCTTCTAAATTTTTGATGAATGAACGAATGAGCACACTATATCACTAGATTTTGCTCTTGAAGATAGATTGATTCTAATCTTAACACCGGGACTGATGTATTTTTGTTTTTAAGGTGCAGAACCTTTGTAAGTGCAGACCCAAATGAAAGTCCTATCAAATAATTTTTTTTCTTTTTCGTATACATCAGACCACAGGTCACATTCGTCTGTATCTTCATCTTCATGAATTAGCCTTAACCCTTTTATCTAAGGGACTGATATAGGCAAGACACAATCAGGCTCGTTGCGCAGCATAAGGAGAACGCTTTAAAATTTTAACCGGCGTTAAGTATTAACCCTAGTTATGTTAAAAAAAAATAAAAATTAACTTAGGGTTCGGAGCCTAAAGGTAAAATCCAAGTGGCCTAAGGAATACAGAAGTGGGCTATAATCACAACACCACACAACATTTTAAAGTGCAAATGCACTGGGTGATAATGAAATTACAGCTCATGCCTTGTAGATAGACCAATAAACCCCCTGGGCTAAAAGGATTAAGCTAATAGGGGTTCTCAAAGTCCAAAACGTTCTATTCATTACCCTGTGGGGGCAGCAGTGAGACTACGGCCCAACTGGAAATTGTTTAGAAGAAAAAGGAAAAGAATTTGAACCAAAAAAAAAAAAGGAAAAGAAAAAGAAACCAGCACTCACTTGGTCCAACAGGGTCTAATAAATCCTAGTGGCTCCATGGAGAGTAAGGGGCAAGATCAAGCCCAATACAGCCCATAAAAAGGGGGACAAAACCCTGCCCCATGCATTGCACTGTTGGGCGCTACTTGCCCTGATTGAAGCCCACACGCAAAAATGAGTATGGCAGCCCCCTTAAGGCCATGTGGGCAGGGCTAGAAAGGACTTACCATGGTCCAAAAGACTCTCAGTTACAATAATACGTATGGGTCTAGACTAAATCATACCAAAGCCAAAGGTGGGACGACATACAGTAAACAATGCATGAAAATGGCATGGCATATGCATTCAGGGTGATGAACTCTAGGTAGGTAACAGAGACTACAAAGGATTGGGTAGGCTATGGAACTGACTCAAAGGTCAATGGAGCTTGTTAGCCTTGAATTAACTTAAAGAAAATTGAGAAATCTTAATCTGCATATAAGAAAATTCTGCTTATTTCTTCACTCATCTATTCATATGTAACTATCCAATATATAGGGAATACATGATAAAACCTAATCTAAAAAGAGATAAGCATCAACACTTTTCTAAACTAAACTAAATAGAGTCCTAGTTTATCTAAACTTCTAACAACAACCAGGTGGGGCCAAGAGATCATGGCCACAAGGGAGAAAACAGACTGAAAAACAGCCCAGTATCAGTACTGGTTTTGCTTTGGAATTAAAAGACACTCCCACCTTAAAAGAAAGAGTAATCCTTGGTTGTCTACTAAGAACTCCAGGAGGTTTGGTGGCATCCTAGGGTCATTGGTCTTGCACAAATTCAAGCTTATGTTTAAACTGCCCTAGAACAGAAAAAATGAAAAACAAAAAAATGCTTAGAGATAATGGAAAGAAGAAGAGAAAAAAAAAATTAGAAAACAAAAAGATGGATTGCCTCTACTCCTCTAGACTTGGGAAGCCCCCTATATTGCTATAGGCAACATAGGAGGTCCCTTGGTTATAAAGGGGGAGGGACCTTTCTACAAAATAGGAAAACGGTGAAGGAGATGAATTAGGGGAACCTACCCTTCTATGATTGTTCAAGCTACAAGGGACAGTAGTAACCTCAAGAGGGCTAGGCTATAGGGGATTTTGGCCAAAAGCTTCTCCCACTAAACATCAGAAGCACCTCTCTCCTAGGTTGGGAGATGTAGACTCTCTCTAAATTCTACACAAAGTAGTGAACTGTAAGAGACTTATTCCCAGAATTTTTTTGAATGATCTCTAAGGAGGGCAGGAGCTAGTACTTATAGAGATTGTGGCCTGGGGTATAGTTGTAATATGGAGGGAAGTAGGTGGGAAAGAGGGTGAACATTGGATGGTCAAAAGGTGGTCTCGGTAGAGCTGCGTAGCCAGGTAACGCATACTAGAGATGGGCTGTTTTAAACATGAAAGTGGGGCTGTCCATATTGAGAACACCTGGGTTTTCTGAACCTTACCAAAAGGGGAGCCTAGATCTAGGTTTTTAGCTTTGTTTTAGGCTGAGGGAGCACCGAATCTGGGCTGGTTTGGGTGTTTACCTCTAAGCTTGGGTAAAGGCAGCAAGGTTAGTGAGGAGTGGGTGCATTCAGGTAGGTAGGTGGGTGTGTGCTTGTTACATGCTAACATTTACAAAAACATATAAACGGCATGTGTGTGTGTGTGTGGAGCTTAGGTGTGTGCTTGTTGAATGCTAACATTTCACAATGACAAAGAGAAGATCGGTATGACTAAGGGTGTCGGTTAGGATGGTGGGCTTTAGCCTTGCACTTGGACCCTTGAGTTTTCCTTTAATAATGGGCTTAGGTGGTGAACTAGGTCCAAGGTTTTTTTGGTCCGGGCTTAGGGTAGGATGATTCCAATTAGGGTAGGTCTAGGCTTTGGTGTTTTGGGCCTTGGGCCTTGAAATTGACTTGGCTAGGGACTAGGTTGATGATTTGGTTTAGGGCTTGGTTCAAGGTTAGGTGTCATGGGCTTAGGGTTTGTTTTAGGGTTTTGACACAAGCTTGGTTCTTGGGCTTAGACATGGTATAGGTAGTGGACCCGGGTCAGGCTGGGGATTTCTTGAAGCTTGGAGATTGAGAGAGGACGGGAGGGTGCAAAAATAAGGTGCTGACATAGGAGTTCGTTGGGAGAGAACAAGGCATTAGCTTTCCATCTATGCCGACTCAATAGTCCCCTTTTGTTGTAAGAAGTGACATCTTTTCTGGAGGAGATTGGAGAGATGATCTTTCTCTCTACGGAATCTCTCTCTCCTTTTCTTTCAAAGGGGTTACATATTTAAGAATATATGTGCATGCATATAGAATCAAGCATCATTCAGTGGCTATGATTTACTCATCAATGGCTCTCGCTGAAGCTTTTAAAATTCTTTGATTCTGAAACCCTGTTAGTTTGAGCCATAAGCAAAAGGGCGTGATAAATCATTTTCATCAACTGGCGGACCCATTGGCTTTAGCATTACATTTACATGCAGTTTTCTCCCTTTCCATCTCTCAATGATTCCTATCTCTGCACCATTGGTTGGTGGGTGTTTGGTTGCAATTCAAATATAGAAAACCAACAATTTGCATAGCAAAATAAGTTTTATCTATATAGGTATTGCAGTCAAATTACAAGGTTTGAAATACTAATATTTATCTGTTGTCCATAATGTGTTTTGGAATTGCAGATATTCTAAAAATATAATCACAGATTTTGTAATGCTACTAAATAAAATGAGCCATCAATTTTATATTTCCATATGAGTCTCATTGACGGTATAATTTAATTTTGGGGGGAAGTCCCCGTTCAAATTAGAGGAAATTAACTTATAATTTTAAATATTGTTATTTTGTTTATATATATATTGATATACATTTATTTTTTGGTTTGTTAACTATCTAAATTAGTAATTTATGGTAGCTCTCTTTTTAGTTTGTTTTATTTATATGTTTTGTTCAATTTCTTTTGTGTTTATAGATACTAGTAGGCGCTGCACGTGTGCACATTAAGTTTGTGAATGAAAAAAAAAAAGCAAGAAATTGTGAAAGCTTGAGAAAAAATATGACATTAGGGAGAGAAGTGTGAAAGTTTGGGTAGCTGCTACCATCATAGAAATTTTTGATAATTTTTGGAAACCACAGTATGATGACATATAGTGGAAGCGTGAGTTATCAAAGGTTCTCATATGCCATTAAAATACCATACATATGCTAGATTGTATAGCCTACAGCAGAAGCATATAAAATATTTGTTACAATGTATTGATGTGATAAAGAGCAAAATATAAAATATTTGCTACAATGTATTGATGTCCTCATTTCAATTGCCTACAGTAACACCTTGTTGTGTTCAACCAAAAAAAAAAGATAAAGAGTAAAATTGGTAGAAAGTTGCAAAAAAAAAATGTAAAGGAGCAAATAAAAGTGTTTTGCATTGTAATCTTTATGCATTGTAATCTTTATCAAATCGCTTATTGAAATGGTTTTCAAGCCTTATAGTGTAATTTTTTCAAATAATGCTCAGAAGAGATTTAAGTAAATCTAGTTGAACTGTGAGAAAAATTGTTAGAATTTTTTTTCCTAAAAAAAGATGTATGGGAGTAGATAAAAGTGCTCTGCTTTGTAATCTTTATCAAATCCTTTATTGAAACCTGGTTTTCAAGCCTTTAGTGTAATTTTTTCAAATAATGCTCATAAGAGCTTTAAGTAAATCT
The DNA here is from genome assembly GCA_015143295.1 of Tetracentron sinense. Lineage (NCBI taxonomy): Eukaryota > Viridiplantae > Streptophyta > Magnoliopsida > Trochodendrales > Trochodendraceae > Tetracentron > Tetracentron sinense. The sequence goes on along the minus strand of CM026567.1, from coordinate 2,832,998 downwards.
AATTGAACTGGATGTTGAGAAGGAGAATCATATGACAAAAAAATCATTAATTACATGGTCTTCAACAAACAGTGTCACAGTCTTAGAATCAGCACCTGGACCATCAAATTGCAGTGGTCTTGGGTTTCCGTAGACATCTTCCAAAAAATAAATCATGGCATTTTGTCTCAGCAACCTGTAACCAATATCGTGTATCACTTTCACAATAGCCATAGAGAGAAACCATTGGCATGTTACATGTATAAGTTATACAAATGTTAAAAGCAATGTAAGTTAGATCGCTATTTTTATTTATCTGTGCGTGTATGTGTGTGTGGTTTTCCACAAGATTCCACATCTGGTGGATAATGGAAGTAGAATCAAACTGAAAAAATACAATCAGAGACATTAATATTCTCCGACATTGTGAAGTTTCTCATATTCCCAATAATACCATGTTAGTGACGAAAATCAAAACTACGAGGAACAGTTTAATTGGATAGAAACAAAATAGAGATCCTACTGTGATTGGAGCAGCACTGCAACGTCACTTGTTCACAGGATTCTTCAGGTTGGTTACAGTCGCCATGTAACCAACTAACCATTTAAACCAGCTGCTAGCATATGATAGCATATATACCCAAAAACCTGCACGAGTATGGCTTTGTTATTAACAAACATGTATCATAAACATAACTTGAAACTTCAGCAATACAAAACATTAGTAAGAAAACATACATAAACGTAATAACTACTACCAGAAATTGCAAAGTATTTTAATATACCATTTGTCTGATTATCAATTAAAAGTAACATCAGAAAATAGAGAAATAAAACTACTTCTGCACTTGGAAAAAGTCATAGGGAATGGATGATGGACCTCTTTTCATTTAATCCATCCAGTATCAAATTCTGAATTGAAGAAGCCAATAAATGCTTACCACTGACAGATATCCAGTCACCATCAGTGACAACAATAAGTTGGATATTTCTCTCAGACCAAGAATTAAAGAGTATGAACTCTGAGGCAATGCCTATAATGTAACCTGAAGCTCTTGAGTCACAAATATTGGGGGTGGAAGTCCACACAAGTAGTGTAAATCTCTCTCCTTCCCCTTTAAAGCAAACCCTTTATTGTGGCAGGGGTCCATTATCTAAAAATAGCCACTGCAACACAAGGAAGAAAAGTTTGAGTAAGGTAACCCTATTATGTGTTTATATACTTTTGAGGTAAAAAATATCCACTATGGAGATTGATGGTTCCATAAGAAGTAGACCATAGGCATTTCAAAGAAGCAAAATCAAAGTTAGCAAAGTTGCCTCGGATACCACAAAGAACAAAGCAACAAATAGACAGGTGAAACTAAATTACTGCTCTGTTGATGTGAAATTTAGAACATAGAGTCATGCCAGTTCAATAGGCATGAGAAGATTGTTTTTTGATAAACAAGCATAGACACAATATAAAAGGAAATTAAACATAAGAATTATTAACAATATAAAATAAAACAAAACTACTATTATTAACTGAATCAATTTGTAAAGTGGTATCAAAGATTAAAAATTAGAAAAATATAAAATAAATGACCATTCAAAGAAGACATACAATTGTGTTTTGAGATATGGAGTCAGGTTGACCCAACTGACCCGGATAAGGGCTTGATTGAGATTCAATTCTCTCCTGATTATGATGGTTTTGCATATTAAAGCTCCACATGGCTTTTGCAACGCATACGAATATCAATATTACCAGAGTTGCAACATTCAATATTTTTTATATATATACAAGAAGCATTAATTTGAAACAAAACTTAAAACATCACACATACCTGCAGTATTTCAGTTTGCTTATGATTTGGTCTTTGGATATCCACATCATTGGAATTGTATGCAGAGTACACAATAGCAAGGTATTTGGTTGGAATGTCACTGGTATGGCTATGTTCTAATACATGTAATGTGATGTCACATGTGGCAAACTACATTCATATAAGAACTTAAGAAAGAGAAAATCTATAAACCTCATATACTAAAACTGTAAAGCTCAAAATTAAGATGAAACCTCTAATGGGGGCAAAATCACAAATACTTGGTATGGTCTATACCCCAAATGTTTGTAATTTTGCGAGAACAATGATGGTAAAAAACTGACACAACAAAAAAAGATTGATGCTGTGAGTAAGCATATTTGGTTTAGAAGTAAGAAATCGTAACCCCCAAAAGTTTTAAAAAAACAAAATGTTCCAATTCCAAGTTTCCTTGCAGCTACTTTGGCAAAATGACAAACACTTGAGGTGAGCTTTACCCCCAATTTTTTGAAATTTTGCAAAGAAAATTACTGTAAATAACATTAATTTGTGACTAAGCGTTAAAAAAATCTGCTACCCCCAAAACTTGAAAAAAAAATGACTATGCGTGTATGCTTTAAATTATAATTGTGAAATTAAAACCACCAAAAGTTCTAAAATAAGCGTGTTTGCTTTAGATTAGAACTGAAAAATCAAAATTCCCTGTGTTCCTTGGCTATCTTTGATTTGTTTGCACTAAGTAGAGGTTCAAGTTGAAGGCACTTTCATATATGCACATGATATTCTTGAATGCCCATATATATATATATATATATATATATATATATATATATATATATATATATATATATATATATATATATGTTTTTTAAGAATAAATCAAGTGGGGTTTGTTGGGTTTGATTTGATTTTAAAATAATAAATTAATAATATTTTAATATTATTAAATTATGTTTTAACATGTCTATGAGAGACATGTTAGTGTATGTCCTAGTGTATTTGTATATTGGTCCATTGAATCCACATGGATCATTGGATCAACTTACTCTTGGAAATCAATGACTATGATGGAAGTGTGTATATCCATTGGGTGTTAGCATTGAGTGACCTTTCAATGTCTAACGGTTTTTACATGAGGTGTTCTCTTTTAACCATTATGCCATAACTCATGATCATGGTGTCATGGCCCAATAGATGAATGCCATCTGGAATAAGACCCCAAAATTCCTCAAGCAATGCAACAATTTAAAAAGATAAGTGAGATTGAGTACATCCATTGCAACAAACTCGAAGAGTTGTGTCCCCCCCCCCCTCCCAAGAATGCAATGGTTTATCCCCCTAAAATTGATATGAGAAAGCCATGTAACCCCTCTACAACTTCCACCAATCACACTCATGAACTAACACACCCCTTCCTTCTAAAGTGTCATAACTAATACCCTACAAATGCTCTAAAGGCGCCACGTGGCAATTGAAGTGCTTACACCCATGAACAAACACCCCCCCTCCCTCCCTTCTAAAATGCCGTAACTAATACCCTAAAAAATGCTCTAAAGCCACCACATGGACCTCCCAAAGCTCAGGTTTAATCAGGTATAATAAGGATAGTCTTTATGTTTGACAAAACTTATCTTCAAGTATTGTATTCACTCTCAAATTCTATCAACTTCTCTAACATGTCAAATACAATATCTCTGTGTTTCTCACGTTGAGGATACACACCCAATAATCTGTTCAGACGACTCGATGGATGATCCTCTCATCTCTATATTTTATCATCATCTATTAAAAAAATACAGGTCAAGAAGTGTATCGGTATCGGCGCAGCGTATATCTAGTAATGCTCAGCAGTTATGGAAAACCCGTTCACAACAAGTGGTGCCGCCTCTCATTAATGAATGTTCACATCGGGTTTGTATCAATAGATGGGGTTTGTATCAACCAAAGATTCCCACGCTGCTGCATGCATGTAGATATGAGGTTGGCGTTCGTGGATATCAACACTACAGTTTTTTTTTTTCGTTTTGCTACATTAAGACTGAGGAAACTCAATCACATTGTCCAACCTTCTCATCCTTCCCACTACAGATAAGGGTATTAGCTTTTCCCACTACCTGCACCAAGGCTTCTTTCTGGTGTACCATGGTAAATTTGTACTGGAGTAATGGCATTTCAAAACCGCTTTAAGAAATGCTCGAGTGACATACTCAGCAAAACTATATCTATTGGAGAGGACGTCTCAGCCCCTTCCATTATATATTGTGAACTCAATTGGAGAGGACGTCTCAACCCCTTCCATTATATATTGTGAACTCTTTAAGAGAGAACTATTTGGTTCTAGGACACAGAAAAAATACAGTAAGAATTGGATATGAATACAAGAAGATAAAGAAACAAGATTGGAATGTAGATTGTTTAGAATCTTAAGATTTTATCCTAGGATGGTAAGAGAGTGATGAAGATTTCCCTGATTTTCTACACGTAAGTTAGGCCGGCTATGATTGAGAGAGAGAAACTAGAATGTATCACAGAACACAAGTTCCATGGTTGCGGTCTCATACTCTCAATTAGTTAAGCATCTATTCAGATGGTTTGCATTATGTTTGTCAGTCCTTTTTTTTATCTTCCCAACACGAGGTTCCATACACTAAAACAGCAAGAAAATCAAACTGAATTTCACAAAGAACCTCCTTTTGTATAGTTGTCATCGGTACTGCAGATGAACCACTTGTGCAGTAATGACATGTATTAACAGTAAAACGGCTCCTTGAAACTAAAATCATCCCCTCAACTCCTGAAATCCAAATAAGAATTCCAAAAATCCAATATACAAAACAAGGAACCAAACTTACACGAAGCAAAAAGATAAATACATATACATTCATACATATATAAAAGAAGAACAAGACGGAACCCAATCAAGTAACAACAACTGTCAGATCGGTTTCTCAAGAAATCGCACCAAGAATCAGTCCCCAAAAGAGACCCCCCTGTGAATCCAAAACAAAAAACAACTGAGCCCCCCCCCCCCCCCCCCCACCCCCCCCCCCCCCCCCCCCCACTTACAAAGACATAACGAATATTCAAAACAACCACAAAGAAACAAGTTGTTGTATAGTTTGGAAATACCCAACTGATCCTATTAGGTTAGGTATTCAAAATATTTTGAGCATGAACAAAAGGATGGTGAGATACAAAGGACAGAACAAATAGGGCAAGGGATTCGAGCATCTTTCAATTCAAGTGTGTGCTCTAAAATAAAACTATAACAAATATCCCAGGTTAGGCGTGAGTCGAGGTGGGGACAAATGGAAGACTGGAGCAGATAAGAATACCATCTCAAAATAGAATATAAACAAAAAAAGGGAATACAGGCATGACACATGTGCACAGGAGTGCAAACCAGTCACCGAGGCTCTAACCAACAGCTATACCCACCTTAAAAAAAAATAAGACCATCAATACTGTAATCCTCACCAAATGAGATAGCCACAAAATCAAACACGGACCACTATGTTCAGGTCATTTATTTGAGGGCTTATCCCGGGAGGCCAAAGCAATGTAACCGAGGTTAGGTTTGCTACCGTAGTTAAATGAGAAGTTACCATGGTGTAGGGTGCAACCACGTAAAAAGGTCCAGCAAGCTTGTTTTTTTGTCTGTTTATATTTTTTAATTTTTTTGGGATTTTTTCCAGGGTTAAGGATTGCTTAATCATAGTTAAAGGGAACGGTCCACCATGGTTAGGGGCCGCTAATTATGGTTAAATGGCTGAAAAGACATTGTGAGCAGCTCAGAATATTTCCTGATTTTCTGTATTTTTTCAGAATTTTGTTGGTTAATTACTGCTTACCCATGGTTACTGTAACAAATATGTGTGTTTGACCAATGGTTAAGGTTCTACTAGGGTACAAGATCACGAAGATCATTCTAGAACTTTGGAATATTTCTTGTAAATTCCATGTTTTATTTTTTGACTTATTCCATTGTCAAACACGTTACGCTCTGTGTCTAAATTTGTTGCTTGTGTCGATTTCATTCAAGATTCCACTACAATTGAAAGTTGCAACCGTTAGAAAGAACTCGGTTGATCCGTTTCATGATCGTTTCACTCATAGGATTGTACGTGACTAGATTCTCATTCTACTATATGTGGAATTGACTTAGACTATCCTAATAATGATGACACTTAGTAATAATGACCGTCCGCCTAATTCGGTATCTTAATACTTCCTCCAAGGGAGCATTAAGATTAATATTTAGCCCCACACCAACGGGTTTTAAAATTATAAATTTTTCGAAATCAAACCAAGGTTCCTTGTATGTTGCTATCTCCAATCGTAGAGTTGATTTTGCTCTATAATATATCAATCGACCGCATCAAAAAGTTCTACAACTTTTGGTGAAGGTTGCGGAGCTAAAATGACTTTTAAAATCGGGTTTGCACCTCAAAGTCGACCCTGACCATTATGGTCGACCCTGGGTATAAGAATTTGTATGGACTTGGGCCGAGAAGTTTGGTATTTTTGAGGGTTGACCCTGGCGGATGGTTCGCCGGGTCGACCGAAAAGGCAGGTGGATCGACCCAAGTGACCCCCCGGTCGACCCTGATCTAGGACTTCTTCCCTATATATTCGATTTTTCATGCCTCTTTGGTTTTAACGCTTTAACAACTGCCATCCTTGGGTTTTGTCTGTTCCCTAGAAATTTTTGAACCCTTTTAGCTCGGGGATAGAACTTGGTAGATATAGGAGGGTTTTTAACTCCTTCTAGAGTTCATAAAAACTCTGGAATCTTATTGTTCTCCTCCCCTTTGTTGGTTGCTTTCAACTTAGAGTTTGCATGCCAAAAGCTCCAATCATGCTTGTTTGGACTTGTCCATTGAAGGAGTCCATCTATCTAGGTTTTGATTTCTATCAAACCATCAAGCCGTTCTGGATAGAACAACTTGGCCGAAGTGTTCCGGAGCCTTTGCGAAGGAGATCGATCCGAGATGGATCGTGGCAGTGTGATTTGGTCGGTGGAATCCGAAATCGTCATTGACGGAGATCGATCGGAAGATCGTGGACTGTTTTCAAGACACAAAGAGAAGTACGAGCGGCTGTGGTTGATGACGGGACTTGTGAGTATGTGATGACTTTTCGAGGCGTGGAGGACTAAGAACTGAAGGATCGTAGTGTCGAGTCCGAAGGAGTCAAGTTCGAGTCGTATAAGTTCTTGTTAACTTTATTTTAATGGATTCTCATGGCTAGACTAGGTCCTATGGTTTTTCCCGGAATGGTTTCTACGTAAAAATCCTTGTGTTATGGTCTACATGTTTCTTTCTATTTCCGCACTTTAAATTCATCATCCCTTTAATTAATAATTTAATTGTTAAATCATAAAAAAGGTAGATAGAATTGTAGGGAAACCTAACCATCCTCTTGAACTTATGAGTTCTCAACTCAAACATCGGATTTGAGGTTCACCGAATTTTTTCAATTGGTATCAGAGCAGGTTCATTAATTTATTAGTGTGATCTTGTCTCATATTTTCGGTGAATATGAATCTCCAAAGAGTGGGAGGATCCATCTCTTGTCCCCCATTATTTGATGGGAATAATTATGCCTATTGGAAAGCTTGAATGAGAGCATTTCTAAAATCATTAGATGATAGAGTATGGATCTCCATTGAACAAGGTTAGACCCATCCAACATAGACCATAGATGATCAGACCATCCCTAAAGCTTCTTCTAATTGACTAATGTAAAACTTGAAAGTTATAGATGGAACAATAAGGGTCTTAATGTAATCTTCGCTGCTGTCACACTCGAAGAATTTCGACGTATTTCTAAATGTGACACTTTGGAGGAGGCATAGGACAATCTTCAAATAACCCATGAAGGGAATATAACTGTCAAGATCTCCAAACTTCAAATACTGACCTCTAAGTTTGAAAAGTTGATGGTGGATGATAATAAAATTTTTGATAGTTTTTATGCTAATTTGAGTGACATTGTCAATTCAAGCTTTAATTTAGGGGAAAGAATTCCTGAGTTCAAAATTGTTAAAAAAATTTTGAGATCTCTATCTGAGAGATTTCGATCGAAGGTTACCGCCATCGAAGAGAGCAAAAATGTTAATGCTCTCAAAATTGAAAAGTTGGTTGGTTCTCTCCAAACCTATGAGTTAAATCTGTACCCATCTAAGAAACCAAAAACTATTGCCTTGAAATCTGTCAAGGAATCCATAGATGGTTCAGATAATGACTCTAAGGATGATGAAGAAGAGTTGGGCTTTATTTGCAAAGAAATTCAGAAAATTTCTGAAATTTAATAAGAGATTTAATCCGAAAGGACAAAAATCTTTTGAGAAGCCAAAGTCCAAGCACTTTGAAAACAAAAAACATCTTAAAGTGTAGACAAGAAATCCTAAGGTGTTCAATGCTATGAATGCCAAGGCTACGGCCATATTGCCGCTGAGTGCTCTAATAAGAAAAGATTAAAGGGCAAGGCAAGGGATGACAGTGAATCTGAATCTGAGGAATTAGATAGTTCTTCTTGTGAGGAGACTAGGGGTTATGTGGCCTTCACTGCATCTTTAACTGGGATTGAAGAATCTTCTTCAAATGCTGTGAGTAACCAATACTGTAGTGATGGTGAGGAGGATGATGAGAGTCAGAATGACTTAGATTCTGAGGGAGACCTCGAGGCAGCCTATGATGAGCTATTTTAGGAATGCCTAAAGCTGAAAAAGGTTCAGTTTTCCATGTCCAAAAAGATCAAATCTATTGAAATGGAAAAAGATGCCTTAGACCAAGTGGCTTCAGGATTGAGAGCTTTTGTGTCATAGCTTGAGGAAGAGAAGGCTTCCCTCCTTGCCAAGACTCAGCTACTTGAATCTGATTTACATGTTTGTCTTGATGAAAAACAAGTCTTGAAATCAAGTTGGCTGATCTTGAGCAAAATCAGAGGTGTGGAGATGTGAAGGGAACTCCATCTACCTCGAACACTGAGCCTGGTGCTAAAAGGTGCCCTCCTGTTAAAGGGAAAGACCCTTCAACTCAGAAATTCATTCCTACATGTCATAAATGTGAAGTGAAGGGTCATATTAAGCCTCAATGTCCTAAACTTTGAAAAATGCCCAATCATGGTTTTAAGAACCAAAATAACTTAAATGAGAATCTTCAAATGAGAGTTGATATCCTAGTGGAGATGTCGAGGAAGTTAAATGATGATATATTGAATATCTATGGTAACTCTAGACAATGGCATGGTCATGACACTCCTCATGCTAGATATAGAGGAAGTAATGAGGAGAACCATAATGTCTGCCCTAATTCTAGGACTCAATCTTGGAAAAGGAAGAACAGGAGGAAGAGGCAAAATGTCATACCTACCTCAATTGAAACGGTTAGAGACCAAAGGGTCAATCAAACTGCTAAAACTGTTTGGGTGAGAAAGGAAGACCTGAAGGGTTTCACTTAGCTCGTGCCTGTTATAGCCTAGGGTGTGTTGTTAGTGTTCTATCTTATCCTAGTGTTGTGATGTCTGTGTATACTAGTAGTTTTTCTTTCTGCTAGTGTTTATTTGCATTGGTATGTTTTTCTGTTTTCTTTATTTTCAAAAATCCAAAAACATTGAAAAACTAAAATCTAAAAAGATTTTTGTCATGTTGCCCTTGTTTAACTTGCATGATCCGCATTCCTTGTATGATCTTTATTTCTATACTTGTCCAGAGTTGAACATGAGTTTGTTGCTGATTAAAAATATATCACCTGCATAGTCTCTTGGTTAGGCTGAAAATTAGACTGGTTTTATTTTGCACAGTTGAAAACTTATTCATGTGTGTATGCTTTACAAATTTCACATGCAATCTGACTGATTCTGTTGAGAGGTCTATTTTCCAATCTGTAGGTGTTTGACTTATCCCAATAGTGTGACCTTGGATGACCAATCTAGAATGACCATTTTGTTAGTCATCACCATTTTGTGTATCCTCCATGAGCAAAAATTGCTGCAATGAAAAGGGCTACCTACTGGGCTAGTGTGAAGTCACTATTGGATGCAAACAATATGAAATGGCTACCTAGGCGGACAGTAGGTATCTAGGTCATTAGAGTGAAAGCCCCTGCTGCCAATAGCCAGGACTACCTACCTGGATAGTGTGAAAGTCATCATTGCATGAAAAGATATGTTCAGGCAAAGAACATCAAAAGAAATCTTACAATGTTTGGAGGTATTTGACCAAAAGTAAAAGAAAAATAATAAGTCAAATAAAATGGATAAAGGTTCACCAAAATGTAAAAAATCAGCATATCTAGATCTAACTAGGTTTGACTTCTAAGATTTATGTCTTCAGGAGTCCCCTTAGTGGTTAATGTCATATCCTTGGAAAGGGAAAGAAACCTTGATCTAGTCTCTTGTCAGACCACCACTACACACTTATTGTTTCACTTTTGAACTGTAAACTAAAGGTGTGTGAATTGGCTATGCTTTAGCATTCCGTGAGATTTAGTTAGATGTGTATCCTCAGTCTTACTAACTAATCATGTTCTTCATTGGATTTGTAATTTTAAATTACTACTGCTTGGAATGTTTTTGATGCATGTTTGTGTGGCACATGATATTTTTTTTTGTTTTCTTTTTGTTTTGGCATGGGTCTTTCTAGTATAGGTGCCCTGTTTTTTGTGGTATCCTTGATCTTAGGGGGAGAAGATCAAGTTGAGCTGTTGAGGGGAAGTTTGTGCTTGAGTTGTTAAGGGGGAGTTTGTGTTTTATATTTCTATCTTGTTCCCCGCTCTTTAGTCCTCGTATTATCTGCATTTGATTGGTTGTAGTATGTTTGCCTTGATATTTCACATGTGTTAAATTGGTATATTCGTTGTGATATTGGCATCATGATTACCTTTGACAATTGTGCTAAAAAAGGGGAGAATGTTGGGCACTATTTCCCAAGTTCATAACATTCCTTGCAATACCTGTGTTTATGTATTTTCATAGTCTCTAGATGCTTCACTGGGTATTTTTTTTATGAGCATGTGTAGGGTTGCAGCAGACAGATCTTACTTAACAAGAGCTTCAGTATGTGCATTTAAGATGATTTGTCACTTGGTGTCATGTAAAAGTGTTGGAGTCATGTAATGTCCTAATTCACCGTTTTGATGTGTTTGGGTGAGTTTGTGTCGAGTCATGTACTTCAATTTGGTTTTGCCACGGAATTGCTAAAGGGAGAGATTGTAAAGTCCATGTTTTATGTGTTGGCTTATTCCGGTGTCAAAACAAGTAAGTTTAGGTGTGTGGCTTGTGTCATTACCCAAGCATCCACTACAAGTGAAGTTGAAGACCGTTGAAGACTCGGCTGATCATTTCCTTCGTTTCACTCATAGGATGGTAAGTGACCTAGATACCATACTACCATAGGTGGGAATTGACTTAGAATAATCCTAATATGATACCTTAGGTGGTAAATGACCTAGCCTAATTATATGGACCCAAGGTTGCTTGTAGGTGGCATATCTCCCAAACCGTAAATCGGATTTTGCTCTATAATATATCAAATCGATTGCGTCGAAAAGATCTACAACTTTTGTGAAGGGTGTGAGTGCCAAAAATGACTTTTGAAAATCGGGTTTGCACCTCAAAGTCGACTCTGACCATTAAGGGTCGACCCTGGGTATAAGAAAATTTGTATGGGATAATTGGGCAGAGAGTTGAATTTTTGATGGTCGACCCTGGAGGATGGTTCGGTCGACCAAAAGGCAAGGTCGACCCTGATATAGGATTCTTCCTATATTCGATTTTTCATGCCTCTTTGGTTTTTAACAGCTTTAGCAACTTCCATACTTGGGTTCTTCAGTTCCCTATAAATTGTGAACCCTTCTAGCTCGTGGAGTAGAACTTTGGGAGAGTATAGATAGGGTTTTTAACTCCTTCGAGAGTTCATAAAAACTATGGAATCTTATTGTTCTCCTCCCCTTTGTTGGTTGCTTTCAACTTAGAGTTTGCAAGCCAAAAGCTCAAATCTTGCTTGTTTGGACTTGTCCATTGAAGGAGTCCATCTAGGTTTTGATTTCTATCAAACCATCAACCTGTTCTGGATTTAACAACTTGGCCGGAGTGTTCCGGAGCCTTTGCGAAGCAGATCGATCCGAGATAGATCATGGTAGTATGATTTGGTCGGTGGAATTCGAAGCCGTCATTGACGGAGATCGATTGGAAGATCATGGACTGTTTTCAAGACACAAAGAGAAGTACAAGCGGCTGCGGTTGATCACGGGACTTGTGAGTACGTGATGACTTTTTGCGGCGTGGAGGACTAAGAACTGAAAGATCGTAGTATTGAGTCCGAAGGAGTCAAGTTCGAGTCTTGTAAGTTCTTGTTAACTTTGTCTTAGTGGATTCTCATGGCTGGACTAAGTCCCGTGATTTTCCCCGGAAGGGTTTCCACGTAAATATCCTTGTGTTATGGTTTGCATGTTTCTCTCTATTTCCGCACTTTAAATTCATCATCCCTTTAATTAATAACTTAATTGTTAAATCATAAAAAAGGTAAATAGAATTGTATGGAAACCTAACCATCCCCTTGAACTTGTGAGTTCTCAACTCAAACATCGGATTTGAGGTTCACCGAATTTTTTCATTTCTGATTTTTTGAATATTTCTCTATAATTTTGTGGGTTAAGAGGTGCTTAACGATGGTTAAATGTTAACCACAGGTAGATTTAACCATGGTTAAGGGTCTAGTCTAGTCAAAATTGGACCCAGGGAGCATGGCAGGGCCTAGACTGGCCTCCTACCTGGTCTGGGCCCTGTGCAAAGCCCAGAAGTTAAAAAATCAGAAATTGAGGTAATCGAATTACCTCCATTACAGTCAACTTTTTAACCTTGCATTGCAGGGATTTAACTATTGTTAGGGACTGACCCAGGAGGGTTCTGAGGCTACAGGGATGTAGTCTGAAGTGCAGGGAAGACCTTGGGCCTTTGGTGGGCCCAGGAGGAGGTCGCATGTGTGCCCCACAGTGAGCCAAAGATGCCCTGAAATGAAGACTGAAATGGCGGTAGGTGTTCTACCACCATTAACTGACTATAGGTTAGAGGCTGGTTTAACCAGGGTTAAGGTGGTGGCCAAGACTTGGAATGATCCGGGAAGGTGGCCAAAGGTCTGAGGTTTACAAAAATGGCCCTGGACTGGACCAGGGCCTAACCTAACCATGGTTAACAGGCTGCTACAGTGAGGACTTGATAATGGCGGTAGTTATTCTAACGCCATTATTGAACATTTTTAGAAAAGGGTTTTTCTCTGCATAAGGGCTGCACCAGAGGGTTCCAGGGGTTCCCTCATGACTTGAGGGACCCCTAGAAGCTTCGTGAGGGCTCTGTGAGTCGTGCTTGAAACCTCATGGGTTCCCTTATACCTATGGAGGAGGTATGAGGCCCTGTCCTTGGTCTGTGCAGTGATAATAGTGAAAATAATGCAAAATGAGACCCCTTGAATGGGACCAGGGGTCCCTTACAATTATAAACAAAGAAACAGGAGGGTAGGGTCTCTACCCTTGCACAGTAGCTGCAGACGTAGAGATGGCTGGGCAAGGCCGTGGTGACTGATGCGGTGTGGTGCAGGGCTACATAGAGGTTGGGGAAGTTCCTGGAAGATCCAGGGATCACCTTGGGTGGAAGGCCAAGTTTGGAAAAGGGTTAGGATGGACTGGCCGAATTTTCATAGGGCTTTGGGATGAAAAAAATGGAGTGGTGAACTATGGAGGGTGTGGAGATGCCAGGGGTAGTCTGGGCATTACCAGAGGCGTGGGGGCCAAATGGGAGAAGACCTAAGGTGGAGCAGGAGCTTTTGATACAATTTTGCAGAGAATAAGGGAATGGCGTCAAATGGATTGCCGCCATTCCCATATCAGTGCAATATGGGAATGACGGTAATTTAATTACCGCCATTTAGCTCTATTTCCATTTTGGGCCTTGCCCTCACATGTGTGGGCCGAAAGCAATGCCCTCACTACCCCATTTGGAGTTTTGGCGCCCACAATCAAACTTTTTTGAAAAAGGTAAGTGGGTGGTCCCACTGGGATTGGGCCTTTTGGGCCCATTTTTGGCCCCAAAGATGAATTTTAGCCACAGTTTTGGAGTTTTGGGTCTGGAATCGGCTTTAGACTTTTAGGGTTTTTTACCTAGGATTTTCTTGGGTTTTAACTAGGGTTTACCTAGGGTTTAACTAGGGTTTTAGGGAATTACCTAGGTTTGACTAGGGTTTTGGGGTTTTATCTAGGTTTGATTAGGGTTTTGGGGTTTAGGGGTTTGCTAATGGGCCTTGAGCTCGTAGGGTTTTAGGGTATTGTTCTAGGGTTTACCTAGGGTTAGTCTAGGGTTTAGGATTGTACTTAGGGTTGGTCTAGGGTTTGAATTAGGGGCCTAGGGCTTGGATTAGGGTTTACCTAGGGCTACTAGGGTTTACCTAGGGATAACCATGGTTAAGGCAGGGGTGTGAAAATTGGGTGCTTACATTAACAACTTCATTTTTTTCTTATTTCTAAATTAGATTTATTCAGTAAAGTAGTTAATTACACAACTATAACTATCCGGAAATTACGAATCAGAATCAATGACTTCTAAAAAAGAACTATTAGTCTTAGGTTGCGCCTTTCATTCGACTTCACCAATTGTATGTCTCACCCTTTTATTTTATTTTTCTTTTGTATGTTAGAATCTAATTTTTCACTAATGCTAGATGTTAGTCTATAACTTAAAGTATAATCGTTAAAAAAAGTAAAAAAAATTCAGGATTTTACAATTTATAAACTCGCTGGTCGTAGACATCCCACTTTCTCCATTTCGACAAGTACTTGGGGTTTGGTGGGGCCCACCCCAAAGTGTTTTTCTTTCTGGTAAGATAGTGAGGGCATATATGGCTAGATAGTGGGGGCGTATATGGCTAGCAATTGCCTTAGTTATATTGATGCATCCCTTCTCTATCATTTATCAAGTGTTAGTATTTGTCTTTGCGAGTTAATCAATGGTGAGTAGATATCTTCCTTAAGAGAAATTCTCTTCTAATTACTCGATCCGAATATAATTCGATGCTTAGTTCTTGTACTCTTAAGTCTTATATTTTTATATTATTCATTCAAATTTTATGTGTAAGAAAACTGATTGTCTGAATTTGTTTTATGCACTCCTACATTATTCAACTACATCATGTGAGCTTTATGGAACGAGGCGTGAACGATGACCTCTGCTTAAGGGCCACTAAGCCTAGCATGGACCTTGCTCTCAGCTACCCTTTAGCTTTCGCGACTGTCATTTGTTCTAGGGTTCTCCCATGGTAAGTTTTACCATTTTTTAAATTGCTTATCATGTCCTATATTGTTAATAATTTGATTTTTTTTCTTATTTGTAAATTAGATATATTTGGTAAAGTAGTTAATTACACCATTAATGCTAGATGTTAGTCTATAACTGAAAGTATAATGTTTAAAAAAATTAGAAAAGAAATAGGATTTTACTAGTTATGGACTCGCGTCGTAGACTTTCCAGTCTCTCCATTTCGACAAGTACTTGGGGTTTGTTGGGGCCCACCCCAAAGTGATTCTCCTTCTGGCTCGATAGTGGGGGTGTATATGGCTACCAATTCCCTTAGTTATATTCATGCATCTTTTTTTTTCTCATTTATCAAGTGTTAGTATTTATCTTCGCGAGTTAATCAATTGTGAGTTTGATGATTACACAACCAATGAAAATGATATTCAAGGGTTTATTTCTATCTGGATTTTATAGCATTGAATATTTTTTTTTCCTCTTTGTAACATATTTTCTGATTAGTACTGTTACTGTAAATTTTTTCCTTCTGTAATGATTTTGCTGTGTTGGATCTTTGTGTTTTAAGGGATTTCGAGCAAAGTACTTGAAGGTGATTTCTCTAAATCTAATGGGCTTTATAGCACTAGCAATATATACTAATATCTTTTGGGTTTCTCTCCTCTCATTCCATTACTAATACCTGTATTTCTAATTCCTTTTATGCTCTTAAAACCTTCTGTATACTGTTTCTTCCCAGATTTTTAAATTTAATGGGCTTGTATAGCACTAGCAATATATACTAACATGTTTTGGGTTTCTCAAACAACAACAAAAATAGGATTGTAAGCTATTATTCACTAACTAAAAATAGGATTGTAACTTCCTTTTCATGCATATGGTCATGTATATGTGCATGCATGTTACCAAGGCCTATTACATTTAAACTTCTGATTCTAACCTTTCACAATGGATGACGCTACATTCAATCGCAAATGCACCTGCTTTCCACCTTTCTTGGAACCGTAAGATTAATCTCACTCACTTACCATTCTATTTTTCATGTCTGCATTACTTAAGTTTTTTAACTTTATACATTTACATTCAAAGACTGTCCAATTGGTAAATTCTATTGTTACGTCTTTCCTTAATTTTACACATTTTTCTCATTGTTGGCATTTCCGTGCATCACACGGGTTTCTTACTAGTATGTGAAAGATGTACTCTATGGGTTTCATCTGGTTATTTGGGAATGCTTAGTTAAATAGTTATAATTGAATTGCCGAAAATTCCTCTCACACTTTTCGAAATCAGTTTTATTTCTTTGAATTTTCCGACCTTCGTCTCTGCATCCATTAGGCCGTATTAATAGATTAAAAAGTAGGGGTGAATGCAAATCATTTGCATGCACACAGTCCGACACAAGGTTAGATAGTTTGGTCTGTATAAGGAGCAGTGGAGCACTGTGGTTGCTACATACTAGATGGAACTGCATTGGTTATAGTATTTTAACTTATTTTTCCTCACGGCAAGTCAGTGAATGTTGTCAAGATGTCTTGCATATATACATTCGGTAACATTGTCATCTTTGTATTTATGAGTTGCTTACATGACTGAGTTGTAATAGAACTTCTTATAAGTACGGTAGCAACTCAGTCATGCAGTTTGGCTTTAAAGATTGAAATGGGTTTGCTTGATGAACACCATAAACATTATCATCTATCTGAGCTTTGTGCTGCCATCGATGATTGCCCTTCACTTTCGGTAAGTTTCACCATTTTGTTTTATTTCTTTTCTTATCTTGTATTACTAATTTGGTTTTTTTCTTATTTCTAAATTAGATATATTCGTTAAAGTAATAATTACACCATTAGAACTATTTGAAAACTACGATGCAGAATAAACGATTTCTAAAAGAGGATTATTAGTTTCATGCTCTACCTTACAATCTATTTCACTCAGGGTAATTCTCACATTTTTTAAAATCATTTATCAAGTGTTAGTATTTATCTTAGCGAGTCAATCAATGGTGAGTAGATGTTTTGCTGAATGGAAATTCCCTTCTAGTTACTCGATCTGAATACAATTCTCTTCTTAGTTCTTATAGTTTTAAGTCATATTTTTTTTCTTCAAAATTTTCTATATAAGAAAATAGTTGTTTCAACTTCTTTCATTATACAACTATACCTTGTGAGCTATATGGAACGACGTATGAACAACAATTTCTGCATGAAGGCCATTAACCCTAGCATGGAACTTGCTCTTAGCTGCCCTTTAGCTTTCGCCTGTGCTGTTGTCGATGATTGTTATTTTCTCTCGGCTTCTCCCTCGGTAAGTTTCACTATTTTTTGAATTTCTTATCAGGCCATATATTGTTAATAATTTGATTTTTTTTCTTATTTCTAAATTGCATTTATTCGCTAAAGTAGTTAATGACACCATTAGAAGTATTCTGGAAACTGCGATGCAGAATCAACGACTTTTAAAAAATGACTATTAGTTCAGGATTCTCCTTGCAATCTACTTCACTCACGGTACGTCTCACATTTTTTTTTCTTTTGTTATCTTACGTTAATAATCTAATTTTTCACAAATGCTAGATGTTAGTCTATAACTTAGTTAAATAATTTTTTTTTAAGTTTAATCTTTAAAAAATTTAGGATATTTCTATTGGTTGACTCGCTGAGCCGTAGACGTCCCACTCTCTTCAGTTTTGAAAACACTTAGGATTTCGTGGATCCCACCCCCAAAGTGTTTGTCCTTGTATCAAGATAAGATAGTGGGGGCGTATTTGGCTAGCAATCTCGTTAGTTTTACTCATGCATCCCTTTTTTCTTATCATTTATCGAGTTTTGTTATTTATCTTAGTGAGTTAATCAATGTGGAGTAAATATCTACTCGATCTGAATACAATCATTCTCTCAGTTTTTGTACTTTTAACCCTAATATTTTTATATTATTTCTTCAAATTTTCTATGTAATAAACTGATTATTTCAACTGCTTTTATGTACTCCATTATGCAACTACATCTTGTGAACTATATGGAACGACTCGTGAACGACAACTTTTGCACAAGGGCCATTAACTCTAGCATAGACCTTGCTCTCTCGGCTGTCCTTTAGCTTTCGTATGTGCTGTTGTTGATGACTGTCATTCACTCTCAGTTTCTCCCACAGTAATTTTTACCATTTTTTTAATTTCTTGTAATAATTTGATTCTTTTATTTCTAAATTACATTTATTCGCTAAAGTAGTTAATGACACTATTAAAACTATTTGGAAACTGTGATGCAGAATCAACGACTTTTAAAAAAAAGATCATTAGTTTCAGACTGCACCTTGCAATTAACTTCACTCACGGTATGTCTCACCTTTTTTATTCTTTTGTTATCTTATGTTAATAATCTAATATTTCACCTATGCTAGATGGTAGTCTATAACTTAATTGATTTTTTTAAAAGTTTAATCTTCAAAAAGTAAAAAAAATTACGATTTTACTATTGGTTGACCCACTGAGCCGTAGATTTCCCACTCTCTCCAGTTTGACAAACACTTAGGATTTGATGGGCCTCATCCCAAAGTGTTTCTCATTGTGCCAAGATAGTGGGGGTGTATATGGCTAGTAAATCCCTTAGTTTTATTGATGCATCCTTCTTTTCTTTTTTTTATCATTTATCAAGTCTTAGTATTTATCTTAGCGAGTTAATCAATATTGAGTAAATGTCTTGTTGACCAATGATACCATCGTCTTCTTAGTTCTTATATTTTTATATTCTTTGTTTTAAATTTTCTATGTAAGGAATTGATTGTTTCAACTTCTTTATGTACTCCTTCATTATACAACTACACCTTGTGAGCTAAATGGAACAACGCCTGAACAACGATTTCTGCACAAGGGCCATTAACCTAGCATGGACCTTGCTCAGTTGCTCTTCACTGTCCTTCAACTTTCGCCTGTGCTGTTGTCAATGACTGCAATTTGCTTTCGATTTCTCCCATGATAATTTTCACCATTTTTTAAATTTCTTATCTTGTCTCATATTGTTAATAATTTGATTTTTTTTTCTTATTTCTAAATTACATTTATTTGGTAAAGTAGTTAATGACACCATTAGAACTATCTGAAAACTATGATACAGAATCAATGATTTTTAAACAAATAGTATTAGTTTCAAACTGCACCTTGCAATCGACTTCACTCACGGTACGTTTCACCATTTTTTTCTTTTGTTATCTTATATAAATAATCTAATTTTTCACCAATGTTAGATGTTAGTCTATAATTTATTTAATTAATTTTTTTGAAGTAATATCTTTTTAAAAAAATTAAAAACAATTAGGAATTTACTATTGGCTGACTTGCTGGGCCGTACATGTCCCACTCTCTCTAGTTTGACTAACACTTAGGATTTGGTGGGTTCCACCCCAAAGTGTTTCTCCTTGTGCCAATATAGTGGGGGGTATATGGCTAGCAATCCCCTTAGTTTTATTGATGCATCCCTTTTTTTAATCTAATATGAAGTATTAGTAATTATTTTAGCAGGTTAATCTATGATGAATAGATGTCTTGCTGAAGGGAAATTGTCTTCTAGTGACTTGATCTGAATACAACCCTAGTTCTAGTACTTTTAAGTCTTATATATTATATTCTATCTTCAAAATTTTCGTAAGAAACTGATTATTTCAACTTGTTTTATGTATTCCTTCATTATACAACTACACCTTATGAGCTATATGGAACGACGCGTGAACGACGACTTCTGCACAATGACCAATAACCCTAGCATTGACCTTGCTCTTAGCCGCCCTTCAGCTTTTGCCTGTGCTGTTGTTTGATGATTGTCATTCGCTCTCGGTTTCTCCCATGGTGTCACCATTTTTTAAATTTCTTATCTTGTCTTATATTGTTAATAATTTGATTTTTTTTCTTATTTCTAAATTACATTGATTTGCTAAAGTAGTTATTGACACCATTAGAATTATCTTGAAACTACGATGCAGAATCAACTGAGCTTATGTGTATTGTGCCTATTTGCAGAAAGATTTCAATGAGGTTTACGCCTTAGTTTCCTGGGCTTCTGCATGAGGAGATTAGTAGTTATTCTTCTCCTGAAACCATCTCTTTTTTCTATCATTTCTTTTACCATCAAATGGTGCTTGGATTTCCTTCTGCAATTGATTTGGCTTTGTATTCGAGGTAGGTAAATCTTTAGTCTAGTCCTATAGAGGTAATTATAGTAGCAATATGGAATATCAGAAATGAAACCCTAGTAGCCCTCTCCATGAAGGAAAGTATTCTTCACATCAAACTGATGAAGAGACAAGTCTTGATTAACAGCTAGGCAGAGAATCATATGGATCATTTTTGCCATAGGAGCAAAGGTCTCATTATAATTAATTTCATGAGTTTGGGTGAAATCTTTTGCTACCAGTCTTTGTACCTTTCCACAGATCCATCTGACTTGTATTTCACTGTGAAGACCTATTTGCATTCAACTGGCTTCTTTCCCTTTGGAAGATCTACAAGTTCCTATATGCAGTTTTTCTCAAGAGCCTTCATTTCTTCACACATTGCATCCTTCCACTTAGGATGGGTAAGAGCCTTAGAGACACTACAAGGCAAAGGGGTCAGAGACATTACTCGAGTTGGAAGGATCCAAATCTGAGGGAATTTTTAACTATAGGGTTTTTACAATAAAATTATGAAATCAAGCAATCATCATACATAAATCTCACACGAATAATTTCATACATTCTATTTAAATAGGAAACCCTAATTCCACGAAGAGTCCAAATCCATCATTCAATATTCCATACATTCACTTCATCTACAGAAATTCATCCCTTCTCCACATACATTCACATAACTCCATCATTAACCTCAATCCCCTTGTTCAAGCATAGACATAAATATCACATGGTTATTCACATCCTACTTTAATCATTCAAGAAAATCTTGCTTAAAGGGAAATTTATACTACAAAACATGCTTGGATAGATTTCTTATCTTGAATCTATATCTTTTCTTCTTATTTACTTCAATGAATATATATATTTTTTTTATCAATATCAATGAATATTTTATTGATAGAAGAGAATTCATATTTACCTCTCTTGATCGCTTTCCTAAGATTTTACGTTTGCGAATAGGGCTCGATCTAGATCTTCACACCCTTTTCTTTATTCTTCAATTGAATCTTGTGATCTCTAGGCCTTCCCTCTCTGAATATCTCAAAATACTCTTTTTTTTTTTTTTTTTTAGGTTTAGGAAGCTCTAGGAACCTTAAACTCACGAAATAGAGACTATATATAGGGTTTGGGACCCAAGGGAAGTTAAAAAGTTAGAACTCCACGCTTCTTGAAAAAAATCTTCGCACGAGTGATTGATCGGTGCCTTTTAAAAAAAAAACGCTTTTGCCACTTTTTGATTAGCTTCAAATTCATATAATTTGATCCCAAAAAGGGCTAATACCGAACAAGTTATTGGAGTTTTAACATCTAAGCATCTCACACAAATTTCAATATAAACAACGCATTAAAATTTAACACACTTTACTAGAAAATTCATGTAAATGGCACAAATGTCAATAAATAAAAATCAGGTCACTACATGTGACGATTCGGCCCAGAATAATCACACTTCAACTTGTCTTTGTCATTAGGATAGGTGCCATCAAACTGGTTCCCCTGGCCTTGAGGATTACTTCACTCCCCCTTTGCCTCCACGTTGGAAAGTGGAGGAAAGAGCATACCTCTCAAGAGGAGTGGTTACCATGCTAGGTGTCATCACATCTCGCCTACTCGTTCACTCCGGATGTAGGCATAAACATGATTAAGGGTATCAGGATGTGGATCCCGACCAAGAACCTGTGATCGAGCATTCTCATACTCCTGATTTAATCTAGTGAGGAACTCAAAAATCCGCATCCATTCAACCCATTTCAACATCAGTAGTACAACTGGGTTTGAAGTCTGAGTAGTGATCAAACTCTTCAAATATCTCCTTCAACTTCCCATAGTACATGGTCAAGGGCATCTCCCCCTGACGAGTTTGGGAAATATCTCGTTGGAGTTTATAAAGTTGGGCAAGGTTGCCTACTTTTGAGCAATGTTTTAAAACGTGAAGGCATGAAGTGAGGTGTTAGGACCTCAAGATGCATGAGGCATAAGCCTTGAGACGTAAGGTGTAAGCCTTACAAGAAAACTTCATGCTCTCTCATTTCAACAAATAAATAAAATATAAAAAAAATTACAAAAAAAGATTCAAAAAGTTATTGAAAGATTATAGTATATATATATATATATAGAGAGAGAGAGAGAGAGAGAGATACATTGTGTGTGTATTCATGTACATTGTGTGTATTTGTGTGGGAGCACGCGTACACATAGAAAATACTATATAAATTAGTTGAAACAAATAACAAATGAATAAAAGGACAATTAAGTCAGTTGTGACTAGAAACCGAATTTTGGTTGATTTTGAAACGTACGCCATAGATATAAAGCGAGCTTCAAGACATGAAGCATGTGCCTCATATGAGCCTCATAGAGTTTAAGCTTCATGGCACATGAGCCTCATAGAGTTTAAGCTTCATGGTTGAACCTCAAGACGTTTTCCTTAAGTCTCGCTCGCCTCGAGGCGTAAGCCTCGCATGCTTTTTAACAGTGTAGTCAAGGCACCTAGGCAATTTGGATGGCCTAGGCGAGGCATGGCCTAGGTGATAAATATTATTTAAAAAATTAAAAATTATATATATATATATGACATATTTGCATATTAATTATTACATAAATAAAGATATATAGTTAGCTTAAATTTTAAACCTAATTTATAACATTTGAGAAATCATGCAATAGCCAATGAAATTGTATACATGCACATTGTGGATTGGGACTGATTTGCGATTACCCTAATTTTTTAACATTACGACATTTAACAGTTTTTTACTCGTTTCCTTAATTTTTCTCCGATCATAGGTGCAATGTAATTGGTAATAGTGGGCCCACACAATAAAATTTATGGAGACAGTCACACACAGTGTTATCCAGTAATAAATGCTGTGTGACTATAAATTTTTTTTTAGCAATTTCCTTTGAGATAAGAGTCCCTCCCTATGACAAGGCAAAGGATTACAAATTTACAATTCAACCCACGTTTCAGGCTTTCAGCAGCTATACATTTTAAATAATAAATAATTAATTAACCAATTTAAAAATAAATTTCTCACAAATTCCTTATGCTATTTTGACATTTTGAAAGATTTCCTTGACGTTTTTTTTTTCATTTGGAAGTAACCCCTTTAACTTTCTGAAAATTAATAAGTAACCCCCCATTAGATTCTGTCTCAATTATCAAAAGTATAAAGAATAAAATAAAGAGAGAGAAATGAGAACCATATAAAGTGAGAAAAGGAGAGAACGCACTAACGCCTAATGATAGTGCAGTAGCGACAAGAGGGAGAGAGAGACAGCAGCAAGAAGGTACTCAAGGGAGAGAGAGGCATAGCAGCAACAACAAGAGGGAGAGAGGCAGCAGCAGGCGGCAATAGGGATAACTAGAGGGAGGGATGGATAGCTTTTTCTTAAACATTAAAAACCCTAAAAAAGATAGATTAAAAAAGAGTTATATATTATTATAATTAAGACACTTAGAAACTAATTAAGCATATTAAAACTTAATTATTTTGTTTGTTTTGGTAATCTGAGTTAGCTGGGTTAGTATACAGTCTAAAAGCATAAGCAAAGGAACCCATTTCGGTACAAGCATGCTAGGCGACGCCTAAACCCAAAACGCTTAGGCGTCAAGGTGACACCCAGTCGACCCCGTAGGAACCCTTGACCGACTAAGCATCCACCCAGGCAGCCCACCATCCAAAACGCCTAGGTGACGCCTTAACTACACTGCTTTTTAAAACACTGCTTTGGAGTAGGTTTTAGATTGAGTATCCCAAACATCCTATGAGGTTTTCAAGAACACCAAACCGCCGTTGTTATGATGTTTCACTGAATTAGTTAACCAAGACTATGGTGTCAAAAATCGACTCAATTCCACCGAAGTTGACCGAATTCGACTTCTGTGGTGTCCGAAGTGAATGCACTTGTATTTTAAAAATACTTGACTTTGTGGTATACTTCGATGAGAAAATATAGAACTTCGGTGTAAATTAGCCGAAGTGTATAGAAAAAGTATAAATTGAAGAGTTTTTAAGTTTTAACTTAAAAGGGTAATACTAGTTCCAGTTGCTTTAAACTTACTTTCTTCATAAGGAATGACATGTGTCCCTAGCATTAACCTTATTATAAATTATAAATTTATTATTTTAATAATTTTTTCATTAGTATATTATGCCCATAAGAGCTTTTTAGTAATATTAAAAAGTTAAAAATTTTCTTAATTGTATTTCATAAATTAAATGTCATTTAACTTCTCATCTCTTCCTCTCCATAAATTAAATGTCATTTAACTTCCCATCTCTTCCTCTCCACATATTGATTCAGTCTTATAGAAACATTGAGCTTATCAATTGTAAATTGAAATAGGTTTAGAAACTAAATTTTAATTTTTTTTTATCAACTTTAATGTTTATGCATAAGTTTTTCAGGTTTCTAAAACAATTAAAATGGATAATCATTGAAAAACAAAGAGAATATATATCCCTTTCACTTGACAAAGAGGATAAAATATAGTTAAAAATTTGACAATATAGAGAAATATCAAGAAAAAATTACAGCTCAAACAAGCAGACAACGCATGTCACTTAACATGATTCTCATATTTGAATACTACATGCTTCCATCAGTATGGATTTAGATGTGTATTTATGTTTAAGTGTTGAATTTCTAAAGTTTCATTTTAGATTTTCAATGTTTCCTTAAAGTTTCTTAGACTTATTTAATTTTTACATAACTTTCTTGGACTTCTTTAAACTTCTTCGAAACGTGTCAACTTTCTTAGCGACCGAAGTTTATACCGAAACCGAAGTTTATTATCTTGACCAAGACATCACTATAAAGTTATCTTGAATCAATTTGACATGTTTAGGATCCAACTTGACAGACTCTACTATCTCTCCAAAGAGGTAACCCAACTTGCCCTTATCACCAACTTACATTTCCACAGATTTTGCCCAATAAACATAATTCTCACCATTAAGTTTCTCTGAGGTGATTTGGAGGTGAGGATTGTCATTACTTGACCCCTCATGGTCCATTACAACACGCATGTGTACCACATCCATTTCTTTTTCCGAGGATTGAGATTCGTCTGTCATTGTCTTTTTATAAAACACCCATAATGCAATCTCACAACAAGGTAACCCAAAGCAATAGAGTTACACCTCCAATCGTAATCCTCAAACTCCAACTTGAATAAGAATGACTCTTGAAATAATGCTATAACAGTAAGAAACCTTTGATAATATGCCCATAGACATTAAAAACACGAAGGAAAGCTAGCCAAAGCAATTTCATAAGCAAACCAACCACCACAAAGCTTTTCCATAGAAAAACGTGACAAAAAGTGGGACGAAAAATGCTCACAACTCCTTCAAAATTTTGCTAAACCCTCCAAACACAATCTAGAAACAATCCTTGAAAAACACAGTCCAACTATGGCCAAGAATTCCAACAAACAACTCTCCATTTGATCGAAAATGGAGCTGGACTGAAGCACTAATTTTCCTGGATTTTTTCTGTAATTTCCTTTAAATCATTATAGCTCCTCAATATTCCACCAAATCACATGCTATAGGATTCAAAAAGTCCCTAAAATCAAGATCTCTGGAAAAAAAATATCTTCAAACGCACCCTATGGGCAGCCTAGGCCTGTACGGTGATGATGTCACTGTCTCCCTTTTTCTTGTATGTTGGTTGTTGTTTTATCAAGCTTCTTCTTCCCTTTTTATTGCTTTGATGCCATTTAGATTTGTAGTATAGTAGCTAGGGTTTGAGAGGAAGAGAGAAGTAGAGAAAGAGAGAAGAGAGAATAGAGAATGAGAGCTTAGGGCTTTCTCATCTCTAGGTATTTATATTAACTAAGAAACATAGCATAACAAGGTTGGGCCCAAGGCCCATACAAGGTAAGAAAGAGTCCATGATTCACTAATATTGATTTAGCTTATATAAAATATTTCATTCATTTCTCAATCAAGAATAACAATTAACTCAAATACAATCGGTTTTATACATAATAATTAATACATCAATAATGGTATCTCCAAGTATCTACCTCAACAACTACCATCACAAGCTCACAGCCACATAGAGTTACACGGAGGGTCAAAGTCATCTCTGACCTGACTAAGATGACAATAGTACTGGTTCTCTGCATTAGTACAATATTGTGCCCAACTCATCATATTATGATACAATGATGTATACTCATATACATAATGTTGGTAGTCATCTGATTCAAGATGTAGCAACACTCCCATTAGTGGATACTATGAGTACTAATGCAAAATTGTCGCTGAGATTGCCACATAAGACTATACACCTCCATACTTTTTCAATGGCTCATACCCAAAACCATATGATTCTTTTGGAATTTAAATTTGGGGGTATCTTAAATGGAAGTTACCCATAATATGTTTTTAATTGTAAAACTGGAATGTATGTCTTTTTTCTACTGAACTGTTAGTTGACTTTTTGACCTTGTAGATGAAAATATTTCTTAAGGCTAAAATATGAGAATTTTGGGTTTTAATAATGTTTTGATATGGTAGCAATTATTAAATTTAAGATTGGAGAAGTATCTTAGCATTTGAAAGTTGAAATTTTGAAAAAGGCGCTAAAAACGGATTTTGTTCTTGAATTGGAAAGTTAACTTTTGTTAAATTAAAATGAAGGGCATAACTTTATTTACATATAACTATCTTAGGTAAATGAAAATATTTGCTCAAATATCTTAGGCAAATGAAACCAGAGTTGATGCCGATCACTGTGGCCTAAAGTCTTTCTTTTCTTTTTCTATGTTTTGCTGTTTACCGATTAAAAAAAAAATTGTTTTGCTGTTTACCTTTCTTCCAGTTCATGATCAGAGCATGCCTCATTTGACAAGTAGCGCCCTCAACACATGTGTCTATGTCGTCCATTTGATTCTGTACTAATTTTAGCTACTCTTATATTGAGTTGATTTGATTTGGTTTTGACTCTGGTATAGATTTGTATTGGCTCGTCCACTATGCACATGAAGAAAATATATATATATATATATATATATATATATATATATAGGTTTTGCCTCCAACCCAAATAGATTAATAAAAAGCAAATGGATCGCAAGAAACACTATTTAAATTCACTGTTACATCCAAGACTCGGTATTTGCAATTTTCATTACAGTTCAACAGTATACAGTTGTACTATCCTCTTGTAATGCTATTGATTAGCGCCTAAAATCGCTTACTTGTAATTTGAGATCCTTTGATAGTCATATGCCAAATGTTCTAGCATGTTCAATGACGACAAACCTGTTTCTTTCCGCATTCATTATTTGCAGACCATGGGTGGTAACTGAGAAGATATTGAGGCTTCGAGCATTTGTGGGAACATTTGGAGGCTTTATGCCAAAATCTAAGGTTAGTTTTGAAGTAAGGCTTAGTGATAAGGAAATTTCAGATGTTGAGGTGTACCATGTTGGTGCCTGCATGATTAAGTCTAAAAGGGCTTTTTCGCAACACCTTCATGGTGTGCCACACAATCCAGATCTCCTCTAAATTAATAAAGATGATAAACTTATTTTTTGGAAAACACACTTGTATCTATGTTACAACATACATTGGAAAACACACTTGTATCTATATTACAACATACTACTAGTTGGGAATCCCAGAGAAAGAAAACAATATCTGTTGGCTCCTCTGCAAAGTGCCCTTTATGTACTGAGAATAAGTGATGAGTTTTAGGACTTACAGTTCAATAGGGCCATCAAGGGGATGGTTGTTGCCAAAATTTTATTTAAATAAGATTATCCTAATTTGGTAGAGTGTTTGAGGTATCTTTCATGCAAATATATGATATGATTTGTATCATTCAGTGTTTTTAAAACTTGACTCGAAAACTTGCCGAGTCGAGTCATCTCAAAAATTCGGTCAAAATTTGTCTGAGTATGACACCTAAAACTCGAACAAATATAATATTTTATTACTATTTGATATATATATATATATTTATATATATATATATATATATATGGGAAGGGATCCGTAGACATATGTAAAAGAACATATAAGTTCACATATGGTTATGATCGATAGATCTCCCGATCTAATGGCCACAATCACCACCCTTTTTATATGCACAAGGGCATTTAAGGAGATTGAGCATATTTTTAGTTTCCTAACAAACACCTTCTCCTTCTCTCTTTAGCATTCTCTCTTCATCGCCTCTCTCTCTCGGCTCCTTCTCTCTCTCTCTCCATCGCCTCTCGCGCTTGGTGTTTCTCTCTCTCCATCTCCTCTCTCCTTTTGTCAAGATCCCATTGTAGCTTTGCATCAGCCTGGTAGAAGCTGTTTCCAAATACATTCAATCAATAAGTGTTATTTGATAGAAGTCAAATGTATCCACAAGGTAA
The DNA here is from genome assembly GCA_015143295.1 of Tetracentron sinense. Classification (NCBI taxonomy): domain Eukaryota; kingdom Viridiplantae; phylum Streptophyta; class Magnoliopsida; order Trochodendrales; family Trochodendraceae; genus Tetracentron; species Tetracentron sinense. The sequence continues at coordinate 2,804,357 of CM026567.1, read as the reverse complement.
TAAATGAATGCACCTATCAAATTGCAAAAGCTGATCGATGCGTTTGTGAACAGATGACAAAAGGAGTATATTCTGCCAAGGGAGCAAAGATGCATCATTAGATGGTAAGCCTTTGGAAACCATAGAGTTACAGCAGAAAATCTTATAAAGCAGAAAGAGTAGTTATGAAATTACTTTAGGTACTTAATTTATTCTGTATCAAGTGCATGGAATGTCATTCGCCTTTCTGGTCTTCAGCACGAGGTTTAACAAGTCACCCGCATGAATGCAACCACACTGAATCAACAAATATCAGTATTTGGCAAGAATGTGTTAAAAAGATTGGACTCAACCTCACAAAGACAGACTCATGCTACTATGGTTTGCAAATTTGCTGAGTCTCACATGCTTGGTTTATATCCTGCTTCTGCTGAAATTAACCATCTCTGTTAGTTAGGAAACTAAAAGATATTCTCAATCTTTAAAAAAAATCAATTTCCTTAAATGCCCTTGTGCATATAAAAAGGGTAGTGATTGTGGCCGTTAGATCGAGAGATCCATCGATCGTAACCATATGTGAACTAATATGTTCTTTTACATATGTCTATGGATCCCTTCCCTATATATATATGTATATATATATGAAGTAAAATATATAAGTTAAAAAAATATTTAAAACTGAAGAAATTATCTTAGAGGTTTGCTGGATACTTATCAAACTTTTAAAATTATGTAGTTTTAGATACACTTGAGTTGGAATTTTGAAGAACACCAAAAAAGAAAAATAGAAACTTCATTATTTAGTGAAAAGATCATATAACCAAAGTATTCTCCCACCTCCAATAACCAAATGCACAAATTCCTCAACCCACAAACCCATCTGATGCTATAACCCAACAATCACATCAATTCGATGTTCCCATCCACCACTCAGGCCACTTCCTACTTGGATGGGCCAATAAAGATGTGGTCAGGTAATGAGAAAACTAGAAGAACTTGTGGACTAGACAATAAGGAGTCTCATGATGCATATTGACATGAAAGTACATGAGAGGTGATCTCCAAATGAGTACGTCCGTGTTCCCCAATCCAACAGCCCTTTTCTTTAAAATGGAACCCTAGATGAACATGGAATTAAAACAAAGCAACCTCGTTCAAATAAAAGAGGACAAAGAGATGAATGCGAGAGAGAGACAGAGATTGAGAGACGAGAGGGATGAGAGAGAGAGAGAGAGAGAGGGTTACCTGTTGCTAGAGAGACGAGAGATGACGCGGTTGAGTCTCCTACCGAAGCTGACCGGGTCGAGTAAACTCAGCTGACTCGACCGAGTTACTCACCTTTGTTGGGAGAAGCTGAGTTTCTCGTTGAGTTAACTCAAAACGCAGCCGAGTTGACTCAACTCGGATGAGTTTTGAGTCAACTTCCCAAGTTTTAGAACATTGGGATTATTCAACTAGGTCGCTTTTGAAGTAGGTGATCTCCTAGGCAGTACCCACCTGATTTTTTTTTTTTCTGATGGTTGTACCCACCTGATGTTTAGCCTAATCTTGTGCATGTGAACCACATGTGCATCACAAGTGGGCTGAATTTCTATTTACCATCATTTTTAATGACTTAAGTATCAAATATAAATCCTTGATTTCAAGTCTTTATTGATTTAGCCTTGACATGTGCAGAACAAATCATGGAATAGAAGCGTTGAATTTGATGATGAAATAAAGGTTGTGTATTCAGGAACTGAAGGATATAAGAAAGGTAAGCATCTACAGAGTTTATTTATGGAGTTTGCAGATCATCTACACCAGCTCCACAACAGACTAGCATCAGAGGAGAGACAGATCTTACAGTCATCCGATGCAGCATAAGAGCTGCTGCAAGTTAAAGATGAACTGCTAACTTCTTCTGTATACCTGAAGAATTGATTCCCCATTTGAGGTAATAGCTCATTTTTATATTTCTTTTCGTTGTAATTTGAAGGCTTTATAGTTAACAATACTGCACCTCCGACATCCATATAGGCCTTACAGTGATATAAAAATGATACAAATGCAGAAGGTTAGCACCAACCATCGGTTGACCCTGACAAGGACATCTTTTGGTCCATAACTTGACCTGATTGATCAATCATAAACATCTGATATATTGACCTTTATGTTTGGTTTTTGCTGCATTTTTTAAGCAAGTAAAGGAAGTTAGATTGGATGGTTATGGACTTTCGATCGAGTAGGTATATTGTCCAAAAGAACTCCTTGGTGAGACCTGTTATGCCCAACACTTCTGCACATGCACCATGTGTATGGCAGAGGTAGTTGGGATGGGGATAGATTTCACTAGCTGATCTGCTTGTTGAGTTACTGGCTACATGCCTGATATTTTATGAGAAAAAGCGTCAGAGATCTTGGTTTACTGCTTATAGTTCTCATTAACTTGTTGTGAAGGTTTCCTATATTCTTCTTTCTCCGCTATGCCGAGGGGTGACCAGGTGTGTTGCAACACAAAATTCCGTGTTGTGTCAACACTAGTGTATGATCACAGTCAGACTGTGAGCTGTGGGGGGTGCACCACATCCAAGAAATGAAAATTTTTGTTGGACTATTTCAGGCGGTAGACGGTACATCTCATTGATTATTGCCTGATCATTCCATTACTCTTGATTTTAATAATTGGGTAGTAGAGCTTCCAGAGTGCAACAACAGCTGATTCTAGCATGATGGGAACGCTGGTGACTTTGGCAGTGGTGTTGGGGTGGCAATGCAGATGAAATATAGCGACCCATGTTTGAATTCGGTTGAGGTCCTGAGGAGATGCCCTTGAGGGTTTTCTGTTTTTTTCTGTTCTTGCAGTACCTTTTGTATATACTGTGCAGTCATAACCAAAGTGCCTTCGGAAGGTGGTAACTTTGGATCAAATTTGTCAACCTGCCCGAACCTACTGCTCTTAACATTTATTATTCCTCGGAGCTTTCTTTAATCACTTAAATGAAAAATATGATTAATTATAGACAGCTTGGGAACTTATACTTTATGTTCTCGATGTATGTACAAAAGAAATAAAAATTAACAATTAAGGGGCGTTTGGATACACTTCCGTTTTTTTGTTTTTATTTTTTGTTTTTAAAAATTGGAAACGACTTTTTGTTTTCAATTTTTTTAAGTAGGAAACATGTTTGGTATTACTAACTGATACTTATTTAAAAAAACAAAAAACAAAAAAATGCGTTTGATAAGTATGATTAAATAATTTCAATTCATGGTGGTGGTAGTGGTGAGTGGTGGTGGTGGGTGTAGTGTAGTGGTGATGGTGGTGGTGGTGGTGGTGGTAGTGTGGTGGTGGTGGTGGTGGTGGTGAGTAGTGGTGGGTGGTGGGTGGTGGGTGGTGGGTGGTGGTGTAGTGGTAGTGGTGGTGGTGGTGGTGTGGTGTGGTGGTGGTGATGGTGGTGGTGTGGTGGTGGATGGTGGTGGTGGTTGTATTGTGGTGGTGGGTGGAAGGTTGTATTGTGGTGGTGGGTGGTGGTGGTGGTTGTATTGTGGTGGTGGGTGGTGGGTGGTGGTTGTATTGTGGTGGTGGGTGGTGGTGGTGGTTGTATTGTGGTGGTGGGTGGGGGTGGCGGTGGTGGTGGCGATGGAGGTGGTGGTGGGTGGTGAGTAGTGGTGGTGTGGTGTGGTGGATGGTGGTGGTGGTGGGTGGCGGTGGTGGGTGGCGGTGGGTGATGGTGGTAGTATTGTGGTGGTGTGGTTGTTGTGGGTGGTGGTGTTGATGGTGGGTCCGTGCTTTCCATTTTTGTTTTTTGTTTTCAAAAACAGAGGTAGCAAAAAAATTGTTACCTTTATTTTCAAAAATTTTGTTACTAATTTTTAAAAACGTAAAGCAGAAACATATTCACGACATGTTTTGTGTAAAAATTTTTAAAATTCTGTTTTTGAAAACGAAAAACAGAAAATGGAAGTGCAACCAAACGGGGCTAAATGATTGCAAACCACCACGTTCCCATTTCCCATTTTTTAAACTCCTAATAGGCAACTCAAAGAAGTCAAATTCGTTGTCCTGTGTCTTCTAGGGAAATCCTTTGTTGTAATATCCAGTCTCCTCGATAAAAATCCTTCTCAAGGACCAGAGCTCTATTTTTCCAGGAAGGATACATTTAGTCATCAAAGAGAGGTAACCCCCAAACTCCAGAAGATGAAATCTATACGTTGGAGAAGAAGTGGGAGACGCATGACGTGGAGAGTCTCATGATGTGCATCGACAAAGACACAATATCCTTAATTAAAAAAGTAGCAAAATTTGTTCAATGTAACACCCCCTTTTACTACAATTGGAGGCTTAAAATTTACATTCGGAATTTCCATGACAGGCGGATGACTCTCCTTCCATGTATTAAAATCCAAAGTTAGTATCTCAAACGATCCTGAATTGTTTATAATGTGAACCACTTTATACTCCCCTGTAGAAGGAACGAATGTTAACCCAATTGGATCAGGCTTTGATCCGATCTCATAGAAATAGAAGGCAATGTCACAAATTGTTTAGTGACAGGGTCTGATGCAGGCCCGTCTGCAGGTGTTTAGTCCCACATCGGGCGTGTGTTGGGTGTTTAGTCCCACATCGGGCGTGTGTTGGGAACTCCTGGCCTTCTTATGTAGTGGGGGTACTTCACCCCAATAGGCAAGTCTTTTGGGAGTGAGCCTGCTGCATCAGTGGTATCAGAGCCAGCCCAATGGGCACTGCCATGTGGGGACTACCATGGACTGTGGACCTCATAATTCAAGGCTGTGTTGTACCCCTCTCGCGAGACCTGAGATTTTAACAGGGGGAGTATGATGCAGGCCCATCTACCGGTGTTTAGTCCCACATCGGGCGTGTGTTGGGAACTCCTAGCCTTCTTATGTAGTGGGGTACCTCACCCGTACCTCACTCCAATAGCTAGTCTTTTGGGAGTGAGCCCCTTTGCATCAGGGTTAGTGACATGTAGAACTGGAGGATTCAGTTTGTTTTGTAGCAATAGCAAGCTGTTACAACTAGCAATTATCCATCCCATAGAGCAAAGCTCGGAATATTTTCTCGCAATACTTCCTTCTTTCATCTCTATGAAAAAGGTATCCCTTATTTGTATCGTCGACCACTTAGGATGTCTGATGATTAAGCTCCATTCAGACTGAAGGAGGTGTGCCTCAATGATTAACTTATACCAAATTCTGCATACAAGCCTAAAATTACGAATTGAGTCTACAGGAAGCCTGGCAAAGATCATGAAAATGATCCCTTCGGGAAGATATAGGATAAAATTCTTCTTCTTTGCATTCTTGACCATCACTTCAACTTATCTAGTAGTCATCACTATAACAAATAACGCGTATAACTACGGAATATTTCTGTGCTTGATATGAAATTTCCGTGTCTAATAGTATTAGACACGGAAATAGTCACCGTGCCTAAACTGTGACAGAAGCTCTCGTGATTGATGCTATTAGACACAGAAATAATGTTCCGTCTCTAATAATATTATTAGACACGAAATTAATTCTGTATCTGATGATAATTATTTGTAAATGTAAAAACATATATGACGTCACAATTTCTGTCTCTAATGATATTATTAGACACGGAAATATTTCTGTGTCAAATATTATATTCTGACACGGAAATATTTCTGTGTCTAATAATATCATTCAACTTGGAAATTTTCCGTGTCTAATATGTTTTTGACACGGAAAAATGTCCGTGTCTAATACATCTTTCCGTCACCTTGATCATTAGAGACAAAAATATTTCCGTCTCTGATACTAAATTTTTTTTTTTTGAAACCAATAGCTCGAAACCCATAACCTGTATTTTTATCACCTGTAAACCTGTTTTCAAGTCCATTCACATAATAGAAAAATCTTCACATCCACATCCACACCCGTATCTATACACATGCATTCCAAATATCCACAACTATAAGTTAAATTAAACCCAACATTTGAAATATAATAGGGTGAGAGCATGAATCTAATCCACCATTTAAATACTCTGTATAGCAAATTATTGAAAATAATTAATTAATTAAATGTAGTGGTTACATACATTTAGAAATGACCATATAAGACTTGGGGTCGAAGCCGAGGTGAGCATTGGAGCGAAAATTCCACTACCCCCAACTCCTCCAACACTCCCTAATTGCTACACCAACGAATCCTACAATCGATCCAACCACCAGCCTCCAACCGAACTCCATCTCCTGTTCAAGCAAAGAGCCCAACATTATGGCAATTTAACAACAACGTAAGAAACTATATTAAGAAAAAGAAGTGTATTAGAAATAGAATTCAACACATGAAATGACACCGGCAGTGTAAGAAAACGGGGATCTTTGAACCCCATACATTTTTCTTTATTTCAGGCTTAAGATCAAACATGTAGCATTCGTGAATCCCAAACAAAACTCTACTCAAGAGAAGCATAAAATTTATTTCCTAATATTCAGAGCATTCTCTTAGATTTTACACATCCACAATCAATTCCCAAATCATTTTAGATCACACATTACCCATCCCTAGTTTCTTTAGTTTCAAATATACAATCCAACACATAATCCCATAAATCCCCAAATCAATCAAACCATTTATTTAAGGGTTTTAACTCAAAAACCATTTCAAACCTCCATTTGATTCGTACTCAATAAGCTCCATCTCAATAAATCAAGATCAAGAACATTTAATCAATACCCTCATTATTCAAGAATAGTTCAAGAATCAAGCTACCAAGAGAAGAACATGGAAAAGAAGGGAGGAGAACTTACCTAGGTTTGATGGATTTACCCCTTTTGGCTTTCCTTTTTCCTCCTTTGATCTTTCCTCTTCTTCTTCTTCTTCTTATTTCTCCTCTTTCTCTCACTGTGAGCAACACAATACAACAAGGGGGCCGTTCATATATAAGGGAGAGAAAGAGAGAATGGGGTGCCGATCTCCTCCCCTGAACCATGAAAATAATAGCACCGTAATAGCTCGGTAGAGAGAGAGAGTGAGAGAGACAAAAACAGAGAGGTAGAGAGAGAGAGAGAAATATATAGGGACTTACAGTGGGAGTCAGAGCTTAGCGGCAGTGGTGATCGGAGCTGCTCGACTGTGGTGATCGGCGCTGGTCGGAGCTGAAAGGAGAAGGAGAGAGAGTGAGAGAGAGAGAGGAGTGGTAGAGAACAGAAAAGAGGAGAAAATGAGTTTCGCGGGTTACGGATATAGGAAAATACTAATAATGTTATTAGACAGGAAAATATTTCCGTGTCTAATGATCATTTAACTTAAATTTTGACACAGAAATATTTCCGCCGCTAACACCAAGAACCGTGTCTAATACTATTAGACACGGAAAATATTCCGTCTCTAATAAATGTTTTATTTAAAAAATTCATAGAAATCAGACCATCAAAATTAGATATGGAATGTTAGCTAGGAGAAAATTTCTGTGTCTATCAATAAATATTAGACACGAAAATATTTCCATGTCTATAATTCCGTTGTTATACGGTAAATTTCTTGTAGTGTCACTGCATAATATTGGGGATGTAAGTGACAAATTTTAAGATTACAACAAGCATGTAGCAAGAACACAAAAGAGATTTAATGTATGAAGAAAAGATAAGCTCAAAGGTTAAACAGAAATATAAAAGAAACACACACAAAAAAAAAGAAAAAAGAAGCATACAAGATCCAATGAATGTTGAAAATACTAGCTTGTATGAGAGTGTATGAGAGAGAGATGTAGGATTACAATATGTATATATATAGTAAGATCATAGTCAAGTGACCAGAGGGTGTTTTGGGCCCATCATATATATTTCCCATTCTCAAATATATAAGGTTTAAAACTTCTGCAACGGTGTAACTCATGAAAACATTTAGAGAAAGTTTAGGTAAGTCCAAGTAAGCACTATAAAAATTACATAAACACAGTAGGAAACGTCAAAACATTTTGTCCTTTTTGTTGGTAGACAAAGAATAGACTACGGAGTTATCCTAGTAGGATAAAGAGGGAAAAAATCTTGATAATGTATGCCTTTGACATTCTGAAATTCTCTAGAAACAAAAATATTGTACTAATGTCGCGCCCCAAAAACCCACCTAGGAGGATGTGAGATCTTGGCACGTGACTCACTTAATAATTCGTCATGTTAGAAGGCAATTAAGGCACAAAAATATGGACCTAAAATTTTTTCTTCAAATAAACCATCAATTAAAATCTAATCCCATAATATAACTGAAGAGTCATAAATCCTGGTCACCCATTCGAACCCTAAACATAAAAAACTAACTAACATGTGTCTCTATCAATTAAATTAAAGTCTTCCGGAATTTAATTAACCATAAAACAACTTCAATAATAAGACCATTGATCAAGGTCCCTTTCTTCTTCGGGATAGTCACCTTCGGGTTCTTCGATATACTCCTCTTCTTCCCAAAGTCCGGGAGCACAAATATCGAAGCTTGAACCTAAACTTGGACTTGCCGACAACAAAAGTCATCGGCTAAGTAACAAGTTACTCCGCGTATATAACAGAACATAATAAACAATATAAAGAATAACATTTGCATGCATTTCATCACTTCATACGCCAGTTTACATATAAAATCAGAGTGTAGAAATTAAACATGTACATTATGTCAATTCTTTCTTTTCTTTCTTTTCCTTATTTCTTTTCTTACTTTCTTACTTTTGTTTCATTTTCTTACTTTTCGTATTTCACACGTTATCATCCCACTAATACTCATTCACATGCATTTGTAATAACTTAGGGGCCGTTTGGATACACTTCCGTTTTTCTGTTTTTGTTTTCTGTTTTTTAAAACTGAAAATAAGTTTCTGTTTTCAAATTTTTTAAGTAGAAAATATGTTTGACATTACTAACTGTTACTTGTTTCCAAAAACAAAAAAAACGCGTTTGGGAAATATGATGAATATAAAATATGAGTAAGCAATTCCAATCTATAGTGGTGGTGAGTGGTGGTGGTGGTGGTGGTGATTGTGGTGGTGATGGTGGTGGTGGTTGAGTGATGTTGGTGGCATTGGTGGTGGAGTGGTTGTGGTGGTGGTGGTGGTGAGTGGTGGTGGAGTGGTGGGTGGTGATGGTGATTGGTGGTGGGGTGGTGGTTGATTGGTGTTGGTGGTGGAGTGGTTGTCGTGGTGGTGGTGGTGGTGGTGGGTGGTGGTGGTTGAGTGGTGTTGGTGGTGGTGGTGGTGGAGTGGTTGTGGTGGTGAGTGGTGAGTGGTGGTTGGGTGGTGGAGTGGTGTTGGTGGTGGAGTAGTGATGGTTTTAGAGTGGTGGTGCATAGTGGTTTTGTTTTTGTTTTTTGTTTCCAAAAACATAGGTAACAGAAATTTTTCAGTTACCTTGATTTTCAAAAATTTTACTACTAATTTTTAAAAACCAAAAACAGAAACATGTTTACCAAACATGTTTTGTGTAAAAGTTTCCAAAATTTTGTTTTTAAAAACAGAAAACAAAAAACGAAAGTGCAACCAAACGGGGCCTTAAAATACCATTTTACCGTATAAGGAAAGGGGTTACTATACTTTACTTTACCGAGATACCACCCTTCGTACATTATCCGATACAGACGGCTTAGTACATTTTCCGGTACGACAGCTTACTTACTTTGGCATATATCTCGCCCTTTCTGATGGTATCCGGTGGTGCACAACACAATATACATTATCGCTTTTGTGTGTCTTTCTTTCTTACTTACATACTTTTTTTACTTTGTTTTTGCTCATACTTACATTTCATTAATATCTTTAATTCTTTATTCATACTTTTGCATCTTTTTCATTCGTGAGTGCATAATGATACACCTCTTATTTAAATTTCACCTAAGACTAACAATCAAGGGCCATAGGACATCTCACTATAGCGTCCCATACCACTACGGTAACCAGGCCTAGGCAAGCTTGACTTTCATAAGAGGTTTGTTTACTCAATGGTATATCTTGTATTAGGAACATAAAAGCAATACACAAACCATCATATTTTTAATGATTCAACAATATAAAAATCACAATTGCTCTTAAAATATTCCTAAATCACGATCCAATTTCATTGTCAAAATCCCTTGTTTGTTTAATCAAGATCAATATCCTAATCGTAATCCTTTTTAATTAATAATAATTTTCTTAAACATAAAATCAATTCAAGCATCATTAAATATCACAATTAGATCATCTATTCAATCCATCCACAATCTCATTGTTCTCATAAATTTGCACACTTCAATAACTTTCCCAATCCCCATGTTGAATCATAAATAAATTATACATAATTCTTCACATCCTAACATAATAATTCCATAATAATAAAACAATATCTGCAATAGGTTCTTCATATCCTATTTTAACATTTCAATAATAATAAAATTATATCATCAATAGATCCTCTACATCAAATCAATAAATAATAAAACTATATAACAACTGGATTCTTCAACATCCTAATTTAATCATTCACTAATAATAAATTATGATCATGATTACAGTTCTTCACATCCTAGTTTGATCATCCAGGAATCATAAACTGAAAACTAAAATCTAGTTCTTCACATTCTATTTTATCATCCATAAGTAATAAAATGAGAATCAAATATAGTTCTTCACATCCTATACTAATCATTCAATAACAGAGATTATAATCATGGTTTTTCACATTCTATTTTTTATCCATCAAAATAATGAGACAATATCTTCTCTAAGTTCTTCACATCCTAATTTAACCATCAAGAATAAATAAACAATTTCATAAATGGGTTCTGAAAGTATGTCTCTTTTTAATTTTAGAAACACAGTTCTTGAGGGGCATACATCGAATCCCAAGATCTGACTAAGATTCTAATTTATTTTATTCAATGAAGGTTAGAATAACATTCACCTTTGCAACTTTGAAATTGTTAAGTTAAATCCACGTTAGAATAGTACTCGCAAAACTTCACAAGTATCAAGTCTCCTGTCGATTCACATGAACCTTCTTTTTTCTTTAAAGCTTTCTCTAATGGAAGCTAATGGCCCTTTCAAATTTCTAGCTCTAGGAATCTTGAATAAAGATCCAATCTTTATTGATCAAGAACCTTTCTTGATGAACAAGATGAATTCTTGCTTTTCCCCAAGATCCAATCAAGAAGACAAAAAAAGAGAGATGGGTGTGACCGTACACCTCAAGGAGAGAGAGGGGAGGGCGTGAGGTTTGAGGAGAGGGGAGAAGTTTCCAAATATGAAAATTCTGGAAAATTCAAGAATGCCCAAAGCCTTGGACGTCCTTCCCTTTTATAGGCTTCATTGGTTGCTTGCAACCAAAGTTTCCTAATCCTTATCCAATAAGGATTCCTCAATTAGTTTCCTATTCGGTTTCTCCATAATTAATTAGGAATAATCAAAATAGAAACTAATCTCATCCATTAGTAACTAATCTTATCCTTATCCAATAAGGAATCTTGAATTAGTAACTAACTAATGGAATCCCTAACAATTAGGGAATCTTTAATTAGTAACTAACTAACTAACTAACTAACCTTATCCAATAAGGTATTAATTAATTAGAAACTAATTAAAATAAAACTTCCTCCATAAAGTGGGCATCCCACCCTAGGTGGGTCCCACTCCACACGCCCAAAGGGTTTCCAAAACCCTCTTGGTCACTTGAATTATTCTTTTATAATAATTCCCAATGGGTCCTACCCATTTGGTTTTTCACATCTAATGTGATTCCACCTTTTAGAGCTTCACTATACCATATAGTGATTACTTAGAGAAATTAATTAATTTAATTATAAATTAAATTGAATACTTTAAGAAGGTCCATGTGTGTGGGATCTAAAGGGATCTCCTATTTCCGGTTGTGGGACCAAGTACTTCACCTTTTTGGTTGAAGCATTGTTACTAGGAAACACCTTTCCTAAAACTCCATTAGGATCATACAATGTTATCTAAGTCCCTGGACTTCCACCAATCACAATTAATGTCCATTAACACAATATGATTAACCTCTAGAAATTAGAGAATTGCTTGTAAGTACCATCTCACAATATATTTACAAATAAATCCTTCCATATTCCGATATCACTTGTAAGCTTCCGGGATTGGAACAATTCCACTGTCTTAGTCCCTAGCTTATGAATAGAACCCTTTCTCATGATTACTTTTTCAATGAACTGAACCTCCAAAACACTTTTGAAGAAACATTAGAAAAGAACTGACATATATATTTATATATACTTTTCCATATTAAAAATATCAACTTCGATAAAGACCATTTTACCGAAAAAACACCAGTACTGGATTTAACAGTTCAGTTCAACAAGTATCACTTTGATATCATTATCTCCAATTAAGGAGTTGTGGATTCCTTATTGAGTGTTTACACACTTCTCCAAACATAGTGTACATGACCCAACGTACCCGGAGTTAGTCCTGTGTATTGGACATTGCCGATTGGCAAATCAAAGCCATATAGACAAATGTCTGAGAAGATGTTAACTTCTCAGATCTAAGGACAATTTGTCAAATGGATAACCTTAATACAATCTGACAGTGTATTCCATAGGGTATTCACTAGTGACCCCGTTCAGTATTATATACTTGCTACATATACTCACATGTTAGTCAAGAGTCACCACTCTCTGTGAATGAGATTCATCACACTATCTCATAGAACTACACAAGTGCAAGCTATGATGAAGTACGGCGCCCAACCAGTACTCTAGAGGCTTCGAACAATATTAGGTTTACAAGGAACCGGAAAATCATATCTCCTCGCAACCTTTGCATGATTTTCCTACAATGTTACCTATGGAACTTTATGTCTTCATCATATGAGACAATAATTAATATAAATACCCTTTCTAGTTGGTTGTGTGAATATGATGCTTATCTAATCAACATAGAAAAGTCTCTTATTGGCTTTTGAGGGCATATATGTCCAACAGGTTCTTCACCTCCTAATTTAACAGATCAACCATAATGAACAAAAATCTTAGACATATTCATGGATCTTACCCATTGTTACATATTTCCTTTGGTTTACTCATTTTTATTCATTATTTTAGATTAACTATTTAAAATATTGGTTACTAGATCTGTTATCTACCTCACTTGATCGTATCCCTACGATCTATCGCTTGCGAATAGGGTTCTACTTGATCTTCATGCTTCCTTTTACCTTTTTCTGACTGAATCTTTGAACTCCTTATCTTTCTCTTTGATCTCTCAAAAACTCCCCACTTTCTTTCTTTTAGGTTTTAGAAGGCCTTGAAAAATCCTCCCCACGAGTATAAAGGGGTATTTATACATTGGGAGCCCTAGGGACTCAAAACCCACGAAAACGCGTAAAAACACCATCCAACCGACGTTTTGGGCGATCGATTGCCCGCTGGCGGCGATCGATCGCCGACGCTGATTTTTTTTTTTGCTACTTTTTGTTCTTATTTGATTTAGTGTAATTTATCTCTATAAATTCACTAAATCAAGTGAATTAAATGGGTTTTGAGATTCAAGATTTTAATGCATTGGTTTCTCATAGGATTTACACATCATTTTAAGTACCATTAATTAATAATTTAACTCATAAAATTTATGAAGACCATGAATTAAATGCGGGTCATTACAACTAAATTGCTAAATGAGGACTATAGAAAACCCAGGATTTTTCATTTGTTCATTTGAGCAAGAGGAAATTATTAATAAGCACAAATACACACTTGTAACTTATTATAAAATGTTAACAACCAGCTACTCCAAAAGACCGATTTGATGGAGAGAGTAGTAATAATGAATATAAGAGGGTCACGGGATAAATGGGGGCCGATTCGCGACACCCGAGAGCAGAGGAGATAAACAATACTCAACACTCCCCCTCCCCCAGAGGGTGAAAATTGAGAATAAAACCTGTGACCAAATCACAACCAGTGCTCTGATCATACCATGTTAACAACCACTTTAATACCATGTTAACAACCAACTACTCCAAAAGACCGATCTGATGGAATAAATGAACCCCAAAATTTTGAATCGCTCCAAACCCTATGCTTATCTAAGACACATGGTAATTTGATAAAATTTATTGACAGATAAGTGAATTAGTCGAATTGGAGTAAAAACAAAAGTTGGTTGAGGTCCACAAATTTGATAGTAATGAATCCACTTGCATGCTTCTCTGGCAACCAAGACATTGCTTCTTCATCTCAAAAAGAAAGTTTTGAAGCTCTACCAATGAGTACAATCTAATATGTTTTGTAATTTTATACTTTCTTAAAAGGATTTAAATACTTTAAACATTGTAGACGATCTATTTATTTTATATTTTTTTGTCATTATATTTCATTTTCACAATATGACATTTTATCTTTTAGATCCAACCATTGTTTACCGAACGTCTTCTAGATCTATTAGATCAAGATATAGGCAATGATGAAGAAGTCCAACATGCTGAGAATGTGCTTAGCGAAATTGTAGTCATATCGATTGGGCAAATTTTAATAGCGATGATTTGGTTCATGAATACTACTGCACTTTTGCTAAAAATTATGGTTTTTCTATTTGGCGTCAATGAACATATAAAAGAGATGGAGACAATGGGATAATCTATAAGAGAGATTTTGTTTGTCATCAAGCAGGTCTACCATGATAGAAAAACAGTGATAATGGGAAGGACAGTAGGGAACGTAAATCATCATGTTGTGGTGTGAAGCGTATATGTCTGTTTCAGTGCATTTGACAAGTTGGCGTGTCATTAGCTTTAGCAATGACCACAATCATGAACTCTTGGACCAACGTGAAGTGTGTTACTTACCTGCATATCGCTCTATATCAGAGTATTATAGGAGTTGGTTATTGACATTTGCTACAACAAGAATGTGTGTGAAAGAGATGATGAAACTACTTGAGATTGAACAACAAGTCAAAGTTGGTTGTTTACCTTTTACTCAAAAGGATGTGAGAAATTTTTTGAACAATTCAAAGAATATTGATCGAGACAATGATGCTACAAAGCTTGTGCTCATGTGTAAGAAGATGAAAGATAATGATGATGATTTTAAATATGACTACACTGTTGATGGAAAAAATTAATAAGTTAGAGCATATTGCATGGTCACATGGTACATCAGTATATGGTTATAGGCATTATGGTGATGTGGTTGTCTTTGACACTACCTATAGATTAAATGCATATGGCATGCCAGTTGGTATCTGGGTTGGCGTGAACAACCATGGTAATACATACTTCTTCGGATGTTGTCTATTAAGGAATGAGAAATCATCTTCTTTTTCATAGGCTTTAAAGGTCAAATGTACACTTTGTTATCTTTAATTTTTTTGTCAACATAGAAGTTTTATATATATATATATATATATATATATATACATACATATATATATATATATATATATATATATTAACATTTTTATATTTACAGGCTTTCTTGAAATTTATGAATGAAAAAGCCACCCAAACCATATTGACAGATCAAGATCTTGGTCTCAAAGAAGCTATTGCTAGTGAAATACCGAATACAAAGCATGCTTTGTGTATTTGGCACGTTGTATCAAAATTTTCAGGTTGGTTTTCAACCATTTTAGGAGTACGTTACAATGATTGGAAGACAGATTTTATAGGCTATATGAATTGGAGTCTAAAAATGAATTTATAATAGGATGATTTGATATGGTAAATAAGTATGATTTGCATACAAACAGACATATCCATAACTTATATGCATCGTGTGAATATTGGGCAAAACCATATGTGAAGTCCTTTTTTGCTGGAATGACAACAACAAGCAGATCAGAGTCAATCAATTCATTCAATAAGCGATTCGTCTCTGCACAAACTCTACTTATAGATTTTATTGAATGTGTAAGATTTCTTTATATTTTTTAGCATTTTATTCATTGGCATTGTATATATATTCCTAATCAATATAATTTTGTATTTGTATGTTTAGGTAAGTGTTGCTGTTGAGCTTAGAGATCAAGTAGGAGAACAACAGACCATGTAACAAAAATATCTTAATGTCAATTTTAAGACAACAACATCCATTGAAGAGCATGCATGCATCTAAGGTCTTAACTCCTTATGCGTTTGAATTATTTCAACAAGAAATTGTTGCTGCTTTTCAATATGCTACAATACAAATTGAAGTTGAAAGTTGGATTGTAAGATATCACTCAAAACAAGGAAATTGAAGAAGATATCATTTGTAAGCATTCATTATCGGTTCTCTTGAAAAATAATTATTTTGAGACTTCTGAGCAATATCTACCAATTCGCTTGCGTCGTGAGATATCATTGCCCCAAAAGTACAGTCAAGATTTTCCTCATGATTATAAAGAGAGATATCAAGTTCTCCAATAGATTGGTTTAGAAGTTTTTAAAGAATCGGCCAAGTCAGGAGAGCGTTTCAATATTGCTTACAATTGTTTGACTAATCTGTTTTCCAATTTGAAGGAGATGGAACCCATAAGCATTGTTGAAGATATCAAAGTTTGCTATACTTCAAATGATTTAGAAGTAAATCTTGTTGATATTCCACCTACCATTTCAATCCTAAATCCAAATCACTCTATTACTAAAGGGAGCCGAAAGGAGAAAGGCCAAAAGGAGGAGTAGAATTAGTTAAAAAGCCATGATATTGCAAAGTTCTAACTTGTGATAAAAATGGACATGATAAAAGAAATTGTCCAGAACTCAAGAAACTATGTGAAATTGAAGAAGTAAGCACTTTCTATAGCTAATAATACATTTCAATACAATACTTATAAACATAAAATGTTAATATTACGAACGGTTCTTGTTACAAACTTTACAGAGTACTTAAGGGTTGGAATGAGGAGGGAAAATGATTTGCACACCACTAGTTTGTAGTTGTAAGTATTCTTTTAATGTGATATTTTACTAATATTGTGTTATTGAGGAAAGTTAAATAAGATTTGTCATTGATTCTATGCAAGTAACAAATTCTGATTCTTATTTTTGTAAACAATGTAGGAATATGTGGACGAATTTTTGAATGTACTCGTGTCATGAGTAGGCGGACATCATCCAAGCATAAATTGGATATTGCAGTTGGAAAACAGTGCTGACTGCTAATGCCATTGCTGGTTGTGTTTGTGATAGGCTTTCTGTATCCCTCAATAGTTCATGTATTTAGGGAATATCAGGAGATCATGCCACATCATTATTTTGGATGGTACGTTTACCCACTAATACTACCATTGGGATGTTTGCAATCATGTTAAGTTTGATCTATTTCCCAACTCCATTTTGCTATGTCTCAACCCTGGTTGCTAACTTGATGACATCGTTAGCATAACCCTCCAGCATGTTGCACCATCAACTAGATTTCAAACTCCATGCCGTTACATGAAGACTTTTTTTTGGTAGGCAGCTAGATCATTTATCTATCTATGTAGGTTAGGGGTTTAAGGGGCTAGAACTTAGGGTGGGTGCAACGGCCAGAAAAGGACTCGAACATGAGTCACTCCTCTCCAAGGGAGATACATAGCCATTGGGACAAGCCTAGGTGTGTGTTAACATTAAGATTGAAGAGTATAGAAAATTCATAATACTTCACACTTTGATTACTAGTTGAAAAATTATGATACTGATAAAATAAGAATTGATTGAAGTTGATCGAAAGAAATCTCTCTTAGTAGCTATTCATCCCATACCTTGTGTGGACCAGTCATTTTCTTTGATTGGTGGTTTTCTTTGGGATGGATGAGCCGGCTGATATTGATAGTTCCTCCCACATTGCACTTCATCCCGAGAGAGCATCATCCACTCACCCCCCTATGAGCCCCACACTATAGGATAGGTTGTTTACTACAATTGCTTATAGGTCTCGTAAAAATCATTTTGTGTCTTGTTGAAAGGCATGAAACTATCACGTCTAAGAAAAGCTTAAGCTCCCACAGACAAAAAGAAAAAGTTCTCAATGACCACTATGTGGTGATCAAAAGACATCCATCACAAAGACTAAAAAGAAAAAATAGAACGAGCAACGAGCAAAAAATATCTTGGTGTCCATCTCTCCTAGAATTACCAAAGTATGAATTTCTAGGAATGACAAAACCATCGTAACAATATTCAAATAGGTAATTTGAAATGCAAACATGCACATCCTTAGGTCGTCCTTAACTCAAACATACTCATAAAGTCTCAAAAGAAAAGGGAAAAGGAAAAGGGAAAGAAAAAAAAAATACCAGCAGACAAAAATCCATGACATCATAAAGATAAAATATGATGGGGCTAAACCTCTCTGAAGAGCTGGAAAACCAACATCCAACTAGATTCAATCACAATAGATTAAAAATCAACTTTTTGCATACACGAAGAGGACTGATGTTCCAACCGGCAGTGGAATCGACCCAACTAGATTAAATCACAATAGGTTAAATCAATGCTTAGAAGAAGCAGATTACTCCAGGGCACTTCCCATGCTCCAATCGACCCAATCAGGTTGGGTTCAGTGAGAATCGACCCAATCTCACCTTGACTGCGACCAACCTTTTCCATTAGTGGTGTGATACCCCGATCTGGACCAACCTTATTTGGGGCGGATGTTAGGGAAGGCTGAGAGCAAACAGTGGAAGCCGATGTTAGAAGGGGACTGATGTTCCAACCAGCAGTGGAATCTCTAAGGGGGAAGATCGCCATTGTTGATGCTCCAACGCTCTTCAACGAAGGTAGTGTTCACCATGGAGAAAAGAACGAACAAAAGAAGAAGATGATAAGAAGGGTTTTAAAATTTTGGGGGTCTTTCAAAATCTGGAGCGATTCAAAATTTTAGGGTTCATTTATTCCATCAAGAAATGACCGACTTTGCCCTTACTTTTAAAAAATTGGGGGGGTTAAAAAAGCCTACGTGATCGTTTACGTCTTCATGCATTGCGTGAAGGGTAGCAAAGCCCTGTGTATATATATATATACTAGCAAAGACCCCCGTGCGATGCACATGATAATAATTTAGTTCCTTGAATTGTAAATAACATTTAAAAGGTTAGAAAGGTATTTTTTTAAATAACTTGTTACAACACTTTCAAAGGGATTAAGAATTGCAAACCAAATAAAAATTACAAAGAACTCATGTTATTGAGTAAAAACAAATTATATGATCAAATAAACAACTACTTGGTTGGAGTACTTTGTAAGAGAGGTGATATAGATAAAATTTTAGGTGTGATGAGAGAATGATGAAAAGAACTAACCTGTAATGCATTGAAAATGAAGAGTGACTTAGTAAAACTACCGAGAGAGACGTAACAGAGTTGGGGCCCTTTAATAGGGAAGAGGGATGAGGTTATTGGGCACTCTAGCAAAGAGTAGTGTGGTTTGACGGTTTTAAAATAGAGACATGTTGATTAGGCACCCTATCCCTACCAAATTATAATAAACTGGTGGAAACTATATCTTCTCAAAACAATAAGCAGTAACATGTTACTATTCATCAGGTTTCCTTATGCTAAAAACCAATATCACAATGATTTTTAAACATAGTTACTTAGTTATGCTCTTAAAAGGATAAAGCATCTTCAAAGATCAAACAGAAAAGATAACAATGACACCAATTCAGAATGATGAGAAGTTCCATATGGGCAATACGATGAGCTCAGTTGACATTTGGAGATGTATACACCCTCCATCCCTCAAATTATCAATACCCCTCGATCCCTCAAATTATCTTCTCTACTTAAAAGGGATAGAGTAACCCAAAATATAAAAACAAAAATAAAAATAAAAATCATTCTTCTTGTTCCTTTTGATCTTTCTATGGTCCCAAGGGACCTATATTATGAGCAAACAACTTCCGTACTCATATTAATGTAACGAATGGGCATTCTATCCAGTCATGGGTGTATGCCCTTGAGCAAGGCTTCACCTTGAATGTATACATCCTGAAAGATCAGAAGGATGGATCCCATTCTTTATGTCCGGTAATGTGGGATCAATTGGGTACTCTCCTCGAACCCCATCTTTATCAAAACCTCCACGCTTCTGAACATAGCAGCAATCATGAGGGACATCCCCTCCTCATACCCCATTTTCTTCAACCAAAGAGCTGGGCATGGAGAGAGAGAGAACCCTAGAGAGAGATCTGGGTAGGGAGAGAGAGAGAGAGAGAGAGAGGAGCAGGAAGAGATAGAGAGAACCCAGGAGAGAGATTTGGGTAGGGAGAGAGATATGGGTGGAGAGAGAGAGAGAGAGAGAGAGAGAGAACAGGGAATCGTGTTTTAGAGAAGAACATGTCTAAACTATAAACGGTAATTTTGAGAAATAAAGAATTAGAATAATAAAGACTGCTTTAATCTCAACCATTGTTTAAAATCTAATGGTATAGAAGAGGTTAACTGATTATAAGGTATAATCACCCCCTCATATCTCTACTA
This sequence comes from Tetracentron sinense, assembly GCA_015143295.1. Classification (NCBI taxonomy): domain Eukaryota; kingdom Viridiplantae; phylum Streptophyta; class Magnoliopsida; order Trochodendrales; family Trochodendraceae; genus Tetracentron; species Tetracentron sinense. The sequence continues at coordinate 2,783,974 of CM026567.1, read as the reverse complement.
TTATCATAAGAGAAGGAGGGATAGTGATGACTAACTTTTCTTACCAAAACACCCTAAAATTATTCTATCATATTACTACATAGGCAAAAGGTTTACTCTATTGCTCACCAGAGTATCCCTTTGGTGAGTAGCAGATCAATGGTCTAATAAATAAGAAAAGAGTCGATCTATGGGTACTCCCAATTATACTCCCAAATATACTCTCTAATCCTAATAATTTATAACCAACCACTAAGGGCCAAGATTTCAGTTGGCTTATTTTGTCTTTTATATTGCCACATCAGTTTGAATCCTACCCGTTCAATAATTGAGATAGACGGTTAAGATTAGGGAGTATATATGGGAGTACACTTTGGGAGTATCCCTAGACTAATTCATAAGAAAAAAGGAAGAAAAAATTCAAATGGGAAGAAGTCAAAAAATGACGGAAAAAAAAAAGACTTCTGATGTGGTGACATTTTTTTGTCCATTGATCTGCTGCTCACCAGAGGGATACTCTAGTGAGCAACAGAGTAAACGTTTTGCCTACTACATAAAATCAGTTAGTCAAGGGTACGAATGGAATTTACTATGCATTCATCTTTGAATTTGGAATTAGAGTGCCAACCGTTCAGGTATTTCTATATCTCACTTCTTCCACTTTCAACGGTTACATGCATCTCTCTTTATCCCTCCAAAAATAACTCCAACTGCCTTAACTACTCTCTCTCTCTCTCACATGTCTCTCTCATAGTTTAACAACACCACCCAACTCCTCAGGTCTCTCACAAGATCCACAAATAACTACTCAAAAATTTAAAGTTTGTTCCTTGGATTCCATCACTCTCTGGATTCATTGGAAGGATATTGATTTTCATAACATGACTCTGCATTCAACTTAATTACAGGTAAACACTGTGTTCATTTTGATGGATTTGTTAGAATAATTCATCTTGATATTTATATTTTGATTATGTTTGTACTCGCTAACGGCAGGATGCGTTCATTTTATACTTCTTAGATCACGCACGGCTTATTTATTTATAGATTGTGTAACGTGCAAGTTACTTTGAGTGGAGATAAGATAAGAAGAAATAGAGATAGAGACCACTTTGAGGTGGGTAACCTCCTAAAACAATAGCTGAGATAAGTAGCTTTTTTGATTGCCTTATGGAGTAATCCAAGGTTACATTTATACTATTTATCTCGACTCATGGACTGCTACACACTCTACTAACAGAAAAGCTCCTACAAACCAGCAAGACTCCTTCCACACGATATCTTCTCCTAAGATGACGCTCAGACTCCTTCAACCCACTAACAACTAACTACCTTGACCCATTCAATCTACTAATAGACCACTTCAAGCAACACGTGTTGAACACGTTAGCATTGAACATTGCAACTAGACTCCTAAGACTGGACACCTACATGGCCTGCATGAGACCTCATGCACCATCGTGCCTGCATGCACGTAACACATTGCTTTTTTTTTCCTCTCTCCATCACAAACATGACTTATTCAAATTTTTTGTTTGCACCACGATCAAATTCTTGAAAAGTGTTGTAATGAACTAATTAAAAACAAAAACCTGCATGTAGTTTTCTGGCAATAAAACCAAGAAAATTAATCAAAATTATATTTTTGAAATCTAGAGTGGGGGTGAGGGGGGCTGGTTCGGAACCATAAATGTTGGCTGAATGGGTTTTCTAAGTGAAATGTGTCTTTACGGGTAGGCATTTGTGGGGCAGTTTGCTATTCTTCTAATTAATAATTTGACAAAAAAATTCTTATAGACAGTTAATGTAGGCTTTTATTCTTTCATAAATTTTCTGATGTTGGATTTGGCTTCAATATTTTTTAATGTGTGTTAGTGCTCCCCTATAATGTTTTTAATTCATAACGCTTCTTTGTTCTATATTTCAATTAGCTTTGCTTCAATAATGACCTATAATGTTTTTAATTTATAACGTTTCTCTGTTCTATATATCAGTTAACTTTGCTTCACCAATGATATATGATATCATACATTACCTTCGATTTATTTTTCAGCTACCTTAAATTAATTGTGAAATCGTTATTAATTTCTCCTATTGCAACTGACTTCAATTTTTTTTATAAAGGAAACTGCAGTGCCATCAATATATTCAAATATAAATGGAAAGATATCTCTCATTAATTTTTTTAAATGTCATTTTATACACATTAAGAGATACACTTCTCATTTAATTACTTCAATTATTAATCATCTTCTACGCATGAACCTTTAATACATATCAGATTATTTATTCCACTGTTTTTTTTGGATGAAGTCGAACAGAGTCATTTCTTTGTCATCCTGATCCTTCTTGCTAGCCTTTGTTTGAAAAAAGTGATGTTCAAATAGTCCTTTTTTATTTTTACATTTAGCAATCTAATTTTGCAATATCTGTTTCAAAATCAAACTTGCAATTTATTAATTTTTATTCAACTCATGCTTAATTATATATCAAGTCTGTCATTTGATCTTATTTCTTGCACTCAATTGGAGAGTACACTCACGTGCACGTGCATTCCATTCCGCTAGTATATATATACTAGCAGAGACCCGTGCGATGCACGGTAATAATTAAGAATATTTAAAATTAAATAATATTTTTTATTTATTTAAATATTAAGTATTCGTTTTTAAGAATATTTCATAAATTTTATTTTTAATAGTGTAAGTTTTTTATTATTTGATATACATTATTATTTGTATTAATTAACTAATTAATTTAATAATAATAATTTATTATTATTTTAATAACATTTATCGGAAAATCATAAGTTTATTAGTATTAAATTTAAATTAATGCACCCAAGAGTTGGAAATAAGAGAGAACTCTACAATAGTGGAGATAGATAGGCCTCTAGGATGAGATAGTGGGTCCCAAACCTGTAAGAGTTGGAGATAAGAGAGGAGTCTACAATAGTGGAGATAGAGAGGGCACTAGGATGAAATAGTGGGTCCCAAATTTGAACGGTGGATATTAAACAGAAACGCCACATGTCATCTCTAAAATAGAACTTCTGAGATTGGAGAGATTGAAGTACATATATACTAGGAGAGATCCCGTGCGATGCATGGGTAATAATTAAGAATATGTAAAATTAAATAATAATATTTATTTATTGAAATATTAAGTAATATGTTTTAAAAATATTTAATAAATTTTATTTTTAATAATATAAGTTTTTTTATTTATTTGATACATTATTATTTGCATTAACTAATTAATTTTATAGTCATATATTATTTTAATAATATTTAGTGAACAGTCATAAGTTTCTCAGTATTAAACTTAAATTAATACATCTAAGAGTTGGAGATAAGAGATGACTCTATAATAATGGAGATAAATAGGGCCTCTAGGATGAGATAGTGGGTCCCAAACTTGTAAGAGTTGGAGATAAGAGAGGAGTCTACAATAGTGGAGATAGAGAGGGCTCTAGGATGAAATAGTGGGTCCCAAATTTGAACGGTGGATATTAAAGAGAAACGCCACATGTTATCTCTAAAATAGAATGTCCGAGATTGGAGGGATTGTAGTTTGGAGAGCAAAGAAAAAAGTCTTATTTCTTTATATTATAGTAGATATATATATATTAGGGAATATATGAGGAGTATTGTAATAATTTGAATGAGATACACTATATCATTCAAGGGTATCTCATCACACTATTGGATTAGTCAATCAAGCATTTGATTAGATTAGGTTTCTATCTTGAGGTCAATGTATTCTCTATATTACCACTAATGGAGGTTAATGTAATCACTCAAGAATTCTCAAAAGAATCCAATTCTCTTTATGGTATCAGAGAGGGTTGATCGGGCCCTAATTTATTGATCTCTTTCTTATTGATTTTGTGTTTCGGTGCCGCCCATCGGGATTGGAGTTCCTAATTCTCTTTCTTATTTTCTTGTCATAACAGCTAGCAAAATGTTCAACGCCCTGTCAGACATATGTTGGCGGCGGTAGTCTAGTGAATCCCACTACAGCCAACAACACCCCGACACTGCCTTTTACACAACCTTCGCCATCTTCGGCATCCTTGGTGGTGGCATCTACAACATCCTTGGCCCTAACCTCATACGGTTGCTCTCCTTATGCCCTCTATGACAACCACCATGACAATCAGACCTTTGCCATTATTGTTGGTGGATTGAAAAATAAAAGAGAAAGTAGAAGGCGGAGAGAGATGGGGAAGGATTGATTTGTGTAATTTCCAATTTCATGATACAAAGAAGGATTTGCAAAATTGGATCTCTTAGATTTCCGGTTATATGGGTTTCATACTCTTTGTTTCTTTGGAATGGAAATTCGGTAATGAACCTTTGGTTGTGTTATTGGTGGACTAATCTCGTTTGTTCTCAATTACGACCGCACTGAGGCTTCTTCGGTCAATGGCGTCTCCTACATTCCCTTCATGCGTTTCTGTGGACTCTCACCCTCCTCTGGCTTGCAACTACCCACAACAAGATTTTGGTATATTTGCTTTGTCAACCAGTTCCGCATTACACCTCCTGAAACCCTGCCCCAACTGCTGACCTATGATTGTGAACAACCCATCCCATCTCCTCTGAGCTTAGATCTATTGTTTTCCAATCATGGTTAATGAGCCCTCAAGCCTGTCACATCTAAAATGAAGAAAAAGAAAATGATGTTCTTATTAGCCCATGGGAGGCTCTGTTTATTAGCCCATTGAGGCAATTCTTAAAGGCCACACAGGCCGAGACTACTATTTTTGGCCTATGGAGGCCCAGTTCTAGCCTATTGCGGCTGATTTTCTTGGCCACTAAGCCTTGTCATGCCCATTAGTGGCACTGATTTTCAAGCTCATTTGGGGCTTTTTTTTTTTTTGGGTCCACAAAGACCTTTCTTTTGACCAATTTGATTCGACCACATCCATATGCAAGCGGCTGACTAACTCAAACAAGCATACAATGAAGATCAAATGTGTCAAGCGGCTGAGATTAAAAGGTGTCAAGCGGCGGAGGTTAAAAGGTGTCCAAAGGACTTTTAGTGACAAACACATGGAGATTGAATTTGGATAAATTATCTGTGCAGGTCCATGGAGCGTTTGCTGTACAGCGGCATCACAGTGGGAATATGTCACTATGCCCATTCCTGAAGTTATTTCCTATCCCAAGAATGTGGACCCAAACAGTCGCATGTGGCATCGTTGCTTGACTTCAACAGGCCAGCCGGACTTTATCTGATGAGCAGTCTATCCTACCTATTTATCATGGAAGCTTTGATTCATGTGTAGATTAAAGAAGTGGTGGCCATCTTCAAAAGGTTTAAAATAAGTTTGTAGAAGAAATTATACAAAGGATGACCCTCCAGTACATTTTAAAGTTCCAAGTGTATACCATTCGGGCTCCGGTTCTCATGGGGCGTCACAATAATAAGATTCCAGAGGAACCGTCCGATCATCTGAGGTTTGGTTCTTATGCTGTTTATCACATGTGTATACTGTTGAAATGTACTTAGATTCAAAGACCATCTGAAAAAAAATGATATTGCCTTCATTACTTACTGAAAATTGAGCTATACAGGACACACCAATATGAATGTATAGACACGTTTACTGATGCTTTCTGAATCTTATGAATAACTGCCAGAAGAAATGAATGCTTGTCAGAAGGGATGCGGAACAGTGTCAGGACATGTGGCACACATGCAGTGGTCAAAAAAATATAACCTGAGAGGATTATCACAACCATCAATCTTCAGAATTTTCTGGTCCTGGTGGTTTAGATTGTCTCAACTATTAAAGAGTGGATGATGGCTGGTACAATTTCAGTACCAACCATAGACTCCGACAAACATGTAATGGATCATTTCCATACTTCATTTCCTCTCCAAAGAGAGGTTTTCACTTCATTAATACTGGGAGGGAGGTTTTCACTTCATTTCCTCTCCAAAGATAGGTATTAGTACATGAAATTAGATTCATTTTTTCCCTTTTTTTTGAGATTTGTGTGATTTTAATTTTTCTATCACATTTTCTTTAATCATCAATGCATGAATTGTAGAAATATAACCATTAATTTTATTAACTGTAATTCGGGAAAAAAAGGCTCTGAACTTGGAATTGAAATTATGTTTCTTGAGCCTCTCATGAATTCAATAAGAAAGATCAATGTTTCTTTTGAGAAGATGCGTAATATAGGATGACTAAAATGAAATTTGCTGAAAAAATAGGAAGACCAATCAAGGTCAGAGGAATCAGTAACAGGTCTATCTAGAGAAGAGTGTTCATCACTCTAAATCTTCTATCCTCCTTAAGTACGACTTTGCTAGCAGGACCGCATGTGGGTCGTAGTGTGTCTTAGGGTTAACCGAGACCTCACCTTAGAACAAATTTTTGTTTTTCTTTAAAACCCTATACTTTTTAGTGCTCATCGTGTTACAGGGCAGGGTCTCTCGGTTCACCCTCGGAATGGTCCTAAAAGCTTTATCCTTGTTTTTCCTATTAGATTTCAAACTTGGCAAGACCAGCTGGTCTGACCAGTCAACCCATTTGTTTTTTTAGCCAGTTAGGTCCAGCCCTCAACCCAGACTTTCAACCATATTGACTAATACCCACAACCCAGATGGTTGAACCAACATTTGCTTGACCCTGGCAACCTAGGCAGGTTTGTTCAGAGATTGAGAGATCCATTTCAGTTGCATTTGCTAGATGAGTATTGTACTTTATTAAACAAATTTTATTCTTTTTTGTACATCTCAATAGCTCCCATTCGCAAATCCGTTCCTAGAAAAATTTTACTCCTCCACCACCAAGGCACACAGACGACACGCAGACTGTACTCCTACATGGATGCAATGGAAGCAATCAAGAAATATCACCGAATCCCCAGCACGTATTGGCTGTAGATAGCCCCCACAGCTCAGCCGCACCACAATTGCCGATCCTTTGGCAGATTTGTCGGTGCCGGTTCTGGTGCTGGTGCCGGTTCTGGTCTCAGTGCCGGTTCCGGTGCTGGTGCTTGTGTCGGTGCCCGTGCTGGCATGTTGATCCAAACAATGTCATCGGCGATAACTGCAAGGAGAATCACAAAAATAGCTACTTCTGGAAATTTGAGAGTCAAAACCGTTGAGGCGAAAGAGACGCGGGACAACTAAGTAGGTTGTGCTCGATTTGGATCAGGACCGCCCCATCCACTTGGATCTGGAAATGAGATGAACCACCATATCATCCTAGCGATGCCAAATTTCCAGTAGAAAAAGTAAATAATTAGGAGTTCATCTGATTTTCGGATAGAGATAAACAAAAACAAATCATCAAAAACAAATGCAGAAACCCTAACTTAACGAGAAATAAAACTAAGAAGTTGTGTGTGTTGCATTAACTTGCATAGAAGATATTAACTTGCATAGACGTTGCATCCCTTACTTTACATATGTACTTAGATGGGAAAGACACAATCTAAGTACATATAGCCAACGTATCCATAGGCCCAAGCCCAAGCCCAAGCATTACACCACCCACCCCACAAAGAAAGTGGCAGGAGTGCTCAAACCTGGGACCTTTGGCTCTGATACCATAAACGACTTAGGCAACACCTCAGCATCCTTGTTTTCTTCATTGTCACTATCAAATATTTAAGATAAGGCATCCATGAGAGCCTTTTTGGAAGCACGTTTAGAGGTAATTACTGCCAGTTTAGCTTGAAGTTGGCTTCTGATTACAAGAAGTTTAGACATTCAGACTTTTGATGAATAGGTTTGTATCTAGACTGAAACCAAGTTAATATTGTTGTTTGAGAGACTTGATCAATTTTGCATAAATTCCACCATTTGGTTTTGAATTGTTGAAAAAAAAGAGCAGGAACATAATCATTGTCAGGAGGAAAATTTTTAAATTCTCATGAAGTAATCCAAGCAAGGAAAAGTTGAGAAAGAAACGGAATATTAGAGAAAAACAAAGGTTGCAATTATAACAAGTACAAAAAATAGCAATAAAAAAGAAAAAAATATTTAATCATTTATATTTGTGCAGATAAATCTGTATTGGTTGGTTATTATTTTTTTTGCTACTGCTACTCTAGTTCTTCGATGGAAGTGTTGGCGTTGCACTCTGCTGCGCAGTGGCCATAAGCAGCGTGATCACTAAATTGATATGGTAGTTTATGGCTTTTCCCAACGCAAGAGATTGGGCTGGTCCTGATCTAGATCCAATACAGTTTACTACAGAGTGCTTCTCACGTGAGGGCGAAACAGACAACCGAAAAACCACTCTAGAGTAGGTCGTATTGGATCTGGATCAAGATTAGCCCAATCTGGGTTGGTAAAAGTCATAAACCACCATACCAACTTCTCGATAGGGGTTTACGAAGAGACATTAATTTTAAGAAAAGTGGTAAATGAGAAAAAGCTCACACTTGAATTGATTTGTTTAAGTTTAATTGTCATCTTTTATAGATGAGGCTTTCATTCTCCTCCATGGGCACCACCTCTCCTCCCAGCGAAAACTCATTTTCTTCACTTCTTCACTAGTAGTGCTCTCCATTGAGTGAAGAACAATATTTCTTGCTCCAATTGAGACATTTTTTTCCATTCAAGCTTCCTTTAGTAGGGTTTGTAAGATCCAAAACCCTAGAGGTAAATAAAATTTTTTTCTGAAATTTGTTTCAATACACAAAAACTATTAATAGTGAAATAAGAACTGATATTTTCTTATCATTTTGGCCATTATTTTCATTTAAAAAAAAATCTAAATACCATTAATTGGAAATACGATGAGCTCAGTTGACATTTGAAGATGTATACACCCTCCATCCCTTACATTATCAACACCCCTTGATCCCTCAAATTATCTTCTCTACTTAAAGGGATAGAGTAACCCAAAATACAAAAACAAAAATAAAAATCATTCTTCTTGTTCCTTTCGATCTTTCTATGGTCCCAAGGGACCTATATTATGAGCAGACAACTTCCATACTCATATTAATGTAATGAATGGGCATTCTATCCAGTCATGGGTTTATGTCCTTGAGCAAGGCTTCACCTTGAATGTATACATCCTGAAAGATCAGAAGGATGGATCCCATTTTTATGTTCGGTAATGTGGGATCAATTGGGTACTCTCCTCGAACCCCATCTTTATCAAAACCTCCTTGCTTCCGAACATACCAGCAATCATGAGGGGTGTCACCTCCTCGTACCCCATTTTCTTGAACCAAAGAGCTGGGCGGGGAGAGAGAGAGATCTGGGCAGGGAGAGAGAGACAACCCGAGAGAAAGAGAGAGAGAGAGAATAGGGAACCATGTTTTAGAGAAGAACGTATCTAGACTATTAAGGGTAATTTCGAGAAAAAATAATTCGAATAATAAAGACTATTTTAATCTCAACTATTGTTTAAAATATAATGGTATAGAAGAGGTTAACTGATTACAAGGTATAATCATCCCCTCAGATATATATAATATATATACTAGCAGAGACCTGTGCGATGCACGGTAATAATTAAGAATATCTAAAATTAAATAATATTATTTATTTATTTAAATATTAAGTAATCTATTACAAGAATATTTCATAAATTTTATTTTTAATAGTATAAATTTTTTATTATTTGATATACATTATTATTGTATTAATTAACAAATTAATTTAATAATAATAATTTATTATTATTTTAATAACATTTATAGGAAAATCATAAGTTTCTTACAATTAAACTTAAATTAATACAACCAAGAGTTGGAGATAAGAGACAACTCTACAATAGTGGAGATAGATAGGACTCTAGGATGAGATAGTGGGTCACAAACCTGTATGAGTGGGAGATAAAAGAGGATTCTATAATAGTGGAGATAGAGAGGGCTCTAGGAGGAAATAGTGGGTCCCAAATTTGAACGGTGGATATTAAAGAGAAACGCCACATGTCATCTCTAAAATAGAACTTTAGAGATTGGAGGGATTGAAGTATATATATATATATATATATATATAGATATTAGCAGAGATCCCGTGCGATGCACAGATAATAATTAAGAATATCTAAAATTAAAAAATAATATTTATTTATTGAAATATTAAGTAATATGTTTTAAAAATATTTAAAAAAATTTATTTTGAATAATATAAGTTTTTTTATTTTATTTTATACATTATTATTTGTATTAACAAATTAATTTTATAGTAATATATTATTTAATAACATTTAGTGAAAAATCATAAGTTTCTTAGTATTAAACTTAAATTAATACATCTAAGAGTTAGAAATAAGAGAGGATTCTACAATAATGGAGATAAATAGGCCTCTAGAATGAGATAGTAGGTCCCAAACCTGCAAGAGTTGGAGATAAGAGAGGATCTACAATAGTGGTGATAGAGAGGACTCTAAGATGAGATAGTGAGTACCAAACTTGAGAGGTGAAGATTAAACAGCAAAACCACATGTCATCTCTAAAATAGAATTTATGAGATTGGAGGGATTGGAGTTTGGAGAGCTAAGAGAAAAGTTTTATTTCTTTATATTATAGTAGTAGATATATATATACTAGTAGAGACCCATGCGATGCATGGTAATAATTCAGAATATCTAAAATTAAATAATATTTTTTATTTATTTAAATATTAAGTAATCTATTTTAAGAATATTTCATAAATTTTATTTTTAATAATATAAGTTTTTTATTATTTGATAAACATTATTATTTGTATTAATTAAAAAATTAATTTAATAATATTAATTTTTTATTATTTTAATAACATTTATAGGAAAACCATAAGTTTCATAGTATTAAACTTAAATTAATACACCCAAGAGTTGGAGATAAGAGAGAACTCTACGATAGTGGAGATAGATAGGCCTCTAGGATGAGATAGTGAGTTTCAAACATGTAAGAGTTGAAGATAAGAGAGGAGTCTACAATAATGGAGATAGAGAGGGCTCTAGGATGAAATAGTGGGTCCCAAATTTGAACAGTGGATATTAAAGAGAAACGCTACATGTTATTTCTAAAATAGAACTTTTGAGATTAGAAGGATTGAAGTTTGGAGAGCAAAGACAAAAGTATTATTATTTTTTTATATTATATATATATATATATATATATATATCTACTACTATAATGAGAATTGGAGGGTTGATTAAAACTCTTCAAGATAACACATAACTTAATAGTTGAGGCGTTGATTGAATTTTTATTTTTTAAATCTCTTTAAGTGAGAATTGGTGGGCTAAGGCGTTGATTGAGTTTTAAAATTTTAAAACTCTTAAAGATAACACATAATTTAATAACTGTATTCCTTTTATATAGCACTCGGATAGAGCACGATTCCTCAATTAAAATATCTTCCCTTATCTAACGCCCACCTAATCTCTCTCTCTCTATTTCTGCCAATTGTGATTGAACGGGAGAGTTCAATCTTCACTCTCACGTGCATCGCACGTGCCATCTGCTAGTATATATATATATGTATGCATATTATTAGGGAATATATGAGGAGTATTGTAATAATTTGAATGAGATACACTAAATCATTCAAGTGTATCTCATCACAATATTGGATTAGCATCAATCAAGAATTTGATTAGATTAGGTTTCTATCTTGAGGTCAATGTATTCTCTATACACTGCCATTTGGGATTGGAGTTCCTAATTCTCTTTCTTATTTTCTTGTCATTACAGCCAGCAACATGTTCAACACCCTGTCAGACATATATTGACGATGGTAGTCTAGTGAATCCCACTACAGCCAACAACACCCTAATACTGCCTTTTACACAACCTTCGCCGTCTTTGGCATCCTTGGTGGTGGCATCTACAACATCCTTGGCCCTAACCTCATCCGGTTGCTCTCCTTATGCCCTCGACGACAATCACCATCACAATCAGACCTTTGCCATTATTGTTGGTGGATTGAAAAATAAAAGAGAAAGTAAGAAGGCGAAGAGAGATGGGGAAGGATTTGTTTGTGTAATTTCCAATTTCATGATACAAAGAAGGATTTGCAAAACTGGATCTCTTAGATTTCTGGTTATATGGGTTTCATACTCTTTGTTTCTTTGGAATGGAATTTTGGTAATGAACCTTTGGTTGTGTTATTGGTGGACTAATCTCGTTTGTTCTCAACTACCCACAACGAGATTTTGGTATATTTGCTCAACCAGTCCCACATTACACCTCCTGAAACCCTGCCCCCACTATGATCGTGCACAACCCATCTCCTGTGAGCTTAGATCTGTTGTTTTGCAATCATGATTAATGAGCCCTCAAGCCTGTCACATCTATAATGAAGAATTTTTTTTTTAAAACTGGTGTTCTTATTAGCCCATGGAGGCTTTGTTTATTAGCCCATTGAGGCTATTCTTAAAGGCTACACAGGCCAATTGTGGTCCATAGAGGCCATGTTGTATGGTTTATAGAGACTACTATTTTTGGCCCATGGAGGCCCCGTTCTAGCCTATTGAGGCTGATTTTCTTGGCCATTGAGCCTTGTCAGGCCCATTAGTGGCACTGATTTTCAAGCCCATTTGAGGCATTTTTTTTGGGTCCACAAAGACCTTTCTTTTGGCCCATTTGATTTGACCACATCCATATGCAAGCGGCTGACCGACTCAAACAAGCATATAATGAAGATCAAATGTGTCAAGTGGTAGAGATTAAAAGGTGTCAAGTGGCAGAGGTTAAAAGGTGTCCAGAGGACTTTTAGCAGCAAACACATAGAGATTTTTCAATCCCCATTTGTTTGAAGTGGAGTATTAGGGAATATATGAGGAGTATTGTAATAATTTGAATGAGATACTTATAGCCAGCGTATAGCCCGCGTATATAATAAAATGTGTATTGTAATTTCTTAGCTATTTCAAAGTCCTGATCAAGACAAAGCAAAATATTAAAATTTGGATATCAAGAAATAGAACAAGAAATATATGCACCCTTTTTTTCCCTTGGGAGTCTTAATTTCAGTAGTGACAGTAAAGGGAAAATCTGATTTATGGTCTGAATGTACAGTAAAATTTTGAAAGAATTAGTGTTTGAACATTAAAGACTAAAGACGTGAAAACAAGAAAAAACTTATGGTGTTTGAGGTATCAGATGCTCGCCATTTTCCTTTACTGCGCCAGGAAGGAGCAGGGGTCTTAATGGCTGCCCAGAAGTACCTGGGATCTCTAATGGCCACCCAGAAGCACCAGGGGCCTCCATTCGCTGCCCGGAAGGCCCAGGGATGTCTAATGGCAGCCTAGAAGAACTATGTATCTCCAATGGCAGACAAACTCACGAAAATATCCTACTTTTGGGCAACGTTGGCAAAACCACAACACTAGTTTCTCAACAGCTTTGCAAATCTGGAAGGATAGAGCAATTAAAAGGGTGTCACTATCATTGATAAATAATCCCAACTACAGGTGAATCAACCAACCGCACATGGTAACCAGATTCCCCCCAAGGGACGTATTCTTCTCCAATTGTAACCGGTTTTGGCTGGCCACATGTTTATTCTGACACCCCTTAACTATGGTTAAGATTCACTCACCCCTAAGGTTCACCCACCTATTTTTGGTTTTTAGAAAAAAATAATAAAATTTTCAATCCCCATTTGTTTGAAGGGGAGTATTAGGGAATATATGAGGAGTATTGTAATAAAAGGTGTCCAGACGTTGCATCCCTCACTTTACATATGTACTTAGATAGGAAAGGCACAATCTAAGTACATATAGTCAGGGTATCCATAGGCCCAAGCCCAAGCCCAAGCATTACACCACCCACCCCACAAAGAAAGTGGCAGGAGTGCTCAAACCCAGGACCTCTGGCTCTAATACCATAAACGATTTAGGGGCAACCATTTATCCCAAAAATTATACTTTGTAGAGGACACCTCAACATCCTTGTTTTCTTCATTGTCACTATCAAATATTTAAGATAAGGCATCCATGATAGCCTTTTTGGAAGAACATTTAGAGGTAATTCCTGCCAGTTTAGTATGAAGTTGGCTTTTGATTATAAGAAATTTAGACTGTTGATGAATAGGTTTGTATCTAGACTGAAACCAGGTTAACATTGTTGTTTGAGAGACTTGATCAATTTTGTATAAATTCCACCATTTGGTTTAGAATTGTCGAAAAAAAAGTGCAGGAACATATTCATTGTCAGGAGGAATATTTTTAAATTCTCATGAAGTAATCCAAGCACGATAAAAGTTGAGAAAGAAATGGAATAATAGAGGAAAATAAAGGTCACGGGTGCAATTATAACAGGTACAAAAAATAGCAATAAAAATAACATATTTTCTAACCTTTTACATTTGTGTAGCATGCATTGGTTGGTTATTATTCTTTTGTTACTGTTGGTCTAGTTCTTCGATGGAAGTGTTGGTGTTGCACTCTGCTGCGCAATGGCCATAAGTAGCGGGATCGGTAAATTGGTTTGTTGGTTTATGGATTTTCCCAACCCAAGAGATTGGGCTGGTCCTGATCTAGATCCAATACAGTCTACTCCGAAGTGCTTCTCACGTGAGGGCGAAACAGACAACCGAAAACCACTCCAGAGTAGGTCGTATTGGATCTGGATCAGGATCAGCCCAATCTCTTGGGTTGGAAAAATTCATAAACCACCATACCAATTTATCGATAGGTGGGTTAAGATGAGACATTAATTTAAGAAAAATGATAAATGAGAAAAAACTCACACTTGAATTGATTTGTTCCTGTTTAATTGTCATCTTTTATAGATGAGGCTTTCATTCTCCTCCACGCACACGACCTCTCCTCTCAACGAGAATTCATTTTCTTCACTTCTTCACTAGTAGTGCTCTCCATTGATTGAAGAAGAATCTTTCTTGCTCCAATTGAGACATTTTTTCCATTCAAGCTTCCTTTAGTAGGGTTTGAAAGATCCAAAACCCTAGAGGTAAATGAAATTTTTTCCTGAAATGTTTTTTTCAATACACAAAAACCATTAATAGTGAAATAAGAACTCATATTTTCTTATCATTTTGAACATTATTTTCATTTAAAAACACCTCTAAATACCATTAATTGGAAACCATTAACATTTTCTTCTCATTTTGTTCATTACCCATTGTTTATGAGTTTTTATCTTCATTTTTTTTCATAAAGAAAAGCTCAAAGCGCAATTAATGGTGCAATGAAATCTCATGACACCATAATGGCACATAGAAGCTCAGAATACTATTAATGGCGCAGAGAAGCTCAATATAACAACCACCGACTGAGATCAGAATAACCATCAATTTATTATGAAAACCACCAATTTGGTGGAAGACTGAAAAAAAAAAGAAGATTATTTCACACGAAGAAATGAAAAGGACTATAAGAAGTGGTCGATGTAAGTAGATAGGATTTAATAGGAAACATTGTTAGAACCCTATACTTGAAGGGTAATCAACATTTTGTTATGGTTTTTAATTTCTTGTTGTAAGTCATTATGATACCACATTTTAGGACTTAATTGTCTAAAAATCATTATTTATTTAATACAGATTTTGAAGTTTGACTAAAGGTTCTATTGTCGGAATCATTAGGTAGGCTGTGATATGGCGAATTTTTGAAAAATAAAAAAATGAAAAGTCTAAAATGTTCTCCACATTAGCATGCATGAAGCATGCTAATATGGCGAATACCCGAGTTGCCACCAATTATTGAGTTGAGGTGTGATTGGTGACTTAGAACATTTTTTTGATGAAAATGAAACAAAACTATGTTCTAAGAATACAAAAAGAAATGAGATTGTAGGAAAGGGAGGTTCTATTAAAGACAAAGACGATAACTTAAGCTTTCTAAATTCCCTATAAGATTTATTTTAAAAATCGGCTTTAGAAGAAAAATGAGAAAATACAAGACTAATGCATGAGGAGATTTTAGATTTGAAAAAAAAAGAAAAAGGAAAGATGGTCAAACAAACCTACTATGTACTTAACTAGGCTAAAAAGAAAAACCCTAAACAACTTAACATCTAATGATTTTAAAGTTAAACTTTAAAAAAGAAAGGTCTAGAATCAAAACTAGATTTTAGATTCTATAGAATTAAAAGATTTTTTAAGGGAATAAAAAAGTTTAATATTCACCTTAAATCCCCTAGGAAAAGTCAAAATACTATAGAGTGGGCTTATACATAAAAAAAAAGGGAACCTAATGACTTTACAAGTAAATACTTTAAAAGAACTTAATTACTTAAAAAAAAATATGACAAAAGGAGTTCTAATTACTAGCTAGATTTTTAAAAATGTGACTACAAAATAAATATGAATTCTAACTAGAAAAAAAATCTAGAAATAAGAAATGAATGCATGATTTTTTTTTTTTTTCATTTTTTCAAATTTTTTTTTTGGAAAAGTGTAAAAATGCAAGTTTTGAAAATCTATGTATTCTAGTAGTAACGAAATATATTTCTCCTCTCATTCTTCACAAGGAGCCCCAATTTAGTGGAACGCGTCAAAGGGAGTCCTAGTGAAATTTAGATAAAAGTAGATAATTTAAATATAAAGTAATGCTCAAAACAAAGAACTTAAAAATGGTTCTAAGGCTAAAGAGACATCTTCTTTTTTTTTTTTCTATTTTTAACAAGGAGTCCCTATTCAGCGAAACGTGTCAAAAGGGGTCCTTGGTGAATTTTAGGAGGGGGGTTTGTGATTTTACTTTAATTAGGATCAAATAATAAATATTAAGAAATTAAAAATGGGTTCTTTAGCCAAAAGGCTCCCATCCCTCCTTTCATAAGGAGAACCTAATTAGAAAAACGCATCATAGGGGTCCAAATTACATATTGGGAGAGTTATGAATTTGCTATCCTATCTAAAGGCACACATAAAAAGAAATTTTTTTAAAAAAAAACAGAGGATTAGAAAAAGAATATGCATAATTGGAAAACTTAAATTTAAACTAACGTACCTAGTGTAGGTTTGAATTTAGAATTTCTTTCCTCTGATATTCTTCTTCTTCTTCTTTCAAGGCTTAGAGACTTAGGAGACTAATGAAATGCTAAAGGACTTAGGAAATTTTTTTGGGCTTAAAGGAAAAGTAATGCATAAAACTTTATAAACCAGGGTGTGCCTTATAAGAATGCTAGAAGAAGGTGTCTAAAATAGGTGGTGAGGTATGAGATTTATAGGATGTGAATGGTAGGAGAAATCCTCTCAATTCCAATGTGGGACAAAAATGAGGTGGGGGTATTGTAGTCATTTTATGGCACTTTGGTAATTAAAAGGGAATTAAAACCCATGAATTCTCTAGATTGTCAAGGGTATAGCTTGTCCAAATTGCAAGAATATTCTAGAAGAACTGATGTAAGTGCATAAATGAAAAAGTGGACATAATATATTTACCTTCATTTCAAAAATAGTCTCATAATGTATATAATGTATACACCTCAATTTCAGTCTAATTGTCAAATAGGAATAGCTCAATGACTCTAATGAGTTTGGAACATGGTTTTGTAACTGAATCTTGGGACAATCCTAAAATGACAATAATATAAATGAAGACAGTTGAAATTTGGCTCAGTTGTGAAGTGATTGTAATTAAATTACAACTAAACAGAGATATATTTTTATAATTTCAACACTTTGACGTCTAAAGGTGATAATCACCTCTGATAAATTGTCTCCAAATATCAGACGAGTTTATCTCCATTTAAATTTTTGGCAAAAAAGGATGTAGATTAATCACTTTACATTCATTTAGAAATTGAACTACTTTTAAATGGCTATAATTTAATTATAGTCAATACGCCTTAAGCATAAAAGCAAATTGTAGTAACAGAATTACAACCATTTTGGTTTCAGCATAATTATGAATACGACATTGCGATTGAAGATTGATTTGTAAACCATTAAAAATGGATTTAAAAGTACGAAATGGGCTCATTGGAGTTAATAAAAACCTTGCATAACTAAAATATGCTCCCTGCATTAAGTTTACGGTCTGTGAATTTTAGGGGGTAATGAGATGATTTTAAATGGTAAAAGGTTTTTCTAAAGAGAAATGAGGGGTCTTAATTAGAATGATCCTATGGAGTATACCTTGCCTTAGAGAATAAGGAAATCTAGAAGAATTAAATTAGAAAAAGGCTTACCATACAAACACGGTTTCTAGATGGAGTTATTGAATTTTTTCAATGCAAATCAGTGCATTCTCTCACTACTGATCTCAACGTTCCAAAAAATATGTCTAATTAACACCGATAAGTCTTCTTATTGAATTTTTTTCAATACAAATCAGTGCATTCTCTCACTACTGATCTCAACGTTCCAAAACATGTCTGTCTACTTAACACTGATAAGTCTTCTTACTATTTAGTTTCAAATAAATTTTCTCCTACATTCGGGGTTATAGTAAAGTTGCAATATTAATTCTAGAATCTAGGTACAGGTTCATTGCTAGTTTTCCAATTCATCACAATATATTTTGATTTAAATTCAGTTCTGGGTATGAGTATATCCATTCTGATTGTTGATTAAAGTGTTAAAAAAGAAAGTAAAAGCAACAGCTTCAGCAGTAGATGATTCTCCTGAGTTTCTTTTGACGAAGACAATTTTTTTCTCTAGAAGACTCAGTTAAGAGGGGTCATGGAAAGAATAGGTTCAAAATTACAATCAATTCCTTTTTACAAATTCTACTGTAGCTGTATATTTCCATTCATTTCACTTGGAGACGTTATGTCATATGTGTGCATATCGGCTACTGGAAAATGGTCGAAAGCTCTAGCCAGTTTCTCGTAAAACAGACTAGGCTCATGTAAGAAGGCTCAAGATCAAGAGTTCCTTCCAGTGCGTGCCATGTAACTTGTTCTAAATGTTTGGGTAGCAAATTTAGAAGAGCACACACACACATGGAGATCTCTCTCTCTCTCTCTACCAAGCTATATATATATTCTTTCTTGGAGGGCAAAAAATTGAATAGCCCCAACATCATGGTAAATCATCAAAGAACACATGCTTGGAGATGAAAACATGGCCTAACTAATTCCAATCGGATCACATAGATTCGTAAATGGATTGGTATGTATAGACACTTCAGTCGTGCTAGTCGTTTCTCGAAAGTAACTTTTTTCTAGGAACATGGTCAACTAGAAATTATTATGCACACAATTATTCATCTACCGAAGCAGAAAATGCTCAAGTTTTCCATTCTCATGAGGCTAGAAAGTTGGTTGGAAACAGGTCAGCACGAAGTGATTCATCATGCTCAAACATGAGTCAATCGTTCCGATATGGGTTCGGAACCCAAAGGCAATCGCTGAGTGAACTGTATCTTTTTTGTGTTAGTTGAGCTAAGGCGCACCATTATAGCTGGGGTGGGACTCGACCTTCGAACCATACGCGGTACAAGTTGCTGCCACATACACCTCGGGTCGAAGACTGGGGGAAGTTTATGGGAGATGGGGAGACCCAACGCCGGTCGGGAGGATAAGCTTGCTTCTTCACAAAAAAGAAAGGGAGTGGAGGAGGGGCTGGTGACTATGTTAGATTTACAAAAAGGAAAATCAAAACTTGTGGGTAAAACCAAGAAGCTCAGTAATAGGGAGAGTGACTTACAAAAGGATGGAGAGGAAGATCCTTGAAAAGGCAAGGATGGATAAGTGGGTCCCTCCAAAGAGGCATATTTGTAAAACATTAGAACAGTCAAGATGCTCTTTAATTTCTTGAAGGCGGACAACATCACGATAGACATATCTGAAGATCTGGAGCAGCTTATGATCGGAATTATGAACAGCTGAAGAGAGACAATGGTGACAGAAGCTGCATTGACAGTCCAGATAGTACACATTCATCTCGTTCTTTCGACGCTCTAAGTGATCCATGCAAGAACCGAAGAACTTGCTTTTCAAAAGTGTATCCATCCAATCCAGATTGTTTACTCTTCTGTTTTGGCAAAATAAATCCACCATTAAAACCCTAAAACCAAAGAATATATCCAAGTAAAAATCCAAATGAAGCTCTAGAAATCAAGAAATTTGATCAAAATCCATATCTCGATTCAAAAATAGAATATAAAAAGGTGAAACAAAATTCAATTTAAAAAAAAAAGGGTCGCACCATTTCTGCAAATTTGAATGTGGGGTTGCCCTAATTTTCGAGGATTATGCAAAGAACAGCAGAATGAAACGTCGGCTGAAATATAGAGAGAGAGAAAAAAACACTAATGTAGATACTCGTGTAAAAAATAGGTATACTTGAATTCTTATTTAGTAGCAAAAACCCCGTGCTATGCATGGGAGTGTAGATAATTAAAAATATATATCACTGAACTAACAAAGGATAAATTTTAAAAATCACAAATATTAAATAATCACCTCAATACCCAACCAAAGAGCTACTATGATATCAATCAAAATGATGGTTGTAGCTATATATTGGGCATATTATCTTACTTACATTCTCATCAATTGGATATGTCTTCTTTGAAAACAAAAAAAAGGGGGGAAGTCCTTTCAAAATTAATCATTGTTGATAAGCGAAAATTTGTGTGATTATTAAAAGTTTTAATGAGACTATAAGGATTTTGATTATTTAAATTTGATTATAATTTTTGATGGGTATAAGTGAGCAATGACCACCAAGTTCGCAGTTGTGAGATAGCGACCTTTTTTTTTTTTTTTTTCGAAAAATATTTTTAAAGAAAAAGAAACTTTGAGTCGCCACCAATCATCGAGTTATGGTGTGATTGGTCACTGAAATTCATTTTAAAATAAATCAATGCGAAACCAAGATGAGATCCCGGGAAGGGAGGTTCTATTGTGATTTGGGGAAGGTGTTAGGCACCCCAAATCACCCGTCCAAAGACGGTAACCTATGATTTCAAAATTCCCTAAAAATCTGTAATAAATCGGCTCAAAGAAGATGATTAATGAAATTATAATTTCTAAAAATTTTAACGACTCTAATCTAGAAAGATTAGACATCGTTAGAACACATGAAATGATGATGAAAATCTTTTTAAAAACGGGCATTATAATGACTCTAATCTAGAAAGATTAGACATCGTTTAAACACACAAAATGATGGTGAAAATTTGTTTAAAAACGGGCATTATAACGACTCTAATCTAGAAAGATTAGACATCGTTTAAACGCACAAAATGATGATGAAAATTTGTTTAAAAACGGGCATTATAACGACTCTAATCTAGAAAGATTAGACATCATTTAAACGCACAAAATGATGGTGAAAATTTGTTTAAAAACGAGCATTATAACGACTCTAATCTAGAAAGATTAGACATTGTTTAAACACATAAAATGATCATAAAAAAAGAAAATAAAATGGCTTTTCAAAAACAAGGATGTGTCCCACAATGAATGGAATACCCCTCTTTTCCCTATTATTCACAAAGAGCCCCAATTAGGTGAAACGCGTTGTAGGGGGTCCTTAATGAACGTTTTAAGGAAGAGAGGAGCATACCACTACTAAGTTTGAGCACGAGGAGATTGAAAATGAGGGTTCTACAACTAAGGGATATCTCTATGTCTCCATATCTCACAAGGAGCCCCAATTTGGCGAAACGCGTCTTAGGGGGTCCTTAGTGAGTTTTAGAGCAAAGAGAGGGAACATTTTAACAAAGTGGCCCATACATCATTTGTTTTTTTTTTAAAAATAAAAAGAAAAGGGTTCTAAAAAGACCTAAGGGTTCCTACCCCTCTTCCTTCCATTTGAAGCCCCCTAATCGGCGAAACGCGTCATAGGAGGGTCCAAACTACATGAAGAAAAGGGGGGGGGGGGGGGGGGGGGGGGGGGGTAGGCCTTAAAGATTACCTAAGGCTCACATCATAAAAAATAAAAAGAGAGGGTAAAGAAGAGAAGTAGCACAAAGGAAAATGAGATGAGATAGGATGTTGGCCTACCTATATGGGTTGGAGACCCCCTTGAAATGAAATCTTCAAGCTTTTCCAAATGCTCCTAGCTCTCCTTCTTTTCTCTTTCTTTCTCCTTTCCAAGGCTTTCTTCTTCTAACTCACTTGGGACTTAGGGAATTTTGGGATTTTGGGGGCAAAGGGAAAATGATAAAAGATTTTTTTTTTTAAAAACTTAGAATGCCTTGCAAAGCATGGCTTTCTTAGTCACTTTTTTTGTAGGATTTTGGCTAGCAAGAGTGGTGTCAAATGGGGTAGAGGGGTGAGGTATTTATAGGAGAGAGGTTGAGGTGAGAAACTCATCCAATTCCAATATGGGGCTAAACACTCTTAGGGGTATTTTAGTCATTTAGGGGTACTTTGGTAATTAAAGTGAGATCATTCTTAAGGAAATTTCCAGGTTGTTAGGGGTATAGATCGTCCAAAGCACAAGAATTCTCTAGAAGAAACTATGCTGGAATTACAGAAAAACCAAAACGGAGGTAATACCTTTACCTCCATTTCAAAATTAGGCTAAAAATTGAATGTCCACAATCGTATTACCGACATTTTGTGCTTGATTTACAAGTGTGGACATTGAAAAACAAGCCTAAACATGAAATGTCTGTAATTCTATTACCGTCAATAAGGGCCAATGGGGGTAGTTTCCATAATCCTATGTGTAAAGGCGTAACCATTTTGCTCAAAAATATCTTTATAAAATCTGTGTCGGTAATGTATTGACCGCCACTTATAATTCAGGTGCATAAATAATGGGCGGTAAATGTTTTGCTGACAACCACAATTTAGTCACATTAAAATGGAGCCGTAGATACTTTACCGACCAACAAAAACTAGGCACATCACCATGGGCGGTAAATAATGTACCGCTAAATGAACACTTTTACAGTCTGGGCATTGGGAGATGGGTTCTAGACCCATTGACTTTTCGCTTATCTAGGGACATGATCTGAAATATGGTGCCACGGGGGTTTTAAATACCCTAGATTATTTACTTGAGTCAAGTTTCACCTTTGATGGTCAAATGACTAAAATACCCTTAAATTAGAATTATTGGTCCAAGTGATTTTGGGATGATTTCTTCATCTTTTTGTTAGGCTAACTTAAGGTCTAATTGGGGTCACAAAAATCCTGGATTGTTAACTTAGGTCCGGTCTCGCCTTTTGATGCTAAGTGACTAAAATGCCCCTATATTGGAATTAAGGGTCCGAATGGTATTAGAATGCTTGTAAAGGGGTGTAAATGGGTGAGTGGGTTTAAAGGTGATCTTACAAAGCCCACATTGCCTTGGAGAAGAAAAAGTGTGAGTAAGAAGAAAGAGAGCATGAAGAGCTCGGGCAAACACAGGGTGCCTACAGTAGTGAAAATTGTCAATCAGATTCTTGTTTGTGTGTGTGAGAGAGGGAGAAGTTGGGAGGGGTGACACGAGACTACCAGAGAGAAGAGGGGACGTGGTGGTGATGGGTTACATTGTGTAAGTAAAAGAGGGGTATGATGACTTGACAATATAGAGAACAAAAATTAGAAGCAATTGAGGGGTGCACGTAGGCACCCATGTAGGCACCTAGTTCTTTTAGAGTGTCAATGGGCCAGACTGACCTATGGCTCGGCCCGGTTACAAAGTTGGGCAGGCTTGAGGTTAGAGGATTAGGCCTGAGGCCCGTTAGACTATACTTCTAATGGGGTTTGACCCGATAAGGACCAATTACTAAAACCCCAAAAATTAACCAGCCTATTTTTCATTCTTATTCCTTAGTTGGGTTTGATCAAGCACACCCCATCAGACATAGTCATGTTTGGGCCGAGCCAGCCTGAACCCAACTCGTTGATAGTATAGATAGATGATTGGAGGGGATGGCAAAAAGGAAAAAGAAACGTGTAGAGAGAGCTATGCTTAGTTAATTTGATTAGAAGAATTATTAAGTATTAAATAAATAATAATAATGTTGCTAATAATAATTAAAAGGTAACCCAAGAGACAATCGCTAAGAATTAATGAGATGCGCTATGCTTAGTTAATTTGGTAGAAGAATTATTAATTAAATAATTAGAATTATGTGGATGATAATAACTAGAAGAAATACCAAGAGACAATTGACAAACATTAATGCATTGATAATAACCTAAAGAGTAAATCAAGAGATAATTGGATGAACACCAATGAGATGTTGCCA
Source organism: Tetracentron sinense (assembly GCA_015143295.1). NCBI lineage: Eukaryota > Viridiplantae > Streptophyta > Magnoliopsida > Trochodendrales > Trochodendraceae > Tetracentron > Tetracentron sinense. The sequence goes on along the minus strand of CM026567.1, from coordinate 2,759,967 downwards.
CTTGCATGAACACCAATGAGATGCTGGTATAGTATGAAACTGCACCGCATAACTATTAACCATAGGTAAGCATTGCCACCTACAAAAAGACTTATCTGCCCCTTCACGTCAATAAGACTTTACACATAAATTAAGCAATTCAAGGGCATATATTTACCATCTATTTCTCCATAGAAGCCCATGTAACCAACTAGTTGGAATATGTGGTTATAAATCTGTTCATTTGAATAATATAAAAAGAGGAGTGCTATCCCCAGTCGGATTTACTCCAAAAGTTTCCACAGATGCAAGGGGTAGGCATACGCGTGGACAAGTTTGATATTTTAACACATTAAAAAAATAAAATAAAAATAAAAAATTGTGATATTTGTAGCCACCAAGTTGCATTGTGGAAGTTTTGCGATTGGGGCTAGGAAAATCCATATAAAAATGTAGCATTAAGAATCTAAATAATTACAAATAAAATAAATGTGAAACATATCTGTAATAAAAAACAAAATGAGAACATAAATAAATAATTTTCATGTGACACATTTCTAAGAGAAATTCTTTTCTTCCACAGTGCTACACGTTTTAGGAGAAACTCCATTCTTTGAACAGTGATTTGCTTGTAAAAAATAAAGTTATTTAAACCAAATAATCCCTTTTAAAAATGGTTATTGTTGATTAACATAAAAAATGTTCATGTGAAACGTTTTCATAAGAAACCCCTTTCTTCAATAGTGCTACGCATTTTTGGAAGAAACTCCTTCCTTGACTGGAAAGTGATTAAAGACTCCAATATTCTCTCAAAACAACACATCTCTTGTCAACCAGAGATCTAGATAGACTTCATATCCGGCTTCTTAATCTCATCCCTTGGCAGTTTAAATGTAATCGTAATTAAGCACCCTATATATCTTCATCACGGCCTCTACCAAATTTACTAAACCACCAAATAATAACAATGTCATCATTGTCGTTAACTTTTCGTTGATTCACCCCTTCATCACAAGGCCTATGACCCAACGCTAGTACTGTTCTACCCTGTAATGTGTAAAAAAAGTAGGTTGTTAACATAAGTATATGTGAAAATCCAACAAAAGAATTCATTTTTTAGGTACCGAAGATTCTGTTGAGCTATTTGTGCTTGTTGGTCACAAAATCACCTTTTCAGGTATGTTTCCAAGATCTCCATGACCAACATGAAGCGTTTCATCTCCAACCGACTTCTCAGAGCTTCCACCACCGCATTCCTGTCCACAGATCGACGCAATCAGCTACCCCAAGAACAGAAATCTTTGCTGATCGAAATACATTCGAAAGTAACTGCATTGATTCACCTTCACCACAATGTCATGCTGCAAAGCCAACACTTAAAAATACTCATCCCCACAACCACAAACCGTATTTAACCTTCAGTTCAAAGATCAGATCCTATATAATCTCTGTGAATTAACTAATAGTAGCCTTGGTTGATAGATTCCAACATGAGATAGAAGTAAAGGGATGAAAAAAAGGAAGGAGGCATGGGGTGGATTGAGATCTATCGGGTTTTTTAAGAGGTGGGCAATGGTAGGGACTTAAAGAGGTGGGGAATGGTAGGGACATAAAGAGGTCTGAGGAATTGATCGAAGCGTTATGATAAGAGAACTCTTTAAGTCCATAACCTAAAATCTCTTTAAGAACTATCACGTATCCAAAAAAACATTGGGTGGTCCACCTTGCCTTTTCAATTAAGAGAAACCTTAAAGCTATGTAAATCCTGAAGACAAAGAGACAAGGTGAAGAGAGTGGAAGAGGAAGAGGAGATGAACGGCAGTGAGTGTAAATGGAGAGATAGGAGAGGAATGAGAGATTTAATTGGGGAGGGGAATCAATTTTCTTTGGGAAGATGAAAGGAGATGAAAAGAAAATTAAGTGGTTTTATTAATAAATTTTTTAATTAGGTTAGTGAGATCCCACAATTCAACAATTTATGAGAGGGAGAATAGGTGCCATGTGTCAAAAACTTGAAACTCAAATAGAAGCTTGTAAGGGGTGCCACGTGGACACCAATAGCTATATATATAAGGAGAAATTAAAGGTGTACCATTATTTTAGGAATGATCTCTTTCCTTAACACGAGTTCATAATAAATCAATTTAATATATATATATAAGGAGAGATTAAGGGTGTACCATTATTTTAGGAAAAATCTCTTTCCTTCGTTTATTATTGTAAAACAAATTTTTTTTTTTTTACAATTAACTGAGAGATGAAAAACTTTAGAGGAAACCACTTAACACTTTTATACTAATTAATATCAAGAATAATTTGAATTTCATTTTATTATACTTAATATCAATGATAGTGTCTATGTTATTTCAAATCGCCACTACAAAGCAAAATAAAAGACCCCAAATAGTGTCTAAAATACACTAATACACAGCCAAAACTCCATGTAAAGACCCATAAGTATAAAGTTAAGTAATGGCAAAACCAGAACCAGAACCTAACAGCTTCCAATAACATCAAATTACCCTAAATATAGTATCAAGACTCAACTACCTAATAGCTGATGTGAAAACAAACCTCTTAAGATTTCCACTCTAGATGGCCAATCTTTAGGAAAAACCTCCCTGATGAACCATACTAACTAAAATGCACAACATGCCAAATCTTTATATGTTTGAGAATGAAAAGTGTCTTGTGGATTTGCCTACTATTATAGGGATTAGATAGACCATGAATTAGAAAATTTGAGGATGGTAAATATTACAATTTAATAAATTACAATTAAAGAATGAGAATGTGAATGGAAAAAAAAGAGACTCTTATGCTTCATATTTTTAATAATTTAAATGTTACAACTAAATTAGTTACAATTAAAGAGTAGAATTAGAAAAAAGAATAAATATTTAATGTTACAATTTAATTAATTGTAATTAAACAAAATAGAATGTGAGTGAGTGAAGGTGAGCATTTAATTCATCACTTAATTAGAAATGAAGAAACATAATTAAATGGGTGAGGTGGCGTCTTCTTATTGGATCAATTAGAAGGTGTATGGCATGAACTAGAATAGAAGCTATCACGTGGAACCTACCGGCATATAGTATTAGAATAGAGGAACAATAATTAAATGGGTGATGTGGCGTCTTCTTATTGGATCAATTAGAAGATATGTGGCATGAACTAGAATAGAGAATAGAGGATAATGAAATATACCACGTGGAACCAACCGGCATATAGTATTAGTATAGATAGTAATAGTATAGATAGGGGCGGAGCCAAGGAGGGGTTGGGGGGCACGTGCCCTCCCTAAACTTTTGATTTTTTTTAAAGCATAGCGTTAGGGAGGTATTGAATCCAACGTCCACATCTCCTCCTCTCTCATCTCTTTAACTCTCATTCATTCTCTATCCCCTTATCTCTCCTCTCATCATTATCATCTCACAAATTTGATTTCCTTCTCTCCTGTTGTCTGTGTCTCTCTCTTAGAGACCCACCATATCTCCCTCTATCTTTGCATATTCCCTAACGTCTCTCCTTCGCTAAAACACTAACTACGCAATGCATCGCTCACGACTTGTCTCCAACAGAACATGGTTATTTATGTTTTCAAATTACTGCAATACCCTTAAACACTAACTGTAATATAGAGATTTGATAAAATAATAGTAGGAATTTTATGGTAACTAAATAGAAAATCAACCAATGCCACTATCCCTCCTCTCATTATAATAAAAAAGATATATAGAGGAGGTGACTAGTCAGCTAGGCTGATTATACCTTATAATCAACTCACCTCTTCTATACCATTAGATCTTTAAACAATAGTTGAAATTAAAACAATATTTATTATTCTAATTCTTTATTTTCCAAAATCACCCTTAATAGTCTAGACAAGTTCTTCTCTAAAACACTGTTCCCTGCTCTCTCTCTCTCTCCACCCATATCTCTCTTCCTGGATCTCTCTCTCTCTCCCCCGCCCAAATTTCTCTCCTGGGTTCTCTCTATCTCTTCCTACTTTTCTCTCTCCTCGCCCAGATCTTTCTCATGGGTTCTCTCTATCTCTCTCCCTACCCAGATCTCTCTCCTGGGTTCTCTCCCTCTCATCCAAACTAATCCTTATGAGGTATCCATTTCCTGCTCTCTTGATCTCATTTCTTAATCTTGTACTGGTGTTATAAAGATCAATATTATCAATATCAATATCTCATTCATAGACTTCACTCAATCTGGTATTATCAAGATCTCATTATTAGTTTGAAAGAATGAATATCATTATTAGTTGAAACATTAGTATTATCAAGATCTCATTCCTAGCCATCTTTCAATCTAGGAGCTACCAAATTATAATGAACTAGTGGAAACTATATCTCCTCAAAACAATAAGCAGTAACATGTTACTATTCATCAGGTTTCCTTCATCTAAAAACCAATATCACAATGATGTTTAAACATAGTTACTTAGTTATGCTTTGAAAAGGATAAAGCATCTTCAAAGATCAAATAGAAAGGATAAAAATGACACCAATTCAGAATGATGAGAAGTTCCATATGAGCAATACGATGAGCTCAGTTCACATTTAGAGATGTATACACCCTCCATCCCTCACATTATCAATATCCCTCGACCCCTCAAATTATCTTCTCTACTTAAAAGGGATAGAGTAACCCAAAATACAAAAACAAAAATAGAAATAAAAATCATTCTTCTTGTTCCTTTTGATTTTTCTGTGGTCCCAAGGGACCTATATTATGAGCAGACAACTTCCGTACTCATATTAATGTAACAAATGGACATTCTATCCAGTCATTGATGTATGCCCTTGAGCAAGGCTTTACCTTGAATGCATTCATCCTGAAAGATCAGAAGGATGGATCCCATTCTTTATGTCTGGTAATGTGCGATCAATTGGGTACTCTCCTCGATTCCCATCTTTATCAAAACCTCCACGCTTCCGAACATAGCAACAATCATGAGGGGCGTCCCCTCCTCGTAACCCATTTTTTTCAACCAAAGAGCTAGACGGAGAGTGAGAGAGAACCCCAGAGAGAGATCTGGGTAGGGAGAGAGAGAGAGAGAGAGACAGAGAGAGAGAGAGAGAGAAGCCAGAAGAGATAGAGAGAACCCAGGAGAGAGATTTGGGCAAGGAGATAGAGATCTCCAGGGAGAGAGACAGACAGACAGTACAAGGAACCGTGTTTTAGAGAAGAACGTGTCTAGATTATTAAGGCTGATTTTGAGAAATAAAGAATTAGAATAATAAAGACTGTTTTAATCTCAACCATTGTTTAAAATCTAATGGTATAGAAGAGGTTAACTTATTATAAGTAGAAGAGGTTAACTTATTATAAGTATAATCACCCCCTCAGATATATATATATATATACTAGTAGTGACCCGTGCGATGCACGGTAATAATTAAGAATATCTAAATTTAATTAATATTTTTTATTGATTTAAAAATTAAGTAATCTATTTTAAGAATATTTCATAAATTTTATTTTTAATAGTATAAGTTTTATATTATTTGATATACATTATTATTTGTATTAATTAACTAATTAATTTATAATAATAATTTATTACTATTTTAATAACATTTATAGGAAAATCATAAGTTTCATAGTATTCAACATAAATTTATACACCCAAGAGTTAGAGATAAGAGAGAACTCGACAATAGTAGAGATAGATAGGCCTCTAGGATGAGATAGTGGGTCCCAAACTTGTAAGAGCTGGAGATAAGAGAGGAGTCTACACAAAAGTGGAGATAGAGAGGGCTCTAGGATGAAATAGTGGATACCAAATTTGAACGGTGGATATTAAGAGAAACGCCACATGTCATCTCTAAAATAGAACTTCTGAGTTTGGAGGGATTGAAGTGTGTGTGTATATATATATATATACACTAGCAGAGATCTCGTACGATGCATGGGTAATAATTATGAATATCTAAAATTAAATAATAATATTTATTTATTGAAATATTAAGTAATATGTTTTAAAAATATTTAATAAATTTTATTTTTAATAATATAAGTTTTTTTTATTTATTTGGCCTCTAGGATGAGATAGTGGGTCCCAAACCTGCAAGAGTTAGAGATAAGGGAGGACTCTACAATAGTGGAGATAGAGAGGACTCTAGATGAGATAATGAGTCCAAAACTTGAGCGGTGAAGATTAAAGAGAAAAACCACACGTCATCTCTAAAATAAAACTTGTTAGATTGGAGAGATTGAAGTATGGAGAGCAAAGAGAAAAGTTTTATTTCTTTATATTATAGTAGTAGATATATATATATACTAACAGAGACCCGTGCAATGCACGGTAATAATTAAGAATATCTAAAATTAAATAATATTATTTATTTATTTAAATATTAAATAATCTATTTTAAGAATATTCATAAATTTTATTTTTAATAGTATAAGTTTTTTTATTATTTGATATACATTATTATTTGTATTAATTAACTAATTAATTTTATAATAATAATTTATTATTATTTTAATAACATTTATAGGAAAATCATAAATTTCTTAGTATTAAACTTAAATTAATACACCCAAGAGTTCGAGATAAAAAAGAATTCTACAATAGTGGAGATAGATAGGCCTCTAGGATGAGATAGTGGGTTTCAAACATGTAAGAGTTGGAGATAAGAGAGGAGTCTACAATAATGGAGATAGAGAGGGCTCTAGGATGAAATAATGGGTCCCAAATTTGAACGGTGTATATTAAAGAGAAACGTCACATGTTATCTCTAAAATAGAACCTCTGAGATTGGAAGGATTGAAATTTGGAGAGCAAAGAAAAAAGCCTTATTTCTTTATATTATAGTAGTATATGTATATATATATTATTAGGGAATATATGAGGAGTATTACAATAATTTGAATGAGATACACTAAATCATTCAATTGTATCTCATCACAATATTAGATTAGCATCAATCAAGGATTTGATTAGATTAGGTTTCTATCTTGAGGTCAATGTATTCTCTCTATATATAACCATGAATGGAAGTTGATGTAATCACTCAAGAATTCTCAAAAGAATCCAATTCTCTTTATGGTATCAAAGCGGGTTGATTGGGCCCTAGTTTTTTGATCTCTTTCTCATTGTTTTTCGTGTTTCTGGCAGGCGCCTGTTGGGATTGGAGTTCGTAATTCTCTTTCTTATTTTCTTTTCATCACAGCCAGCAACATGTTCAACACCCTGTTAGACATATATTGGAGGTATTAGTCTAGTGAATCCCACTACAGCCAACAAAACCCCAACACTGCCTTTTACACAACCTTCGCTATCTTCAGCAGGCTTGGTGGTGGCATCTACAACATCCTTGGCCCTAACCTCATCCAGTTGCTTTTCTTATGCCCTCTACGACAACTATTGGAAGATCATAAGGCACAATCTCAAGAGAATAGCAAGATCTCATGAGACTCCCTTTCCTTTCTCTCTAGTTGGCACACAACACATCATTCCTAATATATATCAATCACACCACTGTATTTATATCATTTTATGGAAAGATGTATCCTATTGTTATATGGTTGTACTCACAAGAGATTATAAATAATACAAGCACCACTACTGCTCATTAAGTAGAGCAGATCCAAAATCTCCGTTGTTTAGTTTGTTTATGGTATCAGAGCACGATGACATCTTCTCCCTCCGCTGTGGCCTCTACTCCTCCCAAAGCAACTTCATCTCAATCTCAATCTCAATCTCACCCAACTCCTCAGCATAACATCTCTAATCTCACCCAATTCGTTTCGGTTAAACTAGACGGAGCCAATTTTCTGTTATGGAAAAGCCAAATACATCCTATCTTAGTCTCTCATGACTTATTTGGCTTTGTTGATGGCACATATCCCTCTCCACCCTCTCATCATGCAGATGGATCTCCAAATCCAGAATTTTTCTCTTGGCAACGTAGTGATAAATGTATGATGAGTTGCCTTAATGCAACTCTTACCGAAAGGCGTGCTCGCTCAAACAGTCAGTCTCCAATCTTCACGTGCAATCTGGGATCATCTCCTTCTAACCTTTACTCAACAATCTCAAGCCCAGATGATGCATCTACGACTCACACTTCAGACTATGCGCAAAGGGAATACATCTATGACAGAATTCCTCAACTAGATAAAGATCACTGCCGATTCCTTAGCCTCAATCCAAGGCCACATCTCAGATTGAGATCTGGTCATGATTGCTCTTGGAGGATTGTCCTCTGAATGGAGGATTGTCCTCTGAATGTGAAGCATTCATCACTGCAATCACTACCAGAGTAGAACCCATCTCTTTCTCAGACCTTCGGGCGGGTCTACTCACCCATGAACAACGCCTCCTCCAATTCAACTCGGTTTCTAATGATGCAACCTCTATGGCATTCTTTGAACAACATCATCACTCCTCTCCCTCTCCACAACGAGGCCGTGGTCGTGGTAGAAGACCCTATGCAAGAGGCCGTCACAACTCTTACAACCATCGATCAAACCGTCCTCAAACAACACCCTCCTCTAATCCTTCATCTGGCATATTTGGTGCACGGCCCTCTCAACCGCCTTCTCCCTCAACTTGCCAAATCTGTCTTCAGTCTGGTCATTCGGCGATTCATTGCAGGCAATGATATACTCATACTTCTTACGAGGACTCAATGCAAAAGTCCTTTGCAGCCATGCAACTCAAGAAAGATTACGATTCCAACTGGTATCTGGATACCGGTGCCACAAGCCATATGACATATGACCCCAGTCTTCTTCATCAGTCATCCGAATACATTGGAACTGATAAGGTTCTTTTTGGAAATGGTAATGGGGCTCTGATTTCTCATGTTGGTACATCTCATATCTCTACTCCCTCTACCAAATTTAATCTAAATTCAGTTCTTTATGTTCCTTCTCTTACCAAAAATTTACTTTCCGTCGCTTCATTTACTAAAGATAATCAATGCTCATTTACCTTCTTTCCATGGGGCTTTTGTGTGAAGGACCTTCTCACGGGGAAGACTCTACTCGAAGGGGGAACTAAGGATAACCTCTATCCCCTTACTCCATCTCATTCTCTTGACTCAAAGGCTCTCACTGCAACACTTGTCCCTACCGAGCTTTGGCATAGGCGACTTGGTCATCCATCATCGTGTTTTCTTCAATTTCTTTCTCAAAATAAATGTTTAGACATATCTCTTAATAAATTTGAATTTTTTTGTCATGAATGCAAACTTTGCAAAAGCACTCGTTTACCTTTCTCTCCTGCTTCTCATGATAGTCTTTATCCCCTTCATCTTATACATTCTGATGTTTGGGGCCCATCCCCCATTCACTCTAATTCTGGTTTTCGCTATTACATAATATTTATCGACGATTTCAGTCGATACACATGGATGTACCCCATGAAAAATAAATCTAACAGTGCCTCATGCTTTGACAAATTTCAAAGAATGGCTGAAAATATTTTTGATAAAAAGATCAAGTTTTTCCAATCTAATGGTGGTGGTGAATTCATTGGAAAAAGCTTTCAACAGATTCTTCTTACTAATGGCATCGTTCATTGTCAATCATGCCTTCACACGCCCCAACAAAATGGCGTCGCCGAACGGAAACATCGGCACCTAGTTGATACCGGTCTTACTCTTCTCACTCAAGGAAAATTAAGCAAAGAATTCTGGGTTGAAGCATTTTATACTGCGGTATTTCTCATCAATCGGTCACCAACCATGGTTCTCCAAAATAAATCACCACATGAGCAACTCTTTGGTTGTAAACCAGATTATTCATATCTCAAATCATTCGGGTGTGAGTGCTTTCCTTTTCTCGGTGACTATCGTCGCGACAAGCTTAGTCCCAAGTCACTAAGCTGTATATTCATTGGGTACAGTTCTCAACATAAGGGGTATCGATGTCTAGATCCCGCCACACATCGGATCTATATATCTTGCCATGTTCTTTTCAATGAACACTCATTTCCCTTTTACAGGCCACATACTAACCACCCTTCAACTCCACAAGTTGTCTTCTTACCAGGTTTGTGGCACTCACCCATCTACTCAACAGCACCAATGTATTCACATGCTGCCCCTCTTGTCTCTCCTGGCCATGTCTCCAATGCTTCAACACTCCCACCAGTTTCTCCACCCACGGCTACTGTCCCCACTGCTGTTCCTCCCCCTATCATCATGCCTACAGCCGATCCCCATCCCTCTACACCTACGGTCCAGCTCCCTATTGTTGCTATCCCCACACTGCCACCTACACTAGCAGCTCCTATTGCCGCTCCATTTACATCTCCAGCTGCTCCCTCATGTCCAGACGCACCTGCCGCACCTTCCATTGATCTGGTAGTCCAACAACCACCTATTACTTCTCCTCCAGCACGTGATTTGCCTCAACAAACACTCTCCTATCCTTTATCAACACACCCCATGCAAACTCGATCTAAAGATGGCACGCTGAAACCACGGACTTTTCTCTCCCCAAGACATCCTCTTCCACAGGCTCTGTTGTCCCAGATCTCAGATGCTGAACAGGAACCCAGTAACTTCACTCAAGCCTCCAAAATTCCTCGTTGGCGTGAAGCTATGGTCGAGGAGTTTAATGCACCGTTAAAGAATGGTACCTGGTCTCTTGTACCTCCTCATCCCTCCCACAATGTTGTTGGCTGCAAATGGGTGTTTCACATCAAACGTCATGCAAATGGGTCCATTGCAAGGTACAAAGCCCGTTTGGTTGCCAAAGGTTTTAACCAGTGCCATGGTTTGAATTATGATGAGACATTCAGTCCGGTTTTCAAGCCTCCTACCATTCGCACTATCATCTCCCTTGTTGTTTCTCGGAATTGGCCACTTCGCCAACTTGACGTTCGCAATGCGTTTCTCCATGGTTTTCTGAGCAAAGATGTTTATATGGTCCAACCCTCGGGCTTTGTTGATGCAGAATACCCTAATCATATTTGCAAACTTCACAAAGCTCTCTATGGACTCAAACAAGCTCCGCGAGCTTGGTTTCACAGTTTCAGCCACTTCCTATTCACTCATGATTTTACATGCAGCCATTCAGATTCATCAATGTTCATCCGTCACAATGCTCAGGGCACTCTCATTCTACTTCTCTATGTGGACGACATAGTACTCACCGGATCATCTACCTTGCTTGTGAATGACTTTATTCGAAGCCTTTCCTCCACCTTTGACATGAAAGATCTCGGTGATCTTCATTATTTTTTGGGGATGGAAGTACATCGAAGCACCTCTTGTCTCCGTCTCACTCAAACAAAATATGCCATTAATCTTCTGACCAAGTATAACCTGTTAGGTGTGAAGCCTTGTTCCACACCATTTTATTCGAGATCCAAATTATCAGCTCTTGATGGAGATCCACTTGAAGACCCTTCTCAATATCGAAGCCTTGTAGGTGCTCTCCAATATTTGACGCTTACCCGGCCTGATCTTACTTACGCTGTGAATCAGGCTTGCCAATTCATGCACAAACCTACATCTACACATTTTGTTGCTGCAAAACGAATTCTTCACTATCTGAAAGGAACTCTTTGCAATGGTATCTCTTTCAAACCCAATGCTTCCTTCCATCTACGAGTCTATTCGGATGCTGATTGGGCAGGAAATCCAGATGATCGAAAGTCCACAACTGGTTTTTGTGTTTTTCTTGGCCCTAATCTTATTTCATGGGGGAGTAAGAAACAATCAACGGTGTCTCGCTCCAGTGCCGAGGTTGAATATCGCGCATTGGCTACTACCATTGTCGAAGTCCTTTGGGTTGGCTACATTCTTCGTGATCTTGGTGTCTCTCTCTCATCTCCAACACAACTCTTTTGTGATAATGTTAGTGCCACCTATATGGCTGCGAACCCGGTCTTCCATGCACGGACAAAGCACATTGAAATTGACCTTCATTTTGTTCGCCAACATGTTGTTCGTGGTAACCTCCGCATCTGCTTTGTCTCCACCCTTCACCAACTTGCAGATATCCTAACTAAGTCTCTTCCTGCACCACGGTTCCAGTTTTTGCGGTCCAACCTGATGATCACTAACTCATCCTTAGCTTGTGGGGGAATATTGGAAGATCATAAGCACGATCTCAAGAGAATAGCAAGATCTCATGAGGCTCCCTTTCCTTTCTCTCTAGTTGGCACACAACACATCATTCCTAATATATATCAATCACACCATTGTATTTATATCTTTTTATGGAAAGATGTATCCTACTGTTATATGGTTGTACTCACAAGAGATTATAAATAATACAAGCACCACTACTGCTCATTAAGTAGAGCAGATCCAAAATCTCCGTTGTTTAGTTTGTTTAACAACTACCATCACAATTAGACCTTTGCCATTATTGTTGGTGGATTGAAAAATAAAAGAGAAAGTAATAAGGCGGAGAGAGATGGGGAAGGATTAGTTTGTGTGATTTCCAATTTCATGGTAGAAAGAAGGATTTGCAAAAATAGATCTCTTAGATTTCCGGTTATATGGGTTTCATACTCTTTGTTTCTTTGGAATGAAAATTTGGTACTGAACCTTTAGTTGTGTTATTGGACTAATCTCGTTTGTTCTCAATTACCACCGCACTGAGGCTTTTTTGGTCAATGACGTCACCTACATTCCCTTCATGCGTTTCTGTGGACTCTCACCCTCCTCTCGCTTGCAACTACCCACAACAAGATTTTGGTATACTTGCTCAATCAAACAGTCCCACACTACACCTCCTGAAACCCTACCCCCATTGTTGACCTATGATTGTGCATAACCCATCTCCTCTGAATTTAGAGTGCGTTTGGATTTATGGAATTGGAATTGAGCCAAAGAATTGAATTCCATGGAATTAAAACATACGGAATTAAATTCCACGAAATTCAAAATTCTATCGTTTGGATGCACTAATAAATTCCTGGAAAAATGAAACCATCAGGCTTCTTTTTGTTTTTAAATTCCACAGTAGCGTGGATTTGTCAAATAAGACCATTTTACTGTGAAATTGAATCTTATAAATTTGTCTTTAAAATCACTGCTTGAATTCTCTATGGAATTAGAAAATCTTAATTCCACCCTATTTATAATGTGTCCCAAACGATGAAATTAGAATTGCCTCATGGAATTGACAATTCCGTTCTTCAATTCCATAAATCCAAACGCACCCTTAGATTTGTTGTTTTGCAATCATGATTAATGAGCTCTCAAGCCTGTCACATCTACAATGAAGAAAAAAATGGTGTTCTTATTAGCCCATGCAGGCTTTGTTTATTAGCCTTTGAGGCTATTCTTAAAGGCCACACAGGCCATGTTGTATGGTCATAGAAACTACTATTTTTGGCCCATGGAGGCCCACTTCTAGCCTATTGAGGCTGATTTTCTTAGCCATTGAGCCTTGTGAGGCACATTAGTAGCACTGAGTTTCTAGCACATTTGAGATTTTTTTTTGTGTCTACAAAGACCTTTCTTTTGGCCTATTTGATTCGACCACATCTATATGCAAGCGGCTGACTGACTCAAACAAGCATATAATGAAAATCAAATGTATCAAATGGCGGAGGTTAAAAGGTGTCCAGAGGACTTTTAACGGCAAACACATGGAGATTTTTCAATCCCCATTTGTTTGAAAGGGAGTATTAGGGAATATATGAGGAGTATTGTAATAATTTGAATAAGATATGTGAGCACAGAAATTCATCGCCTTTCCTCCTTCCTGACACTAGATGTCGGTGTCGGACCCGAGAGTAAAGGAATAACGCTGAATTCGCTCAAATGGCTTAGAAAGAAAAGAGTCACCACTTCCCTTTTTAGGGGGATAACATGATCTCGAGATAGTACAAAATAAGGGACCTATGATCTATAGTAGTCTAGGTAAGAGATCCATTTAAGTAGCAGGAAAATGATTAATCACCCCGGGACCCCCATCCTATGATGTCCCTTTTAAAATCACTTAAAATTTCCTAAATAATTAATTGCTAATCAAACACAATCAAGCATAAATGGAGTGTAAAATTTCTATTCTAAGTTGGGGTCGAACACTGGCTCGGGCTGCCTACTTATCCGGTTAGTCAGAATCAGACCTAATAATAGTTCGGGACTTACGAATTTAGACTCATTTTGGAGTATGTGGTCATTCTAACTCAAGCTTGAGTTGAGGGAAGAGAAGTTGAGAATATGAAATCTCATTTCGGAGTTTGGCTGCACAGGTAGATGCTCATGAAGGAGAGCTAGATGGCGTTCATTTATTAATATAGATTGCTTCTTTTTTTCATTTTAAGTTTTCTTGAATATTTTTGTTATTTTGTATTTTTCAAATTTTTTTGTATTTTTAATTTTGGCAAGTTTACCTAGTTAAGGACTAACCTAGATGCCCAAGATAAACAAAAAAGAGAAAATAAGGTCTAACTGATTAATTAATTTAAAGGCAAAGAGCAAGGTGGGACAATCGGCCCTAAACCAAAAAAGGGTATGGTTTAGACAACCCTGCTCTAGGTTCGAGAGGTAGACCAATGCCGTTAGTTTATTTAATCAAGTTTACCTAATTAGGGATTAACCTAGGTGCCCAAGATAGGCAAAAAGAGAAAATAAAGTCTAACTGATTAATTAATTTGAAAGAAAAGTGCGGAGACAATCAGCCCTAAACCAAAAAAGGGTATGGTTTAGACGACCTACTCTAGGTCCGAGAGGTAGGCAAGTTGTTGGGTTGAGAATCCACCTAAGTGCCTAAGGAAGGTAAAAAGGAAAAACAACTTTTGGCCAAATCCTATAAGTTGCACATACATACATGAAGATTTTTCTTTTTATTTTTAAAATAAATAAATAAAACAAAGGGTCTACTTATTAATTTAATATCAGTCCTTAGACTGAGTTCCCCAAAATTCTATTAAAAATCAATAATAAACAAATGAGGCTTGGTAATCGGGTTTTGTCTCATTAATAAATTTTGAAATCAAAGATGCCCCTTCAAACCCATTGTTTGTGCATAAGACATGACCCCATCCCTTATATGGGACTACTTATATGGGACTAGGAGCGGGGCCAATCACTGATAATAGGCCACATTCGCTTTCAAAATTTAAAACTACTGATGATTGAATTAATTAGGGGAAAATTAATTCTCAAGGGCACGGGTCACTTGGATATTCCTGATCTTAAACAAATTCTGAACAAAATTAAATTCCGATTTCAGGATTTGAATAAGACCAGACCAAGGAAGAAAATTCAACCCTGAACAATTCAAAATCATGCATCTAAATCTTCCCCTGCCATTCTGACTAGTTATCTACCATGCAAAGTGAATCCAACCACTATTGGATTCGAAACCACACGAAAAAAGACATTAAATAAGGAATGGGCGTGAAGGATGAAGGTTGCTGCTCTGGATCTGAGAAGGTTGAAATCACTCCAAAAAATAAAAGAAAACCCACAGAACAATGGGTACGCAATAAAAACACCAAAAAAGAAAAACAATCTCCTCTGGGGGCAGTGATGATAGTCGAAATTGTGGCTGCTGTGATCAAACTTAAGAAGCAAATCTAAGTAGCAAGATCACTGCTGAACGAAAATGGTGAGGATGATTGGAATGAAGATAGATATACCAGCTGAAACTCTCGGTTCTCACTCAAAAACTTGGAGGAATGGATTCTGGCAATCGTCTAGCCGGAATGCAATCCTGCTCCTGAAGAAACCGTGGAGATGGTGGATTGATTTGCCGGAGAAGATGACCGGAGAGCAGCTGCCGGAATGGTGAAGCTCGCCAGAGTTGGGATATAGACACAGTTGCTGATCGCCGGAGATGGAGGTAGAAGATGATGCTGGATAGAAGTAATGAGGGAGATCGGAGGAGAACTGAATCTGACCGGAACTGCAACTCGCCGGAAAGGAGCTTCACCGGAGGTAAAGTATTAGAGGGAGAAGGAGAGGGGCGACTGGAGAAGATGGTCGGAACTGGATCTCTACTGATCTGTAGTTTTACGGAAGAAGAGTATCACCGGCGGTGAGGACGCGATTTGGCCGGAGCTGGCTGATTTGGTCGAATCTGAGATGCTTCAAATCGCCGACGATGCAACTAGCTTGGCCGGAACTGGATAGCAGCCCGGGGGTGGAATCTTGTTGCCGGATTCCTCGAGCTGCTACTCAAATCCGAAGAAGAAAGGAGAAAGCTTAGAGAAGGAAGAAGAGGAAAAGAGTGTGAACTCTCTGCTGCCTAAAACAAGGATGAGAAAAAAAATGAGGTCAGCTGACCTCAATAACGATATTTATAGGGTAGGATTAGGGTTGTGACTCTTGGGCTTGGGCCTTAAGAGTGTATTTGGATCCAAGCTTGGGCTTGATATATTTGGGGTTTTTTTTTATCATGGGTGATGGGTTTGGGGTTTTGAATGAACTTGGTTTAGGCCTCTCTCTCTCTCTCCCTCTCTACTGCAAGATAAATTAAAATTGAATTAAATTAAAATAATCAATAAAAAAATAAAAAAAATAAAATAAAAGATAAAAAGAATTTTAAGGGTGTAAAAATAGGGTGTTTACAAGATACACGAAACCATTCAAGTGTATCTCATCACAATATTAGATTAACATCAATCAAGGATTTGATTGGATTAAATTTCTATCTTGAGGTCAATGTATTTTCTATATAACCACCAATGGAGGTTAATGTAATCACTCAAGAGTTCTCAAAAGAATCCAATTCTCTTTATATATATCATTTTACTAATAAAAGTACAAGGAGTAATCTAAACTTTATGTAGACATAATTAACCTCCACTTTACTTTATTGTTGATAAAGTAAGCATTATATTAATAAATAAAGAGCGAAGTTTATGACTAATTTTTATAATGGTTCTTAGGGATAATATGGTCATTAGAAATTTTATTAAAGGCATTCTATGTAAATATTGAACAATTAAATTTAAGAAAGTTAACTCTTTAATAGGATCATACTTAAATTAGAATTCTATTAACAATATCCTATTTAAATTAGAATTCTACTATTTAGTCGTTATGGTATCACATGTCCCAGTCTCCCCGTGACAATATTTCTTCCAAAGTGATTGAGGAGCATGGTATCCATCACGCAAGACGAACCAAGACTTGATAACCGGGGATACCCTTCTGAAGATAGATTTTGGAGAAGTGTGCTTCAACATAACAGATGATCTAGAACATCCTACCAAGAGCCTTATGTGTCCCTTTCATCACTCACTAATTGTGGTTAAGATTTACTCACCCTGGGTTCATATATCTAATCTTAGTTTTTAGAGAAAAAAACTAAATTTATAAATATTAACCTTAGATTG
The DNA here is from genome assembly GCA_015143295.1 of Tetracentron sinense. Classification (NCBI taxonomy): domain Eukaryota; kingdom Viridiplantae; phylum Streptophyta; class Magnoliopsida; order Trochodendrales; family Trochodendraceae; genus Tetracentron; species Tetracentron sinense. The sequence continues at coordinate 2,742,704 of CM026567.1, read as the reverse complement.
ATTAAGTTTAACCACGGTGGATGCTCTACAAGCTGCCACGTGTCTCCTTTATCACCCACTAATTGTGGTTAAGATTCACTCATCCCTAGGGTTCATCCATCTAACCTTGATTTTTAGAAGAAAAAAAATATTAACCATAAGTTGATTAAGCTTAATTACAGTTAAAGGATGCTTTACAAGCCGCAACGTGTCCCTTTTAAAACCATTAACTGTGGTTAAGATTCACTCATCCCTAGGGTTCATCCATCTAACCTTAGTTTTTATATAAATTTTTAAAATTTTTTTTTTAATCTTTGGTTAATTAAACTTAATCATAATTAAAATGAACTCCTCAAACCTGATTAAGTTTAACTATAATTAAAAGAAGACAAAAAGGGACATGTGGTGGCCCATAGGCGCAATCACGTTCTACTATAGTAAAGTCTTAAATATTGAATGTCCAGGGACTTGTACAGTCTCATGCCTTTGATGTTCCATCAAAACAGATTGACCAACACAAGGCACCCTGGAAGGATAACTCTATCCGGCTTCTATTTTGGAGGTGGTCCAAAGTCACATCAATTTACTCTTATTTTGAGTTAATGCATTTAGTAAATTGTTTGGTAATAATTTCTCTAAGCGAGAATAATTCTATTATACCTAACAAGTCTAATTTGATTCAATTCTATTTTTGTTGTCAAATAGTCTTAGAAATCAATTCTTACTATACAATAATTCCAAATTGTCTTTGTTGACGTATAAATCTCATATAAGATTTTTTTTCGCAAAGGCAATGCAAACGGTAAGTTTGTGAAGTCTTCTTAAATGGATGTATAGTTTGCCTCTTTCCTATAGTTTTATATTAATTTATAGTTTATATTTTTTAATTGATTTCTTATTTTAAAATTTGTTAAATTTAATATAAAACTAATGATTAAAATATTTTAATTCATTAATGAAAAATTAATATGTGCAACGCACATGCACTTTTACTAGTATATATATATATTTGTTTTTTTGTTTTTTGGGTTGTTAAAATTAGCAGGTTTTGACATGTCAATCAATTTAGATTGAATTTGGATAAATTATCTGGGCAGGTCCATGTGGCATGTGGGAATACAGCGGCATCACAGTGGGAATATGTAATACTCACTATGCCCATTCCTGAAGTTATTTCCTATCCCAAGAATGTGGACCAAACAGTCGCATGTGGCATTGTTGCTTGACTTCAACAGGCCAATCGGACTTTATCTGATCACCAGTCTATCCTACCTATTTATCATGGAAGCTTTGATTCATGTGTAGATTAAAGAAGCGGTGGCCATCTTCGAAAGGTTCAAAATAAGTTTGGATAAGAAATTATACAAAGGATGACCCTCCAGTACATTTTAAAGTTCCAAGTGTATACCATTCGGGCTCCGGTTCTCATTGGGCATCACAATAATAAGATTCCAGAGGAACCATCCGATCATATGAGGTTTGGTTCTTATGTTGTTTATCACATATCTGTATACTGTTGAAATGTACTAGATTCAAAGACCATTTGAAAAAACATGATATTGGCTTCATTACTTACTGAAAATTTGGCTATACAGGACACACCAATATGAATGTATAGAAAAGTTTACTGATGCTTTCTGAATCTTAAGAATAACTGCTAGAAGAAATGAATGCTTATCAGAAGGGGTGCGGAACAGTGTCAGGACATGTGGCACACATGCACTGATAAAAAAAATATAACCTGAGAGGATTATCACAACCATCAATCTTCAGAATTCTTTGGTCCTGGTGGTTTAGATTGCCTCATCCATTAAAGAGTGGATGATGGTTGGTACAATTCAGTACCAACTATAGACTCCGACAAATATTTAATTGATCATTTCAGCATTTTCTGGAAAATGACATCATTTGCCCATATGGTGTCCCATTTGAGATTGTAACACACAATGCTCTCAACTTTTGCAATAAAGGGATGACAGATCTCTGCCAAAAATTCAAGATACAGCATCATAACTTCACGCCATATAGGCCGCAAACCAATGGTGCAGTTGAAGTCACCAACAAAAACATGAAGAAAATTATAGAAAAGATGACAATCAATTACTCTGTCTGGCCTGAGATGCTCCCATATGCACTCATGGTCTGCAGAACGTCCATCTGAACCTTAATCGGTGCAACACCATTCTCTCTGGCTTATGATATGGAAGCGGTCCTCCCTATCGAAGTGAAAATTCCATCACTCCGAGTGTTAATGGAAGCTGAAATCTCATAAGCAGATGGGGCGTAGACTCGGTATGAACAGTTGAATCTAATAGAAGAGTGGTGACTGAAAACCATCAGCCATTCTCAAGCCTACCAGAGGCGCATGGCTAGTGCCTTTAACAAGAAAGTCAAGCCACAAAGCATCGAAAAGTTGGTGACCTGGTTCTCCGGAAAATGATGCCAAACTGCCCTGACCCAAGGGGCAAATTCACTCCCAACTATGAAGGCCCACACATAGTCCGAGAAAAATTCTCCAGCGATGCCCTTCGACTCGGACATATGGACGACGAAAGACCTCCCAGAGCCCATCAACATGGACAAAGTCAAATGATACTATGCTTAGGGTCTAGATCTGATAGGCGCTTTGCACTCGTAGATTCTCCGGGAAATGACGGGAGGCCATCCTTGGCACACTCCTCTTCCCTAGTAATGTAATCCATTTTTCAAATCAATGAAATTTGCCAGTTAGCCCCTTGAGCCTAACAGCATTTCTTTCATAAAACCTTTTTAGTGACACCCTTCCTTGCCCATTGCAGCATCTGCTTGAACTACGTCATGACCTGATCCTACAAAGGGTACGTAGGCAACCTGAAAATCAGGTGCGATCGCTAAAGAGATCCAGACATCTCCTAAATCATCCCTAAGTGGAGTCAAAACTTCTCCAGAGTTTCCCCGAAGAGTCAAACTTTCCCCAAACAAAGTCTAAACTCTCTCGACCTCCCTAACGGAGTCAAGTCTCAAGGGTATAAAAATTTCATTCAAAGGAAAACTCAAAATAGAAGTTGAAACAGTCTCAAAAGTCACAGACTCCCCACAGAGACAATTCCTCCAGACTCTCTCCCCGACTGAATCAACGTCTCCTAAAAATGTTTCCCTAAGCAGAGACAACCTCTCCTGGAAACTCTCCCCAACAGAGTCCATCACTCCCCAAAGTCAACCTCTATCAAAGAGAAGAATTCCCTAGTGGAGATCTGATCGGTGCTAATTTTGATACATTTATGCACCTCAAACTACATATGTTAGCCCTTTAGAGTCCTCTGCCGAAGTATGTTACAGTAATTGTTTGTCTTTGCCCATGACAGGAGTATGCGAGGAATACAAGGTAAAATCAGAGAAATAACAGAGAAAAAGCTTCAGAAAAAACTCTAGTTAGGAGAAGATCAGAAGAAAGAAAGAAGAAAACAAAAGAACTCAAGGATGATCGATCATAGGCTAAGTGATGATCGATCAAAGGACAAAAATAGTGACGATCGATCGCTAAGTCTAGATGATCGATTATCCACAAACCCGTAGCTAAAGAAGAAATTCCTGACAGGGACGATCGATCATCCCAGACTGACGATCGATCGTCAACGATGTTTTTCAGCCTCAGAATCCACATGCAAAAGAGAGAAGAACCCTTGGGGAAGTTTCTAAATAGAAGAATTGAACCCTAAAAGAGGGTTCTCTATAAAAGGGAAAGCTCTAAACTAAAAAGGGGTTCTGAATTTTGGAGTTTGGAAGCAAGGAAGGCTCTGGAGATCAACAAGGTTGGAAGATGGAGCATTCGAGTTCGTCGTGTTCTTCGTCAAAATTGGTGTTTCTGTCTCCTGCCATGAACTAATTCTTCTGTTTATAAGTAATCATATCCTGTCCTGTGTATTTTATTTATGTTCCTTTTTATATAAACTCTGATTGCATAAAGAGAGGGTTGTCTTCAACCAATTATTAAAGTTTATACTCAATTTCAATGTAGTTTATCCTTATCTTAGGCTCTCTTGTGTTGAAATTGAATTCATTCATATATCTTTCTGTGATTGAAAATATGAATTTTATGCAATGGGATTTATTGTCAATGAATTGAATTGTAGGATATTTTATTCCTAGGGAAGACGAGTGATGTCAGAACCCTAGCTTAGCGTGTTTCACTCATGCTGACCGCAGATAGGATATGCCTAGAATTCGATCTGTTGAATCATTCTAGTTTTTGATGAGTGAGACTTGTAGTCGATCTCATCCTTATTGTTTATGCTCGATGGACATAAATGGATACTTGTGGATGTGATTCTGAGGCTAGTGGTGGATTCAAACACCCTAGAAGTTTTCCCACCGATATATCACCAAAAGCTTTTAGTTTAATTAGGATTCATAAATTCTGTTAATTTAAATTCTACTCTTAGGTTAAATTCAATCAAATCACTCAATCTTGTTAACCAGTAACTTAGAATTAATCTCAAGAAAAAGACAACGAAACCAGCGCAGTCCTCTGTGGTTCGACACTCCATACTAGTCACTATTCTATGGAATTGTGGCTACTACGAGGTTTAATAAATTGATGATCAATTTTTGGTGCCATTGTCGGGGACTGCTAGAACAATTTAGTTGTTTTATTCAAGAGATTAAATCCGAGTATTTTTATCTGAACAGCCATAACTACATCCTTACTGATCCTCACTTGTTCTGTGTTGCATGTACCAAATTGCTTGAATTAAAAAAAAACTAGTGCTCTGCTAAAAATTTTAACAGGAAAGTTGTTGTTCTGCAAAAAAAAAGCCATCCAATTATTTAATTGCCGAAAGTACTGTAAGTATTCTCTCATCTAGACTGAATTATTTTGCAAATTGGTGTCTATCGAACTTAGAGTTTTTCTCTAGGGTGTAAGCATGGTAGACGATCTTGTAAACCAAAGTTAATGCCTATCAATTCAGAGTTAGAGTCTACCGCTAGGTTTCTCAAGGCTTCGGCCCGATTCTACTCCAACCTAGAGACTACTCATTTCTTTGCAATGGCAGAAGAACAAGATTCAAACAAATTCTCCAGGGAATATATTATTCCCTCCACTTAGCCCTCACCGTCTTGCATCCGACTGCCAGACACTATGGCAGTTCACTATGAGATTAAGCCCAATACAATCCAAATGTTTCCATCATACCATGGGCTTAACAATGAGGATCCTTACAAGCATCTAGATGAATTCAATGAAATTTACACCACCTTTAGGTTGCAAAATTTTTCTGATGATGCTCTTCGGTTGCGCCTCCCCCATTATCCTTGAAAGACAAAGTTAAGCATTGGCTTAACTGCTTAGAGGCCAACACCATCCATTCCTGGACTCAACTGCAACAAGAATTCTTAAAAAAATTCTTTCCCATTGGCAAAACAAATCAAATGCGATGAACCATCATGAGTTTTTCTCAAATTGATGGTGAGCTATTCCATGAGATATGGCAAAGATTCAAAGAGCATTTTCGTAAATGCCCTATCACCAAATCCCAAAATGGTAACTCGTCCAATCATTCTATGATGGACTGCCCAATACAACCGACAGATGGTTGATGCCTCTTTTGGGGGGACATTTATGACGAAGAGTGAGATTCAAACGTGGGAATTATTTGAAAATTTTAGTGAAAATTCTCAACACCATGCAGTCAATCTGAGAGACAACCCTCCATCCCCAATCCTAAGAGAGGCATCTATGAAGTTGGCACTTCTATCGATGTCTCATCCAAAGTGGACGAGTTGTCTCGCAAGGTAGACCAGCTCATGGCTTTAGGGCCATCTTCATATAGACCTCCTGCTCTTTCTCCGAATCCTAGTGAGGTATGTGCTCTATGTTCCCGTCTTGCCATTACATCCATGAGTGTCCTTACAACAACACCACTTGGAGTTTTTTGCATTCCGTGAGTAGGCCAGTTAGTGTTGGTCCCAAGCTGATGCTTTCTATGAGCAGCAGGCCCAGTGCACTTTTGATCTGAGCACTATGATGAGGGCGATGTATGAGGTGCAGTTCCCTCCTCCACCTCCCCAGTAGTTGATAGCTCTGGTTGTTGATATCTTTTTGTTGTGAGGGAGAGTCTCCCCCTGGCCTTGCTATTTCACTATGTTGTTGATCTCTTTTTGTGCTCTCTCTCTAAACATTGTTGCACTTTTCCATTGCTGATATCTTTTTGTTGTAAGGGAGACTCTCTCCCTGGCCTTGCTATTTGACTATGTTGTTGATCACTATTTGTGCTATCTCACTAATCATTCATGTTTCTATTGCTGGCGATCTATATCTGACTGTGTTACATGGGTGTTTTGTATGCTTCTTATGACCATTGTGTATTCTCTATTTGTGGATATCTCTATATGGTTGTGTTGACCTTTCTACTTTTTAGTCATGTGCAACTTTCTTTCTCTTTCACGACCCTAACCATGTGTACTTTGTATGCACGGAGAGTGTGACTAATTTGTGTGTGCTTGCTGTTTCCACTCATCCTTCTGCTGTTGCGTGTGGTTGGTTGCTTCCCCCAGGTAACATCGTTTCATCTCCCCCTCGGTTTTATTCTTCTCTTTTATTGAGGACAATGTAATGTTTAAGTTTGGGGTTGGGGATTAGTTCATTATATGTGCACTGATACAAAAGGGTAGAACATGCAAAAGTTTAAACTCTGAAAATAATTGATCTATTTGAAACCTGAACCAAACTGTGATACATATGATATAATCCAATCATTATTGACTGGCTTAATTTGAGAACACATGATCCCAAATAGATACAATTTATACCCCGAACTGAACTATGCATGCTAAAAACTTAGGAAATCAGAAGTCACTTTGAGAAATTGCACGAGCACTCTAGAACATTGTCTTGTGGGGTTTGAAACCAATTTAATCAATTCATGTTTTTGATACCTCTAAGAAGTCAGGTGACCAAAAAATTGAACACCACCCTTGGCTAAATTGAAAAATCTTTAATAGCACAAAGGACTACCTAACTAGGTTTACACTTAGTAACCGGGCCTCCTACCTCAGTAAGCAGAGAGTGTTCGCGTTAAACCGTGTGAACTCTGGAAAGGATAAAGAATCATAGAAAGTTGGACCTCCACTAATATTATTCAATCTTTGAATCGAACCCCCACCTAGTAACCGGGCCTCCTGCCTCAGTAAGCAGAGAGTGTTCACGTCAAATAGTGGAGGTTTGGAGTATCTCTGCTTGATGTCAAACTTTTCACAAAATTGATCCATAAGAGCATTCTTGAACGACTTTCCGTTATCTCTTACTATGTAACGGGGGACTCCGTAGTGGAAAACAATGTTGTTTTTGATGAAGTCCATGACCGTTTCGTTCTTAACTTTCTTAAGAGGAACTGCTTCTACCCATTTAGAGAAATAGTCTATTGCAGCCAAGACGTAGAGATATTGCTTAGATGACTTCGGGAGTGGTCCGACAACGTTAAGTCTCCAACTATCAAAAGGCCAAGATGCAACTGTGGGATGTAATGGTTCAGGCGGTTGGTGAAAGTCTCCATGGAGTTGGCATGCTTGACATCTTTTGGCATGCTCTAGTGAATCTTTCACCGTAGTTGGCTAGTAGTACCCCATTTTCTTTAGTCGGTCGTGGAGTTTCGGTTCAGATTGATGAGCACCACATACACCAGAGTGAGCTTCTTTTAAGGCTTCTCTAGCCTCATCATTTTCGAGGCATCTCATGAAGACTTCGTTGAAAGAACGTCGGTAAAGCTTGTTGTTGAAGTACAAGAACAGGAGCGCACGACACCGTATTTCAGTCTTGTGCTTCGGGTCATCTGGTAATTTTCCAAACTGGAGATAGTCAATGAGGGGTTGTTTCCATTCTTCAAATTCAACCTCCAACACTTCGATGGCATTTGCTGCTTGTATTTTAGTGTTGATGTTTGGTATTACCCACTGTCGACAAATAGGAACCATTATTACTTCTTTCTCGGGTAAAGTCAATGTTGCAGCGAGGTTGGCCAGAATGTTGGCTTGTTTGTTCTCATTCCTAGGTACATGTTTAATGGTAATGTCCTCGATCTGGTTCATGAGATGGGTAGCAGACATGTGATAGGGGATGAGATCTGGCTTGTGAACTTCATACTCCATCAAGAGTTGGTTTACAACAAGCTTCGAGTCACTATACACGTCGAGTTGATGAAGTTGCATATCGTGAGCTAGCTCTAGCCCAATGATGAGAGATTGGTACTCTGCCACATTGTTTAAACATCGTTCTGTAAATGTAAAGGCGAAAGGCAAGACTTCATTGTGTGGAGTAATGAAGACAACTCCCGCTCCCGCTGCATTTCTTCTAGCGGCACCATCAAAGAACATTCTCCATGTTAGTAAGATCTTGACATAGAATACGTCTTCATCAGGTAGATCTTCAGATAGTTCCCACTCTGCCGAAATTGGGTGATCTCCGAGAAAGTTAGCTAGTGCTTTTCCTTTTATTGCTTTTTGAGGAATATAGAAAATTTCAAATTCTGACAAAAGAAGAGCCCATTTAGCGAGTCTCCCCAAGAGAACTGGTCTCGCCATGATATACTTGATCGGATCGTCCCGAGAGATGAGTCGAATTGTATGTGACAACATGTAATGCCATAGCTTCTTTTTTACAAAGATGAGAGCTAGACACATCTTTTCGATGGGTGAGTAGTTTAACTTTGCCCCCATTAAAGTTCGACTTAAGTAGTAGAGCGCATTTTCCTTACCATCATGATTTTCTTGTGCGAGCAATACCCCTAATGACTGCTCTTGTGCGCTGATGTAGAGGATCAGCGATTTCTCCGGGATAGGTGCTGCTAAAATCGGTGGATTGAGAAGGTACTCTTTGATACTCTTTAGAGCATTCTTGTAAGCGTCATCCCAATGAAACATTGAATCTTTCTTCATCAGCTTGTTGAAGGGGTGACACCGTCCTGCTAGATTTAAGATGAACCTCCGGATATAAGCGAGACGACCTTAGAGACCTTTGAGCTCACAAATGTTCTTAGGCTGTGGCATATTCTAGATGGCATTGATCTTGGTTTGGTCAATCTCAATACTGCGATGTCGAACAATGAACCCAAGAAACTTGCCTAAAGTGACTCCGAATGCACATTTAAGTGGGTTCATTTTTAGTTGGTATCTCCAAAGCCTGTCAAAGACATCGGGAAGGTCATGGAGATGATCAATTCTACTTTTTGATTTCACTACCAAATCATCGACGTAACATTCAACCTTCTTGTGTAGCATGTTGTAGAGACCCTAATTTATTCTCTTAATGTTTGTGAACTTTATTAAATGCTATTGAATCATGTGTTTAATTCTTTTAATGTAGTTAAGCCTATAAATTTAATGCTAAATGTAGTGATTTTAAAACTCAAATAAAACGTTAAATTCAAGTCTTTTTTGAGGTTTAATTGCATGAAAAGAAAGAAAATCAAAAAGTAGCAAAAGAGTTTAAAAAAAAAAAAAATACCGCCGGCGATCGATCTTCCAAAATGCCGTTCGGCGGTGGACTTGTGCATTTTTCGACTTGTGGAGTCCCTAGGGCTCCCAACACTATAAATACCCCCTTATACTTGTGAGTTAAGGGTTTTTCTAAAACTTTTTAGACCTAAAAGAGAGTGAGAGAAGGGATTTTTGAGAGATCCAAGAGGAGGGATCAAAGGTTTTGCAAGGAAGAATGGTGAAAAAGCGTAAATCAACCCCATTCACAAACGCGTGATCGTAGGGAAGCGATCGTAAAGGTAAATATAACTTCCTTCCTTTCAATATAGTGAGTTTAATATAAAATTATGAAAGTGATAGATCTAAAGAAAGAACAAGCAAGATTAAGCATACATGTGATGTTTTTAAATTATGAGTTCATATGGAAAATATGTATTATGTTAGATAAAAGTGTTATAATCATGATCTTCTTATGGAAAATATGTATGATGATTTTGAGAATGCTTTAGACCATGATTTCCTCATAGAAATTATATATGATGTGTAGAGAGTTTAAATTTATGATTTCCTTGCGAAAGATATTGATGATGTTAAAGAGGTGCTTGTGATTTAATTATTATATCAACAAGGGGAAAGAGAATGATCTTGTGGTTTATTTTGTGATGGAGAATGGAGGAAGTAGTGAATGGTTAAATTTGATGGAGTGATTCTATGTTGCTTTGAAATTATAGTATGTTATAAACTAGGGTTTTGAGAGATTAATTTAATTAAAATTATGTATTGTAAATTGAGACATGATGAATTAAATTGTCCCTATTTTTGTTGTCAACAACTTGATAAACCCATATTTTATGTTGATCAATTATGAAAAATTCTGCATGTTTCAATTGTGAATGATTTAAAATTATCATTATATCACTGACACTTATTCACGAAATTGGACATGAACAAGTATGATAATGAGAATCAAGATGATAAGTATTATGCATGTATACAAGAACACAAGCATGATTATATGATTAATTTTTGCACGGATCGAGTACTCACAAGCCTAAAGCCAAGGCAAGACAAGCCGTATACACTGGGTAATGTGTAAACAAGCCGTATACACCGGTTAATGTGTAAACAAGCCGTACACACCGGATAATGTGTAAACATGCCGGATGCACCGGATAATGTGCAAACTGTGTGGTACCTCGGAAAGTAGAGTATATGTTAATCTCTACCCGATATATAGGGTAGAGTTATTTTAAGTTATTGCACTTGCATGTTGTTGAATACATTCACCAAACAAGAAATACAAGCAAGATAAACAAGAGAAACAAATACAAGTGAACACGTATAAGGATTGAAATTGATTTATGCTTCCGCACTCTGAACTGTTTATATGTTTACATGTCATGTTAAATTCCAAATGATGTTTTATATTAAATATTGTTATATTGATAGCTAGGAGGGTATATATACGCTGGGTAACTTGTTACTTAGCCGATGATTGTTGTTGTCGGCAGGTGCTGGATTTAACATTTGTGCCCCAGGACCTTGGGAAGAGGAAGAATACGAGAAAGAAGAGGAAGAGCCAACAGGTGAACATCCCGAGGGAGAATGGAATTTGGACCGTTGGCCATTTCCTGAAATTAGATTAGTAGTATTTTTTTTATTGGAAGTTGAAACATTGTAATAGACTTATGTTTTGATTTGATTGTTATCTGGGGATCATTAGAGATGATTCAGTTCATTTAGTTGACCTTTAGTATTTATTTCAGACATTAGACTTGATCAGTAATTATTTAAAGAAAAATTTTCAGGTTCACTTTTTTTGATGCCTTAATTGCTTTATGACAGGAAGTTATGGAAGTTAATGGTTAAGTCACGTGCTAAAGTCTCACTTCAATTTAGGTGGGATTTTGGGGCGTGACACATGTCATCGAAGATCTTTTGCATAGCGTGTTGGTAGGTGGCACAATGGCATTACTCTGTAACAGTAGATTCCCTTCGGTGTGTGAAATGCTGTGAACTCTTCGTCCTTTGGCATCATCCCGATTTGATTGTAGCCAGATGATCCATCCATGAAGGACAAGGCTTCATGCCCAATTGTCGCATCCACCATGAGCTCGGTGATTGGCAACGGGAAATCGTCTTTAGGGCATACATTGTTCAAGTCACAAAAGTCAACGCACACTCGAATTTGCCCATTCTTCTTCTTGACCAAGATGACGTTGGCAATCCAAGTTGGATACTTTACTTCTCGAATGAAGCCTGCTTCGATTAGCTTGTTAACTTCAGCTTCGATTTGTGGGACCAACTCAGGTCAATAATGTTAGCCTCAGGCTTACAACCATGAGTACCCCTAATAATTTTGATAATAACATAACATTGAAATGAAAATATTTGGTACTAATGAAACCATTTAAGAGTGTGAAATTTCAGATTACATAAGTTGATAGCACTCCAATCATGAAAAATGATGGAAATTATCCAAGAGGAAGTTCAACTCAATACAAGATGAAGATTCAAGAAGAGACCTTAGTCCAAGTGAAGACCATTGAAGACAAAATGCAAAATCACAAGACCCAAGTCAAGCCAAGATTATCTCTCATTTTTCTAAATGTATTATTCTGAGAATGTATAGGACTTATGTAAAAAGTCCTCAAAAGAAAGGTGAAGTGAATAAGCTCAAGAACCATAGATTGACCATAGGAGCCTAGGACATCCTTTGAAATCAACTTAAGGACCTAATGAATCATAAAAATATGATAAAAAGATAGCTAATTGACCTAGGAAATCAATCAAATCCCTTCGGTCATATCCTAGACTGAATTCAGAGTATTTACTCTGAAGTCGTCGATAAATTATCTGGGTAGATTGAATTCGGCGACGAAGTCATGACAGAATCTTAAAAAGTCTATTCTGTCTCATGAATTCGTCAACGAAATCTTTGGTTGGGTTAAGATTTGGCGACGAAGTCGTTTCAGTATTTTTTGAAATCCAATTCTGTCTTTTGAATTCGGCGACGAACTCAAGTGGGAACTCCACTTCGTTGACGAAATCATGTCTGAAATAGAAAATTTTATGTAACGGCTAGTTTGCAATGGACCTAAAAGCATTTAATGCTTCCCCAATAGCACTATTGGATAAAATGCTATAAAAGGAGTTCATTTATGAACATATAATAACTTTTGATCACTGCAATAACTCCTATTGATCCCTCATTCATTGCTATTGATTTTCACTCACTCTCACACTTAGAAAATCCCTAAAAAGTTTCTCTTGAGCTTATTCAAGTCTACTTTCTTTGAGAGACTTTATTAGAGTTTGTATTTCACTCTTATCCAGCTCATTTAAGGAGCCTTCTGTTCGGATTTTCAATCCAAAACCTATTTATTGAGAGTAGTCAAGAATCCAGGATTCTTGCACTGAAGTTGTTGCTTCAGTAATATCAAGAGAGGGTTGTACTCTTGAAAGGTTTTAGTTCGGCCTAAAGGAGAGCTTGAAAGGTGATATCTCGACCTGTAAAGAGAGATTGTAAGGGTTTGGACTCCACTTGTGAAGGAGCCTGTACGATTAAGGAATCATGGTGAATCCTCTAGCTGGAAGCTGAGGCGGGGAGTAGGCTGGTTTGCTGAACCTCGAGAACAAATCTTGAGTTTGCGCTCTTCTTCTCTCTTCTCTCTCTTTTAATATTCCATTGTTTTATCTTGTTGCATATTATACTCTATTCCGCTCTTTGAACTTGTAGTTCATACTTTTAATTTTTAAAAATCTGCCTTAGACCCTATTCACCCCCCCTTTAGGGTCATTACCTGGCCAACAATTGGTATCAGAGCCTAATACTCTAATAAGATCTAAACAATCTGAGTAATCGATTTTATTATGACAAACAATGTATTTGCAACAAGCCTAGGAGAAGGACAGTCCACCACTAGACCACCATTATTTAATGGAGAAAATTATAACTATTGGAAAACTAGGATAATGTATTACATTCAAGCTCTAGATTATGAGTGTTGGAGAGTAATAGTCAATGACCCTTATCTTCCCACAAAAACTGTGGATGATGTCAGAATTCCTAAGGTAGAGGAAGAATGGAATGAAGCTGACATTAAGCTCATTCAAATCAATGCTAAAGCTATTAGCAACCTCTACTGTGCTTTGAGTCCCCAAGAATTTAACAGAGTGTTTGGATGTGACTCTGCTAAAGAAATATGGGATAAACTGAAAGTCACCTATGAAGGGACTAATCAGGTTAAAGAAGAAAAGATTAGCATGTTTGTTCACAAGTATGAATTATTTAAAATGGAAAAAGAAGAATCTATCAGTGATATGTTCACTAGATTTACTAACATTTTAAATGGTCTTAAATCTCTGGGTAAAGTGTATTCTAATGCAGAAAATGTGAGAAAGATTTTAAGATCATTGCCCAAGGATTGGACTCCAAAAGTAACAGCAATCCAAGATGTCACGACCCAAAACCCACCCTAGGAGTTAGAGTGAATCATGGACGACTAAATCATGACTTGCTTGACAAACCACCTGCAAAACACCCACAGAGCATATACAATAGATGATAACAGCGGAAGCATAACTATAAGACACAGCGGAAGTCTAACAAACCTCTAAGTATATACACATGGTCCAAGTTTTAATACAAAGAAATCAAAACAAAGAAAGTGCGGACATGCCTGCCAAAATACATGGATATAATCACTCATGCTCACCCACAGCTAATCCACTTAGAATCTAACACCACCTACTGATAACCCTCTACGGGAGGTTCCTCCAAAGGCTCCTCGACGTACTCCTCCTCTACCCATGGACCAGGAGCACAAGCATCAAATGGAGCAGCAGCTCCCTCAGAACCTGCCGACATAAGAAGTATGGCTGAGCATAGAATACTCAGCGGGTACTAAATACTAACCAACAGTTATAGCAAGAGATAGCAATGCATACCCAGGAAACAATATAGATATATATGAATCAGGAACAGTAATATCATACAAAGAAATAAGGAAATTCATAATCATGCTTGCAGTTCATGAAAAGCCGATAAAATCCTTGAAAAACACCATGCACTTGACTTGACTTAAAATACCTTTCGCGTAATTGGGAACTTATTTACCGTGTCATGCTTGTCATGCTTGTATCATGAGTGCCATGTCGTGCTATGCGTGTCATGCGTGTATCATGCTTACTTATTCGGAATTTCAAACATGTTCACATGCCTAACTGCCGTTCATAGCCCGTCGCAACTAGTATCCTATATGCTGAATGATATGCCTAGTTGCCGTTCATAGTCTGTCGCAACTAGCATCCATGCAGAATATGTATGACTAGTTGCCGTTCATAGCCCGTCGCAACTAGCATCCATACGGAATGATATGCCTAGTTGCTGTTCATAGTCCGTCGCAACTAGTACCCTATATGCAGATGGGTATGCCTAGTTGCCGTTCATAGTCCGTCGCAACTAGCATCCATGCGTGTCATGTTATGCCATGAGTGTCATGAAATGCTATGCTATGCATGTCATGCGATGCTATGCCATGCCTGTAATGCGATGCCATACAAAAGTGAACTGAAACATATCGTAGGATATGCCCCACCTCTACATCTCGTCCTTGAAAACATCGGTAAATCACGTCGTTTCATGCCGTGCTCGTGTAATCGTGTACACACTTGCAATGGAAATTAAATATGACATTTTGGGGAATTCACAATACATTGCACATCACCATATATACAAGTAATAAATTTAACAATTTAGGAAAAGCGCGAAAACACACTACCATAACCCTATCAATTTCCATGAATGTTTAAGCATGCAATTTCTTTATTTATTATTCATTTCATTCATCTTGGCATTTCATCAAACATGGTGTGTTCATTATTCATTTACCCTACAACATGCTTTTCTAGATGGGTTTTACTCAAATCATGCATGTATGTTCATTATTTGAACAATGCCCTCCCCATTTTAATCTTCACAACACAACCATTGGCATCCAATCGCCCATTCCATCTCCATTCACTATTCACAACCATCCATCTCATTGCACATGTGTAAATAAAGGAAAATGAAGCGAAATAAAGGGAAAAGAGGAACTATAACTAGGAGGGTAGCAAGAAGTACCGACCTTGATCAAGTGAGGAAGAAATCCCCTTCCAAAAACGACCGTGAGTTGCTGCCCTAGCTTGAGGAGATGCTCCTCACAAGCTTGTGCCTTGATCTTGAAGAAAAATGGGCTTGAGTTGAGTGTGGGTTCACAAACCCCTTGATTTCTCTCCAAAATGGAAACCCTAGGTTTAGGAATCGCCTTCTCCTCTCTTCTTATCTCCCAATCTCTCTAAGTATCGAAATGAAGCCCTAAAGGCTCGGGTTAAATTCTTAAGGTAAGAGTGAACCGACCAAAAGACCATAATACCCTTCCTAAAATTTCTGCAAAAACGCGAGTACCGAGCGATCGGTGTTAATGACCGATCGATCGGTTGCCTACCGATCGATCGGTTTCATAACCGAGCGATCGGTTAAAATTTCACTCTCTGGAAAATTTCCCCATACAAAAATCTTGACCAATCGATAGCCTCCGAGTGATCGGTTTTGGACCGATCGATCGCTCCATGGACCGAGCGATCGGTGGTCTGCAGGTCCAAACTGTTTTGGCCATAACTTTTGACTCGTTCGTCCGATTTTGACGATTCAACTTGCGTTGGGTTCGTACTTCGAAAACGAACATTTCTAATGTTTCAGAATTTCCAATTTCTTCCTTATTTATTAATTATACCTCTTTAAGGCAAAATGGCAATGAAAGTGTCATGCATTAAATGTGAAAAAGTCCGGGGCTCTACACAAGAAGCTAAGGACCTCACCAAACTGCCTATGGATGAGCTGCTGGGATCTCTTATGACTCATGAAGTCATAATGAATGATCAAATGCCTAATGAACCTAGAACCAAGAAAGGGTTGACTCTCAAGTCTACTCAAGTTGAAATCAGTGATGAGGAAACCAGTAGTGATGATGAAGATATAGCCTTGATGGCAAGAAGGTTCAAAAGGTTCCTCAAGCATAAGAAGAACTTCAAAAAGAGACCATACAAAAAGGAGTTCTCAAAAGAAGTGAACAAAGCTGAATCTAGCAAGAAGGAACCTCTCACCTATTATGAATGTAAGAAGCCAGGCCACATAAGGATTGACTGCCCTCAACTCAACAAAAGCCAAAAGTACAAGAAAAAGGTTATGATGACAACTTGGGATGACTCAGAGGGAAGCAAGTCAGAAGATTCAAGTGATGAAGAAGTAGCAAATCTATGCCTCATGGCAAATGAGGATGAGGTAACTTCTTCCCCAAATGATTCTCTCTCATATGATGAAATAAGAGAAGCATTTGATGAACTTTATACTGAATTTGGTAGAATAGCTAAAGTAAACAAATCCTTTAAAAAGGAAATCCACACTCTCTCACAATCATGTGAAACTCTACAATAAGAGAAGAGTATGTTAGCCATTGAGAATGAGAAATTGAGTAAGAAATTAAATGATATTGAAAATGTTCCTCATTACTCACCATGTGAATGTGATAAGGTAAAAGATAAAGTCAAGGACTTGACTAATACTGTCCTCACATTCACAAATGGTCAAAAGAACCTAGAAAGACTTTTAGGACAGCAAAGATGTGTTTTTAACAAGGCTGGACTTGGTTATAATACTTTTTCAAAACAAAAAGATTATTAAAACTTCTTTACAAAACTAAGTAGTCACCAAACTCTACCATCTACCTCATTTTATAATGGTAAAATAATTAGAAAAGTTTGGGTTCCAAAAGGAACATCTTCTATTTCAAAAACTAACCATAAAGGACCAAGAATGATATGGGTTCCCAAGGGAACTAATCCTCCCAAACCACAACCCAGATCACTTTGGGTACCATCCAAAACTGTTAGGGTATCGGGGGGAAAGTATCTTGGAATTACTTGAATTGGATGTTTAAGTATGCTTCAAATCAAGAACTTCCAAGACAACATGGTTCTTAGACAGTGGATGCTCAAGGCATATGACCGGGAACAAGGAACTATTTGCATCAATCACTCCAAATGATGGCGGTTATGTGACATTTGGAGACAATACCAAAGGGAAGATCATCGGCATAGGTAACATTGGTAAGAATAAATCTGTCTTTATAGAGAATGTACTACTCGTTGATGTCTTAAGCATAATCTTATAAGTATTAGTCAACTTTGTGATAAGGGAATGAATGTTTCATTTAAGTCAAATATCTGCATAATTAAGGATAAAGATAATCTAAATACTTTGTTTGTAGCACATAGGAATGAAAATGTTTATACCTTAAATTTTGATGAACTTAAATCTCAAAACATGATATGTTTTTCTGCTATAGATAAAGTAAGTTGGCTATGGCATAGGAGACTAGGACATGCTAGTATGGATCTTTTGTCTAAACTCTCTAAAAATGAATTAGTTAAAGGATTACCTAAAACTAAATTTATCAAAGATAAAATCTGTGATGCTTGTCAACTTGGAAAACAAATAAAATCTTCATTTCAAACCAAGAAAATGATTTCTACCACTAGGCCCTTAGAACTTTTGCTTATGGATCTTTTTGATCCAAATGAAGTAGCTAGCCTAGCTGAAAAAACTTATGCTTTTGTTATAGTGGATGATTTTTTAAGATACTCATGGATACTATTTATTTCTCATAAAAATGAAGCACCTTCTCTATTCAAAAAGTTTTGTAAGAGAGTTCAAAATGAAAAAAGTTATTCTATTAACAACATAAGAAGTGATAGAGGAGGAGAATTTAAAAATAAAGAACTTGAATTATTTTGTGATGAAAATGGTTTTAATCATAATTTTTCAGCTCCTAGAACTCCACAACAAAATGGTGTAGTAGAAAGAAAGAATAGATCTCTTCAAGAAATGGCTAGAACAATGCTTAATGAAAATAAGTTACCAAATTATTTTTGGGCTGAAGCCATTAACACTTCATGCTATGTAATTAATAGAGTTTTTATAAGAAACAAATTAAATAAAACTCCCTATGAGCTATGGAATGGAAGAATCCCTAATATAAGTTATTTTAAGGTGTTTAGATGTAAATGCTTCATACTTAATGATAAACAACATCTTAAGAAATTTGATGCTAAATCTGTGGAAGGAATCTTCTTAGGATACTCTACTAATAGCAAAATTTATAGAGTGTTTAATAAGAAATCATTAATTGTTGAAGAATCAATTCACGTAGTTTTTGATGAATCAAATCCTTTTAACAAAATCAATACTGATATGGATGATGAAATTGATAATCTTCTAAAAGCAATATCTAATTTAGAACTCAACAAAGAAAATAAAAATGATCAAGAAAAAGAAAAATCAAGTAACAACTCCATTGAAATAGATAATGAAGAAGAAATTGAAAATGAAGAATCCTATCAACTTCCTAAAGCTTGAAAATTAATAAAAGATCACCCTAAGGATCTAATACTTGGTAATATGGAACAAAGGGTTAAAACAAGAAGAAATCTAATGAACCTTGCTTTCCTAAGTCAAATTGAACCTAGAAATGCCTTAGAAGCTATTTAAGATGAATCATAGGGCATTGCTATGTAAGAAGAGTTAAATTAATTTGATAGAAATCAAGTTTGGGATCTAGTACCTAGACCAAATGACAAATCTATTATTGGAATAAAATGGGTATTTAGAAATAAAAAGGATCAAAATAGGAATGTAGTTAAAAACAAAGCAAGATTAGTAGCTCAAGGTTATAACCAAGAAGAGGGGATAGATTATGATGAAACATTTGCCCTGGTTGCTAGACTAGAAGCTATAAGAATGTTACTTGCATTTGCTAGTCATAAAGAATTTAAACTATATCAAATAGATGTAAAAAGTGCATTTCTAAATGGGTACATCAATGAGGAAGTTTATGTAAATCAACCTCCTTGTTTTAAAAATCATAAATTTCCTAATCATGTATTTAAGCTAACTAAAGCCTTATATGGATTAAAGCAAGCTCCAAGAGCTTGATATGATAGGCTAAGTAGCTTCTTAATTGAAAACGGATTCACAAGAGGTAAAATTGACACAACTTTATTCATAATGATCAAAAACGATGATATGCTAATAATTCAAATCTATGTAGATGACATCATATTTGGATCAACAAATGAATCTCTCTATAGAATGTTTGCTAAAATAATGCAAAAAGAATTTGAAATGAGTATGATGGGTGAATTAACATTTTTCTTAGGACTTCAAATCAAACAAACCAAATAAGGAACTTTCGTTAACCAAGTTAAATATACTAAAGAACTACTTAAAAAGTTTGGAATGGAAAACTCTAAAATAATGGATACCCCTATGAGTCCATCAACCAAACTTGATAAGGATGAAAAAGGAAAAAGTATTGATGAAAAACTCTATAGAGGCATGATTGGAAGCCTTTTGTATCTCACTGCAAGTAGACCTGACATTATGTTTAGTGTCTGCATTTGTGCAAAATTCTAATCCTGTCCAAAAGAATCTCACTTAACTGCTGTAAAAAGAATCTTTAGATACTTACTTGGAACAATTGATTTAGGCTTATGGTATCCAAAAGTCACAAACTTAGATCTAGTAAGCTATTCAGATGCAGAATTTGCTGGATGCAAAGTAGATAGAAAAAGCACTAGTGGAACTTGTCACTTTTTAGGACATTCTCTTGTTTCATGGTTTAGTAAGAAACAAAATTTAGTAGCCTTATCCACAGCTGAGGCTGAGTACATGGCAGCTGAACTTTGTTGCGCTCAAACTCTCTACATGAAACAACAGCTAGAAGATTTTAAGCTTATCTATACTAAAATTCCTATTAAGTGTGATAACACAAGTGCTATTTGTATGACTAAGAATCCTATTCAACACTCAAGGACTAAACACATAGAAATAAGATATCACTTTATTAGAGATCATGTGCAAAATGGAAATGTTATCTTGGAATTTGTTGATACTATTAATCAGCTTGCTGATATCTTTACCAAACCTCTACAATCTGACAGGTTCAGTGCTTTGAGAAGAGAATTGGGTATGACTAGTCTAAATGATCTAACTTAATCAAGATCAAAAGTAATCAAAAATTGAAATCTTTGATTTGATCTGCCTATAACTTGCTTGATTGTTTAATAGATTGATTTGAATACGTTATGATAATTTTTGATGTCTTGATGAATCTTTGACTTAAAGGAAAACAGGTAGAAAACTAAAGAGAAATAAATTCTTCATATTCAGAACTGAATTCGGCGACGAATTCAATCTAGAATATGATTTCGGCGACGAATCTTTGGGAAATATAGAAAACAGAATGTTTTCTGTACCCATTTTGGCGATGAACCTGGATAAGTCATCCCTTTTGTCGACGAGGTCAATCGAAATTAAAAACATTAGGGCTCCTAACTCAATTTCGGCGATGAATTCAGGGATGAAACCCATTTCGGCAATGAATTGAGTTGTGTGTATAAATAGTAACCTCCTAAATCCAAACTTTTTCAAACCTAATCCTTCCCTCCAAAGTCCCTATTCCATTGCTCGAACACCCTTCTTTGTTCAAAAATCTAGCAAATCTTTCCAAATCTCTCAGAAAATGCCTCCTAGAATGAAGAATGCATCTGTGGAGCCACCAAAGAAGAAATCATGAACCGACAAAGGAAAAGAACCGGCCTCAAGTTCAACTCCAGTCATAGTAAAGTTCAAGGAAGCAAAGTTCGAGAAATTATTCAAAGAAAAATTCTTATCTCGTTCCCTTCTGTACAGTAAAGTCATTAATTTCATTAGTTTTGATGCCTATGGACTCGAGAACCCATAAAAACTCTCTTTTCTGCCCTAAAATGGGATAAATTTCTTGAATCTAATGAACCCATGTTTCCTGAGTTAGTCAAAATCTTTTACACTCACTTCCATTTCAATCAATCCGAATCTCTTATTACCTCATTTGTCTTAGGTAAAAACATTTCTTTTCATTTAAATCAATTGCACTCAATTTTAAAAATCCCTCAGTGTACCCTTCAAACTTTTGTGAATGGTCAGTGGACCAGTCATGAAGGATTTGATGTGGTTGAAGCACTGAAAATGATGTGCATAAACCAAGATTTCACTTCTCTTTTTCAACCTAAGGTTAAAGATCTTACCCTCACTGCTAGACTGATTCACCACATAATCACTTATAACCTAGTTCCCAGGGCTGGTGGTAGGGAGTATCTCACCTACTTCGATGTATTCCTTATGTGGTGCATCCTTACCTCCACACCCATTGATCTCTCCTACATCATTGTCCATTGTATGGATGATGCATTTAAGAGAAAATCAGGGTGTCTCCCTTTTGGTCAGGCTTTGACTAAAATCTTTAAACACTTCAATGTTCCTTTAGCCTCTCAAATAGATATTGTCACCCCTGATGATTCCTCCATTTATAGCAAAGCAACCATTCAAAGAATGGGCTATATCTGGAATGACTCCTAGAAGGTTTGGACTCCCAAACCCTCTGCTTCTCAATCCTCCTCCCTTCCTTCCAGTACTCCAGCTCCTATTCATACTCCATCTATACCTTTTTCTGCTCCCTCTTCATTTATTCCTTCCTCTTCATCAGCACCCACAGCAGAACTTCAGGCTGAGCAGCAGCAAGCATTAGTGCCAGAGGAGGAACCCCAGGCTGAGCAGCAGCCAGTACCAGAAGAGGATCCTGCAGATGAGCTTCAGGGTGAGCAGCACCCCAGAGATGAGTTGCCTGACTGGTCTGATTTCGTGGATGCCGGAGAGATTCTCGAGAGTTCTCATAGACAGGTGTCTCCTCATTTTGAGGACCCTGGTCAGTTCTATAAGGTGCCTAGCAGGCCAGCAGCTTCAGATGAGCAGCTGAACATCATGGTAGGGTAGATTGCCTCCATGTCTTCCAGCTTGGAGCAGTTTCAGTTGGAAATGAGGATGAGCTAGCAGGCTTTTCAAGAGGAAATTAGAGCATCCCTGATCTCCTTCATGACAGAGTCAAGGGAAAAGCTTACAGCCATTCAAATCGAATCTAGAGAAAATCTTCAGAATCTCCATTCCTCTACTCTCTCCCGGTTTGCAGCTCTTGAGTCTGAGATGAGCAAAATCCCCAAGGCAGTCCAGTCTTCTTTTGCCACGGTGCATAATGATCTTAGAGAGTGTGCCAATGCCACCTACTCTGTCTTAGGGACAGTTAATATGGATACCTCAGTCACCAAAGATAGAGTTGACTCTGTGTCTTCATTTCTTCATAGATTGGGGGCAGAACAATCCGAAGAAAGTATCCGAATGGAGAAGTTCACAAAGAAAATCCAAGGAATTGTAGAATCATCAGCTCTTCAGTTGAAGACTCAAGGCAAGCTTCTTTTGGATATGGCAGAGCATGACTCCATAGCTGCCTCAATTACCTTGCGGGCCACTGATGAGTTGAAGAAAATGAATCATTTTCTGGTGAGTCTGGCTAGTGGGGCCACTCCTTCTCAGCCTCCCTCTTCTTCCAAAGGCAAGAGACCAATGAAGGTAACCCCCTCCAACAGGGGTCAAGCTACTGATTCCCCTATCATCTCCCTTCCTTCCAACTCAGATTCCACCTCCTCTTTCTCAGACTCCCATGATGACTCCGATCTAGCTGAGCCATCAGAAGATGTCCTCTCAAAGGTTGCAGACCTCATCAAAAAGCAGAAAGCAGATGGGCTATAATTTTTTTATTTTTTTTGATGTTGACATAGGGTGAGAAATATGAAATGTAATGAAAATTTAAATTTGATGATTGATGATTGATAAATGAAATGACATTTGAACCATTTGAATTATGATGTGTTTTTTGCATCTTTGGCAGTACACAGATAATATGTCTTTCGCTTATGCAATTCTATTCTTATCTGGATCTAATATGTTGTGAAGAGAAATTAAAATTGAAACTTATCTTTGTGGAATTTTTCTTGGTACATAACTAGGGTGATATATCCTTTAACTCATCA
Source organism: Tetracentron sinense (assembly GCA_015143295.1). Taxonomy (NCBI): domain Eukaryota; kingdom Viridiplantae; phylum Streptophyta; class Magnoliopsida; order Trochodendrales; family Trochodendraceae; genus Tetracentron; species Tetracentron sinense. The sequence continues at coordinate 2,719,271 of CM026567.1, read as the reverse complement.
TAAATATGCATCTAAATTATAACTGTGATTATTTTTACAAATGCATATGCGTAGGGGGAGCTTACCTCAAAGTTTTTATGAAAAACATGTCGTGAGGGGGAGCTCAACCCAATTTCATTACATTGTTATGTCATCATCAAAAAGGGGGAGATTGTTAGCCTCAGGGTTACAACCATGACTACCCCTAATAATTTTGTTAATAACATAACAATGAAATGAAAATATTTGGTACTAATGAAACCTTTTTAAGAGCGTGAACATTTCAGATTACATAAGTTGATAGCACTCCAATCATGAAAAAGGATGGAAATTATCCAAGAGGAAGTTCAACTCAATACAAGATGAAGATTCAAGAAGAGACCTTAGTCCAAGTCAAGACCATTGAAGACAAAATGCAAAATCACAAGACCCAAGTGAAGCCAAGATCATCTCTCATTTTTCTAAATGTATTATTCTGAGAATGTATAGGACTTATGTAAAAAGTCCTCAAACGAAAGGTGAAGTGAATAAGCTCAAGAACCATAGATTGACCATAGGAGCCTAGGACATCCTTTGAAATCAATTTAAGGCCCTAATGAATCATAAAAATATGATAAAAAGATAGCTAATTGACCTAGAAAATCAATCAAATCCCTTCGGTCTGATCCTAGACTGAATTCAGAGTATTTACTCTAAATTCGTCGATGAATTATCTGGGTAAATTGAATTCGGCGACGAAGTCATGACAGAATTTTAAAAAGTCTATTCTGTCTCATGAATTCGTCGACGAAATCTCTGGTTGGGTTAAGATTCGGCGACGAAGTTGTTTCAGAATTTTTTTAAATCCAATTCTGTCTTTTGAATTCGGCGACGAACTCAAGTGGGAACTCCACTTCGTCGACGAAATCATGTCTGAAACAGAAAATTTTCTGTAATGGCTAGTTTGCAACAGACCTAAAAGCATTTAATGCTTCCCCAACGGCACTATTGGATAAAATGCTACAAAAGGAGTTCATTTATGAACATATAATAACTCTTGATCACTGCAATAACTCCTATTGATCCCTCATTCATTGCTATTGATTTTCACTCACTCTCACACTTAGAAAATCCCCAAAATGTTTCTCTTGAGCTCATTCAAGTCTACTTTCTTTGAGAGACTTTATTAGAGTTTGTATTTCACTCTTATCCAGCTCATTTAAGGAGTCTTCTGTTCGGATTTTCAATCCAAAACCTATTTATTGAGAGTAGTCAAGAATCCAGGATTCTTGCACTGAAGTTGTTGCTTTAGTAATATCAAGAGAGGGTTGTACTCTTGAAAGGTTTCATCTCGGCCTAAAGGAGAGCTTGAAAGGTGATATCTCGACCTGTAAAGAGAGATTGTAAGGGTTTGGACTCCACCTGTGAAGGAGCCTGTACGATTAAGGAATCGTGGTGAATCCTCTAGTTGGAAGCTGAGGCAGGGAGTAGGCTGGTTTGCTGAACCTCGAGAACAAATCTTGAGTTTGCACTCTTCTTATCTCTTCTCTCTCTTTTAATATTCCATTGTTTTATCTTGTTGCATATTATACTCTATTCCGCTCTTTGAACTTGTAGTGCATACTTTTAATTTTTAAAAATCTGCCTTAGACCCTATTCACCCCCCTTTAGGGTCATTACCTGGCCAACAGATAACGGCGTTGTAATTGTTTAATGGGGCGAACACCATGTTTGCCAACAAGGTGGTAAATCACCACTTTAGGGTCGAGCCCGGGCATCTACTTTTAAGTTTAGGCAAACATGTCCTTGTACTCTTGCAGCAACTTGAAGTATTCATCTTCTTTCTCTAAACTTAGAAGTGCACTGACAAAGGTGGGGCGTGGATCTTCTTCTGTACCAAGGTTTAATTGTTTCAGTTCATCCACGGTAGCTTGCCCTCCTTCAAAGGAAGGATGAGCGATTTATACTTCATCATCTAAGTAAGATGACTCTTCTTCTGGAGGTTCTTAAATAGTAATGTGGTTGATTGTGACATTATCTTTTACTTCATGTGCTTCTTTTCTCCGTTTAGTGAAGATGATGGTACGTTGCTTTATTATCAAAGTATCTTCAGCTGCCACTTCAAGAATTGTTCGTCGTTTCATTTGGGACGGGATGATACTTTTTGGTTCATTGACATGTTTACGACTAACGTCCTTCTTTCCTTGCCTACGTCGCTTTCGAGTCTTCTTCTAAGGAGTAGACTTATCGATTTGTTCTCGTGAGGCCAAGCAAGTAAGTGCTGATTTACGTTGTTGAGAAGCTTGCAGATTCAAAGTCGTGTTGTCTCTTGCTCCTAATCGTTCAAATACTGAAGTGTTCTGTTGGCTGATGCGATCTAAGACAGAACCACGACGTGAAGTAGTATCTTTAGACTCATCATTAACTTGAATTGTCATGTGTTGAGTAGATGCCGTATTCTTTCATGAGATCTTAATCGGCACATTTGGTGTAGATCTAACTCTAGAATGACTAACAAAAACTTTTTCTCCACCTCTAACAAGTTTAGCTTGTGTTTATGTTAGGCCGTGAATTTGTACAAGAGGAAGAATTTTTCCCAAACGTATAGGCTCGCCTTTCCTATACCCAGATTTTTGAAGAGTTTTGCCGTCTTAGGTCCATACCATTTGTCAAAACTTGCTTGAGTTGAATTATTTTCAATTTCACCAAGAGTTGATGAAAATACCAAAAATGTGACGATTCAGTGGGTTTGTGATTTTTGACTTGATTAGTGGCACCGCTGGAAGAACCAATCCATCTCGCAAGGTGTCTAAGTCGGATTTGGAGGGAGTAGGCTTGGTGAGAGCGAGCTTTGTCCCCTCTGGCATTGCTTCAAAAGGAGGTTATCCTGGCTTTCGATGCGATTATGGAATGTATCGTAATACTGGGATTGGCTTGGGGACGGTTTCAGAAGCTGGTGTTGACTTGCTCGTTTCTCCTTACTTTGAAACTGATTTAACCTTCACTTCCTTCTTTTGGTACTTGGTAGATGGAGGGAGCTCTGCTTGGGAGGTGAAGACCTCTTTTCCTTTGTCAGCGAGAGACTTGTTGGAATATGGCACCGAAATTGAAAATGCTTCCAGAAGGGTATCTCACTCAGTGTAAAACTTTGCATCGATGAAGTATGTTTTAGCTTTCGTAAATGGCTAGTCTTCGACAACAACTCGCTTTTGTGCACCGTCCTGGTAGTACTTGAAGCATTGGTGCAACTTGGATGGTACCACTCCTATCTCGTGCAGCCATGGGCATCCGGGGAGTAAGTGGTATGAAGTCTTGCAGTCGATAACATAAAAGAGTGTTGTTGACTCTAAGTCTCCAATTGTGAGTTTCAAGCGGATCATACCGATGGCCCTTAGCCCCCCTTGGTTGAAGCCTTGGATCACCAATTTGCTTTGAGCTAGTTGTTTTGTAGAGATGCCAATTTGATGCATTATTCTAATCAGTATGATGTTGAAACCAGACCCACAGTCGAGGAGGATCTGCTGAACTTTTTGTTTATTCACATAGCTCGTGACATACAGTGGTCTATTGTGAGGACGGGAGCCAATTTGTAATTCATCGTCAGTGAAGCTGATGGTTGACATGCATGAGGCATATGCCCCTAGATTTTTTTGAGTCATGGTCTTTCCTTTGTACTTTTCAGGATTGGACAAAACAGAAGCTAAAGTTACTCGAGTTTTCTCCAACAATTGAAGGGCTTCAAGGAGGCTCAAATGAACCGTTGACACTTCAACGTCAAAAATGTCATCTTCTCCTCTACTGAAATGCTCTTCATCATGACTTGTAGATGAGTGATTTTTAGGTACATCATTGACTTATTATTTAGACGAGTCTGCTTCGACCTGGTAGCATGCAACAGTGTAAGTCGGTTCTTTTTGTTGCTCTCGGAGGAACCACCTTGGTATGAAGTCACCAAAAGTGATTGACATAGGAGGAGGTTGTTGGAAGAACTCCTCAGGATCGGCAAGAGGCACTTTGAATGCTTTCTTCTTCTTCTTCGACCGAACTACCGGTCGAGTTTTTCTTTTAGTCCACTTCGATCTTTGGGGAAGTGGAGAAGGTGACTGTTGCACGCGTCGCCGCCGACGTGTAACCAGTGTCCAACCATCGTTGTGAACGAAGTTGGAGTTCTCAACTGACTCGAATTCAATTCCAGTAGGAGAACATTGTTGGTGACATAGTTGAGGCAAAGAGGTTTGTTCCTAATTTCGCCTCGGGTTCTGTGGTGACACCGAGGCCTTTGTTGCTTGAAGCGGAAGCGACGGCATAGATAGTGGACTTTTCATCAAAACAGGATTGAATGATCCAAAGACAACACTCGTCATATTTGAGGAAGCTACGTCGGTGACTAAGCCAAGATCAATCTTTCCTTGACGAGCTAGGTCCATTATCTTTTTTTTGAGAACGAAGCATTTTTCAATCAGATGACTGATCACTTGGTGGAACCGACAATACCTTGGATCTTCATCATGCCCTGCTTCTTCTGGAAGTTTAGAGGGTGGAAAGTCAATCAACTTTAAATTTAATAGTTGATCAAGCATGCCGGAGACCTCAGAGTCTGGAAATGGGTATTCCTTTGCTTCGAGATCCTTCAAGGTCAATCTGGCTTTCCCTCTTTCTTGAGAGGTGTATGTATTGGACGACTCCTGCTTTTGTTAGCCAAAAATTTTAGCCACCTTGTTGGTAGTGGTGATGGCCATGGACTCCTTAGTTTCGGAGGGTCTCAATGTAGTCGATGGCCTTTTCTCGTACTTATGAGAATCACTTGATCATGGATCCTCATGTGCAGCAATGCTAAGCTCCATGTCATGGGCCCGCGTAGTCAATTCTTTGAAGGAGCGAGGCTTAATTCCTTTGAGGATGCAGAGAAGCCCCCAATGCACTCCTTGAATACACATCTCGATGGCAGAAGATTCAGAAAGCCGATCCCTACAGTTAAGTGCAAGGTTCCTCCACCGATTAATGTAGTCAACAACCGGTTCGTCCTTCCTTTGCTTGACAGTGGTAGGCTCCACCATGTTCACCGTCCTTCAAGTGCTATAGAAATGGTTAAGGAACTCCCGCACCAATTGATCCCAACTATCAATGGAACCGGACTCAAGGTCGGTATACCAATCGAATGCATTTCCATTGAGAGAACGCACAAACTGCTTGATCATGAAATCACTATATGTGCCGGCATTGTTGCAAGTTTCAACAAAGTGAGCGACATGTTGCTTTGGGTTACCCTTACTATTGAACTGTTGAAACTTTGGTGGTTGATATCCTATCGGAAAGCGCATCTGTTCAATGCATTGTGTGTATGGCTTGGCGTAAGCCAATGAAGAGTGTGGTATACCACCATATTGGGAGCGGATGGTGTCAGTGATCATTGCCTGCAGTTGTCGAACAGAGAGAGAGAAAACTGATGTTTGATGAGTATCTCGACCTGGATCTGGTGAGCCGGATGTATTTTGGTTTTGTTCCTCCGTGTCACGGGGTCTTCGAAGAGTAAATCCCATATTTTGTTCCTCTGCGCCGCGAGGTACTCGGAGATGGAACCCAGGGGGATTTGTTGGCCCTTGATTAGATTCATCCACTTGATTGTTCTTTTCCAAGCAACTAACAAGGCCCACGATTTGAACATCTTTGTCCTCGATTGCCTTTGTCAACTTGCAATGGCTCAAGCTACCTATGTTCCAGAAGGGTCAAGTTGTTCATCAACTGAAGTCGCCTCCATCATCATTGCCGGTCAGAAAGAAGTATGTATTGTAAAGCTAGGATAGATTTGATTTCGCGACCTATCAAAGCCTTGTTGTTGAGATGGGGAGGTCACAGAATAAGATCCGGAGGTCGATCCGGTACTAGACTGCGCTTCGGAAGGACTACCAGAGGATATAGCCACTAGCATCCTAGCTCACGCAAACTCATTCTTTTGCACTGTTTTGTTGACGTGTGCTTTGCGCTGTTGAGAAAGGCCCTCAACCAGATGAGAGGTACCAAAAAATGTCATATGATGAGTCGCTTGCAAATCATCACCGACAGTTTGTGCAGATCTAGATTCAGAAGAGGTTGTGTTCCTCTTTCCTTAAATGGCATTGATTGAAGCAATAGCGGTATTCTTGATGTTGTCGGGCCAACCCATGTGGTGGGTTTTTCTCTTTAGAAGACTTGCTTTAGCTTTGGCTTGATTCTTCTTTAGAGAGCATTGAGTCCCTTCTTTGATCTTTTCTTCTTTTCTTGAATCCTTGTCTCTTGTTTGATTTCTCTCTTGAGATCTTGTTTTGATTGTCTATCAATGATCCCCCTTTCCTTTGCTTGAGAGTCTTATTTATAGACTCTTGATGGAGATCCTATGGGTCCCACTCATTTTAGTGGTTTTAAACCCATAAAGGCTTTGATGTTGTCGGGCTGACCCATGTGGTGGGTTTGTGGTTTCTTTATGGATAGACTCATTTTGGTGAGTGTAAGGCTAGTTTTAACTTTGATTTTGGATTTGTGGGATTTCTCCTTCGTACCCAAAACCCGGGCCATCGAAGGCCCATTTGAACTTGATCTTGGATTTTGGGCTTTCTTCTTCGTGCTCAAATTCAAGCCGCGAGAGGCCCATTTCCTGCAATTGGTTCAAATTTAATTATATTGAACCCTTTTCATGGTCTTAGGGACTATTTTCCAACTTTATGGCCTATAGGGCCTTTTTTTTTTTATAAAGTTAACAATTTTTAGGGTTCTACATGGATCATTTCCATACTTCATAACCGAATTGGTATTTAGGTGACAACATGTTCATATTCTAGTCTAAATCACCCCTAATTAATACTGGGAAGGAGGTTTTGACTTCATTTCCTCTCCAAAGAGAGGTTAAAGTACATGAAATTAAATTCATTTCCCCCCCTTTTTTTTTGAGATTTGTGTGATTTTAATTTTTCTATCACATTTTCTTTAATAGGGCCCTAAAAGCTATATAACAAGTATTCATGTATGATATTAATAAGAACAATCATACCAATCCAAATCAGATCAGAGAAACTTTACTCAGTTTTCCTACTAAGTAAAAAACACAATCTAAAGAGGTCTGATATTATCAACTCCACTCAGTTATCCTACTAGTAAAAAACACTATCTAAAGATGTCTGATATTAACAACTCCAATTAGTTATCCTACTAGTAAAAAACACAATCTAAAGAAGTCTGATATTAACAACTCCACCAATAGTAACTCGCATAAATGGAAGGCAGCCGGCTCACCCAAATGTATGCAAAGGTTGCAATCAAGAAATATCACCGAATCTCCAGGCTGGATTAGCTGAAGATAGCCACTGCATCTCAGACGCACCAGGACGACTTCATCTGGCAACATCCCAGGTGCTGGTGCCGAAGCCGAAGCTTGTGCTGGAATTGGTGCATCTATCGGTGCTGGTGCTAGCTTATTATTCCATGGTGCCGGAGCTGAAAGTATGCCTCTTTTTAAATTTAGAAAAATAGTTATTGGGGGGCATACATTGAATACCAAGATCTGACTGAGATTCTAATTGATTTTATTCAATGAAGGTAGGAATAACATTCACTTTTGCGACTTTGAAATTGTTAAGTCAAATCCACGTTAGAATAGTACTCGCAAAACTTCACAAGTGTCAAGTCTCCTGTCAATTCACACGAACCTTCTTTTTTCTTTAAAGCTTTCTCTAATGGAAGCTAATGGCCCTTCCAAATTTCCAGCTCTAGGATCTTGAAATAAAGATCCAATCTTTATTGATCAAGAACCTTTCTTGATTAACAAGATCCTTTATATTCTTCTTCTATTTCCAAACTAGAAAAACAAGAAAAGAAAGGCCAGGGGAGGTGTGACAGGACACCTTGGGAGAAGAGAGAGAGGGGCATGAGATTGAGGGAGGAGAAGATTTCCAAAAATCTGGAAATTAATTATATGCCCAACACCTTGGACGTCCACCCCTATTTAAAGGGTTTGCTTAGGTTGCTTGCAACCCAAGTCTCATATGTTAGCCTCAGGGTTACAACCATAAGTACCCCTATTAATTTTGATAATAACATAATAATATAATGAAATATTTGGTACTAATGAAAGCATTTAAGTTCGTGAACATTTCAGATTACATAAGTTGATAGCACTCCAATCATGAAAAATGATGGAAATTACCCAAGAGGAAGTTCAACTCACTGAATACAAGATGAAGATCCAAGATAAGACCTTAGTCCAAGTCAGGTCCATTGAAGACAGAAGGCAAAATCACAAGATCCAAGTCAAGCCAAGATCATCTCTCATCATTTTTAAATGTATTTACTTTTTATTTTGAGAATGTATAGGACTTATGTAAAATGTCCTCAAAAGGATGGTAAGTTGAAAAGCTCAAGAATCATAGATTGACCATAGGAGCCTAGGACATTTTTGAAGATCACTCCAAAAGCTCTAATTAATCATAAAATTTTGATAAGAGTATAGCTAATTGACCTAGGAAATCAATCACATCCCTTCAGTGTGATCCAAGACTGAATTCAGAATTTTTACTTTGAATTCGTCGACAAATTCTCTGGGTAGATTGAATTCGGTGACGAAGTCATTACAGAAAATTTTAAATTCAGTTTTGTTTCTTGATTTCGGTGACAAAATCTTTAGTTGGGTTAACTTCGGCGACGAAGTTATTACAGGATTTTTTTAAAATTAAATTCCATCTTTTGAATTCGGTGACAAACTCAAGTGGGAACTCCACTTCGTCGACGAAATCATGTCTGAAACTGAAAAATCTTTGCAACGGCTAGTTTGCAACGGACCTAAAAGCATTTAATGCTACCCCAACGGCACTATTGGATCAAATGGTATAAAAGGAGTTCATTTATGAACTACAAACAACTCTTCATCATAGCAATAACTCTCATCTATCACCTATTCACTGCTATTGATTTTCACTTACTCTCATACTTAGAAAATCCCCAAAAAATTCTCTCTTGAGCTTACTTGACTCCTACCTACTTTGAGAGACTTAATTAGAGTTTGTATTTCACTCTTATTCAGCTCATTTAAGGAGCTTTCTCTTCTGATTTTTAATCCAAAAACTCATTTATTGAAAGTAGTCAAGAATCCAGGATTCTTGCACTGAAGCTATTGCTTCAGTTATTTCAAGAGAGGATTGTCTCTTGAGAGGTTTCAGCTCGGCCTAAAGGAGAGCTTGTAAGGTAATATCTCGACCTGTAAGAGAGATTGTAAAGGTTTGGACTCCACCTGTAAAGGAGCCAGTGCGATTAAGGAATCATGCTAAATCCTCTAGCAGGAAGCTGAGGCGGGGAGTAGGCTGGATTACTGAACCTCGTAAACAAATCTTGAGTTTGCATTCTCCTTATCTCTTCTCTCTTTCCTTTAAATATTCTACAGTTCAGCTTGTTGCATATTTAATTTTATTCCGCATTTTTGAATTTGTAATTCATTTTTTTTTTAAAAGCTGCCATAGACCCTATTCACCCCCCCTTTAGGGTCATTACCTGGCCAACATCATAATCCTTATCCAATAAGGATTCCTCAATTCTTTGTATTCTTGATTTCTCCTAATCCAATTAAGATTAATCATTAATAGAAACTAATCTTATCTATTAGTGTCCAACTAATCTTATCCTTATCATAATCCAATTAGGATTCCTTGATTAACAAGAAACTAATAGAATCCTTGTCCAACAAGGAATCTTTAATTAGTAACCAACTCTAACTAACTAACTAACCTTATCCAATAAAGATATTAGTTATTAGAAACTAATTAAAAATAATAACAATTATTATTTCCTCATGGAGTGGGCGTCCCACCCTAGGTGGGTCCCACCCCACACGCCCTCAGGGTATTAAACCCTTTTTGGTCACTTCAATTATTCTTTTAAAATAATCCCCAATGGGTCCTACCCATTTGGTTTTTCACATCTAATGTGATTCCACCTTTTAGAGCTTTACTATACCATATAGTGATTACTTAGAAAAATTAATTAATTTAATTATAAATTAAATTAAATACTTTAAGAAAGTCCTTGCGTGTGGGATCTAAAGGGATCTCCTATTTCCGGTTGTGGGACCAAGTACTCAACCTTTTGGTTAAAACATTGTTATTGGGAAACACTTTTCCTAAAACTCCATTAGGATCATAGAATGTTATCTAAGTCCCTGGACTTCCATCAATCACAGTAATGTCCATTAATACAATGTGACTAACCTTTAGAAATTAGAGAATATCTTATAAGTACCATCTCACAATATATTTACAAATAATTCCTTCCACATTCCAATATCACTTGTAAGCTTCCAGGATTGGAACAATTCCACTGTCTAGTTCCTAACTTATGAATAGAACCCTTTCTCATGATTACTTTTTCATTGAATTGAACTTCCAAAACACTTTTGAAGAAACATTAGAAAAGAACTGAGATATATATATATATATATATATTTATATATACTTTTCCATATTGAAAATATCAACTTCGATAAAGATCATTTTACCGAAAAGCACCAGTAATAGATTTAACAGTTCAGTTCAACAAGTATCACCTTGATATCATTATCTCCAATTAAGGAGTTGTGGATTCCTTATTGAGTGTTTACACACTTTCTAAACATTGTGTACATGACCCAACGTACCCGGAGTTAGTCCTGTGTATTGGACATTGCCGATTGGCACATCAAAGCCATATAGACAAATATTTGAGAAGATGTTAACCGCTCAGGTCTAAGGATAATTTGTGAAATGGATAACCCTACTACAATCTGATAGTGTATTCCATAGGGTATCCACTAGTGACCCCGTTCAGTATTATGTACTTGCTACATATACTCACATGTTAGTCAAGAATCACCACTCTTTGTGAATGAAATTCATCACACCATCTCATAGAACTACACATGTGCAAGCCATGATGAAGTACGACACCCAACCAGTACTCTAGAGGTTTTGAACAATATTAGGTTTACAAGGAACTGGAAAATCATGTCTCCTCGCAACCTTTGCATGATTTTCCTACAATGTTACCTATGGAACTTTATGTCATCATCAAATGAGACAGTAATTAATATAAATACCCTTTATAGTTGGTTGTGTGAATATGATGCTTGTTTAATCAAAATAGAAAAGTCTCTTATTGGCTTTCGAGGGTATATAAGTCCAACAAGAGCTTGTGCCGGAAATGGTGATGGATCCGGAGCCGGAGCTGGTGCCGCTATCAGTGATTGTTGGCCAGGTAATGACCCTAAAGGGGGGGGGGGGGGAATAGGGTCTATGGCAGATTTAAAAATATGAACTACAAGTACAAAAGTGCAGAATAAAATTAAATATGCAACAAGCTAAACAATAGAATATTAAAAGAAAGGGAGAAGAGATAAGGAGAGTGCAAACTCAAGATTTGTTCACGAGGTTCAGCAAACCAGCCTACTCCCTGCCTCAGCTTCTAACTAGAGGATTCACCACGATTCCTTAATCGTACAGCTCCTTTATAGGTGGAGTCTAAACCCTTACAATATCTTTTACAGGTCAAGATGATACCTTTACAAGCTCTCCTTTAGGCTGAGCTGGAACCTTTCAAGAGCACAATCCTCTCTTGATAAAACTGAAGTAACAGCTTCAGTGCAAGAATCCTAGATTCTTGTCTGACCTCAATAAATGAGTTTTGGATTGAAAATTCGAATTGAGATCTCCTTAAAATGAGCTGGATAAGAGTGTAATACAAACTCTAATAAAGTCTCTAAAAGGAAATAGGAGTTGAATGAGCTCAAGAGAGATTTTGGGGATTTTCTAAGTGTGAGAGTGAGTAAGAATCAATAGCAATGAATGAGTGATCAATAGGAGTTATTGATGTGATCAAGAGTTGTTGTTTGTTCATAAATGAACTCCTTTTATAGCATTTGATCCAATAAAGCCGTTATAGGCTCATTAAATGCAATTGATCCGTTGAAAAATAGCGGTTACAATGATATTCAGAGTCAGACAAGATTTCATCGACGGAGTAGAGTTCCCACCTGAATTCGTCGCCGAATACAGAAGACAGAATTGAATTCTAAAAAACCCTGTAATGACTTCGTTGTCGAATTCAAACTAACCAAAGAGTTCGTCACTGAAATCAAGAGACATAATTGAATTTTAAAAATTCTGCCATGACTTAGTTGCTGAATTCAATCTACCCAGAGAATTCATCGACGAATTCAGAGTAAAAATCCTGAATTCTGTTTTGGATCAGACCAAAGGGATGTGATTGATTTCCTAGGTCAATTAGCTATACTTTTATAATGATTTTATGATCATTTAGGGCCTTAGAATGATTTTCAAAAGGTATCCTAGGCTGATATGGTCAATCTATGATTCTTGAGCTTTTCAACTTACCATTCTTTTGAGGATTTTTTACATAAGTCCTATGAACTCTAAAAAATAAATACATTTAAATTGTTGAGAGATGAACTTGGCTTGACTTGGGTCTTGTGATTTTGCCTTTTATCTTCAATGGACCCGACTTGGACTTTGGTCTTATCTTAAATCTTCATCTTGTATATAATGGGTTGAACTTCCTCTTGGGTAATTTTCTTCCTTTTTCATGATTAGATTGTTATCAACTTGTGTATTCTAAAATGTTCAAGCACTTTAAACAAGATTATTAGTACCAAATAGTTCATTTCATTATTATGTTATTATCAAAATTATTAAGGGTACCCATGGTTGTAACCCCGAGGCTAACAATCTCCCCCTTTTTGATGATGACATAACAATGAAATGAAATGGGGTTAGGCTCCCCCTTACAATATGCCTTACATAAAGCTATGAGGTAAGTTCCCCCTAAACATATGCAGTAGAAATCACGGTTGATATTTTGATACATATTTTAGATGGATTAAGTGACATATCATTATGTTTTAATACCAAGAGAAGTTCCACAAAGATAAGTGTCAAAATTTAGTTTCTATTCACAACACATTTGATCAAGACAGATTAATAAAGGATAATGGATTGATCAATTTGAATTGTGAATCAAGAGAAGTTCCATGAATTTAAATAAGATGTTATTTTCGAACAACCAAGAGAAATTTCATATGCAGAAAAAAAATCATCAAATGATTCAAAAATTTTCATTTCATAAGAGACTGTCAAAAGTCATTACATCAGCCATTATCAAATTTTCATTACATCCATTTCTTCCCTTATGTCAACATCAAAAAATAATAAAAAATTATAATCCATCTTGTTTTTGTTTCTTGATTAATTCTGCAACTTTGGAGAGATAGTCTTCTGAGGGTTCTTCATCTTCATTATCTAGGGCCTTGGTCACTTCTTCACTGCTAGAGTGGATGGGAGATTCATCAGGAGAGATAGAAGAAGAATATTCTTCATCTGAAGAGGGAAGAGAGATAATGGGAGCATCCTTCTTGGAAGGAGTCACCTTGGTCTTCATTGGCCTCTTGCCTTTGGAGGAAGAAGGTGGAGCTTGGGAAGGAGTGGCTCCACTAGCCAAGCTAACCAGGAAATTGTTCATTTTCTTCAACTCATTAGTAGCTCTCAAAGTAATGGAGGCTGATATGGAATCATGCTCTGCCATATCCAGGAGAAGCTTGCCTTGAGTCTTCAACTGAAGAGCTGAGGAATCTACTTGTCCTTGGATTAAATGGGTGAATTTCTCCATTTTCATACTTTCTTCTGAGTGAGCTACTCCTAATCTATGAAGGAGTGAAGACACAGAGTCAACCCTAATTTTGGTGACTGACGAATCTACGTTAACTGTCCTCAAAACTGAGTAAGTGGCATCAGCTCTCTCTCTTAGACCACCATGAACAGCAGCTAGAGAGGACTGCACTTCCTTGGGGATGTTGATTATATCTGTCTCAAGAGCTGCAAGCCTAGAGGAAGTAGCTGACTGGATGTCGCGACCCAAAATACCCCCTGGGAGTTGGGGATACTTTGGCTCGTGATGTGCCATATCCGATACCAAACCATCCTGTAATAACATCCAAGTCATGACAAACATAATCATAAATAAGGCGGAAGCTTAAACCAATGTGCGGAAGCGTAATCCAAAAATTTCTTTTCTATACATGCTGTGTATTCCAAGTTTGTACATACATAACAAAAGTAAAGGTGGACATGCCCACCTATCAAAATACAAAATGATAATCCTCTCTCTCTCTCTCTCTATATAATCACTCTAAAAGGGCCAGTGGTCTAAGTCATTTGCCTCCTCCTGAGGCTCTACATATGGCTCCTCCTTGCCATAATCCTCCTCTATCCAGGGCCCCTGATCACAGATGTCAAATGGAGTCCGTGTACCTGCTGACATAACATGTACGACTGAGCATGGAATACTCAGCGAGCAAAATCTACTAGCTAACAATGCTATCATAATCACAATATTTTATACAGTGCGTAAAAGAATACAATCACCAAAATCCATGCTTAAAACCCGTCGGGAAAAACCTTTCATAAAACTTATTCTTTTCATGGAAAACAAACCTTCTCATGTATGCTTATGAGTTCTTATGAATGCTTGTGAGCCTCGTGTTTTCTTATGAGTTCTTATGAGCTTAGAGTTCTTGTGAGCTTGTGAGTACTTGTGAGCTTATGAGCTTCTTGTGAGCTTATGAGTACTTGTGAGCTTCTTGTGAGCTTATGATCCTTGTGAGCTTGTTCTCGTTGGAGACATATGCAAGATCTTAGACTTGTGAGTTTCTTATGAGTTCTTGAAAAGCCTTGCGAGACTTATGATCCGTGGAGTTTATGTGAGATCTTAGACTTGATCCTTGTGAGCATGAAGTAACCAATCTTAGAATGCCAACCCAAAGTTTGGCTTAGTCAACTCTTATGCATGTATGCTTCTTACTTATGAATGCCTTTGAAAATCCTCTTATGTTTTCTTAAAAATTCATGCTTATGAGAAAAACCACGGTCGTGCAATACTTATCGTGCGTAGAGTGCTTGTGAGCATTATAACATCTATGTGGAAAGCTTTAACTAATTAAACATGTTCATGCAAGGCATAATGATCATTATAGTATACTTGAATACCTTAATAACTCATATGGTTCATGCAAGGTATATTAGCATCATAACATACTTAGACAATTCTAGAATGTAGAACATTTCATTCATTGCATCACATCATAACAATCATGGCTTCTAAGCCTAATTCATCATATCACACTTAAAATCATGGTTCCTTGGAGGATATTAACACTAACTTGCACTTATAGTCATATTCACCCTTTTATTGGAAAACCCCCCAAAATCTTAAATCCTTATTTGCTTATTTGAACATAATCAAGTTCGCCCAAAATCCCTTGTTTGTCATTGCATCATAGTATACTTAAAATTATGGTTCATTTAAAGGTATTACAATTTTCTTACAAGTTTAGCCATATTCATCCTTGTTATTGAAAAACCTCTTTGGATCAATTTCTAGGTTGAAGAAACCCCTTGAGAAAAATCCTCACTTGATTGGAATGATCCAAGCTCGATTTGGAGAAGATCAAACCCTTGTTGAAGCTTTTCTTGATTCCAAATCAAAACCCTATTTGGAATCCTCAAGACCGTCTCCTTCTCTTTCTAGGAACTCTCCTTGGTTTAGGGTAAACCAAAAACCCTCCTAAAGTCTTCTATTTATAGTGTAAGGGGTGAAAAACCCCTAAAAAAATCGCATCCAAGAAAGTAAAATCGCGTATCTACGATCGTTCGTGGCGATTCACGATCGATCGTTGCCTTCTACGATCGATCGTAGCTTCCTACGATCAATCGTAGTTTCACCCGAGAGTTTCCAGCATTTCTGGGGATTTACGATCGATCGTAGCAACTCTACGATCGTTCGTAGCTCCGCTACGATCGTTCGTAGGGTCCCTACGAGCGATCGCAACTTTTGCAGAAAGCTTCAGCATTTTTGCATTTTTGTATCTCGGCCATAACTTTTGACTCGCTTGTCTGATTTTGATGATTCAACTTGCGTTTGATTTTTCTTTCGAAGGAGAACAACTTTCATGTTTTTCACAACTTCCAATTCTTCCTTTTTCGTGGACCATTTTTCCCCTAAACCTGACTGATCCGAAATTGGGTTTCGTCAGTCCAGATTTTAAACCGACCCGACTTCAGAAATCGGTCTTTTGACCTAACACCAACTCAAAACCAAGACAAGTGATCAACATGAACCCCAAAGAGGGTTCAATTAACTTTCCAAAAATCCAAGAATCGCTTGATTCCGACGAGCGGTGTGAACGCTAGGGCTATTTAGAGTCGAGGGTATGCCAAGGCATAACCCTTGTCAATACTCAAGAGTATTCTATACTCTTGCCTATTTCATTCCAAACACCCATACACCATAAATACATTCTTAAATGCTTTAGTATATGATATCATTCGTCGTACATGGCCATCAAGATCCGGGGTTCTACACTGGAGGTTCTGAAAACATTCTCGAGATTCTGACTGAATGGCAGTAAGGCTTTCCCTTGTCTCAGTCATGAAGGAGACCTTGGAGGCTCTTATCTCCTCCTGAAAAGCCTGCTGGCTCATCCTCATTTCCAGCTGAAACTGCTCTAAGCTGGAGGACATGGAGGCAATCTGTCTTGCCATGATACTCAGCTGCTCTTCTGAGGCTGCTGGTCTACTGGGCACCTCATAAAACTGACCAGGGTCCTCAAAGTGAGGAGACACATGTCTATGAGAACTCTCTGGTATCTCTCTAGTATCCACGAAGTCAGACCAATCAAGCATCTCATCCCTAGGGTGCTGCTCACCCTGAAGCACATCTGCAGGGTCCTCTGCTAGGATAAAAACTGGCTACTGCTCAGCCTAGGGCTCTACTGAAGGTGGAGCTGAAGAGGAAGGGATAGATGGAGTGGGAGCAGAGGTAGGCATGAATGGAGTAGGAATAGGGACTAAGGAAATAGAAGGAATAGTGGAGGACTAAGAGGCAGAGGGTTTAGGAGTCTAAACCTTTTGGGTTTCATTCCAAGTATAGCCCATTCTATGAATGGTTGCCTTGCTATAAGTGGAGGAGTCATCAGGGGTGACAAAATCTGTTTGAGATGCTACGGGAACATTGAAATGTTTAAAGATTTTAGTTAGGGCCTGACCAAAAGGGAGACACCCTGATTTTCTCTTAAATGCATCATCTATACAATGGACAATGATGTAGGAGAGATCAATGGGTGTGGTGGTTAGGATGCACCACATAAGGAATACATCAAAGTAGGTGAGATACTCCCTACCACCAACCCTAGGAACTAGGTTATAGGTTATGATATGGTGAATAAGTCTAGATGTGAGAGTGAGGTCTTTAACCTTTGGTTGAAAAGGAGTGGTGAAATCTTGGTTCAAGCACATCATTTTTAGTGTGTTTTTACCTAAGACAAATGAAGTAATGAGTGATTCAGATTGATTGAAGTGAAAGTGGGTGTAAAAGAATTTAACTAACTCAGAGAACATGAGTTCGTTTGATTCAAGAAATTTGTCCCATTTTAGGGCAGAGAAAAGGGTTTTTATGGGTTCTAGGCCATAGGCATCAAAAATTAGGAAATTGAATACCTTACCGTAAAGAGGAGAACGAGGTAAGAATTTTTCTGTAAAAAGTTTCTCGAATTTGGCTTCCTTGAACTTCACAGGGACTGGAGTTGAATTTGAAGCCGGTTCTTTCCTTTTATCTGTTCTTGATTTCTTCTTTGGTGGCTCCACTGATGCGTTCTTCATTCTAGGTTTGAAAATATTCGGATTTGGGGGTTACTATTTATACCCATGACTCAATTCGTAGCCGAAATGGATTTCGTCCCTAAATTCGTCGCCGAAATTGAGTCAGGAACCCTGCTATTTTTTTAATTTCGGATTGACTTCGTCGACGAAATGGATGACTCATCTAGATTCGTCGCCGAAATGGGTATAGAAAACATTCTATTTTTCATTTTATCCACGGATTCGTCGCAAAAATCAAATTCTAGATTGAATTCGTCGCCGAATTCAGTTTTGAATTTGAAGAATTGATTTTTCTTCAATTATTTTTTAGTTATTTTTCTTCAAACCAATGGTTCATTAAGGCATCTAAAATCATCATAAGGCATTCAATTCAATCTTCTTAAATAATCAAACAAGTTATAAGCATATCAGTTCAAAGATTTTAACTTTTGATTGCTTTTGATCTTGATTAAGTTAGCTCACTCAGACTAGTCATTCCCGATTCTCTTCTTAAAGCACTAAACCTATCATATTGTAGTGGTTTGGTGAAAATATCAGCAAGCTGATTAATTGTATCTACAAACTCTAAGATAACATTTCCATTTTGCACATGATCTCTAATAAAATGATATCTTATTTCTATGTGTTTAGTTCTTGAGTGTTGAATGAAATTCTTAGTCATATATATTATACTTGTATTATCACACTTAATGAGAATTTTAGTATAAGTAAGTTTAAAATCTTCTAGTTGTTGTTTCATGTAGAGAGTTTGAGCACAACAAAGTCCAACTGCCATATACTTAGCATCAGTTGTGGATAAGGCCACTAAATTTTGTTTCTTACTAAACCATGAAACAAGAGAATGTCCTAAAAAGTGACAAGTTCTACTAGTGCTTTTTCTATATACTTTGCATCCGGCAAGGTCTGCATCTGAATAGCTTATTAGATCTAAGTTTATGTCTTTAGGATACCATAAGCCTAAATCAATTGTTCCAAGTAAGTATCTGAAAATTCTTTTTACAGCAGTTAAGTGAGATTATTTTGGATAGGATTGGAATCTTGCACAAATACAAACACTGAACATAATGTCTGGTCTACTTGCAGTGAGATACAAAAGACTTCCATTCATGCCTCTAGAGTTTTTCATCAACATTTTTCTCTTTTTCATCCTTATCAAGGGTGGTTGATGGACTCATAGCAATATCCATTATTTTAGTATTTTCCATTCCATACTTTTTAAGTAATTCTTAAGTATATTTAGCTTGATTAACAAATGTTCCTTGTTTGTTTTGTTTAATTTGAAGTCCTAAGAAGAATGTCAATTCACCCATCATGCTCATTTCAAATTCTTTTTGCATTGTTTTAGCAAACATTTTACAAAGAGATTCCTTTGTTGAACCAAATATGATGTCATCTACATAGATTTGAATTATTAGCATATCATCATTTTTGGTCATGATGAATAAAGTTGTATCAATTTTACCTCTTGTAAATCCATTTTCAATTAAGAAACTGCTTAGTCTTTCATACCAAGCTCTTGGAGCTTGCTTTAATCCATATAAGGCCTTAGTTAATTTAAATACAGATTAGAGAATTTATGATTTTCAAAACAAGGAGGTTGATTTACATAAACTTCTTCATTAATATATCTATTTAGAAATGCACTTTTTACATCCATTTGGTATAATTTAAATTCTTTATGACTAGCAAATGTAAGTAGCATTCTTATAGCTTTTAGTCTAGCAACCGGGGCAAATGTTTCATCATAGTCTATCCCCTATTCTTGGTTGTAACCTTGAGCTATTAGTCTTGCTTTATTTTTAATTATATTTCTATTTTTATTATTTTTATTTCTAAAAACCTATTTTATACCAATTATAGATTTTTCATTTGGTCTAGGTACTAGATCCCAAATTTGATTTCTATCAAATTGATTTAACTCTTCTTGCATAGCAATGCCTCATGATTCATCTTCAATAGCTGCTAAGGTATTTTTAGGTTCAATTTGACTTAGGAATGCAAGGTTCATTAGATTTCTTCTTGTTCTAACCCCTTGTTCCATATTACCAAGTATTAGATCCTTAGGATGATCTTTTATTAATTTCAAAGCTTTAGAAAGTCGATAGGATTCTTTATCTACATTTTCTTCTTCATTTTCTATTTAAATGGATTTATCTTTTGAATATTCATTTTCTTGATTATCTTTGTTTTCTTCATTAATTTCTAATTTGGATATTTCTTTTTGAAGATTTTCAATTTCATCAATATCATCACTTTTGGAAGATTTGTTAAATAGATTAGATTCATCAAATACCATATGGATTGATTATTCAACAATTAAAGATTTATAAGCTTTGCTATTAGTAGAATATCCTAAGAAAATTCCTGCTACAGATTTAACATCAAATTTCTTAAGATGTTGTTTATCATTAAGTATGAAACATTTACATCCAAACACCTTAAAATAACTTATATTAGGAATTCTTCCATTCTAAAGCTCATAGGGAGTTTTATTTAACTAGTTCTTTATAACAATTCTGTTAATTATATAACATGAAGTGTTAATGGCTTCAGCCCAAAAATAATTAGGTAATTTATTTTCATTAAGCATTGTTCTAGCCATTTCTTGAAGAAATCTATTCTTTTTTTCTACTACACCATTTTGTTGTGGAGTTCTAGGTGTTGAAAAATTATGATTAAAACCATTTTCATCACAAAATAATTCAAGCTCGTTATTTTTAAATTCTTCTCCTTTATCACTTCTTATGTTGTTAATAGAATAATATTTTTCATTTTGAACTCTTTTATAAAAATTTTTAAATAGAGAAGGTGCTTCATTTTTATGTGAAAGAAATAGTACCCATGAGTATCTTGAAAAATCATCCACTATTACAAAAGCATAAGTTTTTCCAGTTAGGCTAGCTACTTCATTTGGACCAAAAAGATCCATATGCAAAATTTCTAAAGGCCTAGTGGTAGAAATCATTTTCTTGGATTGGAATGAAGATTTTATTTGTTTTCCAAGTTGACAAGCATCACAAATTTTGTCTTTAATAAATTTAGTTTTAGGTAATCTTTTAACTAATTCATTTTTAGAGAGTTTAGATAAAAGATCCATACTAGCATGTCCCAGTCTTCTATGCCATAACCAACTAGCTTCATCTATAGTAGAAAAACACATCATGTTTTGAGATTTAAGTTCATCAAAATCTAAAGTGTATACATTCTCATTTCTATGTGCTACAAATAAAGTATTTAGATTATCTTTATCCTTAATCATGCAAATATATGATTTAAATGAGACATTCAATCCCTTATCACAGAGTTGACTAATACTAATGAGATTATGTTTGAGACCATCAACAAGTAATACATTTTAAATAATAACAGATTTATTCTTCCCAATGTTACCTATGCCAATGATCTTCCCTTTAGCATTGTCTCCGAATGTCACATGACCGCCATCCTTTGGAGAGATTGATGGACCCGGTCATATGTCTTCAGCATCCATTGTCCAAGAATCATGTTGTCTTGGAAGTCCTTGTCTTGAAACATACCTACACATTCAATTCAAGTAACTCCAAGATACTTTCCCCTGATACCCAAACTGTTTTGGATGGAACCCAAAGTGATTTGGGTTTTGATTTGGGAGGATTAGTTCCCTTGGGAACCCATATCATTCTTGGTCCTTTATGGTCAGTCTTTGAAAGAGAAGATGTTCCTTTTGGAACCCAAACTTTTCTAACTATTTTACCATTATAAAATGAAGTAGATGGTGGAGTTTGGTTATTACTTAATTTTGTAAAGAAGTTTTGATAATCTTTTTGTTTTGAAAAAGTATTATAACCAAGTCCAGCCTTATTAAAAACACATCTCTGTTGTCCTAAAAGTCTTTCTAGGTTCTTTTGACCATTTTTGAGTGTGAGGACAGTATTAGTCAAGTCCTTGACTTTAGCTTTTAACTCATCACATTCACATGGTGAGTCATGAAGAACATTTTGAATATCATTTAATTTCTTACTCAATTCCTTATTCTTAATAGCTAACACACTCTTTTCTTTTTGTAGAGTTTCACATGATTGTGAAAAAGTGTGGATTTCCTTTTTAAAAGATTTATTTAATTTAGCTATTCTACCAAATTCAATATAAAGTTCATCAAATGCTTCTCTTATTTCATCATATAAGAGAGAATCATTTGGGGAAGAAGTTACCTCATCCTCATTTGCTATGAGGCACAAGTTTGCCGCCTCTTCATCACTTGAATCTCCTGACTTGCTTCCCTCTGAGTCATCCCAAGTCGCCATCATATCTTTTTTTTTGTACTTTTGGCTCTTCTTGAGTTGAGGGCAGTCAGTCCTTATGTGGCCTGACTTCTTGCATTTATAGCAAGTGAGAGGTTCCTTCTTGCTTGATTCAACTTTTTTTACCTCTTTTGAGAACTCTTTCTTGTATGGTCTCTTTTTGAAGTTCTTCTTATGCTTGAGGAACATTTTGAACCTTCTTGCCATCAAGGCTATATCTTCATCATCACTACTGGTTTCCTCATCACTGTTTTCAACTTGAGTGGTCTTGAGGGCCAACCCTTTTTTGGTTCTTGGTTCATCAGGCATTTGATCCTTCATTATGACTTCATGAGTCATAAGAGATCCCAACAGCTTATCCATAGGTAGTCTGGTGAGGTCCTTAGCTTCTTGAATTGCTGTCACTTTCGGAGTCCATTCTTTGGGCAGTGATCTTAGAATCTTTCTCACATTTTCTGCATTATAATACACTTTACCCAAAGATTTCAGACCATTTAAAATGTTAATAAATCCAGTGAACATTTCACCAATAGATCATTCTTTTTCCATTTTAAATAATTCACAATTGTGGATAAACATGCTTATCTTTTCTTCTTTAACCCGATTAGTCCCTTCATAGGTGACTTTCAGTTTATCCCATATTTCTTTAGCAGAGTCACATCCTGAAACTCTATTAAATTTTTTAGGGCTTAGAGCACAGTAGAGATTGCTAATAGCTTTAGCATTAATTTGAATGAGCTTAGTATCGGCTTCATTCCACTTTGCCTTTACCTTAGGGATTCTAACATCATCCACGAGTTTTGTGGGAAGATGAGGGCCATTGACTATAACTCTCCAACACTCATAATCTAGAGCTTGGATGTAATACATCATCCTAGTTTTCCAATAGTTATAGTTTTCTCCATTGAACAATGGAGGTCTAGTTGTGGACTGTCCTTCTCCTAGGCTTGTTGTAAAAACATTGTTTACCATAGTAAAATCGATTACTCAGATTGTTTAGATCTATTTAGAGTATTAGGCTCTGATACCAATTGTTGGCCAGGTAATGACCCTAAAGGGGGGGAATAGGGTCTATGGCAGATTTAAAAATATGAACTACAAGTTCAAAAGTGCGGAATAAAATTAAATATGCAACAAGCTAAACAATAGAATATTAAAAGAAAGGGAGAAGAGATAAGAAGAGTGCAAACTCAAGATTTGTTCACGAGGTTCAGCAAACCAGCCTGCTTCCCGCCTCAGCTTCCAGCTAGAGGATTCACCACGATTTCTTAATCGCACAGCTCCTTTATAGGTGGAGTATAAACCCTTACAATCTCTTTTACAGGTCGAGATGATACCTTTTCAAGCTCTCTTTTAGGCCGAGCTGGAACCTTTCAAGAGCACAACCCTCTCTTGATAAAACTGAAGTAACAGCTTCAGTGCAAGAATCCTAGATTCTTGACTGACCTCAATAAATGAGTTTTGGATTGAAAATCCGAATTGAGAGCTCCTTAAAATGAGCTGGATAAGAGTGTAATACAAACTCTAATAAAGTCTCTAAACGGAAATAGGAGTTAAATGAGCTCAAGAGAGATTTTGGGGATTTTCTAAGTGTGAGAGTGAGTGAGAATCAATAGCAATGAATGAGTGATCAATAAGAGTTATTTCTATGATCAATAGTTGTTGTTTGTTCATAAATGAACTCCTTTTATAGCATTTGATCCAATAGCCATTACAATGATTTTTCAGAGTCAGACAAGATTTTGTCGATGAAGTGGAGTTCACACTTGAATTCGGTACTGAATATAGAAGACAAAATTGAATTCTGAAAAACCCTGTAATGAATTCGTCTCCGAATTCAAATTAACCAAAGAGTTCTTCGCCAAAATCAAGCGACATAATTGAATTTTAAAAATTCTGTCATGACTTCATCGCCGAATTCAATCTACCCAGAGAATTCGTTGACGAATTCAAAGTAAAAATCCTGAATTCTGTTTTGGATCAGACCAAATGGATATGATTGATTTCCTAGATCAATTAGCTATACTTTAGCTATACTTTTATAATGATTTTATGATCATTTAGGGCCTTAGAATGATTTTCAAAAGGTGTCCTAGGCTTCTATGGTCAATCTATGATTCTTGAGCTTTTCAACTTACCATTCTTTTGAGGACTTTTTACGTTAAGTCCTATGAACTCTAAAAAATAAATACTTTTAAATTTTTGAGAGATGAACTTGGCTTGACTGGGGTCTTGTGATTTTGCCTTTTATCTTCAATGGACCCGACTTGGACTATGGTCTTATCTTGAATCTTCATTTTGTATACAATGGGTTGAACTTCCTCTTGGGTAATTTCCATCATTTTTCATGATTGGAGTGCTATCAACTTGTGTATTCTGAAATGTTCAAGCACGTTGAATAAGATTATTAGTACCAAATAGTTCATTTCATTATTATGTTATTATCAAAATTATTAAGGGTACCCATGGTTGTAACCCTGAGGCTAACAATGTTGGCTTCTTATTCCATGGTGCCAGAGCCGGAGCTTGTGCCAGAGCTGGAACTGGTGATGGAGCTGGAGCTGGTGCTGGTGCCGCTATCAGTGCCGGTGTTGGCTTCTTATTCCAAATAAAGCCGCCAACGAAAAATGCAAGCAGAATCCCGCAAGCGACTGCTATTGAAAATTTTATAGTAAGAAACATTAGGGTGAGAGTGAGGCCAGACAACCATTTAGGAACCCGATCAGGATTTGGATGGTCCCATCCTCCTGGATTCGGAAATGAAAGGAAAAACCAGATCATCCTGGAGATTCCAATGCTCAATATCGCCGCGAGAACAACATCATAAGCTCCATGGAAGATGAGTACCATGAGAAGAACACATGCAGACCACAAGTCAAGACTCATCTGCATAAGCATAAACAAAAAAGAATCAAACCCTAACTTAACAATGAAGAAAACTAAAATAGAAGAGAGAGAGAGAGAATATCTTCATTGAGGTTCAAAATAGGTCCCATGAAGTAATCCAAGCAAGAGGAAAGTTGAGAAAGAAATGGAATAATAGAGGAAAACAAAGGTCACGAGCGCAATTATAGCAAGTACAAAAAATAGCAATAAAAATAACACATTTTCTAAACCTTTACATTTGTGCAGATAAATCTGTATCGGTTAGTTATTATTCTTTTGCTATTGTTGCTCTAGTTCTTCGATGGAAGTGTTGGCGTTGCACTCTACTGCGTAGTGGCCTTAAGCAGCGGGATCGCTAAATTGATATGGTGGTTTAAGGCTTTTCCCAACCCAAGAGATTGGGCTGGTCCTGATCTAGATCCAATACAGTCTACTCCGGAGTGCTTCTTACGTGAGGGTGAAAAAGACAACCGAAAAACCACTCCAAAGTAGGTCGTATTGGATCTGGATCAGGATCAGCCCAATCTCTTGGATTGGTAAAAGTCATAAACCAACATACAGATAGGTGGGTTACGATGAGACATTAATTTTAAGAAAAATGGTAAATGAGAAAAATCTCACACTTGAATTGATTTTTTCAAGTTTAATTGTCATCTTTTATAGAGGAGGCTTTCATTCTCCTCCACGCGCACGACCTCTCCTCCCAGTGAGAACTCATTTTCTTCACTTCTTCACTAGTAGTGCTCTCCATTGATGGAAGAAGAATCTTTCTTGCTACAGTTGAGACATTTTTTTCCATTCAAGCTTCCTTTAGTAAGGTATGTAAGATCCAAAACCCTAGAGGTAAATGAAATTTTTTCCTGAAATTTGTTTCAATACACAAAACTATTAATAGTGAAATAAGAACTCATATTTTCTAATCATTTTGGCCATTATTTTCATTTAAAAAAACCTCTAAATACCATTAATTGGAAACCATTAACATTTTCTTCTCATTTTGGTCATTACCCATTATTTATGAGTTTTTATCCTCATTTTTTTCAAAAAGAAAAGCTCAAAGCACAATTAATGGTGCAAGGAAATCTCATGACACCATAATGGTGCATAGAAGCTCAGAATACTATTAATGGCGCAGAGAAGCTCAATATAACAACCACCGACTGAGATCAGAATAACCACCAATTTATTATGAAAACCACCAATCTGGTGGAAGACAGAGAAAAAAAAAAGATTATTTCACACGAAGAAACGAGAAGGACTATAAGATGTGGTTGATGTAAGTAGATAGGAATAGGAAACATTGTCAGAACCCTATCCTTAAAGGATAATCAACATTTTGTTATGGTTTTTAATTTCTTGTTGTGAGTCATTATGATACCACATTTTAGGACTTAATTGTCAAAAATCATTATTTATTTAATACAGATTTTGAAATTTGACTAAAGGTTTTGTTGTCGGAATCATTAAGTAGGTTGTGATATGACGACTTTTTGAAAAATAAAAAAAATTAAAAGTCTAAAATGTTCTCCACATTAGCACGCATGAAGCATGCTAATATGGCGAATACCCGAGTTGCCACCAATTGTTGAGTTGAGGTGTGATTGGTGACTTAGAACATTTTTTTGATGAAAATGAA
The DNA here is from genome assembly GCA_015143295.1 of Tetracentron sinense. NCBI lineage: Eukaryota > Viridiplantae > Streptophyta > Magnoliopsida > Trochodendrales > Trochodendraceae > Tetracentron > Tetracentron sinense. The sequence goes on along the minus strand of CM026567.1, from coordinate 2,692,794 downwards.
AAAAACTATGTTCTATGAATACAAAAAAAAATGAGATTGTAAGAAAGGGAGGTTCTATTTTAGACAAAGCCGATAACCTAAGCTTTCTAAATTCCCTATAAGATTTATTTTAAAAATCGGCTTTAGAAGAAAAATGAGAAAATACAAGACTAATGCATGAGGAGATTTTAGATTTGAAAAAAAAAAGTATAGGAAGATGGTCAAACAAACCTACAATTTACTTAACTAAGCTAAAAAAGAAAATCCCTAAACAACTTAACATCTAATGATTCTAAAGTTAAACTTTAAAAAAGAAAGGTTTAGAATCAAAACTGGATTTTAGATTCTATAGAATTAAGAGATTTTTTAAGGAAATAAAAAAGTTTAATATTCGTCTTAAATCCCCTAGGAAAAGTCAAAAAAATATAGAGTGGGTTTATACATAAAAAGGAAACCTAATGACTTGTAATTACTAGCTAGAGTTAAAAAAAGGTGACTACAAAATAAATATGAATTCTAAGTAGAAAAAAAATCTAGAAATAAGAAATGAATGCATGGTTTTTTTTTTTTTTTTCATTTTTTCAATTTTTTTGGAAAAGTGTAAAAATGCAAGTTTTGAAAATCTATGTATTCTAGTAGTAAAGAAATATATATCTCCTCTCATTCTTCACAAGGAGCCCCAATTTAGTGGAACGCGTCAAAGGGAGTCCCTAGTGAAATTTAGATAATTTAAATATAAAGTAATGCTCAAAACAAAGAACTTAAAAATGGTTCTAAGGCAAAAGAGACATCTTCTTTTTCCCATTTTTCACAAGGAGTCCCTATTCAACGAAATGTGTCAAAAGAGGTCCTTGGTGAATTTTAGGAGAGAGGTTTGTGATTTTACTTTAATTAGGCTCAAATAATAAATATTAGGAAATTAAAAATGGGTTCTTTGGCCAAAAGGCTCCCATCCCTCCGTTCATAAGGAGACATAGGGGGTCTAAATTACATATTGGGAGAATTATGAATTTGCTATCCTATCTAAAGGCACACATAAAAAGAAATTTTAAAAATGGAGGATTAGAAGAAGAATATGCATAATTGGAAAACTAAAATTTAAACTAACGTACCTAGTGTAGGTTTGAATTTAGAATTACTTTCCTCCTTTGATATTCTTCTTCTTCTTCTTTCAAAGCTTAGAGACATAGGAGTCTAATGAAATGCTAAAGGGCTTCAGAAATGTTTTTGGGCTTAAAGGAAAAGAAATGCTAAAAACTTTATAGACCAGGGTGTAGAGCCCTGGACCTTTTCACAGTTAATACATGACACTTTCGTTGTCATTTTTCCTTTTTAAGAGGTATAATTAATAAATAAGGAAGAAATTGGAAATTTCGAAACATCAGAAATGTTCCTTTTCGAAGTACGAACACAACGCAAGTTGAATCGTCAAAATCGGATGAACGAGTCAAAAGATATGGCCAAAACAGTCTGAACCTGTAGGCAATCGTAGCTCGGTTATGCACTAAGGACGTAGCTCGGTTATGCATTGAGGACGTAACTCGGAAGGCACTAAGGACGTGCTCTGATGTCGTACTCTGATAACATAGCACAGACAACGTACTCTGATAACGTATACTGTGTGCATCCGTTGTACAGTTCACAACGGGTACGTTGTACAGCTCACAACGGGTACGTTGTACAGCACAACGGGCACGTTGTACATAAGACAACGACAACGAGCTCAGCACAACGTGTTCGGCACTATCCACAACGTAACAACGGGTTCGGCACCCTTCACAACGGACAACGTGTTTGGTACTATTCACAACGGACAACGAGTTGACACTGTTCACAGCACAACGAGTTGGCACTGTTCACAGCACAACGAGTTCGGCACTCATGTTTTTACAGAAATTCAGTAAGGGTATTATGGTCTTTTGGGTCGGTTCACTCTTACCTTAAGAGTTTAACCCGAACCTTTAGGGCATCATTCGACACTTAGAGAGATTGGGAGATAAGAAGAGAGGAGAAGGCGATTCCTAAACCTAGGGTTTCCAGTTTGGAGAGAAATCAAAGGGTTTTGAGACCCTAGATCACCTCCAGTCCGGTTTTTCTTCAAGATCTCGGCCCAAGCTCGTGCGAAGCTCGTGTTCCAAGCTAGGGCAGCAACTTACAGTCGTTTGGAAGAGGGATTTCTTCCTCATCTCTTCAAGGTCGGTACTTTTTACTACCCTCCCAGTTATAGTTCTTCTTTCCCCTTCTTTTCTTTTGATTTGCTTTCATTTACACATGTGCTATGAGATGGATGAATGGTGAATGGTGAATGGTGAATGGTGAATGGAGATGGAATGGGCGATTGGATGCCAATGGTTATGTGTGATGAACAAATGGGGAAGGGCATTGTTCCAATAATGAACATACATGTATGATTTGAGTAAAACCCATCTAGAAAAGCATGTTGTAGGGTAAACCCATAATGAACACACCATGTTTGATGAAATGCCAAGGTGAATACAGTGAGTTGTATATTCGGAAATGCATGCCTAATAAATTATGAATATTGCTAGGGGCTATGATAGTGTGTTTCTTGCTTTCCCTAAATGATATGAATATTACATTGCCCAATCATTGATGCTGTATGTGTTGTGAAATTTCTCAAATGTCATCTTTAAATTTAAATGCAAGTATGTACACGGTTCCCACGAGCACGGCATGCATGACATGATTTATCGAGGTTTTCAAGAACATGGTTAGAGGTGGGACATATCCTACGATATGTTTTACCTCGCTTTTCACAAGAAGACAAGAACCAACATTCCACAAGGGGTCTCCCCTCACTCACAAGTGCATATCATGAAGAAGGGCCTCCCTTCCCTCGCAAGTACATACATATCATGAAGAAGGGTCTCCCTTCCCTCGCAAGTGCATTGCATAAAGAAGGGTCTTCCTTCCGTCTCAAGTGCATCTCACAAGGATATCTCACAAGTGTACCTCACAAGTTACATGATCACAAGTAAGCACGCATGACATGCATGACATGACATGACATACAAGAATCAAGCAAGATAGACAAGACAAGCTTTCAAGTACGAAAAGATATTTCAAGTCAAGTCAATTGCACGATGTTTTCAAGAGGATTTATCGGCTTTCTACGAAATACAAGCATGATTATGAATTGCTTTACTTCCTTGTATGATATAAATTGTTTCTGTCTAACATATATGAAAAGCTCCTGCTTGATGTATGCTATCCGTATGCTATGACTATTGGTTAGTATTTGGTACCCGCTGAGTATTCCATGCTCAGCCGTACTTCTTATGTCGGCAGGTTCTGAGGGAGCTGCTGCTCCATTTGATGTTTGTGCTCCTGGTCTATGGGTGGAAGAGGAGTACGTCGAGGAGCCTTTGGAGGAACCTCCCGTAGAGGGTTATCTGTAGGTGGTGTTAGATTCTGAGTGGATTAGCTGTGGGTGAGATGAGAGTTAGATTTATGTATTTTGGCGGGCATGTCCGCACTTTCTTATGGATTCCTTTTTGTGTAAACTTGGATTTAAGTATATATATACATAGAAGTTTGTTAGTCTTCCGCTGTGTTATATTAAAGCATGTTTCCGCTATTATTGTCCTCTATTCTATATACTCTGTGGGTTTTTGGAGGTTGGTTTGTCAAGCAAGTCATGTAAGCCATGATTAGTCGTCCAAAGTTCACTCTAACTCCTAGGGTGGGTTTTGGGTCGCGACAAAAGTGGTATCAGAGCTTAGGTTTTAGGTCTCTAGGGTCACTTAGAATCTTATACCACGGCTTGACAAGAGCATATGTCAGGAAACAAGTTAGGAAGAAAGTAAGTCGGAAGAGAGTCTTGATCCAAGTGTAAGACTAAACTTTAGTCTTAGTCTAAAATGGTTGCTTTAACCAAGTACGGGTCCTAGGTACGCTAGAACACTAAAGTATAAGTGTAATGTGATGAATACTCTGATGACTTGATGTGATGTATATTAGTATTATACAACTAATACAAATTGAACTATTGTGAAATGACATTGAAATAAATTGTGGTTTCAAGTGAGACTCATGTGGTGCTATTGTTCTCAGGACTTTAGTCATGAGGCGGGGCACACGGGGTCGTGGACCACACACCAGAGCTTCATCTTCTTCCAGAGATGAGGATGAGCAGCCGGACCTCTCTCAGGTCTTAGGCTCTATTGCTGAGACACTCGCCATACTGGCGGCTCGGCAGGCTATACCATCGTCGGCGGCACCTACTCCACCGCCCGCAGCTCCAGTACATCGTACAGCTGGAGTTGAGGCATTCAGGAGATTGAGGCCTCCATCCTTCCATGGGAGTGTGGACCCTCTCGCTGCGGAGGCGTGGATCCTCCAGATGGAGAAGATTTTTGCTGTCCTCTCGCCTACAGAGGAGGATAGGGTAGCATGGGCAGTTTTCATGCTAGAGGGTGAAGCCCACCATTGGTTGTTGTCCGCATTAAGGACGAGAGATTTGACCATGCAGGGTCAACCTTGGACTTGGGAGGAGTTCAAGGACACTTTTTATAAGAAGTACTTTCCGATCGGAGCACGGGAAAGGAAAGAGAGAGAATTCATCAACCTTGAGCAAGGTTCGATGTCTGTGGCCGCTTATGAGGCCAAGTTCTCGGAGCTATCACGCTTCGCGACACATATGATTGCCACTGAGGCAATGAAGGCGAGGAGGTTTGAGCAAGGACTCAAGGATGTCATCATGGAGAAAGTATCGGTCTTTCGGCACGCCACTTACGCTGAAGTGGTGGATAAAGCCTTATTGGTCGAGGCCAATTCAGAGACAGTGTCCAAGAAGAGGGAGTTGGCGAGAGGCCAATCCAGTAGTTCAGCACCTCTAGAGAGGCGGGCTCGTACCGGCCCTTATCAGTATGCGTGGCCAGCACCACCGATGAGGCCATCGTATGCGCCTCCAGCTCCACGGCAGTATGTGCCTCAGGCTCTTCCAACTCCACGGCCAGTTACACTTCAGACGGTGAGGTATGCTCCACCTCCGGCCCCTCCGACTTATACACACGAGGTCTGCACTTCATGCGGCGGAAAGCACCTGGCAGGAGATTGCCGAAGAGCATCGGGTGGATGTTTTCATTGTGGTCGCCAGGGCCATATGATCAGGGATTGCCCCAGTCGGCATTTACCAGGCCAGTCTCTGGGGATTAGGCCACTAGCACGCCCATCAGGATCATATCAGGCGTCATCTCAGACTACCCGGTCTACACCTCAGTCTCGCCAGGCGAACCAGGGGCGTGTATTTGCTTTGACAGAGGGTGATGCACTTGCATCTGATGATGTGGTGCAAGGTACGCGTTTGAAGTTATTTTCGTTATTCGTGATTGTTATGTTGTGTTTTATTCCTTGTGTACATACTTGGTATGCTATATATATATATACCTATGTGTATACTCTGTTGGTGCTTGAATTGACGTAACTAGTTAAAATTTCAGGAACCTTACTAGTCAATGAGTATTTGGCTCGAGTATTGATTGATACCGGGTCTACTCATTCATTTGTCTCGCCGAGTTTTTCAAAAGGCTTTTCTGTAGAGCTACGTCAGCTAGAACCGGAGTTAGCCATTTCGACTCCTCTCGGTAAAACAGTATTGGTAGATAAAGTGTATAGAAATAGTGTGGTCCAAGTTGGAAGCCACGAGTTGGCGGTTGATCTCATCGTCCTTGGATTCCAAGACTTTGATGTTATATTGGGAATGGATTGGTTAGCAGCACATCATGGGCATGTAGCTTGCTTTGAGAAAATGGTACTCTTCAAGCCAGTAGAAGGAAAACCATTCCACTTTCGCGGGTTGAAAGGTAGATCTATTGCTCGTTTTGCGGCGTTGAGCTTAGCTAACCCCGAGGCAAATGACTCATCGACTATTCCGGTTGTGAGTGAGTTCCTGGATGTATTTCCAGAGGAGTTGCCAGGATTGCCTCCAGACAGGGAGATTGAGTTTGTGATCGAGCTTGCACCAGGCACAGCTCCTATTTTTAGGGCTCTGTATAGAATGGCCCCTATTGAACTCAAGGAGTTAAAGACTCAGTTGGAAGAATTACAAGGCCTTGGTTTCATTCGACCAAGTGTCTCACCATGGGGTGCCCCAGTGTTGTTTGTTAAGAAGAAAGATGGCTCGATGCGGATGTGTGTCGATCAACGGCAATTGAACAAAGTCACTATAAAGAATAGGTATCCCTTGCCTAGGATTGATGACTTGTTCGATCAGTTGAAGGGAGTGAGATTTTTCTCGAAGATAGATCTTCGATCGGGTTATCACCAGTTGAAGATTAAGGCGGAAGATGTTCCCAAAACTGCTTTCAGGACTCGGTATGGACACTACGAGTTCTTGGTGATGCCTTTTGGACTCACGAACGCGCCGGCAGCCTTTATGGATTTGATGAACCGGGTGTTCCGGCCATATCTTGATAGGTGCGTGATTGTATTTGTTGATGACATTTTGGTCTATTCCCAGACACGGGAAGATCACACACACGACCTATGCCTTGCTTTGGAAATGCTAAGAGAGCACAAGCTATATGCCAAACTTAGCAAGTGTGAGTTTTGGTTGGAAGAGGTGGCATTCCTAGGCCACGTTGTTTCCGCGGAAGGCATATCGGTAGATCCAAAGAAGATAGAGGCTGTTATGAGTTGGGCAAGGCCCAAGAGTGTCACAGAGATACGTAGTTTCCTTGGGTTGGCAGGCTACTACAGGAGATTCGTAGAGGGTTTCTCTAGCCTTGCAGCACCGCTCACTTACCTGACAAGGAAGAACGCCAAGTTTGTATGGAGTGATAAATGCGAGATCAGTTTCACGGAACTGAAGAAGAGGCTTACTACAGCCCCTGTCCTTACTGTGCCATCTGGACCTTATGGGTATGAAGTGTATAGTGATGCCTCACACGTTGGACTTGGGTGTGTACTCATGCAGCACAAGAAAGTCATTGCCTATGCATCAAGGCAGTTGAAGGAGCATGAGAAGAATTATCCCACGCACGACTTGGAGCTTGCGGCGGTCGTGTTTGCACTCAAGATTTGGCGTCATTACCTTTACGGGGTGGAATTCTATGTGTATACGGACCACAAGAGCCTCAAGTACCTCTTTTCCCAAAAGGAATTGAATCTAAGGCAACGGCGTTGGATGGAATTTCTGAAGGACTATGATTGTACCATTCAATACCACCCGGGTAAAGCAAATGTAGTGGTTGACGCTTTGAGTAGAAGACCTCTGGGGTTGTTAGCACACATGTTGGTTCAAGAATGGAAGCTACTTGAAGACTTGGCAAATCTGGACATTAGTGTGAATGACTTTGTCCGTAGTCCTATCTTGGTGAATGTCACGGTTCGGCCATACATCATAGATTTGATCCAAGAATACCAAGCCACGGATACCGAATTGTTGGCTTATCGGGACAAGGAAGTTGCTAAGGGTAGTGAGGACTTCTCTCTCACTAGTCGGGGTGCTATCACATTCAAGGGAAGGCTGTGCGTCCCAGCCAATGCAGATCTTCGAAGAGAGATTTTGGATGAAGCACACCGTTCGAAGTACACAGTGCATCCAGGGGGTACGAAGATGTACCGGAACCTCAAGAGTCACTTTTGGTGGCGGAATATGAAGAGGGATGTTGCAGAATATGTGGCACGGTGCTTAGTGTGCCAACAGGTGAAAGCAGAACACATGTGGCCCGTAGGTTTATTACAGTCCCTTCCGATTCCCGAGTGGAAATGGGAGAACATATCCATGGATTTCATAGTTGGCTTGCCAAAGACGGCAAGGGGCTCAGATGCGATATGGGTAGTAGTGGATCATTTGACAAAGTCCGCTCACTTCTTACCTTACCGAACTACTTTCAACTCTAGTCAGTTAGCCGCTTTGTACATCAAGGAAGTGGTGAGGTTGCACGGAGTGCCCGTCAGTGTTGTGTCGGATCGGGATCCAAGATTCACGTCAAGATTTTGGAAAAGTTTCCAAGAGGCTATGGGTTCCCGACTTGATTTCAGCACCGCCTTTCATCCACAAACGGATAGACAAACCGAGAGAGTGAACCAAGTCATTGAAGACATGCTTCGGGCTTGTATGTTGGATTTCAGAGGCAGTTGGGAAGAGCACTTGCCTTTGGTTGAATTCACCTATAATAACAGCTATCAGGCAAGTGTCCAAATGGCACCATTTGAGGCCTTGTATAGGCGAAGTTGTAGGTCTCCTCTCTATGGGGATGAGGTAGGAGAAAGTAAAATACTTGGTCCGGAGTTGATTGAGCAAACTGCAAGCACAGTTAAGATCATTCGGGATCGATTGAAAGCCGCTCAAGATCGCCAGAAAAGTTATGCGGACACGCACCGTAGGGACTTGGAATTTCAAGTAGGGGATCAAGTTTTTGTGAAAGTATCTCCTAGCAAAGGGATCATGAGATTTGGAAAGCGAGGCAAGCCCAGTCCTCGATATGTTGGGCCTTTTGAGATTATCACACGGGTTGGTGAAGTTGCTTATCGTGTAGCTCTTCCACCTCACATGGCCGCAGTTCACAACGTCTTCCATGTGTCTATGCTTCGGAGGTACATTGCGGATCCTTCACATGTCATAGACTTGGAACCGTTGGAGATTCGAGAGGACCTCACCTTGATTGAAAAGCCGGTTCAGATTTTGGATCGAAGATATCAGGTGCTTCGCAACAAGACAATCCCTTTGGTTTTTGTGCAATGGCAACACCATGCTCGGGAAGAAGCTACATGGGAGCGTGAAGCCGAAGTCAAAGCAAAGTACCCAGAATTATTTGAACAAATTTTTGTATGAAGTCTGTATATGACTTCTAATGTTTTTTTTTTTTTGGTTTGTAATGCAAGTAGTGTCTGAATTTCGAGGAAGAAATTTTTGTAAGGGGGGGAGGATGTAGAGCCCCGGACCTTTTCACAGTTAATACATGACACTTTCGTTGTCATTTTTCCTTTTTAAGAGGTATAATTAATGAATAAGGAAGAAATTGGAAATTTCGAAACGTTAGAAATGTTCCTTTTCGAAGTACGAACACAACGCAAGTTGAATCGTCAAAATCGGATGAACGAGTCAAAAGATATGGCCAAAACAGTCTGAACCTGTAGGCAATCGTAGCTCGGTTATGCACTAAGGACGTAGCTCGGTTATGCACTGAGGACGTAGCTCGGAAGGCACTAAGGACGTGCTCTGACGTCGTACTCTGATAACGTAGCACAAACATTGTACTCTGATAACGTATACTGTGTGCATCCGTTGTACAGTTCACAACGGGTACGTTGTACAGCTCACAACGGGTACGTTGTACAGCACAACGGGCACGTTGTACATAAGACAACGACAACGAGCTCAGCACAATGTGTTCGGCACTATCCACAACGTAACAACGGGTTCGGCACCCTTCACAACGGACAACGTGTTTGGTACTATTCACAACGGACAACGAGTTGACACTGTTCACAGCACAACGAGTTGGCACTGTTCACAGCACAACGAGTTCGGCACTCGTGTTTTTACAGAAATTCAGTAAGGGTATTATGGTATTTTGGGTCGGTTCACTCTTACCTTAAGAGTTTAACCCGAACCTTTAGGGCATCATTCGACACTTAGAGAGATTGGGAGATAAGAAGAGAGGAGAAGGCGATTCCTAAACCTAGGGTTTCCAGTTTGGAGAGAAATCCAAGGGTTTTGAGACCCTAGATCACCTCCAGTCCGGTTTTTCTTCAAGATCTCGGCCCAAGCTCGTGCGAAGCTCGTGTTCCAAGCTAGGGCAGCAACTTACAGTCGTTTGGAAGAGGGATTTCTTCCTCATCTCTTCAAGGTTGGTACTTTTTACTACCCTCCTAGTTATAGTTCTTCTTTCCCCTTCTTTTCTTTTGATTTGCTTTCATTTACACATGTGCTATGAGATGGATGAATGGTGAATGGTGAATGGAGATTGGAATGGGTGATTGGATGCCAATGGTTATGTGTGATGAACAAATGGGGAAGGGCATTGTTCCAATAATGAACATACATGTATGATTTGAGTAAAACCCATCTAGAAAAGCATGTTGTAGGGTAAACCCATAATGAACACACCATGTTTGATGAAATGCCAAGGTGAATACAGTGAGTTGTAAATTCGGAACTGCATGCCTAATAAATTATGAATATTGCTAGGGGCTATGATAGTGTGTTTCTTGCTTTCCCTAAATGATATGAATATTACATTGCTCAATCATTGATGCTGTATGTGTTGTGAAATTTCCCAAATGTCATCTTTAAATTTAAATGCAAGTATGTACACGGTTCCCACGAGCACGGCATGCATGACATGATTTATCGAGGTTTTCAAGAACATGGTTAGAGGTGGGACATATCCTACGATATGTTTTACCTCGCTTTTCACAAGAAGACAAGAACCAACATTCCACAAGGGGTCTCCCCTCACTCACAAGTGCATATCATGAAGAAGGGCCTCCCTTCCCTCGCAAGTACATACATATCATGAAGAAGGGTCTCCCTTCCCTCGCAAGTGCATTGCATAAAGAAGGGTCTCCCTTCCCTCTCAAGTGCATCTCACAAGGATATCTCACAAGTGTACCTCACAAGTTACATGATCACAAGCAAGCACGCATGACATGCATGACATGACATGACATACAAGAATCAAGCAAGATAGACAAGACAAGCTTTCAAGTACGAAAAGATATTTCAAGTCAAGTCAATTGCACGATGTTTTCAAGAGGATTTATCGGCTTTCTACGAAATACAAGCATGATTATGAATTGCTTTACTTCCTTGTATGATATAAATTGTTTTTGTCTAACATATATGAATTGCTCCTACTTGATGTATGCTATGACTATTGGTTAGTATTTGGTACCCGCTGAGTATTCCATGCTCAGCCGTACTTCTTATGTCGGCAGATTCTGAGGGAGCTGCTGCTCCATTTGATGTTTGTGCTCCTGGTCCATGGGTGGAAGAGGAGTACGTCGAGGAGCCTTTGGAGGAACCTCCCGTAGAGGGTTATCTGTAGGTGGTGTTAGATTCTGAGTGGATTTGCTGTGGGTGAGATGAGAGTTAGATTTATGTATTTTGGCGGGCATGTCCGCACTTTCTTATGGATTCCTTTTTGTGTAAACTTGTATTTAAGTATATATATACATAGAGGTTTGTTAGTCTTCCGCTGTGTTATATTAAAGCATGTTTCCGCTATTATTGTCCTCTATTGTATATGCTCTGTGGGTTTTTGCAGGTTGGTTTGTCAAGCAAGTCATGTAAGCCATGATTAGTTGTCCAAAGTTCGCTCTAACTCCTAGGGTGGGTTTTGGGTCGCGACACAGGGTGTGCCTTATAAGAATGCTAGAAGAAGGTGTCTAAAATGGGTGGTGAGGTATGAGATTTATAGGATGAGAATGGTAGGAGAAACTCTCTCACTTCCAATGTGGGACTAAAATGATATTTTAGTCATTTTATGGCACTTTGGTAATTAAAATGGAATTAAAACCCATGAATTCTCTAGATTGTCAAGGGTATAGCTCATCCAAAGTGCAAGAATATTTTAGAAGAACTTATGTAAGTGCATAAATGAAAAAGTGGACATAATATATTTACCTTCATTTCAAAAATAGGCTAAGTCTCATAATGTCTATAATGTATACACCTCCATTTCAGTCCTATTGTCAAATAAGAATAACTCAATGACTCTAATGAGTTTGGAACATGGTTCTGTAACTGAATCTTTGGACAATCCTAAAATGATGATAATATAAATGAAGACAGTTGAAATTTGGCTTGGTTGTGAAATTATTGTAATTAAAGTACAGCCAAACAGAGAATTTTTATAATGTCAACACTTTGATGTCTAAAGGTGCTAACCACCTCTGACAAATTGTCTCCAAATATGAGTAACAAGTTTACCTCCATTTAAATTTTCGGCAAAAATGGATGTAGAGTAATCACTTTACATTCATTTAGAAATTGAACTACTTTTAAATGGCTACAATTTAATTATAGTCAATACGCCTTAAGCATAAAAGCAAATTGTAGTAATAGAATTAAACCATTTTGGTTTCAACATAATTATGAATGCGACATTGCGCTTGAAGATTGATTTGTAAACCATTAAAAAGGGATTTAAAAGTACGAAATGGACTCATTGGAGTTTATAAAAACCTTACATTTACCAACTCGGGCCGGGTCTCGCTATCAGATGCCAAAATAACTAAAATATGATCCCTACATTAAGTTTACGGTCTGTGAATTTCAGAGGGTAATGAGATGATTTTAAATGGTAAAAGGTTATTTTTAAAGAGAAATGAGGGGTCTTAGAATGATCATATGGAGTATACCTTGCCTTAGAGAATAAGGAAATCTAGAAGAATTAAATTAGAAAAAGGCTTACCATACAAAACACGGTGTCTAGATGGAGTTAACAAAATAAATTCAATCCAAATCAGTGCATTCTCTCACTATTGATCTCAACGTTCCCAAACATGTTTGTCGACTTAACACCGACAAGTCTTCTTACTATTTAGTTTCAAATAAATCTTCTCCTGCATTCGGAGTTATAGTAAAGTTGCAATATTAATTCTGGAATCTAGGTACATGCTCTACTTCATTGCCAGTTTTCCAATTCATCACAATATATTTTGATTCAAATTTAGTTTTGGGCACGAGAATATCCATTCTGATTACTTGGTTAAAGTGCTAAAAAAGAAAGTAAAACAACAGCTTCAGCACTAAATGATTCTCCTGAGTTTCTTTTGACCAAGACAATTTTTTTCTCTAGAAGACTCAGTTAAGAGGGTTCATGGAAAGAACAAGTTCAAAATTACAATCAATTCATTTTTTCAAATTCTGCTATAGCTGTATATTTCCATTCATTTCACTTGGAGATGTTATGTCATATGTGTGTATATCGGCTACTGGAAAATGGTCGAAAGCTCTAGCCAGTTTCCTGTAAAATAGATTAGTCTCATGTAAGAAGGCTCAGGATCAGGATTCCCTTCCAATGCGTGCCATGTAACTAGTTCTAAATGTTTGGACTGCAAATTTAGAAGAGCACAAACACACATGAATATTTCTCTCTCTCTCTCTCTCTCTTAATGGTAAATCATCAAAGATCACATGCCTGGAGATGAAAACATGGCCTAAACAGTTCCAACCAGAGCATATAGATCCATAAATGGATTGGTATGTATAGACACTTCAGTCGTGCTCGTTGTTTCTCGAAAGTATCTTTTTTCTAGGAACATGATCAACCAGAAATTATTATGTTCATGATTATTCATCCACCGATGCAGAAAATGCTTAAGTTTTCGATTCTCATGAGGCCAGAAAGTTGGTTAGCAACAGGTCAGCACAAAGTGATTCATCATGCTCAAACATGAGCCAATTGTTCCCCATATAGGTTCACAACCTAAAGGCAATCGTTGAGTGAACTCTATCTTCTTCGTGTTAGTTGAGCTAAGGCGCACCATTACAGCTGGGGTGGGCTCGGCCTTTGAACCGTACGTGGGACGAGTTTCTGTCTCATACACCTCGAGCCAAAGACTGGGGGAAGTTTAGGGGAGATGGGGAGAACTAGTAGCTACCGGCCAGGGAGTTAAGCTTGCTTCTTCACAAAAAAGAAAGGGAGGGGGGGAGGGGCTGGTGACTATGCTAGATTTACAAAAAGGAAAATCAAAACTTGTAGGTAAAACAAGAAGCTCAGTAATAGGGAGAACTACCTTTGATTTACAAAAAGATGGAGAGGAAGATCCTTGAAAAGGCAAGGATGGATAAGTGGGTCCCTCCAAAGAGGCATATTTTGTTGAGAGAGTCAACACCAACTCTCTCACTTCTAGAAATCTCTCTCCCTTGCAAGTTTCTCTCTTTCTCTAGAGTCTTCTCTCTAGATTACTTTCTCTAGAATACTCTTTAGAATATTATCTCTCCTAGGTTCTCCCTTCATCTCTCTAGAATTCTCCCTAAGCTTATCTCTATCTCTAGAAAAAGAGGTTGTACTAGTCTCTAGATATTTCCTAAGAAAGGAGGTGGGATAATGTTCTAGAAATCTAGGACATTCACATGCCCACTATAAATAGAGGGTTGGGTCCCCTTGTTTATGTATAGAAGAAACACAAGCTCTTCTAAGTGTGTGAGGTCTAGTGTTAGTCTAAGTGAGTGTGAGTTCTTGTGTGAGTGTAAGTGTGAGTGTGTCCCTTGAGTATGAGTGTCCCTTAAGTGTTGTACATTTTTCAGTTAGTGCATCAATAAAAGTTTCTTTATTCGGGTTTCCACTACTATTAAACTCAACAATTTGGTATCAGAGCCAAGTTGTCGGGACCAGTGTTTGAGTGCTACGAAGGAGAAATCTTGTTCGTGCATAGTCCGGGACTGTAAAGCCGATTGATCTGGGCTCAAGCTTACTTGGTGGAGTACGTGAAGACATACCAAGACACGATGGCGGATTTGGCGAGTGCAACCGGTGGGATCAAGAAGCTTAACAACCAAAATTACTACAACTAGAAGTTCTGTATAGAGTCGTACCTGCTGGGACAGGATCTGTGGGAGGTCATTAATGGTAGCGACACTAATCCACCTCCTTAGGAGAATGTTGATGCACTAAGGCGATGGAAAATTAAAGCCGGGAAGGCTATGTTCGTGCTTAAAAAAACTATCGAAGATGAATTGTTTGAGCACATCAGGGATGCAAACACACCCATAGTAGCATGGGGTGCTTTTACAGCCCTCTTCTCAAGGAAGAATGATACAAGGCTACAACAACTGGAGAATGAGCTCATGTCAACCTCACAAGGAGAAATGATGATCAACCAATACTTTATGAAGGTAAAATCTCTTTGTTGTGAAATTTCACAATTAGATTCGAAAGCTAATATTAATGAAGATAGGATGAGAAGAATCATCATCCATGGCCTGAGACCCAAGTATAGTGGGTTCATCACGGCGATTCATGGTTGGCCAACTCAGCCAACCATCTTAGACTTACAAAATCTATTGGTTGATCAAGAGACTCTAGCAAAACAAATGGCTGGAGTTTTATTAAAGAATGAGGAGGATGCCCTCTTTAGCAGTAGAAGAGGTTGGCAAGGATGACAGAATGCTGCAAGACCCAAGAAGAAAGAAGGTGGATCGAGGAGGCTGCAGGAGAGGAGCTCTCAGATAGGGGGAGTTCAACAAGGCAGAGATAGAGATGCAGCACAGTCCAGATGGCGTAATAATGAATGCTACAACTGTGGCAAGAGAGGTCACTTCGCTCGAGATTGTTGGTCAAAGAAAAAATCATCAGAAGGCAACTTGGTGACATCCAGCAATCACCAAGGTGGAAACAGTAGCGAAAAAGAGTGGGATGCTGAAGTATCATTCACTGTGTCTGAGCCAGTTGCAGAAATCTACTCAGAAGAAGAGATTGAATTCGACGACAAGAAGGTAGAAGATCAATCTGATACGGTCACAATCGAAATAGCAGCAAGTCCTATCATGATTGGACCAGAAGAGATGACACTTGTGCAATACAGAATCCTAGAGAAATTGACCACAACGAAGATTAGATCCTTGATTCTGGATGCTCCAATCACATGACTGGCGATAAGGATAAACTACTCAGTGTGTCTGAGTATAAAGGTGATCGAGTAGTGGTGACGGCCAACCACTCAAGGATGCCAATCACTCACATTGGCAAGACCGTGATCGTGCCTCGCTTCAGTTCCCATCAAGGTCAGTTTACAGAAATGTTGGATGCATCAAGTGGTTTCAGCTCTCATGAGGCATGCAATAGCTACGACGATGATCCTGTTAATAGCTCTGGTAAGGTTGCTCCTTTTGATGACAACTATGTTTCAAATTTTTCTCAAGATGACCCTGGTCATATAGATGGGATGGAAAGGGCGAGCAAGCTCAACCCAGGTTATGATTCTAAATATGAGGATAAGGAGTTCAAGGAGTCAGTTGTACATAGCTGAGAAGAATATGCAGCTGAGGACGGGGAAGTTGAGAAGGTATACTATGGGTTAGACAACATAGACATATATGGATTCGATGTTGCTGATTACTCAATTGCCATGACAGTACAAGTTAAGGAGGGAGCAGAATGCAAAAAAGAGAGATACGTTCATACAGATCATTTTGGTTATGAAGGTGACCAAAGAATAGAGAATATATGGGAAACCAATTGTGTCTTATCAATGACAAGCATTGTGGAAGAAGGATCCAGAAAAAGCAGAGCAATGAAGGTTGTGCAAACACACGTGAGGTTGCCGTTTGCAAGAAAAGATGACATTGAGAAGTTGATGGAGTCAACTCGAGAAGAAGAATTACAATCCAATCAACAAACTGAGCAACAAATTCACCTACCAGGTAATGAGGAATTAAGTAGAGAAGATCAGTCTATAGAAATACAACCCAACCCGCCAAGGCCACCAGACAAGTTTGTAGATCCATGGAGAACCGGTATACATCACAAAACACCAGAAGAACTTTGGCCAAGTCAAAATGAAGACACTGAAGAAGAGTCAATGGCACAACTTCGCAGGTCTACAAAGCAGAGATGGCCAAATCCGAAGTATGCTAACGTTGCTCTTGTTGAAGAAGATTCGGTGTTGAGGGGGAGTGTTGAGAGAGTAAACACCAACTCTCTCACTTTTAGAAATCTCTCTCCCTTGCAAGTTTCCCTCTTTCTCTAAAGTCTTCTCTCTAGATTACTCTCTCTAAAATACTCTTTAGAATATTATCTCTCCTAGGTTCTCCCTTCATCTCTCTAGAATATTCTATCTCTAGAATTCTCCCTAAGCTTATCTCTATCTCTAGAAAAAGAGGTGGTAGTAGTTTCTAGATATTTCCTAAGAAATGAGGTGAGAGAATGTTCTGGAAATCTAGAACATTCACATGCCCACTATAAATAGAGGGTTGGGTCCCCTTGTTTATGTATAGAAGAAACACAAGTTCTTCTAAGTGTGTGAGGTCTAGTGTTAGTCTAAGTGAGTGTGAGTTCTTGTGTGAGTGTGTCCCTTGAGTGTGAGTGTCCCTTAAGTGTTGTACATTTTTCAGTTAATGCATCAATAAAAGTTTCTTTATTTGGGTTTCCACTGCTTCTATATTCAACATATTTGTAAAACTTTCCCTCTCTTTCTGGGGCTCAACAGAGTGATGTAGCAGAGACTCACCTCCAAAATGGACTCACCGTCAAGAAAATATACCTACTAAAAATTACCATCATTAGACAAATCCATATAGAAGTACATGCACAAAACACTCACTCACAGAACCAAAAAAAAAAGGTGAAGTACAACACATGATCTTTTTAAGGTTCTAAATTTAATAATGATTTAAATTATAGGGGAATTTCATTCCATTCAATGAAAACTATCTTCTAAAAATTCTAACAAGTTCCACTTTCTGAAGAGTTTAAAGCAAATGAAATTGTGACCCTAAAAGCACATAAACCCAGCCCGACCCCTGTAGGCCCAGTAAACCTGGAAGTCCAGCTCATGAATTGTCCATCTAGTCTAGGGCATTACCATTGTAGTGGATAGTGAGATTCTTAAGAGCAGCCAACAGCCTTCCTATTTAGAAGATTTGACTTTCTTTAGAACTCCTACTACTCCTACTATTCCTTCAATGTATCTTTAGAGGTCCGTTCTTTTGCGGAGACTTATAAATTCTGACACTTTTCAAGTTTTATAAAGTTTTATCACTGGGCAGTTTGCCTTTTCTTTTGAAAACTAGATGTATTGTGCTTTTCATCTTTTGGGTTGCAATTCCCATCTAACTTCAAATGCAGCAAAATGAATGATTTCAAGTTTCATAAAAAATGACAAGACTTAAAATCTCATGATGGTAAGAATTAATCTTGTTAAAAAACTTGATAAAGTGACTCAAATTTCCTAACAACTACCATCACAGAGACCAAAGTGTCAAGCTTTATAAGTCTCACCAAAAGAACGGACCCTAGTAGATTCTTCAATTATCTAGTACATTTAAGAAGTTGTCACATCTTAGAAAAGAATAAGCCCCTTCTCTTCAGCATTTAATTACCTTGTAATGTATTTTCTAGTCCCTTTGGGTTCTTTTATGGTGGTTTGTTCCAATTACATCTGCTCTCTTTAGTGAGTGTTCTCCACCGTTCAAGAGTTCTAATTTGATTGAGTTATGTTACTCCTGTTCAAAGCGTTATTTTGTTCTCTCTGGTCCCCATCACAATCCCTTCCTTGCTTTCAAACCCACCCCTTCATCCCTTTTTTCGCTAGTGCTTCAAATCCCATCTCTACACCTACGACCAGAAGTCATTATATTCTCCTAGTTGCAGAATGCCATCCCTCCCTCCCTCTCTTAAATATATGTCTACCTTTTTCCTTGTATTATAAACTAAGTGCCGATCTTGTATTGGATACTTCTATCTCTCCCCCTATCCTCTAAATTAATGAAAATCATGACAATTTTGGTCAAGTGACCAAAACTGCCCTCCGGTTTGAAATTGTGGGGTAGAGAAAGGGGTAAGTATCAAGTGAATGATTACGGAAATTTTTCGAGGACCCATATAGAAGATAATTATAGTGACCTTAATACTTCATCCTCATTTGACTTGATTCCCTATATCTGAGCCATCACATAATAAATCATGACTGTTGAACAAGTGGGGTGGTTCTTATATAAGGTATAGCCAAAACTCATGTAGACTGGATTCTTGCACTTTATCCATGCTTCTTACTTTTTGAGCTATACAAGTTTACACACAAGATTGGAAGGTCTGATCCTGCAGTCAGTTTCGTTTATGGGCTATGTCTCGATAGCAATGTGACCCACCAATTAAATCGCATTAAATCATTGCACAGATGAGCAAAATGTATGGGATGGGAGGTGAAGTCATTTGAGATTATGGACCACGGGAATATTATATAACACCCCATACCTGATAGTGGTCTATGGTGTTCTCTTTAGTCTTTTCATACTTATGCTGTCGTGCGTATATAAGTGCTCCATGTACAATTTAGGCTCACAAGAATACATGTTTGACTGTAATTATTTTCTAATAACTTAAGAAAACACATAATGACATAAGAACGTACCGGCAAGCTGTTGAGAAGAGCCAATGTTAAAGAGACCAGGAATGTGCATGCCAACATCTTTTCTATAATATTTGGAAGATATGCACCAAAAATAATATGCAGTTAACCGAACTGAATGTTCCATCGAGAGCACATCCCTGACAAAAAAGAATATATGTTCCACCACAGTTAGTTTTTCCAGAGTCACCCTCAAAGTCTGCTGATGAATATATTTCTTCCAAATTGCAAGCATTCTGAAGAATGAGGGCTTGAATATGTGATTTCTACCCATGTCAGCCCCGGAACCTGAACTGGCCTTAAGCAAGACTCATCCTGTCGACATGGTCAAAATATTGTAATTACTTTCCATAAAGTTCCAAGCAAGAAATAACTCATAAGATAACTTGAAATTTTGCAGAGCTTGACAATTTAGAGAAATTTAATTAGTACTTCCTGTCGCGACCCAAAACCCACCCTAGGAGTTAGAGTGAATCTTGGACGACTCATCATAACTTGCATGATTTGCTAGACCAAAGTAACCTGTAAAAACCCACAAGGCATATACAATAGAGGACCTAATAGCGGAAACATACTCTAACATAGCACAGCGGAAGACTTAACCAAACCTCTATGTATATATATATGTGATCCAAGTTTATACAAAAAGATACACAAAAGAAAGTGCGGACAGGCCCGCTAAAATACATGAAAACATCTCTCTCAACTCACCCACAGCTATTCACTCAGAATCTACCACCTCTAATAATAACCTTCTACTGGAGGTTCCTCAACAGGTTCCTCGACACACTCCTCCTCCACCCAAGGACTCGGAGCACAGATATCAAAAGGAGCAGCCGCTCCGCTATCACCTGCCGACATAAGAAGTACGGCTGAGCATGGAATACTCAGCGGGTACCAAACACTAACCAATAGCCATAGCATAGCAAACACAATATAAGACAGGAAGCAGTTAATCTCATAGCAGGAAGTAAAGCAGTTTATAATCATGCTTGTCTTTTCATAAAAAGCCGATACAATCTCTTGAAAACATCGTGCATTTGACTTGACTTAAAATCCTCGTTTCCTGCTTTAAAACTTGTCTTGTTATGTATCTTGTTTTGTCGTGTCGTGTCGTGTCGTGTCATGCTTGTACCATGCATGTCATACGTGTACCATGCTTGTCATGCGTGCTTGCTTGGGAATTTAACATGCTCATGTACTTGTGAGAAGCGCTTGTGAGATGCCTTGAGAGGGAAGGGAGACCCTTCTTTCGTAATATGCCTTGAAAGGGAAGGGAGACCATTCTTTAATGCAATGCACTTGTGAGTGAGGGGAGACACCTCATGGAAGGGAGGGAAGTGTAAACTCCCTCCTAAGAAATCGCTTGTTCTAGTCTTCTTGTCAAAAGCGAGATAAAACATATCGTAAGATGTGTCCCACCCCTAACATCCTTACTCTTGCAAAAACCGTCGGTAAAACATGTCATGCATGCCGTGTTCGTGGAATCGTGTGCATACTTTCATTTGAAATTAAATATGACAATTTTGGAATTTTGCAATACATAGAACATCAATAATTTGAGCAAATCAATATTCATACCAATTAGGGAAAGCAACACATCACACTATCATAAACCCTAGCAATTTTTGTAAGCTTCTAAGCATGCATTTCTTGATTTACAACTCATCTCCTTCACATTTACATTTCATCAAACACATGGTATGTGCATTATGGTTAATCCTAAATCTTGAATTTCTAAGTGGGTTAACGATCACAACACACATGTGTATTCATTATTGGTACAATGCCCTCCCCATTTCATTCATTACAACAAACACACGGCATCCAATCGCCCATTCACATCCACACCACCATCCATTCATCCCCACATTATCTTGCTTAGAAATTTAGAAAAAAACATAAAATAAAAGAGACTATGAACTAGGAGGGTAGTGTAGGGTACTGACCTTGATTTGGGTTGAAAAACACCCTTGGTGTGTAGTTCCAACTTGAGGAAAAATCCCTCTTTGAGTTTGAGGAACTCTAGTTGCTTGAGGAAGGTCCTTTGCTGGAAAATCTTCAAGATGAGCTTCTCTTGATCTCCAATCCAAGCCTTCTTTGAAGGATTTCCCCAAAATCCTCTCTTCCCCTTTGTTCCCTCTTTCTCTCCCTTAGGTTAGAAAAACCCCCAAAATGAGAACCCTCTAACAAGACAAGGGTTTAAAACCCTCAATTTCAGAATCTGCTACCGCATGCGATCGATCGCACACTTATCTGCGATCGATCGCAGGTCCTTGCAATCGATCGCACCTGGATGCGATCTATCGCACATGAACCCGAACATATTGGTCTGATTTCCCCTCTGTATGTGATCGATCGCACATTCTTGCGATCGATCTCAGAACCCTACGATCTATCGTGCCTAGGGAATCCATCTATCGCATATGACCCCGAGGGTTTGGGACCCAATTTGCCTGCATGCAATCGATCGCACCTGACCTGCGATCGATCGCACCCTTCAGATTTTGTTGTTTTCTTCCATTTTCCTTACTTTGGTAATTCGGCCATAACTTTTGACTCGGTTGTCCGATTTGGACGATTCAACTTGCGTTGGATTCCTCTTTCGAAGGGGAACATTCTTGGCATTTTAGAATTTCCAATTTCTTCTTTATTTGTTGACTAAATTGCCCCTGAACTCGACTGATCCACAAATGGGTTTCAGTAACTCGGGTTTTCAATATATTCGACTTAGGAATACTACTTCTTAACACTTAGAGTTCTTTAAATTTTCTCATTTCATAGAAATAGGAGGATTACAAAGGCAAAATGCCTTGGCACGAGTTCCAATACATAGCAAAAGTTCCGGGGCTCTACACTTCCACCCATCAAAGAATTTCTAGAACTGCTTTCAGATTATTTAGCAAAACTGCTATTGAAAATTTGATATTGGAACACCTATAAATATTTGAACTTCTAACTCTGATTCTCTGAACATACACAGATGCTTCTGCTGGTCGCAGTTATTGCCCATCCATTTCCCACATTTTTTAAGCTCAATAGCATCCTTAAAACTCAAGCAGTTCCTACTCTCCCTGTTGTTCTGTTCCTACTCTCCCTGTTGTTCTGGTGACTATCTTCACTGCTACCATCATCTAACATACTTGAGCTAAAGCAGGGGACAATTACAAATGCGTAAGCTCATTCGGACAAGCAAGCTGGTCATCTACCAGGTGAATCTTCTTGTTCTCTTCCATCAACGACTTGGGGACACAATACCCCCTTCTGAAACCAACTGCTGGGAAGCCTCTGGAATCTTTGGTTTTAATTTGAGTTCTGAGGTGTCTACTCATCCATCAGAGCAATAATTTCTGTCCACTCTTGGGGGTCATGGATTCGTAAGCCATCCAACGACACAATGGCATCACCACGAGATAAATAACTAGACAAAGGCGATGCAGGAGACACATCCAAAACTTGTTCCCGAGGAATAATATACGAATGCAGTAAGTGTGTGGATAAGTGCTGTCAAGTTAGAGTTAGAGAAATAGAAAATAATTAATAACCATGAGACAAGTAAAAAAATGTGTCTGGAGAAGTACCATTCAGCTTTCACCATGTATGTAAAGAGGATACAAGATCAAAGGCAGGAGGAACAATGCCAAAACACAAACTACGCAACACTAGAGAGAAATGGTAGCTATCAGCATCGAACTGAGATAACTTATAAAATAGCTCATGCATTGATATCCTACAAGTCTCAATCCAAGCTTAAGCACAAGAAATAGCCACCGAATGGACGATCTTGGCATTGCGAAAGGGATACCTACAATTTTGTTAGATATGTACACACTGAACAAGTACGACATAAACTCACCACTGCAGTATGCCAAATGCCCACAGGCGCTAGGAAGCACGGGTACAGCGATACTTAGATACGGTGATATGATACGGCATAAATTATGAAAAACAGCTAGTTTTACATTAGAGTGCCGTATCCGATACGGGTACTGCGATACGGGTACATTTCCATTTTCAAAGTATTCGTGCTTCCTAGCCGCACAGTATATGTGAAGGGCAGTCAAGCTAGGTAAACTCTGATAACCACAAAATTCTAAACACTAGTTGAAAACCAATTTTCCTGCAAAATTAAGCAATTACAATCGGATGGAGGTGGAGAATACATGTCCAACCAATTTCAATCGTTTCTTTCCTCTAATGGAATCCAACATCGCCTCACTTGTCCTCATACACCCCAACAAAATGGGGTTGCTGAGCGCAAACACCGTCATGTAGTGGAAATGGGACTGTCTCTGTTAGCTCAGTCATTTTTGCCCACTAAATTCTGGATTGATGCCTTTTTAACATCCATCTTTCTCATTAATAGACTGCCAACACCTACTCTTGATAACCAAACACCATATCATAAATTATTTGGCAAGCATCCTGATTATACCTCCCTGCGCACCTTTGGTTGTGCTTGTTTTCCATTGTTGCGACCATATGCAACTCACAAATTAATGTTCTGATCCAAACGTTGCATATTTCTAGGCTATAGTTCCCATCAAAATGGATATAGATGCTTGGATCCTGTCACTCAAAAAGTGTTAATCTCACGGCATGTTTTGTTTAATGAGAATACATTTCCTGCTAAGGATGGATTGCAGTCCTCTGAACCTCTTCCAGTGGTTATTTCAGATTGCAGTCCTCTGAACCTCTTTACCTTCTCCTTCTTTTTCTTTATCTACTTCTAATTTACCACATTCATCTCCAATTATTTCAGATTCACCTGATTCTTCTCTAGAATTCTTACCTGCCCCCACTTCTCCTAATATTTCAACTTTACCTTCTCCTATACCTGGTCCAGCTCCTATCCTCTCTATACCCGAAGTTTCCTCTTCTTCCAATCAATCTCATCACCCCATGACAACTCGCTCCCAAATGGGCAACCTCATACCTCGCACATTTTCAGATTTTAAACTCTATTCCACCAAAGATACTCTCCAAGCATTATCCAGTAATGTGACTCCACTTGAACCAAACTCTTACCAACAAGCTGCTTTATTACCTGAATGGTGTACTACTATGAGAGAGGAATATGATGCTTTATTGGCTAATGAGACATGGAAGCTATGTCCCAGACCTGTTAATCATAATGTGGTGGGAAATAAGTGGGTGTATAAAGTCAAACAAACACCCAGAGGTGAGGTTGATAGATTGAAAGCAAGATTAGTGGCTTTGGGGTTTGCTCAAGAAGAAGGTATTGACTTTACTGAGACTTTTAGTCCAGTAATCAAGCCTTCTACTGTACGGGTGATTCTTACACTTTCTGTCCAATTTGATTGGGAAATCAGACAGCTTGACGTATCTAACGCTTTTTTTATGGGATCTTGCTAGAGGATGTATATATGGAGCAACCTAAGGGGTTTGTTAATTCAGATTTTCCAGATTATGTTTGCAAACTAACCAAATCACTTTATGGCCTCAAACAAGCACCTCGTGCTTGGCTTATGCGTCTATCTCAAACTCTAATTGAATTTGGTTTCCTATCCTCACTAGTGGATACCTCCTTATTTGTCTATCATAAGGGCAATATTCATCTATATATCCTCATCTATGTAGATGATATTCTTGCTACAGGTACAGATCCTTCTCTCATTCAGTCTCTAATCAAGAAGCTGCAAACCGAGTTCAAGATGAAAGACCTTGGTCCTTTAGGCTATTTTCTCAGCATCCAAGCAAGTCGTGACTCTTCTGGACTACATCTTCGACAGTCCAAGTACATTGGGGATCTTCTTCATCGTACTAAGATGGCTGGGGCCAAACCTGCTTCCTCTCCTTGTATCACAGGCCTTAAATTATCCACTCATGTTGGTGAGCCACTCACAGCTGCTCAAATTACAGAATATCGACAAACTGTGGGAGCTCTCCAATATTGCACCTTGACTAGACCTGATATAGCATTTTCTGTCAACCAATTATGTCAACATATGCATTGTCCTAATACTGTTCATTGGACAGCAGCAAAACATGTCTTACGATACTTAAAAGGCACCATTGATCTGGGATTGTGGTACACTAAGGGTGAGCAAACTCTTTAGGCCTTTTGTGATTCAGATTGTGCTGGTAATCCTGATGATCAACGATCAACTACTGGGTATGGCGTTTTCTTTGGCTCTTGCTTAATCTTGTGGACTGCCAAGAAACAATCAGTGGTAGCTCGTTCTAGCACTGAAGCAGAATATAGGGCCTTAGCTATTACTACTGCTGAGCTGTATTGGATTCGTATGCTCCTCAAAGAACTTCATATTTCTTTGCCTACAACTCCTACTATTTGGTGTGATGACAATGGTGCTCTTGCTCTTGCTTCTAATCCTATGTTTCATGCTCGCACTAAACATATTGAAGTTGATTTTCACTTCATCCGCGAGAAAGTTGCTAATCGAGATATTTCCCTTCAGTTTATTGGTTCTTATGATCAGACTGTTGATATCTTTACAAAGGGACTAAGTTCAGCTCGGTTTTGTCAGCTTCGTGACAAGCTAATGGTGGTTTCTCTCCCCATTAGCTTGCCGGGGGATGATAACCACAAAATTCAAACCACCGAGATTTCCTTGGCTTCTCACTTATCTTATCCACCAGATTAGTTACGATTGAATGGTACAGATAAACACTTATCTACTTTAGGAGATAACTCTTGACTGTATTAATTTAAAATTCTATTATAATGTTTCTTTGTATTTCAAACTTCTTCTGTAATTGTATATAAATGAGAATAGTGACATGGTTTTTGGCATTGAGGCCAATACCATTTTACAGAGTTTTTCAAACTCTGCAGCAATTCATAATTGAAAGCAACCAGAGCCCCAGGGAATAGAACTGCAAGAAATATGGCAATGTACTGGATTTGTAGCCCCTCACTGCTTTCCATTGAAGTCGTGCCTACAGTACCAGCCATGAGAATCTAACCTTCTGAAAATTCAGATCTGAAATCTGAGACATCAATTTTGTAGCTTGTTTCATCATTGGATTATCATAATTTTAAATAACCCGGTGGAATTCAGAATAGCATCACATCTACTCCCAAGATTAGAATAGTCAACTCCAAAAAAAATAAAAAATTCATACCTATTACATACATGCACAGAAAAATGTCAATGCATTTTGCAGATTTAGACAACAATAAAATACTTGACAAATCTGAAGACTTAACATCAAGATTAGTTTCAAGTAATAAGGATTTGATAAAGAGACAAGTTCGTTAAGGTTTCACTTACAAATAGATATTTCTTTATTGGCAACCTTTTCAGTGGAGGAATTGGTGGTTATGAAGAGAATTATATTGTGGGCTTTCATATGTTGATACATAGGAAAAGTATGATGTTGAAGAACAATCCACCAAATGTGACATAAAGAAGCCCCACAAAATAGAATTTTGACTCTTGAATACAACTCTAGAGTCTAGATATAACAACTAAATTTAGAGTTACATAACGGCTTAGGAGGAGAAATTTTTCCCCTTTTTTTTCCACAACACAAATTATAAGGATAACACATCAATTATGATCGAGGTTTTACATAACGTTTTGAACCGTAATGGTCGCTTGATTTTCCTTGAATGAGTATCAAGTATCCAAGTTACCAATCAAAAAAATATATCAAGTATTCAAGTTATCAAAAAAAGCATAAAACGGGGAAAATAATAATATTAAAAAGAAATTATATTAGATTACTATCCAAATAGTTTCTATTCCATCATAAATAATAATGTAATTAAGATTAACATTATTAAATTTATATTATAATATACCAAAAAAAGAGGAAAATGTATATAAAAATAACTTTAAGAACATAAATTTTCAAGCGAAAATTCCCTTTTAACTACAATGAATCACCTCATAGGCTCATACACCTAAATATCATATAATCAAGGTTTAACACCTAAATGTAATAACCTATTATAATACACAAAAAGGAAATAAAAAGACCAAAAAATTATATTAAAATAGTGAAAAATTATATTTTTTGTCGCCAAAAATTAACATGTGAACTATTTTGAAGGTAAAAACATCCCATAAGGTGAAAATAATGTTCATAGATGAGAACACCTTCATACAAGTTCAAAACATTAAAAAACGAAAAAATTAAAATTAAAATTAAAAAAATGTAAAAAACATTGTTTTTGAAGAAAAGTAAGCAAAGATCCAAAATCCAAAAATGTTATAATAGAACCATGGATTTCATACCAAAGCCATCAATCTATTATTATTACATCATTTTACAATTCTAACAAATTTAGAAGTGAAAATAAAGGCAATCTTACCAAAAATTGAAGCCCCAAGCATAGTAACAAGGTTCTCCGATTTATTCAAAAATTCCCAAATAAGTCATGGCTTTTTCGTTAAGTGATTAGCTCACAAAGTATTCGCGACTTTGCCAAAAAAATTAAGATTTTTGTGAATTAAATGCGAATTTTGAAAAATACTTGAATAAATAAATAACATATGAAATATAGATATATTTTTTTATAAGCTTCCATAATTAAAAATCTTATTCATTATTTATTCATCGATTGACCGACTTTTTGTGACTTTTCCTGAATTTTTCCAATTTATCCCAAAAAATTTCCCTAGCTGAATAGTTTCCGAACCTCGACCCAATAACAATAGCCCGAAGTTGTTCAAGTTGAAACCGGAGGTTTCAAAGCTTGAATCTTCGGATTTAAGCTTGATTTATTGTTTTTGATTCACAAGAAATGAAATGAATGGCCAAAATCGAGAGTAAGGTGAGAAGAGAGATGTGAACAAATGGGGACAATGATTATTTTCCATTATGTAATAGTCAACTTGGTTGTTACGTAACGGTTTCAACTTTTTAAAACCATGATTATGATTTGTTGTAATGGGCCATCTAAATAAGCTCATTACCTCCTTACTGTCTAGCTACTTTATATTTAGCTATTGTCTATTATCTTTTATGTACTTAAGGACATTTATGTCATTTTATCTTATTAGTGATATAGAAAGAAATCTAAAGGATTTGGAGATATAATCTCAAACCCTATTCCTCTCTCATTATTTCTCCTCTTTTATTCTTCTCTACAAATCCTATGTATCAAATCCTAGTTTTCTACTTGGTATCAGATCAGGAAGACAAGACCTACATTCCTCTTTTTTTAATGGACTATTCGTGAACACGGGAGGGATGTGTTTGGCTATTTTGTTATTGTTCATTGATGAAAGTTGCAGTGATTTGATGATTCCAAATTTATGAAATAAGTCTCATGTTGGTTGTGCTTTGTAGTCGTACATCAATTTTTCTTCAAGATTACATGTTATTTCTGTTTTTGGGTATGATTGGACTATTCTACCTATTTGTGTGAAAGAAAATTTATTAGTCAAGTTTTGTGATGTGTTTAGGTTGCTGATTTGTGTAAATCAGCATTATTTTGGCCCTCTAGTTGAGGCACTTTTGGTATTTGAATGCCCTGGGTTACTCTATTGTTGATTTTTGTTAAAATTGATGTATGTCTAGGATTAATGGTGTGGAGGGTAGTTCCTCAAACACGGGATTTCTTGGGACTACTCCCTTTGTGGTTTCTTCTTCAAACAATCCAAGTATGCAGATTAGCACAATTTTAGTAAAATTGGATGGAAGAAATTACTTAGAATGATCTCAATTTGCCAAGATGTTTATTGGCAATCATTAAAAAATGAGATATATTACCAGAAGGATTGAAGAGTCAAGTGTAATTGATCTAGCTCATGACAAGTGAGAATCCAAGAATCTTAATGTCATGAGTTGGCTCCTTCATTCTATGCAGTCATAGGTGTTACGTGATTTCCTTTTTTTTGCAAGCAACTAGAGAGATTAGGATTCTCCAGGTCAAACTTACCCTAAAATTCACAATATGTCAGGATCTACCAGTTAAGGCAAGAAATCTCGCACCTTTGTCAAAGAAAGAGATCCTTAACTGAATAATTTGCTAGCATATGTGGCATGTAGGAAGAGCTTGATCACTATAAGATGCTTCGAGCTATATATACTTCTAATGGGAGAGTTACCAAAGATTGACTAAGCATAACATAATCTTCTGGCTGGGTTGAACCAAAAATCTGAATTTGCATGGGTGCAAAGCTTAAGGATGAGCTACCCTCTTTAAATCAAGTGTATGCACTAGTCCAAGGAGACGAAGTAGACATTTGGCTATGCACACATCTTCTAATATTTATGAGTATTATGTGGCTCTACCTTAGCATCTACATTTACCTTACCACGGAGAGGGAACAAAGTAGATCCTTGCAAACTAAAGGGTGATGAGAATGAAAAACTGAATTATGACCATTGTGGAAGAAATCGTCATACTAAGGAGACATGCAGGAACCTAGGTAGTAGGTCGGCCAAGTAAACTCGACCAAGTCTGACTGCAATGCACAATGCCTCTTCCACTAGAATAGCTTCTCTTGAGGAATCTCTGTTATATCACCAAATTCTCAGCAGTCCTCTAAGGACAGTCTGCCAATATCCAAAAAGGAACTTGAGCGCTTTCGTTAGCTTCTGAAGATACCTACTGGATTTTCTTCTCTTTTGCTCAGCTAAGTACTTATGCATCTACCATTCATGTCTCTTTAGCACGACTTTGGTGGGTGCTGAGGAAGCTATCTAGTCTTTATTGTATGGTGCTATTTGTTGGTTGATCTGGAAGGAGTGGAATAGTCGCCCCTTCAACAATTCCTCCTCTCTGTATCATCGGATCCAAGGCCATGTTCGGTAGTTGATAGTAGATTGGAGCTCAATAGGCCAATACGATCAGGAAGTGAGAGACATTTTGATGTTGTGAGGGAGCCGTTTGTGTTGTTATCATTCCCTTATTCCTGCTTTTATTTGCTTTCTAGTTACTTTGATTTACATCTCTGTAAATTATTGCATTCTCTTTGATATAATATATTTGTCACTTTACCGATCAAAAAAATCATGTCTCTTCCTTAATATCCATCATCTCTTCCTTAATGTCGCGTGAAATTCCCTATATCATTACTTAAGGAGATTCATATCACATTTTTGGTACAGCCTCTATCTTCTTGTTCTATGGCTCTAGTCCTTTTAGAGTTAAATAGCGGATGAGTTTTTTTTTTAGTATCTGGGAAAGGAAACATTTGTATAATTCCTAATCTCTCATTGTCTTCTATGTTTCATGTTCATGGTTTCTCTACCAATCTTCTTTATGTTAGTAGCAGCCAAACTAAGAAATTGGGTTCTAGTTTAACCTTTTATTCATCTCACTGTTTTTCAGGGGCTGGTGACACAGCAACAAAGAGTGGACGTGAATTGGATGAAATTTATATCTTGGATCATCTCCTGCTTCTACCTCCGGTGCATTTTAATCTCATAATTCTTTTAATAAAAACTAAATTTTTCTCTAACATCATTGGTTAGGTTATTTGTCAATTAAGTCTTTAAAAGTTGTGTTTTCTCGCCTGTTTGAATCTGTCAGTCCATAAAGTTAGCAGTGTAAAACTTGTGAACTAACTAAATATAGTCGTGTATATTTTTCCCCAATAATAACAATATCTCTTTTTCAATCTAAAATTGTGCATTCTGATGTATGGGGGGACCTTCTTCCACTTTGTCTTTATTTAATTATCGATACTTTATTTCATTTATCAATAATTACTCTCATTGTACTTGGTTGTACTTTGCTAAAAACTCGAGATGAGGTGCCCAACATCATTCGCACCTTCCATAAAATGTTAAGATATTTCATTCTGATCATGGACGAAAATACCTTGGGGGCACACTCAGAATTTACTTGATGACCATGGTATTTTTCATCAAAATAGCAGTGTTTACATGCCCCAACAAAATAGAGTGGCTGAACAGAAGAACAGACATTTGCCTAAGGTTGGTCACAGTTTCCTTCTACAAATGAAAGTGAATAAATAAATTTGGTCAGATGATGTGCTTACTGAGGCGTATTTAATCAACTAGATATGCTCATATGTTTTGGGCTTCCAAAGTATCCTGATATTCCTTTATTTTAGTCTTTCAGTTTGTGTCTTTGGTTGTACTTATTTTCTTCATATCTTAGGTCCAAATTTTTCCAAGTTGATCTAAATCTCCACCAAATATATGTTCTTGGGGTACTACTCTACACAGAAAGGGACAAAGCCTTTGATCCCTTAACATGGAAGAGCTTTATTTATCTCCAAGGATGTTCCCTTTTTCGAGTCTTTTTTTGTGTTCCACTTCAGGGAGAGAATGTTAAAGAAGATATACACCTCCCCTTTCAGTTCTAGCTTATTGTAATAATACTTCTTTACCGTTGGTGTCGTCTCTTGATGATACTGGAGATGAGGAAAAGATGCTCAAGATATATTCTAAACGATCCAAAGTGAAACCTTTATCAACTGAAAAATGCTCTTAGCATGTTTTTGTGGTCCCAGATCTTAGTTTGTTGATTACCCTCAGTTATGGTAATTCTTCACATTTACCTATTACTCCTGATCTTGATGTTCCCACTTCCCATTGCCTTACGCAAAGGAAAATGTGCTTATATTTCTCACCCTATCTCTAACTTTGTTTCATATGATTCTTGTTCTCCATCGCTTCATGTATTCATCTCATTTTTGTCTTCAATATTTATTCCATCTAGTGTAATAGATGCATTCAGCACCCTAAGTGGATGGAAGCTATGTGGGAGAAAATGAATGCACTCACCAAAAATAATACTTGAGGATTTCTTGATGCTCTTAGGGACAATAAGCTAGTTGGGTGCAACTAAGTGTATATAGTGAAATACAAGGCAAATAGTATTGTTGATAGATACAAAGCAAGGTTGGCGGTTAAGGGATTCAAGCAGACTTTTGGGATTAACAATCAGAAAACATTTGCTCTCTTGGAAAAGGTAAACATAGTATGGATTCTTCTTTCAATGATAGCAAATCACTCTTAACCATTCAACTGGATGTGAAGAACTCATTTCTTCAAAGAGATCTCCAAGAAGAAGTGTATATTGTTTTACCTTTAGGGTTCGATGTTCAAGATCTAAAGAGTAAAGTGTGTCATCTGAAGGAGGCAATCTATGATCTTACAAAACCCCTTATTGCTTGGTCTTAAAGATTTAGTAGAGTTGTTAAGAAGTTTAGGTATACACAGTGTCATTCAGATCACAAACTATTTGTGAAGCATCTAGAAAGTACAACTACTGCATTCCTAGTGTATGTAGATGATATTATTATAACAAGAGATAACCTAGTGGAAAAACAATAGCTCAAGGACCTACTAGCTATGTTATCTAGGCATGTGGTATGGGTGCCAAGTGTCTAGGTGTCTAGGGGTATACGGCACGGCAAGCTCTGAAAATCCCAAATACGGCGGCACAAATGTACACATTTTTAAAAATGATTAAACAGATATATATATATATATATTATAACTCAAAATTTTTAAAAACAATAATAATAAAAAGAGGGGGATCACCAGTCCCGAAAGTTTTTTAAAAGGTATATACCTAAGTAATAAAAAATAATCATATAGGGGGTAGAAATGAGGAACACGAGAGAGAAAAAAGAGAGAGACGTACATATTGATCGTTGTTGTCGCTGCTCTCATAGTAAAATTTCATTTATGTTTCCAAAAAAGCAACAAATTTTGAAAAAATTCTTGCAATTGTATTTTTTAAAATGGCATGACATACTTGAAGTGCCATATGTCTAAGCATAATGTTGATGTCACCATGACATGGTATAGGCACATACCAAGGAGTGTCGTGTCATGTCGAAGTGTCAGCATGACAAAAAGGTTAATGTTAGGGACACATGTCTTTCCTTACGAAGAAAGTAAGTTTAATGCGAGTGGAACTAGCATTACCATTTTAAGTTAAAACTTAGAAGGCTTTGAAATTTATAGACTTTTTATGTAAACTTTGGTTAATTTCCACTAAAATTCTGTATTTTTTCAACACGTTTTTTTTGTTCTATGTTGGTCGAAGTTTACTGAAGTTTACCCAAGTTTACCATGAAGTCCAGTATTTTTAAAATAAAAATAGATTTCACTTCGGACACCACGGAAGTCAACTCAATTCAGCAAAAGTTGACTGAATTAGGTCGATTTTTGACACCATGAGCATAACTAAGGTATAGGGTCGTTCGATCAAATGGTTCAACTTCCAACAATCCACATGCAATATATAAAAATTTTCTCGTATAAAGTTCAACTATAAGTGTATGATATGTGTGTGTATAATATGCGTTTAATTTCTCTAACTTAGTGAGGGATTTGAAATACTAAGCTAGTAAAAGAATGCAAATTAAAATCCAACACCCTTGCGGCAGCAACAACATGTCCGAATTCATGAACTGCTACAGATATGATATGAAGGAAATAATCATGTAGATAGCATCAACGAGGGATAAGCTAAAACCTGCACCGAAGACAATACCTATAAGAACCCGACATAATCCAGATGAAGTCCAATGCAAGCAAATGAAAATCCAACACTAACCCAAGGGGGGAAACCAAACAGTAAGGCGCTCGAAAGATTGTTAAGATGGGCATTCCCATAGTAGAGATGTAAGGCTCTGGTTGATTCCCAAAGAAGAAACTGGCAAGAATGGAATCAAAATCAAATTATATATATATAAATAGGTAATTGGCTTATCTAGAAAGATTTTTGTTTGAGTTGGTTCAAGGGTTCTAACCAGAGTGACTGCAAGCAACACAGTCAAGCTAAAAGCCTAAAACCAATCCCAATCGAAAACCAAACTCTCAAGCACCTGTGTGACAAACCAAACTCCAATTATTTAAAAAAAAAACTAACATAGAGAGAGAGAGGAAACGAAACCGTAAACCATGCATGTCTATGCCCAAAATTAAAGAGAAGTACATTCAAGGCAGAGATCTTGAAGTCGCAGTACCTGAAAAATTATATAAAAGAAATTGGTGGGGGAAGTTTTATTTTTATTCTGCTTCTAATGATGAATAAGCAGAGATAGAGAGAAAGAGAGAGAGATTGCCAACAGGAAATGGTCTTGGATATATGCCTTCTGCGTAGGGGTAAGAGGGTCTGTCCTCTTCCCGATCTTCTCACTCACCGCCCTCCCATTCCTCTCTCTGTTTCTCCTAGTGTGAAAGTTCTCCCATATTCCAGATGGCTTCGGATTCTCTTTGGCCCATGCCAGAAAAGTGCTCTCAGACCTCAATACATGAAGCGCCATGTGGCACAAAAATAGGGAGAAGTCATTTCATTTTCTCCCCTGATTTTGACTTCTCCCCCACTTGATATCTCTTCCCCTTTATCTCACCAGTTTATCACCATGTGTCATAAAGGCTGGAGAAGTCAAAATCATGGGGCCCATGAAATGACTTCTCCAGCCAGTTGGCGCTTCATGTGTGGTGGCCCGAGAGCACCTTTCTGGCATAGGCCAGAGAGAATCCGAAGCCATTCCGAATGGTCCACAGTGTATCTATACTACTATATAATTCTGTTGGTCTCCAGGTGACTCCTCCTAAAGCCTCTATTTGAGTTTCGTGTTGTTGCCAGGTGTCACTTTATTTTGGTCATATATCTCCTTTTTATTAGGGCCTTGGATTGTCTATGAAGCCAGAAAGGGCTTGTCTCGGGGTTCCATAGAATAGGTGACAAGTGGTGGAGAAGTCAAAATCATGGGGCCCATGATTTTGACTTCTCCACACATATTAAGACATGTGGCGATAAGTGTATGAGAATAAGGGGAAGAGAGAGTCGCACTTCCATACCCCTAGGGTATTTAACAGTTCAATACCTAAGAATCGTGGCCATTCATCAGACCACGATTTCTCCATGTTTTTTTCTCCAAAAAAATCCTAAAAGAATTAGTAAAGACACTTAATTAAGGGTGATAAGTTGTAGAACATTCACATTCTCCTTCTCCAACCACAAAATTCTCATTTTATATTCTATCCCCACTAACTTCTCTTATTAAAGTCCTCTAACCCTTCATCTATCCCACGCACACTTCACCTCCCCTCCCACTCCATGTCTCTCCCACTCTTTATCTCTTCTTCAATGATGCCTTGAATCCACCCTCACCCCCATTTAATTTTATCTTTCGTTTCATCTTTCCTCAATCCACATATGTTCAATGCATTCTAACTCATTTTCTATTAGGTAAAGCTTCTGAGACCGTGTTAGGGCTGTAACCACTGAGACCATGCTCCCTGAGCACGGTATTTCAGGCGGGGCCAACCATGTGAAATGGGCCCCACCTGAAATCTCATGTTAGGGGAGTATGGTCACGGTGGTCTCGCCCTAACACAGTCTCAATAGTAAAGTCCTTTTCTATTTAAACCAATGGATAGAGTGTCCTCTCTCTCTCTCCATGAATTTTGTTGTTGTTCCGGTGGTGGCACCAAAGAAGGGGGAGCATAAATAAATGGCGTTTGGTTTGGAAGATGGGTTAGGCTTTTGGGCGACGAAGATGACCATCCTTCTGGAGCAAAGTACACTTGAATGCAGCAAAACATGTCAGAAAGTTTCCACAAAGATTTGATGGCAACAGCTGAAGAAGCACGATGATGCTACGAATTATCAATGAGATCCAGAAGATGCCGGTGAGGATGATCAAGGAGATCCAGAAGATGCCCAAAAATTTCAATAGAGATTTGATGGCAACTACGGATGAAGCATGACTTAGTTGCAAATAGTTAAGGAGATCCGGTGATAAACTTAGGACTTAGGAATCCACTCACTGGTCAATCGAGACTAGAGATTTAACGCTGTTGAGCTTAGGCCTACATTCATGGTGATAAATATCACCATATTCTTTGATACTTTATATACAAGCTTAAGCATGAAAAATGAATAAATGAAAAAAAGGAAACAAATACTTAGGAGAGATGGATGGTCTAAAAGATAAATTAATAGGGTTGGCACATTTCATTACTCTCCATTGATCCTTCAATTGCAGACAAACACAGATAAAGGAGAGGCATGGTGTATTACACTATTCCATCAGTAACTAATCAAGCACGTTTTTTGCATTCAACCAAGCCTGCTCTAGAAGGTTTATGTAAAACCTTTTTAGTTATGGAATTGAGAAAGAGAGGGACAAAAAATATATTTTCATCTCCTCCTATTCATTGCTATATCAATATATCAAGTAACCATATATGACATTTGGTTTGGTCTGTTTGGAAGATAAGTTACCTTTGAGGAATTGAACTTGAAAGGCTTACGACCAGAAGTAGCTTTGGGATGGATTTTTTTTTTTGGAAGATAAGCTTTGGGATGGATTTTAGACTGATAAAATAAGAAGATTTGCTTAGTAAGCAGTGATTGGGGTTTTTATCGAAAATTGAGGCTGAAGACGACTAATTGATCAACTGTCAGTTGGAATCCGACCCAACAAATCATTACGCCCAAACCATCCAGAGGAATGTTATTAGAATCTCACCGGAGAGATAGCCCCACATATCTAGCGCTCCCTCAAGACGTGTTCCTGATAATCTCTATTAATTGTGGTTAATATTCACTACCCTTAGGGTTCAACAATTTAACTTTGATTTTAAGAAAAAAATATTTAAACATTATTAATCCCTAAGGATTTAAAATTCTTAACTAGAGCAAAATATTTTTAATATATTTTTTTTATTCTAAAGGGTTAATAGAGACATGTTGACCAGTGAGTGCAATTGAACTCTTGCCGATTTCACCGAAAAAATATTTGATATTGAACTTTCATAAACCTAGAGTTTTATTTAGTTAATCTCAATTCTATTAAATATCATTTTACTCCTTTTCTCTTTCTTTATTTTGCTATTGTAATTTTACTTCCTGTGCATCCCACGGGGTGTTTGCTAGTACTCTCATATATGTGGGGCGTTGGGACCGAGTTCAATCGCACCCAAAGGTTAACACCTGTCCCTTCTAACACTCATACTAAAATTCACTAATCTTTGGGACTAAATAATCTAACCTTAATCATTAGAAAACTTATTAACCCTAGAGATTAAAACTTATTAACCAGTTAGAGAGACATAAAAAAGGTTCTTTGAGTGGGATTGAACTCTCCTACGTTCAATCACAATTGGACAAGATCTGGACTCCCATTAAAACACTTTACCAAGATTGAATCACAGCCAATTGCAGATGGGTTCGGGGAGAGTTCAAGCCTACCCACAAGTCACCATGTGTCCCTATTAACCCAGTTAACCATGATTAAGATTCACTAACCCTTTAGGGTTCAATAATCTAACTTTGGTTTTTAGTGAGTTAAAAGTTTTTTTTAAGAATTTTTTTCTAAATGCCAATTGTTGAACCTTAAGGGTTCGTGAATCTCAACCACGGTTAACTTGGGTTAGCAGAGACATGGTGACTTGTGGGTGCAATTGAACTCTCCCCAAAATCAAATCACAATTAGTTGAGATTCGATCTCCACATGACCTGGACATAATATTAATATTCCATTACCAATTAAACTTTTCTAGTCTCTACTCAAAATTTTCTTATCCACCCAAATTGCTTGATTGTTGTTGAGCAGCTTTTGGATATCAAACAGACTTTCTCATAAGCAAGGTTCTAAATGTTGATATCGTATGTTATGTCAAGTCTTGGAAAAAAGATATATTGGGGATATATCGCAAGATATATCGATATCGCAAGAACAATATCGCACGTGTAGAGAAATATTTAAAAAATTAATAAAAAAATAGAGATTTTTTCAATTAAACTTCAGGAAATATTAAAATAGATATTAATGCACATATGAGAATCAAAACATTAAAAAAAAAACATCAATGTATATAAGAGATGCAATAAAAATGAGGCCAGAGATGAGCTCTGACGTTGACAACAATGTATAATTCAATAATATTGATATAACTTACATAAAATATTGTATTTATTTCTCAATCAAGCATAACAATTAATTCAAATACAATCAATTTTATACATAATAGTTAATATATCAATAATGGTACTTCCACGTTAAGTGACATGCGTTGTCTGCTTGTTTGAGTTTCTTCTTAATATTCTCTATATTGTCAAAAAAATTAACTATATTTTATTCTCTTAGTCAATTGAAGGGGATATGTAGATCAATTTTGTTCTCTTTAATAAAATAAATCTTTTCAAAAAAATAATACATTATTAAAAATAATACTAGTAATAACACATTATTAAAATTCATCACTAAATAAAACATTCATGAATTCAAGAATAATCCTTAAAATAAAAAGACATTATATTAAATCAATAATTTAAAAAAAACCAATCTGTGATTCGTAAATTTTGACTGATATTTCTGAAATATCATGCGATATTTCAAATGTATCGATCGACATTTACGAAAAACTGTAAAAACCAAAATACCTAGATGTGTAGAGAGTCATCGAAATCGATATATATATATATATATATATATATATATATATATATATATATATATATATATATATATATATATATATTCGTCGATATTTCCAAAATATCAACAATATTTTGAACCATGCCCAAAAGGCAATTTTAATGTGGTCAATTTACGCTTTTCTGCAATCAGTTTTGCTATATCACCTATTGCTCTAGCTAGTTGTCCACCATTTCCAAAATGGCCGGAAATATTAAATTTTTATACTATAGCTTTGTGTTTTATTTCATGCTACTACATAATTCTAATACTTCTGTACTTCACAATTCTATATAGCTCACTTTATAACAATACAATAACTTGAGTTAGTGACATCCTAGTACTCATTAGAATACATTCCAATGTATTGATTTGATTTTTCTATGAAAAACTATTTTGTTAATAAACTTTATTTATTGGATAATCAAGCCTAATATGCAATTTAAAATTTTGTAATAACTAAACCAAAACTAACTTATTAATTTCTAGATTTTTTGTCCATCTGCTATTTTCACTTTTTTATTTTTAATTTAAAATAATAATTATTATGGTGAATGAAGTTAATTAACTTGCAAAAAGTAAATTTGATTTCTTGTTAATTAAGTATTGGTTTTCTATTGAACATCAGTTTCAATTTATAAATAATTACACATATATTAAATATAATTTTAAAACTAGTAAAAAATTATTTAAATTTTTTCAAGAGTATTTTTCTACCTAATTGATAGAACAGTCGGTCATACATAACACACTAAATTTACAACTAATGTAGGTTACTAAGAAGTCTAATATAGTAAAAACTCAAATTAAAAAAGTTAATTTTAAATAATTTTTTAATTCATAAAGGATTTTTTGTTTATTTAGGACACAAAATTTAGTCAATTGATAAATAGGCCGAAAACATTAAACATACAATAAGTCTAGATTAATTGCACTAAATTAAGAAAATTAAAAACCTAAAAAGTTACCTTTGTAGAACCCCCTCTGGTGGGGAAAGTTTTTGCCCAAAGAATCCTTGTGACGATTTTCACCTAATGGCCATTATTTTGGTTGATTTCTTCCAAGGGACCCAATTGAAGTGAAAAAAGGGGAAGGAAATAAAGAAGAAACCCCCAAATCCTTAATGTTTCAAATGAAGAAATAAAAATTCGACACTTTGATACTTTTATACCCATGGATGCTTGAGGTTCCTGGGGCATCACCTAATAAACTATTTGCAAGTTGTAGCAGAAATCCCCCCAAAACTGTATATGCCGCATTTCCTTGAATAATGAACCATGCGATT
Source organism: Tetracentron sinense (assembly GCA_015143295.1). NCBI lineage: Eukaryota > Viridiplantae > Streptophyta > Magnoliopsida > Trochodendrales > Trochodendraceae > Tetracentron > Tetracentron sinense. The sequence continues at coordinate 2,653,122 of CM026567.1, read as the reverse complement.
TTTATAAGTTGTAAAATCTTCATTGTAAAGATGCATTTTCTAAAATCATCCTTAGATATAGTTCTAGGAATAATAAATGAGGATTTCAAGTGTTGAGGATAAATAAATAGTCTACAATAATAGTTGAAACAGAGGAGAGGGACTGCGAGGGATAAAAAAATTTAACAACCTACAATAATAGTCGAACAAGAGAGAGGGAGAGGGAGGGGAAGGGGAAGGGAGAGGGAGAGGGAGAGGGGGGAGAGTGAGACTGAATAAAAAAAATATAAAAATAGCCTAACAATCAATAGTGACAACCGAGAGAGAGAGAGAGAGAGAGGGAGGTCGTACCTCTTCCCATTTCTTCTTTTTCTCGATTATGTCAGAGAAAAGTAATATAGAAGTATATAATAAGTAAAATATATGTAATTATGATGCGTACACTTATTTAAATTATAAATGACCCCTCAAAGAGGTTTTTCTATGATCTTTAGAGGACCTAAAGAGATTTTGGGGCATTTAAAGGCTTTTTTTTTGTTATTAGGCCGTCTGGGCCTAATTGTGCCTCTAGTCATCTAGGTGACTGATCAGTGCTAATTGTTACAAATTTATGCACCTCAAACTAAACTTGTTAGTTCCTTAGAGTTCTATTTTAAACAGTTTTATGGTACTTGGTTATTTTTATCCTTTTCAGGTTAATGCAAGGAAAAGAAGATAAAATAAAATATTAGATGCTTCAAAGACTCATAAGAATCTCAGAAAGGGCAAGAGCAAAAGAAAGAAGAATAAAAGAGAGCAAAATTGCAAAAATTTACATTGATGGATCAATTGGCCAAAACCATCTTCTATCAATAGAGGGGTATTTTGGTCATTTTCATTCATCCAAAATTTATTAAAATTTTCTGGTAGATTCTAGATAACCTAAAGTAGCTATGTTTCAAATTTCAGGTCAATCTAATAAGAATTGAGCCCTCTAGAATTATTCAAAGTTCAGTGGGAAAATCGTAAATAGGGTGAATAGTATTGCATGAATAGTGTTTTGTGAATAGTGTTTTTAACACTTCTAAACACTTTCCAACTCTATTATTGCCTACATAAGTGAGGGTTTGATCCTCATTCAACCCTAGGAGAGTTTAGAGAGAGAAAAAGAAGAGTTTGACTTCAATTAGAACTCGTAAATTAACAAGGTTTCTATCTTTCTCTCTCTCTATAAATAGGAGAACCCTTGGCTATAATCATTATGTAAAGATTTTGGGATTTGAAGAAGAGAAGCTCTGGAAATCAAGGAAGCCAAAAGAATGAGTTCTTCATTTTTATCTATGAAGATGATGTGTTCCTCCCTTGCGATGAACTAACTTTCCATTCTAGGTATGTTTCGATGAAACCCTAACCTAGTAACTGTGTCGTTCTTTGTTTTTATTTAGAATTCTTATTTTTATGACATTGATTGCATAATGAGAGGGTTGTTTTAACAACCGGATTTATTGGATTTAAATTTGATTTCAATGGAATTTTTATCCTTGTCTTAGGTGTTAGGAAATTGGAATTGAACCCACTTGTAGTAATTTTCATTAGAATTTTAATATAAGTTTTATGCAATGATTTTAATATATTAAGAGATTATATCTGAAGATATTTTATGCTAAAGGAAGACGAGTGATCATACTACCCTAGTTAATTTAATGTATATCACTCGTGTTAACCGTACGATATGCTTAGGATATAATTCCTTGTATCTTTCTTGATCAGTGGAGAGGGGACGTGTTGTCTCTCTCACTATAATGTTTGCAAATCGAGAGATTTGAATAAAATCAAAGTAAGATTAGTTGTTGTAAATCCAAAATGTTTTGGTAAATTCCGTGATCAAAATATAGGTCTAAGAGTGTCACTGTAAGAGTCTACTTGTCATGCTTGGTGAAGCTTGAAGAAGCCGAAGAAGATGGAAGATATCTACATCAAGCATCACCTCCGGTTGTAGGAAGGTAATTGACTTAGTGACCCAATACCTAGGCTGGTTTTGACTTAGATAATCTATTTATGAACCTAGGAGGTTAATATTTCCATGAAAAAGAACCAAGTGAAATTCTTAATGAAAAATGGTTATATATGCTTAACTGGTTAACCGAAGGACCTTACCGGTCGACCGAAGGCTAACCGATCGACTGATGGTCCCTATCGATCGACCGAATGACCCATATTTTGTTAGGGATATTTTTCCAGAGAGGGTATAATTGACCGGTCGACTGATGGTCATGACCAGTCGACTGAAGGGAGTGAATTTCGTGTTTTTACACTCCTAATCTTATCCAATCTCTTTAGGGGTCTATATATACTAATTATAGAAGACCTAATTCATGTGTGTTGATATTTTGGTGAGATTGGAGTTTGGAAAACTCTATTTTAGGGTTTCTATTGTTCTGGAACCAAAATTGTTCATGGAACCAAAATCAAAATCTAGGGAATCTTCAAAGGCAGATTGAAGTTCTGGCTGAGAAGTCAAGAATTTTGAGCGAGGATGTCATAAGAATTGCTCAACTTTCTAGAATTAGAGATGGTCCATTCACTCCTAATGATTACCAAAGAGGAGAGAATTGGTCAAATCAAAATGCTAGAACTCAGCAGAGGAGAAAAAGATCTAGGAGATCTAAGAAGAAAAAGGTCTCTGCTACACTAGAAAATTGACCAAAGGGTTAAGCAAAACTTAAAAACTGTGTATGTGAGAAAGGATGACCTTAAGTGCTTTGTCATTCATACTACCTTGAAAGCCCAAAACACAGAAATGTAGTACTTTGACAGTGGGTGTTCTCAGCATATAACAGGTAACAAGTCCCTATTCACTCGATTTGAGGACTATCTAGATGGGACTGTTACTTTTGGTGATGGAAGAAAGTCTTTAGTTAAAGGGAAGAGAATCATCGATGCACCAGGCATACCAAAACTGAAAAATGCCTTGTTTGTTGAAGGACTGAAAGCTAACTTGATTAGCATAAGTCAATTGTGTGATGATAACCATGCCATGCACTTTACCTAAGATAAATGCTTAGTCATTAATGGTAAAGTAAGTGTGTTCTGAAAGGGTTGAGAACCACTGATAATTGTTATGGCCTTATCCCTAGTTCTAGTTCCTCAAATGTCTGTAATAGGGTTAAATTGAGGAGGTTGATCCGTGGCACCGAAGACTAGGTCACATGAACTTCAAAGACCTAAGCAAAATCTCAAAGCATGAGCTTGTGAGAGGGGTGCCCAAACTGGGAAAACCTTCTTTTGCTGTGTGGGCTATGTCAAATTGGTAAAAAAATTAGATCTCCACACAAGAAGACTTCGAGTATTGCTATGTCACATCCACTAGAATTAATTCATATGGATCTTATGGGTCCTACAAGAACTGAAAGTCTAGGTGGGAAGTGATACATTCTAGTTATGATCGATGATTTGTCTAGAATGTCCTGGGTGGCATTTATAAGAGAGAAGTATGATGCTTTTGAAAATTTCAAAAGTATATGTTTGAAAATTCAAAATGAGAAAGGATGCCCAATCACTCGAATTCGAAGTGATCATGGAAAGGAGTTTGAAAACTCTAAGTACAACGAACTTTGTGATGAGTCGGGTATCAAATATGAATTCTTAGCTCCTATAACACCTCAGCAGAATGGTGTTGTGGAGAGAAAGAATAGGGTTCTCCAAGAGATGGCTAGAGTTATGCTACATAGCAACAATCTAGCTTCTCATTTATAGGCTGAAGCAGTTAGCACTGCTTGCTATACTATTAATTGAGTTTTTCTAAGGTTCGGAACAAGAAAAACCCCGTATGAGCTGTGGAATAAGAAGAAACCCAGTGTCAAGTATTTTCGAGAATTCGAAAGTAAATGCTATATCCTTAAGGATAGAGAGCAACTGAGCAAATTTGAATCCCGAAGTGATGAGGGGATATTTCTTGGGTATTCTACCAACGAGCTTATCGAGTGTATAACTTGAGAACCTCTACAATCATGGAGTCCATCATTGTGGTTGTGGATAACTCCGGTGTTGAATCTGTGTAACTTGAGGATGATGATAGTGCTATAAATCACAATGTTGAAACTGCTTCAACTCCTCTAATTGTTGAGCAATCACCCCCATTAAAACCTACACATCCTAGGGTCATGAGTCCTCACACCTCCATTGATATCATTGGTGATCTTGAAAGTGGAGTGAGAACGAGGAATCAAATTGAGAACGAGGTTAGCTACATTTGCTATACTTCTTCATTTGAACCCAAGAATGTAACTGAAGCTCTTGCAGGTGACAATTGGATAAATGCAATGCAAGATGAGTTACTTCAGTTTGCTAGGAATGATGTTTGGTATTTAGTGCCTAAGCCTAAAAATACAAATGTGATAGGTACCAAGTGGATTTTCAAGAACAAATCTGATGAAAATGGTACTATCATAAGAAATAAGGTTAGGTTAGTTGCACAGGGATACACCCAAATTGAAGGCATCAACTTAGATGAAACCTTCGCTCCTGTTGCCCGGCTAGAATCAATCATAATTCTGCTAGTTGTGGTATGCAATATGAAATTCAAGCTTTTTCAAATGGATGTCAAGAGTGCCTTTCTGAATGACATTTTGCAAGAGAAAGTCTATGTGGAACAACCAAAAGGGTTTGAAGATCCACATCACCTTGATCAAGTCTATCGACTAAAAAGGGCCCTCTATGGTTTGAAGCAAGCTCCTAGAGCTTGGTATGAGAGGCTGACTACTTACCTCTTGGAAAAATGGATTTTTGAGAGAGGGAGTAGACAGAACCCTATTCATAAAGAATGTGAAAGATGATATTGTCATCGTCGAGATCTATGTTGATGATATTGTGTTTGGTTCCACATCAGACTCACATGCTCTCTCATTTGCTGATCAAATGAAAAATGAATTTGAGATGAGCATGGTTGGTGAGCTGAGTTTCTTCATTTGTCTTCAGATCAAGCAAATGGTCTCTGGGATCTCTGTATCTCAAATGAAATATGCCAAAGATCTTGTGAAGAAATTTGGCATGAGCTCTGCTAAGCATGCTAGGACTCCTATGAGTACTACTACAAAGCTTTGTAAGGATGCTTCAGGCAAGGATGTTGATCAAACTTCTTATAGAAGTATAATTGGTAGTTTGCTTTATCTTACTGCCAGTCATCCAAACATTGCTTTTAGTGTTGGAGCTTGTGCCCGCTATCAAGTGAGCCCTAAAGAGTCTCGCTTGCAGTCAAGCGTATCATTCGCTATGTGAGTGGAACTCTATCTTTTGGCCTCTGGTATTCTTTTGATACCAATGCCAGTGTAGTTGGGTATTCTGATGTTGACTGGGCCGAAAATGCCGATGATAGGAAGAGCACCTCCGGAGGGTGTTTCTATATTAGAAACTGCTTAGTTGCTTGGCTTAGCAAAAAGCAGAATTACATTTCCTTGTCCACTGTCGAGGCTGAATACATAGCAGCTGGCAGCTGTTGCACTCAACTTCTGTGGATGAAGCAGATGTTTTATGACTATGGGATTGAATATGGCACTATGATTGTGTATTGTGATAATGCGAGTGCCATCAATATTTCCAAAAATCCTGTTCAACACTCTCGTACAAAACACATAGACATTAGGCATCACTTCATTCGTGATTTAGTTGAACAAAATGTTGTGTATATTGAGTATGTCCAAACTGAGAATCAATTTGCGGACATTCTCACAAAACTGTTAGATTCTCTTAGGTTTGAGTACCTTAGGAAATCAATAGGTTTGTGCTGAGTTGAGTGATTGAGTGCCTTCTTTATAGCCTAGCCGATTCATAAAGTCTATTCTTTCCCAAGGGCTATTTCTCCGGTGTATTCTACTAGTTCTTTATTTGTTTGTTAGTTTTTATATATATTTTTTGTTCTTTGCTAATTTTATAAAAGAAAATTCCAAAAAGATTTGAAGTTTTTTTTAAAAAAAAATTACAAAAAGATTGGAAGGTTTGGTATTGATTTCTCTCCTACCATGAAATGATTGTTTAATTTCCTTGTGATCATCACTGAAAATTTATACCCAAGGACTAATATTGGATAGGAATGATTTTGAAAGGATTATTACCAATCTTGGTCTCATGAGTGCTTAAAAATGGAATGGATCACTACACACATTTAGAGTAAGGTGAACTAGTTGCTATGTGTATAGCACATGCACTCTGACTGAACTAGTTCCTATGTGTAGGTGATGGTTTTATTCCTTTTGGTCCTCTAAGCTTATTGAAGCCTAGATTTTCCTGGTGGTTCAGTTTACTTCGCATGTGCCCTCTAAAAAGAGTTTGCACTGGAAAGGGCTACATGTGAGCTAGTGTGATAGCTTCAAGTGGATGCAAACAGTGAGTAATGGCTACCTAGACGGACAGTAGATATCTATATGGGTTGCTAGAGTGAAAGCCCCCACTGCCATTTGAGAGGGCTACCTACTCACTTGTGTGAAAGCCACCAATGTAAGAAAATAAAAATTCTTCATACATGTTAAGATTGACAGAAAAATATCATGAAAATTGTTTAGTCAAACAAGGGGTCAAAATAGCACATGGTTAAAAAATTTTGTTTATTGAACCTCATTGGTTTGTCTTTATAAGTTTGAGAAACTTGGAGTCCCTAATAAGTTATCATGCCAAAACCTCATCTAGGGATTAAACCCGACTTTTATATCAGTCTAATTTTTCACTTCATACTCATTTGCAATTTGGTGACATTCTTTCACTAAATGAGATTTAGCGATTTAAGTCCATAGTTGATCAATTCATTAGATAATCATTGCTTAAAATTCCTTACTAAGTCAATTCTATACAATGTTGACTTTGTAATGAATTTTCTTGTTTGATCACATGAAAATTTGTCTATGCATTCATGTTGTGGAAGTGGAGAATTTTCGAAAGAATTTTTTTTTTGTGTTTTGATGTGAGGAGGGGGGGGGGGGGGGGGGGGGGAGTTTATTTTTGGGCTGAGTTCAAATTTTTGTTTAATTTTCAAAAAATTTCAATTTGAACCAACCGGTCGACCGATAGCCAATTCGGTTGACCGGTCAGCGAAATTTTTTTGCTTAAAAAACCCATTAGTGCCTCATTTTTTCACTATTTCAACTTTTCTAAAAGGGGAGTGGGACCTAGCGCATCATCAGTTTTCTTGTTTCATCCTTCCAAAAAGGTAATCTCTACTCCATTTCTCCTCTTCTTAAGTTGAATTTCAATTCCAGTACATCAATTTACAGCATGGTAATAGGATATTCCTTTCTTATCCTAGCTTTCCTTATGGATGGAAGTAAAAAATGTTAGAAAGTGATTCTGTCTGAGTCTGAGGTGCACTCATCTGATGAGGATTTGACTCCTCAAGAGACTTTTGTCAATATTGGTCATGGCATCTCCATTGGAGAAGGTCGACCATCCCGTTTAAGAAAATCCGTAGTTTCAAGTTCTTCAAAGAAAAAATCCAAGGACAAAGGCAAAGCTCCTACCTCATCCAGTGAATCTATTCTTCCTAAATTTGTCTCTCTAAATGCTTCTAAATTGTATGGCAATTTCTTTTCTAAGAAATCTGTCATGGTCGAGAGATTCATTGTTATTGATGATTTTGGGGATTTTACTTTACCGGATGTTATTAGATCTCGTAACTAGCAAGGAATTCTTAATCTTTCTGGTCAAGTCCCTGTTCAATTGATAAGGGAATTCTATGCAAATATTCATAAAGCTAGTCGAAAATCCATTTCTTTCCTGTCTCGTGCCCTTGGTCGCCCTGTCAAGATTGATGCTGACATAATTGCATCTTATCTTGACTATCCTCATGTGGAGGGTGCCTATTACCCATTTGGGTTATAAGTAGGATGATCAAAAGGACTCCTTGCATAGGGTTGCTTCGTTCCTGGTTGGTTATGAATCCAAGTGGATTGGTCCTCCACTTCAAGTGAGCTCTCTTTCTAAAGAAGCTCGTCTATTTCATATGGTGATGAGTGCAAACATTCATCCCAAGATTCATACTACAAAGCTCACAGAGGATCGTGCTAGGTTTCTCTATGTTTTTATGCATGGTCAAGGGATAGACCTTGCAGCACATATTGTGGAACTTATTCTGGATGTCCATGAATCAACTACTGTGATTGGTTCATTGCCGTTTGGATTTTTGTTATCTCAGTTGTTGGGGGTGCAAGGTGCCAAGGCTTCTCCAGGTGATGATTTCTAAGAGCCTAAAGGGCCAATCAATGGGAAGTCCTTTCCTAGTAGTTTCTCCCATGCAGCTGCTCGAGACCTTGATGTTGCTCCTGATTCATATGTTGGACCGGCTCATCAGTGCATTACGATGTCCGATCTTACTGATATGATGGAAGCCATGCAAACCGAGTCTAGCCAAATTGCTTCCTCCCTTACTAAGTTTCGAGGAGAGTTTCGGTTGTTCTAGATTGAGGTTCGTGGCCGCCTTGGCTTGTTGGATGCTGCTGTGCTGGGTGTTTAGCGTGATATTTAGGATGTACATAGAGATCTGCGTGATTTCCGGACCTACTATGAGACCCAGCCTGCTTCTGATGATGAGTCGTGATGATGATGTTGACTTTGTTTGGTTAACCTAGGACACTCCAGTGTTACTTTTTGGATGGAGTCTGGAGTTAGTGTACTTTTCATCCAGATTATGTACTAAAATATTTTCTTGGATATGGGATTACTGTTTGGATGGTTTATGTTTTAGTTGCACTACTAAATGTTTATGATATTTAGAGATTGCTTGCTTTAAATGTTCATTGATTTTGCATCTCTTTATACTCTATTGTTGTGATGCTCTGCTATTTCATTATGTTTGATCTATATTTTCTTCCTTTTACATCTTTAGCATTTTGTGCCAAAAAGGGGGAGAAGTTTGGATGAGTTCATATAAGTCTGCTGTCATTTGGATTTTGGTTTATATCTATCTCTCTATTTTCTCCATGCTTCACAAGTATTGTTCGTTTTAGCATGTGTAGATAAGACAGCTTGCAGACGTCAACATTGGATTGCATGACAAGTATGTTGATTCATTTTTTGCAGTTTTTTGAGTCATGAAAAGTTCGTCTTTCTGTTTTCTGAATCAATTTGGGAAAGACCGTCCTTTGTATGTTTGTTGTTTTATTTTTGACACAGAATTACCAAAGGGGGAGATTGTAAATCCAAAATGTTTTGGCAAATTCCGTGATCAAAGTATAGGTCTAAGAGTGTCATTGTAAGAGTCTACTTGTCATGCTTGGTTAAGCTTGAAGAAGAGGAAGAAGATGGAAGATATCTACATCAAGCATCGCCTCCGGTTGTAGGAAGGTAATTGACTTAGTGACCCAATACCTAGGTTGGTATTGACTAAGATAATCTATTTATGAACCTAGGAGGTTAGTATATTTCCATGAAAAAGACCCAAGTGAAATTCTTAATGAAAAATGGTTAAGTATGCTTAACCGGTCAACCGAAGGCTAACCGGTCGACCGAATGACCCATATTTTGCTAGGGATATTTTTTCAGAGAGGGTATAATTGACCGGTCGATCGATGGTCATGACCGGTCGACCGAAGGGAGTGAATTTCATGTTTTTACACTCCTAATCTTATCCAATCTCTTTTGGGGTCTATATATACTAATTATAGAAGACCTAATTCGTGTGTGTTGATATTTTGGTGAGAGTGGAGGCTGGAAAACTCTATTCTAGGGTTTCCATTGTTCTGTATTGATCATTGTTGATACCTCCTCTCATAACCTCTCTAGAGAATGCAAGATTACATTTTCTATTCCTAAATCTTGCATTGTGTGATCTTTATGCTTTTAAGATCCCTCTAGAGATTTGCTAGATTAAATTGATTCATCAACCCTTAACACAAAAATAGTGTGTTTGGCCAGTGTGCGTTCCAGAGCCTTCGTTGAAGGAGATCGATCTTCTAAGATTGTGGATTGAAGTAGCTTTGAGAATAGTTGATCGGTGAGGAATCGGATCTGCTGTGGTGGAGATCGAACCTGCTAGTTCATGGATTTCAGGATCAAGAGTTTGTACCAAGGAATAGAGTGACATGTTTGGTAAGGTCTTGTCTTGTACGTTATAACTTTCTCATAGTGAATTATTTGCTGGACAAGGTCCTATGGTTTTTCCCTGAAAAGGTTTTCCACGTAAAAAATCTCTTTTGTCAAATTATGGATTGATTAAATGTTTATTGCTGCTTATTAATTAGATAAAATTTAAAAGTAGAAATCTATAAATAGACCTATTCACCCCCTCTAGGTCTTAGAGATCATTGATCATAGGAATTTCAATTATAAAATTAGTGGTGGATTCAAACACCCTAAATTTTCTCAACCGATATATAACCAAAAGATTTTAGGAATTAGGTTAAATAAATCTGATAGTTTAATTAGGTTAAAATCAATCAGTCAATTAATCTTGTTACTCATTAGTTTAAAATTAATTTTGATAAAAGGTAACGAAACCAGTGCAGTCCTCAGAGGTTCGATACCCTTACTAGTACTATTCTACGGAATTATTATTATAAGAAATAATTAAATTACGTAACGACCAGTGACCACTTGTAACATTATGCAAAAAAAATGAGGGGGGCCATATGATCCACCTACAAATAGAGGAGAGAATGTGACCAATTGGTTGATCCATTAACGAGAGAGATGACAGGTTAGCTTGAGGAAAACATCTTGACACTGTACAATTTTTTCTTTCTTTTATCTACAAATTTTTTTTTTTATAGAAAAACATATTATATGGTAAAAGACACGAGAAGCATATAAAATAACTTTTCTTTTTGTCGACCATACTGCCATCATTAAAAAAAATGAATTTTTTATACCCTTAAGCAATGAAATATTACTTATATTAGATTTTTAATAATGGTGGTGGATAGTCCTCTGAGCCCAATAGAGAGCGCCTTGTTGCATAGGCAACTACCTTTAACAACATTGGGTGTACATAGACAAACTTTCCCAAATTTCCTATATTTGAACCCTTTCTAGATCTTCAAGTGGATGAGGGTGAATGTGCTTGAATTCCTCCCACACTCGGAAGAACTGTTGGTCTGACTCAATACAGTCAGAAGAATTCTTCGTAGGTCTGGTGCATCCTCACCATACATAGCCACCCAATTTCTAAAACCAATAATTTTATAATAAATCTTATATAATATAATTGGAAATGTAGAATTTATAACATGACAAAATTCCAAAGTGTATACTTGGTTCGGTCATTTTCCTCGACATCCATGTTATATCACTCCCAAAAGACCTAGACAAGTTCTTAAATAATTTGACCTATGAACGTGAGTTTAATAATTGATTGTAGACATAAGTAGACTAGATGAATCATCAAAAGACTTAAATAGATCTTATTAGTTATTACTAGAGCCAAGGCTTACACTTGCAACTCCTTTTTGCTCTAGTCTTTTGTTCACCTTCCTAAATCCTTTTAAGAATTAAGACTCCCTTGTTTTTTTTTTTCTGAAAATTTTGCTATATTGACACATAGTATTTAAAAGTGCATTGTACAAAATTACATATGAAAAGTAACGCAAATAAGTCACAATTACATTACAAATTAACAAATTAAAAGGGAAATAATCAAATAAGCAGTGATTTGGGGACCCCAGGGTCCGCTGTTACTTACCATTGTCTCCTCGTGTCCCTTTTAACACCCCTTTAACCCTGGTTAATCTTAACTAAATCAAACTTAATTTTTTTTTCCAAAAACCAAAGTGGGATTGTTTAAGCCTAAGGGTGAGTGAATCTTAACCATAGTTGGTGAGTGTTAAAAAGTGATGTGTGGTCCAATGAGGACCGGCCATTTTGTTACATAATGGAAACCCCCGATAAGTTAAGCATTTTCCTAATCATAACTTGTGAAATTTAATATCTTGCAATTAATTGCTGCATGGATATCTTGATGAAACTGCTTACCACATTGGTGATCAACCAACTTCCAATACACATTATAAGATGCTTCATTTATCTCCTTGACCGCAAGTTATGCCCGATCCAAAGCATCATATTTGTAGCCTATCATAGGCTTAATGTGAGCAAGTGACCATCCACCAATTGTTAGCATCCTCCCCACAATTTCCTTAACTAAAAGAATCCATGCTATCCTCTAGTGGCAAGATCAGGCATATCTAGAACATGGGCTTTTGTGTAAATGCTTTATCTTCTTAATAAACTTCTTCCTATATTCGTGATAAGTGGCATCATTGTCGATGACCACTTGCTGTATCAACTACTCACCAATCTCCCCTACCTGATGCATCAGTTTACATAAAAATTCATGATCCTTCCCTTCCTTGATGCATCCACTGGTTCCACGAATACTGTAGAGACCCCGATTCTTTTTCATGTTTTTACTTCATTGTATTAGGGGTATTATAGTCCTTGTGGTGTTTTGATGTTTATTGTATTATATATTTATTTGGTGTGGCGTAAACTAGGCTTAATCAAACTTGTAACGGAGGGATGTCATATCACAGCCTAAACTTTAGGAAGCTCTAGTTTTGGTACCGTTTACTGGAATTGAGTGATTCTTGAACCATTAGAAAGGTGTTGGAACCCTCTTCAAAGTTCATGTTTAATGTTTTTCCTTATTTTGAGTTTAAGCCAAGTCAATGGTGGGTTTTATCTAATGGAATTGCAGATCAGTCAACTTTGGGGACAATTTAGTCTATTAATTAAGTGGAATTTAGAAATTCTAAGATGCCAAAAATGTTTGTTTTCAAAAGACGAATCCAACCCAAGTTGAATCGTCAAAATCCGTCGAGCGAGTCAAAAGTTATGGCCAAAACAGTAGAGTAGGTCAAAAAAAATCTGTAGGCAACCGATCGCTCGGTCAGAAGTAGCGATCGATCGGTCCAAAACCGGTCGATTGGTATCTATCGACATGGGGAAAATTTCCAGTGAGTGCTTTTTTGACCGATCGCCCGGTCAAGAGCACCGATCGCTCGGTTGAGAACCGATCGATCGGTCATAACCACCGATCGCTCGGTCCTTCGTATTTTTGCAGAATTTTAGTATGGGCATTTTGGTCTTTTTGTTTTCAGACCTTGGGGCTATAAATAAGGGGTCCTACTCGAAATATTAAAATACTGTACCTATTTCTAACCTAATTTGGCAAAAAGGGGGAGAAAACCTAGGGTTTGAGGGAGAGGGTGCTTGGAGAAGAAGGAGGTTGCTAGAAGATTGAGAGGAAAGCTTGGAGATCGTCCTCAAAGCTTCTCCAAATCTCCTCGGGAGCGTTTTGAATCCAAGGTAAGGATTCCTAAGGTCGATATACTATCCTAATCAACTCTATTTTAATGTTTTGTGAATATTAATTTGATATAAATGATAGAATAGAGATTAAATGCATTTTTCCCAAATTTTCTATGAAGTAAGCTAATTATTGATGGAAATGTGGATGGAAATGGGGATTGGATGTGGATAGAATATATGGAGGATGGGAAATGTATGGAGGATGGGATTAATATGTGGATGTGAATAGTGAATTGATTGTATGGATGAATTATGGTTTGATGAATGCTTGAAAATATAGAAGGGAAATGGATTCATATTATGCGTACACAAGGTGTTTGTGAAAATGCTTGAGAGGATAAATGCTATTATACTCTTATGAAATAGTGGTAAATAGATTATGAATTGTGTTAAGAATTATGATAAGATATATATATATATATGATTGTTTGGTAAGTATATCTAATTACTTGCATGGAAATTGGTAGTCGGGAAGGTAAGAACTTAGAGGAACATCTCTCAAACCGGGAATTCTCTAACTATTTGGTATGGGACATATAGTGGAGTTTCCATGGTGGGAGATCGGAATCTAAGCAATTACCGACTCGAATGTTAATTTCGACACTTAAGTACACAAGCACGTGTATGTTAAGATAAGAGTCTCACAAGTCACACATGTGGACCACAAGCATGAGCATGACATTCTGAATAAGCATAAGCATGACATGGTCTGTATCCGCCAAGAACGGCATGTCAACCTGATTCTTAGACATGGTCCGTATCCGCCAAGAACGGCATGTTAACCATATGATTTCTAAGGCATGGTCCGTATCCGCCAAGAACGGCATGTCTCATTACTGTGTGATCTGAATAAGTGCATAAGCATAAGCATCTCACAAGCACGTGGTCTCATAAGCATAAGCAACTCATAAGTGTATTGTCTTCCAAGTCTAAGATTCTCACAAGTACACGAGTCAAGGTGATGATATGATGTATATGCGCACACGTTCTTCCGCACTCTGATTATGTTATTATGTTATTGGATATGTTTCTAACTAAGTACAGGTATATTATTATTGTTGGTTGGATTTTATATACACTGAGTACCTTAGTACTCAGCCAGACCTTGTCTTGGCAGGTTTAGAGCAGGAGTACACGGCGGAGCCGTGGGTTGAGGAAACATACGCAGAGGAAGGAGGTAAAGGTGAGCCTTCTGAGGAGGGAGCCAGAGACTTGGGTGGCTACACCTCTTAGTTTTTATTTCATTTGATTGAGAGAGTTGTATTAGACTTGAGTAGATGTTGCTTAGTAGACTTTTTTTTAGTTGTGTATCAGACTCTTTGGTTTTAGTGGATTGTATTTGTTGACTATAGACTCGTGCTATTTAGTGGGTTACAGTTGATATATCGGAAATTTTATTATCCTCATTTTTGGAGACTCATGTTAGTGTGCCTTGCATGTCATGGATTTTAAGCAGGTTAAGTAATGTGGCGATCCTAAAGTCCTATTTTAGCCTTGTGGGATTTTGGGGTCGTTACAAATACGGTGCCCTAAGCATTGCAAACCATAAAGGTTTCAAATCGATTTCCTAGTTACCCATTCGAAGCATCACATTCTAGTATCACAATATTCGTCCCAACAACACCTAAAGGTTACAATATGTGACCTCAAATCCTCTACCAAGTACCACATGTTGTTCCAAGGTTACCTGAAAACGCTTATCCCAGAAAATGCAGTCTTAGAAAACTTGAATAGTACAACAACCTTTATTCTAGAAATTCCTGGACTTGAAATTGGTCAGAAATTTGGTAGCTCGTGTGAAGAGAGGTGCGGATCACATCACTCTCTTTAAGACAATTCTCGCCCCCCATAAATGCACTAGGTTACTAGACAAGATGCCTCCAAGATACAACAACTTCACTTAAACTATCCCTAACTGTAGATGTGCACCTTCTATAGTCGTACACCACCCTGTTATCTTACCCAACAAAAGGAACTTGAAAATGACAATGAAATCCCTAAGGCAAAACCGTATAGAAGCCAGAAGAGGATAAAAGGATTTGTTGCTTTTCGTTTTTGTTTTTAAAATCAGTATAGAAAAGACCCTTATATAGAGCAGGGAGAATCTCTTTGATTTCCAAAACTGTTTACTCTTAATACGAAAATTATTAGTGGTTAATGACTACTAATGGTAATGAAGCAGTAACACATTAATTAGGAGATTTAATATTGAAAACTTAATTGGGCTTATCCAAAAAAGAAATAGTTTTCTATTTAATCAAAGACCCAACCCAACCTAACCCAGCCAGCCCCACCTGACTCGGCTCGGCTCGGCACACGTGCGTGTGTGAGTTTAGCGTAGTATTGTGACAAGTAGCAATGGGTGGGTAGTCAACAAATTCAAAGGCCCTTAAAGGCCCAAGCCTTCTACCAACTCTCCAACTTATAAGAAGGTAGAACCTTTCAAATGTGGACTAAAAGAAACACCCAACACAAAAAAGACATAGTTTTTCCTTTGGTTTTGAATCACACAAACACCCAAAACCACAACAATCTTTCATTTGATTCAAAAACAATAAAATTGTGAAAAGAAAATAACATTAGTGGGTAAGATTAGATTTAATGCATAAACAAAGGTGTCATGTAGACTTGAAGTCTTTAACCTTTGCATAGTCTAAAGTAAAATTCTCACCAGATTCTTAGTGACCATAGATCATAGATCTTGGTATTCAAAACTAAGCTCTTTTAGTGATGAGTCTTATACCTTAAGCACACTAACTCTTACAGAGTCTACAGGTGAATAAGCCAGCACTTTTCGGCCATGTGCTTTTATCCCGATTTAATAATTGCTGTAGAGAAATAGCCTATTTATCATAGGAAGAAGCCCCACTTCCACACTTATATAGGTGAGTCTATCAAGAATGTTTATGGGATTATACATCCCAATCAATAGAGCTATAGATCTCATTAAGAGGAAACCCTCAACCTCTAATCGTCACATACTTCACACACTATTCACACCATAGGACGGGGCTTGGAGAGTAATAATATTATTCTCCTATTATAGTGCATCACCTCAAACCACTCAGTAACTTGTTCTTCCCATTAAACCTGATTCTTTGGATCCCGAGTCTTCAGGTTGGGTTACCATTACAGTTGGTTTATTTTCAATTGGCTTAAGTCTCATTCCCCTCGATGTGCTCCACACTTTTTCCCATACTAGGCTTTTAGTCAAGAGATCCACCAAATTTTCAGGCAATCTGATTTCATTTTCAGATATAACTCCATCTCATAGGAATTCTTAAATATAATTCTATCTCGTAGGAATTTTCTCAGATATAATTCCATCTCATAGGAATTCTCTTAAGTATAATTCCATCTCGTAAGAATTCTCTCGAATATTACCGAGTATTATTAGCTCTACCTATTGCAGCATTGCAATCACAATTAATTTTAATAGCAGAGACTACTTTATTCCATAAAGGAATATCAAACAAAAAGTTCTGAAGCCACTCAGCTTCTTCCCCTGCTAAGACTAGAGTTATTAGTGCCGATTTCATAGTAGAAATAGACCCAATTAATTGTTGCTTAGAATTTTAAGAAACATTACCACTACCAATAATGAACATATCATCACTTGTTATTTTATATTCATTAGATATAGAATGTCAATTAGCATTACTATACCTTTCAATTTAAGAAGGGTATCTACCATAATGAAAGCAAAAATATATGATTTTCTTTAAATATTTAATCACTCTACTAACTACACCCAATGCTCCCTACTTGGATTACTAGTTTATCTACTTAATTTCCCGACTGCTTATGAGTACAGATGTAGAGACTCGAAACTTCGTCTTAATGTTTGTGCACATTAAATAATAATCTTGATATTGGTGTCATGCATTTAATACTTCGGCACTTAATGATCTTAGGTCAAATTAAAAACAACTAAGTACAGGAATGTCAAAAATTCTAGAAGGGGTGTGGTTTTAGCAAAAACATAAATTGTTGAATTTTGAGATGATTTTTCCTAGAAATGGATGTTAAGGTATGTGATTTTATGAGATTTTATTATTAAGTAAAGAGTGGTTAACTCAGCTATCGAAAATCTTACGATGACGAGATTTTTATTTTTTTAACCTAAAACTAGAAAATGAGATTTTGATTTATTAGGAATTGGATTTTCTAATATTTTTTTATTGAATCCAAATGGGGGGTACTTTCTTATTTTAATTTAAAACTTAAAGTAAATTAAATGAAAAGTTAAAAACATTTAATTTAATGTTTTAAAGGAAATTAAGTATGCTGATGGGCTGTGCTAAAGAGGAAAGGGTACTGGTATTGTTGCTATTGAGAAAATAGTGACTGTGCTGGTTGCGATCGATCGCACCGAAGACAGAAAGTTGCAATTGATCACAGTAATGCCACGACCGATTGCACATCGCGCTCATAATTTTTTAAACACTTACGGAAATTGGGGTCTTGAACTCTTAGACTATAAATACTCATTCTCCTTCGAGGGTTTCAAGGGGAAAGAAGTTTTAAACCTAATTTGGAAGAGAAGAGGGGAAAAACCTAGGATTTCAAGAGGGGTTTTGCTTGGAGAAGAAGCATCTTGCTTGGAGAAGGAGGATTTGGCTTGGATATTGCTCCCAAAGCCTCGAGGAGCATTCTCAAGTGATTTGGATCGAAGGGAACGATCCCTAAGGTCGATATCCTTTCTAATCTAACTCTACTATGTTTTAACATTATGATTTGATAAGATTGAGGTAAGATTATTGAATCTTTAACATAAATATGGGTAGATTACCATGTTTAAAGCTTGGAATGGACTATTTTTCTTGTTTAAGAGATTTTGCTAGACATGATAAGGGAAATAATTGTTGTAGGATAATAATTGATATTGTCTATGTTGATTTGAAGGGTATGAATGGTTGATATCTTTTCTAATTTAACTCTCTTAAGATGTTTTGCATGTTTAAATAACAATGTTTGTAAATTATCAAGTATGTTTGTAGATTATACATGAATATAGAACTTATCATGCGTTGTTGGACATTGACACTAAATTGCAAGTACTAAATCATGAACATTGAATTACAAGTACTGAAACATGAATATATAACTTATCATGCGTTGTTGGACATTGATACTGAATTCCAAGTATTGAATCATGAACACTGAATTACAAGTTCTAAAATATGAATATGGAACTTATCATATGTTATCGGACATTGACACTGAATTGCAAGTACTGAATCATGAACATTGAAATACAAGGACAATGAAACATGTCATGATATGCTCACATATTTTTCGCACTTTGATTGTGTAAATGTCATATGAATCTGTTATTGATTTTGAAAATGTCATATGAACTGTTATTTATTATTAACTATGTCATATGAACCTGTCATGGATTATGTAAATGTCATATGGACCTATTATTGATTATGTCATAAGAACCTGTCATGAAATATGCAAATGTCATATGAACCTATTATTGGTTTTGTAACTGTCGCATGAATCTGATATTGGTTATGAACATAAGTTATTATTATTGTTAGTTAGACTGGATATCCGTTGAGCATTGTCAATGCTTAGTCGACCTGTTATTGTCGGTAGGTTTGGAGCCGGAGCGAGCCGCCAAGCCGTGGCTTGAAGAAGTGTACGAGGAAGGGAGAGTATGTGACCTCCATGAGGAGAAGATTTAGTCAGCTCTTTTCATATTGTTAGATTTCCGTTTAATTATAAGGTTGTAATAGGTACTTGATACTTTTGGGTTTATGATGTTTCTCAGGTTTAAATCACATTGTGGGGATCATTACGATCTAATTATGGGTAAAAATTAATACTGGTCACAGGTTGTACAGGATGGTTACTTCATTTTTATACATGGAAGGTTTTATTACTATTGCAGTTTTATTAAGAAATTTTTGTAGACTAGCATTTTAGTATTGTCTTCTATGGAGTTAAGCATGTTCAAGTAGTGTAACGGGCCCAAAGTCCCATTAAGTCCAAGGTGGGGTTTTGGCGCGTTACAACAGTTCCTAGCATATATCAAGCTTCCAATTACACTAGAAAATTCATTTTAGTTTATACTATCTTATTCATTAGGTGATAGATGAACACTAGGATCATATGAGATACAAATATTACTACAATCGTAATGATTGTATTTTAATAATATAATGAGATTGAGATAAAGTTATCTCATCATCCGTTCTAATTATTTTAATTCCAAGAAATAAATTTAACTCTCCAAGATCCTTCATGTCAAATTGAGATGACCAGAATTCTTTTGTCTCATTTATAATTTTTTGATTTATTCCAAAAATCAGTAAATCGTCTACATATAGACAAATGATTACTCCACAATCACCATTATATAAATGATTACTCCACTATCACCATTATATTTGTAACATATACATATCACTTTCATTTATACTATATGCAAAAGTTATTATCAAATTTCTCACACCAATATTTTGGAGCTTGTTTTAAACCATATAATAATTTTACAAGTTTACAAACTTTATTAGTTTGTCCAGGAGCAATAAATCTCTCTGATTTTTATTTTTTTTTTTGTAGTGAAATCTCTCTGATTGATCCATATAAATTTCTTCATTCAAATCACCTTTTTAGAATGTTGTTTTAACATCCATTTAGTGACTTATTAAATTATATATATGGATGCTATAGCAAATAATTCTCGAATAGATGTAATTCTTGATACAGGTAAATATGTATCAAAATAATCTATTCTTTTTATTTACTTAAATCTATTGGCTACTAATTTAGCCTTATATTTTTCTATAGATCCATCATCTTTACGTTTCTTTTTAAATATCTACTTACCGCCTATAGTTCTAGTTCCAGGAGGAAGATCAACTAATATCCAAGTGTGATTGGACATCATTGGATCAATTTCATTCTCCACAACTTCTCTCCAAAAAGAAGACTCATGTGACTCAAATGCCACATTTAGAGAAATAGGATCATTCTCTACCATATAGGTATAAAAGTCAGACCCAAAATCTTTACTCTTTTTAGCTATTTTACTCTTTCTAGGTTCAATTTCAGCTTCATCTGAATTGATAAATTCAAGAGTTTTAGAAATAGGATCACTAGATCCATTAAGATTTTGGTTTATTAAACCCCCACTATTTGCAAAAGTAAATGGAAAAAAAGATTAGTTTCCCTTGATTCAAATATAACATTATTTTCAATGTCTAAGAATCTATATGCTTTACAGTTAATCGTATAACCAATAAAAGCACATCTCTTAGAC
Organism: Tetracentron sinense; assembly: GCA_015143295.1. Taxonomy (NCBI): domain Eukaryota; kingdom Viridiplantae; phylum Streptophyta; class Magnoliopsida; order Trochodendrales; family Trochodendraceae; genus Tetracentron; species Tetracentron sinense. The sequence goes on along the minus strand of CM026567.1, from coordinate 2,632,601 downwards.
TTAAGTCCAAATTTTATTATTTTAGGATCATTAAATCTAGTCATTGCTAAACATTCCCATGTTCTGAAATAATTTAAATTTTCCATATTTCATATTCTGCCTTACACTATCTCCTAAGTGTACACTAGTATTAAAATACTAGTTTCATTTAGACCTTGAATTTAGAATTAAAATGATAAAGATTTTTTTAAATAAGGAAAATCAACTTTTCTAAATTCTAATTTTTATATCAAGATCTAACTTATATGTGTCTTATTGTTTATAGTAAAAACAATAAATGCACATCTCATTCAGTCATATCCTAGGATTATTATTTAGTTTTAGAGCATCTCCAATGCAGTGCTATTTTTTGTTCTATTGCTATATTATACCATTGTTAAGAAAAAAAATTAGCTCCAATGTTAGCAAATAGCAGTGCCAAATTATAGCATATGCTATACTTTGTGTCAAATTTGACACAAAGTATAGTATGCTATAATTTGGCACCACCTTTGACTCATTGACTTTTCATAGGTATTTACTATTTTTCCCTCCAACAGCTAAATTTTTTTAACATTTTACCTTCTAAAGGCTATATATATATATATATGTTACTATTTTCCCTCCAACAACTATAATTTTTTTTTACCATTGCACCCTCCAATAATCCTTGATTTTAGAAAAAAATAATAATTCTATTTTTAAATATTAAAAAAAATATTTTTAGTAGTGGGTGAATCTTAACTACAGTTAAGGGGTGTCAAAAGAGACACGTGACGACCTCAGGGGGATTGTTAAAAAAATGGAATTAGCACAAACCATTGGAGTAGCATGTGCCAAATATGACATTTTGACACTGTAGCTATGCCAAATTTGGAATTGGTACAACCAATTTGGCAAACGGCATTGGAGATGCTCTTATAATAACTAAACAATCATATATCTTAAAATAATTTAAATTAAGATTTCATATCTCCAATTTTCATATATTCAGTTAATTTTATTCTTTTAGTTACCATTTATAGCTATTACAATTTATCAAGTCATGTAATCATACATGACAATAAAATATAGCATATATGTAGTTTTACAAGTAAGAAATCAATTGATCATATAAAAATTGATTTGTTTCAAAACACCCGACCCTTTATTTGGAGTGTTACCGATGTGTCTCTGGATTTTCTGAACCACAACTCATCTGCTATTGCGCTCTCCACATCTCTAGGATCACGTCAGTTTAGACGGATCATTCATCGGACGTTTAATGACTCTAATAATGTAGAAAATACAAAGTCGATACACACTAACAATGTATATGATGCACACCAAATCCTTCTTCAACCTTACGTTTTTTAGGAGACGTAACAACCAAAGTTTCAGAAGGTAAGTAATTAATTCACAACCTATCAAGTCTCCTTAATATACAATGCTATGCCCAACACGGTAAGAGATCTTTCACATCGTCAATCTTTAACCTTTGAAACAAAACTCATCCTTTGGTTGAAAACGTGTCATCAAGACTTGTTTATTCCATTGAAGTCTGACATTAATGGCATGGATCCATTACCTCGGTTTTATATTGGAGTCATGGCATCCTTGTGTTACATGGTGAGTCATCCCGTTTAGGTACTTTTAAGCTCATGATAGATTTTAGTCATGTCATCTCCACTAGATCTATAATAAAGGCTAGTGTGTAGCTTTCCCACTAACAGCCTTTGTGGGAGAGTTTCCAAAGGATTCAATGGTATGGTTGGGCTCATGACAGGTGTAGGAGTCTATTTAATCCCCACTGGACCCGAGCTTACCCCACGAGCTTCCCATCTCGAACTCTATCCTTATATGCTTAATTCATTGCAAACTTTTGGACCGTCCATCCGATGTTCGATAATCAAATTTGTCTTAAAATTATTGTTCCAAGGTTACCTAAAAACGCTTATCCCAGAAAATGCAGTCTCAAAAAATTCGAACAGTACAACAACCTTTATTCTAGAAATTCTTGCACTTGAAATTGGTCAGAAATTTGGTAGTTCGTGTAAAGTAAGACGCGGATCACATTGCTCTCTTTAAGACAATTCGTGTGCCCCATAGATGCACTGGGTTACTGGACACGGTGTCTCTAATATACAACAACTTCACTCATATTATCCCTCAATGTAGATGTGCACCTTCTACAGTCGTACACCACCCTATTATCTTACCCAACAAAAGGAATCCGAAAATAACAATGAAATCCCGAAGGCAAAACCGTATAGAAACCCAGAAGAGGATAAAAGAATTAATAGCTTTTTTTTTTTTGTTTTTAAAATCAATATAGAAAGTCCCTTAAATAGAGCAGATAGAATCTCTTTGATTTTCAAAACTATTTACACTTAACACCGAAATTCTTAGTAGTTAATGACCACTAATGGTAATGAGACGGTATCACATTAATTAGGAGATTTAATATTAAAAACTCAATTGAGCTTATCTAAAAAGAATATTTTTCTATTTAATCAAATACCCAACCCAACCTAGCCTGCCCTTAGTTCGATGCAGGTGTGTGTGTGAGTTTAGCATAGTATTGTGACAAGTAGCAACGAATGGGTAGACAATAAATTCAAAGGCCATTAAAGACCCAAACATTTTACCTTATAAGGAGGTAGAACCTTTCATACCTTTCAAATGTGGACTAAAGAAACACCAAATACACAAATGACATGGTTTTCTCTTTGGTTTTGAATCACACAAACACCCAAAACCACAATCATGTAGATAATTTTCTTATATAAACTAGACTCTTTAACTCCTAGGCTCACCTTTACTTTCACATCCATCATTGGTTGATAATGTGGGGAGTTCACCGCATTTGGGATGAATTGAAACCTATATATAGCTCATGCTAACTTCTCTATCTATGTCTTATTGAAGCTCATCTTTTTAGTAGGCTGAGTCACATTGATTCGGATCACATCAAGTAGGGTTTCATGGGGTCTGATAACCACTAGGCCCTTTAACCCTTGGCTGGCCTATGCAAGCACATCAATCATAAACCGATCATTCAGGGAGTTTTTTGCATCTGGAGAGGCATCGGATTACCTCTGGTGCACGCCGAAGGCCCAACCTTGGGCATCCACTCATCGTGCTGGATTTGGTGCTAAAAAGGGGAGAAATCATTTCATTTTGTCCCCTGTACTTTGACTTCTCTCCCCCTTTTATCACATTTTTATCCCTATGTGGTACACGATTAGTTGATGCCCGAGTTTGGGCCTTGTGTCACGGTCAAAGTGGTTAAGTAGTGTTGAAAAAAATTGGGTGAATCCCAAATCCGATGTTTGAGTTAAGAATTCACAAATTCAAGAGGGGATGGTTCGATTTCCCTAAAAGTCTATCTACCCTTAATAGTTTAATGTTTAAGTTATTAAGTTAAGGGATGATGAACCTAAAGTGCAGAAATAGAGAGAAACATGCAAAGCATAACACAAGCATTTTTATGTGGAAACCCTTCCAGGAAAAACCACGGGACCTAGTCCAGCCAAGAGAATCCACTAAGACAAAGTAAACAAGAACTTACAAGACTCGAACTTGATTCCTTCGGACTCGACATTACGATCCTTCAGTTCTTAGTCATCCACACCTCAAAAATTCATCACGTACTCTCAAGTCCAGTGATCAACCGCAGCCACTCGTACTTCTCTTTGTGTCTTGAAAACAGTCCACGATCTTCCGATCGATCTCTGTCAATGATGGCTTCAGATTCCACCGACCAAATCACACTACCACGATCCTTCTTGGATCGATCTCCTTCGCAAAGGCTCCAGAACACTCCAGCCAAGTTGTTCTATCTAGAATGGGTTGATAGTTTGATAGAAATCAAAACCTAGATGGATTCCATCAGTGGAAAAGTCCAAGCAAGCAAATATGGAGCTTTAGGCTTGCAATCTCTAGGTTGAAAGACCAAATAACAAGAGGAGGAGAGCAACCCAATATCGAGTTTCTATGAACTCTAGAGGTACCTCAAAATACTCTCAACACACTCCCAAAGTCTCCCAAAAAGTTGCTTTCACGGATTAGGGGAGTTCTAGTTAAATAGAGGAACCAAAACCAAGGTTAGAAGTTGCTAAAACCCAATTTAGAAAGGAAATCCAAAAATCCCATATCAGGGTCGATCCTAGGAGTCACTTGGGTTGACCCAAACTCCCACTTCAGTCGATCGAAAGGTCTTCCAGGGTCGACCCTAGAATTTCTTGCATTCTTCCCATTTGCACCATACAAATTTTTGTATACTCAGGGCCGACCCTTAATGGTCAGAGTCGACCGTCAATGGTCAAGGTCGACCTTGAGGTGACAACCCAATTTTAAAAATTCAATTTAGCCCTTAATTCCTTCACCAAAGTTGTAGTTCTTTTTGACGTGGTCGATTTGATATAATATAGAGCAAAATCTGAGCTACGGTTTGGGAGATATGTCACCTACAAGCAACCTTGGTTTTTTGAAAAATTTCAGAATTTTAAACAAGTTTAGCACTACATATCTCACCACCTATGGTCCATATGATTAGTCCAAACTAATGTCCACCTAAGGTATCATGTTAGGTTTATTCTAAGTCAATTCCCACCTATGGTAACAAATTATCTAGGTCACTTACCATCCTATGAGTGAAACGAAGGAAATGAGTATTCAACCAATCTTCTTCGGTCTTTAACTTCACTTGTCATGGATACTTGAAGGCAATGACACAAGATACACACCTAGACACCTAGACTTACTTGTTTTGACACCGAAATAAGCCAACACATAAAACATGGGCTTTACAATCTCCCCATTTGACAATTCTGTGGCAAAACCAAACTGAAGTACATGACTTGACACAAACTCACCCAAACACATTAAAAACGGTGAATTAAGATATTACATGACTCCAACACTATTACATAACACCATTTTACAAATCATCTTAAATTAAGACACTTAAACCCTTGTCAAGTAAAATATGTCTACTGCAGCCCTACACCTGCACATGCTTATAAACAAAATACTGTATGCATCCAATAGTGACTTTCACACTATCCCAATAGGTAGCCCTTTTCATTGCAACAATTTTAGCTCATGGAGGATACACAAAATGGAGATGACTAACAAAATGGTCATTCTAGATTGGTCATCCAAGGTCACACTATTGGGATAAGTCAAATACTTACAGATTGGAAATACACCTCTCAACAGAATCAGTCAGAGTGCGTGTGAAATTTGTAAAGCATACACACATGAATAAGTCTCTAACTATGTCAAATAAAACCAGTCTAATTTTCAGCCTAACTAAGAAACTATATAGGTGATATATCCTCAATCAGCAACAAACCCATGTTCAACCTTGGACAAGTATAGAAATAAAGATCACACAAGGAATGCAGATCATGCAAGTCAAACAAGGGCAACATGATAAAAATATTTTTGGATTTTATAGTTTTTCAATGTTTTTGGATTTTTCAAAATAAAGAAAACAGAAAAACAAACCAAAGCAAATAACAGCTAGTAAAAGAAATACTAGTATACACAAACATTATAGCACTAGGACAAAATATAATAATAACAGCACACCCTAGGCTATGACAAGCATGGGCTAAGTGAAGCCCTTCAGGTCTTCCTTTCTCACCCAAACGATTTTAGCAGTTTGATTGACCCTTTCGTCTCTAACCATTTCAGTTAAGGTTGGTATGACCCTTTGCCTCTTCCTTCTGTTCCTCCTTTTCCAAGATTGAGTCCTAGAATTATGGGGGGTATTATGATTTTTCCTGTTACCTCCTTTATATCTAGCATAAGGAGTGTCATGACCATGCCACTGTCTAGAGTTATGAGCAATTTTCATCATATCTTCACACAAACTCCTAGACTTCTCCACTAGGACCTCAACTCTCCTTTGAAGATTCCCATTAAAATTATGTTGGTTCTTTGAACCATGATTAGGCATTCTTCGAAGTTTAGGACATCGAGGCTTAATATGACCCTTCACTCCACATTTATGACATATAGGAATGAATTTCTGAGTTGAAGGGTCCTTCCCTTTAGCAGGAGGGTGCCTTTTAGGACCAGACTCAGTGTTCAAGGTAGATGGAGTTCTCTTCACATCTCCACACCTCTGATTTTGCTCAAGATCAGCCAACTTGATTTCAAGACTTGTCTTTTCATCAAGACAAACATGTAAATCAAATTCAAGTGGTTGAGACTTGGCAAGGAGGGAAGCCTTCTCTTCCTCAAACTGTGACGTAAGGGCTCTCAACCCTGAAGCCACTTAGTCTAAGGCATCTTTTTCCATTTCAATAGAATTGATCTTTTTGGACATGGAAAACTGAACCTTTTTCAGCTTTAGGCATTCCTGAAATAGCTCATCATAGGCTGCCTCGAGGTCTCCCTCAGAATTTGAGTCACTTTGATTCTCCCTATCATCCTCTCTCTTGTCACTCATACTAACAATAGATGAGGACTCTTCAATCCTAGTGACGGAGGCAATAGAAGCCATAAAATTTGTAGTCTCCGTCTGGAAAACTTTAAGAATACCATAAGCTTCTTTAACAAAGTTACAATTATTAGAGGATTTTGGGATGGTGTGATTTTCAAAAAAATTGTTGGGGAAAGTCCAAACCTTTTCTGTAGAGATCCATAAACTCTTGTCTAGAGATAGGTGAAATACTCTCATTCGAGATTTCCAATCATTAATATTACACCCATTGAAAAATGGGGGACAAGAGATGGATCCTATGGAGATTCATATTCACCGAAAATATGAAACAAGATCACACTAACAAGTTAGTGAACCTGCTCTGATACCAATTAAAAAAATTTCAGTGAATCCCAAATCCGATGTTTGAGTCAAGAATTCAATAATTCAAGAGAGGATGGTCCAGTTTCCCTAAAAGTCTATCTACCCTTAATAGTTTAATGTTTAAGTTATTAAGTTAAGGGATGATGAATTTAAAATGCGGAAATAGAGAGACACATGTAAACCATAACACAAGGATTTTTACATGAAAACCCTTCTAGGAAAAACAACGAGACCTAGTCCAGTCATGAGAATCCACTAAGATAAAGTAAACAAGAACTTACAAGACTCGAACTTGACTCCTTTGGACTCAACACTAAGACCCTTCAGTTCTTAGTCCCCCACACCTTGAAAAGTCATCACGTACTCTCAAGTCCCGTGATCAACCACAACCGCTCATACTTCTCTTTGTGTCTCGAAAAGAGTCCACAATCTTCCGATCGATTCCTTTAATGACGGCTTTGGATTCCACCGACCAAATCACACTTCCACGATCCTTCTTGGATCGATCTCTGCGGAATACTCTGGCCAAGTTGTTCTATCCAAAACAGGTTGATGGCTTGATAGAAATCAAAACCTAGATGGACTCTATCAATGGAAAAGTCCAGGCAAGCAAATATGGAGCTTTAGGCTTGCAATCTCTAGGTTGAAAGACCAAATAACAAGGGGAGGAGAGCAACCCAATATCGAGTTTCTATGAACTCTAGAAGTACCTCAAAATACTCTCAACACACTACCAAAGTCTCCCAAAAAGTTGCTTTCATAGATTAGTGAAGTTCTAGTTAAATAGAAGAACCAAAACCATAGTTAGAAGTTGCTAAAACCCAATTTAGAAAGGAAATCCGAAAATCCCATATCACGGTCAACCCTAAGAGTCACTTGAGTTGACCTAAACTCCCACTTCAGTTGACCGAAAGGTCTTCCAGGGTCGACCCTGGAATTTCTTGCATTCTGCCCATTTGCACCATACAAATTTTTGTATACCCAGGGTCGACCATCAATGGTCAGGGTCGACCTTGAGGTGACAACGTAATTTTAAAACTTCATTTTTAGCCCTCGCTTCCTTCACAAAAGTTGTAGATCTTTTTTATGCAGTCCATTTGATATATTATAGAGCACAATCCAAGCTATGGTTTGGGAGATATGCCACCTACAAGCAACTTTGGTTATTTGAAAATTTTCAGAATTTTAAACAAGTTTAGCACTACATATCTCACCACCTAGGGTCCATATGATTAGTCCAAAGTGATGTATACCTAAGGTATCATGTTAGGTTTATTCTAAGTCAATTCCCACCTATGGTAACAAGTTATCTAGGTCATTTACCATCCTATTAGTGAAATGAAGGAAATGAGTCTTCAACCAATCTTCTTCGGTCTTCAACTTCACTTGTCATGGATGCTTGAAAGCAATGACACAAATACACACCTAGACACCTAGACTTACTTGTTTTGACACCGGAGTAAGCCAGCACATAAAACATGGACTTTACAAGTGTTATGATCGTGATAATGGGCTGGGATGGCCTAAGCATTGGCAAGGGATGCTAATTCAGCGCCTAGGAGATAGGTAATGCACTATGCAAGCAATAGAACAGCATGGTGCAAGGTTGGTGCCTTGGTGTTGAGGTTCCAAAATGAAGGGACACAGAGGTGTCTTCGATTTATGTACGAGATACTGTGGTTTGAATGAAGTGCACGCGAAGAGTTGTGGGGTTAAGCTTGAGCTTGGTGCTTAGTCGGACACATGTGGGCAAGTGTTATGGGGCCCACATGGTATATTGGAAGTAGGGCCGATAGTACCTTCATTCGAAGAGGAAGTCGATATGAGTTCAATGGTACAGACGGTTTGTGGAGATTTAATGTATTGTTCTATAAAAGACCAGTATGACTCCACCGACACAAGGGATGTTTCCTTCTAGTGAAGGGTGAAAGGTTTAACATCCACCTTGAGGAGAAGGGCGTAGCTCTACTTTCCCTTGTGGCGCATTTGGGGCCACCTAATGAGCAATCCCAAAGGAGTTAGGGGCGGGCTCTAGGATCCTAAAGGGGATCTTGGAGTCTCCTTGGATGGTTGTTGGAGCATCCAAGGATGGTGCAAAGGAGATGGATATCTTAGCACTGCGCAGAGCCTTCGGGCAAGAGGTTTCACCCCAGTTCAGCCTTTAAGTGTGCGGTATGCATCATGGTCATCTAGGAGTGATGCGAGGTATGGTTGGGATACTCGGTCAGAGGATCGAGGATCGTGTTGTGGGCGTTATGCCCTCAATGCTCGATGAACGGGGGACTGTGATGCTCCTAAGCTATCCGCAATGTGTGGGGATGACCGATAGTCGTGTTCGAGAATATCGGGCCGTGTTGGATATTCAGCTTGATCGGGGAACCTTAGCATCATGAGAGATGTACGAGACAGAACCCCGGTGACGCGGGAACCTTACGTGTTGGACGAGTATCGGGTGTGACACGATGAAGTAATGCATAAGTTAGTTGAGCGTAGCTTAGCGGATGAGACTCAATAGTGGTTTGTACCTTGTCATAGCATTGTAGCACGAGATGTTGGGTCGGTTCAGTGGATTGATTGTGTAATGATGTAAGGCTGGCTGAGATCGTGGGATGATCAAGGCGTTGCAGGGTTGATCTGCAAAATCAAAATGTTGACCGTGACACTCAGGCATGCACCAGAGGCAATCCGTTGCTATATAGAGGGATGCGGTTAAACTAGAAAAACCTATCAATAGCTTAAGCTACCATTTACTTGGGTGTCTTATCAGAGCTCATCTTTATATAAGGCTGAATTGTACTGGTTTGCATCACAAGAAATGGCCTCTTCCACCTGAAGAGGAGAAGGGAGGTTTTCTTGGGAGACAAATGGAGAGTGAACTTCATAGATCTTTTAATATATCTGTAGTATTCATTGTCCACAAGAAAATTTCACATAAAAAAGCCCGATAGATAAAATTTTTCTAGGTATGCTTTCATTGAGTCACTTGAAGAGGATTTTGTGAGAGAATGTACTCAAACAACAACATGACACCACAGTAGAAATGGAGAGATAAGAAAAAGATCAAAGAAATAATAAGATGCTGAGAATCAAACATTACGACTTCAAGTGTGAATCAAATTTAATTTGGTAATATTGGGGACTGGCAGCACCAGGAAAGAGTGACACATCTTAATTAGATGGAATCTCAATGGAAACAACTAACAAGGCCATACCCGATTTAAATTGTTGTAGAGTAGGAGCATGACAATAGGTTTTATGGACCAAATATAAAAGATTGCATTGACTTGTATACGTACGTTTGGAATCTACCCTATTTATGCAAAACCTAAAAATCCTTATACGTGTGGAACGGTTTGACACTGTCTAGGTCTTTCTATGGATGCAATTCCCTCTTCTTTTTGTTATATAGTCAAATACCATGCCATAATCTAGATGGTGATGTTTGTTTTATAGTGGATTTTTATGTAGCTTCTGTTATAAGGCCAATAGAACAAATCTGATACTTGAATTGTCTCCCACAGATACATGTGCACCCATGCTTTATCCCTTAGTCACCCTGGTATTCGTTGTCAGTGTCTTGCTACCTATGGAGATGCTGTTAATGCAGTGAAATTGTATGCCATTTTTTTCCAAATTTTCTTACAAATTTAGCTGTGTCCTTGTCTGTATAGAAAATAGACTTCATGATGCAGGGCAAGTAGACTTGGTAGACAGTACCATGATAATTTAGCACAATAGAGGTTTGTAATGCAGAAATTTTACATCTGTAGTGGGTTGGATTAAACGAATTTTGAATCCAATTCTCTCAACTTAAGAGATACTGGTTGATATCCATTGAATATATATCAAAAGCTTTATAAGGATTTACAACTTATGGAAACACTAAACCTTTACACGGTTATAGAAAAAGGATATACAAAATATAGAAAGAGATAAAAACTAAAAAACTTAGTAAGACTCTTTCTATGATCACCGAAAATCCCTGTAGGATTTGATACACTGGTTTCCAATTGTGGTTATTACTTCCTTTTGTAGAGAAGTATGTCTTGGATGTTGCCTTGTGTGTTGTTCCCTTAGATTTGGATGCACTGATTTAGAAAGGGCAAGAGGATCCACCACCATGACAACTATGTTGGACATTGGGGGGGATTGTATTCCATGTTACAATATGGATGATGAGCTATTGCTACTACCACTGTTAATATCTACCCTCAAGTGAAGCGTAGAGAAATCACGAAGCTGTAACTTGGAAGAGAAGAGCTGAAGAGCGGGCTGAGGTAGGCTCTTCGTGAAAATATCAGCAATCTGAAGTTTGGATGGTACAAACTTAATGCGGAGTTGTCCAGAAGCAACCTTTTCCTTGATGAAGTGATAATCTAGTTCGATATGTTTGGAGCGAGCATGAAATACAGGGTTAGAGCTCATGCAAATGACACTACAATTGTCACAAAAAATTAGTGGACAAGAGGTCAAGTAGACCTGGAGATCACGCAATAAGAATGTAACCCAAGTAATTTCAGTAGCAGTTTGAGCAAGTGCGCAATACTCCACCTCGACACTAGAGTGGGAGATTGTGGCTTGTTTCTTGGCACTCCAAGAAATGAGATTATGTCCAAAATACAAAGCAAATCCAAAAGTAGAGCGACGGGTATCAAGACAACTTGCCCAGTCAGCATCAGAATACCCAGTGAGGGTATTTATAGAATTTGAGAAGATTTGTAGACCATGATGAAGGGTTCATTTGACATACCGTAGAATTCATTTGATAGCACGAAAGTGGTCTTCAGTCGGAGAGTGCATAAACTGACAAACAATGTTAACACTATAGGAGAGGTTCGGTCTCGTGAGTGTTAAATATTGCAGGGCACCCACAGTGCTGCGATAGTGAGTGACATCAAAGTAGAGTGCTCCTTCTTTGGTAGGTTTCTGATCGACTATCATAGGGGTGGAGAGAGGTTTGACGTCCTCCATTTGCACCCAACTAAGGAGGTCAATAGCATACTTCGACTGAGATAAAAATAGCCCGGTGGGGGTGGATGTGACCTCAATGCCGAGAAAATAGTGGAGAAGACCCAAATCTTTCATTGCAAACTTGTTGCTCTGGCGAAGCACAAAGGCCTGGATGAGAGTGATGCTGCTTCCAGTGAGGATAATATCATCAATGTAAACAAGTAGAATCAATATGCCATGAGGACCATGAGCTTTGAACATCGAGGAGTCAGCACGACTCGGTTGGAAACCAAGATGCAATAAGAAGATACTAAGGCGATCAAACCAAGCACGAGGGGCTTGGTTTAAGCCATAAAGAGCCTTCTAAAGACGACAAACATGATGAGGGAGAGATGGGTCCTCATAGCCAGGTGGCTGGTCCATATAAACTTCCTCACTTAAATGCCCATGGATAAATGCATTTTTGATGTCAAGTTGACGGATCTCCCAATGTCGCATGGTGGCTAAAGCAAGCACAAGCCGAATGGTAGCAGGTTTTACGATAGGGCTGAATGTCTTATCATAATCGAGGCCATGTAATTGCGAGTAACCTTTAGCTACTAGGCGAGCTTTGTAGTCTTTAACTGTCCCGTCAGCTTTGAGCTTGGTCTTAAAGATCCATCGACAACCAACAAGATGCATGTTAGGTGTGCGAGGAATAAAAATCCATGTTTTATTTTGATGAAGGGCAAGCATTTCTTCATCCATGGCAGAAATCCAATGAGAATGCTTAGATCCTGATTTATAACCACGTAGTTCTTTTAAGCTTAGTAAGGCTTGAAATAATGAAGAGTCACCATGGAGAGAAGTTGAAATACGCAGCGGGAGAGGATGCTTGGTGGATTTCGACCTTGTAATCATAGGATGCATGTTGTCTGTATTGGAATTAATGACGGAAGTAGGAGCAATAAGTAGATCAATGACAATGTGGCCTCCTGGTATGGTGCTAGATAGAGTCTCAAGATCAAGCCGTGGAGATGGAGATAATTCTGGATAACATGAGGAGATGGGAGACCGATCTTGAGAGGTGGAAGGAACACTAGCAGAGGCAACCGGTGGTGAAGTCTCGTCGGTTGGAGCACTAGCAGAGGCAACCGGTGGTGAAGTCTCGTCGGTTGGAGCACTAGCAGGTGCAACCGGTGGTGAAGTTGGAGAAGCTTCTGGAATAGACAACATGACTGGATCCAAATTGGCAGCAACAAGGTCATGTTGGGAAAGTGACCGAGAGATAGGGGTTGGACATCAAGTGGCCAAGAGAGAGTGGGCCGGACCTGATGGCCCGTGGGAGCCAATGTGTCTTGAATATGAGTGCAATCAAAATCGTCGAAGAAACCAAGATCATTAATGCCACTTGAGGGAGCAGATGGGTCGACATACGGAAGGGTAGCCTCATCAAAAACAACATGTCTCGAGATGTGCACCCGGTTGGTGAGAATGTCAAGGCAACAATATCCCTTATGCAAGGTACTGTACCCTATAAAAACACAACGAGAGCTCTTTGGATGGAGCTTATGAGGTGAGTAGTTGCAAAGATATGGAAAACATAGGCAGCCAAAAGTTGTAAACATAGAGAAGTTAAGAGATTTACCAAACAAGAGAGAGTACGGGGTTGCATGTTGGAGAACGGGAGTAGGGAGCTGATTGAGGATGTACACAGTAGTTGAGAATGCTTTAACCCAGAGACAAGTAGGAGCATGACTATGAAAAATGAGGGTAAGACCCATCTCAGTGATGCTTCTATGTTTACGTTCGGCATGCCCATTTTCAGCTGGAGTGTGCGGACATGAGGCCCTCTTAAGTATACCACATTGAGATAAATGGTCTAAGAAGAGGGTGCTGGAAAATTCTTGTCCTCCATCACATTGAAGAACTTTTATTTTGCAGTTGAGTTGATGTTCTACAAGTCTTTGAAAGTGAAGGAAAATTGAAAAAAATTCAGATTTCTTTTTCATTGGAAAAAACCAAGAGAAACGACTGTAGTCATCACAACCACCACATAATATCGAAAACCAGATGAAGAAGAAATAGGTGATGGTCCCCATATGTCAAAATGTATCAACTCTAAAGGAATTGTACATCTTTTATTATTTAATTGAAAAGGTAGTCTTCTACTCTTCCCTAACTGGCAACTAGAACAAATAGAATTACTGCATTTATTTGAGTCCACAAGTTGGATCTTTTTTGATTTATACAGGACACTAAGAATACTGGATGGACCCTTAATTGGAGTAGTAAGACTTGAAAAATAAGCTTGATGAAGAGAATTAAGGGTGTACAGTCTAGCTTTCCTACTCCCAATGCCCAACACTTTCCATGTTCCCTGTTTTGAATGATAAAACCATTGGATGAGAAAATAAACAGGCAATCATTATCTTGAGTGAATTGACTCACAGAAATTAGATTTTTTTGAATATGAGGAACAAGAAGAGTATTATGAAGTTTTAAAAAACCCATAGGGGTTTAGAGAGTAACCGATCCTATGTGAGATATAGGTATAGAAGAATCATTGCCAACACGAACTTGATTTGTACCATGATAAGACTGAACTTTGGTGAAGTTACCTTCATTGTTGGTTATGTGAGCAGTGGCTCCACTATCAGGATACCACTCGGCATCTGAAGAGTCATGAATAGTAAGAGAAGTAAAGGCTTCTGGGACTGAAGTGGATTGGTAAGCCTGATTGAACCTGTTGCGACATTCAAGGGCGAAATGACCACCATGGTCACAGATCTGGCACATGGATGCAATGGCTTGGGGTTGCTGATTTTCTTGGGTAGTTTGTGGAGGTAGATTCCCATTGTCATGAGGGAATTGTGGTAGATCATGCCCACAATTGTTCCCATGATCTTGAGGGAACCGAGGAGGGTTGTGACCACCATGGTTGTGAGCTGCTCCTTGAAAATGGTATTGATGAGGGCCTTGCCCCCTTCCTTGAGCAAAGTTTTGATTCTGATATTGAGGCCTGTAGCCTTGTCCTCCTCTATTTCCATAGCAAAAATTACGTCCTCCTTGTTGAGCCGTGAAGGTCACAGCATGATGGCTGGGTGGAGGTGTGAGATTCTTAATCAACAGTTCATGGCTAAGAAGAGCTAGAACAACTTCTTGAAAAGAGGGAATAGGAGGTTTTGTCAAACAAGTGGTAACAAAGGTGTGATAGTCGGGTCCCAAACCTCATAGGAGCCAATAGACCTTATCAGTGTCTGATACCGGATTACCAATGGCTGATAGTTGATCACAAATTGCCTGGAATTTTCGAACATGTTCCGATACAGATAGGGACTCTCTTTTAGTAGTTGTAGTTCCTCACAAAGCTGAAGTTCCCTATTTTTTGATTTGGAAGCAAAGGATTCTTCAAGGATTGCCCAAACATCATGAGCAGTTTCCAAGGTAAGGCTCATGACCTCTTCAGACAATGAGGAGTTGATCAAGCTAGTGACAAAACGATCCAGAAGTCTCCACTTTCAAAAGGCCGGGTTAGGAACATTGTCTCCCTCTGTTTGAATAATATGTGTGAAAGGTGGCAGATTGTTCCATCGATGTATCCAAGTAGATCTTGGCTTTCAAGCAAGGGAAGTACTTGATTTTTTTACAACAGATAATTGTTACCATTGAGTTTGATGGATAACATGTTGGCCATTGAAGAATACGGCAAATTTGGTGAACCCATTGATGAGGTAATAAGCTGAGTATCCATGTTAGATGCCATAAGACAAACAAACAGGATGAAGAAAAAGAATTACTTGAGAGATGAGCAATCACAAGTCTCAAAAAAAATCGGGTTCTGATACCATAAACGAATTTTGAATTGAATTCTCTCAACTTAAGAGAAACTGGTTGATATCCATTGAATATATATCAAAAGCTTTACAAGGATTTACAACTTATGGAAACACTAAACCTTTACACGGTTATAGAAAAAGGATATACAGAATCTAGAAAGATATAAAAAACTAAAAAACTTAGTAAGCCTCTTTCTATGATCATTGAAAATCCCTATAGGATTTGATACACTGGTTTCCAATTGTGGTTATTACTTCCTTTTGTAGAGAAGTATATCTTGGATGTTGCCTTGTGTGCTGTTTCCTTAGATTTGGATGCACTGATTTAGAAAGGGCAAGAGGATCCACCACCATGAAAGCTATGTTGGACATTGGGAGGGGGATTGTATTCCATGTGACAATCCGGATGATGAGCTATTGCTACTGCCACTGTTAAAATGGATCATGACCCCTAATAAAGTTAGCCTTGTCAGGCTAGCTTTTATGCATCGGTTTCACTCAGGAACTGGCATTCTATTGACTCTTGGGTTGTGATCCATGATAATGATTAGAGTTCTCATGTTGTACCGTAAATTAACTTCTGTTTGATTTTCTTCTTTTTTTAGGTTGGAGTTTGATCTGGCTATGTTGAGTAATGATTTAAAAAGAGCTCTTCAGTGCCTTCTGACAATGAGCAATAGCAAGGATATGGGGCAAGAAAATGCTGAGTGTATGTAGTCATGTTTGGTTTTTTAGTTTATGCGCTGTACTTATCAAAAAAAAATTGACTGAGCTGTCTGATGCTAACTCGAATGAATAGCTTGTCAAAATTAGTTGCGATCGAGTTTAGAAGTGACTCAACTCAAAATCTTGTTGACTCAACTCAGCTGAGTTTCGAGTTGACCCAATAGTTTTAAAACAACGCATTACATGATAGAGGCAGCCTGCAAACTTTTATTCATATTAAGTTTCGAAGTGGCTCAAAATTCTTGAATATTGTGAACATAACATTCAAAAAATAGAAAAACTTGGTTCAGACTTGGAATAAGATGTTCTAATGGAGAAGGTATGGCATACTAACCAACAGGGGTTGTTGCTGCTGGCCAGGACCATGCCTCATGAAGCAGAGGTTCTAAGTTCAATTCCCTTCCCCTTGTTGGCCACCCTCAAGGATTTATCCTTTCTTTCGTGGTGCGTGAGGATTGGGGCGTTTTGCACGTGCCCGGAGTGCCACGCCCCGAAATCTCATCTTATTCAAATGAGACTTTGGACCCGTGACACTCATATACAGGACTTATCTTAATAGCATAAAAGACATACCAAAATAAGAGTTAGAAAATTTTCCTTCTTATCATAATCCTCAATAATAAAGTAAACATCGATTATCTAATTAAATCATCAATAATCTATAGACCTTAAACATAAAAATTATGATCATCCATCATGATCTCAAATACCAATATTTAAACCTAAACAACATCAATCTTAATGTCTATTACAACCCTTTAATCAAATAACTATTGGATCAATAATATGGATAATGATCCAAGTCAATTTTTTCCTCCCAGTAATCACCTTTGGGTTCCTTGAAGTACTCTTTCTCAATCCAAGGTTCTGCAACTTGTTCTGAACCTAAACCTAACGATAATGAAAATTCGATTGAGCAACGAAACGCTCAGTGGATATAAAGTCTAGCTGGCAATATAATATCATGCATTCTTAGTCAAGCTTTATCATACATATCATACTTTACAAAATTAGAGTGTGAAAAATATGTAAGCATATCATATCATCACTCATGGCATGTTTAGACTCATGACTTGTGAAACTTATGCATGTGCATGTCAATTCGTGTCAGATGCATGTCAATGCTTACCAGATGCATGAATATCGTACCAGATGCATGAACTTGTGCAAACATACCAAATGTGTGTACTTGTACAGACTTTTACCAACTTACCATGCTTGTGCACTTGTGCTTGAGGTGTCATTATTAACTTTCATCCAGGTTATCTCTTAGATTCTGATCTCTCACCATCGAAACCACACCATTGCATCTCACACCACCATGGTAAAGAATCTAGGATATAAAACTATTCCCTAAGTCTTGGCCTATCCGAAATTCAACCACATACATGCTTAGATACTTATATATACTTATCATGAGAAATCATACCATAATACTTTGTCATTCATAGAGAATATTTACAATCAAATCATGTTTTACACAATCTGTAAGATCCATTACTTCACACAACACATAACGATCAAAGCCCGGTATACATCCCTTCCTCCTTATTCAATCATACAAACATTATCACATGACACATCATATCCCTCACATATCAATTTTCAAAACCCCCTTCAATTAAAATCATGATTCCAATAGCATATCATAACCCATAGATCATCAATAACTTCCTCACTTGTTCTTATCCATATCCATTCATAATTCCTGCTCATTAGTTCATTCCAAATCTTAAAAATCATACCTTTCATCATCATACAAAATCATACATATTCAATTTGAGTCATGCTTATCAAATCCTAATCTTACACACATGCTTATTCAACTTTATAATTTATACTTATTCATTTTGATCAAAATCTTACCATCATACATTAACATGGATCATATCTATTAACAAGACAGTATATCGAAGCTTTCAAGATCACTTCCCTATGATCGATCACTTTCAAATGTTTTTGGATCTTGATCTCCAACATTTTCTTCTTCACCAAGCAAAACGTTGTAAAACCCTATCTTTTTCTCTCTAGGATTTCTAAAGCTCTTAGAATGTTTTGAAACTTTAAACCCATGAGTATGGGTCTTATTTATAATGTTTAGAGTCTTAAACTCTTTCTAATTCTTGAAAAAACATAAAATTAGAATGTTTCTACATAGGTTTCTCACTGACCGGTCGACCGCTGATGTGGCCAATCGATGGTTGACCTCCATCGGTTGACCGCTAGATGATGCACTCTCTGTGCGATTTCCTCATACAAATTTGTTTCCAAATTTGCACTACCAGTCAAACGGTGGTATGGGCAGTCTACTGCTCTCCCTATCTTTTATTTTTTTTATTTTCTCTTCTTTCTTTTCATTTAAACACTTAATTAATGCCACGTCATATTAATTAATATAGAAACACTTCATGCATTAATTAAATTGACACATTCATCAATGTATTCACATAAATGGCACGAATATCAATGAACGGAAATTCAGGACTAGATACGGGGGATTTAATCGGGTGCCCTAAGAGGCCCGGACACCCTTGTTACCAAAAAAACAATATGTTTTGTACGTAATGGTAGTAGAAAGAAATACTATCTATGAAAAAATGGAGTTTCAGAGTGTTTTTCACATTTTTATTCATTTTCAATTTTTTTGTAATGAATATTAATTTCACCAAAACTTATGGCATATGACTACTATCTAATTATTATACGGGTGGGATTTACTGTATACACATGCATTTATGTTCTGATAAGATTTCTTTAGTTAATATATTTTGTAATTTCTTAATAAAATATTATTTGTTATAATTCAACTTAATTAGGAAATTATGATCAAAATACATAAAAAGACATGCATTTGGTCTATATGGCTTCTTTTTTAAAATGGTAGTTCTTAAAATAATATGTTATTATTATTTATTGAAACTAATAATATAAATGTAAGAATTTTTTAAGTACAAAAATAGGCCATAATATTCTTATTCCATTGATTGTTTTGATGAATATTAGGATCCATATTGGAAATACTAAGAATCCTAGGAATTTTTTTTTTTGGTGGGAAGAATCCTAGGAATTAGATTCATAAGAGTAAGCTTCAATATGTTTTCACATTGTTTAATCTTCCCCCGAATTGACTAGTTGTAACTAGATAGCTTACATCTTGGAACCAAGCCAATTTTGGAGTAGCATTGTGATAATGGAATCAACCAGCAAAAATCATTATCGTCGCAAACCTTAGCATTTTTTGCTCTAGGAAAGTATAATTTAGTTGTAGTTTACCAAAATAATAAAAAGTTAACATGAGTTTACAAGATCATTTCCCGAAACCGTTTAGTTTCTTAACTAGATGATGTTTTGCTTTTGGGTCCTAGGGAAACCAAACATTTCAACCGAAGTTGACCAAAATATCGATTTTTAAAGTCACTTAATGGTTTACACAAGACCAAACATTGCTCAAGCAATGGGAGTTGTCAGTAGGTTTATGAGCAACCTAAGAAATGAGCATTGTGTAGCCGTGAAGTGGATTCTAAGGCACTTAAGGGGTACTATTTAAACAACTATGTATTATGGAGGTTTAAATATCTGCCTACAAGAATTGTTGATTCTGATATAACAGGGGATATGGATGACAAGAAGAGCACCACAGGGTATGTGTTTACCTTGGATAGTGGAGCAGTGAGTTGGTCTCAAGGTTGCAGAAGATAGTCTCTCTTTCAACGACAGAAGCAGAGTATGTAGCAGCAACGGAACCTTGCAAGGAGATGTTATGGCTTCAGAGTTTCCTGAATGAATTGGGTATAAAACATAAGAATTGCACAGTGACAGTCAAAGTGCAATTCAACTTACTAAGAACTCAGCCTTTCATGTTAATAGGACATGAAATTTTGATTATGACTTGCAAGGAGATGTTATGGTTTAATAGGACATGCAATTTCATGTTAATAGGACATGCAAGATGCTATAGCTTCAGAGCGTTGGAGATGCTCTAACAACTACTAATTATGAAAATCGAACACTTCATTAAGTTATTTATTTGAGGTTCTGCATGCGGTTTTTATACAGTGAAGGGTTGTTGCTCTTTTCCTCTTTATGTTCTTCAATGTTTAGATCCAAATACATACTAGAAAAAAGAATTGTTCTGTTGAAAGTATTGCCTCACACACCCATGTCTGCTTCCCATTTGCTAACAACCCAACCCCCTCATTCCGATAGCTTCCTTGATTTTGAACCTAGGACAGGACAATGCCATGATGTTTATATAGCTGAACTTTGGTGTTTCTATGATGATGAATCTCCTTTTCTTTCTATCTATACAATTTGTAGCCTTTTTTTTTTCTTGTTAGATGCACATTAGTTTGGTGTAGAAACAAAGAGACATCAGTCAAAAACATATGACCTTTCCAAGATTGGGATGATAATGTTCTCCCATGTAATTTGATGGTGCTTTTAACGATCAAGTGAGTGGGGCTGGTATTGTTCTTGTATTGCCAGGCCAGATAGGGTCCTAGTTCCCTATGCGTATAAGATCCATTTTCAATGCACGAACAATATGGCTGAACAGAAAGAAGAGAAGAAGAACCTTACTCTATATACAGACTAAATGAGATGCTTTGATCCCATATCCATAGTAACAAAGTCGGGGTTGGGAATAATTCGGCGAGGTTCTAGTTCAGAAAAAATCGTAAATATTCGGTAAGGTCGGGAAAACTTCAGAAAAAAAAAAAGAAACAATAAAAAATATATATATATGGGAAGGGATCCGTAGACATATGAAAAAAGACCTATATGTAAACATACACACACCACCATTGGATCCTAGATCCAATGGTGGTAATCACGTCACTTTTTTATGTATAGATGGGTAGTTTAGGCTTTTAAATTTTATTTTGTAAACCACTCCTTATTTTTAGGAGAGAATAACTTGTATCCACACTCTATCAGCATCTTTCCATTTCTCTCTCTTCCCCCCCACACCTTCTCTCTCTGGCGGACTGAGAGTCTTTTCTTGGACGGATTCCAGCGGCCTCCCTAAAATTAGGTGCGACCCTCATTACCTCTCTCTTCCTTCCCTTTCTCTCTCCAGCGGACTCAAAGACTTTCCGGTGACCTACTGTTTTTTCAATTTTTGATAGTTAATGATATATTTTCAAAAGAAAAGGAGCAAACCATATTATAGAGACCAAGAAGATTGCTACATGTTTTCTTAGATAAAGGGTGCCGATTAGAATGGAAAAAAAGGGTAGGCTAGTAGCATTGCTACCCCTATAACAGCACATCCATTCTTCAAGTCACCAAAACTTGCGAATTCTCGAGCAAGAAAGTGTATTGTGACTGTCCATTCACCAATGATTCGCTTCAAATACATGCCTAGATTTTCAAGACCGGATTTGCTTTCGATGTCACTGTACAAACAACCGGTATACATTTTTATGTAAGCAATAAAGATGTTAGTTCAGCACGGCTACTGTTTGATGAAATGCTTGAGAGAAGGGTAGTTTTTTGAATGCCATGATATCTGGTTATTGTTCACAAATAACAAGAATCAGTGACTATGCCCATGATCCATTCATGTTGTGCTAGGCCATGTTGCTCGCCAATTTTGTTGTAAAACCGACCGACACTACCTTGGTCGGTGTTCTATCGGCGACTTCTCAATTGGGTGTCTTAGAAATGGGGATTTCCGTTCATGGGTACATACATAAACAAAAATCATGAAACCCAATTTCGGATTGAAGTGTGCTACTTGGAACGCTATGATATCCGTTTCTTTGAAGGTTCTTAGAAACTAAAATTGTGAAACCCAATTTTGTGTAAGAATTTGTCCCTTCTCTATCTCTCATTTTACCTGCAAACAACAATGCATATCAAGGGTTGGGCTAGTGGATCAAAATAAGAACTCTCAGTAGCTTCGGATCAACAATGTATAGGGTTGTTAACACTATAAAGTTAATCAAACTTATAACCCTTGTGTTCTTATTTATTTATATATATAAAGAGAAACTTATATATATAAAGAGAAACTAATATGATACCAATCATAGTTGCCAAGTCGAAGTTGGAGAATTATTCGTCTAGGAAAATTTTCGGAAAGCATTTGCAAAATTGACAAAATTCGAAAATAAAGCGATAAAACATCGGGCACGATGTGAAAGATAGTAAATAAGATTATTAATTATTAAATTAAAAACAAACATATTTCATATATATTAGATATTTATTTGGGATTTTTTTAAAAGTCGTGAATAATTCATGTTTAATTCGTGAAACTCATGACTTTTTAAATAAGCCGTTATTTTTTTCAAAAAGTCTTGAATAGTTCGGGAATTAATCGTTTGATGTTAAAGTCCTGCATTATTTGAAATTTTTTAAAAATTTCTGAAAACTTTGTTAATATGCCCATATCGTCCAATCATTCCCAGAAGGTCAAATTGAGTAGTCCTTTTAATATGATTTGGTGTTAATTTATAACTTAATTAAATTAATTAATATTTATATATGTATATAGTGATTTTCCAACAAGAAATAGATTATTGATGGAATGATGAATTAGTAATCTCGTAATGGGAGGGGAGGGGTAGATAATATTAAATTTTAAAACCAAGGGGTATTCTTGGTTGTTAGAAACCAGAGGGGTGTATCCATAGAGAATTAGTCTTCGAGATACTCCCAAAGTGTACTCCCAAATATACTTCCAAAACCTGACCATTTATCTTAGTTATTAAACAGTTAGGATTAGAGTTAATGTGGCATTAGAAGAGAACATAAGCCAACTCAAATCCTGGCCCTTAGTGGTTGGTTATAAACTGTTAGGATTAGGGACTATATTTGAGAGTACCTATAGACCGACTCATTCATAGAAGCCACTTCCTCTTAGTGGGATTGGTAAGCATAGATACTTCACAATAGCTGCCTACCATTTGCCAATAATCAGTCCCTGAAGCAGATTGTGCCCTGGAAAGCACAATTGTTAGTGGTTCACTTAAAACCATGCATCTGTACGTATTTCTTTTTGAAATCTGAAAAAGAAGCTTGGGCATATTTCTGCTATACAATTTGAATAATTGTCACAATAATGCAGACTTCTCTTTGTTGGGTTAAAGACCAGAAGCCTCGTTAAAAGTTTTGACATGGAGGTTAGTGGTTCACACAAACACCACGCCAAGAAAAATAAAGCAACAAAGAAGCACACACCACCTTTCGTATCCTCTTTGTTCTTCACTCCTACGATCCAACACCCAACCCATCTCACCCCTTTACTTCCTATATACTTCACAATATATACATCAGTACCATTTTTGTAAACAAATTTATCTCATCGTCATTTATACAAGGCATAAGGATCAAAGCTAGCCACTGCAGGCAAGGATGAACTCGTATTTGATCCATCCCTGAAGTACGCCCCCAATTGTCTCAGCTTCGAAACCCCATTGCACACTCCATGACAGACCCCATACTCAAAAAACCCATTACAGATCACAAGATGAAGTTCCCCACAACTTCAAACCCATCTCCATTACTTCAAAAATAAAAGTCCAATTACATAGCAGATCAACAAGAAGGAAATCTCAAAACAAAAAATTTGACAAAGATCATCATTAACAGCCCTATCAAATGCATCTAAGACTGAAATAATATTGAAATATTCATTCATCGCAACAAACAGCCAAGGGATAACAGTAAAGTTCAGAGTTTTGAAAATGTTTAGAAGAAAAAATCTGGAGGCGTGAAGTGGAAGGAGGCCGAATCCCCAGAGTGAATTTTTGCATAATCCAAGGACGGAGGGAGGGACTCACCAGTGAGACGGAGATGAGACGACTGTCGGCAGATCAGGGACAAATGAAGAAACCCTAAAAAATGGGTTTATATAGGACCGTTGGAGACTCATCCGTCAACTTTAGCACTGCATAGCCATCCTCCTCCCATCTGTCATCAACAGCTAACTCCCATGGCTCTTGTATACTAAATTTCACAATTCTATACCAAGCATAATATGAATCTTCATGAAGCTTAAAAAGGATACAATGCTACTCGATCCAAAAAGAGTCACTAATTAATGAATTTTAAAACATGAAATGTAAATAGAATATCCGGGACTGCCCCCACAATTATTAAGGGATTTTAGACAAGAAGACTACAATGGCTGCAAAGACTGCCATAATTATAAAGAAACTTTCCAAGGCTTTCCCCCAGTTAAGGAGTTTTAAAATAAGAACAAAATGATTGTAGAGAAGGGGAAAACCGCAACTAGATTTCTGAAGCAGCAAGGTTTCAGAACATGATCTCCAAGACACGAGGCTGTCAACATGAGCCATAACAATGCCATATCTAATAAAAAGTGGTATTCCTCTCCCATAGGCATCAATCTCTTTCTCGTCCTTCTCAATTCAGTATCATAAACATAATACCAGTGCCTCTTAAAATGATTGCAAACAACCACTTTCCCATTTTTTAAACTCGCAATAGGCAATTCAGAGAAGTCAATTTCTTGTTCTGTGTCTTCTAGGGAAATCCTTTCTTGACATTTCCAATCTCCTCCCTTCAAGGACCAGATCATCATTTTTCCAGGATATTTAGAATTAGTCATCACAGAGAGGTAACCCCCAAACTCCATAAGATTAAAATCTCGTTCGAGAAGAAGTGGGAGATGCATGACGTGGAGAGTCTCATGATGTGCATCGACAGAGACTATAAACTTCATTACCCAAACACCATGATTTGTCAAATGTAACACCCCATTTACTACAATTGGATGCTTAAAATCTACATTCAGAATTTCCATGACAGGCGGATGAATCTCCTTCCATGTATTAAAACCCACAGTTAGTATCTCAAACAATCCCGAATTGTTTATAATGTGAACCACTTTATACTCCCCTGTAGAAGGAACGAATGTTAATCCAATTGGTAGAGAAAATCGAACCGCAATAGGAAGCCGTTACAACTCGCAATAATCCATCCCATAGAGCGAAGCTCTAAATATTTTCTCACAATACTTCCCTCTTTCATCTCTATGGCAAGGTATTAAACTTCGGTTTCGGTATAAACTTGGGTTGCTAAGGAAGTTGACACGTTTCGAGAAAGTTTAAGGAAGTCTAAGGAAGTTATGTAAAATTAAAGAAGTCTAGGAAACATTGGAAATCTAAGAAGAAACTTTAGAAATTCATTACTTAAGCATAAATACACATCTAGAATTCTTATATTACTGATGCAAGCATGTAGTACTCAAATGCGAGAATCATATTAAGTGACATGTGTTGTCTACTTGTCTGAGCTGTAATTTTTTTTTGGAAAATTTCTCTAGATTGTCAATTTTTTAAAATTATATTTCATCTTCTTTGTCAAGTGAAGGGGTATGTATTCTCTTTATTTTTCAATGATTATCCATGTTAATTGTTTTGGAAACCTAAAAACCTTATGAATGCACATTGAAGTCGATAAATAATTGAAATTCAATTTAGTTTCTAAACCTATTTCATTCCACAATTGATGAGCTCAATGTTTTTACAATACTGAATCAATATGTGAAGAGGAGGAGATGAGTAGTTAAATAATTTTGAATTTATGAAATACTATTAGAAAATTAATTGATTTTTTTTAATATTACTAAAAAGTCATTATGGGCATAATATACTAATAACAAGATTAGTGGAATAATAAAATTATAATTTATAGTAAGGTTAATACTAACCACACTCTAATAATAAAATTATAATTTATAATAAGGTTAATACTAGCTAGCACACTCTCTTTTAAAAGTTAATTATATTTATAATAAAGCTAATGCTAGGTACACATGTCTTTCCTTATGAAGAAAGTAAGTTTAAAACGAGTGAAACTAGCATTATCCTTTTAAGTTAAAACCTGAAATCCTTCAATTTACAAATATTTTCTATACACTTCGGTTAACTTCCACTGAAGTTCTACATTTTCTCAACAATTTTTTCTGTTTCGGTCGAACTTAACAGAAGTTTACCAGGAAGTCCAGTATTTTTGAAATACTAGTGCATTTCACTCCAAACACCACAGAAGTTGACTCAATTCGGTCAACTTCGACAGAATTGAGTCGATTTTTGATACCATGCTCTATGGAAAAGGTATCCATTTTTTGTATCCTCGCACACCTAGGATGTCTGATGATTAAGCTCCATTCAGACTGAAGGAGGTGTGCCTCAATGAAGATAGGGTCACTGATTAACTTATACCAAATTCTGCATACAAGCCTAAAATTATGAACCGAGTCTGCAGGAAGCCTGACCAAGATCATGAAAATGATCTCTTCGGGAAGATATGGGATAAAATTCTTCTTCTTTTCATTCTTGACCATCACTTCAACTTCTCTAGTAGCCATCACTGCATAAACATTGGGGATGTAAGTGACAGTTGAAGATTACAACAAGCATGTAGCAGGACCACAAAGGAGATTTCATGCATGTAGAATAGTTAAGCACCAAAGGATAAACAGAAATATAAAAGAAACACACACAAAAGAAAGAAGAAAGACGCATAGAAGATTCAATGAATGTTGAAAATACTAGCTTGTATGAGAGAGAGATGTAGGATTACATAAAAAAAATAGTAAGATCATAGTCAAGTGACCAGAGGGTTTTTGGGCCCATCCTCATATATATTTCCCATTCTTCTGCAACGGTGTAAACTCCGTGAAACATTTAGAGAAAGTTTAGGGAAGTCCAAGTCAACACTATAAAAATTACATAAATGTAGAGGGAAATGTCAAAACATTTTGTCCTTTTTGTTGGTAGACAAAGAATAGACTGCGGAGTTATCCCAGGAGGATAAAGAGGGAAGAAATCTTGATAATGTATGCCTTTGACATTCTGAAATTCTCTAGAAACAAAGATATTGTATCAATTTGCTAAATGAGGACGATAGAAAACCCAGGAGTTTGCATCTGTTCATTTGAGCAAGAGGAAATTATTAATAAGCACAAATACACACTTGTAACTTATTACAAAACAAAACACAAAATAACATAGAGCAAGAGGAATTTTTTTTTTTTTAACCGCTCAAAAAAAACATAAGAGTAGGAAATGTCAGAATTATCTCAAGTGACATGAGCTATCTTGAATAAATATAGCCCCTTCAACTATCTTTTTTCTTTCTAATGTTATGTATTATCTAACCTTTTTAACTACATGTATTTCTATTTTTTATTCTTATTTTCAAGTAAAGGGATATACATGAAAATATCAAGTCTGGCTATTATAAAGATGTTCATGTCATGTGGTCGATATTGATGGAGTCGCATATACATCCTTTGCCATCAAAACAATGAAGGCTCTTGGGCATACAAAGTAAAATAAGAATAGGATATTTTTCCTATAACGCAAATTAATTAATTCTTTTTTTTTTTTCATATATGAGAGTTTTTCTACCATGCACAAATTTTTTTAATTATTTTGTTCCTTTATTTTCCTGTGAATTGTAACCAGATTTTAGTATATGAGTTTCTTATAAAGTTAGGTTGGGTTCTAACTTGTAAAGAGTCTTTCTAACTTATAAAGAGTCTTTCTTCCAAACACTTCGTCATGCTGAGAAACTAGTGACCTTATCTGAAAAACTGGAGGATTTTTTTTCTCTCCTTTAGTTTCTCATTGTTGCCTTTTCTATTTTGGGCAATTGGGATGGTTCTTTTGTCTGTTCTCCATTCCTTGAGGTTCTTAAAAATGTCATGGAATGGATAGGACATCCAACATGGTTTAATGTCTTCCAACTGATTCATTGAACCATAGTTCAAAAACCTAGAAACTCGACTCGACTTGAAAGTTAGCCAGGTCGAGTAACTCGGAAAACTCGAAAAGAACTCGACTCAGTCCAATTCGGAATATATATATAATAACTTGAAAAACATGTGTTAAAAGAACTCAAAGTACGTTGGTTTTACAGCCTTACACCTAAAAACTAAGTTTAGCAGAGCCCATAGTAGGTTGTCTTTGCAGACCCAAAAAAATATGATGCAAAAACAATGTGACATTCAAGTTCAGGTTTAAAAAAATGAAAAAATTATCCTTCTGTGACTCGTCCTAGTATAGCGAATTGAAAAACTCGACTTGACTCAACCGAATCACCTGAGTAACTCGGCAAATAGTGTCTCCTTCGAGTTTTGAGGCGATTCGACTCGAAATTCAGCCGAGTCGAGTCACTCGACTGAGTTACCCAGGTGACTCGCTGAGTTTTCAACTATGCCTAGAACTATATGAACTCCTATAATAGTCAGACTTATAAGGGGGTATCATCTTGGACCCCACAAAAACCAAAACATGTCAACCAAAAATAACACTTATGCACACCACACACACACACCTGTGTGTGTGTGTGTGTGTATACATATATATATATTTATATACATATATATACTAGTAAAAATGCACGTGCATTCCATGTATTTTTTTAAAAATAATTTACCTTTTAGAAATTCTATATAAATTTACTGAAGAAAATATATTTACTAAAAATTTAGTAATGAGCATTTAATGAATTTTAAAGGTGTTGCTCCTTGGCTCGTTTGTTAAACTCACATCTCTCTATCTACTATACTCATTAATCTTTGGACAAATATCTTCTAAAATTGTTTTAAAATGAATATTGTGTGACATGTTAGAATTAATTCCTATTATTGTTCTAAGAATACAATTCACTGCATATTTTCCGTACCTTTTTTGAATATTGTTGTAAAAGTTACAATCATAGTTGTCAAGGCGATAGGCCCCATGAACTTTTTGTTGCGGAAATTCCCTTAATATGAGATATATGTAGGGCCTTGCAATGCATATACATTACAAAATTTCCATTATCAAAATGCATTTTGATAGAACCTTCCATAGAGACAGTTCTAGGAGGGGAGAGAGGGAGAGGTTGTACCTCTTATTCTCATTTCTTCTTTCTTCTCAATTATACTCAATAAAAGTAATAAAAAAAAAATTATAATAAATAAAATATATAATTAGGGGGCTGCACTTATTTAAATTATAAATGACCCTTTTAAATATGGGTTTATGAAAGTTTTATGAATCCTAGAAAGAATTTGGGATATTTACAGGCATTTTTTTGTTATTGGGCTGCCTAAGCCCAGTTGTATGCTTAGTCGCGACATCTTTAACAACCATGCAAAAAACAGATGGAGACCATATGGTCCATCTACAGACAAAGGGAGAGAGAGACCAATAGGTTGGTCCACCCATTGAGCGAGAGATGGGAGAAATTAACATGAGGGAAACATACTTGATACCATTCGTCTTTTCTCTCTTCTTCTATTTGCAAACCTTTTTTTTTTTTTTGGATATAAAAATTCAAACATAGTGTATGGTAAAAGTCATTAGAAGTATTATATAAAATTATAAGTTTTTTGTTTACCAAATTATCATATTCAAATAAAATAACATTGTATATCCTTAAACAATAATAATATTACATATATCAGATTTTTAATAATGGCCACTTGAGGCGGCCAATCGCCAGAGCCCAGCAGAGCGCCTGGTGGGCTAGGTGAACGCCTGAGGCGCCTGAGGCGCCTGAGGTGCCTGAGGTGATGCCTTTAACAACTATGGTTATAATTCCATAGTTGATACTTAGTAATCCAAACTGCTTATTTTAATATATGCAAATAGCATTTAGCAAAATTAAAATTACAAAGAATCAAGTTGTAACTAAAATTATCAAGGAAAAACATAAAATGTAGTATGGTTAATAATTTCATCAACTTAATCTTAGAAAGAAAATGAAAAATGATAGTATATTCAACATTAAAAGCAGTTAACTATGACTCAAAAGAAATACCTAAAACTCTTGCAAACCAAATGAATAAATGAACATGAAGAACATATAGTGGAATAAGGAATCAATTCTTAAAAAAAACCATATATATATATAAACCGAAGAAAAAATATATAATAAAAAAATGAAAAATAGAAACATATGTTAGACATGATGCCCAGACTAGTCATTTAGATTTTAAGATTCTTATTAATTTGATTAATAGAGACTTCTTCTTTATCTATTGTGAATTCATTATGGGTAATTGACCATGATCATGAGATGATCTATACGATATGAGATATCGATAAAGGTCTATAGGATATATTGTAGGAAAGTTATGTGATTGGATTATCACAGACAAATATAACTTTCTAGTTCCTTATACCTTACAGAGTCACAGCTATTGGTGAAACTGGGCACTTCACTTATATGGCTGCCACAATGCTAAGATGTTCTCAATGGTTGAATTGTAGTTTTATCTCAAACTATTGTAGTGGAGACTACACATCAGCATATGGGTGCTTAAATGTACACTGATTGAATGCATGCAATAAAAGACCTCTTGCATAAACATACTATCAGATAGTTGGTCTCTCATTCCACCAAAGTACTCTCTATATTAAGGAATACAATACAGTGACAGTTGGATAGTCAAAAAGCTGTTCGAGTTATGTTGAATTTCAAACAAGAAATCCATGCTCATTAAATTAAGAGATTATCCAAGTTCCGAGTAAGACAGTTGATTAAGCTTAAATCCTACGCAGGTGATTTTGAAATAAAATAAGTTTGAAATATATTTTTATTAAAATATATTATACGTATTAAAGGCTTTTTACAAAATGTTTTATATGAGAAAAGTTTCTCATGGCTTAATCAAAATGTCTTGGAAACCCGGATGATGTGCAATGGGTTATGAGTTAGATAGTATATTAATCTCGAAGGTCCATTAGGGATAATGTAATTGAAATGATCAATTGAATTAAAAAGTTTATGTGGCAGGATCCGTATTGGTTAATGTTCTTACACTGGGATTCAATTGCAACATTGATATCTCACGTTACTTGCAATTCCGATGTAATTCCTATTTAGGGTAAATGGGATAACATTGGATAAGCCAGGGTTAGAATGTCCCAGAGCAATTTGTGGAAATGCTCACATAAGAAATACAAGCTCAAACTATTGATTAAATGTTAATCAATTATTTAAATGATTAAATGTTAATCATTAATTAAATAGATTCAATGTTAATCTATGGTTTAAATTAATTATTAATTTAAATTAAAGGATAATTTTAGTGATTATTTAATTAATCCAATATATGGGGAAATGGGTTTGACCCATATCCATAAATCCAACAAGTTGGTCCTTATTAATGGGCTCGAGCCCATGGGATTTAATCCCTAGGGTGGGCGCCCAATTGAAGAATCCTAATTGGATTAGGTTTTGGTTAGTTGAATAATTATTAAATAATTAACTCCTTAATTTATGGAATTAAATTCCAATACTTGGAATGCAAGTAAGATGGAGATAAGATGGAATTGTATTAAAATTAGGATTCCAAGACTCCCAAGTAGCTCACGCCCCCCCCCCCCCCCCCCCCACCCCCTTCGGATGATTTCCTAATTGGATTAGGATTCCTATTTTGAGGTATTTGGTTAATCCTTTTATTTAAGGAATCTCTTTTGGAAAAAGACTCCTTAATTAGTAGGTTTATTATAACCAGTGTTTTAAAACCCGAAAACTCGACTCGACTCGGAAACTTGCCAAGTAGAGTCAACTCAGAAACTCGGGCAAAACACATCCGAGTAATGACACCTAAAACTCGGACATATATAATATTTTTCTAATATTATATATATGCTATAAATTCAAAATTAATGGTAAATCATGCCTAAAATGAGATATATAATTCAATACAATTTATCAATTATCATCCATAAATTAGAATAACTATCCAATTTTAGATTAACAATTTAGTTACAATTTACGATTTCAAGAGAATAATGAAGACATCAACTATGCATTATGATTTACAATAGTAATTTATCAAATTACAAGTCTAATTGTAGGTCTATTAAACAAAATTCATACAAAGTACTGAACTACTGATAACAAATTCATACAAATCACAAAGTACAAAATATAAATTATGATTAAAAAAAATTCATAACTAATTATTTTCAATCTGTTTTCTATTTGTAGGTATATACTGATAAGAAAAATGCAGGTTTCTATGAAGATTCAAAAACGTCCAAAAACATGAAGGTTTCTATGAAAACGAGAACATAACAAAACCTAACGCAAGGTGGTGGTGGTAACGAGTATCAAACCATGGCAAGTAGTTTGAAAAAAAAAAAAAACACCACTGCGTCTGAAAAAAAAAACACCAAACATGGGTATACTATTTATATATACTTGAAAAGAAACCACCACTTCTGCAATACTATGCTACCAAAAAAAAAAGGTTTTCTTCGGAGAAGTGGTGGTAATGTTGCACTACTCTTCGAAAAGAGGAAGAGAGAAAGAGGGAAGAAAGAAGAGAGGAGAGAGATTTCAGTTTTACCTCTTAGTGTGCTACCACTCCTCTCCGAAATAAAAGGGTTTCTTCTTTTCCTCTACAATAAGTATACTGGAAAAAATGGAAAGAAAAAAAGATGATGAGAATGTGAAAGAAAAGAAAAGAAGAGAGGAGAACAGAGAAGTTCTCAGAAAGGGAAGAGAGAATAGAGAGAGAGAAGAGAGACTCACCAGCACTGTAGATCGCCGACAGGAATTTTTTGCATGAGAGGGTGGGGCTTTGGGGTTTGGGAGATTTATGTGCCCTAACCCCACCCCCTTTTCGTTTTGCTTTATATACTAATAGCCTTTTAGGGTTTTTTTTAAAAAAAAAAACTTATCTGGTCACTCGAGCACGTCACCGGGTCGGGTCGCCGTGCTTAAGTAGATCGTGTAACTCGTCATTTTTTAACAAACACGTGATCTCCACTACTCGGGCGAGTCAAACGGGTCAGGCGAGTCGATTTAACTCGGGCGAGTCGACTGAGTAACTCGTTAAAAAATGACATTTTCGAGTTTTAAGCCAAACTTGACCCGAAACTTGGTCGAGCCATGTCGACTCGGCGAGTTTTAAAACAGATATTATAACTAGAGTAATTATAGATAAACTAGGATTTCTTTAATTAATGATAAGAGTTATTATTAATAAATAATTCCTATGGGATGATTTCTAAATGGATTAGGATTAGGATTAGGATATGATCCAAATCCTATAAATATCCAATACCCAAACCGTGTGGGATAAGCTCTCTCATCATCCTCTCCTCTCCAAAACCATGAGGTCCAAGGGTAGTTCCCCTTGGATTTTTGTGAGCTACATAGGGTTCTCCAAGTTAGGATTTGAAATCTTAGGGTTTTGAACTCTAGGGTTTTAGGTGATAGAAAGTCTACACCAACATTCAATCTTCTTCTCTTTGCTTCTTCAATACCAAGTAGAGATTCAAAAGCTTCATGGGGATAGCGAAAAACAAGGATCGAGCTTCGAGGTATTTCTTCAAGAAATCTCTACAAAGAGTTCTAACGGTTCGAGTTGGTTTTTGCTTCATCGGTGAACATCATTCACCGAGGTATTTATCTAAACATGTAGATAGAATTATTTGTATTCTATGGTGAAAAGTTCTTCGGGATCCAGTTTTCCACATATTTTTTTTATCTAGATTCCCTTCAACATATAGCATCAGATATCACTACATTTGAATAAAAAATTTTCTATGACCAAAGCTTCAACTGAATTTAGTCCCAAGTAGTGGCAATTGGTCATACTACTTGGTTTACACATACATATAGAGAGATGCTAAGCATATAGAGCCACATAAGGACTTGTTGGTCAATTTATTAGGCTTTTTCTCATTTTAAGAGCAAAATTCTTGAAGGTTTATAGAAAAGTTGTAAGATGTATCTGCTATGAGGAAGGAAAATATGAATTTTTAAGTTATAAAATAATTAAAAGCATGGTTCAAAAACCCGAAAACTCGACTCAACTCGAAAGTTAGCTGGGTCGATTAACTCGAAAAACTCGACTCGGTCCAACTCGGAATATAGATGTAATAATTTGAAAAACCTGGGTTAATGAACTCAAAGTATGGTGGTTTTAAAACCTCCAACCTAAAAACTAGGTTTAACCAGGGTTATCAAGTTCATTATATACTATAGCAAACCTTGAACCGGAGCGAACTTGAAATAGTTCGTGGTTCAGGTCAGATTAGTTCGTAAAATTGAGCGAACCACATTGTGGTTCCAAAAAGATATTGATTTGTCAAATTTTTAAATCAAATTCAATGATTTTTTTTTTTGGGTTCGGCAAATTTATACTTTGAGTTCACGAACCATTCATAAAAAGACTTTCTTTAATGGTTTTTCATATAAGTTTTTGTAATATATTATTTACAAACTTAAAAAATAAATATTTTGTATATAAATTAAAATACATATTTGTTTTAGAGGCTTAAGTAGCAAATCAACCTAGAGAACCAAACTAAAGAACTTAAATGAATTGAAAAATGAATTATCTCATCCTACTCCTAGCGAATCGGGTTCAATCTAGAGTGGTGAACTGCGAACCGCGAACCCGAATTCAAACTGAGCGAACCAGGCAACATTGGTTTAACAATACCCATAGTAGGTTGTCTTTGTAGACCCCAAAAAGTATGATGCAAAAGTGCGTTGTTCAAGTTTTGGTTTAAAAAAATGAAAAAACATACCCTTCTATGACTCGATCTAGTCTAGCGAATCGAAAAATTCAGCTCGACTCGACCCGAGTCACTCGAGTAACTCGACATATAGTGTCTTCATCGAGTTTTGAGGTGACTCGACTCGAAATCCAGTCGAGTCGAGTAACTAGGCCGAGTTACTTGGGTGACCCGCTGAGTTTTTGAACATTGATTAAAAGTAAATGTGTCCTACAAACAAACAGTTTCTAAGAGGTAAAAAATTTCATATAGGACAATAATATGGCCTTAAAAGGATTCTTTTAGAAATTCTAAATAAGAATATTATAGACTATAAAATTATATTTATAAAAATTTATTAAATATTCTAAGAAAATCCTTGTAATGAGTAGTGGTTCCACTAATTTAAAAAAAAAATTGTTAGTGAGACTGTATATTTAATGTATATCATAAGGATGAACCGGAGTCTACAGCTTAGGGTGTAAACCCTGAGCAAAGGTCATCAGATCGTGCATTTGGATAAACTTCTCTAAGAAGAAAAAAACTTCTACATGAGTTACTTATGAAGAAGTAACTCTTGAAGAAATCTGGAAAAGCATTCTAAGGGAAATATACCATTTGGTTTGCACATGGGAGAATTTATTTTTTCTAGCATAGAAGTCAAATTGTGTTTTATTTTCACATGCGAGAAGTAACTTTTGTTGGTTTATGTATGCTACTATTTTGCTCTATATGTATTTCTACATAATAACTCTTTCACAAACTAACATGCTATTGTTTATATCAAAATGCCCAAATCTCATAAATCTGCATATCGATTTTACAGCAAAGAAAAAATGTTACAGCAAGTTAAATCAATCTAGTATATAATGCCTTTAGCAACATTTTCATTCAAGGACCTCCTCCTTTTCTTCCTATCTAGAATGCTTTAGAAACATTGTCAATCAAGGACTATGAGCCCTTCACTAGATAAACATTCAAAATTCAGAAAGTAATTCAACTTATTTTGCATAAAATTCACAACTCAAGTCTCCATTAAACAAGAGTTAAAGCCTTTTTTTTTTTTTGGATGAAAAACAAGAGTTAAAGCCATTGCATAAAAATCACACAACACCAGAGGTAAAGTCATTTTTTGGGTTGGTAATAAGACAGCCCAAGTCTAGTAAGGAGGACTCCACAAGTGTTCCTTTCACTAAGGGGAGAGTAGGAGATAATGACAGCTGGGTAGGCTGCAAGAATGTGTTGACCAACGACATACCACTCTTGCTAAACTTTGAAAACACAGCCCATCAGAACAAACCCAGATTTGATCACTCAAACACCAACGCAAGAAAATTAAAGAAACAAAGAAGGACACACCACCCTGCTTTCTTATCCTCTTGGTTCTTCACTTGTATGATCCAACACCCAACCCATCTCACCCATTTACTTCATATATACTTCTCTATAATAATGTACTAGTCATCGTCATTTACACGGGGCATAAGGATCAAAGCTAACCACTGCACCGAAACTACATGACAGACCCCTACTGCAAAACCCCATTATAGATCACAAGATGAAGTTCCCTACAACTTCAAACCCCATCTCCATTAAGTCAAAAAAAAAAACGTCCCTTTATATAGCAGATAAACAAACAGAGAATAGCAGACAAGGGATAACAGCAAAGTTCAAAGTTTTGAAAACTTTCAGAAGAAACCTCGAGTTATAAAATCTAAGGCGAGAGGAAGAAGGTTGGAGGGACTTACAGTGAGACGGGATGACCGTCGGTGGATCAGGGAGCAGGCGTGCAGTCCTCGCAGCTGTGGGATGGTAGAAAATTGCCCTAACCGCCTATTTTTTAACTTTTTATTTTGGGGAAAATACATTTAAACCCCTGAGATTTTACGAAAATACACACAGACCCCTCAGCTTTCAAAAATATAGTAGGTACCCTTATGTTTCAAACTAATGACACTTACACCTGTTCTGTCAGTTGACCACCAGTCAACATGTGAAAAAGATAAAAAAAAATGCCAAAAATACTTCTCAACTAGAGTTAAAAAGGAAAAGAGAGAGTGAGAGAATTACCAGGCAGTTGTCGGAGAAGAGTTATGTCGCTAGAGCCGAGATTGAGTCGGTTTTTGCAAACAATTCTAGGATTTCACTTTCGTTGATTTGAGAAAAATGGTAAGTCCCGTATATAAGAAACAAGGAGATTCTAGGGTTTCACTTTCTATGAGGAGTATTTTTTATTTTTTGGTCTTTTTTGCATGTTGACTGACGATCAACTGACGGAAGCGATCAACTGACGGAAGCGGTGTAAGTGTCATGAGTTTGAAATATAAGGATACATATTGTATTTTCTAAAAACTAAGAGGCTTTATGTGTATTTCGTCAAACCTCATAGTGTAAATGTATTTTTCTCTTTTATTTTTGTTATAAAAGAGGATGTCCCTGCTCAAAATGTTTATTGAATCTTTCAGTAATTCCAAAACTACCATTTGCTCTTATCTCATTTTCTTCTATTTTCTTATCTTATATGTTTGCTTATTTCCTATACTACCCCTTACTCATCTATAGTACACTTGAAATTTTCTAGGGTTATATACTCCTTAATTGTGGTTAAGATTCACCCACCCCTATGGTTCACCCATTTATCTTTAATTTTTAAAAGGAAAAAAAAATTGACATTAGGAGTTAGTGAATTTAACCAAGGCTTAACTTTAAAAAAATTAATATTTTTTTTCTAAAAATCAGTGATAGGTGGGTGAACTCTAGGGGTAGGTGAATCTTAACCACAGTTAAGAGGTGTTAAAAGAGACACATGGCAACCTCAAGGTTGAAACCGGACTCCAATTGTGGTTCAGATTCATCCACCCCTAGGGTTCACCCATTTATCATTGGTTTTTAGAAAAATAAATAAATTTAAACCCCGGTTAAAATTCACTAAATCATAAGGTCAATTTTTTTTTTCATGTTTTGTCTAAAAACCAAGGATAAGTGGGTGAACATTAAGGGTGGGTGAATATTAACCACAGTTAAGGAATATTAAAAGGTACACATGACGGCCTAGTGGCGTAATCAGACTCCTCACTCTCTTGGCAAAAACGCTCTGAAAGAAGAATGTCTTGCCAAGGGCCCGCCTGCCCCTTTTGCTATATCCAAAATGCCCCTTAAACTTTTGAGTCTCAAAATGTCCCTATGTCATATTTCTATAACCAACATGTCTCTCACAATTTTTTCCATCCATGTGAACATCTATTCGGATAGGAGATATCCAAAATGTCTTTCAAGTTTCTATACCCAAATATTTTTTTTCCAAATGCCTTCACTAGCCCCTTTCCTTCTCTCTCTCACGTGCATCACACGTGCCGCCCGCTAGTCCGGTTTATACAGAATGGGATTTGGCCCTCTTCCCACATATCAAAACGTGTCCCTTTTGACACCCCTTAACTGTGGTTAAAATTCACTAACCCTTAGGGTTCAACCATGTGATCTTGGTTTTTAGAAAAAAAAAAAAGTTATTGCGGGAGTTAAAAATTCTTAGCCAGAATTAAAAGGGGAGTTAAAGTGGCTCTACGAGTGAGGCCCGACAGTTTTGGTCTGGTGGTAAGGGCTTTACCAAATCTGTTCTCGATTTAAACGTATCTCAAAAGGAAAATAATCATCCCCTTGGTCGGTGACGCGAGGAGAGCCGTCTAGGTTCCCCTTTTCTTGCCATGTGTCCTTTTAATTCCATTTAACTGTGGTTAGATTCATTCACCCTTAGGGTTCACCCTTTTATCCTTGATTTTTAAAAATTAAATTTAAAAAAATTTAATCTCAGGGTTAAAAAAATTAACCCGAGTTCATGGAAAATTTTATTGGTAAGAGATAATATAACACATAACACACACATTGAGCAATAGTTCGTTCCTCACCCATGGAGTGAACTATTGCTCTTTTCAAAATAGGATCTGCCTTTTCAGATGTTTTTTTTTTACTCCGACATGTGGGAATGTTAACACCAAATGGATGAAAATACCCTTTTTCTATGCACAATAAAACTCTTTCCCACGAACTATTCACCTTCTCACTGTGCTCAGTTTCGTACTTGTTCACTTTGCCTAAGAAAATTCTTAGAATAGGATCTTATAAAGTTATAGAATAGATCTCTCTATAACTATCAACATAACGTATCCATGTCCCATGATATCAAACTATAGGTAATACTATATCAATTGATCGTGATACCGTAGTGATCTATCGATATAGTATATAACGATTTGTTTATCTTTAATATCAATCAATCATTCAAAATTATATTACCGGTAGATCGATAATACAATATCAATGGATCAATATTGCATTATCGATCAAAAAACAGAGCACTTAGTTGTTAAATATTTAATAATTATAATTGTAAAGGGAAATTTTTGGGACTAGCGGTACCTATCACGGGCTGTATGGTTCATGTCATGTACACTCGTCTGCATGCTTACCTCATCCGTACCCTGTGTCATATGGCACACTCTTCGAAGGAAGTGACGTTCCATACATAATCGTCCAAGGTTCAACTCGGGTTCGTCCTTTGTTCAGTTTGGGTTCGTCCTTCGCAAGGTGGGTGGTCGTCCGACCTGTCATACACTCCAACGAGTAAGTCAGTATAAGGCATAGGCATATGAGCATTAGAGTGTGGAGATACTTATTGTGAGGACATTTCTTTGAGAACGAAGCTCGGGAGACGTAGAGAACATAGCTCGGAGGACGTAGCTCGGAGAACCTAGCCCAGAGGACTTAACTCAAAGGGCTTAGCTTAAAGGATGTAGCTCGGAGGACGTAACTCGGAGGATGTAGCTCGGAGGACGTAGTTTGGAGGACATAGCTCAGAGGACGTAACTCGGAGGACGTAGCTCGAAGGATGTAACTCGGGTACAGTTGACAACGTCGGGCATGAGTAAAGGTATGAGTGTACCCAGCAGATGATCAATTTAGTGTGACATTGTCATACCACCAAGTAGATAAACATGAAGCATCAGTTATTGAAAAAGAGTAAGGGTACCTCTCATGGAAAACATCAGGTGGACAAGGCAGATTCGAGAGAGCATTAGGTGGCCATGATCAATCGTGATGTCATGGAGAGCATCAAGTGGTACGGAGAACAACAAATGAAGTGGAGAGAATCAGGTGTGTGGCTGTCCTTATTTACATAGCCCTTCGGGGTTTGGGTGTGAATGACCCAAGCCCGCCCCCAGTTCTCATTCTTCTTCTTCTTCTTTTAGCTTTCCTTCCTTTCTCTCTTGCCTTATGCATCATCCCCCTTTCTCTGGTGATTCTTGCTGATTTATAGGCATTTGGAGTCATTATGACTTGTGTGGTCATGATGATGTCACCTGTTAGATAACACTCA
Organism: Tetracentron sinense; assembly: GCA_015143295.1. NCBI lineage: Eukaryota > Viridiplantae > Streptophyta > Magnoliopsida > Trochodendrales > Trochodendraceae > Tetracentron > Tetracentron sinense. The sequence goes on along the minus strand of CM026567.1, from coordinate 2,592,467 downwards.
AGAGAGCCAGCACATAGCCCAAGTCCTTCCTTTCTCTCTTGCCTTATGCATCATCCCCCTTTTCTCTAGTGATTCTTGCTGATTTATAGACATTTGGAGTCATCATGACTTGTGTGGTCATGATGATGTCACCTGTCAGATAACACTCAAGAGAGCCAGCACATAGCCCAAGTGGGCTATGTAGGTTAATTTGTTAGAGTGGGGAATTCCCATTGTACCCCTTCCTTTTACTAATTTTACCCATTACAATAATACTTTTGTTATAACACAATAACGTGTATGTGTCTATCTTTATTTCAGATGACATTTGGGTGTACGAGGATGACTTTCGAGCTTATAAGGAAATTGTAGATTTGTCTATAATATAACTGGTGTATAAATTTGATTGTATACTTATATGGGTTATGTAGATTTGTCCCTTGTTTCCTATTTATGGTGTATAAATATGATCTTAGGGTTATATAAGTTGTATAAATCGGATAAAATTTTTATGTTTTTAGATTGCTCAAATATAGTGTTAGGTCAATGATAACGATTTATCGGTAGTATTATAACGATAGATCGAGATTATAAAAAGTATTGATCTCAAATACAAAACGATGCAATTTTGCCCATCATCTCGATCTAAAAATTCGGGATAATCCAAGTTTTAGGGCCATAACAATCTATTGGTAGCAATGATAGATTTATAAACACCCCATTTTTGCACCTACATTGGACCCATGATATCACCTCCATCTAAACTCTAGGACCCCTTTCAAACACCCTCCAAATCTTAGGACCTCCCTTAAATTCATTCATAAATCCTAGGACCCCACCTAAAACCCTAGGACCCACCATCTACACCCTAAGACCCTCCTTCATCATATCCTAGGAGAATTTTCAAACCCAAGGACCCTTCTTTAAACCCTAGGATACCATCTCAAACCAAAGACCCTCCTCCTAAGCCTTTAAAATCCTAAGCCTTAAACCTTTAAAATCCCAGAACCAAACTTATATCCACAACCATGATCCATGACCCATCTAGTAACAATCCAATTCCACATACTTATTGTAAAGTCCATGTTCTAGTGTTGGCTTATTCCGTTGTCAAAACAAGTGAGTCTAGGTGATTAGATGTGTATCATGTGTCTTTGCCTTAAAGCATCCACGACAAGTGAAGTTGAAGACCGAAGAAGATCGGTTGAAGACTCGGTTGATCATTTCCTTCGTTTCACTTATAGGATGGTAAGTGACCTAGATACCATGTTACCTTAGGTGGGAAGTGACTTAGGATAATTATAATATAAGACCTTAGGTGGAAATTGACTTAGACTAATCATATAGACCCTAGGTGATTAGATATGTAGCCCAAAACAAGTTAAAAGTTCTGAAAATTTTTTTTAAAAAATAAGGTTGCTTGTAAGAGGCATATCTCACAAACCGTAGCTCAGATTTTGTTACAAAATATATCAAATCTACCACATCAAAAAGATCTATAACTTTTGTGAAGGAAGCAAGAGCTAAAAATTTGATCTTAATATCTCGGTTGACCGAACAACCCCCAGGGTCGACCCTGATGTGGACTATTTTTGTATAAGGAAAAAATCCAACAAGTGAGAAAAACTTAGGTCGACCCAAGTGGATGTTAGGGTCAACCCTGATATGGAAAATCATGTTAAATCACCTTTGGGTCAACCCACAACCCTCATGGTAGACACTGAAGTGGATTTTTCTTACTAAAAAGGTTTTGGCAACTTCTATAAGTGGGTTTTGGGTTTTCTTTTTAAGGTGAACCCTTCTAGTTCGTGGAGGGGAACTTTGGGAGAGTATAGAGAAGTTTTTTAACTCATTCTAGAGTTCTTAAAAACTCTGGAAACTAATTGTTCTCCTCCCCTTTGTTAGTTGCTTTTATCCTAGAGTTTGCAAGCCTAAAGCCTCATTCTTGCTTACTTGGACTTTTTCATTGAAGGAGTCCATCTAGGAGTTGATTTTAATCAAACCATCAACCCGTTCTGGATAGAACAACTTGGCCGAAGTGTTCCGGAGCCCTTCCGAAGGAGATCGATCCAAGAAGGATCATGGTAGAGTGATTTGGTGGGTGGAATCCTAAGCCGTCATTGGCGAAGATCGTTGAATGTTTTCGAGACACAAAGAGAAGTACGAGTGGCTACGGTTGATCATGGGACTTGTGAGTACGTGATGACTTTTCGAGGCACGGAGGACTAAGAGCTGAAGAATCATAGAGTCGAGTCTGAATTAGTCAAGTTCGAGTCTTGTAAGTTCTTGTTGACTTTGTCTTAGTAGATTCTTATGGCAAGACTAGGTCCTGTGGTTTTTCCCCGGAAGGGTTTCCACGTAAAAATCCTTGTGTTATGGTTTGCTTGTTTCTCTCTTATTTCCGCACTTAAAGTTATCATCCCTTAAGTTAATAACTTAATTATTAAAATATTAAAAGGGTAGATAGACTTTTAGGGAAACCTAACCATCCCCTCTTGGATTTATGAGTTCTCAACTCAAACATCGGATTTGAGGTTCACCGAATTTTTTCAATTGGTATCAGAGCAGGTTCACTATTTATTAGTGTGATATTGTCTCATATTTTTTGTGAATATGAATCTGCAAAGAAAGGGAGGATCCGTCTCTTATCCCCTATTTTTCAATGGGTGTAACATTAATGATTGGAAATCTCGAATGAGAGTATTTCATCTATCTTTAGACAAGAGTTTATGGATCTCTACAGAAAAGGGTTGGACTTTTCCCAGCAAATTTTTAGAAAATCATACCATAGCAAAGTCTTCTAATAATTGTAACTTTGGTAAAGGAGATTGTACTATTCTTGAAGTTTCCCAGATGAAGACTACAAATTTTATGGCTTCTATTGCCTCCGTCACTGGGATTGAAGAGTTCCCATCTATTGTTAGTATGAGTGACAAGAGTGAGGATGATAGGGAAAGTCAAAGTGACTCAGGTTCTGAGGGAGACCTCGAGGCAGCCTATGATGAGTTATTTCAAGAATGCCTAAAGCTGAAAAAGGTTCAGTTTTCCATGACCAAAAAGGTCAAATCTATTGAAATAGAAAGAGATGCCTTAGACCAAGTGGCTTTAGGGTTGAAAGCTCTTGTGTCACAGCTTGAGGAAGAGAAGGCTTTCCTCCTTGTCAAGACTCAGCTTCTTGAATCTAATTTGCATGTTTGTCTTGATAAAAAGATAAGTCTTGAAATCAAGTTGGCTGATCCTGAACAAGTTCAACGATGTAGAGATAAGAAGGGAACTCCATCCACCTCGAACACTGAGCCTGATGCTAAAAGGCATCCTCCTAAAAATAGGAAAGACCCTTCAACTCAGAAATTCATTCCTACGTGTCATAAATGTGGAGTGAAGGGTCATATTAAGCCTCGATGTCCTAAACTTCGAACAATGCCCAATCATGGTTCAAGGAACCAACATAATTTTAATGAGAATCTTCAAAGGAGAGTTAAGGTCCTAGTGGAGAAGTCTAGGAGTTTTGTGTGAAGTGTGATGAAAATTGTTCACAATTCTAGATAGTGGCAAGGTCATGACACTCCTTATGCTAAATATAAAGTAGGTAACTGGTAGAACCATAATGCCCGTCATAATTCTAGGACTCAATCCTGGAAAAGGAGGAACAGGAGGAAGAGCCGAAAGGTCATACCAACCTCATCTGAAACGGTTAGAAACCAATGGGTCAATCAAACTGTTAAAACCGTTTAGGTGAGAAAGGAAGACCTAAAGGGTTTCACTTAGCCCGTGCCTGTCATAGCCTAAGGTATGCTTTTAGTGTTCTATCTTGTCCTAATGCTGTGATGTCTATATATACTAGTATTTTTTTCTTTTTACTAGTTTTTATTTGCTTTGGTTTATTTTTCTGTTTTCTTTTTTTTGAAAAATCCAAAAACATTGGAAAACTATAAAATCCAAAAATATTTTTGTCGTTGCCCTTGTTTGACTTGCATGATTTGCATTCCTTGTGTGATTTTTATTTCTATACTTTTCTACGATTGAACATGAGTTTGTTGCTAATTGAGGATATATCACCTTCATAGTCTCTTTGTTGGACTAAAAATTAGACTGATTTTATCTTACACAGTTAGAGACTTATTCATGTGTGTATGTTTTGCACATTCACATGCACTCTGACTGATTCTGTTGAGAGGTCTATTTTCCAATCTGTAGGTGTATGTTTTATCCCAAAAGTGTGACCTTGGATGACCAATCTAGAATAACCATATTGTTAGTCATCCTCATTTTGTGTATCCTCCATGAGCAAAAATTATTGTAAAAAGGGCTACCTACTAAGACAGTGTGAAAGTCACTATTGGATGCAAATAGTATGTAATGGCTACCTATGCGGACAGTAGTTATCTATCTGGGTTGCTAGAGTGAAAGCTCCTATTGCCAATAGCTAGGACTACCTACCTAGATAATGTGAAAGCCATCATTGCATGAAGAGATATGTTCAGATAAAGAACATCAAAAGAAATCTTACAAAGTTTTGACCAAAAGTAAAAGAAAAATAATGAGTCAAATAAAATAGATAAAGGTTCACCAAAATGTAAAAAATCAGTATATCTGGATCTAACTAGGTTTGACTTCTAAGATTTATGTCTTCGGGAGTCCCCTTAGTATTTAATGTCATATCCTTGGAAAGGGAAAGAAGCCTTGATCTAGTATCTTGTCAGACCACCACTACACACATATTGCTTCACTTTTGAACTGTTCACTAGAGGTGTGTGAATTGACTATGTTTTAGCATTCCGTGAGATTTAATTAGATGTGTATCCTTAGTCAGAATAACTAATAATGTTCTTCATTGGATTTTTAGTTTTAAATTACTACTGCTTGGAATGCTTTTGATGCATGTTTGTGTGGCACATGATACCTTTTTAGTATTATTATTATGTGTTTTCTTTTTGTTAGGCATCGGCTTTTCTAGCATAGATGCCCTGATTTTGGTGGAGTCCTTGATCTTAGGGGGAGAAGATCAAGTTGAGTTATTGAGGGAGAGTTTGTACTTTGTATTGCTATTTTGTTCCCCGCTATTTAGTCCCCACATTGTCTACATTTGATTGGTTGTATTATGATTGCCTTGATATTACACATGTGTTAAATTGGTATAGTCTTTGTGATATTGGCTTCATGACTACCTTTGACAATTGTGCCAAAAAAGGGGAGAATGTTGGGTATAAGTTCCCAAGTTCAGTACATTCCTTGCAATACTTGTGCTTATTTATTTGTATATTCCATACATGCTTCACTGGGTGTCTTGTTTATAAGCATGTGTAGGTGCAGGGTTGCAGTAGACAAATTTTAGTTGACAAGAGCTTCAATATCTTCATTTAAGATGATTTGTGTCAATTGGTGTCATGTAATAGTGTTGGAGTCATGTAATGTCCTAATTGACCGTTTGATGTGTTTGGGTGAGTTTATGTCAAGTCATGTACTTCAGTTTGGTTTTGCCATGGAATTGCCAAAGGGGGAGATTCTAAAGTCCATGTTTCAGTGTCGGCTTATTCTAATTTCAAAACAAGTGAGTCTAGGTGATTGGATGTGTATCTTGTGTCATTGCCTTCAAGCATCCACGACAAGTGAAGTTGAAGACCGAAGAAGATCGGTATAAGACTCGGTTGATCATTTCCTTCGTTTCACTCATAGGATGGTAAGTGACCTAGATACCATGTTACCTTAGGTTGGAAGTGACTTAGAATAATTATAATATGATACTTTAGGTGAAAATTGACTTAGACTAATCATATGGACCCTAGGTGATTAGATATGTAGCCCAAAACAAGTTAAAAGTTCTGAAAATTCTTTAAAAACCAAGGTTGCTTGTAAGAGGCATATCTCACAAACCGTAGCTCAGATTTTGTTCTATAATATATCAAATCGACCGTGTCGAACAGATATACAACTTTTGTGTAGGAAGCAAGAGCTGAAAATGCGATCTTAATATCTCGGTCAACCAAACAACCCCCAGGGTCGACCCTGATATGGACTATTTTTGTATGGGGAAAAAATCCAGCAAGTGAGAAAAACTTAGGTCGACCCAAGTGGATGTTAGGGTTGACCTTGATATGGAAAATCATGTTAAATCACCTTTAGGTCAACCCACAACCCCAAGGTCGACTCTGAAGTGGATTTTTCTTACTAAAAAGGTTTTGGCAACTTCTATAAGTGGGTTTTGGGTTCTCTATTTAAGGTGAACCCTTCTAGTTCGTGGAGGGGAACTTTGGGAGAGTATAGAGAGGTTTTCTTAACTCATTTTAGAGTTCTTAAAAACTCTGGAAACTAATTGTTCTCCTCCCCTTTGTTAGTTGCTTTCATCCTAGAGTTTGCAAGCCTAAAGCCACATTCTTGCTTGCTTAGACTTCTTCATTGAAGGAGTCCATCTAGGAGTTGATTTTAATCAAACCATCAACCCATTCTGGATAGAAAAACTTGGTCGGAGTGTTCCGGATCCTTTATGAAGGAGATCAATCCATGAAGGATCGTGGTAGTGTGATTTGGTCGATGGAATCCAAAGCCGTCATTGAAGGAGATCGTGGACTGTTTTCGAGACACAAAGAGAAGTATGAGCGGCTGCGGTTAATCACGAGACTTGTGAGTACGTGATGACTTTTCGAAGCATGGAGGGCTAAGAATTGAAAGATTGTAGTGTCAAGTTCGAGTCTTGTAAGTTCTTGTTGACTTTGTCTTTGTGGATTCTCATGGGTAGACTTGGTCCCGTGGTTTTTCCTGGAAGGGTTTCCACGTAAAAATCCTGGTGTTAAGGTTTGCTTGTTTCTCTCTTATTTCCGCACTTAAAGTTATCATCCTTTAAGTTAATAACTTAATTGTTAAAATATTAAAAAGGGTTGATAGACCTTTAGGGAAACCTAACCATCCCCTCTTGGATTTGTGAGTTCTCAACTCAAACATCGGATTTGAGGTTCACCGAATTTTTTCACTTATATCCACTTAACCCACATCCAACAACCCATACACAGTAACTCATAGTCTACGAACCCATCAATCTCTTACACCTCTTACAAACTCACCAACTATCTTACATCTCTTACAAAACTCAATCCTTAACTCATCAACTCACTTTTGCATCTTACAAAATTCACCAACTCTCTTACACCTCTTACAACACTCAACCTTTATCTCATCAACTCGCCTAAACCTCTTACAAGCTCATCCACTTTTGTATACCCCTTACACCACTCAACCATCATTTCCCCTTCTCTCTCATTCGCTCTCTTTGACAACTCAGACCATAAACCCCTTGAACATGCAAAACCCATATCTATCGCTCCCCAAAATACCCCCTAGGAGTTAGGATACTTTGGCGACGTAACTAAACCTTAACTCAAACCTGCAAGGAGTATACAAGGCATGCCAAAATAGTGAATTGAAATTTTCTTTAATAACTTAACAGTATCCCAATTACAACTGTATACAATAACTGAACATAGGCCAAAACATATACAAGAAATCCTTAACCTGAGTTATCCACTCAAGTGAGAAAACATCCCCAAACACAAGAACCCAAATACATGTCTCTCTCACTAACTCATCCCAACAATTGACCATATGCCAAGCCTCCTAATATCTAGGTAACCATCCGAAGGATCTCCTGCTCACACCGAGCTACCTCGATCTAAGGGACAAGAGTCCACAAATCGCATACTGTACCTGCCGACATAAAAAGTACGGTTGAGCATGGAATACTCAGCGAGTACAAGCTACTAGCTAACAATAGTAATAACATTAATATGTCATACATGATACAGTTCATCAAAGGTACATAATCAGAGTGCGGAAGCTAAAAGAAATAATAATGTAAAGTAAATCATGAACAACATATTTTAACTCATGCATTGTAAACTTGTATTCAAAAGTCATGACTTGTTTTTGATAATACTTCTTGTGATTTTCCGAAACTCGTTTGCCATATTTACAACTTATTCTCGTCTTATTCTTGTATCGTGGGAATCACACATGCTTTGTTTCATTCTTGTTTAGCTAGTACCCGAACTATGAAATGGACGGACATACTAGGTTCTTGTTATTCTTGCGTGTCATGTTTAACTAGTACCCGAACTATGAACTGGACGGACATACTAGGTTCTTGCTTTCCTTTGCAAATGCCCGGACTATAATGGAACGGAATACATTAGCACCATGCTTACTAATGCCCGGACTATGATTGAACGAAACACATTAGTATCCTTATCTTGACTTGACTAGTGCCCGGACTATGGTTGAACGGAACACACTAGTTATCATTGTTTACTAATGCCCGGACTATAATTGAACGGAACACATTAGTACCATGCTTACTAATGCCCGGACTATGATTGAACGGAACACATTAGTAACTTCACTTGTTTCAATTGCTTAGCTAATGCCCGGACTATGATGGAACGGAACACATTAGCATCTTCATTTCCTTGATTATTGTGTTTTCTTGTGAGCCAGGTATGACATATCCTAGGGATATGCCCTACCCTTGACATTCATGTTAATTTAACTTGTGAGCCAGAGGCTAGCACCCGCACATCCCTGGGCTACCAACCTCCTTGTCATATGCTTATTTCTTGTTATTTCATATGCTTATATTCAAAAAGTTTGGTTCATGCATGCGTGACAATCGTACTATCATAGATGAATCAAGGGACACATATTGCATTTCGATTCTCTTTTGCATAATCATGTTAACATGAAACCGTAAAGCATAATATGGCATTTCTTGTAATTGCATAGGCATGGGGAATTTAATGAAAACATATAAAGCATTTGTTTTAAAATCACCCTTTTAAGAAAAACTACAAAAGTCATATTTCCCAATTCCTTCATTTTATTCTTGGCATTCTCATTCATCCATTTTGTCAAACACCTAATGAGTAACACATTCAAACCACATTATTTCAAGTTCTTAAATGTTCATATGTTTCATCATACACAAGGCGTGCGTTCATTATTCGTACAATGCCCATCCACCATTTTTCATCACACACCTCACATAATACGGCATCCAATCGCCTCCATGTCCAACAATCCACATCCCATTCACCAATTAATTATCTTGTTTATAATTAGGGAAAATAATGCATTTCAAGGAAAGGAAAGAACACAAGATCCAAAAATCATCATTTTCAAGAAAGGAATCTAGGTTATTGCTAAAGAAGTTAGTAGGGTGTACTAACCTTGAAATCAAGGCTTGACCTTGAAGAAACCTTGAAATCGAATCTCAAATGGTAGGGAAGAACCCTTACTTGAAGAAGGCTTGATTTGGGGAAGAAACCCCTTTCAAAATGCCGTAGGATCGCTGCCCTAGCTTGGAATGGGAATGCCACATGAGTTTGAGGTTGGATTTGATGAATCCACGCCCTTTTGGGATGATCTTGGGTGTTTAAACCCTTGATTCACTCTCAAGTTGAAACCCTAGGTTAGAACCCCTTTCTCCTCTCCCACTCTCTCTCAAATATCTGCCCTAAGGGTTTATGAAACCCTTAGGCTCGTGCAAGGCTTATAAAGCAAGGGTGAAATGCCCAAATGACGAAAAAGCCCTTACTGAAATTTCTGCAAAAACGCGAAGACCGAGCGATCGGTGTTAATGACCGATCGATCGGTTGCCTACCGATCGATCGGTTTCATAACCGAGCGATCGGTTAAAATTTCACTCTCTGGAAAATTTCCCCATACAAAAATCTTGACCAGTCGATAGCCTCCGATCGATCGGTTTTGGACCGATCGATCGCTGCAATGGACCGAGCGATCGGTGCTCTGTAGATTTCTACTATAAGCCCATTTTTCAAGCCATTCTACTACTCGGACCTATCCTAGTTCCCTTTTGACATTTCTTAAACATAACTAGGGTCTCTTTAGAGCTTATAGGCATCATTAAATAATTTATTGAATTCATTATAGTGTGCTTGAAACTATTTCTCAAGGTTTCACCAAGCTCATTTCATGAATTCGGGATTTCATAGGCTTTATGCCTTGGCACATATACCAAGACATATACAAAAGTTCCGGGGTTCTACATCCTCTCTCCTTCCATTCCTTTGACAACTCACCCCCTCTCTTACATTTCTTACAACACTTAACTCTTTACCCAATAACTCTATTTATCCACCATGTAAAAGGCATACCTCAACCCCTCTATCTTTCTATAAATACCCATCCCTTAGCCCCTTAGAGATAGGGGCTATCAATAATTTAAGAATATCTAAATTAAATAATATTATTTATTTAAATATTAATTAATACAAGAAAATAATATTTAATAAATTTTATTCTTAATAATATAACTTTTTTTTAATAATATAACTTTTTTTTGATTATTTTAATAACATTTAATAGAAAATCATAAGTTTCTTAGCATTAAACTTAAATTAATACACCCAAGAGTTGGAGATGAGAGAATACTCTATAGTAGTTGAGATATAGAGGGCTTTAGGATGAGATAGTGGGTCCCAAACCTGCAAGAGTTGGAGATAAGAGAGGACTCTACAATAGTGGATATAGAGAGGGCTCTAGGATGAGATAGTGGGTCCCAAACCTGAATGGTGGAGATTAAAGAGAAAAGCCACATGTCATCCTTAAAATAGAATTTCCAGATTTTGAGGGATTGGGGTTTGGAGGGCAAAGAGAGAAAGTCTTATTTCTTTATAGTATAAGTTGTATATATATATATATATATATATATTTTTTTTTTTTTTTTTTTTGTGTCAACCTAGATCTTGTCCACAAGGTTATTTGTAATATCATTAAAAAAAAATTATGAGTATGTAATATCATTTTTAATATACTATTAGATTAACCTGTCAAGATTTCTTTATGAATAAGATTAACCTTTAAATTATTCCAAAGCAAGTTTTACCAATGCAGAACAATTCAACGAAATTACTTGTATAAAAAAAGATAATCCTCTCTTGCTCTCGACATTGAGCAATTAAACAGAAAGGAAGTAGAATAGTGAAGATCAACCAAAGATTTAGCAATCGAAAAGGAAAATCTCTATATCTCTATATACAATATTAGAAATCTCATACAAGCTATTATCAATTTTTTTTTTGGTGAGACATACAGATAGGTCGCAATTATCCATCTATAACATCTAAGTAGTGTAAGCACCCAATTTTTACTCCCCTCCTTAACAATGGGTAAGTAACTTAATGTCACACCCCAAAACCCCACCTGGGAGAATGTGAGATCTTGGCACGTGACTAAATCCATTTAATAAGCTTTAAAGGCATACTAAAACCATAACTAAAAAAAAATCTTCAATTAAATCATCAACTAAATTCATAATCATTGACTACAACTGAAATAAAATAAATACTAACCCTCTATCATGATCATCATCAAACTAAACTAAACATAAATATCCATAAGGTCAATTAAAGTCTCCCTGAAATTTGACCACAAACAAATTAAATTCAAAAGTAGGGTCAAAGATCAAGATCCCGTTCTTCCTCAGAATAATCACCTTCTATTTCCCCGAAGTATTCATCTTCTTCCCACGGTCAGGGCGCACAAATATCAAAACCTGAACCTGAACCTGCCAACAACAAAAGTCATCGGCTGAGTAACGAGTTACTCCGCGTATATAACAGACCATAGTGAACAATATAATGAACATTAAACTATATGCATTTTACAGATTCATACATCAGTTCACATACATAATTAGAGTGTGGAAACAACCAATTACATTACATCAATTTCTTTCTTTCTTTTCTTACTTTCTTACTTTTCTCGTTTTCTTACATTTCTTTTCTTTTTCTTACTTTTCTTACATTCTTACTTTTCTTCTTTTCTTACTTTTCTTTGAGATCTTTCTTGAAGCGAGGTAGCTAATACCCTTGGAAACTTATCTTGAAGCAAAGCACTAGCATCTTTGGAGATCTTTCTTTTCTTACTTTTTATTCTTCATACGTTATCATTTCATGAACAACACATTCACATGCATTAATAATAACTTAAAATACCACTTTACCATATAAGGAAAGGGGTTACTATACTTTACTTTACCGAGATATCACCCTTCATACATTATCCGGTACGGACGACTTAGTACCTTTTCCGGTACGACGGCTTACTTACTTTGGCATATAGCTCGCCCTTTCTGATGGTCTCCGGTGGTGCACAACACAACATGCATTATCATTTTCATGTGTCCTTTCTTACTTACTTTTCTTACTTTACTTTTGATCTCACTTATATCTCATTACTGTCTTTAATTCTTTTTCTTACTTTTACAGATTTTTCATTCGTGAGTGCACAATGATATATCTCTTGTTTAAATTTCACCTAAGACTAACCGTCAAGGGCCATAGGACATCTTATCATAGCGTCCCATACCACTATGATAACCAGGTCTAGGCAAGTTTGACTTTCATCAGAGACTCGTTTACCCAATGATACATCATGTATTAAGAAGAATAACAGAGATACACAACTTCTCACATTTCCTATCACTCGGCAAAACAACATCACAGTATTTATAATCACAATCTAATTTAAATGTCCAAATCTCATTTTTGTCTAAACCAGATCAATATCCTAATTATACCACCTTTAATTAATAATAATTTTCATAAATTTTCAACATCACGTTCTCCTCATGAATCCGCATACTTCCATTAATTTTCTCAATCCCCTTGTTGAATCATGATTAATTTAAACATGGTTCATCACATCAAAATCTAATGATTCAAAAATGATAAAACAATATATTATATAAGTATTCCACGTCCCTTTTTTTTTAACCATCAAAGAATAATAAATTGAAATTATAAGTCTAGTTCTTCATATTCTATTTTAAATCATTCACTAATAATAAATTATGATCATAATTATGGTTCTTCACATCCTATTTTAATCATCAAAATAATGAAACAATATCTTCACTAAGTTCTTCACATCCTAATTTAATCATCAAGAATAAATAAACAATTTCATAAATGGGTTCCTTACATCCTATTTTAACAGATCAACCATAATGAACAAAAATCATAGACATATTCATAGATCATACCCATTCTTACATCTTTCCTTTGGTTTACTCTTTTTTATTCTTTATTTTAGGTTTACTATTCAAAATATTGAATACTAGATCTGTTATTTACCTCACTTGATCATCTCCCTATGATCTATCACTTGTGAATAGGGTTCTATCTTGATCTTCATGCTTCTTTTCTCCTTTATCTGACCAATCCTTTGGACTCCTTCAATTTCTCTCTTTTTGATTTATCAAAACTCTCCATTTTCTCTCCTTTTAGGTTTAGAAGGCCTTAGAAACCCTAACCCACGAGTATAAAGGGGTATTTATAACATTGGGAGCTCTAGGGACTCAAAAACCCATGAAAACACGCAACTCGCCACCAAACCGGCATTTTGGGCGATCGATCGCCGGCGCCGTTTGTTTTTTTTTTTTAGTGTAATTTATTTCCATAAATTCACTAAATCGAGTTAATTAAATGAGTTTTGAGATTCAATTTTTTTAATGCATTAAATTCTCCTAAGATTTACACCTTATTTTAAGTACATTTATTCAATAATTTAACTCATAAAATTATAAAAACCGTGAATTAAATGCGGGTCATTACAATCTCCCCCCTTTAAAAGAATTTCGCCATCAAAATTTCATACCTTAGTCAAACAGGTGAGGATACTTTTCTCGAATTAGTTTGCCTAAGTGTGTCAATCAAGTGTACAAGCGACATACTCATATAATACAAACATCTATTGGATAGAAATCATATTAAACGTAATATAATAAACTTAATTTAGCACAAAATTGCTCATTTTGTTAAGACATCTCATTTAAAGTCATCTTAGGATAAGAAGTACTTTGCATTATATCATCATATGTTTGGACATTTTATTTTGTGATGACAAAAATTTTGCCTTGTGTGGTCGGGCTAGACAATTGAGATGGCCTCTTTGGATGGATATAGCTTACGGTCATTTAGTTATAAATGGGAGTTCTTACCTATTATACTTAAAAGAATCTCATGCAATTATTATTTATTATTATTATATATATATGTTTATTTATTTATTTATTTTCATCTATTATTATAATAACATTTGTAATTCTAACTTTTTCTTTCTTTTAATCTTTAATTCTAATAAACTTATTATATTTTTAAAGAATTTCATGTAATTATATAAGCTATTTTATTTATTCATTTTCACTCATATAATTACTTATTTATATTTATTTACAAGCAACCTATGTAATCATTAAATTTATTCCTTATCTTGTCAAATAAGTGTAAATATTATCTTCCATGTGTGGAACTCGTGGTCAAAAGATTTTTTTCCATTATCATCTCATGACCACCTTGTTTGCAAAATACTTTTTTTTTTTCACGAGTGTTTCATTTGTAAGTCTTAATCACTTTTATGATCTTCATTACTTGATTCTCGAGCCACTAAACATATAGATAAATTTAGATTAAAATTTAATTAGATTTAAGTTTAAGAATTTAACTCGAAAGCTAAATTAGATAGATCGGGAAAGTAATTGTCAAACTTTCCATTCTCTATCTCTCAAACTCTATCTTTTAAGTGTTTAGTGGACATAAACTTACGGATTTGAGGTTTTAACTGAATATTTATAGATTTAAGCCCGAGCCTTTATGTTTTCCCGTAAAGAATCATGTATCTACACTTCTTGTGTAAAAGTTGATCAGATTCTTCTGTTTTTCTCTTTTTATTTTATTTTATTGTTCTAATCTAATTAAAGATTATTAAATAAAAAGTCTATGGTAGGCTCTATTATCATACGCCTTAACTCTTGATTTATTATATCATATATTATAGAGAGAGTTTGATATACTATATAAATAGTCATCATTTGTTATGAAGAATATTAATTAACTAAATTCATAATAAAATTAAATACATTAAGAAGATTCTAGCATATGAGATCTAAAGGGATCTCGTTCTTCAAGGGTGGGACTCATTAGGTTAATTTTAGAATTCCAGTGTACTTAGGAGACATTTTCCTAATAATTTTATTATGGTTATTGAATTCTATCAATGCCCTTAGAATTTTATAAATCTTAATTTAGTGGTCGTTCAAACGAATTACATTCATAAATTTTTATTTTAGAAGGTTCCTTGGCAATGTGTCTCCCGTCTTGATGCTTTTAAAAACTGTATGATGCATATGAGATGGATGATGCTTATGATATGTGCATGATGCTTATGCTATGCATGAAATGTATGCTATGTATGATACTTATGCTATGCATGATGCTTACAAGATGTGTATAATATTTTTGGACTTGAGACCTACATTATTCTTGGAGTTTATAATATATTTATCACTTTGGATTGAGCACTAGGTCTAGAACGTACTGTAGAATTAACACGCATCTGTATCTAGAAACATGCATCAAACATCCATGAGCTTGTCCAAAATTATATATATATATATATATATATATATATTTATTTAGTTATTATTATTATTAATATTGTTATTATTTTTTAACGAAAGAGGGTGTCAAAAATTGTATCAGTTAGACATGTTTTAGGTACTCATTGATTAGTAAGGTACATAAGATATACACATAACTACGTGTTTTAATCATGTGCACAATCATATATTCTAATTATAACATATCATGTTTCACGTATAATATTATAATAGCATATTAACAATCATCATAGAGATTTCCTATTCAAAATAGTAATATTAGATAATAGCAACCCTTATTGTTGTGCGTTATGACGAAAGTTTAAAAAAAAACAATTAACAAATCATAAGTCTAACCAAAAAATTATTTTAAATTAGACTTAAAATGATTCTAAAACCTAAGTCTTAAATAATTTAAATCTTATTCGTTTAAGATTTTCCTTCAATTTACTCAACCTTTAGGAATTTAATGCCTTAGCTTTATCGTTATCCGACCCGAATTTAAAAACAACTTATAAATCTCACTTGAACACCAGACATCCTAACATATAATTATCACTGTGTCATTTCAAACTCATAATAGCATATAATAACACATAATAACGTACAATAAATTGTATTAGTACACAATTTCATAACAAACCTAAGTCCTAGCGAACCTAATGACACCACATCCGTCATAGTATCAATCCGGATTTAAGACCAATTCATTTTTTCTTCTATCTTGGTAAATCTCCTTAATCCTCATGGTCCTAAAACCATCCCATACGGGCCTAAAGTCTTTTACTCTGATTCGACCTCTGGTATCAGACCTGGAGTAAAATAATCTTAATGCCAACTTAGAAGACACTTAGCCCTAGGTGACCTAATGCCTTTGCTCTGATACCATCTCTGTCACGCCCCAAAACCCCACCTGGGAGAAGTGAGATCTTGGCACGTGACTTAATCCATTTAATAAGTTTTAAAGGCATACAAAAATCTGAACTAAAAAGAAATCTTCAATTAAAACATCAACTAAATTCATAATCATTGATTGCACTGAAATAAAATAAATACTAACCCTCCATCATGATCATCATCAAACTAAACTAAACATAATTATCCATAAGGTCAACTAAAGTCTCCGTGAAATTTGACCACAAATAAATTAAATTCAAAAGTATGGTCAACGATTAAGATCCTGTTCTTCCTCGGAATAATCACCTTATGTTTCCCCGAAGTATCCATCTTCTTTCCACAGTCGGAGCGCACAAATATCAAAACCTGAACCTGAACCTGTCGACAATAAAAGTCATCGACTGAGTAACAAGTTACTCCGCGTATATAACAGACCATAGTGAACAATATAATGAACATTAAACTACATGCATTTTACAGATTCATACATCAGTTCACATACGTCAATTTCTTTCTTGCTTTTCTTACTTTCTTACTTTTCTCATTTTCTTACTTTTCTTTTTCTTACTTTTCTTACATTCTTTTCTTCTTTTCTTACTTTTCTTTTCTTTTTCTTACTTTTCTTACATTCTTACTTTTCTTCTTTTCTTACTTTTCTTTGAGGTCTTTCTTGAAGCTAGGTAGCTAATACCCTTGAAAACTTATCTTGAAGCAAGGCACTAGCATCTTTGGAGATTTTTCTTTTCTTACTTTTTATTCTTCATACGTTATCATTTCATGAACAACACATTCACATGCATTAGTAATAACTTAAAATACCGCTTTACCATATAAGGAAAGGGGTTACTATACTTTACTTTACCGAGATACCACCCTTCGTACATTATCCAGTACAGACGGCTTAGTACATTTTTCGGTACGACGGCTTACTTACTTTGGCATATAGCTCGCCTTTCTGATGATATCCAGTGGTGCACAACACAACATGCATTATCATTTTCGTGTGTCCTTCTTTCTTACTTTTCTTATTTTACTTTTGATCCCACTTATATCTCATTACTGTCTTTAATTCTTTTTCTTACTTTACTTTTGATCCCACTTATATCTCATTACTGCCTTTAATTCTTTTTCTTACTTTTACAGATTTTTCATTCGTGAGTGCACAATGATATATCTCTTGTTTAAATTGCACCTAAGACTAACTGTCGAGGGCCATAGGACATCTCATCATAGCGTCCCATACCACTATGATAACCAGGCCTAGGCAAGCTTGGCTTTCATCAGAGGCTCGTTTACCCAATGATACATCATGTATTAAGAAGAATAACAGAGATACACAACTTCTCACATTTCCTATCACTAGGCAAAACAACATCACAGTATTTATAATCACAATCTAATTTAAATGTCCAAATCTCATTTTTGTCTAAACCAGATCAATATCCTAATTATACCACCTTTAATTAAAAATAATTTTCATAAATTTTCAACAGAACATCACACACATATCATTATAATTCCACAATTAAATTATTCATTCAATTTCATCCATCATCACATTCTCCTCATGAATCTGCATACTTCCATTAATGTTGTCAATCCCCTTGTTGAATCATGATTAATTTAAACATGGTTCATCACATCAAAATATAACGATTCAAAAATGATAAAACAATATATTATATAGGTATTCCACGTCCCTTTTTTTTTAACCATCAAAGAATAATAAACAGAAATTATAAATCTAGTTCTTCATATCTGATTTTAAATCATTCACTAATAATAAATTGTGATCATAATTATGGTTCTTCACATCCTAATTTAATCATCAAGAATAAATAAACAATTTCATAAATGGGTTCCTTACATCCTATTTTAATAGATCAACCACAATGAACAAAAATCATAGACATATTCATAGATCCTACCCATTCTTACAACTTTCCTTTGGTTTACTCCTTTTATTCTTTATTTTAGGTTAACCATTCAAAATATTGAATACTAGATCTATTATTTACCTCACTTGATCGTCTCCCTACGATTTATCGCTTGCAAATAGGGTTCTATCTTGATCTTCGCGCTTCTTTTCTCTTTTATCTAACCAATCTTTTGGACTCTTCTCTCTTTTTGATCTCTCAAAACTCTCCATTTTCTCTCTTTTTAGGTTTAGAAGGCCTTAGAAACCCTAACCCATGAGTATAAAGCAGTATTTATAACAGTGAGAGCCCTAGGGACTCAAAAACCCACGAAAACACACAACCCGCAACCAAATTCGGCGTTTTGGGTGATCGATCGCCGGCGGTGGGCGATCGATCGCCGGCGTCCTTTTTTTTTTTTCTTTTCTTTTATTTAGTGTAATTTATTTCCATAAATTCACTAAATCGAGTTAATTAAATGAGTTTTGAGATTCTGTTTTTTTAATGCATTAAATTCTCCTACGATTTACACCTTATTTTAAGTACATTTATTCAATAATTTAACTAATAAAATTATGAAAACCGTGAATTAAATGTGGGTCATTACACTTAACCATGGTTAGCCTAGTTAAACCTCAGGTCTATCCCTAGTCAAACCCTTGGTCTAACCCTAGGTCTAACCCTAGGTCTAAGCCTAGGTTAACCCTAGGTCAGACCTTAAGTCAACCCTAGCCTAACCCTAGGTTAACCATAGCCTAACCCTAGTCAAACCCTAGGATCTAACCCTAGCCTAACCATAGAACAAACCCTAGTCAAACCCTAGGTCAACCCTAGCCTAACCTTAGGTTAACCATAGCCTAACCCTAGGTCAAACCTAGTTAAACCCTAGGTCAAACCCTAGTTAGCCCTAGTTCAAACCCTAACCCTAAAGATGCCTAAGCCATGGACCCTAGATCCATATGTGGCCAAGCCCAAGGCCCTTAGGGCCTGAACCCGTAACCAAACTGCCTTGGGCCCATGCAGGGCCCATAGACCTTAGTCAAGCCTTAAGAGGGAAGCCCTGCCCAAAATTTAAAAAGTTTTGAAATATCGGTAATCAGTTTATTGACATTCCTCATTTGATAAAAAAAGTACCGCGTGCATGAGCATTTAACACATACCATAACCTTTTTTGAAAAATCTCAAGAATGGTGGTAGAGTTTCTACTGCCATTATCCATTTGCCCTTGTAGAGGAATGGCGGTACAGGAATTACAATCATTATTAGTTTGCGTAAAATTAGAGCTCACCTGCCCCCTACACGCTCCAGGCACGCTTCCAACAGCCTCCCCACGCATCTGAGACACTCACCCACCTTCATCCTAATTCCCTTCATGTCCCCAAACTTTCGTCTCTATAAATCAAGACCCCACCTCACTTCATCTTCCCAGAATTCCTAGTGAGCAATTCTATAGAAATCAAACCAGGAACTATGGGCTGGTAATCCTATATCCAAGTATGAGATTCAGACCCTGAGGACTAGCTTGGGCTCCACTGTAAAAGGGCTCCTCCATTCATACCACTACCAGTGTCTCCCATTACCAGAGCTTGTAGCTAAGCAGGGTAGGGTCTTCCCCCACCTTTCCTTTTCTTCTGTACATCTTATATGAGCCCCTGGTCCTATTCCAGGGGACTTTTGCTTTGTTTCATATAAGAGGAGGAGTCCCCTCTACCTTCCCCATAGGCATAGGGACCCCTTTAAGATGATAAACCGCTGTTGTTTGGGCTTACGAGCATTGTAGGGGTCCCTCAGACCTCCTCGAGCTTGCTGGGGTCTCCTCAACCAATGAGGAAGCCTCTAGCAACACCTTAGCCGTAACCCAGTAGAGGAAAGCTAGTTTTTGGAGAAGATCCAGAATGACGGCGTGGGCAGTGAAATCTCACCGTCCGTTGCCCAGGTGTGTGTATGATTACACACACTTGATCACTGTCTCTCAGAGAGACAGTCTGGATTCGAGTGTGTCAATGGCACGTGTAGTCCTTTTAGCTGTCAACATTAAATGATGATGGTTGTCTCACACGCATTCATCCGTGAGGGCCAAAACCCCACGGATCCAACCCTGAGTGCCAGTCTCCTAGAGGCTAACATGTGTTCATCCGTGATGACCAAAACCTCTTAGCAAAATATACCTCTATAATAGGTCTATTAAATGGATCCTTTCAATTAATAAAATCGATATCTACATATGTATAGTGAGATAGATATTATTATCATTACTGTAAAAAAAAAAATATTTCCACATCCCATGGAACGTTTCCATTTAATACATATAGAAGAAGTATATTATTTTGGAAACGTATTTGCATTGCCAATGTAGTGTTTAAATCCATCATAAAGACATCACTTTCTCTTCCTATGTCTATATCTCAAATACGTAGCTTATTTTCTGAAATAAGCTCATATTTATTACGATTTTAAAAACTATGACTAGTAAAATGGTTGTTTCACTGATAGTGTTGTTCTTTGTTTTCATATTTTTGGTCTCTATGTCCATGGGCGGCAATAGACATGAACCTCAGTATTAGAATTGCATCAGAATATGTTGTCCAAGATGTGCCAAATTTTTTGGTGCTGTAGAGTTAAAATAAATTTTCTTTTGAAAATTTGAATTTCATTCAAATAATTTTTCATAGGTAATAAAGGCCACTCATTTTATCAATTTTAGTTCGTCAATCTGTGGCGTAAGATAAACATGTCTCAGTGCTCCCTATTTCCAAAATTGTTTCTTATTATTTCTTCATCGTTAAATTAAGATAAGTTGGAGAAGGTTTCTCACAAAATAAGTCAATTCTAAATACTATCAATGAAGAGATGATATGCGTGTTTTATGCAACTCTCGCCCAGTCAGATGTAATTTAATTTTTCCCATAATTAAAAAGAAGTTGGGCCTATTCTCCCCTATGTGCATTTAATTTTTATTCTTCTAATTTTTAAATAATTTTTCGCACAGATAGTGGCTCATAAAATGTTCTATGAAAAAAATCAATTCTACATAGTCCTAAGGTTCAGCAAACTCCGAGTAGGGTCCATATTTATTCTAAAGTGATAGAATTTTAATAAAGTTAAAACACTGTGTATCCAAGTGCTTTAAAATAAAAATCCCAAAACCATATTCATGTACAATTGTAATGGTACAAGCCAACAATTTCTTTTCTTAAGAAATATGTAAATTGAATTTGGGAGAAATGCATAGTTTAAAGGAACATCGGGTTATGCAAGAAAATATAAAAAATGAAAGAAATAAGTTTACATCTTTATTTTAAATAGTCTTAACCTAATATAATAAATGTGTAAACTAAACTCACTTAAATTTGTAGACCCCCAGTTCTAACCTCGAATTGTAAACATATAATATATAATCCAGACACGAATCTTTAAGGCCTAGCATCTAAACCATGCTCTACATATTGGTATTCTAGATCAATGGAATTTGGCTTGTAACACAAAGATGGATTAAAATACATAAATATAGGTGAGTAAATTAATCTCAATGTCAATAAAAGTACAAAATAATTTCACTAATTCTAATTAGATCAGACTGACATAAGTTAATTAACAATAATTTAAGAAATTTCTAATCCAACCATTAAAACGCATATCATTTTGCTTTTACTATGCAAGGTTTTGATCATTGTCTTTGCTTACTTAAGTTTTTCAAGTTACCTCAAATTGTGCTTTACTATAAAGACCTGAGTTATGACACAAAACTTATGTATTAATATCTATAATAAATATCAACTAAAGATTTCAAGTTTGCTAATATGATAATGTAAAATATAATAATATTTTACGTATTTAAATTCTTAATTAAATTTTAAATTGCAGGGTGGAGTTGAAAAGATTTTAATTGGGTGTTTTGGTAATTTTTTCTAAAACTATTATTAGAAGCGTGATACCATCCTTTGAGATAATTTACAGCATTTCAAATGTTGTTTTAATAAAGTAAGATCTGGAGAAGAAAAACATGCTAGTCATGTTATGTCGGCAATTCTTTATCCATGCAGATAAAGAAAATCGGCACGTTCAACTAACCATTATTGACTATGCAAATTAAAGGTATTCATGGGACCAAAAAAATCATTCAAGTGATCAATTTCATTTAAAATATGTTATTCATGTAAAAAAAACTGCATTAAAAAACTGCATTCTTATACTATTCAGTTATAAGAATTGCAATCTCCGAATTATTTTATTTTATTTTATTTTTTTATTATTATTATTATTTTTTTAAAAAAACCTCTCAGAAGGAGAGGGGGGTTTGGCGGACCCCTACCAGATTTATTAATAAAAAATAAATGGGGGGGACATAAACCTTACCCCTACAAAGAACTCACACATTAGGGGGGGACATAAAACCTTACCCCTAACCAGCAAAAAAAAAAAAAAAGGGGGGACATAAAACCTTACCCCTGACAAACAAACACAAATAGAGGGGGACATAAACCTTACCTCTAATAAACAAAACCAAACAAAACTCAATCTCTATGAACCAATCGAACATTACCTAAACCATCTTGATCAAGAGAAATAAGGGATATGAGACGAGTAGGACTAGACTGATTAGGGAGAATTTCACCTGAAGTCTGAAAAGTACAACCTTGATTAGCAAGAAAGTCTGCAACCATGTTAGCTTCCCGAAAGATGTGATTAATAGAGGAGCAAATATAAAACACTTGGTGGATCTTTTTATTCCAATACCACACCTGCCAAGGATGATTAGAAGAACCCTTCCAAGCTTCTACTAAAGATTTAGCATCAGATTCAACATCCACTTGAAGGTATCCAAGTCTTTGACACAAAAGTAAACCATCCAAAAGAGCTCGAGTTTCTCCAACATAATTAGTACAATTCCCATAGAAGGCATAGAAACAAGCTAACATCTTTCCATCGTGGTCTCGTATAATACCACCACCTCCAGCTATTCCCGGATTGCCTTTAGAAGCACCATCAACATTCAATTTTATTCTATCCTGAGAAGGCCGATTCCATTTGATATAGGCAATAGTAGTACTTTGGCAAATAGGAGAAGACAAGATATTGATAATCGAAAGATCCAATGACTTGCCGGTCGGTAAGGAGCCCAAGTCAACCATCCATTTCTGAATTCTTGTCCTAATCACATCAACAGACTTTTGAACATTCTTAAACCTACGGGAGCATCTTTCTTTCCAGATCTCCCATATGATTATGAGAGGAAGCACCACAAAAACTGCATTATGATTCCTGTCTGAAGCTCCAAACCATCTCTGAAGTAAGCATTGAATATTATCACTAGGTGGAGAAAAAACTGAACATAAATTACCAAAATATTGCCATAACACTCCTGCAATATCACTTGTGCATAAGAGATGAGATAAAGTTTCAATATGACCTTGAGCACAACATGAACAACAACTTACTAGAGGAATACCAATAGATTGAACTTTAAAGTCAATAGGGACAGCTCCATTCATTACCTTCCAGCCAAAAATTTGGATTTTTTTGGGAATAATATTATTCCACACATACCTAGTCCAATTTTTCGGAAGGGTAGAATATCGAATAGCGTTCCAAGCTGATTTAACTGAAAACTTACCCTTTGGACAGAGATTCCAAATGAATGTATCTTCTAATTCAGAAGTAAAAAATCCTGCATTTCTAATATCAGTCTCAATATAATCAGGAAGATAATCAGAAACAAGACTAAAATCCCATCCCCCATTGTCATCAAGCATGTCCAAGATAACAGGAAAAGTATGAGGAATATTAGTAGAATTAACAATAAGAGGAGCATCTCCATACCAACAGTCTAACCAAAAATTAATTTTATTACCATTACCAATTAAAGCAGTAGAATTCCAAATCACATCTTTACAAAATTTGCTAATTTTTATCCAAGTTTTATATGAATCAATGCGATATGAAGCATACCAAATGTGAGAAAATTGGAATTTAGATTTAAAGAATTTAGCCAAAGATTTTCAGATTGATAAAGATTCCAAGCTTGTTTCATACGAAAAGCAGAAGAAAAATCATGCATTTTCCTAATGCCTAGACCCCCTTCCAACAGGCTGAGGGTACAAGTATTCCAATTAATCCAATGATGCTTTTTAGAATCAATCCTATTGTTCCAAAAAAATTTAGCCATAGATCTATCAATAATATTACAAATAGTTTTCGGAACATGGATCCCAGCTAAAAGGTGAGTAGGCATAGATGACAAAACATGCTTAACAAGAATGAGCCTACCCCCCGCAGATAAGAATTTGCCTTTCCAACCCTCTATTTTTTTAAGAATTTTATCTATTAAGGGATTAAAGAAACAATTTTTAAGACGACCTTTATAAATGGGGACACCAAGATAAGTTAATGGAAAATTCTTATTAGGAATACCAACCCACTGAAATATAGCACCACTTCTAGCCCTAGAGGTTTTTGAAGAACAGTAAAAAGCACTTTTAGCATGATTTATTAATTGACCTGATGAATCCTCATATGAAGAGATAAAGTCAAATATTTTTTTAATGTTACGCTTTCTACCATTACAAAATATTAAGGTATCATCTGCAAAAAGAAGGTGAGAAATAGGAATACCATATCTTCCCAATTTGTAATTCGGAGAAAGACTCTCAGAGATAGATTTTAAACCTCTGCTAAGAACTTCCTCAGCTAAAATAAAAAGGGCAGGGGAAAGAGGATCACCTTGCCGAAGACCCCGGGAACTCTGAAAAAAACCTTGTAAGCTTCCATTAATAATGATAGAGAAGGATTGATTAAAAAGACAGCCAATATCAATCTAGTAACTGCATAGCTGAAACCCATTTTTTGAAGAACTACAATAATAAAATTCCAATCCATGCGATCATATGCTTTAGACATATCAAGTTTGAAAATAATATTACCTCCTGAAGATTTTCTATTTATATCCTGAACCATCTCTTGAGCGAGATTAATATTATCAATAATATTCCTCCCTTTAACGAAACCACTTTGTTCTTCAGATATTAAGTTAGGCAAAAGTTTACCAATTCTATCAGCCAGAAGACGCGAAATGATTTTATAAAGAAAATTGCAAAGACTAATAGGTCTGAAATCAGAAAAGGATAAAGGAGAACTGCATTTAGGAATTAAAGCTATAGCAGTAGCATTAATAGATTTAGGAATTTCTGCATAAATAAAAAATGAGTGGATAGCACGCAAAAGATCTTCCTTGATAATGTTCCAACAAGAATGATAGAAGTGCCCCGAGAAACCATCCGGCCCAGGAGCACTATCAGCAGACATACTAAAAACTACATTTTTAATCTCTTCTAGGGAAGGAGGAATAGATATAGAATTATTATCATCTTCTGAAATAAGATTAGGGATATGGTTAATCAAGTTATGATCAATAATACAATTAGAAGAAGATAATAGATTTTTAAAATAAGAAACAGCAGCATTCCCAATATCCTCCCTTGATTCCAATACATTTCCTTGGGAATCATGAATCCTCTCAATACAATTTCTACCCCTTCTGGAATTAGAAATCATATGAAAAAATTTAGTATTATTATCCCCTTCTTGAAGCCATTTAATACGAGATTTTTGCCTCCAGAATATCTCTTCTTGCAACAGAAGAGATTGAAGCTCATCTTTAAGATTATTAAGGATATTAGCCGTCCCAGGATCCCAAGAATTTTGAATATCTTCCTCACAATTATTAATTTGATTTTCTATATCCTTAATCTTTTCAAAAATATTGCCAAAAACATTCTTATTCCAACTTTTTAAAGAAATCTTTAGTCTTTTCAGCTTAAGAAAAAAGGCCATAAGAGGATTAGTAGACAAAGGCATATCCCAGGACTCAGAAACAAGGCGAAAAAAATCAGGATGATGAATCCACATTTTTTGAAATTTAAAAGAGGAAGGACACCTATCAGTCTCCTTACCAAAAACAAAAAGAAGGGGAGAATGATCTGAAGTTAATCTATTGAGGTGGGAAACAGAAGAAATTGGATAATTTAGACTCCAATCAGAACTAAGGAGGACTCTATCTAGACGAGCATATATTCTATTAGAACCATTCTGATTGTTACACCACGTGAATTTGTTCCCATAGAACCCAGGGTCCATCATACCCAATTCATTAATCATATTGTTAAAATCAGTAAGAGATTCAATATTGACTTCCCTCCCTCCTAGCTTTTCATCATAACTAGATATAGCATTAAAATCCCCTCCAATAAAATAAGGGCCAACATAGGAAGAAAAGCATATACTAAGATCCATCCAAAGAGATAAGCGCTCCCTACTAGTACATTTAGCATATATGAAAGCACACCGAATGGAAGAATTACCACTCAAAGAGACATCAACAATAATCATTTGATCGGATGAAGAAATAAATGAGACTTGAAGATGATTTTTCCAAAATAGCCAAATCTTAGGATGAGATACATGAGGGTCTAAATGAGCATCCATATTGATAAAAGAACAAACTTCTTGCATAGAGTCAATATATTTTTTGGGTTCCATAATAGCAGTAAAAATAATATCATTAGAAGAAATTAATTGTTTGAGTCTAGACTTAGAAGCTAAGTTACCAATCCCTCTAATATTACAAAGGAGAAAATTATTCATTAATACCAATATTAGATTCTGAACCCAATGACAAAACAGCAGATCTAGAACGAGTTATTCTATCAGAAGCTAACACACCTTTAGTATTTTTTGATTTGGTCTTAGATATTGTAAGTTGATATTTAGAAAATAACTCTGATTTAAGTAATCTTTGAGAAAAAGTTATTCCTTCTTTCTTAAAAGATTCCAAATTGTTAAATAAACACGGATCTAAGTCATCATGATATTCTAGAGTTTGAGAGTTTTCTTTCAAAATATTTCCAGTAAATAATGGATCCTTATGATTTAAAGGATTCTCTAGAGTTTTAATCAAATTCAGCCACATACGATAATGAGGAGTATGTTGGAACCTAGATCCATTTTTTGTCTTCTCATTTAGGTAGATACCTCTAAGTTCAGAATTAGTTAAAATAGCTTGGTTGTTTAGAATGGTTCCAGTTTTTGGGATTTCCACTACAGAATTTTCATATGTTATTGTGTGATCCAATAAACATTTAGAGTTTAGGTTACCTGGACTAATCCATTCCTCATCCGAATCCATACCTTTTGAAAGATTTTGGTTATCAATATCTCCAATGTTAATAGGAGAATTTAATAACCTAGAATTTTTCTCAGTTAGCTCAATAAGATTTTCCTTTCCATTAGCAGAATTCTGAATAGTAACTAAATTAGAAATTTTTGGATCAGAGTTACCTTGTGACGCTAGTATAGGTACCTTTGTATGGGAAAAATCCGCAGCTGCTCCATCCCTTGAATGTATTGTGCAATCTTTTGATTCTACCATTATTGGCGTGGAAGAGACAGCAATTTTCTGGACCAAAATCTCCGAATCCATTGCTGTTTTGGGTGTTGATCTGACCTCTCTAACATAAATATCCTCCATATTCTGTTCTATAACAGTGGGAGAAGAAATATTTTGCTGATCTGGGACGTCTTTTGAAGAAGTATCAATGGGGGCAGATTGCTTTATCACCCATCTCTTAGAGTTTTTGAATTGTTCTTCTTCTTCCCCTTTGTTGTTTTCAGCGTGTCTAATTTTTCCTTTATTCTTACCCGCTGAACAGTTATGTAACCCATGTCCAAGCTTCTTGCAATTTTTACAAAACAGAAAAGTTTTCTCATATTCTATTGCTTGCCATCTCCCTTGATCTCCAATACCCAACCAAAATCTTTCCGGGTTTTGTTTAAGGAGATCTACTTCTATGCATGCTCTAGCAACACTTGGGCGGGAAAAGGATTGGGTTGCACCATCTAATTTCAGCACCTTACCGATGATACTCCCTATAGATCTAATGGCTGAATCATTGAATAGATGAAGAGGTAGATTAGGGAAACTCACCCATATTGGAACTATAGACGGTTCTACTCCAGAGACAAAGGAAGGAGTCCACTTGAAAAATCTGAACAAGAAACCATTTATGTATATCACTTCTTTGATCCATATCATTAGATAATCTTCTTCAGAAGAAAACCTAAAAAGAAGATGGCGCGAGTCAAGTATTCCCACTGAAAAGGCAAGACGAATACCAGCAGATTTCTTCATAAAAGTCTTGATAACATCTAATGAGGGGCGTCCATAAGAACACTTAGCAACCAATGATAAACGGTGTGGTGCAGCAAGGAGCTTGGTTTCATCTTCCGAGAAGAAAAGTGCTGGTTCTCCCTTATAAGTTGCAGGTTTTTTGATCGGAATGGTAGCTTGATGATGTTCAGCATCCTGTTTTTGTCTTCCTACAACAGCAGCGAAGGAGAGAGGTGGGGGGTCAGGAGGCCGTGAGGATGATCCCCCCTCCAAGCCACCAGAAACCCTAGGGATTTCCATGGAGAATGAATGAAAACTTACCAATTTTAAGTGCTAACATGCACCTAAAAAAAACCTATGCTAAAATGCACCTCCAGAGCAACCTTCCACCGTTTTCACCTCTTGTTCTACCGAATTATTTTATAAATTACAAAGAAAATGATCTTACCTGTTATCATTTCGTATTTTGTACTGAGGGGTCACGTTTAAAGCAATGGTGGGAATTGTATGGCATTCACTTTGGTTATAACATTGAGTGCAATTTATCAACATTATCTATATCTCAAATACTTAGGATATTTTCTAAAATAAGCTCGTATTTATTACGAGATTAAAAACTATGGCTTGTAAGATGGTTGTTTCACAGATAGTGTTGTTCTTTGTTTTGATATTTTTGGTCTCTACTTCCATGGGCGGCAACTGAAATGTATCTGAGTTTTCGATTTGCATGAGAAAGTGTTGTCCAGCATGTATTCACACTTTGATAATCAATGCTCCTTCTCGCCATCTTATGATTCATTTTCCTCCACATTTGAATCTTCAACATTTCAATCATACTATGAAAGAATGTTATCACACGTGCGACAATTTCTGTAAATAAGCAAGGAGGCAATATCGATGATAGTGGTCTGAACTAGCCAAATTTTCTGGTGTGGTAGAGTTAAAATAAATTTTCTGTCGCAAATTTGAATTTCATTCAAATAAACTTTCATACATAATAAAGGCCACTCATTTTTATCAATTTTAGTTCTTCAATCTATGGCATAAAATAAACAATTCTCAGTGCTCTCTATTTCTAACATTGTTTAATATTGTTTCTTCATGTTTAAATTAAGATCAGTTGGAGAAGGTTTCTCACTGACTAAGCCAATTGTAAATACTATCAATGAAGAGATGATATGTGTCGCGACCGAAAACCCACCCTAAGAGTTAGAGTGAATCTTGGACAACTTAAAATGACCTTCACGACATGCTTGACAAACCATCCTGCAAAACACACGGAGCATATACAATAGAGGACAAAATGGCGGAAGCATACACTATCATGGCACAACGGAAGTCTAACAAAACCTCTATGTATATACATGATCTATGTTTTGTACAAAAGGAATGTCAACAAAAGAAGGTTCGGACATGCCCGCCAAAATACATGGGTATAGAATCTCTCGTGCTCACCCACACTAACTTATAATCTACCACCAATAATAGCCCTCTACATGAGGCTCCTCCGTAGGTTCCTTGACATACTCCTCTTCCACCTAAGGACTAGGAGCACATATGTCATACGGAGTCGCAGCTCCCTCAGTACCTGCCGACATGAGACGTACGTCTGAGCATGGAATAATCAGCGGGTACCAAATACTAACCAACGGTCATAGCAACATAACAATGAAAATAAAGAGGAAGTAGTTCATACATAACAGGAAAGTAAAACAGTTTATATTTCATGCTTGCATCACATCAAAACCGGAAAAAACTCTTAAAATCGTTGTGTGCTTGACTTGACTTGAAAATACTCTTTTCGTGCTTGAAAACTTGTCTTGTCATGTTCTATCTTGTCGTGTCATGCGTGTCATGTCATGAAATGCAAATGCTCATGCTTGCTTGGAATTTAAACATGCTCATGTACTTGGGATGTTAGTGGACTTGAACAACTTGAAGGGAGGGTGGTGTGAACCCCCTCTTTTGAGAAATATGGAATATAGCAACTTGAAGGGAGGGAAGTGTAAACCCCCTCTTTTACGAAATACAATAAAGTAAACATGCATGCTTGGAGGCGCACTAACATCTTGCTTGACGTGTTCTTGTTCATGTCGTGTTCTTGTTCTTGTCATTATCGTCTTCTTGTTCTTGTCATTATCGTCTTCTTGTTCTAGTTAAAAGCGAGGCAAAACATATCTTAAGATATACCCTACCTCTCATACCAACCCTTACGTTTGGCCTTGTCATGGTATTCGTGAATCAAGAATAAAACTCTTGTCTTGAAAAACTCAGTAAACCATGCTTGACTTGTATATGCATGCCGTGCTTGTGAGGTCGTGTACATGATATAGCTTGGAATTAAACATGGCATATTGGATTTCATAGCATACAATTCCTTACATAAGCTTTCACTTTACCTCATGCCGTTCTAGAAAGTAAGGTAACACACTAACATAAAACCCTGGAAATTTCCATGCCTTAAATCATGCTTTTCTTGATCAATGATTCATCCACTCCATCCATCATACATGTGTGTTCATTATTGGTGAAATACCTTTCCCATTTCATTCATCACATCACATACACATGACATCCATCGCCCATCACGTCCTCCATCCATTCATCACATCACATTCTTATGCTCATAATTTAGGGAAAACAATTAAAAAGGAAAGAAAAAGGGAAAACATGACTAGGAGGATAGCATAGGGTATCGATCTTGAAAAAGGGAAGAAAACCCTTGTAAATGCCGAGGAAGAATGCTGTCGAGCTTGGAGAAGGAAATTCACATGTGCTTGAGCTTTGGATTAAGAAATCCAAGCTTTTGGGATGATCTAGAGTTCTCAAACCCTTGATCTTTCTCTCAAATGGGAAGAACCTTTAGGAACCCTAGGTTCTCTCTTCCTTTCTCTCAAAATGCTCTAAGTATTGTGAGTGGGGACCCAAGGCTCGAGCAAGCCTTAAAAGCAAGGGTGGAAGGGCCAAAAGACCAGAAATGCCCTTAATGAAATTTTTGCAAAATACGAAAGACCGAGCAATCGGTGGTCAGGACCAAGCAATCGGTCGCCTATCAAGTGATCGGTGTTTTTTACCGAGCGATCAGTTTAAAACACTCTCTTTGAAAAAATTTCCTATACAAATTTTTGGACCAGTCGATAGATACCGATCGCTCGGTTTTGGACCGATCGACCGCTCTTGGGACCGAGCGATCGGTGCTCTGCGATTGGTGCTCGTAAAATGAACACCTATTGTCTTCTTAATACTTATATATATCTTAAGAAATAACATATAAATGATTTCAGTATTTTCTTTTATTGAATTTTGAACATTAAAAAGGCTTCATGCGATCCCGTGTTGCGACCCAAAATACCCCCTAGGAGTTGGGGATAATTTGACTCGTGACCGCTGTATCATACCTCCAATATGATACATAAGGCACGCATAGGAACCTGACAGAATACACAAACATACATAGTGGAAATGATCTACAATGCATAACTGAAGCAAAATATAACTTAACATAGCGGAAGCCAAAATACGGAACTAAATACTCCTATTACTTGGTCCAAGTTTGAACCAACAAAATACACTATATAAGTATCCAAAATGGTGGAGTGGACAAGTCCCACTCTCACTTAACAAAACACTGAATCTTTCTAAGTTGATCAACAAAAGTCAAAGTCGTGACGCCTATCTAATGAGCGATCGTCCTGGTAGTGGTCCATAGAAGGCTCCGGGTCGAAGTACTCTTCCTCTACCCAAGGCTCCGTATCACATAAGTCGAATGGAACCCGAGCACCTGCCGATGAAAAGAAATATCGACTGAGCTTGGAATACTCAGCGTATACAAACTACTAACAATAACGTAATAATTGCATAGATCATGCGAATCATGGAGAATGAAATCCTTAAAAACATGTCAAAGCGTAGAAACCGTAAAATAACACATATGATGAAATCCGAAAACAAAACCGTGTGAGTGAAGGGATAATCATAGCCTTATGAGTTCTTGGAGTTCATAGAGTTCATGAAGTTTTTTAGAGTCATTTATGATCCGTAGAGACATAGAGCAATACCATAGAGCCAATACCATAAAGATCTTGGAGCAATTCCATTTATGATCCTTAGAGCTTGTGAGCCGATCTTAGACATTATCATAGAGTTGTTGTGAGTGTGTCATGATCCTTTTGAGCTTGTGAACCGATCTTAGAGATATCATAGAGTTGCTTAGAATCATTCATTCAAAACCCTTTTCATACCTTGAGAAATCCATGGAAAAACCTCGGTTCATGCGAGACATGTGAACGTATGAGCATATGAGAATGATAACATGTTTTAACACCCAAAAACCCATAGAGGCATTTACATAAACACATAGAGTGCATAATAGTGATAGCTTATATCCAAGTATAAAAACAACCTTTCACACCATATAAATCAAGATATATATATAGTATAGAATGAGAAGAACAACATATGGTAACTAGTAGTATCACTAGATTGGTAGTAGAGTGTATCTACCTTGGTGAAATCAATGATTTTGATTCCAAAAGCTTGGAACACTTGAAAACCTCGAGTTCTTTGTTGAGAAACACCAAAACCAGGAAGGATCTTGATCTCCCTTCAAGCTTGAGCAACAACCTAGCTTCTCCCTCTCAAAATCTCTCAAAATAGTGCACAAAGGGTTTCTGAAACCGTAAGGCATGAACAAGCCCTTATATAGGCCAAGGGGTAGTGACTAAAGTCTTAAACACCCTTAATGAAGAAAATCTGCGTATGACCGATCGATCGGTGGTACAGACCGACCGATCGGTGACTGACCGAGCGATCAGTTGAAAACACCCTCTCTGAAATTTTTTCCCATACAAATTAGTTAACCAGTCAATAGCTACCAAGCGATCAGTATAAGACCAGTCGATCGGAGGTTATCATCAAGCGATCGGTATAAGACCGGTCGATCAGAGGTGATCACCGAGCGATCGGTGATCCCCTATTTTTCTGTAAAACCTTATTTTCACTACTTTAGACATTTCCAATCCCATTTCCAACACCTTTAGTGCTTAAAACACACTCCTTAAGGATATGTAGACTTATTAGAACATGCACGCCATAAATCTAAACACGTATATTAACATAAGGCCCATTAGTGTACAAGACCATACTTGAGCACTATTCACACACTATTCACCACTTAGTGAAATGTGGATTCAGAGTTCTACATCCTGAGACACATACGAAAGTTCTGGGGTTCTACAATATGTATGTTATATGCAATTCTCGCCAGTCAGATGTCATTTAATTTGTTCTCATAATTAAAAAGAAGTACGGCCTCTTCTCCTCTATGGGAATTTAGTTTTTATTCATTTAATTTTTAAATAATTTTTTGCACAGATAGTGGCTCATAAAATTTTCTGTAAAAAAAATCAATTCTACATAGTCCTAAGGGGTTCTGCTATCTCCGAGTAGGATCCATATTTATTTTGAAGTGATAGAATTTTAATAAAGTTAAACTCGGTGTATTCAAGTACTTTAAAATACAAATCCCAAAACCATATTCATGTACAATTGTAATGAGTACAAACCATTAATTTCTTTTCTTAAGAAATATGTAAATAGAATTTGAGAAAAATGCATAATATAAAGGAACATCGGGTTATGCAAGAAAAGACAAAAAATGAAAGAAATAAATTTACATATTTATTTTTAACAGTCTTTGCTTAATATAATAAATGTGCTAACTAAACTCACTTAAATTTTTAGACTCCTAGTTCTAACCTCGAATTGTAAACATATAATGTATGACCCAGACACAAATCTTTAAGGTCTGGTATCTAAACCTTATTCTACATATTGGTGTTCTAGATAAATGGAATTTGGCTCGTAATACAAAGATTGATTAAAGTACAAAAATATAGGTGACTAAATTAATCTCATCGTCAATAAAACTACAAAATAATTTCACTAATTCTACTATCCAAGTGAGCCCTTTAAATCAAACTAACATAAGTTAATCAACAATAATTTAAGAAATTTCTAATCCAACCACTAAAACACATGTCATTTTCCTTTTACTATGCAATTTTTTGATCATTGTCTTTGCTTAGTTAAGTTTTCCAAACTACCTCAAATATTGCTTGATTCTAAAGCCTGGAGTTATGACACAAAATTTATTTATTAATATCTATAATAAATATCAACTAAAGATTTAAAGTTTGCATAATGTGATAACGTAAAATATAATAATAGTTTACGTATTTAAATTTTTATATTAAATTTAAAATTTTAAATTGCGGGGTTAGAGTTCAAAAGATTTTAATTGGGTTTCATTTTGGTAGCTTTTTCTAAAACTATTATTAGAGGCAGGATACCAACATTTGATATAATTTGCAGTATTTCAAATGCTGTTTTAATAAAGTAAGATCTGGAGAAGAAAAACATGCTAGTCATGTTATGCTAGCACTTCTTTATTCATACAGATGTAGAAAATTTTCCCATTCAATTAACCTTTCTCGAATATGCAAATTAAAGGTATTCATGGGACTAAAAAAATCATTCAAGTGATCAATTTAATTTTAAAATATGTTATTCATGTAAAAAAAAAAAATTGCATTAAAAATATGCATTCTTATACTATAAAAATTACAATCTACGAATTATTTTATAAGTTACAAGGAAAACAATCCTAACTTATTGTTTCGTATTTTGTACTGAGGTGTCACATTTGTTGCAATGGTGAGCAATGTGTGACATTCATTTTGGTTATAACATTGTCGCAACCCAAAATACCCCCTAGGAGTTAGGGATACTTTAACTTGAGACCGTCGTGTCATACCATCCTGTATAACACATAAGGCTTACTTACCATCTTGTCAGAGCATACAAGTTATAACATATAGCAAAAACAAAGCGGAAGCAATTTATCATAAAAACACTCCTATCATTAGGTTCACGTCGGAACCAATAGAACATATCCAAAAAGATGGAGTGGACAAGTTCCACTCTCAACATACACATACACAAAATCTGTCTTCCTTGCTCGCTCAGCAAAAGTCTAGATTGGACCCCCTATCTAGAGTTCCATCCTCCTGATGATGATCCATGGTAGGCTCCGGCTCGCAGTACTCTTCCTCTATCCAAGGCTCCGAACCACAGATGTCGAAAGGAACACATGCACTTGCCGACATCAAAATGTACGACTGAGTATTGAAACACTTAGCGGGTACCAACCACTAGCCAACAATGTGATAACAAGATCATGCATACAGTTATAGAAATCGTAGAGCTTAGAGTATAAATCAAATGTGCATATTTTCCAAAACCATTGCCTTGTGAGCTTTTGTGTAAAACATGTATCTTATGAGTTCTTGCAAGAATCAATAGTTTATGAGTTTTTCATATGAGTTCTTATGAGTCGTATAAGCATATGAGATCCTTAGGAGCATAGAGAACATATGAAACTTATGAGCTTTGAGATCCTTAAGAGCTTGTGAAAGGATCTTAGACTTATGAGATCCTTATGAGTATCGATCCTTATGAGCATGAGTAACCGATCTTAGAAACCAACCTAAAGTTTGGCATAATCACTTATGAGTTTTTGTGAGGTTTCCTTAAAATATTTCTTATGAAATTTTAAACATCCAACTTATGAGAAATCCAATTCATGCAAGCTTTGTGTACATGTGAGACTTGTGAGCATCATCATATATATAATTATAAGGCTGTAAATCATAGAGGCATCATCATGGAATTTCATTTATAATAGTAGCTTATAAACTCATAACTTCATTCATAGAATTCATAAAAACATACTTTGAAATCATGTTGTTCATTTAGGAAATTCAATAAAATAAACTAGTAGAGGGTATCTACCTTTTGAAGGATTGATTTCCTTCAATCAAGAGCCTTTAGAAAGCTTGAGGGATCAATATCCAAGCTTTGAGAATCTTATCGAAATCTGGAAACAAGAACAGAGCTTCACTTTTGCTCTTAGACCACAACCAATAACTAACTTCTGAGAAATCTCAACTTGATGAATCACTTTGGGATCAAAATCCAGGTGTTAGAACACCAAGAAAGCAAGAAGAATTCTTCATTTGATGGAAAAACATGAAATCAAATCATCCAAACAATTCTCAGCTTTGTTCTTCTTCAATCTCCAACAAATCCAAGCTTAGGGTTTGAGTAGCTCAAACCCACAAAATCTCCTTCTATTTACAGTCTAAAGGTTGCCAAAAATCCAAAAACCCCTTAGAAAAATATCCCCCAAGGTCAGTGGCGAGTTATACCTCATTACTAGGCCTTTTTACCCATTTTTGGGTTGAATTCGTCACCGAAATTTGACCCCCAGCACAATTCGTAGCCGAATTTGCACTCTACCTGGGCAGGTTTTTCCTGCTTTGGTATTTTGATCATAAATTTTAACTCGCTTATCGGATTTTGACAATTCAACTTGCGTTGGACTCATTATTCAATAGGGAACAATTTTGTGTCGAATGGATCAATCCCAGTTTTGAGTTCTTAATCATCTAAATTGGATCTAAAGCTGACTGGTCTAAAATGGATTTCAGCAGCCCAGATTTTCAGCAGCCTAGTTTCTGGAAATCTGACGTTTGACCAAATTTTGACTCAAAATCTGAAAATGTGATAAACATGAACCTTGAAGAGGATTTCAATATCTTTCTAAAAATTCAATAATCACTCAATTCCGATTAGCAATGAGAAATCTAGAGCTCCTTAAAGTTGAGGGCATGTTTGAAACATCCCCCTTCTTTTTACACTTAAAACTTTTTACAACTTATGTTTAACTCTCACAACACTAAATTGAAACTCCCTTAGTACTTTAAAACATTCATAATACCATGAACAAAATTTAGAATCAAAAATCCTCTTTCACACATAACAACACAACCATTACCAAACTCAAGGCTTTAAGCCTTAACACACTATTCATTGACACTATTCACAGCATTCTTCATAGGCTATGCAAGCGAGATCCAGGGTTCTACAAAGAGGGTGTTTTATGACCTTAAACAAACACCCTTACAGCATTTTCATGCTCTTACCAGTGACCCTATTAGATCAGACTAACATAAGTTAATCAACAATAATTTAAGAAATTTCTAATCCAACCACTAAAACAAATATCATTTTCCTTTTACTATTCAATGTTATGATCATTGTCTTTGCTTACTTAAGTTGTTCAAGTTACCTCAAATTGTGCTTGATTATAAAGACCTGACTTATGATACAAAACTTATTTATTAATATCTATAATAAATATCAACTAAAGATTTCAAGTTTGTCGAATGTGATAATGTAAAATATAATAATAGTTTATGTATTTAAATTGTTTATTAAATTTTAAATTTTGGGATTTGATTTGAAAAGATTTAAATTGGGTTTCTTTTGGGTGACTTTTTCTGAAACAATTATTAGAGGCGCGACACCATCTTTTGAGAAAATTTGCAACATTTCAAATGTTGTTTTAATAAAGTAAGATCTGGAGAAGAAAAACATGCAAGTCATGTTACGTCGGTAATTCTATATCCATGCAGATAAAGAAAATCGGCATGTTCAATTAACCATTATTGACTAGGAAAATTAAAGGTATTCATGGGACCAAAAAAATCATTCAAGTGATCAATTTCATTTTAAAATACGTTATTCATGTAAAAAGAACTGCATTAAATATATGCATTGTTATACTATTCTGTTATAATAATTGCAATCTCCGAATTATTTTATAAATTATAGAGTAAACGATCTTACCTATTATCATTTCGTATTTTGTACTGAAGGGTCACGTTTCAAGCAATGGTGGGCATTGTATGGCATTCATTTTGTTTACAACATTGAGTGCAAGTTATCAATTTTATTTCTCCTTCGTATCGTAGTAACTGAAAAAGATTTTCATCTATTACATAGAAATTTTTTTTATATATTACAGAACGGGTTTAATTATTGCTATTCTAGAATTGAATAAAGTTTAGATAAACATACCTCTAAAATAGCTCTATTAAATGGATCGTTTCAATTAATAAACCGAGATCTACATATGTATAGTGAGATAGATATTATTATCATTATTATGTAAAAAAAAAAAATTAATTACTAAATTCCATGGAACGTTTCTATTTAATACACATAGAAGAAGTATATTATTTCTGAAACGTATATGCATTGCCAATGTAGAGTTTAAATCATTTATAAAGACATCACTTTCTATTCCTCTATCTGTATCTCAAATACTTAGGATATTTTCTGACATAAGCTCGTATTTATTACGAGATTAAAAACTATGGCTTATAAGATGGTTGTTTCATAGATAGTGTTCTTTGTTTTACTATTTTTAGTCTCTACTTCCATGGGCGGCAACAATAATGAATCTGCGTACACGATTTGCATGAAAAAGTGTTGTCCAGCATGTATTCACACTTTGATAATCAATGCTCCTTCTCGCCATCTTACAATTCGTTTTCACGCACATTTGAATCACCAACATTTCGCTCATACTATGAAAGAATGTTATCACACGTGCGGCAATTTCTGTAAATAAGCAAGGAGGCAATATCCATTATAGTGGTCTGAAGTGTCCAAATTTTCTGGTGCTGTACAGTTAAAATAAATTTTCATTCGTAAATTTGAATTTCATTCAAATAAATTTTCATACATAATAAAGGTCACTCATTTTTATATATTTTAGTTCTTCAGTCTTTGGCATAAGATAAATAATTCTCAGTGCTCCCTCTTTCTAACATTGTTTCAAATTATTTCTTCGTGTTTCAATTAAGATCAGTTGGAGAAGGTTTCTCACTAATTAAGCCAATTGTAAATACTATCAATGAAGAGATGATATGTGTGTTATATGCAACTCTCGCCTAGTCAGATGTTATTTAATTTTTTCTCGTAAATGAAAAGATGTAAGGCCTCTTCTCCTCTATGGGCATTTAGTTTTTATTCTTTTAATTTGTAAATAATTTTTCGCACAGAAAGTGGCTCATAAAATTTTCTTTAAAAAAAATCAATTCTACAAAGTCCTAAGGGGTTCTGCTATCTCCGAGTAGGATCCATAGTTATTCTGAAGTGTTAGAATTTTAATAAAGTTAAACTCGGTGTATTCAAGTACTTTAAAATACAGATCCCAAAACCACCATATTCATGTACAATTGTAATGAGTACAAACCATTAATTTCTTTTCTTAAGAAATATGTAAATAGAAGTTGGGAAAAATGCATAATATAAAAGAACATTGGGTTCTGCAAGAAAATATAAAAAATGAAAGAAATAAGTTTACATCTTCATTTTCAAAAGTCTCTACTTAATATAATAAATGTGCTAACTAAACTCACTTACATTTTTATACCACTAGTTCTAACCTCGAATTGTAAATATATAATGTATAACCCAGACAAAAACCTCTAAGGTTTAGCATCTAAAACTTTATTTACATATTGTTGTTCTAGATAAATGGAATTTGGCTCGTAACATAAAGATAGATTAAAGTACATAAATATAGGTGACTAAATTCATCTCAATGTCAATAATAGTACAAAATAATTTCACTAATTCTACTATCCCAGTGAACCCTTTAGATCAGACTAACATAAGTTAATCAACAATAATTTAAGAAATTTCTAATCGAACCACTAAAACACATATCATTTTCCTTTTACTATGCAAGGTTTCGATCATTGTCTTTGCTTACTTAAGTTTTTCAAGTCACCTCAAATTGTGCTTGATTATAAAGACCTGTCTTATGATACAAAACTTATTTATTAATATAATAAATATCACTAAAGATTTCAAGTTTGTAGAATGTGATAATGTAAAATATAATAATAGTTTATGTATTTAAGTTGTTTATTAAATTTTAAATTTTGGGATTTGAGTTGAAAAGATTTTAGTTGGGTTTCATTTCGGTAACTTTTTCTACAACTATTATTAGAAGCGCGATACCATTGTCGCGACCCAAGACCCACCCTAGGAGTTAGAGTGAACTTTGGACGACTAATCATGGCTTACATGACTTGCTTGACAAACCAACCTGCAAAAACCCACAGAGCATATACAATAGAGGATATAAACAGCGGAAACATACTCTAACATAGCACAGCGGAAGTCTAAACAAACCTCTATGTATATACGAATCCAAGTTTACACACAAGGAATCCAAAAAAATGTGCGGATAGACCCGCCAAAATACATGGATATAATCACTCATGCTCACCCACAGCTAATCCACTCAGAATCTAACACCACCTACTGATAACCCTCTACGGGAGGTTCCTCCAAAGGGTCCTTGACGTACTCCTCTTCCACCCATGGACCAGGAGCACAAACATCAAATGGAGCAGCAGCTCCCTCAGAACCTGCCGACATAAGAAGTACGGCTGAGCATGGAATACTCAGTGGGTACCAAATACTAACCAATAGTCATAGCATAAAAATGGCAATACATAAATCAGGAGCAATTCATATATGTTAGACGGAAACAATTCATATCATACAAGGAAGTAAAGCAATTTATAATCATGCTTGTATTTCGTAGAAAGCCGATAAAACCACTTGAAAACATCGTGCACTTGACTTGGCTTGAAATATCTTTTCGTACTTGAAAGCTTGTCGTGTTTGTCTTACTTGATCTTGTCGAGCGTGTCGTACGTGTCATGTCATGCATGTCATGCGTGCTTGCTTGTGATCATGTAACTTGTGAGATACACTTGTGAGATATCCTTGTGAGATGCGCTTGAGAGATGCCTTGAGAGGGAAGGGAGACCCTTCTTTATGCAATGCACTTGCGAGGGAAGGGAGACCCTTCTTCATGATATGTATGTACTTGCGAGGGAAGGGAGGCCCTTCTTCATGATATGCACTTGTGAGTGAGGGGAGACCCCTCGTGGA
Organism: Tetracentron sinense; assembly: GCA_015143295.1. Lineage (NCBI taxonomy): Eukaryota > Viridiplantae > Streptophyta > Magnoliopsida > Trochodendrales > Trochodendraceae > Tetracentron > Tetracentron sinense. Next base: position 2,551,186 of record CM026567.1, on the reverse strand, counting down.
ATGTTGGTTCTTGTTTTCTTGTGAAAAGCGAGGTAAAACATATCATAGGATATGTCCCACCTCTAACCATGTTCTTGAAAACCTCGATAAATCATGTCATGCATGTCGTGCTCGTGGGAACCGTGTACATACTTGCATTTAAATTTAAATATGACATTTGGGTAATTTCACAACACATATAACATCAATGATTGAGCAATGTAATATTCATATCATTTAGGGAAAGCAAGAAAAACACACTATCATAGGCCCTAGCAATATCCATAATTTATTAGGCATGCATTTCCCAATTTACAACTCACTTTTATTCACCTTGGCATTTCATCAAACATGGTGTGTTCATTATTCATCATTCTTTTAAACCTAAATCATGCTTTTCTAGGTGGGTTATGCTCACATCACACTTGTATGTTAATTATTAGTACAATGCCCTTTCCCATTCATTCATCACATCATCCACACGGCATCCATTCGCCAACATCCACCTCAATTCACCATTCATACCACCAATCTCATAACACACATATAAGTGAAGGAAAACGAGAAGAAACAAAGGAAAAGAGAAGCTATAACTAGGAGGGTAGCAAGAAGTACCGACCTTGATCAAGTGAGGAAGAAATCCCCTTCCAAAAACAACCGTGAGTTGCTGCCCTAGCTTGAGGAGATGCTCCTCACGAGTTTGTGCCTTGATCTTGAAGAAAATGGGCTTGAGTGGAGTGTGGGTTCACAAACCCCTTGATTTCTCTCCAAAATGGAAACCCTAGGTTGGAATCGCCTTCTCCCCTTTCTCCTATTCTCTCAAACTCTCTAAGTGTTGAATGATGCCCTAAAGGCTCGGGTTAAACTCTTAAGGTAAGAGTAAACCGACCAAAAGACCATAATACCCTTACTGAAGTTTCTGCAAAAACGCGAGTACTGAACACGTTGAGCTGTGAATAGTGCCAAACACGTTGTGCTGTGAACAGTGCTGAACACGTTGTGCTGTGAACAGTGCCAAACACGTTGTGCTGTGAACAGTGCTGAACACGTTGTGCTGTGAACAGTGCTGAACACGTTGTCCTGTGAACAGTGCCAAACACGTTGTGCTATGAACAGTGCTGAACACGTTGTGCTGTGAACAGTGCTGAACACATTGTGCTGTGAACAGTGCCAAACACGTTGTGCTATGAACAGTGCTGAACACGTTGTGCTGTGAACAGTGCCAAACACGTTGTGCTGTGAACAGTGCTGAACACGTTGTCCATTGTCTTATGTACAACGTACCCGTTGTTTGCTGAACAATGTACACGTTGTCTGCTGCACGACGTACCCGTTGTCTGTTGCACGACGTACCCGTTGTCTGTTGCACAACGGATGCACAACGTACACGTTGTGAGCTGTACAACGTACTCATTGTTTGCTGTACAACGTACACGTTGTCTGCTGCACGACGTACCCGTTGTCTGTTGCACGACGTACCCGTTGTCTGTTGCACAACGGATGCACAACGTACACATTGTGAGCTGTACAACGCACTCGTTGTTTGCTGTACAACGTACACGTTGTCTGCTGCACGACGTACCCATTGTCTGTTGCACAACGGATGCACAACGTACACGTTGTCAGAGCTAGGGCTACGTTATCAGAGCCACGTCCTTAGCGCCTTCCGAGCTACGTCCTTAGTGCCTTCCGAGCTACGATTGCCTGCATGTCCAGACTGTTTTGGCCATATCTTTTGACTCGTTCGTCCGATTTTGACAATTCAACTTGCGTTGAGTTCGTACTTCGAAAAGGAACATTTCTGACGTTTCGGAATTTCCAATTTCTTCCTTATTTATTAATTATACCTCTTTAAAGGCAAAATGGCAACGAAAGTGTCATGCATTAAATGTGAAAAGCTTCGGGGCTCTACAACCATCCTTTGAGATTGTTTGCAATATTTCAAATGTTGTTTTAATAAAGTAAGATCTGGAGAAGAAAAACATGCTAGTCATGTTATGTCGGCAATTCTTTATCCATGCAGATAAAGAAAATCGGCATGTTCAATTAACCATTATTGACAATGCAAATTAAAGGTATTCATGGGAGCAAAAAAATCATTCAAGTGATCAATGTCATTTTAAAATACGTTATTCTTGTAAAAAGAATTGCATTAAATATATGCATTGTTATGCTATTCTATTATAAGAATTGCAATCTCCGAATTATTTTATAAATTACAAAGAAAACAATCTTATCTATTATAATTTCGTATTTTGTACTGTGGGGTCACGTTTAAAGCAATGGTGGGCATTGTATGACATTCATTTTGGTTATAATATTGAGTGCAAGTAATCAATTTTATTTATCTTTCGTATCCTAATAATTGAAAAAGATTTTCATCTATTACATAGAAATTTTTTTTATATATTACAGAACGGGTTTAATTATTGCTATTCTAGAATTGAATAAAGTTTAGATAAACATACCTCTAAAATAGGTCTATTAAATGGGTCATTTCAATTAATAAACTGAGATCTACATATTTCAACTGAGATAGATATTATTATAATTATTATGTAAAAACAAAAAATTAATTGCTACATTGAATGTAACGTTTCTATTTAATATACATAGAAGAAGTATATTATTTCTGAAGCGTATATGCATTGCCAATGTAGACTTTAAATCCTTTATAAAGACGTCACTTTCTCTTCCTCTGTCTATATCTCAAATACTTAGGATATTTTATGAAATAAGCTCGTATTTACTACGAGATTAAAAACGATGGCTCGTAAGATGGTTGTTTCACCGATAGTGTTCTTTGTTTTAATATTTTTGGTCTCTACTTCCATGGGCAGCAACACTAATGAATCTGCGTTTACGATTTGCATGAAAAAGTGTTGTCCAGCATGTATTAACACTTCGATAATCAATGCTCCTTCTCGCCATCTTACAATTCGTTTTCCTTCACATTTGAATCATCAACACTTCGATCATACTATGAAAGAATGTTATCATACGTGCGACAATTTCTGTAAATAAGCAAGGAGGCAATATCGATTATAGTGGTCTGAAGTGGAAAAATTTCGTGGTGCTGTACAGTTAAAATAAATTTTATTTCACAAATTTGAATTTTATTCAAATAAATTTTCATACATAATAAAGGTCACTCATTTTTATCAATTTTAGTTCTTCAATCTATGGCATAAGATAAACAATTCTTAGTTCTCCCTATTTCTAACATTGTTTAATATTATTTCTTCGTGTTTAAATTAAGATCAGTTGAAGAAGGTTTTCTCACATATTAAGCCAATGGTAAATACTATCAATGAAGAGATGATATGTGTGTTATATGCAACTCTCACTCAGTCAGATGTCATTGAATTTGTACTCGTAATTAAAAAGATGTAGGGCCTCTTCTTGTCAATGGGCATTTAGTTTTTATTTTTTTAATTTTTAAATAATTTTTGGCACAGATAGTGGCTCATAAAATTTTTTTTTAAAAAAATCAGTTCTAAATAGTCTTAAGGGGTTCTACTATCTCCGAGTAGGATCCATATTTATTCTGAAGTGATAGAATTTTAGTAAAGTTAAACTCGGTGTATACAAGTAATTTAAAATACAAATCCCAAAACCACCATATTCATTTACATTTGTAATGAGTACAAATCATTAATTTATTTTCTTAAGAAATATGTAAATAGAAGTTGGGAGAAATGCATAATATGAAGGAACATTGTGTTAGGCAAGAAAATATAAAAAATGAAAGAAATAAGTTTATATCTTTATTTTAAAAAGTCTTTACTTAATATAATAAATGTGTTAACTAACTCACTTAAATTTTTAGACCTCTAATTCTAACCTCGAATTGTAAACATATAATGTATAACGATACCAATCTTTAAGGTTTAGCATCTATACCTTAATCTACTTATTGTTCTTCTAGATAAATTGAATTTAGCTCGTAACAAAAGATAGATTAAAGTACATAAATATAGGTGGATAAATTAATCTCAACGTCAATAATAGTACAAAATAATTTCACTACTTTTACTATCCTGGTGAACCTTTTAGATCAGACTAACATAAGTTAATCAACAATAATTTAAGAAATTTCTAATCCAACCACTAAAACACATATCGTTTTCCTTTTACTATTCAATGTTTTGATCATTGTCTTTGCTTACTTAAGTTTTTCAAGTTACCTCAAATTGTGCTTGATTATACAGACCTGACTTATGACACAAAACTTATTTATTAATATCTATAATAAATATCAACTAAAGATTTCAAGTTTGTAGAATGGGATAATGTAAAATATAACAATAGTTTATGTATTTAAATTTTTTATTAAATTTTAAATTTTGGGATTTGAATTGAAAAGATTTTAATTGGGTTTCCTTTTGGTAACTTTTTCTAAAACTATTATTAGAGGCGCAATACCATCCTTTGAGATAATTTGCAACATTTCCAATGTTCTTTTAATAAAGTAAGATCTGGAGATGAAAAACATGCTAGTCATGTTATGTCAGCTGTTCTTTATCCATGTAGATAAAGAAAATCGGCACGTTCAATTAATCATTATTGGCTATGCAAATTAAAGGTATTCATGGGACCAAAAAAATCATTCAAGTGATCAATTTAATTTTAAAATACATTATTCATGTAAAAAAAACTGCATTAAAAATATGCATTGTTATACTATTCTGTTATAAGAATTGCGATCTCTGAATTATTTTATAAATTACAAAGAAAACGATCTTACCTATTATCGTTTCGAATTTTGTACTGAGGGGTCACGTTTAAAGCAATGGTGGGCATTGTATGACATTCATTTTGGTTATAATATTGAGTGTAAGTTATCAATTTTATTTATCTTTCGTATCGTAATAACTGAAAAAGATTTTAATCTATTACATAGAAATATTTTTTATATATTACAGAACGGGTTTAATTATTGCTATTCTGGAATTAAATAAAGTTTAGAAAAACATACCACTAAAATAGGTCTATTAAATGGGTCATTTCAATTAATAAACCGAGATCTACGTATTTCTAGTGAGATAGATATTATTATCATTATTATGTAAAAACAAAAAATTAATTGCTACATTGAATGGAACGTTTCTATTTAATACACATAGAAGAAGTATATTATTTCCGAAACGTATATGCATTGCCAATGTAGAGTTTAAATCCTTTATAAAGACGTCACTTTCTCTTCTTCTGTCTATGTCTCAAATACTTAGGATATTTTATGAAATAAGCTCGTATTTACTACGAGATTAAAAACTATGGCTCGTAAGATGGTTGTTTCACCGATAGTGTTCTTTGTTTTAATATTTTTGGTCTCTACTTCCATGGGCAGCAACACTAATGAATCTGCGTATACGATTTGCATGAAAAAGTGTTGTCCAGCATGTATTAACACTTCGATAATCAATGCTCCTTCTCGCCATCTTACGACTCGTTTTGATTCACATTTGAATCATCAACACTTTGATCATACTATGAAAGAATGTTATCATACGTGCGACAATTTCTGTAAATAAGCAAGGAGGCAATATCGATTATAGTGGTCTGAAGTGGCAAAATTTCGTAGTACTGTACACCTAAAATAAATTTTATATTGCAAATTTGAATTTCATTCAAATAAATTTTCATACGTAATAAAGGTCACTCATTTTTATCAATTTTAGTTCTTCAATCTGTGGCATAAGATAAACAATTCTCAGTGCTCCCTATTTCTAACATTGTTTAATATTATTTCTTCGTGTTTAAATTCAGATCAGTTGAAGAAGGTTTTCTCACATATTAAGCCAATTGTAAATACTATCAATAAAGAGATGATATGTGTGTTATATACAACTCTCGCCCAGTCAGATGTCATTTAATTTGTTCTCGTAATTAAAAAGAAGTTGGGCCTCTTCTTGTCTTTGGGCATTTAGTTTTTATTTTTTTAATTTTTGAATAATTTTTCTTACAGAGAGTGGCTCATAAAATTTTCTTTAAAAAAAATCAATTCCACGTAGTCCTAAGGGGTTCTGCTATCTCCGAGTAGGATCCATATTTATTCTGAAGTGATAGAATTTTAATAAAGTTAAACTCGGTGTACACAAGTAATTTAAAATACAAATCCCAAAACCACCATATTCATTTACATTTGTAATGAGTACAAACCATTAATTTATTTTCTTAAGAAATATATAAATAGAAGTTGGGAAAATGCATAATAGAAAGGAACATTGGGTTGTGCAAGAAAATATAAAAAATGGAAGAAACAAGTTTACATCTTTATTTTTAAAAGTATTTACTTAATATAATAAATGTGTTAACGAAACGCACCTAAATTTTTAGACTTCTAGTTCTAACCTCGAATTGTAAACATATAATGTATAACTCAGACATGAATCTTTAAGGTGTAGCATCTAAACCTTAATCTACATATTGTTCTTCTAGATAAATGGAATTTGGCTGGTAACAAAAGATAGATTAAAGTACATAAATATGAGTGACTAAATTAATCTCAACGTCAATAATAGTACAAAATAATTTCACTAATTTTACTATCCATGTGAACCCTTTAGATCAAACCAACATAAGTTAATCAACAATAATTTAAGAAATTTCTAATCCAACCACTAAAACACATATCATTTTCCTTTTACTATGCAAGGTTTTGATCATTGTCTTTGCTTACCCATGTTTTTCAAGTCACCTCAAATTGTGGTTGATTATAAAGACCTGTCTTATGACACAAAACTTATTTATTAATATCTATAATAAATATCACTAAAGATTTTAAGTTTGTAGAATGTGATAATGTAAAATATAATCATAGTTTATGTATTTAAATTGTTTATTAAATTTTAAATTTTGGGATTTGAGTTGAAAAGATTTTAGTTGGGTTTCTTTTTGGTAACTTTTTCTACAACTATTATTAGAGGCGCGATACCATCCTTTGAGATAGTTTGCAATATTTCAAATGTTGTTTTAACAAAGTAAGATCTGGAAAAGAAAAACATGCTAGTCATGTTATGTCGGCAATTCTTTATCCATGTAGATAAAGAAAATCGGCATGTTCAATTAACCATTATTGACTATGCAAATTAAAGGTATTCATGGGACCAAAAAATCATTCAAATGATCAATTTCATTTTAAAATATGTTATTCATGTAAAAACAACTGCATTAAATACATGCATTGTTATACTATTCTATTATAAGAATTGCAATCTCCGAATTATTTTATAAATTACAAAGAAAACGATCTTACCTATGATAATTTCGTATTTTGTACTGTGAGGTCACGTTTAAATCAATGGTGGGCATTATATGGCATTCATTTTGGTTATAAAATTGAGTGCAAGTTATCAATTTTATTTATCCTTCGTATCGTAATAATTGAAAAAGATTTTCATCTATTACATACAAATTTTTTTTATATATTACAGAACGGGTTTAATTATTGCTATTCTAGAATTGAATAAAGTTTAGATAAACATACCTCTAAAATAGGTCTATTAAATGGGTCGTATCAATTAGTAAATCGAGATCTACGTATTTCTAGTGAGATAGATATTATTATCATTATTATGTAAAAAGAAAAACTTAATTGCTAGATTGAATGAAACATTTCTATTTAATACACATAGAAGAAGTATATTATTTCCGAAACGTATATTCATTGCCAATGTAGAGTTTAAATCCTTTATAAAGACGTCACTTTCTCTTCCTCTGTCTATATCTCAAATAATTAGGATATTTTATGAAATAAGCTCGTATTTACTACGAGATTAAAAACTATGGCTCGTAAGATGGTTGTTTCACCGACAGTGTTCTTTGTTTTAATATTTTTGGTCTCTACTTCCATGGGCAGCAACACTAATGAATCTGCGTATACGATTTGCATGAAAAAGTGTGGTACAGCATGAATTAACACTTCGGTAATCAATACTCCTTCTCGCCATCTTACAATTCGTTTTCCTTTACATTTGAATCATCAACACTTCGATCATACTATGAAAGAATGTTATCATACGTGCGACAATTTCTGTAAATAAGCAAGGAGGCAATATCGATTATAGCGGTCTGAAGTGGCAAAATTTCTTGGTGCGGTACAGTTAATAAATTTTATTTCGCAAATTTGAATTTCATTCAAATAAATTTTCATACATAATTAAGGTCACTCATTTTTATCAATTTTAGTTCTTCAATCTATGGCATAAGATAAACAATTCTCAATGCTCCCTATTTCTAAAATTGTTTAATATTACTTCTTCGTGTTTAAATTAAGATCAGTTGAAGAAGGTTTTCTCACATATTAAGCCAATTGTAAATACTATCAATGAAGAGATGATATGTGTGTTATATGCAACTCTCGCCTAGTCTGTTGTCATTTAATTTGTTTTCGTAATTAAAAAGATGTAGGGCCACTTTTTGTCAATGGGCATTTAGTTTTTATTTTTTTAATTTTTAAATAATTTTTCGCATAGATAGTGGCTCATAAAATTTTCTTTAAAAAAAAATCAATTCTACATAATCTTAAGGGGTTCTGCTATCTCCGAGTAGGATCCATATTTATTCTGAAGTGATAGAATTTTAATGAAGTTAAACTTGGTGTATACAAGTAATTGAAAATACAAATCCCAAAACCACCATATTCATTTACATTTGTAATGAGTACAAATCAATAATTTATTTTCTTAAGAAATATGTAAATAGAAGTTGGGAGAAATGCTTAATATAATGGAAACATTGGGTCATGCAAGAAAATATAAAAAAATGAAAGAAATAAGTTAAATTTTTATTTTAAAAAGTCCTTACTTAATATAATAAATGTGTTAACTAACTCACTTAAATTTTTAGACCTCTAATTCTAACCTCGAATTGTAAACATATAATGTATAACTCAGACACGAATCTTTAAGGTCTAGCATCTAAACCTTAATCTACAAATTGTTCTTCTAGATAAAAGGAATTTGGCTCGTAACAAAAAATGGATTAAAGTACATAAATATAGGTGGATAAATTAATCTCAACGTCAGTAATAGTACAAAATAATTTCACTACTTTTACTATCCAAGTGAACCATTTAGATCAGACTAACATAAGTTAATCAACAATAATTTTAGAAATTTCTAATCCAACCACTAAAACACATATCATTTTGCTTTTACTATGCAAGGTTTTGATCATTGTCTTTGCTTACTTAAGTTGTTCAAGTTACCTCAACTTGTGCTTGATTATAAAGACCTGACTTCGGACACAAAACTTATTTATTAATATCTATAATAAATATCAACTAAATATTTCAAGTTTGTAGAATGGGATAATGTAAAATATAATAATAGTTTATGCATTTAAATTGTTTATTGAATTTTAAATTTTGGGATTTGAGTTTAAAAGATTTTAATTGGGTTTCTTTTTGGTAACTTTTTCTTAAACTATTATTAGAGGCGCGATACCATCCTTTGATATAATTTGCAACATTTCAAATGTTCTTTTAATAAAGTAAAATCTGGAGATGAAAAACATGCTAGTCATGTTATGTCGACAATTCTTTATCCTTGCAGATAAAGAAAATCAGCACGTTCAATTAACCGTTATTGACTATGCAAATTAAAGATTTTCATTGGACCAAAAAAATCATTCAAGTGATCAATTTCATTTTAAAATACATTATTCATGTAAAAAAAACTGCATTCAAAATATGCATTGTTATACTATTCTATTTTGAGAATAGCAATCTCTGAATTATTTTATAAATTACAAAGAAAACGATCTTACCTATTATCGTTTCGTATTTTGTACTGAGGGGTCACATTTAAGGCAATGGTGGGGGGTCTGGCATTCATTTTGGTTATAATATTGAGTGTAAGTTATCAATTTTATTTATCATTCGTATCGTAATAATTGAAAAAGATTTTCATCTATTACATAGAAAATTTTGTTTATATATTACACAACGGGTTTAATTATTGCTATTCTATAAATGGATAAAGTTTAGATAAACATACCTCTAAAATAGGTCTATTAAAAGGGTCGTATCCATTAATAAACCGAGATCTACGTATTTCTAGTGAGATAGATATTATTATCATTATTAAGTAAAAACAAAAAATTAATTGCTACATTGAATGGAACGTTTCTATTTAATACACATAGAAGAAGTATATTATTTCCGAAATGTATATGTATTGCCAATGTAGAGTTTAAATCCTTTATAAAGACGTCACTTTCTCTTCCTCTGTCTATATCTCAAACACTTAGGATATTTTATGAAATAAGCTCGTATTTACTACGAGATTAAAAACGATGGCTCGTAAGATGGTTGTTTCACCGATAGTGTTCTCTGTTTTCATATTTTTTGGTCTCTACTTCCATGGGCAGCGACACTAATGAATCTCCCTATACGATTTGCATGAAAAAGTGTTGTCCAGCATGTATTAACACTTCGATAATCAATGCTCCTTCTCGCCATCTTACAATTCGTTTTCCTTCACATTTGAATCATCAACACTTCGATCATACTATGAAAGAATGTTATCATACGTGCGACAATTTCTGTAAATAAGCAAGGAGGCAATATCGATTATAGTGGTCTGAAGTGGCAAAATTTCCTGGTGCTGTACAGTTAAAATAAATTTTATTTCGCAAATTTGAATTTCATTCAAATAAATTTTCATACATAATAAAGGTCACTCATTTTTATCAATCTTAGTTCTTCAATCTGTGGCAAAAGATAAACAATCCTCAGTGCTCCCTATTTCTAACATTGTTTAATATTATTTCTTCGTGTTTAAATTAAGATCAGTTGAAGAGGTTTTCTCACATATTAAACCAATTGTAAATACTAGCAATGAAGAGATGATATGTGTGTTATATGCAACTCTCGCCCAGTCAAATGTCATTTAATTTGTTCTCATAATTAAAAAGATGTAGGGCCTCTTCTTGTCAATGGGCATTTAGTTTTTAGTTTTGTAATTTTGAAATAATTTTTCGCACAGATAGTGGCTCATAAAATTTTCTTTTAAAAAAATCAATTCTACATAGTCTTAAGGGGTTCTGCTATCTCCGAGTAGGATCCATATTTGTTCTGAAGTGATAGAATTTTAATAAAGTTAAACTCGGTGTATACAAGTAATTTAAAATACCAATCCCAAAACCACAACATTCATTTACATTTGTAATGAGTACAAACCATTAATTTAATTTCTAAAGAAATATGTAAATAGAAGTTGGGAGAAATGCATAATATAAAGGAACATTGGGTTATCCACGAAAATATAAAAAATGAAAGAAATAAGTTTACATCTTTATTTCAAAATGTCTTTACTTAATATAATAAATGTATCAACTAACTCACTTAAATTTTTAGACCTCTAATTCTAACCTCGAATTGTAAACATATAATGTATAACTCAGACGCGAATCTTTAAGGTCTAGCATCTAAACCTCAATCTACATATTGTTCTTCTAGATAACTGGAATTTGGTTCGTAACAAAAGACAAATTAAAGTACATAAATATAGGTGGATAAATTAATCTCAACGTCAGTAATAGTACAAAATAATTTCACTACTTTTACTATCCAAGTGAACCCTTTAGATCAGACAAACATAAGTTAATCGACAATAATTTAAAAAATTCTAATCCAACCACTAAAACACATATCATTTTCCTTTTACTATGCAAGGTTTTGATCATTGTCTTTGCTTACTTAAGTTGTTCAAGTTACCTCAACTTGTGCTTGATTATAAAGACCTGACTTATGACACAAAACTTATTTATTATTATCTATAATAAATATCAACTAAAGATTTCAAGTTTGTAGAATGCGATAATGTAAAATATAATAATAGTTTATGTATTTAAAATTTTTAGTAAATTTTAAATTTTGGGATTTGAGTTGAAAAGATTTTAATTGGGTTTCTTTTTGGTAACTTTTTCTAAAACTATTATTAGAGGCGCGATACCATCCTTCGAGATAATTTGCAACATTTCAAATGTTGTTTTAATAAAGTAAGATCTGGAGATGAAAAACATGTTAGTCATGTTATGTCGGCAATTCTTTAACCATGCAGATAAAGAAAATCGATACGTTCAATTAACCTGAATATGCAAATTAAAGATATTCATTGGACCGAAAAAATCATTCAAGTGATCAATTTCATTTTAAAATACATTATTAATGTAAAAAAAACTGCATGATAAATATGCATTGTTATACTATTCTGTTATAAGAATTGCAATCTCCGAATTATTTTGTTAATTACAAAGAAAACGATCTTACCTATTAGAATTTCGTATTTTGTACTGTGGGGTCACGTTTGAAGCAATGGTGGGCATTGTATGGCATTCATTTTGGTTATAATATTGAGTGCAAGTTATTAATTTTATTTATTTTTCGTATCGTAATAACTGAAAAAGATTTTCATCTATTACATAGAAATTTTTTTTATATATTACAGAACGGGTTTAATTATTGCTATTCTAGAATTGAATAAAGTTTAGATAAACATATCTCTAAAATAGGTCTATTAAAAGGGTCGTATCCATTAATAAACCGAGATCTACGTATTTCTAGTGAGATAGATATTATTATCATTATTATTTAAAAACAAAAACTTAATTGCTATATTGAATGGAACGTTTCTATTTAATACACATAGAAGAAGTATATTATTTCCGAAACGTATATGCATTGCCAATGTAGAGTTTAAATCCTTTATAAAGACGTCACTTTCTCTTCCTCTGTCTATATCTCAAACACTTAGGATATTTTATGAAATAAGCTCGTATTTACTACGAGATTAAAAACTATGGCTCGTAAGATGGCTGTTTCACCGATAGTGTTCTTTGTTTTAATATTTTTGGTCTCTACATCCATGGGCAGCAACACTAATGAATCTGCATATACGATTTGCATGAAAAAGTGTTGTCCAGCATGTATTAACACTTCGATAATCAATGCCCCTTCTCGCCATCTTACAATTCGTTTTCCTTCACATTTGAATCATCAACACTTCGATCATACTATGAAAGAATGTTATCATACGTGCGACAATTTCTGTAAATAAGCAAGGAGGCAATATCGATTATAGTGGTCTGAAGTGGAAAAATTTCCTGGTGCTTTACAGTTAAATTAAATTTTATTTCGCAAATTTGAATTTCATTCAAATAAATTTTCATACATAATAAAGGTCACTCATTTTTATCAATTTTAGTTCTTCAATCTGTGGCATAAGATAAACAATTTTCAGTGCTCCCTATTTCTAACATTGTATAATATTATTTCTTCGTGTTTAAATTAAGATTAGTTAAAGAAGTTTTTCTCACATATTAAGCGAATGGTAATTACTATCAATGAAGAGATGATATGTGTGTTATATGCAACTCTCGCCCAGTCAGATGTCATTTAATTTGTTCTAGTAATTAAAAAGATGTAGGGCCTCTTCTTTTCAATGGGCATTTAGTTTTATTTTTTTAATTTTTCGCACAGATAGTGGCTCATAAAATTTTCTTGAAAAAAAATCAATTCTACATAGTCTTAAGGGGTTCTGCTATCTCCAAGTAGGATCCATATTTATTCTGAAGTGATAGAATTTTAATAAAGTTAAACTTGGTGTATACAAGGGAATAAAAATACAAATCCCAAAACCACCATATTCATTTACATTCGTAATGAGTAAAAACCATTAATTTATTTTCTTAAGAAATATATAAATAGAACTTGGGAGAATTGCATAATATAAAGGAACATTGGGTTAGGCAAGAAAATATAAAAAATGAAAGAAATAAGTTTACATCTTTATTTTAAAAAGTCTTTACTTAATATAATAAATGTGTTAACAAACTCATTTAATTTTTAGACCTTTAATTCGAACCTCGAATTGTAAACATATAATGTATAACCAGACGCAAATCTTTAAGTTCTAGCATCTAAACCTTAATCTACATATTGTTCTTCTAGATAAAAGGAATTTGGCTCGTAACAAAAGACAAATTAAAGTACATAAATATAGGTGGATAAATTAATCTCAACGTCAGTAATAGTACAAAATAATTTCACTACTTTTACTATCCAAGTGAACCCTTTAGATCAGACAAACATAAGTTAATCGACAATAATTTAAGAAATTTCTAATCCAACCAGTAAAACACATATCATTTTCCTTTTACTATGCAAGGTTTTGATCATTGTCTTTGCTTACTTAAGTTGTTCAAGTTACCTCAACTTGTGCTTGATTATAAAGACCTGACTTATGACACAAAACTTATTTATTATTCTCTATAATAAATATCAACTAAAGATTTCAAGTTTGTAGAATGCGATAATGTAAAATATAATAATAGTTTATGTATTTAAAATTTTTAGTAAATTTTAAATTTTGGGATTTGAGTTGAATAGATTTTAATTAGGTTTCTTTATGGTAACTTTTTCTAAAACTATTATTAGAGGCGCGATACCATCCTTCGAGATAATTTGCAACATTTCCAATGTTGTTATAACAAAGTAAGATCTGGAGATGAAAAACATGTTAGTCATGTTTTGTCAGCAATTCTTTCACCATGCAGATAAAGAAAATCGGCACGTTCAATTAACCTGAATATGCAAATTAAAGATATTCATTGGACCAAAAAAATCATTCAGGTGATCAATTTCATTTTAAAATACATTATTAATGTAAAAAAAACTGCATGATAAATATACATTGTTATACTATTCTGTTATAAGAATTGCAATCTCCGAATTATTTTATTAATTACAAAGAAAACGATCTTACCTATTAGAATTTCGTATTTTGTACTGTGGGGTCATGTTTAAAGCAATGGTGGGCATTGTATGGCATTCATTTTGGTTATAATATTGAGTGCAAGTTATTAATTTTATTTATCTTTCGTATCGTAATAACTGAAAAAGATTTTCATCTATTACATAGAAATTTTTTTTATACATTACAGAACGGGTTTAATTATTGCTATTCTAGAATTGAATAAAGTTTAGATAAACATATCTCTAAAATAGGTCTATTAAAAGGGTCGTATCCATTAATAAACCGAGATCTACGTATTTCTAGTGAGCTAGATATTTTTATCATTATTATGTAAAAACAAAAAATTAATTGCTATATTGAATGGAACATTTCTATTTAATACACATAGAAGAAGTATATTATTTCCGAAACGTATCTGCATTGCCAATGTAGAGTTTAAATCCTTTATAAAGACGTCACTTTCTCTTCCTCTGTCTATATCTCAAACACTTAGGATATTTTATGAAATAAGCTCGTATTTACTACGAGATTAAAAACTATGGCTCGTAAGATGGTTGTTTCACCGATAGTGTTCTTTGTTTTAATATTTTTGGTCTCTACTTCCATGGGCAGCAACACTAATGAATCTGCTTATACGATTTGCATGAAAAAGTGTTGTCCAGCATGTATTAACACTTCGATAATCAATGCCCCTTCTCGCCATCTTACAATTCGTTTTCCTTCACATTTGAATCATCAACACTTCGATCATACTATGAAAGAATGTTATCATACGTGCGACAATTTCTGTAAATAAGCAAGGAGGCAATATCGATTATAGTGGTCTGAAGTGGCAAAATTTCCTGGTGCTGTACAGTTAAAATAAATTTTATTTCGCAAATTTGAATTTCATTCAAATAAATTTTCATACATAATAAAGGTCACAAATTTTTATTAATTTTAGTTCTTCAATCTGTGGCATAAGATAAACAATTTTCAGTGCTCCCTATTTCTAACGCTGTATAATATTATTTCTTCGTGTTTAAATTAAGATCAGTTAAAGAAGTTTTTCTCACATATTAAGCGAATTGTAATTACTATCAATGAAGAGATGCTATGTGTGTTATATGCAACTCTCGCCCAGTCAGATGTCATTTAATTTGTTCTAGTAATTAAAAAGATGTAGGGCCTCTTCTTGTCAATGGGCATTTAGTTTTATTTTTTTAATTTTTAAATAATTTTTCGCACAGATAGTAGCTCATAAAATTTTCTTGAAAAAAAATCAATTCTACATAGTCTTAAGGGGTTCTGCTATCTCCAAGTAGGATCCATATTTATTATGAAGTGATAGAATTTTAATAAAGTTAAACTTGGTGTATACAAGGGAATAAAAATACAAATCCCAAAACCACCATATTCATTTACATTCGTAATGAGTAAAAACCATTAATTTATTTTCTTAAGAAATATATAAATAGAACTTGGGAGAGTTGCATAATATAAAGGAACATTGGGTTAGGCAAGAAAATATAAAAAATGAAAGAAATAAGTTTACATCTTTATTTTAAAAAGTCTTTACTTAATATAATAAATGTGTTAACTAACTCATTTAATTTTTAGACCTTTAATTCGAACCTCGAATTGTAAACATATAATGTATAACCAGACGCAAATCTTTAAGGTCTAGCATCTAAACCTTAATCTACATATTGTTCTTCTAGATAAAAGGAATTTGGCTCGTAACAAAAGACAAATTAAAGTACATAAATATAGGTGGATAAATTAATCTCAACGTCAGTAATAGTACAAAATAATTTCACTACTTTTACTATCCAAGTGAACCCTTTAGATCAGACAAACATAAGTTAATCGACAATAATTTAAGAAATTTCTAATCCAACCACTAAAACACATATCATTTTCCTTTTACTATGCAAGGTTTTGATCATTGTCTTTGCTTACTTAAGTTGTTCAAGTCACCTCAACTTGTGCTTGATTATAAAGACCTGACTTATGACACAAAACTTATTTATTATTATCTATAATAAATATCAACTAAAGATTTCAAGTTTGTGGAATGCGATAATGTAAAATATAATAATAGTTTATGTATTTAAAATTTTTAGTAAATTTTAAATTTAGGGATTTGAGTTGAATAGATTTTTATTAGGTTTCTTTATGGTAACTTTTTCTAAAACTATTATTAGAGGCGCGATACCATCCTTCGAGATAATTTGCAACATTTCAAATGTTGTTTTAATAAAGTAAGATCTGGAGATGAAAAACATTTTAGTCATGTTATGTCAGCAATTCTTTAACCATGCAGATAAAGAAAATCGGCACGTTCAATTAACCTGAATATGCAAATTAAAGATATTCATTGGACCAAAAAAATCTTTCAAGTCATCAATTTCATTTTAAAATACATTATTAATGTAAAAAAAACTGCATGATAAATATGCATTGTTATACTATTCAATTAGAAGAATTGCAATCTCCGAATTATTTTATTAATTACAAAGAAAACGATCTTACCTATTAGAATTTCGTATTTTGTACCGTGGGGTCACGTTTAAAGCAATGGTGGGCATTGTATGGCATTCATTTGGGTGATAATATTGAGTGCAAGTTATTAATTTTATTTATCTTTCGTATCGTTATAACTGAAAAAGATTTTCATCTATTACATAGAAATTTTTTTTATATATTACGGAACGGGTTTAATTATTGCTATTCTAGAATTGAATAAAGTTTAGATAAACATATCTCTAAAATAGGTCTATTAAAAGGGTCGTATCCATTAATAAACCGAGATCTACGTATTTCTAGTCAGATAGATATTATTATCATTATTATGTAAAAAGAAAAAATTAATTGCTATATTGAATGGGACGTTTCTATTTAATACACATAGAAGAAGTATATTATTTCCGAAACGTATATGCATTGCCAATGTAGAGTTTAAATCCTTTATAAAGACGTCACTTTCTCTTCCTCTGTCTATATCTCAAACACTTAGGATATTTTATGAAATAATCTCGTATTTACTACGAGATTAAAAACTATGGCTCGTAAGATGGTTGTTTCACCGATAGTGTTCTTTGTTTTAATATTTTTGGTCTCTACTTCCATGGGCAGCAACACTAATGAATCTGCATATACGATTTGCATGAAAAAGTGTTGTCCAGCATGTATTAACACTTCGACAATCAATGCCCCTTCTCGCCATCTTACAAATAATTTTCCTTCACATTTGAATCATCAACACTTCGATCATACTATGAAAGAATGTTATCATACGTGCGACAATTTCTGTAAATAAGCAATGAGGCAATATCGATTATAGTGGTCTGAAGGGGAAAAATTTTCTGGTGCTGTACAGTTAAAATAAATTTTATTTCGCAAATTTGAATTTGATTCAAATAAATTTTCATACATAATAAAGGTTACTCATTTTTATCAATTTTAGTTCTTCAATCTGAGGCATAAGTTAAACAATTTTCAGTGCCCCCTATTTCTAACATTGTATAATATTATTTCTTCGTGTTTAAATTAAGATCAGTTAAAGAAGTTTTTCTCACATATTAAGCGAATTGTAATTACTATCAAGGAAGAGATGATATGTGTGTTATATGCAACTCTCGCCCAGTCAGATGTAATTTAATTTGTTCTAATAATTAAAAAGATGTAGGGCCTCTTCTTGTCAATGGGCATTTAGTTTTATTTTTTTAATTTTTAAATAATTTTTCGCACAGATAGTGGCTCATAAAATTTTCTTGAAAAAAAATCAATTCTACATAGTCTTAAGGGGTTCTGCTATCTCCAAGTAGGATCCATATTTATTATGAAGTGATAGAATTTTAATAAAGTTAAACTTGGTGTATACAAGGGAATAAAAATACAAATCCCAAAACCACCATATTCATTTACATTCGTAATGAGTAAAAACCATTAATTTATTTTCTTAAGAAATATATAAATAGAACTTGGGAGAATTGCATAATATAAAGGAACATTGGGTTAGGCAAGAAAATATAAAAAATGAAAGAAATAAGTTTACATCTTTATTTTAAAAAGTCTTTACTTAATATAATAAATGTGTTAACTAACTCATTTAATATTTAGACCTTTAATTCGAACCTCGAATTGTAAACATATAATGTATAACCAGACGCAAATCTTTAAGGTCTAGCATCTAAACCTTAATCTACATATTGTTCTTCTAGATAAAAGGAATTTGGCTCGTAACAAAAGACAAATTAAAGTACATAAATATAGGTGGATAAATTAATCTCAACGTCAGTAATAGTACAAAATAATTTCACTACTTTTACTATCCAAGTGAACCCTTTAGATCAGACAAACATAAGTTAATCGACAATAATTTAAGAAATTTCTAATCCAACCACTAAAACACATATCATTTTCCTTTTACTATGCAAGGTTTTGATCATTGTCTTTGCTTACTTAAGTTGTTCAAGTCACCTCAACTTGTGCTTGATTATAAAGACCTGACTTATGACACAAAACTTATTTATTATTATCTATAATAAATATCAACTAAAGATTTCAAGTTTGTGGAATGCGATAATGTAAAATATAATAATAGTTTATGTATTTAAAATTTTTAGTAAATTTTAAATTTAGGGATTTGAGTTGAATAGATTTTAATTAGGTTTCTTTATGGTAACTTTTTCTAAAACTATTATTAGAGGCGCGATACCATCCTTCGAGATAATTTGCAACATTTCAAATGTTGTTTTAATAAAGTAAGATCTGGAGATGAAAAACATTTTAGTCATGTTATGTCAGCAATTCTTTAACCATGCAGATAAAGAAAATCGGCACGTTCAATTAACCTGAATATGCAAATTAAAGATATTCATTGGACCAAAAAAATCTTTCAAGTCGTCAATTTCATTTTAAAATACATTATTAATGTAAAAAAAACTGCATGATAAATATGCATTGTTATACTATTCAGTTAGAAGAATTGCAATCTCCGAATTATTTTATTAATTACAAAGAAAACGATCTTACCTATTAGAATTTCGTATTTTGTACCGTGGGGTCACGTTTAAAGCAATGGTGGGCATTGTATGGCATTCATTTGGGTGATAATATTGAGTGCAAGTTATTAATTTTATTTATCTTTCGTATCGTTATAACTGAAAAAGATTTTCATCTATTACATAGAAATTTTTTTTATATATTACGGAACGGGTTTAATTATTGCTATTCTAGAATTGAATAAAGTTTAGATAAACATATCTCTAAAATAGGTCTATTAAAAGGGTCGTATCCATTAATAAACCGAGATCTACGTATTTCTAGTCAGATAGATATTATTATCATTATTATGTAAAAAGAAAAAATTAATTGCTATATTGAATGGGACGTTTCTATTTAATACACATAGAAGAAGTATATTATTTCCGAAACGTATATGCATTGCCAATGTAGAGTTTAAATCCTTTATAAAGACGTCACTTTCTCTTCCTCTGTCTATATCTCAAACACTTAGGATATTTTATGAAATAATCTCGTATTTACTACGAGATTAAAAACTATGGCTCGTAAGATGGTTGTTTCACCGATAGTGTTCTTTGTTTTAATATTTTTGGTCTCTACTTCCATGGGCAGCAACACTAATGAATCTGCATATACGATTTGCATGAAAAAGTGTTGTCCAGCATGTATTAACACTTCGACAATCAATGCCCCTTCTCGCCATCTTACAATTCATTTTCCTTCACATTTGAATCATCAACACTTCGATCATACTATGAAAGAATGTTATCATACGTGCGACAATTTCTGTAAATAAGCAATGAGGCAATATCGATTATAGTGGTCTGAAGGGGAAAAATTTTCTGGTGCTGTACAGTTAAAATAAATTTTATTTCGCAAATTTGAATTTGATTCAAATAAATTTTCATACATAATAAAGGTTACTCATTTTTATCAATTTTAGTTCTTCAATCTGAGGCATAAGTTAAACAATTTTCAGTGCCCCCTATTTCTAACATTGTATAATATTATTTCTTCGTGTTTAAATTAAGATCAGTTAAAGAAGTTTTTCTCACATATTAAGCGAATTGTAATTACTATCAATGAAGAGATGATATGTGTGTTATATGCAACTCTCGCCCAGTCAGATGTCATTTAATTTGTTCTAATAATTAAAAAGATGTAGGGCCTCTTCTTGTCAATGGGCATTTAGTTTTAATGTTTTAATTTTTAAATAATTTTTCGCACAGATAGTGGCTCATAAAATTTTCTTGTAAAAAAATCAATTCTACATAGTCTTTAGGGGTTCTGCTATCTCCAAGTAGGATCCATATTTATTATGAAGTGATAGAATTTTAATAAAGTTAAACTTGGTGTATACAAGGGAATAAAAATACAAATCCCAAAACCACCATATTCATTTACATTCGTAATGAGTAAAAACCATTAATTTATTTTCTTAAGAAATATATAAATAGAACTTGGGAGAGTTGCATAATATAAAGGAACATTGGGTTAGGCAAGAAAATATAAAAAATGAAAGAAATAAGTTTACATCTTTATTTTAAAAAGTCTTTACTTAATATAATAAATGTGTTAACTAACTCATTTAATTTTTAGACCTTTAATTCGAACCTCGAATTGTAAACATATAATGTATAACCAGACGCAAATCTTTAAGGTCTAGCATCTAAACCTTAATCTACATATTGTTCTTCTAGATAAAAGGAATTTGGCTCGTAACAAAAGACAAATTAAAGTACATAAATATAGGTGGATAAATTAATCTCAACGTCAGTAATAGTACAAAATAATTTCACTACTTTTACTATCCAAGTGAACCCTTTAGATCAGACAAACATAAGTTAATCGACAATAATTTAAGAAATTTCTAATCCAACCACTAAAACACATATCATTTTCCTTTTACTATGCAAGGTTTTGATCATTGTCTTTGCTTACTTAAGTTGTTCAAGTCACCTCAACTTGTGCTTGATTATAAAGACCTGACTTATGACACAAAACTTATTTATTATTATCTATAATAAATATCAACTAAAGATTTCAAGTTTGTGGAATGCGATAATGTAAAATATAATAATAGTTTATGTATTTAAAATTTTTAGTAAATTTTAAATTTAGGGATTTGAGTTGAATAGATTTTAATTAGGTTTCTTTATGGTAACTTTTTCTAAAACTATTATTAGAGGCGCGATACCATCCTTCGAGATAATTTGCAACATTTCAAATGTTGTTTTAATAAAGTAAGATCTGGAGATGAAAAACATTTTAGTCATGTTATGTCAGCAATTCTTTAACCATGCAGATAAAGAAAATCGGCACGTTCAATTAACCTGAATATGCAAATTAAAGATATTCATTGGACCAAAAAAATCTTTCAAGTCGTCAATTTCATTTTAAAATACATTATTAATGTAAAAAAAACTGCATGATAAATATGCATTGTTATACTATTCAGTTAGAAGAATTGCAATCTCCGAATTATTTTATTAATTACAAAGAAAACGATCTTACCTATTAGAATTTCGTATTTTGTACCGTGGGGTCACGTTTAAAGCAATGGTGGGCATTGTATGGCATTCATTTGGGTGATAATATTGAGTGCAAGTTATTAATTTTATTTATCTTTCGTATCGTTATAACTGAAAAAGATTTTCATCTATTACATAGAAATTTTTTTTATATATTACGGAACGGGTTTAATTATTGCTATTCTAGAATTGAATAAAGTTTAGATAAACATATCTCTAAAATAGGTCTATTAAAAGGGTCGTATCCATTAATAAACCGAGATCTACGTATTTCTAGTCAGATAGATATTATTATCATTATTATGTAAAAAGAAAAAATTAATTGCTATATTGAATGGGACGTTTCTATTTAATACACATAGAAGAAGTATATTATTTCCGAAACGTATATGCATTGCCAATGTAGAGTTTAAATCCTTTATAAAGACGTCACTTTCTCTTCCTCTGTCTATATCTCAAACACTTAGGATATTTTATGAAATAATCTCGTATTTACTACGAGATTAAAAACTATGGCTCGTAAGATGGTTGTTTCACCGATAGTGTTCTTTGTTTTAATATTTTTGGTCTCTACTTCCATGGGCAGCAACACTAATGAATCTGCATATACGATTTGCATGAAAAAGTGTTGTCCAGCATGTATTAACACTTCGACAATCAATGCCCCTTCTCGCCATCTTACAATTCATTTTCCTTCACATTTGAATCATCAACACTTCGATCATACTATGAAAGAATGTTATCATACGTGCGACAATTTCTGTAAATAAGCAAGGAGGCAATATCGATTATAGTGGTCTGAAGGGGAAAAATTTTCTGGTGCTGTACAGTTAAAATAAATTTTATTTCGCAAATTTGAATTTGATTCAAATAAATTTTCATACATAATAAAGGTCACTCATTTTTATCAATTTTAGTTCTTCAATCTGTGGCATAAGTTAAACAATTTTCAGTGCCCCCTATTTCTAACATTGTATAATATTATTTCTTCGTGTTTAAATTAAGATCAGTTAAAGAAGTTTTTCTCACATATTAAGCGAATTGTAATTACTATCAATGAAGAGATGATATGTGTGTTATATGCAACTCTCGCCCAGTCAGATGTCATTTAATTTGTTCTAATAATTAAAAAGATGTAGGGCCTCTTCTTGTCAATGGGCATTTAGTTTTATTTTTTTAATTTTTAAATAATTTTTCGCACAGATAGTGGCTCATAAAATTTTCTTGAAAAAAAATCAATTCTACATAGTCTTAAGGGGTTCTGCTATCTCCAAGTAGGATCCATATTTATTCTGAAGTGATAGAATTTTAATAAAGTTAAACTTGGTGTATACAAGAGAATAAAAATACAAATCCCAAAACCACCATATTCATTTACATTTGTAATGAGTAAAAACCATTAATTTATTTTCTTAAGAAATATATAAATAGAACTTGGGAGAATTGCATAATATAAAGGAACATTGGGTTAGGCAAGAAAATATAAAAAATGAAAGAAATAAGTTTACATCTTTATTTTAAAAAGTCTTTACTTAATATAATAAATGTGTTAACTAACTCATTTAATTTTTAGACCTTTAATTCGAACCTCGAATTGTAAACATATAATGAATAATTCAGACGCGAATCTTTAAGGTCTAGCATCTAAACCTTAATCTACATATTGTTCTTCTAGATAAATGGAATTTGCCTCGTAACGACAGACAAATTAAAGTACATAAATATTGGTGGATAAATTAATCTCAACGTCAGTAATAGTACAAAATAATTTCACTACTTTTACTATCCAAGTGAACCCTTTAGATCAGACAAACATAAGTTAATCGACAATAATTTAAGAAATTTCTAATCCAACCACTAAAACACATATCATTTTCCTTTTACTATGCAAGGTTTTGATCATTGTCTTTGCTTACTTAAGTTGTTCAAGTTACCTCAACTTGTGCTTGATTATAAAGACCTGACTTATGACACAAAACTTATTTATTATTATCTATAATAAATATCAACTAAAGATTTCAAGTTTGTGGAATGCGATAATGTAAAATATAATAATAGTTTATGTATTTAAAATTTTTAGTAAATTTTAAATTTAGGGATTTGAGTTGAATAGATTTTAATTAGGTTTCTTTATGGTAACTTTTTCTAAAACTATTATTAGAGGCGCGATACCATCCTTCGAGATAATTTGCAACATTTCAAATGTTGTTTTAATAAAGTAAGATCTGGAGATGAAAAACATTTTAGTCATGTTATGTCAGCAATTCTTTAACCATGCAGATAAAGAAAATCGGCACGTTCAATTAACCTGAATATGCAAATTAAAGATATTCATTGGACCAAAAAATCTTTCAAGTTGTCAATTTCATTTTAAAATACATTATTAATGTAAAAAAAACTGCATGATAAATATGCATTGTTGTACTATTCTGTTAGAAGAATTGCAATCTCCGAATTATTTTATTAATTACAAAGAAAACGATCTTACCTATTAGAATTTCGTATTTTGTACCGTGGGGTCACGTTTAAAGCAATGGTGGGCATTGTATGGCATTCATTTTGGTGATAATATTGAGTGCAAGTTATTAATTTTATTTATCTTTCGTATCGTTATAACTGAAAAAGATTTTCATCTATTACATAGAAATTTTTTTTATATATTACGGAACGGGTTTAATTATTGCTATTCTAGAATTGAATAAAGTTTAGATAAACATATCTCTAAAATAGGTCTATTAAAAGGGTCGTATCCATTAATAAACCGAGATCTACGTATTTCTAGTCAGATAGATATTATTATCATTATTATGTAAAAAGAAAAAATTAATTGCTATATTGAATGGGACGTTTCTATTTAATACACATAGAAGAAGTATATTATTTCCGAAACGTATATGCATTGCCAATGTAGAGTTTAAATCCTTTATAAAGACGTCACTTTCTCTTCCTCTGTCTATATCTCAAACACTTAGGATATTTTATGAAATAATCTCGTATTTACTACGAGATTAAAAACTATGGCTCGTAAGATGGTTGTTTCACCGATAGTGTTCTTTGTTTTAATATTTTTGGTCTCTACTTCCATGGGCAGCAACACTAATGAATCTGCATATACGATTTGCTTGAAAAAGTGTTGTCCAGCATGTATTAACACTTCGATAATCAATGCCCCTTCTCGCCATCTTACAATTCAGTTTCCTTCACATTTGAATCATCAACACTTCGATCATACTATGAAAGAATGTTATCATACGTGCGACAATTTCTGTAAATAAGCAAGGAGGCAATATCGATTATAGTGGTCTGAAGGGGAAAAATTTTCTGGTGCTGTACAGTTAAAATAAATTTTATTTCGCAAATTTGAATTTCATGCAAATAAATTTTCATACATAATAAAGGTCACTCATTTTTATCAATTTTAGTTCTTCAATCTGTAGCATAAGTTAAACAATTTTCAGTGCTCCCTATTTCTAACATTGTATAATATTATTTCTTCGTGTTTAAATTAAGATCAGTTAAAGAAGTTTTTCTCACATATTAAGCGAATTGTAATTACTATCAATGAAGAGATGATATGTGTGTTATATGCAACTCTCGCCCAGTCAGATGTCATTTAATTTGTTCTAGTAATTAAAAAGATGTAGGGCCTCTTCTTGTCAATGGGCTTTTAGTTTTATTTTTTTAATTTTTAAATAATTTTTCGCACAGATAGTGGCTCATAAAATTTTCTTGAAAAAAAATCAATTCTACATAGTCTTAAGGGGTTCTGCTATCTCCAAGTAGGATCCATATTTATTCTGAAGTGATAGAATTTTAATAAAGTTAAACTTGGTGTATACAAGAGAATAAAAATACAAATCCCAAAACCACCATATTCATTTACATTTGTAATGAGTAAAAACCATTAATTTATTTTCTTAAGAAATATATAAATAGAACTTGGGAGAATTGCATAATATAAAGGAACATTGGGTTAGGCTAGAAAATATAAAAAATGAAAGAAATAAGTTTACATCTTTATTTTAAAAAGTCTTTACTTAATATAATAAATGTGTTTACTAACTCATTTAATTTTTAGACCTTTAATTCGAACCTCGAATTGTAAACATATAATGTATAACTCAGACGCGAATCTTTAAGGTCTAGCATGTAAACCTTAATCTACATATTGTTCTTCTAGATAAATGGAATTTGGCTTGTAAGAAAAGAAAAATTAAAGTACATAAATATAGGTGGATAAAATAATCTCAACGTCAGTAATATTACAAAATAATTTCACTACTTTTACTATCCAAGTGAACCCTTTAGATCAGACAAACATAAGTTAATCGACAATAATTTAAAAATTTTCTAATCCAACCACTAAAACACATATCATTTTCCTTTTACTATGCAAGGTTTTGATCATTGTCTTTGCTTACTTAAGTTGTTCAAGTTACCTCAACTTGTGCTTGATTATAAAGACCTGACTTATGACACAAAACTTATTTATTATTATCTATAATAAATATCAACTAAAGATTTCAAGTCTTTAGAATGCGATAATGTAAAATATAATAATAGTTTATGTATTTAAAATTTTTATTAAATTTTAAATTTTGGGATTTGAGTTGAGAAGATTTTAATTAGGTTTCTTTTTGGTAACTTTTTCTAAAACTATTATTAGAGGCGCGATACCATCCTTCGAGATAATATGCAACATTTCAAATGTTGTTTTAATAAAAGTAAGATCTGGAGATGAAAAACATCTAAGTCATGTTATGTCAGCAATTCTTTAACCATGCAGATGAAGAAAATCGGCACGTTCAATTAACCTGAATATGCAAATTAAAGATATTCATTGGACCAAAAATCTCATTCAATTGATCAATTTCATTTTAAAATACATTATTAATGTAAAAAAAACTGCATGATAAATATGCATTGTTATACTATCCTGTTATAAGAATTGCAATCTCCGAATTATTTTATTAATTACAAAGAAAACGATCTTACCGATTAGAATTTCGTATTTTGTACTGTGGGGTCACATTTAAAGCAATGGTGGGCATTGTATGGCATTCATTTTGGTTATAATATTGAGTGCAAGTTATTAATTTTATTTGTCTTTCGTATCGTAATAACTGAAAAAGATTTTCATCTATTACATAGAAATTTTTTTTATATATTACAGAACGGGTTTAATTATTGCTATTTTAGAATTGAATAAAGTTTAGATAAACATATCTCTAAAATAGGTCTATTAAAAGGGTCGTATCCATTAATAAACCGAGATCTACGTATTTCTAGTGAGATAGATATTATTATCATTATTATGTAAAAACAAAAAATTAATTGCTATATTGAATGGAACGTTTCTATTTAATACACATAGAAGAAGTATATTATTTCCGAAACGTATATGCATTGCCAATGTAGAGTTTAAATCCTTTATAAAGACGTCACTTTCTCTTCCTCTGTCTATATCTCAAACACTTAGGATATTTTATGAAATAAGCTCGTATTTACTACGAGATTAAAACTATGGCTCGTAAGATGGTTGTTTCACCGATAGTGTTCTTTGTTTTAATATTTTTGGTCTCTACTTCCATGGGCAGCAACACTAATGAATCTGCATATACGATTTGCATGAAAAAGTGTTGTCCAGCATGTATTAACACTTCGATAATCAATGCCCCTTCTCGCCATCTTACAATTCATTTTCCTTCACATTTGAATCATCAACACTTCGATCATACTATGAAAGAATGTTATCATACGTGCGACAATTTCTGTAAATAAGCAAGGAGGCAATATCGATTATAGTGGTCTGAAGTGGAAAAATTTCCTGGTGCTGTACAGTTAAAATAAATTTTATTTCGTAAATTTGAGTTTCATTCAAATAAATTTTCATACATAATAAAGGTCACTCATTTTTATCAATTTTAGTTCTTCAATCTGTGGCCTAAGATAAACAATTTTCAGTGCTCCCTATTTCTAACATTGTATAATATTATTTCTTCGTGTTTAAATTAAGATCAGTTAAAGAAGTTTTTCTCACATATTAAGCGAATTGTAATTACTATCAATGAAGAGATGATATGTGTGTTATATGCAACTCTCGCCCAGTCAGATGTCATTTAATTTGTTCTAGTAATTAAAAAGATGTAGGGCATCTTCTTGTCAATGGGCTTTTAGTTTTATTTTTTTAATTTTTAAATAATTTTTCGCACAGATAGTG
The DNA here is from genome assembly GCA_015143295.1 of Tetracentron sinense. Lineage (NCBI taxonomy): Eukaryota > Viridiplantae > Streptophyta > Magnoliopsida > Trochodendrales > Trochodendraceae > Tetracentron > Tetracentron sinense. The sequence goes on along the minus strand of CM026567.1, from coordinate 2,522,684 downwards.
GGTCATAAAATTTTCTTGAAAAAAAATCAATTCTACATAGTCTTAAGGGGTTCTGCTATCTCCAAGTAGGATCCATATTTATTCTGAAGTGATAGAATTTTAATAAAGTTAAACTTGGTGTATACAAGAGAATAAAAATACAAATCCCAAAACCACCATATTCATTTACATTTGTAATGAGTAAAAACCATTAATTTATTTTCTTAAGAAATATATAAATAGAACTTGGGAGAATTGCATAATATAAAGGAACATTGGGTTAGGCAAGAAAATATAAAAAATGAAAGAAATAAGTTTACATCTTTATTTTAAAAAGTCTTTACTTAATATAATAAATGTGTTAACTAACTCATTTAATTTTTAGACCTTTAATTCGAACCTCGAATTGTAAACATATAATGTATAATTCAGACGCGAATCTTTAAGGTCTAGCATCTAAACCTTAATCTACATATTGTTCTTCTAGATAAATGGAATTTGGCTCGTAACGAAAGACAAATTAAAGTACATAAATATAGGTGGATAAATTAATAAAGTACATAAATATAGGTGGATAAATTAATCTCAACGTCAGTAATAGTACAAAATAATTTCACTACTTTTACTATCCAAGTGAACCCTTTAGATCAGACAAACATAAGTTAGTCGACAATAATTTAAGAAATTTCTAATCCAACCACTAAAACACATATCATTTTGCTTTTACTATGCAAGGTTTTGATCATTGTCTTTGCTTACTTAAGTTGTTCAAGTTACCTCAACTTGTGCTTGGTTATAAAGACCTGACTTATGACACAAAACTTATTTATTATTATCTATAATAAATATCAACTAAAGATTTCAAGTTTGTAGAATGCGATAATGTAAAATATAATAATAGTTTATGTATTTAAAATTTTTATTAAATTTTAAATTTTGGGATTTGAGTTGAAAAGATTTTAATTAGGTTTCTTTTTGGTAACTTTTTCTAAAACTATTATTAGAGGCGTGATACCATCCTTCGAGATAATTTGCAACATTTCAAATGTTGTTTTAATAAAGTAAGATCTGGAGATGAAAAACATGTTAGTCATGTTATGTCGGCAATTCTTTAACCATGCAGATAAAGAAAATCGGCACGTTCAATTAACCTGAATATGCAAATTAAAGATATTCATTGGACCAAAAAAATCATTCAAGTGATCAATTTAATTTTAAAATACATTATTAATGTAAAAAAAACTGCATGATAAATATGCATTGTTATACTATTCTGTTATAAGAATTGCAATCTCCGAATTATTTTATTAATTACAAAGAAAACGATGTTACCTATTAAAATTTCGTATTTTGTACAGTGGGGACACGTTTAAAGCAATGGTGGGAATTGTATGGCATTCATTTTGGTTATAATATTGAGTGCATGTTATTAATTTCATTTATCTTTCGTATCGTAATAACTGAAAAAGATTTTCATCTATTACATAGAAATTTTTTTTATATATTACAGAACGGGTTTAATTATTGCTATTCTAGAATTGAATAAAGTTTAGATAAACATATCTCTCAAATAGGTCTATTAAAAGGGTCGTATCCATTAATAAACTGAGATCTACGTATTTCTAGTCAGATAGATATTATTATCATTATTATGTAAAAACAAAAAATTAATTGCTATATTGAATGGAACGTTTCTATTTAATACACATAGAAGAAGTATATTATTTCCGAAACGTATAGGAATTGCCAATGTAGAGTTTAAATCCTTTATAAAGACGTCACTTTCTCTTCCTCTGTCTATATCTCAAACACTTAGGATATTTTATGAAATAAGCTCGTATGTACTACGAGATTGAAAACTATGGCTCGTAAGATGGTTGTTTCACCGATAGTGTTCTTTGTTTTAATATTTTTGGTCTCTACTTCCATGGGCAGCAACACTAATGAATCTGCATATACGATTTGCATGAAAAAGTGTTGTCCAGCATGTATTAACACTTCGATAATCAATGCCCCTTCTCACCATCTTACAATTCGTTTTCCTTCACATTTGAATCATCAACACTTCGATCATACTATGAAAGAATGTTATCATACGTGCGACAATTTCTGTAAATAAGCAAGGAGGCAATATCGATTATAGTGGTCTGAAGTGGAAAAATTTCCCGGTGCTGTACAGTTAAAATAAATTTTATTTCGCAAATTTGAATTTCATTCAAATAAATTTTCATACATAATAAAGGTCACTCATTTTTATCAATTTTAGTTCTTCAATCTGTGGCATAAGATAAACAATTTCAGTGCTCCCTATTTCTAACATTGTATAATATTATTTCTTCGTGTTTAAATTAAGATCAGTTAAAGAAGTTTTTCTCACATATTAAGCGAATTGTAATTACTATCAATGAAGAGATGATATGTGTGTTATATGCAACTCTCGCCCAATCAGATGTCATTTAATTTGTTCTAGTAATTAAAAAGATGTAGGGCCTCTTCTCGTCAATGGGCATTTAGTTTTATTTTTTTAATTTTTAAATAATTTTTCGTACAGATAGTGGGTCATAAAATTTTCTTGAAAAAAAATCAATTCTACATAGTCTTAAGGGGTTCTGCTATCTCCAAGTAGGATCCATATTTATTCTGAAGTGATAGAATTTTAATAAAGTTAAACTTGGTGTATACAAGAGAATAAAAATACAAATCCCAAAACCACCATATTCATTTACATTTGTAATGAGTAAAAACCATTAATTTATTTTCTTAAGAAATATATAAATAGAACTTGGGAGAATTGCATAATATAAAGGAACATTGGGTTAGGCAAGAAAATATAAAAAATGAAAGAAATAAGTTTACATCTTTATTTTAAAAAGTCTTTACTTAATATAATAAATGTGTTAACTAACTCATTTAATTTTTAGACCTTTAATTCGAACCTCGAATTGTAAACATATAATGTATAATTCAGACGCGAATCTTTAAGGTCTAGCATCTAAACCTTAATCTACATATTGTTCTTCTAGATAAATGGAATTTGGCTCGTAACGAAAGGCAAATTAAAGTATATAAATATAGGTGGATAAATTAATAAAGTACATAAATATAGGTGGATAAATTAATCTCAACGTCAGTAATAGTACAAAATAATTTCACTACTTTTACTATCCAAGTGAACCCTTTAGATCAGACAAACATAAGTTAGTCGACAATAATTTAAGAAATTTCTAATCCAACCACTAAAACACATATCATTTTGCTTTTACTATGCAAGGTTTTGATCATTGTCTTTACTTACTTAAGTTGTTCAAGTTACCTCAACTTGTGCTTGGTTATAAAGACCTGACTTATGACACAAAACTTATTTATTATTATCTATAATAAATATCAACTAAAGATTTCAAGTTTGTAGAATGCGATAATGTAAAATATAATAGTAGTTTATGTATTTAAAATTTTTATTAAATTTTAAATTTTGGGATTTGAGTTGAAAAGATTTTAATTAGGTTTCTTTTTGGTAACTTTTTCTAAAAGTATTATTAGAGGCGCGATACCATCCTTCGAGATAATTTGCAACATTTCAAATGTTGTTTTAATAAAGTAAGATCTGGAGATGAAAAACATATTAGTCATGTTATGTCGGCAATTCTTTAACCATGCAGATAAAGAAAATCGGCATTTTCAATTAACCTGAATATGCAAATTAAAGATATTCATTGGACCAAAAAAATCATTCAAGTGATCAATTTCATTTTAAAATACATTATTAATGTAAAAAAACTGCATGATAAATATGCATTGTTATACTATTCTGTTATAAGAATTGCCATCTCCGAATTATTTTATAAATTACAAAGAAAACGATCTTACCTATTATAATTTCGTATTTTGTACTGTGTGGTCACGTTTAAAGCAATGGTGGGCATTTTATGGAATTCATTTTGGTTATAATATTGAGTGCAAGTTATCAATTTTATTTATCTTTCGTATCGTAATAACTGAAAAAGATTTTCATCTATTACATAGAAATTTTTTTTATATATTACAAAATGGGTTTAATTATTGCTATTCTAGAATTGAATAAAGTTTAGATAAACATACCTCTAAAATACGTCTATTAAATGGGTTGTTTCAAATAACAAACCGAGATCTACATATTTCTAGTGAGATAGATATTATTATCATTATTATGTAAAAAAAAAAAATTAATAGCTACATTCAATGGAACGTTTCTATTTAATACACATTGAAGAAGTATATTATTTCTGAAACGTATATGCATTGCCAATGTAGAGTTTAAATCCTTTGTAAAGACATCACTTTCTCTTCCTCTGTCTACATCTCAAATACTTAGGATATTTTCTAAAATAAGCTCGTATTTATTACGAGATTGAATGTAGAGCCCCGGAATTTCATTTCACTAAGAATGAATAGTTTGTGAATAGTGCCCAAGTGTGGTTTTGTACACTTATGGGTCTTATGTTAATATATGTGTTTGGAATTATGGCGTATATGTTCCAATGGGTCTATATGTCCTTAGGGAATGTGTTGAAAGCATAAAAGAGTGTTGGAAGTGCATTGGGGAAGATTCGAGTGGTGTAAACAAGGTTTTTCAGCAAAACAGGGGTCGACCGATCGCTCGGTCATTACCTGCGATCGATCGGTCAACTACCGATCGCTCGATAGCTGTCGCTCGGTTAACTTTTTTGTATGGGGAAAAATTCCAGAGAGTGTGTTTTTGACCGATCTCTCGGTCAAAACACCGATCGACCGGTAAGCCACCGATCGCTCGATCCATACCCCCGATCGATCGGTCCTACGCAGATTTTCTTCATTAAGGGTGTTTAAGACTTTGACCATCACCCTTTGCCTATAAATAGGCTGAGTTCGTGCCTTAGGGTTTCAGAAACCCTCTGTGCCCTATCTTAGGAGATTTTGCGAGAGAGAAGAAGGAGAGGAACTACTTGTTGATCAAGCTTGTGGAAGATCAAGTTCTTCCTTTCCATTTGGTGTTTTCCAACCAAGAACTCACTGTTCTTGCTTGTTCCAGCCATTGGGAGTCAAACTCATTGATTTCTCCAAGGTAGATACACTCTACTACAATCTTGCAATCCTACTAGTTACTAATTATGATTCTTCTTATCTATGCCCTATCTATATGTATTGATTTTATGTATGAAAAGGTGTGATTATATACTTGGATGAAGGTTACTATTATGATGCACTCTAAGTGTTTGATAAAATACCTCTAAGGGATTCTATGCTTAAATACGATGATTCCTCTTATTAAGTGCATATGCTCGCATGTCTCGCATAAACCGATGGTTTCCATGGATTTCTCCAAGTACAAACAAAGGTTTTTCATGAAAAGACTAATAATGAATGATTCTAAGTAACTCTATGATTTCTCTAAGATCGTTTCACAAGCTCTAAGGATCATACCATGCTCACAAGGAAACTCTATGATAATGCTCTAAGATCGTCTTACAAGCTCCACGGATCACAATGAAATGCTCTAAGATCTCTAAGGTTATGCTCTATGGAAATACTCTAAGGTTATTGCTCTATGCTCTATGTCTCTACGGATCATAATGACTCTAAGTAACTCCACGAACTCACAAGAACTCATAAGGTTATGATTATCGATTGACTCACACGGTTACAGTTTTGGTTTCGAATATTATCTCACATACATTTTCACGGTTTACATGCTTTAAGGAATTTACGGATTTCATTCTCCATGTCTTGTATGCTCCATGCCTAACTGCTTTATTGTTATTAGTTTGTATACACTGAGTATTCCATGCTCAGTCGATATTGTTATGATCGGCAGGTGCTCGGGTTCCATTCGATTTGTGTGGCGAAGAACCTTGGGTCGAGGAAGAGTACCGTGACCCGGAGCCTTCCATGGATCACTATCATGACGATGGTGCTTTAGATAGGAGTCGTGACTTCGATTTCTGTTAATCGACCGACTTAGAACTTGTGTCTTTTGTTATGTGAGTGTGGGGTTTGTCCACTCCACTTTTGGGTTTCTCATACATGTATACTTGTTGGTTCTTACTTGAGCCAAGTTATAGGAGTATTCATTTTCCTTCCGCTATGTTTAGTATTTTATTTTCCGCTGTGCATTGTATTTCGTTTCCGCTATGTATATTCAGGTACTCTGACAGGTTTCCACGTGTGCCTTATGTATCATACTGGAGGTATGATATGGCGGTCACGAGTCAAAGTATCCTTAACTCCTAGGGGGTATTTTGGGTCGCGACAGACTTGGTATCAGAGCTAGTTATGTCTAACGACAGACTTAGTTAGGTCACTCAGGCTTGGCCTAAGCGGAAGTAATTCCTATGAGTTGAACTTAGAACTCAGGAGGACTCAGTTGTCTTAGGCTTGTTACCACGACATAACCGGTATCAAGTGAATCCTTAGGTCAGTATAGGATCCGAGATCGATATGATATACGAGGTTCTAGTATAGGCTCTAAAGTATAATTATATGATGATATATATATACCTCGATGTATACTATGTGCGGTATAGCATTTCATGATTTTTGAATTGCTATATGATATGTGAGGTTTGGTATCCAAGTTAGACTCATGTTTTGCCAAAATTGATCTCAGGATTCGATATCATGAGACGTGGCAATCGGGGTCGAGGTTACCATACTCGGAGGGCCAAGAGTGAAGTTCCGAGAGAAGAGGAACCGTTGTATTTCACAAATGCTATGGACTCCATAGCCGAGACTTTGGCATTGTTGGTAGCAAGGCCTATGCCTACCCCACCGTCCACGCCTGTGCCTACACCGGTGCATCACACCGCGGGGCTCGAAGCTTTTAGGAGACTGCGGCCTCCTACATTCTATGGCACTCTGGACCCCATGGTGGTCGAGTCTTGGATTATGCAGCTGGAGAAGACCTTCTGGGCTCTCCGTTGTACCGATGAGCAAAGGGTAGAATGGGCTTCCTTCGTGATGGAAGGTGAAGCCGAACACTGGTGGAGAGCTGCCCAAAGGCAGAGAGATGTTGCTAAGGCAGGTGTGCCCTGGACTTGGGCGGAGTTCTTAGAGACTTTCAGGGAACAGTACTTTCCCAGGTTTATTCGGGAACAAAAGGCGAGAGAGTTTATGCTTTTGGAACAAGGGTCGATGAGCGTAGCCGAGTATGAGGCTAAGTTCACCGAGTTGTCTAGGTTTGCTCCACACTTGGTGGCTACTGAAGACCTACAGGTCAGGAAGTTTGAGATGGGCTTGAAGGCTTTCATCCGAGATCGGGTGTCCATTCTCCAGGTAGAGTCTTGGAGAGAGATAGTAGGGAAGGCGAAGATCGCCGAAAAGAATGCGGAAGACTTCGTGAGAAGAAGAGACAGTGGCTTCGGGAAGAGCATGTCTCGGGGTCAGTCGAGTAGTTCTTCAGAGAAGAGGACTAGGACTGCACCGTACCAGTTCTCCCAGCCGATGTCGGCTCAGAGACCTTCTTTTGCGCCTCAGGCACCGCGTCCTACGGCATCGCAAACTACGAGGGTTATGCCTCCGGCTTCCTCCGCATCGTAGACATTTGAGGAGTGCGCCATATGTGGTCGTCGGCATAAGACTGGAGATTGTCGAAGAATGTCAGGTGGATGCTTCCACTGTGGCGAGATGGGCCATATGATTCGAGATTGCCTGCGCAAGCAGTCACAGTCTGGATCATAGGGAGTTCGGCCTCCAGGTAGGCAGAATTCACTTCAGGGGTCTTCATCTCAGGCCTCTAGATCCTTGCAGCCTACCCATCAGCCTCGTCAGGCGAACCAGGGCAGAGTCTTTGCCATGACTGATAGAGACGCACAGGCATCTGATGATGTTGTGCAAGGTACGCGCGAACTAGTCTTTGTCAAAGTTCTAATATTGCCATGATATGTTCGTATCTATATATATCCTATGTGGTGTTTTGCGATGTTTGTATCTATATGTATAGTTGTGTTATAACTGGGATGATTCAAATTCTCAGGTTCGTTGCTTGTAAATGAATGTTTGGCAAGAGTGTTGATAGACACAGGATCCACTCACTCGTTCGTTTGACCAAGCTTTGCCAAAGGCTTTACGTCCGAGCCAAGCAAGCTACCTAGGGAGTTGTCCATTTCGACTCCATTGGGAAAATCTATTGAGACAGATAAAGTGTATCCGGATAGTGTTGTACAAGTCATGCAGCACGAGTTGCCAGTCGACTTGATCCTTCTGGGATTTCAGGATTGGGATTTCGATGTCATCCTAGGTATGGATTGGCTCTCAACTAACCATGGACACGTGGCGTGTTTCGAGAAGGTGGTGCATTTTAAACCCGTGGGGTTAAAGCCGTTTCATTTCAGGGGACTTCAGAGAAGAGACATTGCCCGCTTTGCAGCTCTTAGTCTCGAGGGTGTAGAAGTGCGAGACTCCACACCCATTCCGGTGGTATGTGAGTATATGGATGTTTTTCCGGAAACCTTGCCGGGATTGCCTCCCGATCGTGCAATCGAGTTTGCGATTGAGCTAGCTCCAGGCACAGTTCCGATTTTAAGAGCTCCGTATAGGATGACCCCTATTGAGCTTAAGGAGTTAAAAGAGCAGTTAGAAGAATTGCAAGGCCTTGGTTTTATCCGGCCAAGTGTTTCACCTTGGGGAGCTCCGGTTCTCTTCGTGAAGAAGAAAGATGGATCAATGCGTATGTGCATTGATTACAGGCAATTGAACAAGGTCACGATCAAGAATCGTTATCCATTGCCTCGGATAGACGACTTGTTTGACCAATTGAAGGATGCGCAGTTTTTCTCCAAGATTGACCTTCGATCTGGTTATCATCAGTTGAAGATCAAGAAAGAGGACATTCCGAAGACAGCATTCCGAACTCGATACGGTCATTACGAGTTTTTGGTCATGTCTTTTGGACTGACTAACGCGCCGGCAGCATTCATGGATTTGATGAATCGGGTGTTCAGATTGTCTCTCGATCAATGTGTGATCGTGTTCGTAGATGATATCCTTGTGTATTCACAGTCACAGGAGGATCACACGAGAGATCTCCGTCTGGTATTGCAGACACTTCGAGAGCATAGTCTGTATGCTAAATTGACCAAGTGTGAGTTCTGGCTGAACAAGGTGTCTTTTCTTGGACAGGTGGTTTCTGCTGAGGGTATTTCAGTTGATCCTGCAAAGATTGAAGCGGTGATGAATTGGGAAAGGCCGAAGAGTGTCACCGAGATTCGTAGTTTCCTCGGGTTGGCAAGATATTACAGAAGGTTTGTGGAAGGATTTTCAAGTTTAGCAGCTCCGCTTACCTATCTCACACGGAAGAACACGAGGTTCACTTGGAGTGATAAGTGCGAGGCTAGTTTCTTGGAGTTGAAAAAGAAGCTTACTTCGGCTCCTGTTCTCACAGTTTCATCTGGGAGCGGTGGTTTCGAAGTCTATAGTGATGCTTCACTAGTGGGACTTGGATGTGTTTTGATGCAGCATAAAAAGGTGGTCGCCTATGCTTCCTGTCAGCTGAAGGAGCATGAGCAGAATTACCCCACACATGACTTAGAGCTCGCTGCGGTCATTTTTGCACTGAAACTTTGGCGTCACTACCTCTACGGAGAAGAGTTCGTGGTGTTCACAGACCATAAGAGCTTGAAGTATCTTTTCCTCCAGAAGGAGTTGAATATGAGGCAGCGTCGTTGGATGGAGTTCATGAAGGACTACGACTGTTCCATCCAGTACCACCCGGGTAAGGCTAACGTGGTAGCCGATGCTCTTAGCAGAAAACCTTACGGAGTTATGGCTCAATTGAGAGTGCAAGAGTGGAAGTTATTACATGATATGTGTCATTTGGACACTACTCTCAGGCATGTCACCTATGGGCCGATAATGTCCAACGTGGTGGTTAGGCCACAGATCCTGAGCCAGATCAAGGAGTTACAAAATTCAGATGTTGAGTTGCTTGCTTACCGAGACAAGTCGGTGAGTAACGGCAATCAGGAGTTCGCTTTAAATGGTGATGGTGCTATCACATTTAAGGGCAGGTTATGTGTCCCCGCCGACACAGTTTTGAGGGATGAAATTTTGAATGAAGCTCACCGGTCAAAGTACACGGTACATCCGGGAGGTACTAAGATGTACCAGAATCTCAAGAAGCACTACTGGTGGCGGAACATGAAGAGGGAAGTCGCTGAGTACGTCGCCAGATGTTTGATTTGCCAGCAGGTAAAAGCCGAACATCAAAGGCCGGCAGGTCTTTTGCGGTCTCTTCCTATTCCGGAGTGGAAATGGGAGAACATCTCGATGGATTTCATTGTGGGTTTGCCGCGGACGGCGAAGGGCTCCGATGCTATTTGGGTGATTGTGGACAGGTTGACTAAGTCTGCACATTTTATTCCGTACCGAACTACTTTCAATGCAAATCAGTTGGTAGCCCTATATGTTAAGGAGGTGGTTTGACTGCACGGTGTGCCAGTTTCTATCGTGTCTGATCGAGATCCTCGGTTTACTTCCAGGTTTTGGAAAACTTTCCAGGATGCTATGGGTTCTTGTTTAGAATTCAGTACCGCCTTCCATCCTCAGACCGATGGACAAACGGAGAGGATGAATCAAGTAGTGGAGGATATGCTCCGAGCTTGTATGCTGGATTTTCAGGGTAGTTGGGAGGAACAGTTGCCGTTGGTTGAGTTTGCCTACAACAATAGCTATCAGGCAAGCATCCAGATGGCACCTTTTGAAGCTCTGTATGGTCGGAGTTGTCGATCACCGCTATATTGGGATGAAGTTGGTGAGAGAAAAATTCTTGGTCCTGAGTTGATAGAGCGGACCGCAGAAAGGGTCAAAATTATCCGGGAGCGATTGAAAAGTGCTCAGGATAGGCAGAAGAGCTATGCGGATATACGCCATAGAGATTTAGAGTTCCGAGTTGGAGATCGGGTCTTTGTGAAGATTTCGCCGAGTCGGGGAATCATGCGATTCGGGAAGAAGGGAAAGCTCAGTCCTAGATACGTGGGACCATTTGAGATCGTCACAAGGGTTGGTGAGGTTGCTTACAGGGTAGCACTACCGCCTCACATGGCAGCGGTCCATAATGTATTTCACGTCTCTATGCTTAGAAAATACATTTCGGATCCGTCTCACATCATCGCTCCTGATCCTGTTGAGATTCGAGAGGATCTTACGTTGGTTGAGCAACCAGTTCAGATTCTGGATCGTCGAGATCAAGTGTTGCGAACCAAGACTATCCCTTTAGTCCTAGTGAAGTGGCAGCATCATTCCAAGGAAGAGGCTACATGGGAGCGAGAAGCGGAAGTGAAGGAAAAGTACCCTCACTTGTTTGAGTAGTTTTCCTTGTTAGTTTTGTGTGTATTTTGTTCTTGTTATGTTTGTGGCATCGTTCTAATTTCGAGGACGAAATTCTTGTAAGGGGGAAGGGATGTAGAGCCCCGGAATTTCATTTCACTAAGAATGAATAGTTTGTGAATAGTGCCCAAGTGTGGTTTTGTACACTTATGGGTCTTATGTTAATATATGTGTTTGGAATTATGGCGTATATGTTCCAATGGGTCTATATGTCCTTAGGGAATGTGTTGAAAGCATAAAAGAGTGTTGGAAGTGCATTGGGGAAGATTCGAGTGGTGTAAACAAGGTTTTTCAGCAAAACAGGGGTCGACCGATCGCTCGGTCATTACCTGCGATCGATCGGTCAACTACCGATCGCTCGATAGCTGTCGCTCGGTTAACTTTTTTGTATGGGGAAAAATTCCAGAGAGTGTGTTTTTGACCGATCTCTCGGTCAAAACACCGATCGACCGGTAAGCTACCGATCGCTCGGTCCATACCATCGATCGATCGGTCATACACAGATTTTCTTCATTAAGGGTGTTTAAGACTTTGACCATCACCCTTTGCCTATAAATAGGCTGAGTTCGTGCCTTAGGGTTTCAGAAACCCTCTGTGCCCTATCTTAGGATATTTTGAGAGAGAGAAGAAGGAGAGGAACTACTTGTTGATCAAGCTTGTGGAAGATCAAGTTCTTCCTTTCCATTTGGTGTTTTCCAACCAAGAACTCACTGTTCTTGCTTGTTCCAGCCATTGGGAGTCAAACTCATTGATTTCTCTAAGGTAGATACACTCTACTAGGTTCTAATTTCATAAACCCTTCATGAAAAGCATGATTTTCTTGACAAGTATAGTTATATATAGCCTCTTATATGTAAAAATACACTCTTCTAGCAATTGATTTCATGAAACCCTTTCTACATCAAGATAAAATCCCATGAATGATGGTGTGAATTAAATGTGATGATGTTATGCTTCCAACCAACAAATAAAAGATGGTAATTTTTGAGTTGTTCTATATGTTAGTATCCAAGATGAAAAGCATGTTAAAAGCAACAAGTTTTGGGAAGAACAAGTAGAAAAACCTTATTTTAAATGTGATTGGAATGGTGTGATGTTATTGTATATGGATTATGGTGATGGATGAATTATGTTGAGTATGAGACATATGACCATATGTAAAGGGTTTTCCCTAATGTCTACCATGTTATATCACAACTGCTATACGGACACATATGCATATGCATGATCGAGTTTTTCTAAATTATGGGTATCCCAAAAGAAGAAATACATGTATATAAGATGCAATACAAGAATAAGAAGACGAAAAGTATAAGATGTAAATGAACCAAATGAAAAGTATAAGAAGCACAAGATACATACGGAAAATACAAGAAGCACAAGATGTTACAAGAAATAGAAGAAGATGGAAAGTATACGGAAAAAGCCGACAGGGATGCGACGATAGCAGGCCGCCTGAAAGGGAAAGGGATACTGGCATCGGACTCCGATGATAGCAGGCCGCCCGGAAGGGAGATGGATACTGGTCGTCTACCCTTAAGGTAGCCGAAGGTGAGGAGAACATTAGGCCACCCAGCTTACGTGGGTACAGGTACTAGTTGTCCTACTCCGGAGGCAGCAAATGATGAATACTAAGGTATTTTAAATACCCGTACAGGATAATAAAAGATAAAAGCCAAGGTATTTTAAATACCCGTATATGCAAAGGTACAAGATGATAAGAAGATGTTTTCGACAAAAGATGATAAGAAGATGTAAAAGACAAAAGATGATAAAAAGATGTTTTCCGATAGTATTTTCCGAGATATATGCACACGATATGATTTTGTTTTCCGCGCTCTGATTTCAGGAATGCATGTGAGATGATTAGATTGTGATATGTACACGTTGTATTCTTGTTTACGATATTACTATCTAGTGGTTTGTATACGCTGAGTATTCCATGCTCAGCCGTACATATTATGTCGGCAGGTCCCTTCGACATTTGCGGCGAGCGTCCTCAAGAACCATGGGTCGAGGAAGAGTATGTTGAGGAGGAGGAGACTTGGGGTAGTCTTCAGCAGCAGAGGGCTCAGGAGGAGCAGAGGGCTTTTGTTAGGTGGCCCCATCATGAGTGACGAGAGGGAGAGACATGTACATATATTTTGTTGAGCGAGTATGTTCGCTCTTTATTTTGGGTCATGTATAAACTGAGACATATACTATTGATAGAAATTTTGTAGTCCGCTTCCACTACCATCTATAGATTAGTATTACGCTTCCGCTATCACAGGTTTTATATGTTGTACAGGATTCATATGTTATATAGGATGGTTTGGTTATGAGTTCACGTCGCCAAAGTATCCTAACTACTAGGGGGTATTTTGGGTCATGACAGCTGGGGTTTAGGAGCCTGAGGAGGCTTCTGCTATGGTGCCTGCCTGATACATGGTTTATTCTCCTGAGTCTGGGTCTGTTGGCTACGGTGAGGACAATCTCTAATCCGGTGTCCCATTTGTCCACACTGGAAACATCCACCAGTGTGTACTTGACATTTGCCCGCTGGATGTCTCTTCCCACAATGTACACCCACATCAAACATAGGTACAAAAGATGTGAGCTGCACATACCGAGTGACCTGAGAAGTAGTAGGGCGAGGCACAGTAGGTTCAGATGGAGGTGATGACCTCTAATAAGGAGTCGGCCTAGCTGCTGGTGGTTGGCCTGAAAATCCGGGCCTCTTATCCTATGGTCCAACCTTGCTTGGTTGTCCCTTACTGAACTTCTCTTTTTGATTCATCTCTCTTTTCTTCAAGAATTCCTCTTAATTCTTTTCAGCCAACTGAGCCCTATCGTTCACCTTAGCGAAAGTCTAGAGTCAAAACATTGAGACTCGGTCTCGAATAAAGTCTCTCAAACCTCTTTCAAACTTTCTCTCTTTCATCGCCTCTATGGCAATCATGTGAGGTGCGAACCTTGAAAGTTCTGAGAACTTGGCCTCGTACTCGACCATTGACATCTTCCCTAGCTCAAGAGTGAGGAATTCTGCTTCCTTCTTTTACCAAATAACCACTGGAAAGTATTTCTTGTAAAATACATCCAGAAATTCCCCCCATGTCTATGGTTAGCCCGCTCTAGTCAAATCCCTAGTCCTGGAGGTTGTTCTCTACCAATGCTCTGCTTCGCCTTCCATTACAAAGGCTGCCCATGTCACTCTTTCAGTATCCGTGGGAGACAGAACTGAAAATATCTTCTCCAGCTACAAGATCCATGCCTCTGCAGCTATTGGATCTATGGTCCCATAAAATAACGGAGGCCTCAATCTTCGGAATGCCTCAATCCCTGATTGTGCCTTGGGTGGAGGAGGTGCATGTGCTTATGCCGGTCCAGGAGCAACTGCAGTAGGTTGTCTAGCTGCAAGGAGTGCCATGGTCTGGGTAATCGATCCTAACATTTCAGTCAAATTAGGCTGACCATTACCAGTTGGATGTCCTTCTCCAATACCTCTTCCAGCATTTCTCCTAGTCTTATATCCACGAGCGCGCCTCATTCTAATATTCCTGAAAGCAAACGGTAGCAATTAGTCCAACTTGGAAATAATTCATCCTAACACTCAAACTTTACTCTAACATCACAATGAATCCTAGCATGCTGTATCCCTAAGACTTAAGCCCTAGCTAACCTAATGCCTTTGCTCTAATACCAACTCTATCGCTCCCCAAAATCCCACCTAGATTAATGTAAGACTTTGGCATGTGACGTAACCATTAACTTCCGTAATTTCCTGTGATAAAGCATATAAGGCAATTCTAAAAACATGAACCTAAATTTTTTTTCTTTAAATAAATACCGATCAAGTCTAATGTCTGGAATAAGATTAAACCTGTAGAGCCCCAGAAATTTGGTTTACTGTTCATGTGAACAGTGCCCTTATATGGTGTGTGTTTTGCCTAAGGTCTTACATAGTGTTCTTGGTATTATGGTGAGTCAAGTGAGCATTTTGGGTGTATGTGTTAATTCTCAAAGAGAGATTATAAATATACTCTAAGTGGGTAAAAGCAAGGGTATAAAATACCCTAGGTGTTTAAGGGGTTGTAGGTGAGTAGTGTTGTGAATAGGGCTAGTGCGTGAGGCATAAAGAGGCTGGGGCCTCTCATGCATGTGGGTGTGAATTCAATGATCACCTAGGTGGGTTAAAAACCTATGGGGTAATGAGTCATGAGGTGTGAGTATGGTTTTAGACTCGAGGGAAAGAGTGTGAAGGCACGCAAGGTGTGCTAGGTGTTGAAGAGGTATGTTTTGGCATTTTCCTCAACTTTAAAGAGCTCTAGTTAGTCACCGTTGCTCGGAATCGAGTGATTCTTAAATTTTTCAAGAGTTATTTAAACCCTCTTCGAGGTTCATGTTGATCACTTTTCTTGATTTTGAGTCGAGGTTAAGTTAATCATCCGATTTCTGAAATCGGATCTACTGAAAAATGGGTTGATGAAACCCATTTGCATATTAGTCGACTTTAGAGCCATTTTTGGTAAATAAAAACTCACAATTAGGATTTGGCTATTAGAGACAAAATTGTTCTCCTTTCCAAGAAAAATCCAACGCAGTTGAATCGTCAAAATCCGACAAGTGATTCAAAAGTTATGGTCGAAATACCAAAACGGAAAAAATCTGGAAAATCTTCTGTCAGAGTTACGACCGATCGTAAATGACCTATGAACGATCGTAATTAAGATCAATCGTAGAGTTGCTACAACCGATCGTAGGGCCCCAGAAATGCTGTAAACTCACTGGGAAACCTACGATCGATCGTAGGAAGCCTATGAACGATCGTAGTTGTGCGAATCAGAATTTTTCTGCGAGTTTTTTTTTGGGTTTTCACCCCTTGGCCTATAAAGAGGGGATCTTTTTGAGGGTTTTGAATTACCCTAAACCTAGAAAAAGATCTTAGAAGAGAAGGGAAAGGAGTGGAGGATTTTTCAAGAGGGATTTTGGATTGGAAGAGGAAGAGCACGAATCAAGCGTTGATCTCGCTCCTACGCGCCATTGGAGCTTGGATCTTCATCCACAAGTTTGGGTTTCACTTATACAAGCTTCCTCAAACTTTTTCAAGCATTATAGCAAAGGGATTTCATCCCATAAGGTAGATACACTCTACTAGGTTCTAATTTCATAAACCATCAATGATAAACATGATTTTCTTGACAAGTATGGATATATATAGCCTCGTATATGTGGAAATACACTCTTCTAGCTATTGATTTCATGAAACCCTCTCTATATCAAGATAAAATCCTATGGATGGTGATGTGAGTTAATTGTGATAATGCTATGCTTTTAACTAACAAATAAAAATGGTAAATATTGAGATGTTCTATATGTTAGTAGTCAAAAAAATGAAAAGCATGTTAAAAGACATAAGTTTTGGGAAAAAAAAGTAGAAAAACCTTATTTTCAATGTGATTTGAATGATGTGATGTTATTGTGGTGGATGAATTATGTTTAGTATTGGACATACGACCATATGTAAAGTGTTTCCTTTAATGTCTACCATGTTATATCACAATTGCTACACGGACACATATGCATATGTATGATCGAATTTTCTAAATTATGGGTATCCAAAAGAAGAAGTACAAGTATATAAGATGTAATACAAGAATAAGAAGAGGAAAAGTATAAGATGCAAATGAACCAAATGAAATGCACACGAAGTAAAAGAGGTATATAGAAAGTACAAGAAGCACAAGATGTATATGGAAAGTATAAGAGGCAAAAGATGATATAAGAAGTACATGTTGAAAGCCGACGGGGATGCACGATAGCAGGGTGCCTGGAAGAGAAATGGATACTGGCATCAGACTCCGATGATAGCAGGCCGCTCGGAGGGAAATGGATATTGGTTGTCTACTCCGAAGGTAGCAAAAGGTGAGGACAACATTAGGCCACCCAGCTTACGTGGTACGGGTACTAGTTGTCCGACTCCAGAGGTAGCAAATGATGAATACCAAGGTATTTTAAATACCCGTACATGAGAAGATAATAAAAGATGAAAACCAAGGTATTTTAAATACCTATATATGCAAAGATAAAAGATGATAAGATGTTTCGATAAAAGATGATAAGAAAATGTTTTCAGATGGTATTTTTTCGAGATATTTGCACATGATATGACTTTGTTTTCTGCTCTCTGATTTCAGGAATGCATGTGAAATGTTTAAACTGTGACATATGTTGTATTACTATCTAGTGGTTTGTATACACTAAGTATTCCATGCTCAGTCGTATAGTCGGTAGGTCCCTTCGATATCTATAGAGAGCACCCTCAGAAGCCATGGGTTGAGGAGGAGTACATAGAGGAGGAGTTCGCTCCTGCTAAGCTCTAGGAGCATCAGAAGTTGCTTGAGAGGTGGCCTCATGTTTGAGTGATGAGAGAGAGAGAGAGACTTGTACATAAATTTTGTTGAGCGAGTATGTTTGCTATTTATTTTGGGTCATGTATAAACTGAGATATAGTATGTATAAAAATTTTGTAGTATGCTTCCGCTAAAA
Source organism: Tetracentron sinense (assembly GCA_015143295.1). Lineage (NCBI taxonomy): Eukaryota > Viridiplantae > Streptophyta > Magnoliopsida > Trochodendrales > Trochodendraceae > Tetracentron > Tetracentron sinense. The sequence goes on along the minus strand of CM026567.1, from coordinate 2,504,840 downwards.
TATATAGATTGGTATTATGCTTCTGCTATCACATGTCTTACACGTTGTACATGAATTACATGTTGTATGGGATGGTTTGGTAATGAGTTCACGTCGCCAAAGTATCCTAACTCTTAGGGGGTATTTTGGGTCGTGACAAAACCAAAATCTATAATTTAAATCATTCATCCTGATTCCCATCTATCAATTCAATCTAACCATAAATCCAACATGAAGTCTATTACAATGTCTTAACTCCAAATATAAATACTAATACTCTAATTTCCAGGAAATGGCCAATGGTCCAAATTCCATTCACCATCGGGGTAATCACCTGTTGGCTCTTTCTCTTGCTCCTCATACTCTTGCTCTTCCCAAGATCCTGGAGCACAAATGTCAAATCTAGAACCTATTGACAACAAAAGTCATCGGCTGAGTAACAAGTTACCCTGCGTATGTGTAAACTCCTAGCTAACAATATAACAATATTTAATATAAGCACAATGTAGAATTTAACATGATATGTAAGCATATAAACAACTCAGAGTGCAGAAGCATAATTCAAATTCAATTCTTACACGTGTTCACTTATACTTGTTTCTCTTGTTTAATCTCACTTGTCTTTCTTGTTCGTGAATGTATCCAACAACATGCAAGTGCAATAACTTAAAATAACTCTACCCCATATATTGGGTAGAGATTAACATATACCCTACTTTCCGAGGTACCACATGATTTACACATTATCCAGTGTATACGGCTTGTTTACACATTATCCAGTGTATAGTGCTTATCTACACATTATACGATGTATACGGGCTTGTCTAGCCTTGGTCTTAGGCATGTGGGCACTCGGTCAGTGCAAAACTCAATCATACATCATGCTAGTATCCTTGTGTACTTGCATAATACTTGTCATCTTGCTTATTCTCATGCTTGTTCATATTTAATTTCGTGAATAAGTGTGAGTGAAATAATGATGATTGTAAATCATGCGCCAATTTAAACATGCAGAATTTCTCATAAATGATCAATATAAAATATAGATTTATCAAGTTTTTGATAATAAAATAAGGGACAATTTTATTTATCATGTATCAATTTTCAATACATAATTTTAATCAAATAAATCTCACAGAACCCTAGTTTCATAACACATCATAATTTTTGAGCAAACTAATAATCATTCCATCAAATCCAATTATCATCATTTCCTTCATTCACCATTATACACACTACAAATTCATTCCCTTTCCCCTTATTGATATGAATAATAAAATCATAAGAAAACATCTTTAAGCGTCACAATCCATTTTGCATGATAAAAATCATAGGCAAACATCTCTAAGCATCAAAATCCCTCTTGCATAATAAAAATCATAAGGAAAGACAACTATCTTTCATAGGGGATTAATATGTCATGAACATGCTTGATCTTCATTTTCATGCTTTAGATCTAACTCTTTCATATTACTTGTATTAAAATCACCATATTGGTAGGAATGAATTTATATTTACCTCTCACGATCGCTTCCCTATCATCAAGCACTTGCGAATGGGATGGATCTAAGGTTTTTCGCCCTTTTTCCTTGCAACACCTTTGATCTCTCCTCTTGGATCTCTTAAAATCCCCTTCTCTCTCTCTCTTTTAGGTTTAGAAAGCTTTAGAAACTCTTAGAAACCCTCAACTCATGAATATAAGGAGTATTTATAATGTTGGGAGCCCTAGGGACTCCAAAAATCAAAAAATCGTGCAAAAAGAGGCCCAAAACGATGTTGTTGGCGATCAATTGCCGTCAGGGGCGATCGATTGGCCGTAGCGCTGATCCAAATTTTTTTTAAAAACTCTTTTCTTACTTTTTGATTATCTTCCTTTTCATGAAATTAAACTTCAAAAACGACTTAAATTGAGTGTTTTATTTGGGTTTTAAAATCGATACTATTAAATTTGCAGGCTTAAACATATTAAAATTAAACACATCTTTCCATAGCATTTAATAAACATGACAAGTATTAAGAATAATAAATTCCGGGCTCTACATCACTGCTATTGAAGAGAGTAAAAATGTTGACTCTCTGAAGATTGAGGAATTGGTATGTTCTGTCCAAACCTATGAACTCAATCTTCGTCCATCCAAGAAGAACAAATCTCTTGCTTAAAATTAGTCAAGGAATCTTTGGATGAGGATAACAGTGATGAAGAGATGGATGAGGAAGAATTGGCTCCCTTTGTTAAAAGATTTCAAAAAAATTTTAGAACAAAAAAGAGATTCATTCCGAAATAGGGAGGAAAATTCTTTGAGAAGCCAAAGTCTAAGCCATGGGAAAACAAGAAAATCCCAAAAGTGGCGACAATAAATCCCAAGGTGTTCAATGCTATGAATGTCATGGCTTCGGCCATATCTCACCAAATTGCCCTAACAAGAAGAAGAGTAAGGGCAAGGTGGTGAATGCATGTTGGGATGACAGTGATTTCAAGGATGAAGAATCGGATAGTTCCTCTTCAAGTGAAGATACTGGAAATCATACGGCTTTCACTATCTCCCTTTCTGGGACTCTTGAGACTTCCTCATTGGTTGAGGCGAATGACAGAAGTGATGAAAATGTACGCACTGAATCTAGTGAAGAAAATGAAAAGAGTCAAACTAACTCTGAAAGTGATGATGACATGAAAACAACTTATGATAAGTTGTATGCTGAAAGTGTAAAGATGACTAAAGCAAAAATTTCTTTGAGCGAAAAACTCAAGATCATTCAAAATGAAAGAGATGCTTGTAAACTAGTAGCAGAAGAGAAGAGTGCTCTAGTTAGTCAGTTTGAAAAAGAGAAAGAGGCTTTTGTTGAAAAAGTTCAGTGTCTTTTGGAAGAGAATGTCTCAATGACGAATGTGGTCAAAACATTAGAACTTGAAAGAGACACTTCCTTGAAAGAAGTTGAGGAGTCAAGGACTCTGTTAGTGGAGCTAGAATATTTAAAAGATTCTCTTATTGATAAGGTGGCATTTCTTGAAAAAGAATATCAAAATGTCCTTAAAGACAAGACAGACTTGATTCAGAAGGTTAATATTCTTGAGAAAGAAGTTAGAATGTTTAGAAATACTCTATGTCTGGATGACCTAGATAAAAAACATGGTTCAAATTCAAATAGATCTGGGATAGGACATGTTGACACACTAGCTGGTCCTCTAGCTGTTGGTACAATGGCTAGTGCAGTGTTTGAACCAATTCATTCTGATCCTAAAGTGAATGTACTTTCTTCAAACACTAAGGCTAATTCAAATACTGTAAGGCCTAGAAATGTAGCTCCAAGGGTGAATGCTGTGAGGAATCAGATTCCTTTTAGAAGAAATCCTCCTCCTCTCCCTAAATTCATACCCACATGTCACTTTTGTGGTGTGAGAGGTCACATTCGACCTAACTGTAATGCTTTTAGGAGAGCTCCCCGAAATGGTTCATGGAACCAAAATCAAGGTCAAGGGAATCTTCAAAGGCAGATTCAAGTTTTGGCTGAAAAGTCTAGAATGTTGAGCGAAGATGTCAATAGGATTACTCAAATGTCTAGGACTGGAACTGGTCCATTCAATCCTAATGATTACTCAAGAGGAGAGAATGTGACAAATCAAAAAGCTAGAACTGAACAAAACAGGAAGAGGTCGAAAAAGAAAAAGGTCTCTACTACACAGAACAATAATCAAAGGTCAGAACAAACTTTAAAAATTGTGTATGTAAGAAAGGAGGACCTTAATTGCTTTGTCATCCATACTGTCTTGAAAGCCCAAAACACTGAAATGTGGTACTTCTATAGTGGGTGCTCTCGGCATATAACAGGTAACAAGTCCCTATTCACTCAACTGGAGGAGTGTTTAGATGGGACTATTACCTTTGGTGATGGAAGCAAATCCTTAGTTAAAGGGAAAGATATCATCGAAGCACCAGGGTTTCCTAAGTTTAAGAATGCCCTATTTGTTGAAGGACTGAAAGCTAATTTGATTAGCATAAGTCAACTGTGCGATGATAACCTTCTGTGCACTTTACCCACAATAGATGTTCAGTCATTGATGGTAAAGGTAAGTGTGTTCTAAAAGGGTTGAGAACCACTGATAATTGCTACGGCTTAATCTCTAAGTCAAGTCCCTCAAATGTCTGTAACAGGGCTAATGTTGAGGAGGTAGATCTGTGGCACCGAAGGTTAGGTCATATGAATTTCATGGACCTAAGTAAACTCTCAAAGCATGAGCTTGTGAGAGGTGTGCCCAAATTTGGAAAGTCTTCTTCTACTGTTTGTGGGCCATGTAAAAAAATTAGAAGCCCACATAAGAAGACTACTAATATTGCTACATCTCATTCTCTAGAACTTAGTCACATGGATCTTATGGGTCCTACTAGAACTGAAAGTCTAGGAGGTAAGCAATATATTCTTGTTATGTTTGATGATTTTTCTAGAATTTCTTGGGTGGCTTTTCTTAGAGAGAAGTCCGATGCTTTTGAGAATTTCAAAAGTTTTTCGTGAGAATTCAAAATAAGAAAGGAGGCCCAATCACTCAAATTAGAAGTGATCATGGAAAGGAGTTTGAAAAATCTAAGTACAATAATTTTTGTGATAAATCGGGTATCAAACATGAATTCTCATCCCTAATCACACCTCAGCAAAATGGTGTGGTAGAAAAAAAAAAGAAGGTTCTCCAAGAGATGGCTAGAGTCATGCTGCATAGCAAAAACCTAGCCACTCACTTCTGGGCTGAAGCAGTTAGTACTGTATGCTACACTGTAAACAGAGTTTACACAAGGCCCGAAACTAAGAAAACCCCGTATGAGTTTTGGAATGATAAAAAACCTAGTGTCAAGTACTTTTGAGAATTTGGAAGTAAATGTTATATCCTTAGGGATAGAGAGCAACTAGATAAGTTTGAATCCCGAAATGATGAAGGGATATTTCTTGGTTATTCTACCAATAGTAGAGCTTATCGAGTTTACAACTTGAGAACTTCTATTATTATGGAGTCCATCAAAGTTGTGGTGGATGACTCTGAAAAGGATGAAATTATGCAAGTGGAAGATGATGAAAATAATGAAATTGAAAGAGCTGAAAATGTTTCAACTCCTCGAATTCAAAATCAAATTGAAAAACAATCTTCACTTCTAAAACCTACATATCCTAGGGTTATGAATCCTCACTCCTCCATTGATATCATTGGAGACCTTGAAAGTGGAGTGAGAATAAGGAATCAAATTAAAAATGAGGTTAGCCACATTTGTTATACTTCTACTTTTGAACCCAAAAATGTGAATGAAGTCCTTGCTGATGATAACTGGATAAATGCAATGCAAGATGAGCTAATTCAATTTACTAGGAATGATGCATGGTATTTAGTGCCTAGGCCTAAAAATACTAATGTAATAGGAACCAAATGGATATTTAAAAATAAATCTAATGAGAATGGTACTATTATTAGAAATAAGGCCAGATTGGTTGCACAGGGTTATACTCAAATTGAAGGCATCGATTTTGATGAAACCTTCGCTCCTGTTGCCCAGCTAGAATCTATTAGAATTCTTCTAGCTGTGGCATGTCATCTGAAATTTAAGCTATATCAGATAGATGTCAAGAGTGCCTTTCTGAATGGTATTCTACAGGAGGAAGTCTATGTGGAACAACCAAAAGGATTTGAGGATCCTAATCACCTAGACCAAGTCTATCGCTTAAAGAGGGCTCTCTATGGATTGAAACAAGCTCCTAGAGCTTGGTATGAGAGACTAACTACTTACCTCTTGGAAAATTGTTTTTTGAGAGGGGGAGTAGACAAAATCTTATTCATTAAGACTGTTAGAGGTGATATTGTTATTGCTCAGATTTATGTTGATGATATTGTTTTTGATTCCACATCTAACTTGCATGCTCATTCTTTTGTTGATCAAATGAAAAATGAATTTGAGATGAGTATGGTAGGTTGAGCTGAGTTTCTTCCTTGGTCTTCAGATCAAGCAAAGTTCTAATAGGATTTCTATATCCCAAATCAAGTATGCTAAAGATCTGGTAAAGAAATTTGGTATGAGCTCCGCTAAGCATGCTCGTACTCCTATGAGCACTACTACAAAGCTTAGCAAGGATGCTTCAGGCAAGGATGTTGATCAAACTTCTTATAGAAGCATGACTGGTAGTTTGCTCTACCTTACTGCCAGTAGACCGGACATTGCTTTTAGTGTTGGAGCATGTGCCCGCTATCAAGCGAGCCCTAAAGAGTCTCACTTACTTGCTGTCAAGCGTATCATTCGCTATGTGAGTGGAACTCTATGTTTTGGCCTCTGGTATTCTTTCAATACCAATGCCATAGTTGTGGGGTATTCCGATGCCAATTGGGCCAGAAATACTGATGATAGGAAGAGCACCTCCGGAGGGTGTTTTTATATTGGAAATTACTTAATTGCTTTGTCATCCCTTAGTCTTCTACTTATTTTACTTTAAAACGTTCATTAACTTTAAGTTTTAAATTAAAATAAGAAAGTACCCCCCATTTGAATCTAATAAAAATACTTAGAAAATTCAATTCCTTATAATTCAAAATCTGAATTTCCAGTTTTAGTCAAAACCTGTTAAATCCGGTTCGTCGTAACTTTTTCTATAGCCCGGGAAACCATTTTAATCATATGAATAAAATCCCATAAAATTAACTACGCTTAGTTAACTTATAAACAACCATTTCCGGGACTTTTTATCTCAAAATTCACAAAATTACTTTACATGGTCACTATTCACAGGCTATGAAAGTGACATCCGGGGTTCTACATCCTCTCCCCTTACAGAAATTTCACCCTTGAAATTAAGACGGTCCTACATACATGGAAAAACACAAAAAACTAACTTTACATACACCATCAAAATACTACTCAAACAGGTGAGGGTATTTCTCCCGTACTTCCGCCTTGCATTCCCAAGTAGCTTCCTCCACAGAATGGTGTTGCCACTTCACGAGGACTAGTGGAATTGTCTTCGTGCGTAAGAGTTGATGTCTACGATCCAAGATCTGAGTTGGTTGCTCCACTAATGTAAGATCCTCTCAAATCTCCACATGATCAAGATCGATGACATACAAAGGGTCCGACACATATTTCCAAAGCATGGAAACATGAAAGACATTGTGACTGCCGCCATGTGAGGAGGTAAGGCCACCTTATAAGCGACTTCTCCAACGCATGTGATCACCTTAGAAGGTCCCACATACCTAGGGCTGAGCTTTCTCCTCTTGCCAAACCTCATAATTCCTTTGCTCGGAGAAATCTTCACAAAGACCCGATCCCTAACCTGGAATTCCAAGTCTCTACGGCGAGTATCCGCATAGCTCTTCTGCCTATCTTGGGCAGTCTTCAACCTCTCCTTTATGATCTTGACCCTATCCGCAGTCTGCTCGATCAACTCAGGGTCCAAAACCTTTCTTACACCAACTTCATCCCAATAAAGAGGAGTTTTGCAACTTCTCCCATACAAGGCCTTGAAAGGTGCCATATAGATGCTCGCCTGGTAACTGTTGTTGTAGGTGAACTCAACCAACGGCAAATGATCCTCCCAACTGCCCTGGAAGTCTAGCATGCAAGCTCTGAGTATGTCCTCAATCACTTGGTTCACCCTCACGGTCTGCCCATCTATCTGAGGATGACAGGCGGTGCTGAAATCTAACCGAGAACTCATAGCAGTCTGAAAGCTCTTCCAGAACCTGGAAGTAAGCCTAGGGTCCCGATCCGAAACAATAGTAACTGGTACCCCGTGCAGCCGAAGCACTTCCTTGGTGTATAAGGCTACAAGCTGGTTCATGTTGTACGTAGTCCGATAGGGTAAGAAATGTGCAGACTCTGTCAACCGATCAATCACAACCCAGATAGCATCAGAGCCCCTTGCCGTCCTTAGTAAACCAACTATAAAATCCATCGAGATATTCTCCCATTTCCATTCAGAAATAGGGAGGCACTGTAAAAGACCTGATGGTCTCTGATGCTCGGTCTTCACCTACTGGCACACCAAACATCTAGAAACATACTTTGCAACTTCCCTCTTCATGTTTTGCCACCAGTAGTGCCTCTTGAGATTCTGGTACATCTTAGTACCCAGAGGATGTACCATGTACTTAGATCGATGAGTCTCGTCCAAGATCTCACTCCTCAACACTGCATCAGCGGGAACACACAACCTGCCTTTGAATGTGATAGCACCATCACCATTCAAAGCAAATTCCTGACTGTCACTAGTAACCGACTTGTCTCGGTAAGCAAGCAACTTTGCATCCGAACTCTGCAACTCCTTAATCTGAACCAGGATATATGGCTTGACCACAAGATTAGCCATGACTGGCCCAAAAGTAGAAATGTTGAAGCTAGTATCTAGGTTCGTCATTAGCTCCAACATCTTCCACTCGTGAACCATCATGTGAGCCAAGTGTCCAGGAGGCTTCCTGCTAAGAGCGTCTGCTACCACATTTGCCTTACTTGGGTGGTAGTGGAAAGTTCAGTCATAATCCTTTATGAACTCCACCCATCGATGATGCCTCAGATTTAGCTCCTTTTTGAAAAACAGATACTTTAAGCTCTTGTGGTCGGAAAACACCTTGAACTGCTCCCCATAAAGGTAGTGACGCCAAATCTTCAGCGCAAATAAAACTATAGCAAGCTCTAGATCATGTGTAGGATAGATAGTTCTTCTCATGGTCTTTCAATTGCTGGGAAGCATAGGCAATAACCTTCTCATGTTGCATTAAACACATCCTAGACCAATAAGTGACGCATATATCACTGTAGACTACAAAACCACCACTCTCAAATGGGACTGTGAGAACAGGGGCCGTAGTAAGCCTCCTTTTGAACTCCATAAAGCTTGCCTCACACTTATCGCTCCAAGTAAGCTTAGCATTCTTCCTCATAAGATGGGCAAGCGGAGCCGCTAAGCTAGAGAACTCTTTTACAAACCGCCTGTAGTACCCTGTCATGCCGAGAAAACTACGAATCTTGGTAACACTCTTCGGCCTCTCCCAGTTCATCCCTGCATCTATCTTTGCAGAATCGACTGAGATACCCTCGACAAATATCACGTGGCCAAGGAACACCACCTTCTCCAACCAGAACTCGCACTTGCTCAACTTAGCATACTGGCTATGCTCTTGAAGAGTCTGCAACGTAAGGCAGAGATCTCTCACATGATCATCCCGAGTCTTGGAATACACAAGGATATCATCGACGAACACGATCACACATCGATTGAGAGATGATCTGAAAACCTGGTTCATCAAGTCCATGAAAGTAGTCGGTGCTATCATCAGGCCAAAAGGCATTACCGAGAACTCGTAGTGCCCATACCGAGTCCTGAAGGCAGTCTTGGGGACGTCTTTACCCTTGATCTTCAACTGATGGTATCCCGATCTAAGATCAATCTTCGAGAAGAACCTCACTCCCTTTAGCTGGTCAAATAGATCGTCTATTCGAGGTAATTGTAAATCCCTAAATAGGTGTTGGCAAATTCCGTGATCATTAGATAGGACATGTGAGTCGAGTCGTCGAGTTATGTTCAACTTGTCAGAAGAGAAGAGCTAAAGCTTAAAGAAGATTGAAGAAAGAGAAGAAAAAGCTCCTACTCTGGATCTAGACAGGTAATGGACTTAGAGACCCCTACCTAGGTTGGATTTGGCTTAGATAACTCTAAACATACCTAGGAGGATAGTTTTAAACCTAAAAAAGTTGTTTGATCTCATTTGAATCAAATAACAATGAAATGAATCATGGGTTGAAAACAATTCTGTCTCAACCGATCGCTCGGTGTTGAGACCGATCGATCGGTGACCTACCGAGCGATCGGTGGCTATCGACTTGACAAAAAGTTTGTATAGGGTATTTTTCCAGAGAGATGATTTATAACCGAGCGATCGGTCATGAGGACCGAGCGATCCGTTTTGGACCGAGCGATCGGTAATGAGCACCGATCGATCGGTCCCCGTAAAAAGAATTTTTCTTTTTCTGGATTCTTTTTTTAAACCCTATATTAACAACTTTTTGGAGACCTAATTCGGGTCTTTGATATTTTTGAAAGAGTAGAGGTCTGAGAAACTCTTCTAGGGTTTTTCTTATTGCTTTTATTAGATCTTTGTTGATCCCTCCTCTTTCTTTGATCCTAGAGAATGCAAGTATAGATCTAAACCTTTGATCTTGCATTGTGTGATCTCAGATCTGTATGAGATCCCTCTAGGGTTTGAAACTTTCTAAATTGATTCACAACCCTACACTTTGTGTGTGTGTCCGGTGTTTGATCCGGAGCCTTCGTGGAAGGAGATCGATCGTGTGTGATCGTGGTTTTGAAGTAGCTTGAGAAGATTTGGTCGGTGTGGAACCGAAGCTGCTACGGCGGAGATCGAACCTGCTGGTTCGTGGAAATCAAGAGTAAGAGTCTATACCTAGGAACATTGTTTCTGTTTTGGTAAGGTCTTGTCTTGTACTTGATATCTTTTCATAGTGAAGTTTATTGCTGGACAAGGTGGTTTTTTCCCGTTAGGGTTTTCCACGTAAAAATCTTCTGTGTTTGATTTGTGTGGATTGTTTGATTGAATTTTTCATTGATTTCTAAACATATTAATTGAAAAATTAAAATTGGTTAGAAATTATTAGATAGACCTATTCACCCCCCTCTAGGTCTTAGAGATCATTGATCTGGATAAATTTCAATTGGTATCAGAGCTTGTTCACTGATAAGGCTAATCCCTTAAGTGTGATCCTGTATTATCCGTGATCATGAGTACTCTAAGAGAAGGTGGATCCGTCTCTCGTCCCCCACTTTTTGATGGGAATAATTATGCTTATTGGAAAGCTAGAATGAGAGCCTTTCTCAAATCTATTGACGAGAGAATTTGGATGTCTATACAGAATGGGTGGACTACGCCTATAAAAATTGTAGGAGATTTGACTGTGGTCAAATATTCTGTTGAATGGACCAGAGAAGAGCTTGAGTCAAGTGGATGGAACACTAAAGGTCTCAATGCTATCTTTACTGCAGTCACTGCTGAGGAATTCAGAAGAATTTCTTCATGTGAAACAGCAAAGGAGGCTTGGGACATTCTTGAAATTACCCATGAGGGTACTACCACTGTTAAAATCTCAAAACTCCAAATGTTAACCACCAAATTTGAACATTTAAACATGGAAGACAATGACACTTTTGATGAATTGTATGCAAAACTTAGTGACATTGTCAACGCTAGTTTCAATTTAGGTGAAAAAATATCTGAGTCCAAAATAGTTAGAAAAGTCCTTAGATCTCTCCCTGAGAGATTTCAACCCAAAGTCACTGCAATCGAAGAGAGTAAAATTGTTGACTCTCTGAAGATTGAGGAATTGGTTGGTTCACTCCAAACCTATGAACTCAATCTCCGTCCATCCAAGAAGAACAAATCTTTAGCCTTGAAATCCATCAAGGAAACTTTGGATGAGGATGACAGTGATGGAGATATGAATGAGGAAGAAATGGCTCTCTTCGTTAAAAAATTTTGAAAATTTTTTAGAACGAAAAAGAGGTTCAATCCCAAACAGGGAGGAAAATCTTTTGAGAAGTCAAAATCTAAGCCCTGGGAAAACAAGAAAAATTCCAAGAGTGGCGACAAGAAATCCCAAGGTGTTCAATGTTATGAATGCCATGACTTCGGTCATATTTCACCTAACTGTCCTAACAAGAAGAAGAGTAAGGGCAAGGTGATGAATGCCTGTTGGGATGACAGTGATTCCGAGAATGAAGAATCGGACAGTTCCTCTTCAAGTGAAGATACTGGAAATCATACGGCTTTCACTGTTTCCCTTTCTGGGATTCTTGAGACTACCTCTGCGGTTGATGAAAAGGATAGAAGTGATGAGAGTGTTCATACTGAGTCTAGTGATGACTTACAGAAGAGTTAAACTGACTCTGAAAGTGATGATGATTTGAAAACAACTTATGATAAGTTGTATGCTGAAAGTTTGAAGCTGACTAAAACAAAAATCTCCTTGAGCAAAAAACTGAAAATCATTCAAAATGAAAGAGATATTTGTAAACTAGTAGCAGAAGAGAAGAGTGCTATAGTTAGTCAGTTGGAAAATGAAAAAGAAGCATTTGTTATGAAAGTTCAATGTCTTTTGGAAGAGAATGTCTCATTGACTAATGTGGTCAGAAAATTAGAAGTTGAAAGAGACACTTCCATGAAAGAAATTGAAGAGTTAAGAACTCTGCAAATGGAGCTGGAAACTTTTAAAGACTCTCTTGTTGATAAGGTGAAATTTCTTGAAAAAGAACATCAAATTACCCTTAAAGACAAGACTGACTTGATTCAGAAGGTCTATACTCTTGAAAAAGAAGTAAGAATGTTTGGTAACACTAGCTGCCTAGATGAATTAGTTAGAAAATATGGATCAAATTCGAGTAGATCTGGGATAGGACATGCTGACACACCAGCTGGTCCTTTAGCTGTTGGTACAATGGCTAGTGCAGTGTTTGAGCCAATACATTCTGATCCTAAAGAGAATTTACCTTCTACATCAAGTACTAAGGCTTATACAAATTTTGTAAAGCCTAGAAATGTAGCTCCTAGAGTGAATGCTGTGAGGAATCAAATTCCTTTTAGAAGAAATCCTCCTCCTCTTCCAAGATTCATACCCACATGTCACTTTTGTGGTGTGAGAGGTCACATTCGACCTTATTGTAATGCTTTTAGGAGAGCTCCCCGAAATGGTTCATGGAACCAAAATCAAAGTCAAGGGACTCTTCAAAGGCAGATTCAGGTTCTAGCTGAAAAGTCTAGAATGTTAAGCGATGATGTTAATAGAATTGATCAAATCTCTAGCTAGGACAAGAACTGGTCAATTTATTCCAAATGATTATTCAAGAGGAAACAATTTGACTTATCAAAAAGCTAGAACTAAACAAAACAGAAAAAGGTCAAGGAGGACAAAAAGGAAAAAGGTCTCTACTATACAGATTAATGATCAAAGATCTAAATAAAGTTTAAAGACTGTGTATGTAAGAAAGGATGACCTTAAGTGCTTTGTCATTCATACTGCCTTGAAAGCCCAAAACACAGAAATGTGGTACTTCGACAGTGGGTGTTCTCGGCATATGACAGGTAACAAGTCTTTATTTATTCAATTTGAGGACTGTCCAGATGGGACTGTTACTTTTGGTGATGGAAGCAAGTCTTTAGTCAAAGGGAAGGGTATCATCGATTCACCAGGCATACCTAAATTGAAAGATGCCTTGTTTGTTGAAGGACTGAAAGCTAATTTAATTAGCATAAGTCAACTATGTGATGATAACCATGCTGTGCACTTTACCCATAATAAATGCTTAGTCATTAATGGTAAAGGTAAGTGTGTTCTAGAAGGATTGAGAACCATTGACAATTGCTACGGCTTAACTCCCAGTCCTAATCCCTCAAATGTCTGTTATAAGACTAAAATTGAGGAGGTTGATTTGTGGCACCGAAGACTAGGTCACATGAACTTCAAAGACCTATTTAAAATCTCTAAGCAAGAGCTTGTGAGAGGTGTTCCCAAACTAGGAAAGCCTTCTACTGCTGTGTGTGGGCCATGCCAAATTGGTAAACAAATTAGAACCCCACATAAGAAGACTTCAAGTATTGCTACTTCATATCCACTGGAATTAATTCATATAGATCTTATGGGTCCTACAAGAACTGAAAGTCTAGGTGGAAAGCGATACATCCTAGTCATGGTTGATGATTTCTCAAGAATGTCATGGGTGGCATTTATAAGAGAGAAATCCGATGCTTTTGACAATTTCAAAAGTATTTGCTTGAAAATTCAAAATGAGAAAAGATGCCCAATCACTCGAATTCGAAGTGATCATGGAAAGGAGTTTGAAAACTCTAAGTACAACGACTTTTGTGATGAGTCGGGTATCAAACATGAATTTTCTGCACCTATTATACCTCAGCAGAATGGTGTAGTAGAGAGGAAGAACAGGGTTCTCCAAGAGATGGCTAGAGTTATGCTTTATAGCAACAATCTAGCTTCTCATTTCTGGGCTGAGGCAGTTAACACTGCTTGCTATATAGTTAATAGAGTTTTTGTAAGACCTGGAACAAGGAAAACCCCTTATGAATTGTGGAATAATAAGAAACCCAGTGTCAAGTACTTTCGAGAATTCGGAAGTAAATGCTATATCCTTAAGGATAGAGAGCAACTGGGCAAATTTGAATCACGGAGTGATGAAGGGATATTTCTTGGATATTCCACCAATAGTAGAGCTTATCGAGTTTACAACTTGAGAACCTCTACAATTATGGAGTCCATAAATGTAGTTGTGGATGACTCCGGTGTTGAAAATGTGCAACTTGAGGATGATGAAAGTGCTGAAAATGAAAATGTTGAAACTGTTTCAACTCCACTTATTGATAATCAATCAACTCCATCAAAACCTACACATTCTAGGGTTATGAGTCCTCACACCCCCACTGATATAATTGGTGATCTTGAAAGGGGAGTGAGAACGAGGAAACAAATTGAAAATGAAGTTAGCTACATTTGCTATACTTCATCTTTTGAACCCAAGAATGTAGCTGAAGCTCTTGCAGATGATAATTGGATAAATGCAATGCAAGAAGAGTTACTTCAGTTTACTAGGAATGATGTTTGGTATTTAGTACCTAGGCTAACAATACAAATGTGATTGGTACCAAATGGATTTTCAAAAACAAATCTGATGAAAAAGGTACTATCATAAGAAATAAGGCTAGGTTAGTTGCACAAGGATACACCCAAATTGAAGGTATTGACTTCGATGAAACTTTTGCTCCTGTAGCCAGGTTAGAATCAATAAGAATTCTTCTAGCTGTGGCTTGCCATATGAAATTCAAACTTTTTCAAATGGATGTTAAGAGTGCCTTTCTGAATGGCATTCTACATGAGGAAGTCTATGTGGAACAACCAAAAGGGTTTGAAGATCCACATCACCTTGATCAAGTCTATCGGCTAAAAAGGGCCCTCTATGGTTTAAAGCAAGCTCCAAGAGCTTGGTATGAGAGGCTGACTACTTATCTCTTGGAAAACGGATTTTCGAGAGGGGGAGTAGACAGAACCCTTTTTATAAAGAATGTGAAAGGTGATATTGTCATCGCCCAAATATATGTTGATGACATAGTGTTTGGTTCCACATTAGACTTACATGCTCGTTCATTTGCTGAACAAATGAAAAATGAATTTGAAATGAGCATGGTTGGTGAGCTAAGTTTCTTCCTTAGTCTTCAGATCAAGCAATTGGATTCTGGGATCTCAGTATCTCAAATCAAATATGCTAAAAATCTAGTGAAGAAATTTGGCATGAGCTTTGCTAAGCATGTAAGAACTCCTATGAGTTCTACTACAAAACTTAGTAAAGATGCGTCAGGCAAAGATGTTGATCAAACTTCTTATAGAAGCATGATTGGTAGTTTACTCTACCTAACTGCTACTAGACCTGACATAGCTTTTAGTGTTGGTGCTTGTGCCCACTATCAAGCGAGCCCAAAAGAGTCTCACTTGCTTGCAGTTAAGCGTATCATTCGATATGTGAGTGGAACTCTATCATTTGGCCTCTTGTATTCTTTTGATACAAATGCCACGATAGTTGGATATTCCGATGCCGATTGGGCCGGAAATGCTGATGATAGGAAAAGCACCTCTGGAGGATGTTTCTATATTGGAAACTGCTTAGTTGCTTGGCTTAGCAAAAAGCAGAATTCAATTTCATTGTCCACTGCAGAAGCTGAGTACATAGCAGCTGGCAGTTGTTGCACTCAACTTCTGTGGATGAAGCAGATGTTGAATGATTACGGGATTGAACGAGCACTATGACTGTGTATTGTGATAATTCAAGTGCTATCAATATTTCCAAAAATCCCGTTCAACATTCTCGCACAAAACACATAGACATTAGACATCACTTCATCTGTGATCTTGTTGAGCAAAAGATTGTGTCTATAGAGTATGTCCAAACAGAGAATCAATTTGCGGACATTCTTACAAAACCCTTAGATTCCCTTAGGTTTGAACTCCTTAGGAAATCCATAGGTTTGTGCGGAGTTGAGTAAAAATGTACTTGTTTCATAGCCTATGTGTTCTTCATGTTCTATTTGTGTCATAGAGTTATTTTTTTATTAATAAAAATCCAAAAACATTCAAAAAATTGAAAAATATTGCAAAAAATAATGTGTTTGTATGACCTTCTTTGTCCTATCATTTTGCTTAATGTTATTTCCTTGAAATCATATTTGAACATATAATCCAAGGATAAATATTTCATAGGATTGAGTAATATAGGATAGTTCAATTGTTGGTTTTATCTTGTGATTGAATTTGGTCATGCTAACTAATCTCAGTTAGAGTTGAGTAAACAAAGATGTTATGTATTGCATATACACTCTGACTGATTCTTTAGATGGTATTAGTTCCTATTTAAAGGTTCTGATATTATACCATATGGTTCCCTAGATTAATCAAATCTAGTATAACCAATGTCATAAAAAATTCCATAAGGTGAGCCCCCTAGTTGTAAAAAATTATTGACATGGAGAGGACTACCTGTGAGTTTGTGTGATAGCTACTAGTGAATGCAAACAGTGAGTAATGGCTACCTAGACAAACAGTAGGTATCTATATGGATTGCTAGTGTGAAAGCCCCCACTATCATTAGAAAGAGCTACCTTCTCACTTGAGTGAAAGTCACCAATGTGCTAAAAAACTATATATGTGTACTCCAAAAAGAATTTTCACAATGAGTACAATTTGACTGAAAAAGAAATGAAATAAATCTGTTAGTCAAATTTGGGGTAAAAATTGTTCATCATATAAATATGGATGTTTATTGGTTTTAAAACTAGTTTTTAAAAATTTAGAGTTCCATTTGAGCCATAATGTCAAAATCTAGATTAAGGAAGGAAACCAATTCAAAGAGTCAAGTAATGAATTTTGATTTCACACTCACATTACTTCTAATTGTTTCTTGACTCTGATTGTGAATTTGATGCAAATACCATAATTAATCACCGGTGAAAATCAATTATTGTTTACATAATCCTTGTTTATGACTGTACTTGATATATCAATTCTTGGGTGATTATTCTTTATGATTTTAATGAAATCAATTATTGCAATTTTTTTTGTGAATTGGTTATTTTGAGGTGAAAATGAGTTTTCAATGTTTCATTGGTTGAGGGGGAGAAAAGGTTTTAAAAGTAAAATTTTTGAAAATTTTTCAGACCACCGATCGCTCGGTGTTAAAGACCGATCGATCGGTCTTTCGTGAACAGAGTTATAAAACCCTCATTTCTATTTTTTTTTCGTTCACTTGTTCTCCGATCTCCAGAGCGATCTCTCGGTTACCTCTCCTCCAAATCTTTCCTATGGTCATTCCATTCGATTCTAAAGGTTTCCCAAGCATCAAAAAGGTAAGCCTTTTGCTTTTTCTTGGATTTAGATTGATTTTCTCATTTAGGGCATCGTTTTCTTGCGTTTTCTTCCATGGCTTTCCTTTTGTCGTTAATCCTTCTTGCCTATCTCATGTCTAGCGTTCCCAAACGTCGGAGGTTGGTCCTCAACAACCAAGAGGATCCTCCTGAAGATGAGGAAAACCAAGAGCCTTTTATTTTCACTCCAATAGGGCATGGTATTTCAATTGGGGACAGGCCAATTCGTAGAATGATAGATTCTACAACTGAGAATCGACAAAAATCTTTGGCTGATAAAACTCGGAAAAATAAAGGTAAAGCTTCATCTTCCCAATCCAGTCAGTTATCCCAGTTTATAAGTCCTGCTGCTGCTCAACTCTATAGTGAGTATTTTAGCAAGAAAGGTGTAATGGTTGAAAGGGACATACATATTTCCGATTTTGGTGATTATTATCTTCCTAAACTCATTTCAGATCGTAAATGGGAAGGTATACTTACCTTATCCGGTCCTGCTTCTGTCCAGTTAGTTAGAGAATTTTACTCTAATTTTTCTGAAATCAACCAGAAAAAATGGTCATTCAAATCTCGAGCATTAGAACAATCTGTTGTCATAAATGCTGATTTGATTTCTAAATTCCTTGGCTGTCCTCGAGTTCCAAATGCATATTATCCTTATAATTATAAGAGTGATAAGGATAAAGACTCCATGGAACATGTTGTTACCTTTCTTAGTGGTACTCCTACGTTTTGGGTTAGGTCTCTTATTGAAGTGGCGAAACTCACTAAGGATGCTAGACTAGTAAACCTAGTTATGAGTGCAAATATCCATCCAAAGGTTCATACTGCGGACCTTAGGGAAGATAGAGCTAGATTTCTGTTTAGTCTTCTACGTGGGCGTGATATTGATCTTGCCGCTCACATCATTGACTTGATGATCCAAGCCCATCAAACTAGTACAGCAGTTGGAGCCCTACCATTTGGTTCACTCATCACTAAACTTCTTGGTTCTCACGGAGTTATCGCTCCTCCTGGTGTTCCTACTCGAGTTCCTAAGGGTCCAATCAACAAAAAGACCCTAGCTTAGAGTTTTTCACATGCCTCAGTTCGAGATACAGAGGAAGGAGCAGAAGTTGGTGCTGGGTCATCTCGTCCTCCTCCGGCCACTATGGATGATCTTGCCAGGATGATGCGAGAGATGCAGATGGATCTCAGGACTCATGTTTCATCATACGAGGAGTTTACTATAGAGGTTCGTGGTAGACTTGGATCTCTCGATGCAGCCGTGCTAGGCGTACAGAGAGATGTTCGGGATTTTCGAGCTTACTATGAGTCCCAGCTCACTTCTGATGATGAGCAGGAGTGATAGTTCGTGATTGGAGTTTATCTTAGTCGAGTGATAGTTTTTCTTTGACATTTCGATGTATTTTGTCTTGGTTGTACTTAGTACAAACCTACTTGGATATTATTGACTTGTTATGGATGTAAACATTTGAATGGTTTATGCTCATTATCTTCTATCTCATCTCGTTTGGATGGTTATGCATTAATTTTCTAGTCCACCTTTGGCATTTCGAGCCAAAAAGGGGGAGAGTTATGATTAATGTGTAATGTGTTAATGTGTTGGATGAGGTTATAAATGTTTTGGATGATGTTATGGAATGCTTAACCTGTTATGGATATAGTATTGTGGAATTGTGGATGTTATGTAATACAGGAATTGTGGATGTTATGTAATACATATTTTCATTCTTCCAATATTTTATCCCATATTTTATTTCTCATGCTTCACAGGTTTTTGATTTAGCATGTGCAGGCAAACAGGTTCTAAGTTTGGTGAATCATGACAAGCTAACATGTCAAAAGTCCTGTAATTATTTTTGAGTCATGTAAAGGTCAATTTTCCATTTTTGAATCATTTCGGAAAATTTGAACCTAGAATATGAGTTAGTCTTGTTTTGTCCCAGAATTGCCAAAGGGGGAGATTGTAAATCCCTAAATTGGTGTTGGCAAATTCCGTGATCATTAGATAGGATATGTGAGTCGAGTCGTCGAGTCATGTTCAACTTGTCAGAAGAGAAGAGCTAAAGCTTAAAGAAGATTGAAGAAAGAGAAGAAAAAGCTTCTACTCTGGATCTAGACAGGTAATGGACTTAGAGACCCCTACCTAGGTTGGATTTGGCTTAGATAACTCTAAACATACCTAGGAGGATAGTTTTAAACCTAACAAAGTTGTTTGATCTCATTTGAATCAAATAACAATGAAATGAATCATGGTTTGAAAACAATTCTGTCTCAACCGATCGCTCGGTGTTGAGACCGATCGATCGGTGGCCTACCGAGCGATCGGTGGCTATCGACTGGACAAAAAGTTTGTATGAGGTATTTTTCCAGAGAGATGATTTATAACCGAGCGATCGGTCATGAGGACCGAGCGATCCGTTTTGGACCGAGCGATCGGTAATGAGCACCAATCGATCGGTCCCCGTAAAAAGAATTTTTCTTTTTCTGGATTCTTTTTTCAAACCCTATATAAACAACTTTTTGGAGACCTAATTCGGGTCTTTGATATTTTTGAAAGAGTAGAGGTTTGAGAAACTCTTCTAGGGTTTTTCTTATTGCTTTTATTAGATCTTTGTTGATCCCTCCTCTTTCTTTGATCCTAGAGAATGCAAGTATAGATCTAAACCTTTGATCTTGCATTGTGTGATCTCAGATCTGTATGAGATTCCTCTAGGGTTTGAAACTTTCTAAATTGATTCACAACCCTACACTTTGTGTGTGTGTCCGGTGTTTTCAGTCGAGTGATTGGTTGAAAATACCCTCTCTGAAAAATTTTCCCATACAAAAAGGTTAACCGCTCGATAGCTACCGAGCAATCGGTAGAGGACCGGTCGATCGGAGGTTGACACCGAGCGATCGGTGATCCCCTGTTTTACTGTAAAACCTTGTTTACACTACTTGAATCTTCTCCAATCCAATTCTAACACTCTTTTATGCCTAAGACATACTTCTTAGTGACATATAGACTCATTAGGACATGTGCTCCATAATTCCAACCTCGTATTTTCAATTAAAGCTTGATAGTGTACAAGTTCACACTAGAACACTATTCACCCTATTCACTACTTAGTGAAATGAAATTTTGGGGCTCTACATCCCTCCCCCCTTACAAGAATTTCATACTCGAAATTAGAACGATACCAAAAGCATAAGAAGGACAAAATACATACAAAACTCAACAAGTAATTCACTCAAACAAGTGAGGGTACTTCTCCTTCACATCGGCTTCTCGTTCCCATGGAGTCTCTTCCGTAGAATGATGCTGCCACCTCACAAGGACTAAAGGGATAGTCTTGGTACGCAACACTTGATCGCGACGATCCAGAATCTGAACTGGTTGCTCAACCCAAGTGAGATCCTCTCGAATCCCAACGGGATCAAGAGCAATGACGTGAGACGGCGAAATGTATTTCTTAAGCATAGAGGCATGAAATACATTATGGATCGCTGCCATGTGAGGCGGTAGTGCTACCCTGTAAGCAACCTCACCAACCCTCATGATGATGACTGAGCTTTCCCTTCTTTCCGAATCGCATGATTCCCCGACTCAGCAAAATCTTCACAAAGACCCGATCTCCAACTCAGAATTCCAAATCTCTGCGGCGAGTATCCACATAGCTCTTCTGCCTATCCTGAGCAGTTTTCAATCGCTCTTGAATAACCTTGACCCTTTTTGCGGTCCGCTCGATCAACTCAGGACCAAGAACTTTCCTCTCACCAACTTCATCCCAGTATAGCGGAGATCTACAACTCCGACCATACAGAGCTTCAAAAGGTGCCATCTGGATGCTTGCCTAGTAACTATTGTTGTAGGCAAACTCAACCAATGACAATTGTTCCTCCCAACTACCCTGAAAGTCTAGCATACAAGCTCATAGCATATCTTCCACAACCTGATTCATCCGTTCAGTCTACCCATCGGTTTGAGGATGAAAGGCGGTGCTGAATTCCAAACGAGAACCCATAGCATCCTGAAAAGTTTTCCAGAATCTTGAAGTAAACCTAGGATCTCGATCAAACACAATGGAAACTGGCACACTGTGCAGATGAACCACCTCCTTGATATACAAGGCTACTAACTGATTCACATTAAAAGTAGTCTGATAAGGAATAAAGTGTGCAAACTTAGTCAATCTGTCTACAATCACCCAAATAGCTTCGGAGCCCTTCACCGTTCTCGAAAACCTATGATGAAATCCATCGAGATATTCTCCCATTTCCATTCCGGAATAGGAAGGGACTGTAAAAGACCTGCCGGCCTCTGATGCTCTGCTTTCACCTGCTAACACACCAAACATCTAGCAACATACTCGGTGACTTCTCTCTTCATATTTTGCCACCAGAAATGCTTCTTCAAATTCTGATACATCTTGGTATCTCCCGGATGTACCGTGTACTTGGATCGGTGAGCCTCATCCAAAATCTCACCCCTCAACACCATGTCGGCTGGAACGCACAACCTGCCTTTGAACATGGTAGCACCATCACCATTCAAAGTGAACTCCTAACTGTCATTACTAACCGACTTGTCTCGGTAAGCAAGCAATTCGGCATCCGAATCTTGCAACTCCTTGTTCCGATTTAGAATATGTGGTCTAACCACAATGTTGGACATCACCGGCCCGTAGTTGACATGCCTGAGAGTAGTGTCTAAGTTACACATATCATTCAACAAATTCCACTCTTGTACTCTCAAGTGAGCCATAACCCTATAGGGTTTCTTACTAAGAGCATCGGCTACCACATTAGCCTTACCCGGATGGTATTGAATAAAACAATCGTAGTCCTTCATAAACTCCATCCAACGACGCTGCCTCATATTCAACTCCTTCTGGAGGAAAAGATACTTCAAGCTCTTGTGATCCGTGAACACAACGAACTCTTCCCCATAGAGGTAGTGACGCTAAATTTTCAGTGCAAACACGGCGGCTGCAAGCTCTAAGTCGTGGGTGGGGTAGTTTTGCTCATGCACCTTTAACTGACGTGAAGCATAGGCAACCACCTGCTTATGCTGCATCAAAACACATCCAAGCCCAACTAGTGAAGCATCACTATAGACTTCGAAGCCACCGCTTTCGAATGGAACTGTGAGGACAGGAGCTGTGGTAAGCCTCTTCTTCAACTCCTGGAAACTCACCTCGCACTTGTCACTCCAAGTGAACTTGGTGTTCTTCTGCGTGAGATAGGTAAGCGGAGCGGCTAAGCTTGAAAATCACTCAACGAACCTCCTGTAATAACCTGCCAGGCCGAGAAAACTACGAATCTCGATAACACTCTTCGGCCTTTCCTAATTCATCACTGCCTCAACCTTTACAGGATCGACTGAGATACCTTCAGCAGACACTACATGTCCAAGAAAGGACACCTTGTTCAACCAAAACTCGCACTTACTCAACTTAGCATAAAGTCTATGCTCTCGAAGAGTCTGCAATACTAGGCGGAGATCTCTCGTGTGATCATCCCGTGACTGTGAATACACAAGGATATCATCTACAAACATAATCACACACTGATCGAGAGATAATTTGAACACCTAGTTCATCAGATCCATAAATGTTGTCGGCGCGTTAGTCAGCCCAAAAGACATGACTAGAAACTCGTAATGGCCGTATCGAGTCCTCAACGCTGTCTTCAGAATGTCTTCCTTTTTGATCTTCAACTGATGATAACCAGATCGAAGGTCAATCTTGGAAAAGAACTTCGCACCTTTCAGCTGATCAAACAAGTCGTCTATCCAAGGCAATGGATAACGATTCTTGATAGTGACCTTGTTCAATTGCCTATAGTCAATGCACATAAGCATAGACCCATCTTTCTTCTTCACAAAGAGCACCGGAGCCCCCCAAGGTGAGACACTTGGCTGAATGAAATCAAGGCCTTGCAATTCTTCCAACTAGTCCTTTAACTCCATTAGTTTAATAGGGGCCATCCTGTACGAAGCCCTAGAAATTGGCACCGTGCCTAGAGCTAACTCAATTGCAAACTCGATTGCCCGATCAGGAGGCAATCCCGGTAAGATCTCTAGAAAAACATCCATATATTCACACACAACCGGAATGGATGTGGGGTCTCGTGCTTCTACATTCTCGAGACTGAGAGCTGCAAAGCGACCGATGTCTCTGTTCTGAAGTCCTCTGAAATGAAATGGCTTCACCCCAGCGGGTTTAAAATTTACCACCTTCTCGAAACACACCACGTGTCCATGGTGAGCTGAGAGCCAATCCATACCTAGGATGACGTCAAAATCTCAATCCTGAAATCCCAGAATAATCAAGTCTACTGGCAACTCGTGCTGCATAACTTGCACAATGCTCCCCGGATATACTTTATCTATCTCAATAGACTTGCCCAACGGAGTCGAAATGGACAACTCCCGAGGTAGCTTACTCGGCTCGGAAGTAAAGCCTTTGGCAAAGCTAGGTGAGACGAACGAATGAGTGGATCCTGTGTTGAACAACACTCTTGCTAAACACTCATTCACTAGCAACGAACCTAAGATTTTTAACCACCCAAGTTATGGCATATAAGATAACATAGATACAAGCATCACAAAACACTACATAGGATACCTATACAGTACAACATATACCATAGTAACACCATAACATCATCGGATGCCTGTGCATCTCTATCAGTCAAGGCAAAAACCCTGCCCTGATTAGCCTGACAAGGCTGCTGGATGGGCAGCAAGGATCTGGAGGCCTGAGATGAAGACCCCTGTACTGAATTTTGCCTTCCTAGAGGCCGAACTCCCTGTGGTCCTGACTGTGACTGCTTACGTGGGCAATCTCGAATCATGTGGCCCATCTCGCCACAGTGGAAGCATCCACCTGACATTCTTCGACAATCCCCTGTCTTGTGCCGACGACCACAGACGGCGCATTCCTCAAAATTCTGTGATGCGGAGGAAGCCAGAGGCATAATCCTCGTAGCTTGTGATGTTGTAGGGCGCAGTGCCTGAGGCACAAAAGAAGGTCTCTGAGCCGGTATCGGCTGGGAGAACTGGTACGGTGCAGTCCTAGTCCTCTTCTCGGACGATGAACCACTAGATTGACCCCGAGACATGCTTTTTCCGAAGCCACTGTCTCTTCTTCTCATAAAGTCTTCCGCATTCTTCTCAACGATCTTCGCCTTCCCTACTATCTCTCTCCAAGACTCCACCTTTTGAATGGACACCCGATCTCGAATAAATGCCTTCAAGCCCATCTCAAACTTCCTGACCCGTAGGTCCTCAGTAGCAACCAAATGCGGAGCAAACCTCAACAATTCGGTGAACTTTGCCTCAACTCGGCTACGCTCATCGACCCTTGCTCCAAAAGCATAAACTCCCTCGCTTTTTGTTCCCGAATAAACCTGGTAAAGTATTGCTCTTTGAAGGTCTCTAAGAACTCTGCCCAAGTCTAGGGCACCCCTGCCTTTGCAACGTCTCTCTGCATTTGGGCAGCTCTCCACTAGTGTTCAGCTTCACCTTCCATCACGAAGGAAGCCCATTTTACTCTTTGCTCCCCGAAAGGTCTTCTCCAACTGCATGATCCAAGACTCTGCCACCATGGGGTCCAGAGTGCCATAGAAGGTAGGAGGTCGTAGTCTCTGAAAAGCTTCAAGCCCGGCGGTGTGATGCACCGATGTAGGCACAGGAGTAGTCGGTGGGCTAGGAGTAGGTCTCGCTGCCAACAATGCCAAAGTCTTGGCTATGGAATCCATAGCATTCGTGAAGTACAGCGGTTCCTCTTCTCTCGGAACCTCACCCTCGGATCTCTGAGTATGGTAACCTCGACCCCGAATGCCGCGTCTTATGATATCAAATCCTGAGATCAATTGGCAAAACATGAGTCTAACTTGGATACCAAACCTCACACCTCATATAAGAATTCAATAAACATGAAATGCTAGTACTGCATTTAGTATACATCAAAGCATACACATAGGAACACCATCACAACTTAGAGTACCCTAGTGTAGCTGAGACACTTGTATTGGGCATCTACCCTTTCCGTTGTATTAAGACTAACTAACCAAAATAGGATTGCATCGATCTAGGATCCTATACTGACCTAAAGATTCACTTGATAGCGGTTATGTCGTGGTAACAAGCCTAAGACAACTGAGTCCATTTGAGTTCTAAGTTCAACTTATAGAACGTACTTCCGCTTAGCACAAGGGAAACCAATCCCTATAGCTTGTGTGACCTAATGCCTAAGCTATGATACCAAGTCTATCATGACCCAAAATAGCCCCTAGGAGTTAGGGATACTTTGACTCGTGACCGTAGTATCATACCTTCAGTATAATACATAAGGCACACGTGGAGACCTGTCCGAAACACATACATACATAGCGGAAGCGATAAAGAATCCACAGTGGAATAATACAAAACGATAACTCCTATAACTCAGTTCAAGTATGCACATGTGAGAAACTCAAACGTGGAGTGGACAAACCCCACACTCACATAACAAAATAACATATGTTCCAAGACTGACGATCAACAGAAGTCGAAGTCTCGACACCTATCTATAGGACCATCATCCTGATAATGATCCATGGAAGGCTCTGGGTCGAAGTACTCTTCCTCCAACCATAGTTCCGTGCCACATAGATCAAACAAAGCCCGAGCACCTGCCGATGATAACAAATATCAGCTGAGCGTGGAATACGCAGAGTATACAAACTAATAACAATAACGCAATATAGCATGGAGCATACGAAGCATGGAGATTAAAATCCTTAAAGCATAGTAAAGCGTAGAAACCATGTAAGCATATGTGATGAAATCCGAAATCCGAAACCAAAAACCATATCCATGTGAGTCATTTGATAATCATAGCCTTGTGAGTTCTGGTGAGTTCTTGTGAGTTACTTAAAGTCATTATGATCCGTAGAGACATGGAGATACCATAGAGCATAACATAGAGCCAATACCATAGAGATCTTAGAGCGTTACATTTATGATCCGTAGAGCTTGTGAGACTATCTTAGAGCTTATCATAGAGTTCCTTGTGAGCATAGTGTGATCTGTAGAGCTTGTGAAACGATCTTAGACAAATCATGGAGTTACTTAGAATCGTTCCTTATTAGTCATTTAGCGAAAAACACCTTTTCGTACTTTGAGAAATTCATAGAAAGCATCGATTCATGCGAGACATGCGACCATATGAGCGTATGAGAGAAATCATCATATTTAAGCATAAGAATCTGTTAGAGGTATTTCATCAAACACTTAGAGTGCATCATAATAGTATCTTTCACCCAAGTATATAACTACACACTTTCACACTATAAATATCCAAGATAGATATACATAAGTAGTATAGATTTGGACCAACATCATTTAGTAACTTAGTAGGATTGCAGGATTGGTAGTAGAGTGTATCTACCTTGGTGAAATCAAAGACTTTGATTCCCAAAAGCTTGAACAAGCAAGAACCTTGAGTTCTTGGTTGAGGAACACCAAAGAAAATGGAAGACCCTTGATCTTCCACAAGCTTGATCAACAAGTAGTTCCTCTCCTTCTTCTCCTCTTCAAAGTCCTCCAAAATAATGTACAAAGGGTTTGTGAAACCCTAAGGCACGAACCCAGCATTTATATAGGCAAAGGGGGGTGACTAAAGTCTTAAACACCCTTAATGAAGAAAATCTGCGTATAACCGATCGATCGATGGTACATACCGAGTGATCGGTGGCTTACCGGTCGATCAGTGGTTTCAGCCGAGCGATCGGTTGAAAACACCCTCTCTAAAAAATTTTCCCATACAAAAATGTCAACCGCTCGATAGCTACCGAGCGATCGGTAGGGGACCGGTCGATCGGAAGTTGACACCGAGCAATCGGTGATCCCCTATTTTGCTATAAAACCTTGTTTACACTACTTGAATCTTCTCCAATCCAATTCTAACACTCTTTTATACCTAATACATACTTCTTAGTGACATATAGACTCGTAAGGACATGTGCTCCATAAACCTCATATATTCAATTAAAGCTTGCTAGTGTACAAGTTCACACTAGAACACTATTCACCCTATTCACTAAGTGAAATGAAATTTTGGGGCTCCACAAAAGAGCTATGCCGATACCCGTAGGAGAGCTCTTGAATTATGGGTTGGCGAGGTGGCATACCGGGAAGAGAGGCAAGCTCAGTCTGAGATATGTGGGTCCATTCCAGATCATCACTAGAGTTGGTGAGGTGGCATACCGGGTTGCCCTGCCCGCTCATATGGCGGTAGTCCACAATGTATTCCACGTTTCTATGCTTTAAAAATATATCCTGGATCCATCCCATGTCATCGAGTTTGATCCGGTAGAAATCAGGGAGGACCTCATACTTGTGGAGAAATCGGTTCAGATTATGGATCAGAAAGATCAAGTGCTTCGCAACAAGACTATCCCGTTAATTCTCGTGTAATGACAACATCATGCTCGAGAAGAGGCCCCATGGGAGCGCGAGGCTGAAGTCAAAGAAAAGTACCCAGAGTTGTTTGAATAGGTTTTTGGGTTGTGACATGTAATTCTATTTTGGTTTTGTAATGCAAGTATCGTCCAAATTTCGAGGATGAAATTTTTGTAAGGGGAGAGAATGTAGCGTCTCGAAACTTTTCGTACCTAATGAATAGCATTCTCATAACAAATTGACCTTTCACGTAGTCCAATTAATAAATAAAGAATGATTGGAAAATTCTAATCTGCCAGAAATGCTCCTCTTCGAATGACGAGTCACAAGTTGAATCGTCAAAATCCGACAAACGAGTCAAAAGTAATGGCCGAAATACTAAAGTGGGAAAAATGAGAGAAAACAGCAAAATGGCCAAAAACACAAGGAACCAGTTGACCGAAATTGCTACGGGTCGACCGAACAGCCACCGGTCAACCGATACACATTACCGGTTGACTGAACATCACACTTTTTGTATGGGCTTTTATTCTAGAGAGGTCATTTTTGACCAGTCAACCGAAGGTCATCACTGGTCGACCGGTCAAGCCGAAATTTGCGCAGTTCGGTCTTTAAGCCAAATAATTAAGGGTAGAATGGTCTTTGACCACTCCATGGTATCTCCAGCGAAGGAGGACAAAACGAATGATCTTCCTGAGTAAAACATGCTCTTTTTGATCCAAAATTTGAACCGGTTGTTCTACCATTGTCAAATCTTCTTGAATTTCCAAAGGCTCAAAATCGATGATATACGAAAGATCTGGGATGTACTTCCTCAGCATAGAAACATGGAAGACATTATGAACCGCCGCTATGTGAGGAGGCAGGTTAACCCTATATGCCACACACACACACAAGCACACATGTATGCATTAACCAAGGTTTTCCCTATATAAGTATATGAACACAACCAAGAACACGAAATGTGATTTACGATACGAATGATAAAGTCAAAGATCGGGTCGATCAAGGGTAGGGCATATCGCAAGATATGTCATACTTGGCTCAAAAGTAAACAAACAAGTTGATAAAGCCAAACATCGGGCCGGTCAAGGGTAGGGCATATCGTAAGATATGTCATACCTGGCTCACAAGAAAACAAGTCAAGGAGGCTGGTGTACCCTTTTCTATATATATATATATATTTCGCTGAAGGTAACTTATGTTCTCAGCTCACAAGTCGCTTCAAGGGTACTAACCTTTGGCTCACAAGAAAACAAGCATGTCAAGTCAAGAACATGTCAAGAACATGACAAGAACAAGCAAGACAAGTGATTCGAAGCAAGACAAGACAATCGTGTGTGATTCTCACGAACAAGACCAAGACAAGAACAAGTTTTCAAACATTGACAAGCAAGTTTTGAAAGAAGTATGAAAGGCTATTTTCAAGAATAAGACATGACTTTTAAAGTACGAGTTTTACCGGAGTTTTCGCATTCATCCAAGCATGTCAAGATTATTACATTGCTTTACTTTCAATGCTATAAATGTCATATGTTGCTATTATTATCTAAATTGATGTGATGAATTATATCATGTTGCCTCTGTGTGATTGCTATTGCTGTGGTTAGCTAGTAGTTTGTACTCGCCGAGTATTCTATACTCAGACGTACTTTTATGTCGGCAGGTACTGTTGATGCCCTCAACCTTGAGTCTTGGGTTGAGGAGTATGTAGAGGAGAGGGAGCCTCCTATCCCGATGCAGTCGTAGGAGGATAGAGATTGCGATGTGTGGCCGTATTTAGATTATTGTTGAGCATAGTGGGCTCGATAATTCTTTTGTGTTTTGATTGGTGGGCATGTCCACCTTTACTGTTTATGTTTTATGTATAAACTTGGAATACTGAGATGGTTATGGAAAGAAACGAAAAAGTTGATTTACGCTTCCGCACTCATGTTTTAGCTTCTGCACTTTGATTATTGTTGTTATAGTATTATGTTAACCTTGTTCATTACAGGATGGTTTGACAGGTTAAGTATAGTCACGACTAAAGTATCCCTTAACTCCTGGGGGGTATTTTGGGATGCGGCAGGGTCCAATCCCAAGCCTCCGGGCTCAAACTTTGGCCTTCGGGCCCAAACCATTGCACATTGACCAACCCCAGTCAAAACAAACCCTAGTCTACCGGATTAGGCCTATTAGCCATCCTTGGTGCACACACACACACACCCTAGCCTTAGCACAGGCTCATGTGCTAGAACTACGCTCGATCTGATCTCACCCTAATATGAATACGTAGGGTTCGACCCTAGTTAGCTTTTCTTTCTTAGATTAGTATTACATAAAATACTTAAGCATTTAATAAAAAATGATCTTAATTTGGCTTAAACCTAGCAAGTAAGGAACCACTAGAAATTGAAAGTGTAGGGGTGCCTAACTCCTTCCCCGGACTTAACCGAACCTCTTATCCTAATCTCTAATTGGAGACAAAAGTCCTTATCCAACACTCGGGGGACTTATCCCTTCTGAATGAATGAGTGGCGACTCTTAACATTTAAACCTCCCTCATGAGAGAAATTGGGATTTCCCCGAGACCTGTGCTCACATTCAGTGTGAAAACAGTGACGACGAAACAGATAACCGATAACCAAGGAGGCTGTGTTGGATCTCGAAGAGGACCACCCCATTCTCTTGGGTCGGGAAAATCCCAAAACCACCATAGTAACTTCGTGAACCAGCTGCTGATTGCCGCTACTAAGCAGAAGAAGAGTGCAACCTCAAAATCTCCATAAAAGAAATGGAGCAACAGCAAAAGAAGAACACTAGCAGAGCAATATAGAGTCATCTGCGCAAATGTAAAGAACTGTAATAAGGGATGCAGCAGAACATGCATTCAATCAGGATAAGACTATGAAATTGATGAGTTCATTTGAATAAGAAGATCCATCACACTTCACGTTCAAGAATCTCAGGATAAAAAATAAATGAAAGACATGAAGAACATATAGGATGCAAAACAAATAAAATAGAAATCCAATTGATCAAACTCAATATCATGAATCTTTCTCTCAATCATTTAATTTCCATATTACATCAACCAGTTTCAGATTGAATAAACATAGATATATGAAATCCAAAAGAAATAAAATACATTCATGAATCTCTGGAAAATAAATTAAATGAATAACATTGAAATCCAATTGATAAGACTCAACTTCTTCACTGAACTATATATCAGGAATCTTTCTCTCAACCATTTAATTTGCAGATTAGATCACCCAGTTCCAGATTGATTTAACATAGATATATGGAATCCAATACATTCAAGAATCTCGGGAAAAAAAATAAACGAATAATATAAAATTTAAATCCAATTAATCAACCTCAACTTCTTCATTAAACTATATATCAGGAATCTTTCTCTTAATAATTTAATTTGTAGATTAGATCAACCAGTTCCAGATAGAATTAACATAGTATATGGAATTTAATACATTTAAGAATCTTAGGAAAAAATAAATGAATAAGATTGGAATCCAATTGATCAAACTCAACTTCTTAACTAAACTATATATCAGGAATCTTTCTTTGAATCATTTAATTTGCAAATTAGATCAAACGGTTCCAGATAGAATTAACATAGATATATGGAATCCAATACATTCAAGAATCCCAGGAAAAAAATAAACGAATAAGATTGAAATCCAATTAAGAAAAATCAACTTCTTGACTAAACTATATATCAGGAATCTTTCTTTGAATCATTTAATTTGCAGATTAGATCAACCAGTTCTAGATAGAATTAACATAGATATATGGAATCCAATACATTCAAGAATCCCAGGAAAAAAATAAATGAATAAGATTGAAATCCAATTAATAAAAATCAACTTCTTGACTAAACTATATATCAGGAATCTTTCTCTGAATCATTTAATTTGCAGATTAGATCAACTAGTTCTAGATAGAATTAACATAGATATATGGAATCCAATACATTCAAGAATCTCAAGAAAAAAAATGAATAAGATTGCAATCCAATTGATAAAACTCAACTTCTTGACTGAAATATATATCAGGAATCTTTCTCTGAATCATTTAATTTGTATATTAGACTAACCAGTTCCAAATAGAATTAACATAAATATATGGAATCTAATACATTCAAGAATCTCAGGAAGAAAATAAATGAATAAGATTGAAATCCAATTGATAAAACTCAACTTCTTGACCAAACTATTGCGCGCCCCAAAATTCCACCTAGGTCCATGTGAGACTTTGGCACGTGACTTAACCATCAACTTTCATAACTTCCTGTCATAAAGCATTTAAGGCAATCTAAAACATGAACCTGAAAATTTTTCTTTAAACAAATCATGATCAAGTCTAATATCTTGAGTTAAATTCTAAAAAACATCATAAATAATTCGAATCATCCTCCATGATTCTCAATAATCAATTCAATCCAACCATAAATCTAAAATTTAATCTATTACAATGTCTAAAACTCCAAATCAGAATACTAATAATTAATTTCCCAAAAATGGCCAACAGTCCAAGTTCCATTCACCATTGGGGTAATCACTTGCTGGATCTTCTTCTTCTTCCTCGTACTCTTCCTCTTCCCAAGGTCCTGGGGCACAAATATCAAACCTAGAACCTACTAACAACAAAAGTCATCGGCTGAGTAACAAGTTACCCTGCGTATATATAAACTCGTTGCTAACAATATAACAACATTTAATAGAAAGCATATATTAGAATTTTAACATGATATGTAAACATATAAACAATTCAAAGTGCGGAAGCATAATTTAAAGTCAATTCTTATACGTGTGCACTTGTACTTATTTCTCTTGTTTATCTTACTTGTTTTTCTTATTCATGAATGTACCCAACAACATGCGAAGTGCAATAACTTAAAATAACTCTACCCCATATATTGGATAGAGACTAACATATACCCTACTTTTCTGTGGTACCACACGGTTTACACATTATCCGGTGTATACGGCTTATCTTGCCTTGATCTTAGGCTTGTGGGTACTTGGTCAGTGCAAAACTCAATCATACAGTCATGCTCGTGTGCTTGTATATTTGCGTAATACTTAAATATCTTGCTTTTTATCATGCTTGTACATATTTTTTTTAATGAGTGAGTGTGAGTGAAACAATAATAACTGTCAATCATACACTAGTTTAAACATGCAGAATTTCTCATAGTTGATTAATATAAAACTAAGCTCTATCAGTTTTTAACGATAAAATCACGAAACAATCCTATCTATCATGCATCAATTTTCAGTATATAGCTTTTAATAAAAACAATCTCATAACACCCTAGTTTAATAACACACCACAATTTCAAATCAAACTCATAATCATTCCATTGAATCCACTCATCATCCCTTCCTCCATTCTTCATCATACATACACCACAAGATCATTCCCTTTCTCCTTCTTGATAATCAAAATAAAAATCATAATGAAAACATCTATAAACATCATAACTCTTTTTCATAATCAAAATCATAAGGAAAGACATCTTTAAACATCATAACTCACTTTTATAAGAGATTAATATAACATAAACATGCTTAATCTTGTTTTCTCTTACTTTAGATCTAACTATTTCTTATTGTTCATATTAAAATCACCATATTGATAGGAAGGAATTTATATTTACCTCTCACGATCGCTTCCCTACGATCAAGTGCTTGCGAATGGGATCGATCTATGCCATTACACTTTTTTCCTTGCAAAAACTTGATCTCTCCTCTTAGATCTTTCAAAATCACCTTCTCTCTCTCTTTTTTAGGTTTAATAAGCCTTAGAAACCTTCAACCCACGATTATAAGGTTATTTATAGTGTTGGGAGCCCTAGGGACTCAAAAAAATCAAAAATTGTGCAAACCGCAACAAAACGGCGATTTGGGTGACCGATCACTGCAAAGGGGCGATCGATCATCACCGTCGGCAATCGATCGTTGTTGGTGGGCGATCGATCAGCCACAGCCCCGATCAAAATTTTTTTTTCTCTTTTGCTAATTTTTGACTATCTTCGTTTTCATGGAATTAAACTTCAAAAACGATTTAAATTGAGTGATTTATTTGGGTTTTAAAATCAATACTTTTCACATTAAATTTGCAGGCTTAAACATATTAAAATTAAACACAGGTTTTTATAGAATTTAATAAACATCACGAATATCAAAATGATAAAAATCGGGGCTCTAGAACTATATATCAGGAATCTTTCTCCCAATCATTTAATTTACAAATTAGATCAACCAGTTCTAGATAGAATTAACATAGATATATGGAATGCAATATATTCAAGAATCCCAGGAAAAAAAAATAAATGAAAGACATAAAGAACATATAGGCTATAAAACTCAACTTCTTGACTAAACTATATATCAGGATTCTTTCTCTCAATCATTTAATTTGTAGATTAGATCAACTAGTTCCAGATTGAATTAACATAGATATTTGGAATCCAAAAGAAATGCAATGGGAGAGCTATTGAGTCAAGATTATACAGCTGCACCACATTTATGATCAGTAGTATTCTCGAATATTGTTCCATATAATATTATTACAATCTCTCTACTCAAAGATAAAATACTAGAACGCTTCGGACAGAGAAAAATCCATGGGAAGAGATTAACAACCAGGCGAAAACAAAAAAAAAATCAGTACAGAAACCTTAACTCTATCTTCAAAAACGTGAAAGAAAACAAAATATAGTAAGAGAGAGAGAGAGAGAGAGATTACCTTGGCGAGAGTTAAGACGAGAAAGAAAACTCTTATTTTTGGACAGAGCTAATGGAAGAGATTGACAACCAAGGTAAACCACAAAAACAAACCATCAGTACTCAAAGATAAAATAAAAGAACACTTCAAACAGAGCAAATGGAAGAGATTGAAAACCAAGCGAAAAAAAAAACAAATCATCAGTGCAGAAACCCTAAATCTATCTTCAAAAATGAGAAAGAAAACTAAATATAGCAAAAAATAGAGAGATAGAGAGAGAAGGAGAATACCATGGCAAGATTCAGAAAGAAAACTCTGATTTTTTAGGTTAGAGGAGAGACACAGAGGGAGAACTTCTATAGACAGGTGAGCTGTAAGTGAACAGTTGGACTTGAATAAAAGTGTAGAGACCCAAAACTTCATGTCTTAATGTTTTGCATATTGAATGATAATCTTGGTATTCGTGTCATGCATTTAATGCATTGTCATTTAATGATCTTAAGTTAAATTAAAAAATGACTAAGTATAGGAATTTTAGAAATTATAAGAAGTGGTTTTAGCAAAAATATAAATTGTCAAATTTTGAGATGATTTTTCCCAAAAATGAATGTTTATAGGTTAAAAAAACATATATGATTTTAGGAGAATTTATTAGTACATTTAGAGTGGTTTAATTGACTATTGAAAATTTTATGACAGACAGGATTTATCATTTTTATCCTAAAATAGGAAAATGAGATTTTAATTTACTAGGAATTTGATTTTTTTTAAATATTTTTATTGAATGCAAATGGGGGTAATTACTTATATTAATTTAAAACTTAAAGTAAATGAAATGAAAAGTTAAAAACATTTAATTCATTTACTTAAATGTTTTAAAGAAAAATAAGTGTGTTGTTGACTGGTGCTGAAGCGAAATTAGTGTTGTTGTTGTGTGCTGTAGAAGAAACAAGACAGTTCATTCGAACGAAGCCAAGAAAATCTCAATTTAGTGGAAATCAGCATCCATTTTTGTTCGAAGGACATCACTTTCATTCGAATGAATACATTTTCATTTGAACGATAATATATTCATTTGAATGAATTTGCGTAGATAGGTTTTTAAAAAAGGGGCTAAGTCTGGATTTTTTAGGGTTTTAAACCCTAAGACCATAAGTAGGAGTCTATTTCGTAGGTTTAGAGTATTCTTACTCTTTTTAACAATTTGGCAAAGAAAAGAGGAAACCCTAGGTTTTCTAAGGGAACTTGCTTGGAGAAGGAAGGAGAAGCTTGGATCCCACTCCCGGAGTCTTTCTAAAGCATAGATTGAAGAGATTCTATCTCAGAAGGTAGATACATTCAACTAACTAGCTTTGTTATGAATTCCTTAATTTGAAATGATTGAATGTATGATTTTTGATGAAAATGAGCAATTACTCTCTACTAGATATACTTATTATAATGCCCTAATTAGAAATATGAATTCAAAAGCATGCTTGTTTGATAAATTGAAGTGGGTATTCTACACTAAGTGGTTTTGTTACGAAACTAATATTTAAAGTAATAGTGAAAGCATAATTATTGATGATTTGAAGTAGATACACTCTACTAGTTAGCTTTGGTATGAATCATTGCTAGATAGTAGGGTTTGATGAATGAGTTTCGATGAAACCAAGGCCTATGACCTTGTTCTTGTAAAAGTATATTATGGATTAAGTGTTTAAGGATTTCCTTACCCTATTTCTCACAAATGATGAATATGATCCTAAGTAACCGAAGCGTGGAGCAGGAGCGAGAGCATCAAATTTCAATTTAAGATATGGTCGAGAGTGTCTCCAGAGCGTCAATATATTAACATATATTAATCTTAAGAGTTTAAAGTTTTTAATTATAGTTAGATATTTGTCTTAGAAATAAGCTTAGATCATTGAATTTAATTGAATTACTAACTACATCCTCTAGACTACTATCTTAAAAACTATGCTTCTTAAGGGTTAATTAATAATTCTTAACCTCAGTTAAAGTTAATAGGGAATAGGGACACGGTTTGATTGTGGGTGCGATTGAACCCTCCAGTAATTGGATTGAGATTGGGTGCGATTGAACTCTTCTGTGTTTGGATTGATTGTGTGGGTGCGATTGAACTCTCCCCGAGTTCAATCATACGTGATTGGCTTTGATTTCATTTCAAAAAGACAAAAGCCTCTATTGACACAAGGTTTCTGTACTACTGAGTATTAACACAAGTTTCTCACACAAGTATGACACAAGTATTCTTCTCTACTAACACAAACCACCTCCTAATAAAGATTTAAAAAATGAAAAAGTTAAAAGACATAATGAAAGCAGATTGTTTGTCTACCTCAAACTCAAAAAGCGCCGCTCTATTGTTTTGGAAATCGCACTTTCTTAGATTGAAAATCGCGCTTTCTACGTGGATCTGCTCTCAAACCATGAAAGCGAGGTTTGAGAACGGGAGCGGCCGGGTAAACTGTCGCGACCCAAAACCCACCCTAGGAGTTAGAGTGAACTTTGGACGACTAATCATGGCTTACATGACTTGCTTGACAAACCAACCTGCAAAAACCCACAGAGCATATACAATAGAGGATATAAACAGTGGAAACATACTCTAACATAGCACAGCGGAAGTCTAAACAAACCTCTATGTATATACGAATCCAAGTTTACACACAAGGAATCCAAAAGAAAGTGCGGACAGACCCGCCAAAATACATGGATATAATCACTCATGCTCACCCACAGCTAATCCACTCAGAATCTAACACCACCTACTGATAACCCTCTACGGGAGGTTCCTCCAAAGGCTCCTCGACGTACTCCTCTTCCACCCATGGACCAGGAGCACAAACATCAAATGGAGCGGCAGCTCCCTCAGAACCTACCGACATAAGAAGTACGGCTGAGCATGGAATACTCAGCGGGTACCAAATACTAACCAATAGTCATAGCATAAAAATGGCAATACATAAATCAGGAGCAATTCATATATGTTAGACGGAAACAATTCATATCATACAAGGAAGTAAAGCAATTTATAATCATGCTTGTATTTCGTAGAAAGCCGATAAAACCTCTTGAAAACATCGTGCACTTGACTTGGCTTGAAATATCTTTTCGTACTTGAAAGCTTGTCGTGTTTGTCTTACTTGATCTTGTCGAGCGTGTCGTACGTGTCATGTAATGCATGTCATGCGTGCTTGCTTGTGATCATGTAACTTGTGAGATACACTTGTGAGACATCCTTGTGAGATGCGCTTGAGAGATGCCTTGAGAGGGAAGGGAGACCCTTCTTCATGATATGTATGTACTTGCGAGGGAAGGGAGGCCCTTCTTCATGATATGCACTTGTGAGTGAGGGGAGACCCCTTGTGGAATGTTGGTTCTTGTTTTCTTGTGAAAAGCGAGGTAAAACATATCGTAGGATATGTCCCACCTCTAACCATGTTCTTGAAAACCTCGATAAATCATGTCATGCATGTCGTGCTCGTGGGAACCGTGTACATACTTGAATTTAAATTTAAATATGACATTTGGGTAATTTCACAACACATATAACATCAATGATTGAGCAATGTAATATTCATATCATTTAGGGAAAGCAAGAAAAACACACTATCATAGGCCCTAGCAATATCCATAATTTATTAGGCATGCATTTCCCAATTTACAACTCACTTTTATTTACCTTGGCATTTCATCAAACATGGTGTGTTCATTATTCATCATTCTTTTAAACCTAAATCATGCTTTTCTAGGTGGGTTATGCTCACATCACACTGATATGTTCATTATTAGTACAATGCCCTTTCCCATTCATTCATCACATCATCCACACGGCATCCATTCGCCAACATCCACCTCCATTCACCATTCATACCACCAATCTCATAACACATATATAAGTGAAGGAAAACGAGAAGAAACAAAGGAAAAGAGAAGCTATAACTAGGAGGGTAGCAAGAAGTACCGACCTTGATCAAGTGAGGAAGAAACCCCCTTCCAAAAATGACCGTGAGGTGCTGCCCTAGCTTGGGGAACGCTCTCCACGAGTGCTTGAGCCGTGATCTTGGAGAAAAACCGGACTTGAAGTGATCTATGGTCTCAAAACCCCTTGATTTCTCTCCAAAATGGAAACCCTAGGTTGGAATCGCCTTCTCCCCTTTCTCCTATTCTCTCAAACTCTCTAAGTGTTGAATGATGCCCTAAAGGCTCGGGTTAAACTCTTAAGGTAAGAGTAAACCGACCAAAAGACCATAATACCCTTACTGAAATTTCTGCAAAAACACGAGTGCCGAACACGTTGTGCTGTGAATAGTGCCAACACGTTGTGCTGTGAATAGTGCCAAACACGTTGTGCTGTGAACAGTGCTGAACACGTTGTGCTGTGAACTGTGAACAGTGCCAAACACGTTGTGCTGTGAACAGTGCTGAACACGTTGTGCTGTGAACAGTGCCAAGCACGTTGTGCTGTGAACAGTGCTGAACTCGTTGTCCGTTGTCTTATGTACAACGTACCCGTTATGAGCTGTACAATGTACTCGTTGTTTGTTGCACAACGGATGCACAACGTACACGTTGTGAGCTGTACAACGTACACGTTGTCTACTGCACGACGTACCCGTTGTCTGCTGCACGACGTACCCGTTGTCTGTTGCACAATGGATGCACAACGTACACGTTATCAGAGCTAGGGCTACGTTATCAGAGCCATGTCCTTAGCGCCTTCCGAGCTACGTCCTTAGTGCCTTCCGAGCTACGTCCTTAGTGCCTTCCGAGCTACGATTGCCTGCAGGTCCAGACTGTTTTGGCCATATCTTTTGACTCGTTCGTCCGATTTTGACGATTCAACTTGCGTTGGGTTCGTACTTCGAAAAGGAACATTTCTGAAATTTCAGAATTTCCAATTTCTTCCTTATTTATTAATTATACCTCTTTAAAGGCAAAATGGCAACGAAAGTGTCATGCATTAAATGTGAAAAGGTCCGGGGCTCTACATAAACACACGGTTTGGGTTACTAAGATATGATCACGCACGCTTATATGACTAAATTTGGTATTGATACAAGCATTGAAAGAATGGTGCTATCACGTAGTATGATTTCTGCTTAAAGTATGATTTCCCGCTCAAAGCATTGTTTTGCTCAAAGTATGATTTCCACTCAGAACATTGTTTCACTCAAAGTATGATTCTCACGTAAAGTATTGTTTTGCTCAAAGTGTTGTTCTGCTCAAAATATGGGTTTTGCTCAAAGTATCGTTTTGTTCAAAGTATGGGTTTTGCTCAAAGTATGGGTTTGTTCAAAATATGAGTTTTGCTCAAGTATTGTTTTGCTCAAAAATGATGTTTGACTCAAGGGCTTTAAGGCCTTGCTTGTAAAGTTTCGCTTATAAGTTTTGAAAAGTAAAGATGCTAGTGTGTTCCGTTCCATCATAGTTCGGGCACTAGTCAAGTAAAAGATAATATGCTAGTATGTTCTGTTCCATCATAGTCCGGGCACTAGTTAAGCAAGTGAAATACGCTAATGTGTTCCATTCCACCATAGTCTAGACACTAG
This sequence comes from Tetracentron sinense, assembly GCA_015143295.1. Classification (NCBI taxonomy): domain Eukaryota; kingdom Viridiplantae; phylum Streptophyta; class Magnoliopsida; order Trochodendrales; family Trochodendraceae; genus Tetracentron; species Tetracentron sinense. The sequence goes on along the minus strand of CM026567.1, from coordinate 2,464,684 downwards.
TCAAGTAAAGTGAAAGATGTTAGCGTGTTCCGTTCCATCATAGTCCGGGCACTAGTTAAGCAAGTGAAAGATTGTAAGCACAAAATTTATCTTTGGTTATCAAATTTCCTCCATTGTATTATAGAGTTTAACGTTTGTTGTGGAGGGACTATCCTTCCAATCTAAGTAAACCCAGACTGTTAATTACCTTCCTTATATGGGGAAGAACCTCTGATTAAGAAGAAGAAATAAAAAGAAAGAAGAAGAAATATTAAATAAAGAATATGTATTTATTCAATAGGGTTGCCCAGATCCCATGTAGGCGTTACAAGTGCCTCATTGAGGTCTTTTCAAGAAAAGAAAAAGAATGGTGGTCATATTTGAGGGCTCACCTTATATTCTCCATGTCGAGGGAGTCTTCTTCTTCATTTGCTTGCTTTTTGCTTACTGCTTGTGTTTTCTCTTCTTCTCTCTCTCTCTCTTGTGTCTCTATATATTTGTCTGTGTTATGAGAACCACCTTTTATAAGTTTGAGAGAGTCCTCTTTTGGTCTCTCTCTTTGACTCCCTTCTTTTAGGAAAGTCAAACTATGCTCTCCTCTTAGAGGAAGCCAGCTCATGAGTCTCCCTTATCTAGGGAGACTCTTCAAGTTGAAGAGAATCTTCTTCTTTTGAGGACTCTTGTATTAATTTTCCTCTTTTGGGGGCGGGGAATCCCAGTATCCTTTGAAAAGGAGGATGTTTAATCACATCCTTACCTAAGATATAGGACATAGTCCTAATCCTATCATGATTATGGGGTGCCATCTGGCAGCCCATGATATTTTAAAATAGGGGATCATTATCTTGGGATCCCCCATAACTTAACAGAGAATCCTTTTTATTAAGGATTCTCTGCCATATGAAAGTCAGTACTTGACTGTTATCTGCGAGCAGACTAACCTAGGTCGAAGGCCAATTTGGGCCATGAACTAGGTTTTCTCAAAGGGAGACTAACCTGGGTCTGTCCATGGACCCGAGGGGTGAGACCATAGGTCTCAATCCACAGACCAAAAGATGAGACCATAGGTCTCAGTTCACGGATCACAATGGTGAGACCATAGGTCTCGCCCACAGATCACAGTGGTGAGACCATGGGTCTTAGTCCAAGGACCAAATGGTGAGACCATAGGTCTCAGTCCACGGACCAAAGGGTGAGACCAAAGATCTCAGTCCACGGACTAAAGGGTGAGACCATAGGTCTTAGTCCACAAACTGGATGTGGTGATGTTTGATCCATGAGGTTTTAATCCTCATGGGCTAGACACGTGTTAGTCTTTTGGAGACTGGCACTCAAGTTTGATCCGTGAGGATTTATCCTCACAGATTAAACATGTATCAATCTCTCTGAGGCTAGCACTCAAAATCATCCGTGGGGTTTTAAACCTCACAGTTAGACACATGTCAGCCTCTCAGAAGTTGGCACTCAATATGGATCTGTGAGGTTTTAGTCCTCACAGATTAGACACGTGTTAGTCTCTCATAGGCTGACACTTAGATTTGATCCGTGGGGTTTCAATTTTCACTGATGGGATACATGTTAGTCTCTTACAGACTATTACTTAGGGTTGAATCCGTGAGGGTTACCCTCACGGATCAAAGCCCTCGCCCCCTTTTTTGCCTTGTTGGGTGGCACAAAAACCAGCCATCAGCATTTAATGTTGACAGCTAAAAGGACTACGCGTGCCATAAGCATGCATGAATCCAAACCGTCTCTCTGAGAGATAGTGATTAGGTGTGTGTCATTGCACATGTACATGGGTTTGGTGAGATTTCTCTACCCACAAATGTCCCTCGGGATCTGGATGGATGGAAATGATCCATCCATCTGGATCCTGACATCTGGCGGTGATAGTGGAGAGGCGTAATTACCTCCACTCAGGGTTTTATGGGAAACCCACGATGGGGTTTCTTTAACTGAAGCGTTCTCATTAATGAGACACTTCGGTCATTAATTAAACACAAGTGAAAGGAAAGAACCAGTGTTCTTCCCGTTTGTTTTTTTTTTAATAGAGAGGGAGTGAGGATGTTGAGCTTCACTCAAATGGATTGGAATTCCATTTGGGTGCTCTTTTAGATCTCTTTGATCCTGGAAATCCTTTGAAATGCATTTCTTTGCATTTCTTGGGTTTTCCTAAGTCAAGGAGAACCCGGAATGCTCTTTTGGGCTTCCTGCAGTTTCTGGCAGGTATTCCAGTTCTATTGCTGGAATCCTTGAGTTATCCGATCATGGGAAACCTAACTGATAACTCACTGCCCATGGTCTATGGCCACAGACAGCTTGGCCCCAGGACTTCTGTCCGTGAGCTCAAACTTTTGTCTGTAGACTTTTGTCCATAGATGCTTTTAATACCCATGGACTTTTATCCGTGGGTATTTTAGTATCCGTGAATAATTTCCACGGATAGGTTGCCCATGAGACTTTTTTCTGTGAGCCATTTTAGTATTCGTGAACAATTTCCACGGATAGGTTGCCCATGGGACTTTTGTCTGTGAGCCATAATTCCTATCTGTGGACTTATTCATGGATATTGTTATGTCCATTGAGTTCATCCATGGATTTTATATTTCTGTGAACATTAATATGTCCACGGATCTCAGCTTTAGCATTTTCCCGTAGGTGTTTGCCATAAGCATTTCGCCCTTGGACGTTCGTTTCAAAGTTGACCATGCCATTTCATCTCTTGATAAATTTGAGATTTAAGGTTCTTCCAAAAAATAATTTATTAGAGATGATAAGGGATTAATATCTATCCCTTACCCCCAAGTTCAATTAACTCTGATATATAAACATATATATCCTTTCAAAAGTTAAATTTTAATTGCAATTAACTTTCTTTCTTAGCTAATTTAAATTGTGTCCCATTTTTCGCATAATGGACTTTTTATCACAGAGAAGGTATACCCTTGATTGGTTGAAGATCAACAAAGATGGATCAGCCTTCATTTGTTGCCTGAAGATTACAAGGGATCTCATCATTGAGAAGACTGAAGTCATCAAGTTGTGTGACCTGGTGAAACAGATATCAGAGAGCAATGCCTTAATATTTTCTTGTAACCTTAACATTAGCATAATGATAGGACATCATGGGAGCAAACTCAATGTATTGGACTCTGTCAGAAGTTTAGGTGTTCTTGACGGTGAGCTTGAGCATGTGCTAAAGAGAATACATTGTATTCTATCCATTGATCCTAATGAAGCTAGCCTGGGTTGCTTGATGCTACTGAACAACCACCTCACTGATGTGAAGGGGCCTGCTTTTCAAGGTATTGCTTATTCAGCTTGGCAGCTTGTCACAGCTGACAACACTGAGAGACAATTCATGGCTATACTTCTAGACATCACTTCTGCTTTTGCTGCTATTGATGGGCTAGAATCCTCCCCTGGAGATGGATCAGCACCAAAGATGATGGTGAAGAAGCCAGTTGCAAAAGGACCTCCGACCTTATATTCAAGGTCATACTTGTCAGGTCTAGTGCTTTGTTGGAGCGACAATGTATTCTCAAGATATTGCTTGTTTAAATCAGTAGCTTATTGGAACTGATAACATATTCTCAAGATACTGCTTATTTAACTTAAGTGAGTTCTCCGATTTATGTGGAGTTCCCTCATTTTGTTATTCATGAATAAAAGGCTTTATTTTATTTTTTTTCTTTTACTCTTCCTCCTTTTTATATGACCTCCTCTTTGTATTTTGAGGAACTGGTGTCCTTTCAAAAGAACAACCTGAGACCATTTTCAGGCTACCTACGTACCCATGATAGGATCAAGCCGAACGTAGTTCAGGGGGGCATTTTTAGACTCATAATTTACGAGTAGATAGTTTTCGTTCATATCTAGGAAGGCTTGGACTTGTAATTTAAGAACAAGTAGGTAGTTTCCATTCATACCCAGGAAGGTTTGGACTTGCAATTTGGGAACAAGTCGTTGAAAAGTGATGAATCTTTTTAGCTCGTAGAGCCTGTCAAATTGCTCTAATTTTAGCCTAAACTAACTCTTAGAGTGTTAGTTTAGCGAGTTTTTGTTGCTGCCCAAATTTTTGCCTAGACTGACTCTTGGAGTGTTAGTCTAGCGGGCATTTTGTTTTGACTCAAATTTTCTGCCTAAGCCGTCCTTTTGGATTTTCAACTTAGCGGGTATTTTAGTGCCCTAATTTTTGCCTAGATCATTTTTTTGAGATTTTGATCTAGTGGGCTTTCAGAATCTTACATTTGTCGGGGGAAATATTCCGTTTTCCATCCATAGTAATCAGTAGATGTGCTTCTGATGGTAAGAAGTCCTCCTTTAGAGTTGCAACTTCTTCTTGGTGCATCAGATAGAATTTTTCTGCATTTCACCCATATTGAGGGGCGATAACAATGATTTTGCATCCCGGGGGGATGGTGTACTTTTAGAAGAACTAGCTGAACCCAAGTTGATTTTCTCAGGCTGCTTACGTACCCATGATAGAATCAAGCCAAACGTAGTTCAGATGGGGCATTCAGATTCCCATTTTGGGAGCGAATAGGTAGTTCCGTTCATACCTAGGAAAGTTTTGACTTCAACCTTGTATTTGAGGGGCTTTTGAAGCTTTGATTCATAATTTGATAGCGAATAGGTGGTTTCCGTTCATACCTAGGAGGGTTTGACTTCGGCCTTAAATTTTGGTGGCTTTTGAAGCTTTGATTTGCATTTTGATAACGAATAGGCAGTTTCTGTTCATACCTAGGAGGGTTTGGGCTTTGTTCTGGTATTCTGGAGACTTTTGAAGCACCATGAACCTTTTTAGCTCGTATTCAGGAGCCTTTGTGAACCATTTTAGCTCGTATTCAGGAGCCTATTAAATTGCTCTAATTTTGGCCTAGACTGACTCTTGGAGTGTTAGTCTAGCGAGCTATCTGTTGCCCTAATTTTTGCCTAGACCTTCTCTTGGAGTTTTGGTCTAGCGGGCCTTTTATTTTGACTCAATTTTTTTTATCTAAATCGCCCCTTAGGGTTTTCAGCTTAGTGAGTCATTGTCACTCTAATTTTTGCCTAAGCCATCCCTTGGGATTTCCGACTTAGCAAGCATGACTCTAATTTTTGCCTAAGCCACCCCCTAGGATTTTCAACTTAGCGAGTCATTTTTTAATCTAAATTTTGCCTAGACTGTCTTTTAAAGTTTTGGTCTAGCGAGCATTTCGATTCCTAGGAGTAATATCGCTTAAGGAATCTCGCATTGGTTGGAGGGATAATTCGCTCTCCCTCCATTAAAGTCAACAGGTACGCTCCATTAGAATATACCTTCTCGATGACGTATGGCCCTTCCCATTTTGGTTCGAGCTTCCTCTTGGTTCGACGAGTGACGATGATTAAAGTTCTCACCATTAAGACCAAGTCTCCTGTTTTGAAAGACCTTAGTCTTACTCTTTATTTGAAGGCACTAGTTAGCCTTTGTTGGTACATCTCTAAACTCTATTGGGCTTGGAGACGACGTTTATCAAGAGTTTCAAGCTCTGTAAGACGAACTTTAACTAAGTCTTCTTTTCTGATAGACTGCTGAATTACCACCCGTAGGGAGGGAATTTGAATTTCAAGGGGGAGAACTGCTTCACCGCCGAAGACCAGGGAATACGGCGTGGCTTGTGTCGGAGTCTGGTGAGTAGTCCTGTATGCCCAGAGGGCTTTGGGTAGGCGTTCATGGTAATCCCATTTGCTTTTATCTATAACTTTCTTGAGGATTTTGCATAAAGTCTTGTTGAAGGCTTCGGCGAGACCATTCGCAGCTACATAGTACCGGTTGGAATGGTCATCTCGGATACCAAATTTGGCATACAACTTGTGTATAGGGGAGCTTCAAAAAGGTTGCTCGTTATCCATGATGATGCTTTCTAGAATCCCGAACCGATATTTGATGTTGGTCCAGATGAAGTTTGCCACTGAGTGGTGTTTGACCTCTTTGAAAGCGACGGTTTCTGCCCATTTTGAAAAGTATTATGTCGCAACTTGGATGTATTGATGCCCAGCAGATGATGGTGGGGTGAATGATCCTATGACGTCCATTCCCCTGCAGCGAAGGGCCACGAACATGTTGTCATGTGAAGAGGCTCGGGAGCCCGATGTATGAAATCAGCATGAAGCTGACAAACTTTACATTTTTTTGTGTAGTTTAGACAATCAGTGATCATCGTAGGCTAGTAGTAACCTAACCTTTTTAGTTGCATTTGTAGCTTGGGCCCAGCTTGGTGAGCACCGCAAATCCCGGCATAAGTTTCTTCCATGGCTTAATCTATTTCATTTCTCGAGATACATCTCATCAAAACACCATCCAAGGACCTTTTATTTAAGGTTTCTTCCAAAATCACAAATTGTTTGACCCATCGACGGACTTCAGCTCGTTTGGCACGGTATCCAGGCAATCGACCATGTTGGAGATCATCGATAAAGGGCTGTCGCCAGTCTTCTTCATCTGTTTCTTTGATTATCACAGAGCAAACTACCTCAGGGAGATTTATGTTCGGAAGGGGTTTGAGAGTTCTTCTTTCTCCCACTGTGATAGTCAGCACTCTATTTGTTGGTAGAGTTAGAGATGCTACAAGGTCGGGTAAAGCATCAGCTTGAATGTTGAGTCCTCGGCGGACATAGAAGAGGCTATTTTTTGGAATTTGGGCAATTAGCTGGTCTACTCTCTTCTGGTAGGGAAGGAGGCTGACCTTTTGTACGGCATATTCCCCTCAAACTTGTTTGATGATGAGTTCCGAATCCCCATAGATGGTTAACTCATCTACCGGAATCTGGAGAGCTAATTCGACACCTGTTATCAAGGCTTTATATTCAGCCTCGTTATTTGAGAATCCTTCTGTTAGGGTGAAGGAATAAGGTAGTATCGCATTGTCTGGTGTGACAAAAATAATACCAACCCCTGAATTATCCTCCTTCGGGTTGATGTGCTTGATTCCATCGGGGCTTCTTGAAGCTCCATCAAAGTATATCTTCCAGCCTGGTTTGACTTGTACCTACATAACTTCTTCGTCTGGGAGGTCGGTGACCAAAGGAGAGTCCACAGGAACTAGATGTACTGCAAGAAAATCAGCAAGGGCTTGCCCTTTTATCGTCTTTTGGGGTACGAATTCGATTTTGAATTTACACAGGAGTACTGCTCATTTTACGATTATGCCAAAGAGAGTAAGGCGGGACATTATTTATTTGAGAGAATCGGCTCTAGATATCAGTTTCATCGAATGCTCAAGCATATAATGCTTTAATTTCTTCAGAGGAAAGATGAGGGCCAGACAGAATTTCTCTATCGGTGTATATCTACACTTTTAAGAGTCCTACTCAGATATATACAGGGCATTTTCCTTTCCTTGGTCATTATGTTGAGCAAGGAGAGCTTCTAGAGATCCTTCGGGTGCCGCTATATAGAGAATAAATAGCTTCCCTTTAATAAGACCCATAAGGACTGGTGGATTTATGAGATAAGTCTTGATACTGTCAAGAGCATTTTGGAAAGCTTCATCCCATTGAAATGGTATTCCCTTCTTCATCAACTGAAAAAACGATTGGCACTTTCCGGCCAAGTTGGAGCTAAATCTCTAGATATAAGCGAGTCGACCCTGAAGTCCTTTTAACTCAAGCAAATTTCTTAGAGGGGGGATATTGTTAATGGCCTTTATCTTTGTAGGGTCAATCTCGATTCCTCTGTGGTGCACCACAAAGCCTAGGAATTTCCAAAACATAACTCCGAACGCGCATTTAAGTGGGTTCTTCTTGAGCTAGTGCTGTCACAACCTGTTGAAGATTTCTCGAAGATCATCCAGATGATTGCTTCATTGCCTTGTTTTGACAACTAAGTCATTGACGTAGCATTCGACTTTGTCATGGAGAATATCTTTACATATGATGGTCATGGCCCTTTGATAGGTTGCTCCAGTATTTTTTAGGCCGAATGACATGACTTTGTAGCAAAATACTCTCTTAGGGGTGCGGAAGGTTGTAAGCTCTTTGTCTTCTGAGGCCATTTTGATTTGGTTGTAGCCGGAATATCTATCCAAGAAGGGCAAGGCTTCAAAGCCTGTTGTGACATCGACCATCATTTCTGTGATGGGAAAAGGGAAGTCGTCTTTGGGATAGGCTTCATTCAAATCCGGGAAGTCTATGCAAACCCGGATCTGTCTCTTCTTCTTCTTTACAGGAACAACGTTGGCAAGCCAAGTAGGGTATTGAACCTCTCTTATGAACCCGACTTTGAGAAGTTTATCTACCTCGGCTTCGATTTGAGCGACCAGTTCTGGGTGAGCTCTTCTTTATGCTTGTTTGATCGGTTTGACATCTTCTCGAGTTGTGAGATGATGGATTATAATTTTTGGATCTAAGCAAGGCATTTCTGTGTAGTTCCAGGCAAAGACATCCATGTACTCTTTTAGGAGACAAAGATGTTCCTCTTTTTCTGTTTAAGAGAGGGAGGCACTGACAAATGTTGGCCTTGGGTCTTGTTCTGAACCAAGGTTAACTTCGAGAAGATCATCAACTATTGCTTGACCTCCTGCTTCAAATTCTGGAGGAGCCAAACGGACTTCTGTTTCTTTCGGTGGTTCTTCTATGATCATTTCCTCTCCTGAGAAGGAGTCTTCATCTACCGTAATAGTATTTACGGTCCAGACTAGATCTTCACTTAGTGAAGGATCAGAACTTTCTAACTCAGATTTTCCCAAGTCGGAACCAACCTGTTTATAAGTAGTCGAAGGCCTGAATGCTAGCATGATTTCATGCTCAGCCTCCTCTTTTTCTTCAGCATTAAACCCGTGTTTCTCCAGTATTTTCTTGATTACTGGATTAAACATATGCTTCCTTTGGTAAGGATTCATTCTTCTCTCCCTTCTGTTATTCCAGGAGATAGCTTTGCCTGCTTGTCCTACAAAAGGGAAAACAATGGGCTTTTCCCGTGCTCCTCTGGATGCGATGATGACCCTAGGAATGACTTCCATTGTTGGCCATATTTGCCAAACATTGAGATTGACCTTAGTCAGGCTATCAATCATTTCTTGATGTGCCGCTTCAACCCATGAGGATGCCTGTAGGGGCTCTGCTTCTTCTGAAAGCCATTCCATGGGGACTTCTTCTGATGCGGACTCTTCCTTGACCGTGACCATATTGATGATGCAGACTTTATGTTCATTTGGCGCATCATCAGAATCGGATGAGGAATCAGAATTAGGATATCCTGGTCCGTGATTACTACGCCAGCTTTTTTTACCGATTGCTAAAGCTTTCCTTAGTTCGGGAGTGAGTGTCGATTCATAGGTGGGCATTGTTTCACCTTCAACCTGCTCCTCTTCTTTGGGATTGAACCCTAGTCCCTTGAGCAGTCTTTTGATTGCTGGTTTATATACAATCCTTTTCTGATACGGGTTTATTCCCTTATTCTGACCGGAGGCATGGGAAGTAGTGGCATCACTTATCTGCTTTGCACGACTAAAGATGATGGGATTTGTCCCTTTCTTTCTTGGTGGAAGTATAAAGGTAGGGCTATTTCCCACCACTGACCATCCTCACCACATGTTGGGACTAACTTTGGTCAAATTATTGGTCATTTCCCGACGAACTACTTCATCCCATAGGGGCTCTTGTGGAAACTCTGCTTCTTCTTCCGAGGACCACCCTATGACATCTTCTTCCGATAAGTAATTTACTCTAATCGTGACTATATTTATTACCCGATGACGGTTTCCTCCAAATACGAAGACTGGGAGCTCATATCCTAGCCCTGGTGTTTCTGTGTCAACATATTCACCAATATCTAGTGCCTTATGTTGATCCATTTTGAGCATGGCTTCATAAGCTGGTAGGAGACTTCCTTCAATCTGTTCTCCTTCTTCGAGATTGAACTCATGGTCTTTGAGGAGCTTGGCAGTTGTCTTACCGAAGCATATTTTCTTCCTATAAGGATTGATGACTCTACTCTTTTTATCAATCCATGAGGAGTTTATTCTGTCATATACACCTAGAAAATTGAATAGCATCGACTTCTATCGTCTCTGTTTGACCGGGACAGTAAGACTGGAGGTAGTTTCTACCATTGTATAGTTCATTTTTCTCAAAGGGACTAGATGATCACCTCTTAAATCTTGAAGAGGGTCAAGTTGTTTAACCTCGCAAACCTAGAAGGGCTAGACCGATTTGCCCTTCTCGAGACTTTGGGGAGATTCAACTAGAGCCAAGGTTGGTTGTCCTTCTTTTCTTTGAGACTTTGGGGTGTAATTGAACACTCTTTTTGAAGCTGAAGTTTGGGTAGGTCCATGATTGCTTTTTGGGCCGCTCTCAACCTTTTGCCCTTTGGGCTTCTATTGAATGCTCCTTTGGGCACTTTTGACATAGAATCGTGCATCTGCATAATATGCCTCTGCATCGTTGAATGGATCATCATCAGCATCAATCCTTGCTTGCCTGTTCCCTTGAGGGTATTTTGAGACATTGGTGATAGGTGGATGGCACAACTAGATGGTTATGCATCCATTGACGCCCCAATAAAGTGTTGTACGATGTATGAACATCGATCACCAGAAACGTTGTAGTTTCAGTAATATCCCCAAACCTGGTTTTGAGGTTGATCATGCCCATGGGCTTTTGCTTATTCTAGTTGAAGCCTTGAATGATTATGTTACTTTCATGTAGCTGGCCTATTTGTACGCCAAGCTTAGACAGCATCCTTTTTAGGAGGATGTTGACAGCCCAACCTCCATTTATCATCACCTTGAAGATACTAGTTTTATTAACTAGACCCAAGATAAACAGTGGCCGATTATGTTGGAGAGTTTCAGCTCACATATCTTAATCATCAAAAGTGATTGCGAAGAGACAAGAAGTCCCTGTTTCAGGAAGCTATTGCGGTTGACTTGTAACTTCTTTAGAGAAGTCTTTCGGATTGGAGAGGGCATTTATGAGAGACCTTCTCAATTTCGGGGACATCTTGAGAGCATCATAGACACTCAGCAAGGAAGGAATTTTCTTCACATGGGCCAAAATATCATACTTGACCCTCTCATTACCAAGAGCTATTTGAGCTTGAGCCGGTTGAGCTCTAGTCCGATTTTCATGTTAGACTGGCATGAACCTCAGTTGTAGCTTTCTTTCTGACTGGAGGTTGAGCTGGTAGACTTTGAAAATTATTTGATCTATCGGTTCAGACAATTCTCCTTCCAAGAGTTGGATCATGTTCACAAAACTGAAGTCCAACTTCCTTTTCTTGCTTGGAAAAGATGAATGATTTCTTCTTTCATATTGCCCTGTTGGGCTTCCAGACTTGGCTGAAGTTTGTTTAGATGCCAGTGAATTGTAAGTTGGTCCTGAGTTTAGAACTGGTTCTTCTGTTGGATGGTCCTTGATCAAACTGACTGCAGTAGGTGAATCTTGATTCTCGGGCTGAGTTAAAACTTGAACTGATTGTCATATCAGATGATGGTCTTGACTTGGGGCCTCAGGTGTATTTAGCTTCTCCATCTTTTGCCTCTCGTTCTCCTCCGGATGAAAATCTTTCAAAAAGGTCTGAAAGCCCTATAGGTGTCCATCTTGGTGTGGATGGTCTCCTTTCTGGGAGTTCAATAAATTTGGCTTGATCCAGCCAATCTTGAAACGTCTGGTGTTTTTCTAGACTGCAGGCTATCACTTTTCTTAGCTCATTTAACCATGATGGGTCTTCATTTGGAACCGCATCGATGATATAGCAAGAGAATATGTTGGTTTCATCTTCCGAGTTTGTTGACTGGAGGCTATCGTAGTCACAGTCAGAGCAGAAGCCTAGATGGACAAAGTCCATCAGGGTGATCGCCATCAATGGCATTTGTTCCACAAAAGTGTCTTGGGTCAGACCGTTTTTCTCGACCTTCCTTACTCTTTCTTTTTTCTTCTTCTTTTCAGCTACGGCTATGTGCTTCCCTTCTTTTCTTGGGCTTGAGCCAGCTTTGTAGCCTGAGCTTGTTTCTTAGCATTAGCCTATTGAGCCCACTGCTTTTTCTTCTTGGCTCCCTTATTTTCAATGAGAGTCCAATCTTCTTCTTCCGATAGTTTGTTGTCAGGAGGGTTACCACTTGAAGATACTTCACCTTCATCAACTGGTTCTGAAGCCACCACCATATTGGATGTAGCTTGTTTTTTTTTTGGAAGGTACTATTGGAGATCTTGACTAATTACAATCTCTTTATTGTCCAAAAGTCGTTAAATGATGTCCTTCAGTACAAAGCAGTCACCTATTTTGTGATTGATCATATGATGATAAGGATAATATTTGGGATCATTTTTCATCTCGATCTCTTGAAGTCTCCTGCTTTCTGGGATAGTAATGAGTTCATTGGCGAAGAGGTCTTCAAACAAATCTTCGACAATGTCTTCAGAGAATGAATATGTTTTATTCATTCTTTCTTCCATGGAGATCTTCTTTGGTGGATCGTGTTTGTCTTGCCATTGTGGCTTTCTGGCTCCACCCTGGGCTAGCTTATTACCAACTTTAACCGGTCCTTTGCCATTGCTTGCTCAACTAATCGATATGGCCACATTTGGTGTGGGTTGCGCAGTCTTTTTCACTTCAACTACTGCGGCTGTTGAGGATTCAAGGCGATCAGTGCCTCTACCTCGCCTTCTCTTTCCTATGTGGTTCTCCATATCTTGCGCTTTTGTGCACAGATCTTCAAAACTAGAATAGGTTTGAGCCATGAGGACAGTTGATAGATCATGCCTGAAGTTGTTGAGGCACATCCGGATGAGTTCTAACTGAGTGAACTTTTGAGGACAGGAGAAGGTCAAAGCTCTTCATCGGGCAATGAACTATGTTACTATTTCATTGTCTCGTTGTTTGGTCTTAATCAATTCTAGAATATCCACTCTTCTTTGAATATTGTAGAATTGTTTGCTAAATTCGCTCACCATTGTACTCCGATCAGGGATTGACGCCTCGGGGAGGTTGGCGTACCTTATGAAAGCAACGCCCTCTAGAGATTATATGAAGAGCTAGAGGCAAAGAACTCCATTCTTGGATGCTAATCCACATCTTGAGAGGAAATGAGACAAATATTTCGGTACCATCGAACATCTTGAAGGTCGGTTGAATGAAGCTTGGCGGGAATAGGACCGCATCCATAGCATCCGGATAGGGCTTTACAATCGTCTGAACATCTTCTTCCCTTTCTTTGGCCTGCCGCATTTTATTACGGACGGTCTCTTCAATTGCAACAAGAAGAGATTGCAGGACTCCGCCTATAAGGGACGCAAGATCTAGGACTGGCCCTGTATTTGGTATAACGGGACGATTCGGAGGTCCAGCAGCTGTGCCTTGATTACTGCTCTGTCCTTGGTACACAAAGTGTGGCCCTGGTGCTAACACAGTTTTGAGAACCGACAATTAAGTAGCCAACTCTTGCATTTGAGCCATGATGGTAGTAATCTCATCATCTTTATATCGAAGCTGAGCCTGCAATGCAGTTGTTTGGTCACCTGACATTTGGAATGCCGACGTTGAAGGACGATTTTCTTGACCTTCATTACCGTCTAAATTTGCCATCATAATCGCTACCGGTTGCTCTGGCGTTGATTCCCATGACAGAAACTGATTAAGAAACTCTTCCTCTATGAAATAGGCCCTGGGCATCCCGTAAAAGGGATTAGGAGCATTGAAAACCTATCGAGGTTGATTTATCACAACTTTTGGCCTGGTTGACTAAAGAACCGATTCGTCAGAACCATAACCTTCGACTGGAAGGGTTCTCCCCGATTCTCTTAGAGAGGTCATCGGGGTTACTTCTTGTTCTGATCCCTCTTGAGGTGCGTCAATATCCAGTTCCAAAGCCGACTAAGTCGAGTCCTGGGCTACTTCCTTGCTCCTAGCCTGATTTATATAGCTCCTTTTTCTTCTTGGAATCACTTGATCAGGAACAGCTGTTTGTACAACCCTAGAAGGTCCTGTTTTGTCCAGGGCAGAAAAAATAGCAGCGGCTGAATTCTGGGAATTTTGTCTTTTTGATATGTTTTGTTCAGGCATTGCCCTAGTTCTTTGGAATACCAGAGTTGTGAATTCTTCCGGAGCCGGGTTGAATCTAGTGCCAACTACATTCACAGATACCCTTTCATAACAAGAGTGTGATGCTTCGATCTTTGATCTCTCCCGAACAGGATGAACAGAGGCGTTCAACCTCTAGTGAACAGAACGGACCTTGCCCGAGGTACCAGTTGGCTTTTGCGACCTTCTCGACTTTAACCAATAATTGTATACTTTCTTTAACAAAGCAAAGAGTATTTCCGGTTTCTGAGTTGAAGGACTTCCTCAGGAGTTTTCTTCCTGGGCATTTCAAAAGCGGAAGTGCTTCTATTCAACACCTTAACCCTAGGGTCATATGGTACCTTGGCTCTTCTTTCTGGTTCAGCACTTAATCTGCCTCAGAATGGGCTTACATCTCTGGATGGAGGCCTATGGTGTTGATGACGGATAGAAGTCATCATTGATGTGAAGGTTGCAAGGTTAGCGCCTTGGAGAGCAATCGAACCCAGCCTAAGCAGCAAATTCTTATCTGCCTATTCTGAATTCAAAGGGCATTAACAATTGGATGATCTTGATCACGACTGTTAATGCCCTTTGCATTGCCATCAGGCGATGAATTATGCTCCAAGGGAGCCCTTCTTTTGTTGGCTGAACATTACCAACTCTTCTTCTTGGAAAGGGAATTGTCCTCAAATAGCAGAGTACCTATCCGTGGATCTCCCTCTCTTTTGAGAGACCTCTGTCCGTGGAGTATGTCCATGGACTAGCTTGGGCCTATATCCATGAAGGGGTCATGCCTCCAACCCTTGAACTGGCTTAGGCCTCTGTTTCGGGCAGTTGCATCTTCGATCCATGGACCAAGCTTGGGCCTGTCCGTGGATATTCTTGAGTATCCGTCCGTGGACGGTCTTGAATTTTTGTCCGTGAACGGCCTAGATTCTGTGTCCGTGGACAGTACTGGTATTTAGTCTGTGGACAAAACTAGTATTCTATCTGTGGACAATGCTAATCTTTCGTCTGTGGACGATGCTGATCTTTTGTCCGTGGATGGTCTTGATAATCTATCCGTGGATGATCTTGATTCTCCTTCTGTGAATGATCTTGAACTTCTGTCCGTGTATAGTCTTTTGTTCCCCTCCGTGGGATCTTTTGGACCTTGGTCCATGGAATCCATCTGTGGACGTTTCTTGTTCACGGATGAGTGCCCTGAGGCATCTTCCCCAATTTCTTTGTATTTCTTAAAATTTCCTCCATTGTTGTATAGAGTTTATTGTTTGTTGTGGGGGGACTATCCTTCCAATTTGAGTAAACCCAGACTGTTAATTACCATCCTTATATGGAAAAGAACCTCTGATTAAGGAGAAGAAATAGAAAAAAAGAAGAACAAATATTGAATAAAGTATATGTATTTATTCAATGAGGTTGCCCAGATCCCATGTAGGCGTTACAAGTGCCTCATTGAGGTCTTTTCAAGAAAAGAAAAAGAATGTTAGCCATGTTTGAGGACTCACCTTATATTCTCCATGTCGAGAGAGTCTTCTTCTTCACTTGCTTACTTTTTGCTTGCTGCTTGTGTTCTCACTTCTTGTCTTTCTCTCTCTCTCTCGTGTCTCTATCTATCTTTCTATGTGTTATGAGAAACACCTTTTATAGGTTTGAGAGAGTCCTTTTTTGGTCTCTCTCTTTGACTCCCTTCTTTTAGGAAAGTCAAACTATGCTCTCCTCTTAGAGGAAGCCAGCTCATGGGTCTCCCTTATCTGGGAGACTCCTCAAGATGAAGAGAATCCTCTTCTTTTGAGGACTCTTGTACTAGTTTTCCCCTTTTTGGGAGGAATCCCAATATCCTTCAAAAAGGAGGATGCTTAATCACATCCCTACCTATGATATAGGATATAGTCTTAATCCTATCATGATTATAGGGTGCCATCTGACAGCCCATGAGATTTTAAAATAGGGGATCCTTATCTTGGGATCTCCCACAACTTGACAGAGAATCCTTTTTATTAAGGCTCTGCCATATGACAGTCAGTACCTGACTGTCATCTGGGAGCAGACTAACCTAGGTCCAAGGTCTATATGGGTCACGGACTAGGTTTTCTGAAAGGGGGACTGACCTGGGTCAATCTATGGACCCGAGAGGTGAGACCATAGGTCTTAATCCATGGACCAAAAGATGAGACCATAGGTCTCAGTTCACAAATCACAATGGTGAGACCATAGGTATCGCCCACGAATAACAGGGGTGAGACCATAGGTCTTAGTCCAAGGACCAAATGGTGAGACCATAGGTCTCAATCCACGGACCAAAGGGTGAGACCATAGATCTCAGTCCACGGACCAAAGGGTGAGACCATAGGTCTCAATCCATGGACTGGATGTGGTCATGTTTGATCCATGAGGTTTTAATCCTCACGGGCTAGACACATGTCAGTCTTTTGGAGGCTGGCACTCAAGTTTAATCTGTGAGGATTTATCCTCAAAGATTGAACATATGTCAATCTCTTTGAGGCTGGCACTCAAAATCATCCGTGGGGTTTTAAACTTCACAGCTAGACACGTGTCAGCCTCTCAGAGGTTGGCACTCAATATGGATCCATGAGGTTTTAGTCCTCACGGATTAGACACGTGTCAGTCTCTCGAAGGCTGACACTCAGGTTGGATCCGGGGGATTTTAATTTTCACTGATGGGATACATGTCAGTCTCTTAGAGACTATTACTTTTTGCCTTGCTGGGTGGCATAAAAACCAGCCATTAGCATTTAATGCTAACAGCTAAAAGGACTGCGCATGACATAGGCACGCGGAAATGCAAACCATCTCTCTGAGAGATAGTGATCAGGTGTGTGCCATTGCACATGTACCTGGGTAATGGACAGTGAGATTTCACTTTTCACAAAGATGCTAATGTGTTCCATTCCATCATGGTCCGACACTAGTTAAGCAAGTGAAAGATGCTAGTGTATTCCGTTCCATCATAGTTCGGGCACTAGTTAAGAAAGTGAAATATGCTAGTGACTTCCGTTTCACCATAGTCCAAACACTAGTCAAGGAAAGTGACAGTTGCTAGTGTGTTCTGTTCCATCATAGTCCAAGCACTAGTTAAGTAAAGTAAAAGCAAGAAATGAAGCTAGTGTGTTCTATTCCATCATAGTCTGGGCACTAGTTAAGTGTAATAAAATAAAGGAAAGAAAGCTTGTAAAGTATGTGAAATTTTTATGTGTAATGATGCTAGTATGTTCCATTCAATCATAGTTCGGGTATTAGAAATGCATGTGATAAATATGGTATATGTAAAGATTAATGCATGTGATGACTATGGTGCTTGTGAAGAAATAATGCATGTGTAGTATATGTTACTTGTGAAGAGACAAATATGATGTAAATGATGAAAGTATAGTTTTAAAGTAAAGTTTGAAAAGCATGTGATTTTGAAAAGTAAGTGTATATGAAATTGAAATGAGATTAGAAAAGTATTGATTGAAATATGATTTTCAAAAAGTAGACACATGTTAGGCTTCCGCACTCTGATCAAAATATTGTTATACTACTTGGTTTTGCTTTGAACTGCCTTATTCTAACTATATGCGAGCAAGTTATTATTGATGTTAATAACAAGGTTAGCTAATGGTTTGTATACGCTGAGTATTCCATGCTCAGCCGAACTGTTATTTCGGTAGGTACATCGCGTGACGTCTGCACTCCGAAACCAAGGATCGAGAAAGAGCACTTGGAGGAGGATCCTGCTTTGGATCATCCTTTGGAGGAGAGGGTCTTTGATAGGCAACTCTATTATTGATTTGACTGATGAGAGGGAGAAAAATGTATGTTTGATTTAGTGGAGATGTCCACTTTGAATTGTTGTACTCTTCACACTTGGAATACGGTTATGTTATTAATTAAGAAATTTTCAGGTTCACCTTTTAATGTGCCTTATATGCTCTTGCAGGATGGTTTGATATGATAAGTCACGAGCCAAAGTCTCCAAAACTTCTAAGGGGGATTTTGGGTCGCGACATAGCTTTCCAATCATCATCTCATCTCATCGAACAATCCTCCACTGAGTACTTCACTTTGGGAGTGCTCTCAGACGGTTCACAGACACGTTGTCTGTGCTGAGCACCTGTAAGTGGTTACATGTCAACATCACAACGCTCCTCCATCCCCCGTTCAGCTCTGGCTTCAAGAGTGCTCTGTTTCTTGGTCTGGTGAAAGCATCTACTTGGTCCGGTGAAACTAGGTAAGGCATAGACAAGTCAGAATCAGGAGGAGGCAAGGGAAGGCAAGGCAGAACATGCTGGAGGCAAGACAAAGCGGAACCAACAGAGGCAAGGCAGGAGAGAAATTTCCTTTGTTTATTTTCGACATCGTCACTACAACGGCTAACGAAGGAGGAGGCAAGCCAGAGGGAGTTGGAAGTAAAACCAGGGTTTTATCTTTCCAAACTTCAAAATTTATTAAACTATAATATTAATTTTTAATCCTTTCATTTTTGTTGAAGTGATTGATTGTGGATGTCAAAATTTATAATGGACACCGGATCCTCTCCAGTGCTAGCACACCACCGTTTATAATATGAATCTGACGCGTGTTAAGTTTTCTCCCGCTTAAA
Organism: Tetracentron sinense; assembly: GCA_015143295.1. Lineage (NCBI taxonomy): Eukaryota > Viridiplantae > Streptophyta > Magnoliopsida > Trochodendrales > Trochodendraceae > Tetracentron > Tetracentron sinense. Next base: position 2,446,073 of record CM026567.1, on the reverse strand, counting down.
CCGAAGCTATTAACAGAGACTGTCTCCGCTACGGGATGGGATTTGATCTGGCTCTCGCTGGATCAAAATCATCTAGCCTCTCCTTTATGTCTGACATGTGGCGATAAGAGGGGAGAAGTCATTTCATTTCCCCCCCTATTTTTTGACTTCTCTCTATTTGATATCTTCTCTCATTTTTATCACCACATGTCACTCACAATGGGGAGGCTAGATGATTTTGATCCGGTGAGAGCCAGATGAAATCCCATCCCATCCGCTACCAGCAAAAGGTTTACTCTGGTGCTCACCAGAGTATCCCTCTAGTAAGCAACAGATCAATAGACGAAAAAAGAGGGAAAAAAAATTAATTGGGAATAAGCCAAAAATGAGGGGGAAAATTTTTTTGACTTATGGTGAGTTCGTGTTTTTTTCGTCCATTGATCTGTTGCTCACCAGAGTAAACCTTTTGTCCCGCTACAGTACATGATGCAAAAGGGGCTGACATCTCTTTTAAAACAATATTAAAATAGAAATATGTATTAACTTTTAGTCAAGAAGTCAAATCAATAAAAGCTTTCTTTTGTTTTTCGTGAGTGTGCAAGACACACTTCTCAACTTTTTTGATTTCCGTGAGTGTTCAGGACACACTTCTCAACTTTTTTGAATGGGTTGATCAAACACGTTGATATCGAATCACAGCAATTCATGATTGAACTCGTAGAGAGTTCAATCGCACCATAGGTCAACACGTGTCCCTGTTCATTCCTATTAAATGTGGTTAAGATTGTCAAATTGTAGGGTTCAATAATCTAACCTTGGTTTTTAGAAAAAGAAAATTTTAAAAAATTTTAACTATAGTTAAGAACTTTTAACCTTTATAATTAAAATTTTTTTACATTTTTTTTCTAAAAAATAAGGTTAGATTATTGACCCTAAATATTAATAAATTTTAACGACAGTTAATAGTAGTGATCAAGGACACGTGTTGACCAATAGGTGTGATTGAACTCTCCCTGAGTTAATCACGATTGACTGTGATTCAATCTTGCACTTTAGATAGTCCATTGGAGGATATCACAGCTAATCACAATTGAATTGTGTGACAGTTCAATCGCTCCCACGGGTCAACACGTGTCTTTGTTCACCTTTATTAATTATGGTTAAGATTCACTAATCCTTAGGATTTAATAATGTAAACTTAATTTTTAGTAAAAATATTAAGAAAAATAATAATTCTAAGGATTAAGATTTCTTAATTAGAGTTAAAATAATTTTCGATATTTTTTTAAAAAAGCCAAGATTAGATTATCGAACCCTAAAAGTTAATTAATCATAAATATAGTTACTAGGGATGAACAAGACGCGTGTTGACCTGTGACTGCATTGAACTCGGTTAGAGTTCAAAAGCGATTGGCTGTGATTCGATCTCCCAAAATTTGGACATTGACTCTGTAGATGCATGAAAAGCTTTGGTACGTACTACTTCTCTTGAGGTGGCATTGTGACACAAATCCTGGGGTGTGCAATATGAAATCCTTGCCTCCAGAAGCACTAGTTTTCACATGCTATTTCCTAGAATCTAGTGGTTGAGTTTCCTGATGAAGCTTTTTCGAGTTTGGAAGTGTCAATGTTTTGTAGAATAAGTAAACTGGTATTTTCTTCTCATTTGGCCATTATTTTCATTAAAAAAAAAAACCTCTAAATACCATTAATTGCAAATTGTTAACATTTTCTTCTCATTTTGGTCATTACCCATTATTTATGAGTATTTATCCTCATTTTTTTTTTAAAAAGCTCAAAACATAATTAATGGTACAATGAAATCTCATGACACCATTAATGGCGCATAGAAACTTAGAATATTATTAATGATACATAGAAGCTCAATACAACAACCATCGACTGAGATCAGAATAACCACCAATTTATTTTGAATACCACCAATCTGGTCGAAGACTGAGAAAAAATCAAAGATTATTCACACGAAGAAAAGAGAAATGTGGTCGATGTAAGTAGATAGGATTTAATCGGGAAACATTGTTAGGACCATATCCTTGAAGGGTAATCAACATTTTATAATGGTTATTTAGTTTCTTGTTAGGAGTCATTATGATACCACATTTTAGGGCTTAATTGTCAAAAAATCATTATTTATTTAATATAGATTTTGAAGTTTGACTAAAGGTTTTGTTGTTAGAATCATTAGGTAGGCTGTGATATGGCAGACTTTTTGAAAAATAAAAAAAAATAGAAGTCTAAAATGTTCTCTACATTAGCACGCATGACGCATGCTAATATGGCGAATAGCCAAGTCGCCACCAATTATTAAGTGAGGTGTGACTGGTGACTTAGAACATTTTTTGATGAAAATGAAATAAAACTATGTTCTATGTGTAATCATGGTTAACCTCCCTTAATCATGGTTATCCTCGTCCAAGCCCAAATAGCCCTAGGTAGACCCTAAACTAAATCCTAGTTTAACCCTAGGTAGCACCTATGCCTTAGACCAAACCCTAACTAAACCCTAGTTAAACCCTGAACCTAACCCACGGTCCAACCCTAGGCTAGCCCTAGTCTAAACCCTAAGCAAAGACCCAAGGGCTCAAGGCCCATTTTAAGCCAAAAACTCCAAAAAAAATGGATAAAACCCTATGTTTGGGCCTAAACATGGGCCCACTAAGCCCTGAGGGACCCACTTCACTCCTTTTAAAATTTAAATTTTGGAGTCAATTCTTAAAATGGCAAAACCCTTTTTGCCTTCCCCACATGTGTGGTGGTTAGGCCCAAAAAGTAGAAAAGAAAAAAAAAGGGGAAAAAGAAAATTTTGAAAAAATAGTATAATAATAAAAAATAAAAAATAAAATTTTAAAAAAAAAGTTTGAAAAGTTTGGGGCCAACATAATGTGGCAAAGCCACATGGGTCGGCCCATGCATATAAGGTTCATACCCAACCGAATACAACAAAGGTTTCTTAAAAAAAAACAACAATGTTTTGGTGGTACTGTTCATCATCCCAGTCAAAGGGACGAGTGAACCGACCATGCCCGGCCAGCTCTCCTGCCGCCTTGCCACGTATCCTGTCATGTCCCCCCATGCCTGGTCAAGCCTTATCCTTCTACTCCCATCCTCTCCTTCTTCCTCTATTTCAGCCACAGTAGCCACACTTCTTGGGGAGAGATTTTTCAAAAAAAAAATAAAATCACAGTAGCCATTCCCATCGGCCAGCAATCCATACCCACCAAACCTTCATCACTTACCTCAGTCCCATCTTAGAATTACTTTGATCCCTCCATAACCCACCCTCAAGCCTCCCCGGAGTTAACACAGACCACCACGGTCACCACCACTTCCACACCATTCTTTTAGTATCAGATCCCTGTCCCCCTTCGGTTGCACTGCCTCATCCCATTGCACCTAGAATCCCTTAGGTCCGTCACGACACCGCAGCACCACTACCCAAAGCCATACACCACCATTCATTAAAAAAAAAAGAAAACATATTTTTTTTTACTGAAATCTTGTCCGGCTTTATCCCACTTCACTTAAGCCCCCTCCACTACACTTCATGTGACCACTAGGCATACCCACGACCCCTTTTCGCCTCTCCAAATTGTGCTCGGGTCGCCACTACCATCTCGCGCAGTTGCTGCCACCGAACCAACAGAGGGTATACGACCATGCCCCTTTGCTCCTTAACTTGTTATTACCAATGTAAGGGACCCCTGGTCTCATTCCAGGGGTCCCATTCTATTTTTTTTACTTTGTTTTTGCAGCAATTCATGGCCGAGGGTAGAGGTATTCCCTTGAGGCGTGGCCACGGGTATTACACCCACCACCATCCACAGCCACTCCCTAAAGTCCTAGGGGGTCCTCAATCCATGAGGAATCCCCCTAGACCCCCTGGTTTACAACCAACAACCCCTACAAGTGGTTTTTTCAAAAAAAAATTCTACAAAATCAATTCGGCCAGCCACCTTTAACCCCAGTTTAACCAGGGTTAGACTCGGCCTTGGTCAAAGCCAATGCCATGGTTAGACTCCCCACACATAGAGCTACCCCCCTGTGCAATTTCAGCTTTTAACTCGCCCGTTAACCATAGTTAAATTAACCCCAAAGTGGGGTCGACATTGTTAAAATCTGTGCAACGGGACGACTTTGGACCTCTATGGGGCCCACATACAGCCTCCCCTTGGGCCCCACAAGGGTCCAAACTGTTCCTCTCATAGAAGGCTTCGTGACCATGGTCTCGGATCCTCCGGAGGTTGAGCCAATCAGTGGAAAAATCGCCGCAAAGTTTGAAAAAAACACTATTTTGGGGAAATCGTCATTTTATGTGAATTTCAACGGGGCAACTTTGAGCCTTTGTAGGGCCCACATACCGCATCCCCTTGGGCCCCACAAGGACTCAAATTGTTCCCCACATATCAGGCTGCCCACTGGTAGTCTCGGATCCCCGCGATTGCCCCGTTAACCATGGTTAAATTCATGTTAACTATGGTTAAAAATTTGGGGAAAATTTTGAGTTTCTTGCAATTTCTGATATTTGTGGGGGCCCAAGCCAGGTGTGAGGCCATTCTAGGCCCTGCCATGGACCCTGGGCCCACTCTTGACCCAACAGTACCCTTAACCATGGTTAAGCGGCCCATGACCCAGCAAAATTCTGGAAAAATCATCAAAAAATCACAAATATTACATGGAATCCAAAAATGTCTTCTGTGACATTTTTTGCTGTGGTTAAGACCCTTAATCAGAGTCAACCCCATTTTTGACCCTTGACCATGGTTAAAAAATCCTTAACCGAAAAAAATCTGGAAAAAAGCTCAAAAATCCAAAATATTAGGAGAAACCCAAAATGGTCTCTTTTGCCCATTTAACCATGGGTAAGACTCTTAACCATGGTGACCTCTCCTCCTTAACCACAGTTAAGCATCTTTGACTGCTGGAAAAAATCTGAGAAAATCCCAAAAAAATCAGAAAAATTCAAAAATACCAAAAAATATGATATTGAACTTTTTAACCATGGTTAGCACCCCTGACCAGGGTTAATCACCTTTCTTAACCCCGGTTAGCAACCTAACCCTTGGTTAAGACACATTGGGCCTATCGGGCCTAACCCCTTGGCCTATCGGGCCTAATCTCGGCTTACTGGGTCACACCCTAGCCTACCGGGCTCACCCTTGGTCTATCGGGCCTAATCTCGACCTATTGGACCCAAACTAGTCTACCGGGCTTCACCCTCGGCCTACCAGGCCCAACCCTAGTCTATCGGGCTCACCTTAGGCCTACCGGGCACAATACCAAGCACTTGACCAACCCGGTCAACCACCCCTAGCCTCGGCACGGGCTCATGTGCCAGAACTACGCTCGGTCTGATCTCACCCCTATGCAAGTACGTAGGCAGCCCAACCCGGGTTCGACCCTAGTCTAGGGTTTTCTCCTTCTTAGATTAGCATTCCCATAAATACTTGAGGCATTTGATTAACATTGAGATTAATTTGGCTTAACCTTAGCAAGTAGGGAACCACTGAAAAGTGGAAGTGCTGGGGTGCCTAATCCCTTCCCCGGACTTAACCGAATCTCTTACCCTGACCTCGGACCGCAGACCAAGTCCTTATCCAAATCGTAGGGACTTATCCCTTCCGAATGAATAGGTGGCGACTCTATACTCCCCGTGAGATTCAAACCAGAGTTTCATCGAAACCCACGCTCACAGCTCTGGCGACTCTGCTGGAGATCTTAAGATTCAACCCGGAACCTAGGTTTAAGCCAAACTAAACCTCAAATTAATCAAAGGCTTAGGTATTTAAACTAATACTAATCATTTTACATCTCTTTGATGATTTGTGTACTGTGCATCTCATTCATACCATTATAGTGTAATCAATCCAATACCTATTAGACAGGTTTATGCTCACGGCTGCTGGATGACTATCCTCAGTGACAAGGGCTTAACAATCTTGGAGGTTCGCGGAACTTGGCCTGTTGGGTGACTATCCTCAGGAAACGGTTCTGAACGATCCTACTTACACCAATCGTCTCTTTCAAGGGAGTCGCATATACGGTGTTATGTGATCCCCCCATCCTTAGGAACACACTCCTGCATACCCCAGCATGCATACATATAGCCTAGGCTAAGGTATAGTCTACAAGCAGCCAAACCTAGAGGGATACTCTAAACCCTAACTTGCTTGCACCCTATACCTGTCATCGGTCATGGTTGACTACCTGGGCACACTCTACTCGGATAACCACCCATCAGGGGCATGCAATGAGCTAAATTTTTGCTTGTAATAAAACACTTCCTACCTTGCTTCCTGACATAGCATATGGGGTTCAAATCCCAGTCGATTAGGTCTTCACCAGACTTATACCTGACATTGACCTGATAGGCCCCCGGTTCCCAACAAACCAGGTAAAGCATGCCGGAACTCTGTCCGTCTACCCTATCGGATCACATGTGCCTTGTCACACCCATAAAATATTGCATCATTTTTATATATTTCATTTGCATACATAGTGCACTCACATTGAGTCTAGATGGCAGGTCCTTCAAGGATAACCTAGTCAATTGGTCAACCGGCCTAGCCCGTGCATTTGACTTCTCAGGGGCCATGTGATCACAACCTCCGAAAAGCAATTCAGGCCTTCATCCCAAGTCAGCGTATCACTTCGGCTCAGTACTACAAAATCGGGACTATCTTAAACCTATCCATGGTTAAACCGGACCCGCGCCTCATGTACACAACTATCCAGTGTTGGAACCCATCACACATGGTGTTTCATTTTTGTAAAAACGAACGGTGTCCAACACTCAAAAAGATTCAGCGTATCTTAGGGTTAAACATGGACGGTGAAGCTATAGTACCGTGCTACAAGACAACATACTAAGAAGACCTATCTAGGTTTTTGCATGTCAAGCCGGCCTGCTTGTAGCCCGGTCCTAATGGCTCTTTTGATCGGATACCCATTGAGTATCTCGAGAAGCAGTACAGGCGCAAGTGAAACCCTGACTCCATTACAGCAGAACTTCCAGGTCTTAACGCCCTTGCAATATTAGCCATGCCTCAGCTAGTATTCCCGAAGTGTTGTACACTTGTCGAGTTAGTACTAATGGGGATCCTCGAAAACATGCGCAACTCTGATTTAGTCGTACCAATCATCCTTGCAAAGCTTCTCAGGGCTCTCAACCAGGTAGCAAACCACAGAAGGGATCTCTTCCATGCCAGTACATCCTTCCTGCACCTATGGTTAGTAGGACACCTGCCTACGATCATAGTCGCACCAGTTAACCTCCGTGAAGCCTACAGTCTACACCAGGAGATTTCTCAGAATCAGGGCTCGATAGCAACTACAGACATCAAAAAGCTCTACCAGCCTCTCCAAACCCTGACAGAGGAGGAGATCATACGGCAGTGTGTTGTCATCACCGAAAGGCGATGCATGATCCTTTGTGGTTACATCAGGACCACCTATAAACGCAACATACCGACTTTGGGTGGAAAACCCTGACATTCCATCTCCCATGCCTATACCCAATGAACTACCCACACCCGTCTCAGCTCCATCACACGGGACCATACCCTTGGCTGAAAAGGTAGTCCACTGGAGAAACATCTTCTTGGAGAGACAACTCCAAATGCAGATGAAAGAGAGTGGCTACGGAAAGCTCAACAGGCATCCAGGCTACAAGGAGCAGAGCAGGACATCAAACCTCATGTTATACGGGAGCAGATCGAGCATCTCAAGCAAATACTCTAGTTTTACCAGAAGAAGAGGAGAGGCGACACCAGAGAAACAGCCATCATCAGGGCCCAGCTGCACTTCTACCAAGAGCAGCTCGGTAGTGCAAAGGCTGAGATGACCGCTCAGATCCGACAGTTCGGATCCCAGATGTTTAATGCTACTGAAGCCATTGAGAACATGAAAGTTGAGGTCACATCCCCCCAACAGTACATCATGGGCCTAGATGGTGTGCCCCGACCTATTGACTTCGTGATCCCTGACGGGTCTGCCTAGGATCGAGTCTTTTTTCTCTTTTCTTGAGTCACACAGTCTTGTACTCTCTTCCCACTCATCAAACGAAAAATCCTTTCTAGTATCCTCTTCCTTGCATCATAAACATGTTTGTTTAGCCAACAAACCACTCTATTCACAATACTACCACAGCATTAGGCACAAACACCTGCACTAGGCCCTTCTAGCATTACTGCATCATCCATACACCCTCATCATTGTCCATGCATTGCATTTGCACTAGCTAGGATCACTGCACATACACTACATGTACACTGCACCTTACACTTGTACTTGCATCACCGGTACGCTACACTAGCAGCACCGGCACACTACACTAGGCATTTACACATGCACTGTCACCGCATCTGCATTACTAGGGCACAACACTTGCACCTATCCAGAAAATGTAGAGCCCAGTCTATCCTAGGCTAGGCATCGCCCTCTAAGCTGTAAGAGTTCACTCTATCTTAGCCAGAGCATCATTGCCATTGCACTCACTGCATCTAGCATCACTCGAGTACATCCCACACATCTAGTCGACAGCACTCCTAAAAGTGACCCAACTACAAGAATCAATAGACCACATCTATCCTTCACTCTATCCTATCAGGAGCGCTGCTTAGGCTCAAGTTTTTTTCATGCATTTTAGGTTCATATACCTTACCCCCGATATTAACTCGCTCTACATTTCCAGATCCTACCTTACCGAAGCAACAACTCAAGGACTCAAGCAATGGAACGCGGTGAAGTATCAAATAGCCAAGAGATCATCTTTACAACTCTCCTCTGTCAAGAGCAGGACATCAAGGAAATCAAGTCTCTCCTCCAAGATATGGCTATCGCTCTCGACAAGCTCCAAGTGACACAACGGTAAACCCAGATCCGTCCCCCTACCTCTCAGACAAACACACCTAGCCCTGTGGCACAACCACAAAAACCTCCCTCTCACCCGCTCCCCAAACCGAAGAAAGAGCGGGCACCACCCAAGCATTTCACCCCTCTCCCGCTTGGCCAGCTCTTACCAGTTCTCATTGATAGGAAGCTGATCACACTCCGCGGACCTATTCCATTGCAACCCTTAGCCAAACAGAACCACAACTACAAGGAGCACGAACACTGTGCTTTTCATCAAGGCCCTGGGCACTCTACCGATCACTGCATAGCCTTGAAGCATACAGTTGAAGAACTAATCGATGAGGGCAAACTTGATTATGTGCCCAGTAGTTGGAGTTCCTAAAAACCCTATCCCTTCATCAACCCATCATCAAGCCGCCTTCACGCCACCTAGAGCAGTGTCTTCACCAACTTATCTGAAGAGAGAGACCTGAAAGCGAAATGCTAAGTTCGGTTGATCAGAACCAAGCCCAGTCTAAGTCTGTCTTAGTTAGGATTTCTTTCATGTAAGAGTCGGCCGCAGTGGCCCTGTATGAGTCCAGTCAAACTCTTTCAATTCAATTAAATCACATTTTTTAAGAGTTTCATCTTCATTCTTGCGTAGCATAGCTGAATGTTTATCTACCTTAACAAGAGATCACCTAAATAGATAATCAAACCCATAATCCCCAGGGGTAAAATACGATGAAAAGAAAAATTCTCATCCAATAACCTTGTCCTGTACGGAGCTGGGTAGCAACCCTGAATGTAAAGGTCACACCACGCCAGGGGTAGGGGGGCAATCAAAAGCAAGGGGCAAGCCCATCTCCAGTCATCCGACGTAAGCTCCCCCAGGACAATGCTTGGAGCAGGGGGGCAACTTGAACCAGAGTTGACACCCGAACAAGTAACTGACAACTGCGGTAAAAGCTGCACCAATTTACTTGGGGCAAATGCCTTGCCCGACAAAGCAAGGGGCAATATAGGAATTACCACCGGATCCTAAACCAATCAAATGGGCAAAATCAAACTACATCGCTTAAGGTTTTGCCTGATAACGCTTGCACTTTTAGCCGCTTCGGGAAATGACAGGAAGCCATCCTTGGCACCCCTTCATCCCTTCAATGTAAACCCGTTTTACAGATCAATGAAATCCGCTAGTTAGCCCCTTTAAGCCTAATAGCCTTTCTTTTATAAAACCTCTTCAGGGACACCCTCCCTTGCCAATCTGTGGTATTTGCCTGAACTATGTCATGACCTGATCCTGCAAATGGTACGTAGGCAACCTGATAAATCAGGTGCGGTCATTAAAGGGATCATACCTCCCCCAATCTCTACTACGCAGATTTAAACCATCCCCATTAGAACCAAAGCCTCTCTAAAACCTTTTCCCACAGAGTCCGATAGAGCAAAAATCCCCTTAACTTCCCCAGTCGAGTCGACTCTCAAGGGTAAAAAATTTCCACCAAAGGAAAACCCAAAAATAGAAGTTGAAACATTTTCAAGAGTCAGAGACTCCCCACAGAGACAACCTCTCTAGACTCTGTCCCCAGCAGAAACCTTTCAGGAACAACCTCTCTCGAAAAACAATCCCCAAGTAGAGATAACCCCTCTCGAAACTCTCCCTAGCAGAGCCAACCTCTCTCAAACTCTGAAAAAAAAACTCCGCTGGAAATCCAAGTACAAATCCTCAGGAGAGTACAACAAGTACAACGGAAGAGATCCCCAAAAGAGTATCTATAAAGGAGAAATCTCAGGGTGTCCCAAACTTTGGTCCCCCAGCCTACATTTCATCCTACCACAAGTCTTCCTAGATCGCTATAGAGACTGAAGGTGCAAGCAGCTTATCATGCAAGTATCCGAAAGTGAGATACCAATATCCAAGGCAATGGGAACAGAATTCCGTTCAAATCCATCGCGGGCCCAATAAAAACCAGAAATAGCATTGGTGCGTAAAAATTACGCGAACACTAGACCTGGTCTCGAGACCAGGGACAAAAAGGGAAGAAAACTTATCAGCTTCGCAGGCATGAGGAAAACCGGCAACGGCCTCATTGCACAAAATTTAGGCGAATCCCATGACTTGGTCATTCCAAGGGTAAAAAAGGGAGAAAAAGCTGAGGAGTAGTTTAGCAACAGAATCTGGTAGCAATCAAGCTTCCCGAACTCCCGACAATCCCCCATAAGTCACTAACAGATGGCCCGGTGAAACAGATCCCCTGACAGTAGCCTCCAGCATAGTTCAATTCCCCAGTAAACAGCTGATAATCCCCAGCAAAGCGCCACTCCCAACAGATCATCAGTAGTGGTCCACAACAGGGGCACATTCCCCAGCGGATCCCTAGTAGAAGCCTCCAGTTGCTCTCTACAAATATTCTCCCTGACAAGAATCTAAAAGCATCCAGTTTGATTTTCAACAAACTTCCCTCCAGCCGGAATACTCAATCAGCAGCGAGGCAGAACAACTCTTATTGGCAAAGCGATCCCAGGTCCCCAGCGAAGCCCGACTTCGTAAGGTGCAAAGCACGACTTCAGTAATGTCACAACAGGACAAATCTGCTTAGCATCGTACTCTATCCCTAAGGACAAAATCCATTCACCTTGTGAAAGTGATCTCCTTGTTAAATCACATTAGCAAAGGAAGCATTCAACTTCAAATTATGAGTCTCCTTCTGGTCACCATCAAAGTTCCCATACTAGTCGGATCAGCCATCCTCGAAGTCTTCCAAGTCTATCAAATCCCGTGATGTCTTCCAAGTCTGTCAAATCCTGTGACTTCTCTCAATCACCGCCAGAGTCCCAATTCTCACCAGGTCAACCACATTCTAAGTGTCTTTCCACCGTCTTGGCCAGGTCAAACAGAACTCAGCAATCGCCCGAGATGCATAACGGTTCCAACAAGAAGCGAGAGCAAAATCGAATGCCTTCGGAATCTTCAAATAGCAAAGGACTCGTCTTCAAGAGCGAGTCATATACCCAACCCTCCTTCAACCTGCATGCCGCACTAGGGAAACCAAGACTAGTTGAACCTCCCATGCATTAGCATAAGTCAAGCCGTGCATGCCATACACTAAACAAAGTTGCACACAAGTTGCATACACTCAATCAATGCACTCTAGCTACATAGATCTAGTCAAATTACACACTAGATGCATACACAAAATCTAGCTGCCCACTAGTTGCACACACTCAATCGAGTCGCACACAATGTACTCTAGCTACTCATGTCCAGCTACACACTAGTTGCACACACTCAATCGAGTCGCACGTAATGCACTCTAGCTACACAGATCCAGTAGCTGGGCATACACAAAATCTAGCTACACACTAGTTGCACACACTCAATCGAGTCGCACGCAATGCACTCTAGCTACTCAAATCCAGTTGCACTCTAGTTGCACACACTCACTTGAGTCGCACATAATGCACTCCAGCTACTCAAATCCAGTTGCATACTAGTTGCACACACTCAATCGAGTCGCACATAATGTACTCTAGCTAATCAAATCAGGTTGCACACTAGTTGGACACGCTCAATCAAGTTACTTACTGCATTCAAGCTAGCTTCATTCAAGTTTCAGATTGCACTCTAGCTGCACACAATCAAGTTGCACTCAATACATCCTAGCTACATATTAGCTGCATACGAGGTGAAATCCTCATCCAATACATTCAAGTCGCAAACACATTACACTTTAGTCGCATGCACTTAATCAAGTCGCGCACCTCAGCATCAAGCATCATGATTAAAATCCAGTGCCTTTCAGCCATTATCATCATCAATCCGTGATTAATATCCAGTGCCTTTCGGCCATTATCATCATCAATCCGGGATTAATATCCAGTGCCTTTCGGCCATTATCATCATCAATCCGGCTAGTGCCTCCAAGCCATGCCTCAAATCTTTGAACATTCTGTGTGTACCTTTACAGTGTACACCACCACACATCCCGTGTGTACCTTGACAGTGTACACCACCCGCATGTCCCCTTTGTGACACCCCGTGTGTCTTGGGCATCACAGGTGAGCGTCGACATAACGCACTTTGTCGACACCTCGTATGCCCGACATCCCGCGTGTACCATGACAGTGTACACCACCCGCATGTCCCCTTTGTGACACCCCCGTGTGTCCTGGGCATCCTAGGTGAGCGTCGACATAACACACCTTATCGACACCTCGCATGCCCGACATCCCATGTGAACCTTGACAGTGCACACCACCCGCATGTCCCCTTTGTGACACCCCCGTGTGTCTTGGGCATCCTAGGTGAGCGTCGGCATAACACACCTTGTCGACACCTCACATGCCCGACATCTTGTGTGTACCTTGACAGTGTATACCACCCTCATGTCCCCTTTATGACACCCCCGTGTGTCCTGGGCATCCCAGGTGAGCGTCGACATAACATACTTTGTCGACACCTCGCATGTCCGACATCTCGTGTGTACATTGACAGTGTACACCACCCGCATGTTCTTTTCTGACACCCCCATGTGTCCTAGGCATCACAGGTGAGCATCGACATAACACACCTTGTCGACACCTCATCTGCCCGACATCCCGTGTGTACCTCGACAGTGTGCACCACCCGCATGTCCCCTATGTGACACCCCCGTGTGTCCTGGGCATTCCAGGTGAGCGTCGATATAACACACTTTGTCGACACCTCGTATGCCCGACATCCTGTGTGTACCTTGACAGTGTACACCACCCGCATGTTCCTTTTTTGACACCGCCGTGTGTTCTGGGCATCCCAGGTGAGCGTCGACATAACGCCTTTTATCGACACCTCGCATGCCCGACATCCCGCGTGTACCTTGACAGTGTACACCACCCGCATGTCCCATTTCTAACACCCCCGTGTGTCCTGGGCATCTCAGGTGAGCGTCGACATAACGCACTTTGTCGACACCTTGCATGCCCGACATCCCGCGTGTACCTTGACAGTGTACATCACCCGCAAGTCCTCTTTGTGACACCCCTGTGTGTCCTGGGCATCCTAAGTGAGCGTCAACATAACGCACTTTTTGGACACCTCGCATGCCCAACATCCCGCGTGTACCTTAACAGTGTACACCACCTGCATGTCCTCTCTTTGACAACCCCGTGTGTCCTGGGCATCCCAAGTGAACGTCGACATAACACACTTTGTCAGTACCTCGCATGCCCGACATCCCCTGTGCACCTTTACAGTGTGCACTACCTGCATGTCTTTCCCTTTGTGATACCCCCGTGTGTCCTTAGAATACCAGGTGAGCGTCGACATAACACACTTTGTTGACACCTCGAATGCTCAACACCACTGCGTATTCTCGACACCCTAGATGTCTTCCGATCGATTCGGTTAATATCCCCTGAAAAATACTATTTCGATCAACCCCTCTCGCCACTTCCGAGCGACACTGTCTTTTGGCCAACGCCCTAGGGCCACGCCATCCCTGCATTCATGTTCTTCCCCTGTACTCGCTATCCTCTAGCAGTAGTCTTCATCACTCTACCACAGTCACCATTTGCATAGCATGCATCACTTCTAACATCCATCTCGGTGTAAAAATAGGATGTTTCCAGTCTTTGCCGTTCAATTGTCATCCTGATACTCTCCGGCAAAGAGGGGCAGCTGTAAGTACCCAATTTTTACACCTCCCTTAATCATGGTTAACCTCCCTTAACCATGGTTATCCTCGTCCAAGCCCTAATAGCCCTAGGTAGACCCTAAACTAAATCCTAGTTTAACCCTAGGTAGCACCTATGCCTTAGACCAAACCCTAGGATAACCCTAACTAAACCCTAGGTCTAACCCTTGGTAAACCCTGAACCTAACCCACGGTCCAACCCTAGGCTAGCCCTAGTCTAAACCCTAGGCAAAGACCCACGGGCTCAAGGCCTATTTTAAGCCCAAAACTCCAAAAAAAAATGGATAAAACCCTATGTTTGGGCCTAAACATGGGCCCACTAAGCCCTGTGGGACCCACTTCACTCCTTTTAAAATTTAAATTTTGGAGCCAATTCTTAAAATGGCAAAACCCTTTTCGCCTTCCCCACATGTGTGGTGGTTAGGCCCAAAAAGTAGAAAAAAAAAAAAAAGGGGAAAAAGAAAATTTTGAAAAAATAGTATAATAATAAAAAATAAAAAAATAATTTTTTTTTTTAAAAAAATTTTTTTGAAAAGTTTGGGGCCAACCCAATGTGGCAAAGCCACATGGGTCGGCCCATGCATATAAGGGTCAAGGCCCAACCGAATACAACAAAGGTTTCTTAAAAAAAAAAAACAATGTTTTGGTGGTTCTATTCATCGTCCCTGTCAAAGGGACGAGTGAACAGGCCACGTATCCTGTCGTGTCCCCCCACGCCTGGTCAAGCCTTATCCTTCTACTCCCATCCTCTCCTTCTTCCTCTATTTAAGCCACAGTAGCCACAGTTCTTGGGGAGTAGCCACAGTTCTTGGGGAGAGATTTTTCAAAAACAAATAAAATCACAGTAGCCATTCCCTTCGGCCAGCAATCCATACCCACCAAACCTTCATCACTTACCTCAGTCCCATCCTAGAATTACTTGATCCCTCCATAACCCACCCTCAAGCCTCCCCGGAGTTAACACAGACCACCACGATCACCACCACTTCCACACCATTTTTTTAGTATCAGATCCCTGTCCCCCTTCGGTTGCACTGCCTCATCCCATTGCACCTAGAATCCCTTAGGTCCGCCACGACACCGCAGAACCACTACCCAAAGCCATACACCACCATTCATTAAAAAAAAAGAAAACAGATTTTTTTTTTACTGAAATCCTGTCCGGCTTTATCCCACTTCACATAGGCCCCCTCCACTACACTTCATGTGACCACTAGGCATACCCACGACCCCTTTTCGCCTCTCCAAATTGTGCTCGGGTCGCCACTACCATCTCGCGCAGTTGCTGCCACCGAACCAACAGAGGGTGTACGACCACGCCCCTTTGCTCCTTAACTTGTTATTGCCAATGTAAGGGACCCCTGGTCTCATTCTAGGGGTCCCATTCTATTTTTTTTACTTTGTTTTTGCAGCAATTCATGGCCGAGGGTAGAGGTATTCCCTTGAGGCGTGGCCACAGGTATTACACCCACCACCATCCACAGCCACTCCCTAAAGTCCGGGGGGGTCCTCAATCCATTAGGAATCCCCCTAGACCCCCTGGTTTACAACCAACAACCCCCACAAGTGTTTTTTTCAAAAAAAAATTCTGCAAAATCAATTCGGCCAGCCACCTTTAACCCCAGTTTAACCATGGTTAGACTTGGCCTTGGTCGAAGCCAAGGCCATGGTTAGACTGCCCACACATAGGGCTACCCACCTGGGCAATTTCAGCTTTTAACTCGCCCGTTAACCATAGTTAAATCGACCCCAAAGTGGGGTCGACATTGTTAAAATCTGTGCAACAGGACGACTTTGGGCCTCTGTGGGGCCCACATACAGCCTCTCCTTGGGCCCTACAAGGGCCCAAATTGTTCCCCTCATAGAAGAATTCGCGACCATGGTCTCGGATCCCCCGGGAGTTGAGCCAATCAGTGGAAAAATCGCCGCGAAGTTTGAAAAAAACACTGTTTTGGGGAAATCGTCATTTTATGTGAATTTCAACGGGGCAACTTTGAGCTTTTGTGGGGCCGTCATACGGCATCCCCTTGGGCCCCACAAGGACTCAAATTGTTCCCCACATATCAGGCTATCCACTGGTAGTTTCGGATCCCCGCGATTCCCCCGTTAACCATGGTTAAATTCATGTTAACTATGGTTAAAAATTTGGTGAAAATTTTGAGTTTTTTGCAATTTCTGATATTTGTGGGAGCCCAGGCCGGGTAGGAGGCCATTCTAGGCCCTGCCATGAACCCTGGGTCCACTCTTGACCCAACCCAATCTTTAACCATGGTTAAACTCACCTGTGGTTAACATTTAACCATGGTTAAGCGGCCCATGACCCAATAAAATTCTGGAAAAATCATCAATAAATCACAAATATTACATGGAATCCAGAAATGTCTTCTGTGACCTTTTTTGCTGTGATGAAGACCCTTAATCAGAGTCAACCCCATTTTTGACCCTTAACCATGGTTAAAAAATCCTTAACCAAAAAAAATCTGGAAAAATGCTCAAAAAATCCAAAATATTAGGAGAAATCCAAAAATGTCTCTTTTGACCATTTAACCATGGGTAAGACCCTTAACCATGGTACCCTCCCCTCCTTAACCGTAATTAAGCATCTTTGACCGCTGGGAAAAATCTAAGAAAATCCCAAAAAAATCAGAAAAATTCATAAAGATCAAAAAATCTGATATTGGACTTTTTAACCATGGTTAGCACCCCTGACCAGGGTTAATCACCTTTCTTAACCCCGGTTAGCAACCCTAACCCTTGGTTAAGACACATTGGGTCTACCGGGCCTCACCCCTTGGCCTACCGGGCCTAATCTCGGCTTACCGGGTCACACCCTAGCCTACCGGGCTCACCCTTGGCCTATCGGGCCTAATCTCGACCTACCGGACCCAAACTAGCCTACCGGGCTTCACCCTTGGCCTACCGGGCCCAACCCTAGTCTATCAGACTCACCTTAGGCCTACGGGGCACAATACCAAGCACCTGACCAACCTGATCAACCACCCCTAGCCTCGGCACGGGCTCATGTGTCAGAACTACGCTCGGTCTGATCTCACCCCTATGTGAGTACGTAGGCAGCCCAACCTGGGTTCGACCCTAGTCTAGGATTTTCTCCTTCTTAGATTAGCATTCCCTTAAATACTTGAGGCATTTGATTAACAATGAGATTAATTTGGCTTAACCCTAGCAAGTAGGAAACCACTGAAAAGTGGAAGTGCCGGGGTGCCTAACCCCTTCCTCGGACTTAACCGAACCTCTTACCTTGACCTCGGACCGCGGACCAAGACCTTATCCAAATCCCAGGGACTTATCCCTTCCGAATGAATAGGTGGCGACTCCATACGCCCCGTGAGATGCAAACCAGGGTTTCACCGAAACCCGCGCTCACACTATGAATACAAAAACATGAGATTCTAGGAATGGAGGTTCTATTATGATTTGGGGAATGTATTAGGCACCCCAAATTATCCATCCAAAGACGATAACCTAAGCTTTCTAAATTCCCTATAGGATTTATTTTAAAAATCGGATTTAGAAGAAAAATGAGAAAATGCAAGACTAATGCATGAGGAGATTTTAGATTTGAAAAAAAAAAGATGGTAAAACACACCTACTATGTACTTAACCAAGCTAAAAAAGAAAAACCCTAAACCACTTAACATCTAATGATTCTAAAGCAAAACTTTAAAAACGAAAGGTCTATAATCAAAACTAGATTTTAGATTCTATAGAATTAAGAGTTGTTTTAAGGAAATAAAAAGATTTAATTTCGTCTTAAATCCCCTAGGAAAAGTCAAAATACTATAGGGTGGGCTTATACATAAAAACAAAACCTAATGACTTTACAGGGAAATACTTTAAAAGAACTTAGTTACTTAAAAACAAATATGACAAAAGGAGTTCTAATTACTAGCTAGATTTAAAAAAAAGGTGAGTACAATTTAAAAAAACTATGAATTCTAACTAGAAAAAAATCTAGAAATAAGAAATGAATGCATGAATTTTTTTTTTCATTTTTTCAATTTTTTGGAAAAGTGTAAAAATGCAAGTTTTGAAAATCTATGTATTCTAGCATTAAAGAAATATATTTTTCTTCTCATTTCACAAGAACCCCAATTCAGTGGAACACGTCAAAGGGAGTCCTTAGTGAAATTTAGGTAAAAGTAGGTAATGATCGTCAGTCAATCTTAAATTATTCTTTCTTAGTAATAATTCCGTAGAATTGTACTAGTAAGGGTATCGTTCCTCTGAGGACTGCGCTGGTTTCGTTGCTTCTTATTCAGATTAATTTTAAACTAATAATTGAGGCAATTGAATTTTGATTTGATTAAACTAAAACAATGAATTAAACTAATTTAAATGAAATTTCTAAATTAAACTAAAAACAATTAGGTTTTTTAATCCTTTTGGAGAGAAAATCTAGGGTTTTCAAATCCACCACTAACCTAATAACTAATCCCTATTTTAAATTTATTATAACCTCTTAAATTGTAAACATTCCAGTTAGAGTGACAGCACGTCCCCTCTCAACTGCTCAAGAAAAGTTCAAGGGATTATATCTTTATAATATCGTATCTTCGGTTAGCACGAATGATACACACTAATCTATGGTTGTGTAATCACTCGTCTTCCCTTAGCATAAAATATCTTCAGATTTAATCTCTCGATATTTTAAAACCATTGCATAAAACCTATGTTTAAATTCTAACGAAAATTAACACAAGTGATTTTAATTCCAATTTCATAATACCTAAGACAAGGTTGAAAATTCTATTGAAATGAAATATAATTCAAATAAATCTGGTTGTTTGAAAACAACCCTCTCATTATGCAATCAATGTTTTACAATGCAGAGAATTAAAATAAAAACAAAATAAAGGACACAGTTACTTGGCTAGGGTTTCATCGTCGAAACCCTAGAATGGAAATTAGTTCATCGCGAGGGAGGAATGCAACATCTTCATGGACAAAGTTGCAGCACTTCTCTTCATGACTTCCTTGATCTCCAGAGCTTCTCTTCTTCAGATCCAAAATCTCTACAAATTTTTCTCTCTCTCTCTAATGATAATGGCTAAGAATTCTCATTTTTAATAGAGAAAGATAGAAAGATAGAGTCCTTCTAGAATAAGGAGTTCTAATTGAGGTACAACTCTTCTTTTTCTCTCTCTAAACTCTCTTAGGGTTGAATGAGGATTAAACCATCATTTAGGAAGACAATAATAGAGTTGGAAAGTGTTTAGAAGTACTAAAACACTATTCACGGAATATTATTTCACCCTATTTACAGTTTTGCCACTGAACTTCAAATAATTCTAGAGAGCTCAATTTTAATCGGATTGACCCGAAATTTTAAACATAGCTCCTTTAGGTCATCTAGAATCTACCCAAAAAGTTTCATAAATTTTGGATAAAGAAAAATTATCAAACTATCCCTCTATTGATAGAAGTGCTATTTTGGCCAATCGATTTATCAGGGTAGATTTCTGCGATTTCGCTCTCTTTTCTTCTTCTTTCTTTTACTCTTCTTTTTTCTAAGATTTTTGAAGTCTTTGAAGCTTGTAAATCTTCCATTTTATCTTCTTTTCCTCGTATGAACCTGAAATAAGAATAAACAACCAAGTAGCATAAAATAATATAAATAATTACTCTAAATGATTTGCAAGTTAAGTTTGAGGTGCTTTTATGTATAACATTTAGCACCGATCACAACTCCAAACTTAGACATTGCTAGTCCTCGAGCAATGAAAAATAAAATAAAACTGAACTAAACTAAACCTACATCCCCTTTCGTGGAATCCCCGGTTGCATTTTGCATATGCAACAAGCCTTTTAAACCCCTAGGTGGCCCTAGAGGACGAGTGAAGTCTCGTGAAGGTTTACAGTGATGACACCTACAAACATCTGTACTACCCTGTAATTGTGCAATAGACTCAAGTAAAACATGCAAGATTCAAAACATTGATTGAACATATTCTAAAAAATTTTAAAATCACAATACATACAAGATAATCCAAAAATTATTCAAAAGGTTGAATTTTCAATTCTCCACATT
The DNA here is from genome assembly GCA_015143295.1 of Tetracentron sinense. Classification (NCBI taxonomy): domain Eukaryota; kingdom Viridiplantae; phylum Streptophyta; class Magnoliopsida; order Trochodendrales; family Trochodendraceae; genus Tetracentron; species Tetracentron sinense. Next base: position 2,425,520 of record CM026567.1, on the reverse strand, counting down.
CTCAATTTCACACTATTCTTACCCAGTTTGAAAAATTAGCTCATAAAATATTTGTCAGAATTTCTTTGATGTGTAATGTGACTAACAATCGAATGTGTGACATCAACCTTACTTTTCAACAGTTTTTCTGTCTTCTCATTTATCATTGAATTTCCTTTTAATTTAAACTACCAACCCCAAGGCTTTCATTCAATACTTTTTCTTTTATAAGTGTGACTGTGCAGAATCTAAGTCCATTAAGCATTCTATATAACCCATGTAGCGAGTGTTAGGCCGGTAACTTCCAAACCAGATGGTTTTAGGGTACCAGGTGTTAAGACACCTCTAAGGGCTTATTAATTCAAGTTAAATAGGTTACGAACTTAAACTAGTCACACTAGGTTATTTTATCCATTCCAAAAATCACACGGTTTGACGCGAACTCTCTATGCTTAGTGAGGCAAGAGGTCCGGTTACTAAGTATAAAACTTTGTTCAGGTAACCCATTCTTCTATCAATTTTTTTTTTTTTTTTTTTTGCCAAGGTTAGTGTTCAATTTCTAGGTTATTCAATTTTCTATGAGTTAACAAAATCACTAATCAATTAGTTTGGTTTCAAACCCCACTAGATAATGTATTAGAGTGCTTGTGCAAATTTCAAAGTGTATTCATGACATAAAAATAATTTCAGCTCTTATAATTCAATCAATGGTTAAAAACAGTGTCTATTTGGGATTATGTGATCTCAAATTCAGCCCTATCAATAAGATTTGGATTACCCTAAATGCATCACAATTTTTCAAATTTAAGAATAGAACAATCAATAAAAATTTCAGTGTATTTGCATGTTCTACCCTATTCATGGTTGCACAATCACCCAAGATTAGTAAATAAAATAATAGCCTAACCTATTATTTCCCAACCTCAAACTTAAAGTTTACATTGTCCCCAATGTAAAAATAGAAATAGAGAACAAAAGAGATTAGAACAATAATACCTGACTCATGAAAAACAAATCATGGGAAAAGGGGTGAAAATAATTCAAGAATGTATACAAACCACCCCAAACTTCGTCCAAACAATACCTACAGGATTAGTACAAAAGAAGAAATATCCACACAAAAATAGATGCAATGAGATAATATGTCATAATGAAATCAAGTAGCATCACAAGTCATAATAGTGGATAACAGTAGGACAGACTGACTCAAAAAAATTGGGGATCTCGAACTGACTCTCTAAAAAGAGTAGGAGTGATTAAAAAGACTCAAAAAAATAGGGGAACCCCAAACTGACTCTCTAAAAATAGTAGGGTGATTAAAAAGACTCAAAAAAAATAAGGGAACCCCAAATTGACTCTCTAAAAATAGTAGGGGTGATTAAAAATACTCAAAAAAGGTAAGGGAACCCCAAACTTAGAATCTAACTCTAAAAATAAAATAAAAGACACTACAAAATCAATGGGTTGCCTCCCACAAGCGCTAAGTTTTACGTCTTCAGCCAGACAATCTCAAAAATCATTCAACCGTCTAAGTAGACGGAATATTGGGCCTTAGCCTTGAGCACACGCCCATCCGAGTCAGAAAATAGAGATTTTCTACGCCTTTGCAAGTTTGCAATTTTATGCTTGACTCCCATTTTATGTTTTTCCAAGGGAAAACCTTTTAGATGAGTGAAATTAAGCAAAGAATAACCATACCCTATGGATTTTTCTATGATGGGATCCGGGAGTTTAAGATGAGTGAATGATGCCTCTAAAGGATTATCAATTAAAACATAAGGAGGGACATCCTCAAATATCTTATCAAGTTTATCAACTAGGAAGCAATCTTCCCATTTCGATTGTTGTTCGGGAGTAGTGAAGACATTCAACCGAACTTTCATGTTACCAAATGACACTTTCATCACCCCAGTCCTACAGTTTATACATGCATTGGCAGTAGCCAGGAAGGGACGACCAAGGATGATTGGAATTTGGTTTTTTGAATTGCACACAGGTTCCATGTCAAGGACAAGAAAGTCGACAGGAAAGAAAAATTTATCAACTTTAATCAAAACATCTTCAACTATCCCACGAGGTTTTTTTATGGATCTATCCGCTAATTGTAATACAACGGATGTGGGGCGAAGCTCTCCTAAGCCAAGTTTCTCATACACCGAGAAAGGTAAAATACTAACACTAGCTCCTAAATCAAGGAGTGCCCGGTCAATGGAGTGATCTCCAATGATACACGAAATAGTAGGAGCACCGGGGTCCTTAAATTTTGGAGGAGTGTTGTGTTGGATAATGGAGCTCACTTGCTCGGTTAGAAGGATTTTCTTCGACACATGAGTTCTTGATTTTCGTTTTTGAGTGCACATGTCCTTTAGAAATTTGGCATACGCTGGGATTTGCTTTATGGCATCTATGAGCGGAAGGTTGATTTTAACTTGTTTAAAAACCTCCATCATCTCATCAATTTTAGTTTCCTTTTTCCCAAAAGGAGAAGAATCTTTTAAGCACTGAGGGTAAGGAGCTTTGGGCATATAGGAATCCAGGGGAGATAGATTAGATAAAGATGGGGAAGAACCCTTGTCCTTTTCAGAGATACTCACCCTTTCTCCTTGGAGATTTTTTGGGCCTACATTGGACTTTTTTTTCTCACTTTTCTTCTCTCTAACCTCATTTTCAACTACCTTCCCACTCCTTAGGGTGGTAATGGCAAGAACATGCTCACGATTAATTTCATTGTTTTGAGCATTATCAACCATATTTGCACCTTTAGGGTTGCTCACCGGTTGGCTTGAGAGTTTCCCTTCTTCTCTCTTGTAAACAACACTAGCTAATTGACCCAATTGAAACTCAATCCTTTGAATAGATTGAGAATGAGAATTTAGAAGTTGAGTATTAGCTTCTAAGCCTTTGAGAGCTTGCAACACTTTCTCCTCGAAAGATGGATTCCTTTGAGTAGGAGGAGGGTGTTGGAATTCCTGTTGTTGGGGAGATGGTAGTTGGGCTGATTTTGAAAGGGCCTACTGAATGGCCTTTGAGGTGGGGGAAAATTATTCCCTTGAGTTTGTGGCTGCCATGAAAAATTAGGATGGTTCCTCCATCCCGAGTTATAAGTATTTGAATATGGATCATTACCCGGATGGATATAGGCAGCATTGGCATGCTCTTGGACATAGTCCGGAAATTTAGCAGCAGATGGACACTCATGCACATAATGTGCAGGGCTAGAACAGATAAGACACACCTCCCTCTGATTAAGATTTGGTTGAGGGGGTGTGTAGGAAGATGACCCTGTAGCCATGAGTTAGTCTAATTTTCGAGACAATTCATCTACTTTAGATGAAACATCTATTGAATTGCCAACTTCATAGATGCCTCTCTTAGGATTTGATGAAGATGAATGTCTCTCAGAACGACTATTTGAAGCATGGTGGAGAGAGTTTTCACTAAGATTTTCAAAAAGCTCCCATGCCTGATTCTCATTTTTCATCATAAATGTTCCTCCACAAGAAACATCAACCAATTGACGGTTGAGTGCAGGCAATCCATCATAGAAAGATTGGACTAACTGTCACTTTGGAATTTGGTGGTGGGGACACTTACGGAGAAGATCTTTGAATCTCTCCCAAGTTTCATGAAATAGCTCACCATCAACAGGAGCAAAGCTTGTGATGGTTCGCCTCATTAAATTGTTTTTCCTATGGGAAAGAATTTCATAAGAAATTCTTGCTGCATTTGTGCCCAAGTGGTAATAGAATTTGGCTCTAAAGAATTAAGCCAATTTTGGCTTTGTCTTTCAAAGAAAATGGGAAGAGTCGCAATCTAAGGGCATCATCAGAAAATCCTTGCAACTTGAAAGTTGTGTAAATCTCGTGAAATTCATCAAGATGTTTGTAGGGATCTTCATTATTAAGTCCGTGAAAAGATGGTATCATCTGAATAATACTGGACTTAATTTCATAATGGCCTGCTGTAGTATCCGGCAACCGGATGCATGAAGGGGATGAATATGTAGAATGAGTAAAATACTCCTTCAAGGATTTCATTGGGTCATGTTCTTCCGCCATGATAGGGAAATGAATAACTTCTAGGTTTGCTTTAGGGATGGTAGAAGCTTTCGCTTCAGAATTAGATTCGAATAAGGCAGAAGCCTTGAGAAACCTAGCAGTACGCTCTAACTCAGAATCAAGAGGGAATAAATCTGGATTACAAGACCTCCTACCGTGCATACACCCTAAAAGAAAAACTCTATGTTTGACAGACACCAAATTAAAATAAAATATCTACTTAAAAAGTAAATACTCACAGAACTCTCCTGCTTTCCACGATGTTGAATAAGCTTTTTCAATCCCTGCAGTTTGAGCGATTTGGTACCTGAAAACAAGAAATATTTTCAATTAAATAAAAAGAAAAATATTTTTGGATTTTTTTTTTATGATTAATTTAAATTTAATCTTTCAAATTAACAACTAGACCGTTCCAGCAATCCCCGGCAACGGCGCCAAAAATTGATCGTCAGTCAATCTTAAATTATTCCTTCTTAGTAATAATTCCGTAGAATAGTAATAGTAAGGATATCGTTCCTCTGAGGACTACGCTGGTTTCGTTGCTTTTCATTCAGATTAATTTTAAACTAATAATTGAGGCAATTGAATTTTGATTTGATTAAACTAAAACAATGAATTAAACTAATTTAAATGAAATTTCTAAATTAAACTAAAAACAATTGGGTTTTTAAATCCTTTTGGAGAGAAAATCTAGGGTTTTCAAATCCACCACTAACCTAATAACTAATCCCTATTTTAAATTTATTATAACCTCTTAAATTGTAAACATTCCAGTTAGAGTGACAGCACATCCCCTCTCAACTGCTCAAGAAAAGTTCAAGGGATTATATCCTTAGAATATCGTATCTTCGATTAGCACGAATGATATACACTAATCTACGGTTGTGTAATCACTCGTCTTCCCTTAGCATAAAATATCTTCAGATTTAATCTCTCGATATTTTAAAACCATTGCATAAAACCTATCTTTAAATTCTAACGAAAATTAACACAAGTGATTTTAATTCCAATTTCATAATACCTAAGACAAGGTTGAGAATTCTATTGAAATTAAATATAATTCAAATAAATCCGGTTGTTTGAAAACAACTCTCTCATTATGCAATCAATGTTTTACAATGCAGAGAATTAAAATAAAAACAAAATAAAGGACACAGTTACTTGGCTAGGGTTTCATCGAAACCCTAGAGTGGAAATTAGTTCATCGCGAGGGAGGAATGCAACATCTTCATGGACAAAGTTGCAGCACTTCTCTTCATGACTTCCTTGATCTCCAGAGCTTCTCTTCTTCAGATCCAAAATCTCTACAAATTTCTCTCTCTCTCTCTCTAATGATAATGGCTAAGAATTCTCCTTTTTAATAGAGAAAGATAGAAAGATAGAGTCCTTCTAGAATAAGGAGTTCTAATTGAGGTACAACTCTTCTTTTTCTCTCTCTAAACTCTCTTAGGGTTGAATGAGGATTAAACCATCATTTAGGAAGACAATAATAGAGTTGGAAAGTGTTTAGAAGTATTAAAACACTATTCACGGAATATTATTTCACCCTATTTACAGTTTTGCCACTGAACTTCAAATAATTCTAGAGAGCTCAATTTTAATCGGATTGACCCGAAATTTTAAACATAGCTCCTTTAGGTCATCTAGAATCTACCCAAAAAGTTTCATAAATTTTGGATAAATAAAAATTACCAAAATACTCCTCTATTGATAGAAGTGCGATTTTGGCCAATCGATTTATCAGGGTAGATTTCTGCGATTTCGCTCTCTTTTCTTCTTCTTTCTTTTACTCTTCTTTTTTCTGAGATTTTTGGAGTCTTTGAAGCTTGTAAATCTTCTATTTTATCTTCTTTTCCTCGTATGAACCTGAAATAAGAATAAACAACCAAGTAGCATAAAATAATATAAATAATTACTCTAAATGATTAGCAAGTTAAGTTTGAGGTGCTTTTATGTATAACATTTAGCACCGATCAGGTAACTTAAATTTTCAAATAATGCTCAAAACAAAGATATGAGTTCTAAGACTAAAGTGACATCTTCCTTTTCTCATTTTTCACAAGGAATCCCTATTCAGCGAAGCGCGTCAAAAGGGGTCCTTGGTGAAATTTAGGAGATGGGTTAGTGATTTTACATAAATTAGGCTTAAATAATAAATATTAGGAAATTAAAAATGGGTTCTAAAGCCAAAAGGTTCTCATCCCTCCTTTCATAAGGAGACCCTAATTAGAAAAACAGATCATAGAGGGTCCAAATTACATATTGGGGAGGGATGAATTTTATATCCTATCTAAAGACACATAAAAAAAAATGGTGTATTAGAAGAAGAATATGAATAATTGAAAAACTTAAATTTAAACTAACGTACCTAGTGTAGGTTGGAATTTAGAATTCATTTCCTCCTTTGATATTCTTCTTCTTCTTCTTCCAAGGCTTAGAAACTTAGGAGACTAATGAAATGCTAAGGGACTTAGGAAATTCTTTTGGGCTTAAAGGAAAAGAAATGCTAAAAACTTTACAGACTAGGGTGTGTCTTATAAGATGCTAGAAGGTGTCTAAAATGGGTGGGGAGGTATGAGATTTATAAGATGAGAATGGGAGGAGAAACCCTCTCACTTCTAATGTGGGGCTAAAATGAGGTGGGGTATTGTAGTCATTTTATGGCACTTTGGTAATTAAAAGGGAATCATAACCCATGAATTCTCTAGATTGTCAAGGGTATAGCTTGTCCAAAGTACAAGAATATTCTAGAAGAACAGATGTAAATGCAAAAATGAAGAAGTGGAGATAATACACCTTCATTTAAAAAATAGGCTAAGTCTCGTAATGTTTATAATGTATCCACCTTCAGTCTAATTTTCAATAGGAAGTTCAATGACTCTAATGAGTTTGGAACATGTTTTTGTAACTGAATCTTGGGACAATCCTAAAATGACGATAATATAAATGAAGACAATTGAAATTTGGCTTAGTTGTGAAATGATTGTAATTGAATTATAGACAAATAGATATATTTTTAAAATTTCAACACTTTGCATCTAAAGGTGCTAACCGCCTCTGATAAATTGTCTCAAAATATCAGTAAAGGGTTTGCCTCCATTTAAATTTTCGGCAAAAATGGATGTAGAGTAATCACTTTACATATATTTAGAAATTGAGCTACTTTTAAATGACTACAATTTAATTATAGCCAATACGCCTTAAGCATAAAAGCAAATTGTGGTAATAGAATTACAACCATTTTGGTTTCAACATAATTATGAATACGACATTGCAATTGAAGATTGATTTTTAAACCATTAAAAAGGGATTTAAAAGTACGAAATGGACTCATTGGAGTTTATAAAAACCTTACATTTACTAATTTGGGCCAGGTCTCGCTTTCAGATGCCAAAATAACTAAAATATTATCCCTACATTAGATTTAAGGTCTCTGTGAATTTTAGGGAGTAATGAGATGATTTTAAATGGTAAAAGGTTCTTTTTAAAGAGAAATGAGGGGTCTTAGAATGATCCTATGGAGTATACCTTGCCTTAGAGAATAAGGAAAAACTAGAAGAATTAAATTAGAAAAAGGCTTACCATACAAAACATGGTGTCTACATGGAGTCATTGAATTTTTTTCAATGCAAATCAGTGTTTTCTCTCACTATTGAACTCAATTCGGTGGATTCAGAGCAGTAGTGATTCACATAAACAGAGTCATGAATTCCTCACCGTGAACACAGATTTGAAATCAGTGGATGCAGAGAAGTACCAATTGAAAATTTAAAAAAACTTAGAAAAAATATCCCCCTTTTGTTACGAATTTCACAAAAACTTGCATACACATTAACATGTATCCATCATATATATAAGTGTCAATCTTTTAAAAAATATATACACCACAATTACATCCGTCAAGAAATGCTTACACAACACAATGTATCATTCTCAAAAAGTGTACATAAAACAAATGTATCCATATCAAAAAAAAAAAATATATATATATATAGTAAACACCCCGTACGATGCATGGGAACAAAATTAAAATTGAGATCAAAGTAATTTTAATTTCACTCAATGTATATAAACAAACAAAAATTTTTTTTAAGAATTGAATGCTAAAATACGAAAGATTTGGATTAGAATGTGTTGCTAAAAAGATACCTAATAAATTAAGATATTTAAAGACCCTTAAACACTTCTACTAACATATATAAACTACTAACCTATTTAATTAGTTTAATAATGAGAAAAGTAATTTACATCTAATAGCTTTTTAATTAACTAATATCAAAAAGTTGAAAGTATATATAAACTAACTACCAGTCATAATTTTTTTAATACTTAAAAAATAAATTTCATAAAGCATTCCACCTCTTGCTTGTTGTTGGTCTAAAGATGGAATTCCTAATGATAGTTGGCTGCAATCACCGATTTTGCAATCATAGAATGTTCCAACAGTATTAACTATAGTTTTTTTTAACTGCAGTTTATATGTTTCTGATAAGTACTATTTAAACTAAGGAAAACACTTAACGTATCCATGGTTTCCATTTTGTAATGTAATGGCCGGTCCTCATTGGTCCATGCCCTAATTTTAAATACTCATCAACTGTGGTTAAAATTCACTCACCCCTAGGGTTAAGCAATCCAACCTTTATTTTTCAAAAAAAACCAAAATCTTAATTTTACACAAATTTAAGCTTAACAGAGGGGTGTTCAAATGGACAAGAGGACACGGGGTGATAGGAAACGGACCCAGTTTCGCAATCACTGCTCTTAAACTAACTAAGAACTAAGCTTAATATGAAACAACTTACATATCAGTAGTATTTTTATTGTTTAAATATACATTTTAAATTATCTAACATGGTGCATCACATCAATAAAGCTTGTTCGTTTGCTTTGGATGAAGCTAACATGTCGTGAAGCTTTATGGCAATTTTAACATCACAGTAGTTGTATTATTTGAGAAAACTAAAGTGGTGTTTGGGAACACTTGTCTAAAAAGAAGTGTTTATTTGAAAATTATACTTAGTTGGACTTTAGATTGTTAATTTGAAGGTTAATTGGATGTCTACATTTTAGAGATTTTAGGGGTAATGATATCTGGTCCCTGTGGGGCCCTCCAAAAAAAAAAAACGGCTTCTCTAGTATTTGCAAAGTTCCAAACGCTCCTCTCTCCTTAACCCTATTTCAATTTCAATTCACAAAAACACCCATACGATCCATTTAGAATCATCCGGGAACCTATTTCAACACTAAACCCCCTTCTTAGAATCATTTCAAACTCAATAGTTAACCCTACAACATGACATGGAGGAGTAGAAAAGTTAAGTTATGTTTGGGGTTGGTCTTAGCATCATGTTGATACCATACTAATTTCTCAGAAACAAAACTTGGGTTACAGATCTTCCACCCAACACTACTTTTCTTTGGCCCAAAGATCGCCTTGAAAATGTCGTCTCCAGTGCTGGAGAGTGTAAAATATAGAAGACTTCAGTCCGACCACACAATCGGATGGATTAGATCAAGCAAAGCATGATACGTGCACCACATCAAATACTATATGCAAGGCTACAATCAAGGAATTGATTGAGCCTACATAAGTTCCTCTTAGCTGTTTGGTTACCTATTACGTATAGGAATCTTGTAATTATTTCCCTTCTTCCTTTGATTATTCCTTTTGATTGAGTTTTTCTTAAATAAGGAAACCCAATATGGTTGTAACATTCATACTCACGTTTCTATATATACAAAGATAAGTCATCACGCGTTCTAACTCTTGCAACTGTGAAAGGCTGGCCCATTCAACAATTGGACGTTAAAAATGTGTTCCTTCATGGCCATCTCCAAGAATCGGTATATATGGAACAACCTCCGGGTTTTGTAGATCCCTCTAAACCTGATTTTGTGTGTTGACTCAAACAGACCCTCTATGGTCTCAAACAGGCCCCCCGTGCCTAGTTTGATCGCTTTAGCACTTTTTTGCTTGGCTATGGCTTCTTTTGCAATGTGGCAGACTCGTTTCTTTTTGTCTATAAACGTGGCGGTTCTACTATGGTACTTCTATTGTATGTGGACGACATCATTCTTACAGGTGATAATTTGTCTCTACTTGATGATCTCATAGAAACTCTTAGCCATACATTTTCCATGAAGGATCTCGACTTGTTACACTATTTTTTGGGCATCGAAGTGCACCGTACTCCTGATGGGTTGTTGCTATCTCAATCCAAATACACATGTGATCTCCTCTGTCGGGCAAGTATGAAATCTTGTAAAAGCACTTCAACACCAATGGCTGTTAAGTTGACGAATCTCAAAGGCACTGATGATCCTTATCCTGATCCAACATTTTATCTAAGCATTGTTGGTGCCCTACAATACCTCACCATGACCCAGCTTGATCTTTCATACTCTGTGAATACGGTGTGTCAATACATGCACAATCCGACGGTTGGTCATTTTCAGTTGGTGAAACATATTTTGCGGTATGTCCATAGTACCATAGATCTTGGTCTTCGTATTCTCTCCAAGAGTACCTTGATCTTTATGCCTTTTCTGATGCCGATTGGGCAGGATGCCCCTCCTCTAGAAGGTCCACAACTGGCTACTACACTTTCCTTGGTTCAAATTGTATCTCTTGAAGTGCTAAGAAACAACCATTGTAGCTCGTTCAAGTGCAAAAGCGGAATATCGTGCCATGGCATCTACAACAGCCGAACTAACTTGGTTGTCTTTTCTACTTCGCGATCTTGGAATAGTTCAATCCTAGCCGTCCATGCTCTTTTGTGATAATATCAATGCTATATGATTGTCAATCCTATCTTTCATGCCCGTACGAAGCATATCGAGATTGACTACCATTTTGTTCGAGAGAAGGTTGCCCTTGGATCCTTGGTCACACGAATTGTTCCATCTCAACAACAGTTGGCCGATGTTCTTACCAAACCATTGCCTCGAGATTAATTGGTTGATTTACGGATCAAACTTGGCCTGTGGTCACGACCCCGATCTAGTTTCAAGGAGACTATAGAAGACTTCAGTCCGACCACACAATCGGATGGATTAGATCAAGCAAAGTATGATACGTGCACCACATCAAATACTATATGCAAGGCTATAATCAAGGAATTGATTGAGCCTACATAAGTTCCTCTTAGCTGTTTGATTACCAATTACGTATAGGAATCTTGTAATTATTTACCTTCTTTCTTTGATTATTCCTTTTGATTGAGTTTTCCTTAAATAAGGAAACCCAATATGGTTGTAACAATCATACTCACATTTCTATATGTACAAAGATAAGTCATCGCTTCCTCTCAAGAAAAGAGAGTGAGACTTTCTCAAAAACATCTCTGTCTTTGGTTTATTTTATCAAATACCTTCCACCTCACTTCAGTGCAACTTACACCTTGGTGGAGAGGAGGTCTCCACCTCTCTGTGCCTAAAAAATGGGTTTGTCTGCATTATTATACAAAGTTCTTGGGATCCCAATTAGCGCTACATGTAGGAAATCAAGTCGGCATATCGGAGATTAGCAAGAGTTTTTGTCATCCTGCTGTCGCAACGATAGATAGGAAAGACACGTCGGCTGTCCGATCCCTCTAGGAAAAACATGCAAATTACGATCGGAAGCTCTTTACACCGAAGCAACCTTTTTGTTCTTCATCTACCATGGTGCAATCGTCGTCCATGGCCGGCTGTTCCGGCAATACTCGTGGTGGTAGCGAAATGACTCGTTCTTCAACTAAACTAATCAAGATTAAAACGTTTTGATTAATTGACATAATAGCAGTGAGGAAGCAAAGTAGGAAGAAAAGTTACATAATAAAAGTTATTCTTTACAGCCCTGACTCTCCTTAAGCTATTAACTCATCTCTCTATGTGACAAACAAACTCGCTCACAAGGCTGATTGATGATGGATTCAATATTGGATCTTCCAAGAAATCTAAAATTGGTTCTTGGTGTTCTGCAATTTGTAAATCACCTTTGGTTGAACTAAAAATTTGCAGAAGTTGTAGTTACACGAAGAAGAAGAATCACAAGAAGAAAAAGAAGAAGAAGATACCGGTGTCGGTGATCTGTCGCCGGCGACCTCTCACCGTACAACGTAGAAGATGGAGACGCAGAGAGGTGCCATGGAGAAGTAATGTTGTGAAGAGGGGTTTTTAAGAAGACCCCTCAGAATCATCCCGGCCAATGCAGTCTTGACAAATTCGTTCTCTTGCTTCGCATGTTCTCAGTCATTGCCCCCACACTATTACCAGAAAATGAGGTGGGATGAAGAAGGAAGAGGAGATGGAGTGTCATAGATCGGTACCCATAGTAAGCAAATCGATGAATATGCTGATCGATCAGTGTTGACTTGTTTTTTCCAATGAAGGTACCAATCAGTCTCGTCTTCTCCAATGGAACTACTTATCAGATTTGTCTTCCCCAATGAAACAACCGATTAGACTGTGCGGACTCATCTTTCCCAACAAAACTACCTATCTCCTTACTTTTAATCCCAAATCCTTCTTCTTAATTATCCAATCAGTCATCTTCACACATTTTATCATTTTTTTCGAAAACAAAGTTAGAGTTCTCAAAAATGGTTTTCTACTTGGTTTTTGATGATATTGTCTGTGAACCCCACTTCCATGGCATAGACAACAGAGAAATAAAAAGATAGAAAGAGACATAGGAAAAGGAGTAGGTATTTACAGATTTATAAATGCAGAAAGTTAGGAGAAGGCGAGAAGGAGATGTCGGTGACACAAGTGAAGCTAGAGAAGTGAGACACTTAATGCTGGAGAAGATTTAGCGTTACTAGGCCAGAGATGTTGGAGTAGACCGGAACGACTATCGGAAATGGTGGCCGAAAATATGTGAGAAGAGCCAACTTTCAAATGGAAAGAAGGGAAGGAGAGAAACGGTTGTCGACCCTATAAAAGGTGGATCCATTGATCTCCAGCCCTCTCTTTTGTTATTAGAAGGGTAATTTGGTCCAAAATTATGATTGTTACACGCTTTGTGTGTGTATTAGTAGATTTGTTAACCCTTTAAATATAATGGTAAATATAATGGTAGATAGGGAACAATGTCAACCCTAAAGGGCAATCATGTAAAACCCGTATATAGAGGGAGGGGACTCTATGTGTGCAACTTGACACGAATCTTGTATGCCCCGTTACAAACATAGAAGTTGTGATCTAATTGTAGAGGAAAATCCTCTATTTTCATCTGCCCACTATTCAATTCTGTATCATATGGGTACAGATGTACAACAGGCAGGGTTGGGCCAAGGCTATTTTGGGCGTTATTTGGTCTATTTTTCACTAGGCCTAAATGCACCTTGGGCTAACACTCAGTTTGTTGAGTTGGCCAAAAGGTGGAAATCATGAACTTAGCTTAGGATCAAACCAAACTTAAGTCTTATTTATATGATCCCAAACTCGAAGCATATTCATTTCAAATAATATCTCGTGGTATATATAACACTTCGAGTTTGGGATCATATAAATAAGACTTAAGTTTGGTTTGATCCTAAGCTAAGTTCATGATTTCCACCTTTTGGCCAACTCAACAAACTGAGTGTTAGCCCAAGGTGCATTTAGGCCTAGTGATATATATATCATTAAGCATATTCGTTTCAAATAATATCTCGTGGTATATATAACACTTCGAGTTTGGGATTCGAGTTTGGGATCTTATAAATAAGACTTAAGTTTGGTTTGATCCTAAGCTAAGTTCATGATTTATATATATATATATATCAAACTAAGTAAATAGCACTACAAAACTGCAGCTCTTTACTGGCGGTTTTTTAGCGACGGTTACATAAAGCCACAGCTTAATAGTATCTAGGATGGCAATATTATAATAGCGCTAATACTGCCATAGATTTCTGTTTTCGTCTCTAAATTAACGACATTTTTTAAATAACCGTCGTTGAAATTACATTTGCACGGCGGTTTTATACGAAACCGTCGTTGAAATAATTCCCACCAACACTTTTGGTTTCCTGCCAAATCATTCCCGCCCCTATATCAGCGACGGGTTTTGTAATTACCGCCGTAGATTATTTATATAGTACAACGGTAATTTAAAAACTGTCGATGAATCCCTTTATTTAGACCTTGATAGTTTCTCCTCATTTCTCCTTTCCTTGCGCGATTTTCTTCCCCTCTCCCCTCTTCCCTTCTCCTGCTCTCGTATTCTCTGGCCACCTCCTCCCATCTCCACCACCTCCATCACAGTAGTCACTACTTCACGGTAGCTCCACCACCCTCAACAGCTCGACCACCCTCTATGGCTCCGCTACCCTCAACGGTAAGGTCCCTCTCTCCCTGTTTCTTTCTCTCTTCCAAATCCTCTCTCTATGCAGCTCCACCACCTACGGCCACCTCTATGCAGCTCCACCACCCTCAACGGCTCCACCACCCTCAACGGTAAGGTTTCTCTCTCTCCCTAGTTCTTTCTCTCTCTCTGTAATCTCTCTCAATCCCTCTCTCTATGCAGCTCCGACCACCTCTGTGCAGCTCCAACTCTGGAAGCTCCACCACCTCCACAGCTGCTCCACCACCTGTGGCCACCTCTGTGCAACTCCACCTCACAGTAATCTCACTCTCTGTCTTTCTAAAAATTTAGGATTTTGTCTGTAATTTCATTTTGGGGTTTTTTTAATTTTGTAATTTCTTTTTGGGGTGTTGTAATTTCTCTCTGTAATTTAGGGTTATTAATTAATTAATTTGATATTCGAATGATGCATGCATGCATGAATTATTTGAATTATGTGTTAATGGACATTAATTAATTTAGTGCAGTGATTAGCACACCCCGCATTAGAATAGGTAATCTAATGCGATGGCCATGTGTCCCTTTTAACGCTCCTTAAACTATGGTTAAGCTTAAGAAAATTAAAATAAATATTTCGGTTTTTTTTAATTTTTAAATACCAAGCTTAGATTGCTTAACTATTGGAGTGAGTGAATCTTTAACTACAATTGATGTGTGGTAAAAAAGGGGCATTGACCAATGAAGACTGTACATTAGAATAGGGAGTCTACTGAGGAGATAAGTTAATAAGTATTTCCCATTAAGGGTAGTGATTAGCACACCCTACATTAGAATAGGTAATCTAATGCAATGGTCATGTGTCCCTTTTAACACTCCTTAAACTATGGTTAAGCTTAAGAAAATTAAAATAAATATTTCGATTTTTTTTATTTTTAAAAACCAAGCTTAGATTGCTTAACTATAGGAGTGAGTGAATCTTTAACTACAGTTGATATGTGGTAAAAAAAGGGGCATTGACCAATGAAGACTGTACAATAGAATAGGTAGTCTACTGGGGCGGTAAGTTAATAAGTATTTTCCATTAAGGGCAGTGATTAGCACACCCAGCATTAGAATAGGTATAATGCAATGGCCATGTGTCCCTTTTAACTCTCCTTAAACTATGGTTAAGCTTAAGAAGATTAAAATAAATTTTTCGTTTCTTTTTATTTTTAAAAACCAAGCTTAGATTGCTTAACTATAGGAGTGAGTGAATATTTCAGTTTAGGCCAAAGCATACTTGAGAAACATGGAACTCAGCCTTCTCGGTGCCCAAATCGGGCAAAAGGCCTCGGATTCCCTCGAAACCAACTCCAACGCTTAGGATATATTGAAAAACACGTTGTAAGCACCCAATTTTTACACCCTACCTTAACCATGGTTAACATCATTAACCATGGTCATCCCCAACTGAAACCCTAGATCAAACCCTAAGCCCTAGGTAAACCCTAAATCCTAGGTAAAGCCCTACGCAAAAACCCTAAACCCTAGGCCATACCCTAGGTAAACCCTAGACTATACCCTAGGTAAAACCCTAAACCCAAGGAAAAACCCTAAATCCTAGAAGCCAAACCCTATGGGCTCAAGGCCCATTTCAATTAAAAACCTAAGCCCTAGACAAAACCCTAGGCTAACCCTAGCTAAACTCTAGGTCTAACCCTAGGTAAACCCTAGACCTAACCCTAGACCTAGCCCTAGTCTAAACCCTAGATAAACCCTAGGCTAAAACCATTTGGACTCAAGGCCCATTTCGAGTCCAAAAACCCCAAAAAACCGAAACCCAAGCCTCTATGGACCCAAAAAGGGGCCCACAAACCTTTAGGGACAATTAGAGTGGGGCCCACATCAAGAATTTTTAGGTGCCAAACCCCTAAAATGGCAAAACCCTCTTTGCTTTCAACCCGTATGTGTGAGGGCTGGGCCCGTTTTGGAAAAAAATGGTTGTGGCGGTAATTGGATTACCGCCACCCTGACCTTAGCCTTCATCAGGAATGGCGGTAATCCAATTGCCACCATTCCAAAATTTTTGCAAAAACGCATACAGGCCCCCCTGGCTGCTCCTGGCTCCCCTCTGGCTGGTTCCCCACTCTTGAGGGGATACCCTAAATGCCCCCAGATCTTCTCCATCCCCTCTATAAATACCACCCACCTCCATGAGTTCTAACACGCCAAAATCGATAGAGAAACTCTGTGCAAGTTCAGCCAGACCATCCCTACTCTCCACCAGACCTTGGTTCCGATTAGAGGTGATCCTTTAGACTCCCCTAGGCCTACCTTAGTTTTCTCCACCACCCTTGAGCATTGTCCTTGCACAACCACTCCAAAAAATCCCATAAAACTGCTCGTGTTCAAACAAGCCTTGCTCCACCTTCCTCAATCCTGTGGTTCACCTTGTGTGGTCCTCAGACCCCTCAGAAGCAGCACCAATCCATCCTAGATCTGCCTCCACCTGCAGCCACCATGTATAACACTCCTCCACCACTGTGGAGACCATAGCAAGAGGGTAGACCCTCTTCCCTTTTACATTTCTGCTAAAGCATTGTGAGGGATCCCTGGTCTTATTCCAGGGGTACCCTATTTATTTTCATTTCTGTTATAGTATTTGCAGACCAAGGATAGGGGTCCACTACCTTCTTCATAGGTATGGGGGGAACCCCCTTGATGGTTTCCAGCAAGGGTACAAAACCACTAGCTCTCAGAACTCCCCTTAGGCTTCTGGGGGTCACTCAGGCCATGAGGGATCCCCTGGAACTCACTGGTGCAGCCCCCCAGTGGGAAAAATTATTTTCTAGGTAAAATGCTTAATTGCGGTAGAATAACTACCGTCATTATTGACCTCCTCTATAACAGCCCATTTTAACCATGGTTAGTTAGGCTCTAATCAAGTCCAGGGCCATAGTTAGACTCCCCTAAACCTTGGCTAACCTCCCTGACCATTTCAGTCCCCAAACTTTTGCCTAACCATGGTTATTTTTAACCCAAATCAAAACTGGCAGAATAGCGGTAGATACTCTACCGCAATTTCAGACACTCTAGCATAGTGACTTTGTGAAGGGGGATCCAGATAAAAAATCATGTGAAAAACAGGATCCCCTAGATCTTAACACGATAGAAAGCATCAAAAACTATTTAAGAGTTTTAGTCATATCACCTCGGTGAATGATGTTCACCGGTGAAGCTTAATCCACTCGAACCGTCAGAACTCTTCGTAGAGATTTCTCCGAAAAATACTAGTAGCTCAATCCTTGTTCTTCGCTATCCCCACGAAGCTTTAGAATCTCCTTTGGAATTGTTGAAGCAAGAGGAAGAAGATGGAGTAATGGTGTAGACCTTCTATCACCAAAAACACTAAGGTTCAAAACCCTAGATTTGCAAAACCCAACTTGGACCACCTATATAGCTCACGAAAATCCCTAGGGGTATCCCCTAGGACTCACGGTTTGGAGAGAGAGATGAGAGGGAGAGAAAATTTTCTGGAGAAAAATGAATTCTCTCCACACGGTTTGGGTGTTGGTATATTTATAGATTGAATCTAATCCTAATCTTAATCCAACTATAACTTATCTTGTAGGAATTATTAATTAATAATAACTCTTACTAATAATTAATTAAACTCTTAATTTATCTATAACTACTTTAGTTATACTAATCCTACTAATTAAAGAGTCCCTTTTGAATAGGATTCCTTAATTAAAAGGAATAAGTCAACATCCAATACATAGGAGGAAACCTAGTCAAACTAGGAGATCAAACCAAGGGGGAGGGGGCGTGAGCTATTGTGGGCATGAGCTTTTGGGGAGCTAAATCCAAGTTTAATCTAATTACAACACTTCTTAATCCTTAATGCAATCCAACCATTGGATTTAAATTCCATAATTAAAAGAATTATATTTCAACAATTATTCAATTAACCTAATCCTAATCCAATTAAGATTGCTCCAAAGTGGTGCCCCACCCTAGGGTTTAAACCCATGGGTTTAGAACTATATTAAAGGTCCATATTAATGGGTTTATGGATATGGGTCAAACTCATTTCCCCTTTAATTATGTTAATTAAATAATTACAAAAATAATCTCTAGATTTAAATTAATAATTAATTTAAACCATAGGTTAACTTTTAATCTATTTAATTAAATGATTAACTTTTAATCACTTAAATAATTGATTAACATTTAATCAATTATTGAGCTTGTATTTCTTATGTGAGCATCTCCATAGATTGCTCTGGGACATTCTTACCCTGGCTTACCCAATGTTATCCCATTGACCCTAAATAGGAATTACATTGAAATTGCAAGTGACATGAGATATCCATGTTACAATTGAATCCCAGTGTATGAACATTAACCATTATAGATCCCGCCACATGAACTTTTAAATTCAATTTATCCTTCCAATACATTATCCCTAATGGGCCTTCGGGATTGACATACTATCTAACCCATAGCCCATTGCACATTATCTGGGTTTCCAAGACTTATGATTAAGCCATGAGAAACAATTTCTCATGAAAAACATTTTGAGAAAATTCTTTAAAAAGTATAATATCTTTTAATAAAAGTATATTTCAAAACTTTTTTTGATTTCAAAATCACCTATGCAGGATTTGAACTTAATCAACTATCTTACCCGAAACTTGGATAATCTCTCAAATTAATGACTATGGATTTCTTGTTTGAAATACATCATAACTCGAACAGCTTTTTGACTATCCAACTGTCACTGTATTGTATTCCCTAAGTTAGAAAATATGTTGGTGGAATCAAAACAATCAGATCACTGCTCAGTCATAGATGAACACATCAGATCTAAGGATCATCGAAATTATTCAATGTGAATGAGAGACCAACTAATCTGATAGTATGTTTATGCAAGAGGTCTCTCATTGAATGCAATCAGTCAGTGTACATTTAAGCACCCATATGCTGATGTGTAGTCTCCACTACAATAGTTCGAGATAGAACTACATCTCAACTAATGAGAACATCTTAGCATAGTGGCAGCCATATAAGTGAAGTGCTCAGCTTCACCCATAGCTATGACTATATAAGGTATAAAGAACCGGGAACTTATATTTGTCTGTGATAATTCAATCACATAACTTTCCTACAATATATCCTATGGACCTTTATCGATATCTCATATCGTATAGATCATCTCATCATCATGATCAATTACCCATAATGAATACACAATAAATTAAGAAGAAGTCTTTATTAAGCAAATTAATTAGAATCTAACAATTTAAATGACTTTTCTGGGCATCATGTCTAACAATCTCCCACTTGCCCTAAAAGTCACTGTGTCATAGATTTCAATCTCATACTATCTAAGTGTGTTGCAAATACTTTATCTTATAAAGCCTTGGTCATCGGGTCAACAACATTAAGTTAAGACCTAATCTTTGTAACAACTACATCTTGCCTTATCTCTCAATAATCTCATTAATGAGAAGGTACTTCCTCGAATGCTCAGTTTGTTTTGAGGTAAAATAGGGAAAAACAAATGAATTTCATGGAAAATGTCATTTTCTAAGTATACTTTCTTTAGGACAATTGACATTTTCCGTGAAATTCATTTGTTTTCTTCTATTTTACTTCAAAACAAATAGTGCATAAGTGAAAAGTAAGCACATAATTCCTAATCCTTTTTAGGTAGTTCATGATATACTTCACAACAGTCCAATTATCTCATACTTGGATTGCTTTGAAACCGATTAACAACTCCCACTGCATGACAGATATCCGGTCTAGTATATATCATGGCATACATGAGGCTCCTAACTGCCGAAGCATAAGGGCACCTCTTCATCTGCTCGATCTCATCAGTTGATGTAGGGGTCATCTTTTTAGACAAAGTGACACCATGTCTAAAAGGAATGAGTGTTTTCTTACAATCACTCATACTGTACCTAGACAATATCTTGTCTATGTAGGAAATTTGGCTCAATCCCAACATTCGGCATTTTCTATCTCTCAAAATCTTTATTCTGAGAATATAGGATGCCTCTCCCAAGTCTTTCATTGAGAAATGCTGAGAAAGTCATATCTTGACTAATGATAACATTCTTACATCATTCCCAATGAGTAGAATGTCATCAACATATAGAATTAGGTATACTACTGCTCTTCCACTGTCCTTCTTGTAAATACAAGATTCTTCCAAATTCTTTTGGAATCCAAATACTTTGATCGAAAGATCAAATCTTTAGTTCCAGCTTCTAGAAGCTTGTTTCAAACCATATATCGACTTGTTGAGCTTGCATACCATGTTCTCCTGGTTAGGAGCAATGAAGCCCTATGGTTGCTTCATATAGATGCCTTCGTCTAACATCCCGTTAAGGAAAGCAGTTTTGACATCCATTTGTCATATCTCATAGTCATGGTGTGCAGCTATAGCTAGCAATATCCTGATGGATTTGAGCATAGCTTCCGGCGAAAAGGTATCCTCATAATCAACTCCTTGAATTTGAGTGTAACCTTTTATAACAAGTCTAGCTTTATAGGTCTCCACGTTACCATCGGCACTCTTCTTCCTTTTGTAAATCTATTTGCATCCAATTGACCTTATACCATCTGGTGGATCTACTGAAGTCCAGACACCATTGTCATACATGGAATCTATTTCAGCATTCATGGCTTCATTCCATTGAGATGCATCTACATCTAATGTAGCTTCCTGATAAGTATTAGGATCCGTATCCTCATCATCAGGGGTAACTAGATAAACCTCATTATTATAATACTGAAGTCTATCTGGTAGTCTTGAAACTCTTTCAGACCTTCTCAATGGAATAAAATTAGAAGAATTATTAATAGAAGGATTAGGTTCAGTTTGGACACTGGCTATGTTGTCTTTCATCTCATAAAATTCAACATTTTTAAGGAGATCAATTTCTTCCTCCAAGAAAGTGGCATGAAGCCTAACAACTATTGTTTGGTATGCCTTGGAGTAGAAATAGAAACCCTTAGTTTCTTTTGGATACCCTACAAAGTTCTATTTCTCTGTCCTAGATTCCAACTTAGTGGGTTCGAGTTTGCGAACATGTGCAGGACAACCCCATACCCTTACATGTTATAAACTAGGTTTTCGCCCAGTCCACAATTCATAGGGTATAACCGGAATAGACTTAGATAGAACCCGATTCAGAATATAAATGGCAATTTGTATAGCATATCCCCAAAGATATGAAGGTACATCGGCATGGATCATCATAGAGCGAAACATATCTAATAAGGTCAGGTTTCTTCTTTTAGAAACTCAATTTTCTTGAGGAGAGGCAAGACTTGTCCATTGCGAGATAATCCCATTATCCCTTAAGTAATCCATAAACTCGTTGGTAAGGTATTCGCCACCTCGATCTGATCGAAGTGTCTTTATGGATTTATTAGTTTGATTCTCAACTTCTAATCTGAATTCTTTGAACTTTTCGAACGTGTCAGATTTCTGTTACATCAAATAGACATATCTATATCTGGAATAGTCATCAGTAAATGTGACAAAATACCGGCATTCACCTCGTGCAACAATGTTAAATGGACCACATACATCACTATATATTAGTCTTAACTTTTCTTCGGCTCTTCCTACCTTTTTAGGATAAGGCTTCTTGATCATCTTCCCTTCGAGACAAGACTCGCAAGTAGGGAGTGGTTCTACCTTGAGAAAGTCAAGGGGACCATCTTTTACTAATCTCTTGATCTTATCAAGATTAATGTGACCAAGTCTCTTATGCCAAAGATAAGTAAACTCAGTGCAATGTCTCTTCATTCCAGACATTTTAGATGATGAGACATTGTCACTTTACAGACATTCATTATTTACCAAAGGGAATATTAAATAAAGACCATTAATGAGATTACTAGTAATCAAGACCATTCCATCTTTCTTAATTTCAACAATTAAATTAAAATTGATAGAGAATCCATAAAATAAGAGTCTAGATACTAAATCAAATTACGATGAACAGAAGGCATATAAAAGTAGTCTTAAAATTAATGTCTTTCCATAAGGTAAATAAAGAGTAAAACCGCTTACTAACTTGACTACAACTTTTGCATCCGAGCCAACTTTAAGCATCTGCTCCTGTTTTGTCGATTTCCTGGTTTCTTTGAATCCCTGCAACCGATTGTAAACATGTACAATGGATTCAAAATCCATGCACCATGAATTAGGGAAACCATCAAGAAAGTTTGACTTAACAGTAATAAGCACTTTAAAGCATCTCATACCTTGAGTACTTCCGCCACCCTTCTTAAGAGTTGCGAGATAAGTCCTACAATTCCTCTTCTAGTGACCTATTTTACCACAGTAGAAACACTTTCCCTTGCCTTTGTTTTCCTTGTCAGCAACTACTACATTATCCCAGTTGTCTTTTAACTTTCCTTTACCATTATTCTTCTTTCTAAACTTTTTAGATCGATTGGAGGTATCAGGTTTATCGACAGTTAAAATTTCACCCTTTATTGACTTTTTGATCAAATCTTCTGCTGATACAAGTGAGTTCATAAGCTCACTTAGTGACATTTCACTTTTGTTCATGTTATAATTTAACACGAACGAATTGAAGGACGAAGGGAGTGACTGCAAAACAGTGTCAACCTGAGTGATGGCATCCATCCCTCCACCAAGAATTTCCAGTTCATTCAATAAGCCCATCATCTTTATGATGTGTTCCCTGACTAGAGTTCCCTCTTTCATCTCGGTGGTAAGAAGAAACTTTAACGCTGTTTGTTTGGCAGACTTATTCTCTTCACCAAACATCTCATGTAGGTGATGCAATATGTCTGAAGTATTATCCATATGATTATGATGGTTATGCAATAATGTGGATAATGATGCTAACACCCAATCTCTTGCTATCTGATTGGAACGATTCCATAAATCAGCTTCAGCTAACAGATCTGGTGTTGAATTTGGGAGAACCATAGGTTTAAGTTGTAAGCACAGGGAAAGCTTTTCAGCAGAGAGTACTAGGTATATCCTAAATTCCTAGTCTACATAGTTAGTTCCGACTAACATTTCATCAAGAAGAATTTCAGTCATTGGGTGTAGGTCTATCATGATCTAATCAAATGACAAAAATAAATAGTATTAGGGATCTATTGTATTCATTAATACCTATTAGATTATGGCTTTGTTTCTAATGGTATTGCCAATTTGGGAAGAATCAATTGGCATCGAAAACCTAGACACTGGCTTAATGTGATCCTGCCTTTGGACACATCATCACATCGCCTTGAATAGGTAGATAGAAACTATCTTCTCCAATTTCACAGATCTCATCTTGTGAATTCTGGAGCATTCGATCTACTGTCTGATCTATAAGGGATGTTATACTCACGCTTTGGCGTTATTGTATAATATCTCTTATTCATGTGCCCACCTACCATGAACTTAATAAATACCTAGGAAAAGCTCACGCTTTGGCATTATTGCTCCCACTATTTGCTTAAATAGTTTTCACCATGTTCACACATAGGTGAGAGGGATTGGGCCCGGCTTTGGCTTGTCATCTTACTCACACTCCCCACTATAGGATCACATAGTGTATAGTAGAAGATCATAATACTTAGAGACTTGTCCCCAGTCTTATATACACATGATATATCAAGGGCAATTATTTCAATAGAATAATTAAACATATAAACAGATATCATCTCATGATAAAATAAACAAGTATCATCTCATGATAATAATAACAGTAATATACGAGATTAATTGCTATGGGTTAATAAATTAAAATGCATGGATGCAAGAGAATAAGATAAGAATAAAGGCAGCTTGCAAACTCCTTCGCGATCCCTTCCTTTATCATCTTATTGAGATCATCATCTCAGCATCCTCCTTCGCAGCATCTCCACCAATGCATTAAATAGAATTTAAATGGCATTAGGGAAACCCGTATTCCATTCACCATTTTCAGGGAAACCGAATGAATCTGTCCTTTACAGATTGCCAAAACCTACTGTATATTATACTCTAAAATGAATGCATGAATGATAAACAATTTATCATAAAATATGACCCATAACTGTAATCTCATATAAAATAGATGCTAAATGGTGATGGAGTAATTTTCCTTATTTTAAAAGAATTTAAAATTTGATAACAATTATCAAATCGCTCGATAAAATCTATATCTTATATAGATCAAACACCCAAAAAATTAAAACAATTATATTTACCATAAAACAATTTTCATAAAATTATTTTTAAAATATAAGATAGAATTTTCGTAAAATCTCTACAAAATTTTATTTATTTCCCAAATGCAAGATCCTTTCATATAGATTGGTTCTACTATTATCCAAGATTAAAAAAAAAATTAAGAGAATCAAAAATCCTGAATATGATCACATCATAAATTAGGGTTTTATAATTTTTCGAATAAAATCTATTTAGTGGAAAAATCATTTATTAATTATTTTAAACAATTAATAAATATATATTAAATGATCAAATCATTTAAAAAGGCATTTCAAAATAAACTCTTTATTTTGAATTTAATTATATCACATATAATGCTAGTTCTTAAATTTATTAAATCATCATTATCAAATCTCATTCAATAATATAATAAAATATATATTTATTTATTCATCTCATGAAAATATAAAATAATAAAAACTACGAGCAATATTAAATAGATCTAAATTAAATTAATCTCATGAATTAAATTATCCATTTAATAACCTTATTAAAATAAACAAAAAAAATACTCCTACCATGAGCTCTGATACCACTTGAATGGGGATCCCGATAAAAAATTATGCGGAAAACAGGATCCCCTAGATCTTAACACCATAGAAAGCATCAAAAACTATCTAAGAGTTTTAGTCATATCACTTTGGTGAATGATGTTCACCGGTGAAGCTTAATCCACTCGAACCGTCAGAACTCTTTGTAGAGATTTCTCCGAAAAATACTAGAAGCTCGATCCTTGTTCATTGCTATCCCCACAATGCTTTTGAATCTCCTTTTGATTTGTTGAAGCAAGAGGAAGTAGATGAAGTAATGGTGTAGACCTTCTATCACCAAAAACACTAAGGTTCAAAACCCAACTTGGACCACCTATATAGCTCACGAAAATCCCTAGGGGTATCCCCTAGGGCTCACAGTTTGAAGAGGGAGAGGAGAGGGAGAGAAATTTTTCTGGAGAAAAGTGAATTCCCTCCACACGGTTTGGGTGTTGGTATATTTACAGATTGATTCTAATCCTAATCATAATCCAACTACAACTTATCTTGTAGGAATTATTAATTAATAATAACTCTTACTATTATTTAATTAAACTCCTACTTTATCTATAACTACTTTAGTTATAGTAATCTTACTAATTAAAGAGTCCCTTTCGAATAGGATTCCTTAATTAAAAGGGATAAGTCAACATCCAACACATGGGAGGAAACCTAGTCAAACTAGGAGATCAAACCAAGGGGGGGCGTGAGCTATTGTGGGTGTGAACTTTTGGGGAGTTAAAACTCCAAGTTGTAATCTAATTACAACACTTCTTAATCCTTAATCCAATCCAACCATTGGATTTAAATTTCATAACTAAAGGAATTATATTTCAACAATTATTCAATTAACCTAATCCTAATCCTAATCCAATTAGGATTGCTCCAAAGTGGCGCCCCACCCTAGGGTTTAAACCTATGGGCTTAGGCCCATATTAAAGGTCCATAGTAATGGGTTTATGGATATGGGTCAAACCCATTTCCCCTTTAATTATCTTAATTAAATAATTACTGAAATAATCCCTAGATTTAAATTAACAATTAATTTAAACCATAGATTAACTTTTAATCTATTTAATTAAATGATTAACTCTTAATCACTTAAATAATTGATTAACATTTAATCAATTATTGAGCTTATATTTCTTATGTGAGCATCTCCACAGATTGCTCTCGGACATTCTTACCCTGGCTTACCTAATGTTATCCCATTGACCCTAAACAGGAATTACATCGGAATTGCAAGTGACGTGAGATATTCATGTTACAATTGAATCCTAGTGTATGAACATTAACCATTACGGATCCCGCCACATGAACTTTTAAATTTGATTTATCATTCTAAATACATTATCCCTAATTGGCCTTTGAGATTGACATACTATCTAACCCATAGCCCATTGCAAATCATCCGGGTTTCCAAGACTTATGATTAAGCCATGAAAAACAATTTCTCATGAAAAAAATTTTGAAAAAATCTTTTAATAAGTATAATATCTTTTAATAAAATTATATTTTAAAACTTATTTTGATTTCAAAATCACCTGCGCAGGATTTGAACTTAATCAACTATCTTACCCAGAACTTGGATAATCTCTCAAATTAATGAGTATGGATTTCTTGTTTGAAATACATCATAACTCAAACAGCTTTCTGACTATCCAACTGTCACTGTATTGTATTCCCTAAGTTAGAAAATATGTTGGTGGAATCAAAAGAATCAGATCACTGCTCAGTCATAGATGAACACATCAGATCTAAGGATCATCGAAACTATTCAATGTGAATGAGAGACCAACTATTTGATAGTATGTTTATGTAAGAGGTCTCTCATTGAATGCAATCATTCAATGTACATTTAAGCACCCATATGCTGATGTGTAGTCTCTACTACAATAGTTTGAGATAGAACTACATCTCAACTATTAGGAACATCTTAGCATACTGGCAGCCATATAAGTGAAGTGCCCAGCTTCACCCATAGCTTTGACTATATAAGGTATAAGGAACCGGAAAGTTATATTTGTCTGTGACAATCCAATCACATAACTTTCCTACAATATATCCTATGGACTTTTATCGATATCTCATATCGTATAGATCATCTCATGATCATGGTCAATTACCCATAATGAATACACAATAGATTAGGAAGAAGTCTTTATTAATCAAATTAATAAGAATCTAGCATTCTAAATGACTTTTCTGGGCATCATGTCTAACACTTTGGGCTATTGTGGGGCCCAAACCTGACCTCCCCTGGGCCCACCAAAGGCCCAAGGTCTTCCCTGGACTTCAAGCTTCCCTTCTATGGGTTCATCACCCCTGGGATTAGTGATATTCGCTTAAAAGTGTTTGTTTTTCATGATTATCCTTTGAGCATTATCGTACTCTTTTACGGGAAAACTTGCATGTTTTACAAACTTTTCTACGTAAGGGTTTCCTCCATTGTATAGCACACACATTTCTGGTAAAAATGGTATATTTGCATGAATTTGACATGTTTTTGAAAGACTAGATACAAGGTTATCTTGATGAACTCTCATTACGTGTTTTAAGTTTTAATTGCCTCAAGAACCCTGACTGGATGATTCTCAAGAACCTAAGGTCATAGTTAAGCACTAAAGCCCATTAGTAATGACTAAAGATCCAACAGGCTATACCAAGTAGATGCAGGCCAAGTGCGGACTAAGCTAGAAAATCACAGAGTTAGAATGAAGACCAAGAGAGCAGAAGTGTCAATCTCTAAGAAAAGAGACCAAAATATTAAAAGTCGCAATATAAGACACAATGTGTTAGTTTGCTCAGTTTGTGAGAGTTATGGGAGAACAATACCAACGACCAAGGTTCAAAATCCTCTGCCATCATTTTCTCTTCTTTTTCTCTTTTATTTCTCAAAGCTCTAATCTCTCTCTCCTAATCCTATTCGTCCAACCTTAATCATCTTAGCCGTCCATCTTGACTTTTCAAAACCCTAGTTAGTTCAAAAACCATTATCCCATCTCTTTATCCTAAACCTAGCCACCACCTTCTAGCCTAAATCTTAGTCACCCATATCACCAAACCCTAGTCCTAGCTACCCATCTCTTTCTAAAAACCCTAGCCCATTTTTCTAACCCTAACCCTAGCCACCCTCTATAAATACTCACCACTCTCTCTCCCTTAGAAATGGTTCTCTCCCCCCTAACTTCTCTTCTCACCTCTCTCTCATCTCTCAAGCCCTACGCCTAGGGATCTCACATTCTCGTCCCTATGCCTAGGGAAAGAACTTCATTTCTCACCCCATCTCTATCAACCATGACATTTCTCACCCCATCCATAACATCCAGACGTCCCACCTCATCTCTGCACACGCTGGTGCAGGCCCTGGCTCTCGAATATCTCTTTTTCTCTTCCTGGAAGTTTGCATTTATACTTAGTTCAAGCTTTCTTTGATTTCGGATGTACTTGCAATTATTTTTAGTTTAAGGTTTGTAAGTGACTTTTTAGTTTTAATTAATAAATCTTTTTTTATGTTTATTAGTTCATGCTTCGATGCCTTTAATTATTCTAGTTCATGTTATTTCATTTATTTAGATCTAGATAATTTTTCAAACACAAAAAAAAAAAGTTTTAAAAATACTATTCCAGCATTCTCATCTCTCCATCTTTTCTAAGCTTTTTATTCTCTTTTATTTTCTTTATTTTACACTAACATAACTAACCCGAGTGAGGAATCGACATCCGACATACCATTGTGCATTGCATTTTGCAGGAATTTAAAGAATCGGATATTACAAAAAAAAATTTGAAATATGGTGATTCTAGATGATGGAAAAACCTTTTTCAAATGGCGCCGTTGCCGCTCAGGTGAAGGAAGTGCATAAAGAAAGAAAACTTTTCAAAAAAAAATATTCAGCAAGGGATTTCGGATCCCACTTCTTCTCTTTCTTTTCCACTTGCTTAGTATTATTATTTTTTTTAGCCTCGGATGGCCGGGTGCAACTTGTAATAATTTAGGACTTTGTACTTTTTATTATTATTATTATTT
Source organism: Tetracentron sinense (assembly GCA_015143295.1). Lineage (NCBI taxonomy): Eukaryota > Viridiplantae > Streptophyta > Magnoliopsida > Trochodendrales > Trochodendraceae > Tetracentron > Tetracentron sinense. Next base: position 2,396,401 of record CM026567.1, on the reverse strand, counting down.
TTAGATATGTGTTCAAGGGCTTAGCAACCCTTGAGCGAAAAAAAAAAAAGAACAGCAAAAAAAAAAAAAAAGTGTTAGGTTTAGATTACATTCTGTTTTTTTTTTTTAGGTGATTAGTATTTTGGGAATTATTACTTTTGGAGACTTTTCAAATATTAAGAATTTTGTTAATTTTAGGCATTTTCCCAGATCATTTAGAGATTTAGCATAGTTTTGGAAATTTCTAATTTTCAAAAAATTTCTAAATCTGAAAATCTTTATAGTGGAAAAACTCAATCTTTAACACAATTCCATTTTGGAAAGTTTGCCCTGATTTCATCAATTTAAATTGGAAGGTTTTCAAAACTTGAGGAAAAATTCAGAAATAGCAGCCTTACTTTAGGAAACTATTAAGTTTGAATTAAAACCCAAATTTGGAAATTAATTAATTTGCCTAATTAATCGAATGTTGTGTGCAACCCCTTAAAGGCGGGCCTTCCAAAAATAATTCTCAATCACGTGACCTATAGTTTATTGTGCACTAACTTGTGCGCAGGATTGCGATTGTGAGTAGGGAGCGAAAGCATGTGGATACCCTCCCTACTCCAAAGAGGATACCCCGTGGCGTGGCATACGGGAGGTGAGTTTTTGAAGGGTGATTTGTTGAAAATTGTGGTGATTGTTTATTTGCTTTCATACAATTATTCCAAACTACATGGATGGTCAAAACTTACTTTAATTAAAAAGAGCACAACCCAGCTCTGTTTGAAACTGGTGGGATTTCATCACCCACCTCGTCACTCCAGTTGTGTGAACCGAAAAGAAATTTAATAAAATGAATCAAGATTTAGAGCCAAATTTAGCTCGGTGTTCATAGGACCATCACCAAATCAGCGAATCCTTTATTTTTGAGTCAAATAAGACCACGAGCTCGGGTCCCTATTTCCTAACATACCCACAGGTCCCTACTATTTTAGTATACTGAGCTCTTAAGTGGCCTCATCAAAATCTTGTTGGTTAACTATGCTTGTTGACTGAGGAACACAATCTAGCCCAAGTCATTCTTTCAAGAATACACTTGTCAAACTATTTGATTGATCCGGCTAGTCTAGGACGTACTTAAGCTTGCCATTGTACGACACGTCTATCAAGGCTACAGATTCTCTTGCAGTTAACTCGTGTTAGTACTGGAAGGTTAGCTTGCAAGTGAAACCCTTGTGAGAACAAGAGTGCAAGTCAGTCCGGCGGATTAAACAAGATAAAATCAGTAGTCCAGTCCACTGTCATAATCTGCTTGCCAACACAGATAAAAAGATAAAGCCTAAAAAACTGTTGATTGTTTAGCTTTGGCTTAGGGTAATCTTTGTGTTCTTTGCGCATCATATAGATTCACTCAGGTTAGTATCTCCTTTGGTAATTTTTTGTCAGCTCTAGGGCGTATTTTTCAAGTATATGCCATGTTGGGTCCGATCCAACAAGAGGTTGATTTGATCTGAGAGTCATTCCAATCTAGGAATTAAGCCCAGCTTCTTCACCTTCGTCATCCCCTCCATGGCAACAGAAAGGCCTCTTATTAAGACTTACGCAAATTTCTATAGCCAAAATTTGTATTACCATGACTCCTATAGCCCAAATTCCTATTGCCAAACTTATCATCCGGATACTTGGAATCATCATCCCAGTTTCTCTTGGGAGCAAGAGTCTGTTCCACAACAGCAACCATACCATAGCACATACTATTCCGGGTTTAACCAATCCGATATACAGTATGATAGACAGTACTCGCAGCCACAGTACTAGCAATTCCACCAGAATTCTTATTTTGACCAATAGGGCGTCATCCCGACTCCTCAATCCTACAATTATTATACCCCGATGAGCTCTAATTGTGAATTGGTACCTCAGCTTCCCTTCACTGCACCACAACAATCAAATCCTAAACCTGGTCTAGAAGACCTTCTCTCCCAGCTTATGACCAAGCAAGAACAATCCTTTCGACTTCTTAAACAACGTCTGGATCAATTAGAAGCCGAGAGAGAGAAATGCGAATTCCCTAGCCAACCTATTGACAATCCAAAGGGAAATGCCAATGAGGTAGCTTATGAAGTCGATTCGCAATCCGCAAACCAAACTTTCAAGGTGAGGTACAAGTTGTTACCACACTCTGCTTGGGCAGAAATGTAGACATGGGAGTACAACCATGCTCAATGCCATCAAAAGCACCAACTACTAACTTAGAGGAACCCAGCTCCAAAGCTGCTGCCTCTACCTCTACACTCAAATTTGTGATTCCTGTGCAGAAATCTCAGGCTAAGGACAAACCAATTTGTCAGTTGAAGCCACCTTTCCCAGAAAGGCTTGTCCAGAATAAACAGGATCAACATTTCTCAGAGATTATGGAAGTCTTCAAAGACTTACAAATCAACATTCCATTCCTTATTGCTATCAAGCAGATTCCAACTTATGCTAAGTTCCTCAAGGACTTATGCACAGTTAAGCAGTGTACTCATGTACCCAAGTATGCCTTTTTAGCTGAGAAGGCCACTGTGTTCATTCAACGCAATGGTATTATAAAATTTAAGGTTCCTGAAAGCCCCACCGTTTAGTGCGGAATAGGGAATGATTTCACCTACACCGCCTTGCTCGACTTAGGAGCCAATGTGAATCACCTACCCTACTCAGTCTATCAGCAGTTAGGCTTAAAGGACATGAAGCCTACTAGGGTCACATTAAAACTTGTGGACCAATCTATAAAGATCCCTAGAGGTATCATTGAGGATATCCTAGTAAAAGTTGTAGACTTTTACTATCTGGTCGATTTTATCATTCTCAATATAGAATCGTGTTCAGATAATAGGATACCTGTCATCCTAGGCCGACCATTCTTAGCCACTGTTGATGCACACATAGGGTGGGATGGAAACATGTCAATCTCTTTTGGCAACCTCAAGGCAACGATCAACATTTTTCGCTTAATGCACCAACCTGTCGATCTCGACCCAGTTGAAGAACTGTGTGCCGTTGAGAGTCAAACTCAGGACTCTCATGAGGATATTCTTCATCAATGTCTACAACACTTTTGGGCTGAATCCCAATCTAAGTTAGCATTATCTGAACTTCATGATCTTCTGGAGCCAGCTCCATTGATATCTTTTCCCGCTCCACTTATTGAGTTTAAGCCGTCGGTAGGTGTTGGTTAAGGTCGATCTAATCAATCCTATCTTTGAAGACTGATGAATCACTCAGTCTTTATGTACTTCATTTTTTTGGGGGGTGCTTTTATGTACCCCTGTTGTGTCTGGCTGAAGACGTTAAACTTAGCGCTATTGAAAAGGCAATATCTCCGAGATTCATGAGTCGCATGATTATCTTGCATATATTTTGGTACTATTTTTCAAGTTGTATGGTTCTCATTACTTCTGTAGATTATCTAATGCCTACCAATGTACAATCTCTGCCAAACTAGTAATACCCTTCCTCAACTTTTGCATCTTATAGTCCACATTCATAAATTTTTTGTCCCGGTCATGAGCACCAAGGACGGTGCTATCTTTTGTTTGGGGGTGGGTATTTTCCAAAACTTAGGTTTTCCTTATGAAATTTTTTTTTTCTTTTGCTAACTCTTTAGAGCTTTAGAAACTGTGAAAGTTTCCGGCCTGTCTCGTAGGCCGCCTAGGAGGTAGAACTCTGGGTTTTGCGGGTAGGATATCTAGGCTTATTTTCTTTTTATTAAAAAAAAATCAGAGTTGTCTAGTACTTTCAAAAAAAATTTCAAGTACATATACAATGATGAGACAAAAACTAACCGTTAGTCTACTTATTGAAAATGATGTCATCTTTTGAAATACATGTTAGCACTTAGTTCAATACTATTGTAGATTGATATACTTAGAAAATTCGATTCAGCCCAAATTGTACAAAATCAACATCAGAGTCATCCAAAGTTCAGATTCTATAGAGATCCTAGAAGAATATTTGTGGAGACCTAACCTAGTGAGCTTTTGAGCATTTCATCATTTAAGAGGGTTATACAAAAATTCCGAGTCACAAGTTGACTCACAATTTCTTCCAGCCCACACATATTCCTTTGAGAGATCTCATTAATTCTTGATTTGATCATTAAACTTGGAACAACATCAAACATTGGAAAAAATTTTCTCTGTATCCATTCAAGACATTAGACATGATAGTGCAACCCTAGAAAATGATATAGGCCATGTTTGTAACCTTTCAAACTTTTTAGCTTACCTAACTTTTACATTTGTAGAAAACCCTTTTGAGCCTTTAATGGAAACATTTTCTTGTCGACCCATTAACCGAAAACCCAATCTAGATAAAAAATATGACTCGGCGACCCTATTTCTGAGAAGGATAAAAGAGTAACTGGTATGGGTACACCATGAAAGATAGAAATCGAGAAAGGAAAGAAAAACCAAGTGGGTTCGAACTGAAAATAAAATATGGAAAGCTGAAAAACAATATTGAGCAATCTCAAAAAGATCAAAAAATGAAAAAATGAAAAGAAAAAGGAACTGGTGTTATGCCCTAAGGAAAAATTGTAAAAAATATTGAGATACCCTCTCAGAACTTTGAATCCCTGTGTCCCCTTCTTTTCCTAAACCGATCCCAAGCCTCAATACAACCTATTAAAGTCCTACTTGATTCTAGGTTAGCACAATCATAAAATGTGGAGAATGGAGAAAGAGAAACTATAGAATTTGATCTAACGTTCCCGAGTGACATGATATTCGTATCATGAGATTTTTTGATTTTATAATGTCCTCCCTTCTAGAAAATATATGTGAGAAATTTGCCTGTTTCTATCAACATATCTCCTTGCATATAACTTGAGAGAAAAGAAATAAAACCATTTAAGAGAGATTCAATTCGAGTGGTATACAAGTGAGAATTGAGGTCAAGACATAAAATCTTGGAGGTGATCTGAAAATCTTTGCTGATAATGATGTTGTCGAGTACACACAAAATTGTTGAATCTGACTTTTCTTTGTGCTGAGTGTTCATCTATATTCTTGCTGAAACTACTTAGTAAACAAGTTCTAACTCGTATATATTTTGTTACATCCTTAAAACAATTTGACAAAAGGAGTTTTCTCTGAGTAATGAGAAATAGTGTATAGCATGTGCTAAGCCCTTTCAAGCTCCATTTTTTTCGCACTAATTGCCAAGGACTGGCAATATGCTAGTTGGGGGTTGCGATATTCGCTTAAAAGTGTTTTTTTTTCATGATTTTCCTTTAAGCATTATCGCACTCTTTTACGTAAAACTTGCATGTTTTACAAACTTTTTTACGTAAGGGTTTCCTCCATTGCATAGCACACACATTTCTGGTAAAAATGATACATTTGCATGAATTTGACATGTTTTTGAAAGACTAGATACAAGGTTATCTTGATGAACTCTCATTACGTGTTTAAACTGTCTCAGGAACCCTGTCTGGATGATTCCCAAGAACCTGAGGTCGTAGTTAACCACTAAAGCCCATTACCAATGACTCAAGAGCCAACATGCTATACCAAGTAGATATAGATCAAGTGTGGACTAAGCCAAAAAATCACAGAGTCATAACGAAGACCAAGTTACTTCAACCTTAATCCCACTCTTTTATTTCTCAAAACCCTAATCTCTCTCTCCTAATCCTATTTGTCCAACCTTAATCATCTTAGCCGTCCATCTTTATTTTTCAAAACTCTAGTTAGTTCAAAAACCCTAATCCCATCTCTTTTTCCTAAATCTAGCCACCACCTTCTAGCCTAAATCTTAGCCACCCATATCACCAAACCCTAATCCTAGCCACCCATCTCTTTCTAAAACCCTAGCCCATTTTTCTAACCCTAACCCTAGCCACCCTCTATAAATACTCACCACTCTCTCTCCCTCAGAAATGGTTCTCTCCCCCCTAACTTCTCTTCTCACCTCTCTCTCATCTCTCAAGCCCAAAGCGTAGGAATCTCACGTTCTTGTCCCTACGCCTAGGGAAAGAACTTCATTTCTCACCCCATCTCTATCAACCACGACATTTCTCACCTCATCCATACCATCTGGACGTCCCACCTCATCTCTGCGCATGCTGGTGCATGCCTTGGCTCTCGAATATCTCTCTCTCTTCTTGGAAGTTTGCATTTATACTTAGTTCAAGCTTTTTTTTATTTCGGATGTACTCGTAATTATTTTTAGTTTAAAGTTTGTAAGTGACTTTTTAGTATAAATTAATAAATCTTCTTTTTTTATGTTTATTATTTCATGCTTCGATGCCTTTAATTATTCTAGTTCATGTTATTTAATTTATTTAGATCTAGATAATTTTTCAAACACAAAAAAAAATATTTTAAAAATATTCTTCCATCATTCTCATCTCTCCATCTTTTCTAAGCTTTTTATTCTCTTTTATTTTCTTTATTTTGCACTAACATAAATTACCCGGGTGAGGAATTGACATCCGACATACCATTGTGCATTTCATTTTGCAGGAATTTAAAGAATCAGATATTACAAAAAATTGTTGAAATAGGGTGATTCTAGGCGACGGAAAAACCCTATTTCAATTAGTCCCTAACTCGGGTTAAATCCCTGCAAACCAAGGTAGTTAGAAACTGAAAATTGAGGTAATCCATTTACCTCCATTTTTGGTTTTCTGATTTTATGGGCTTTGCACAGGGCCCAGACCAGGTAGGAGGGCAGTTTAGACCCTGCCATACTCCCTGGGCCCAATGCTGACCAGACCAGACCCTTAACCATGTTTGAATTCACCCTTGATTAACTTTTAACCATGATTAAGCAACTATTGACCATGAAAATTCTAGAAAAATACTCAGAAAATCAGAAATATTCTGAGATGCCCAAAAAGGCATGTTTCAGCCATTTAACCATGGTTAGCAGTCCTAACCATGGTGACTTACCCCCTTTAACCATGGTTAAATAACCTTTAACCTTGGAAATAATCTGAAAAAATCACAAAAAACATTCAAAAAATACCAAAAATACTGTTTTTGAATCTTTTAACCATGGTTAGCATCCCTAACCATGGTTAACCACATTTTAACCCCGGTTAGCAACCCTAACCATTGGTTGAAACACCCTTGGCCTATCAGGCCTTAAACCTTGGCCTACCGGGCCTAGCTTTAGCCTACCGGGCCATACCTTACAAATCTTGGTTGTGGTTAGCAATCCTAACCATGGTTAGTTTGACCTAACCCCGATTAGCAACCCTAATCATGGTCAAACTTTGTCTTAGCCTACCGGGCTTCATCCTTGGCCTACTAGGCCCAAACCTTAACCTCTGGGCCAACCTTTGGCCTCCAGGCTCAAACCATTGCACTTTGACCAACCGTAGGCCCATTAGTCACCCTTGGTGCACACACACACACCCTTTACCCTTAGCACGGGCTCATGTGCTAAAACTACGCTCAGTCTTATCTCACCCCAATGTAAGTACGTAGGCAACCCAACCTGGGTTCGACCCTAATTAACTTTTATTTCTTACGATTAATATTATTTTAAACACTTAGGCATTGGATTAAGATTGAACTTAATTTGGCTTAACCCTAGCAAGTAGGGAAACACTGAAAAATGGAAGTGTCGGGGTGCCTAACCCCTTCCTCGGACTTAACCGAATCTCTTACCCTGATCTCTAATCGAAGGAAAAAGACCTTATCCAAATCCCGGGGGACTTATCCCTTCTGAATGAATAGGTGGCGACTCGAACATCTAAACAACCTCCCGTGAGAGAATTAGGGTTTCCCTGAAACTTGTGCTCACACATGCGTTAGAAGAAACGGCGTCTTAATTCGACCCCCGGTTTGTGTTTAGTGGAAGGTTGTAGGTTTAGGCCGAAGCATACTATGTAAGTATGGATTTCGGGCCTCTCGGTGCCCAAATCGGGCAAACGATCTCAGATTCTAGCGAAACAAATTCTCATACTTAGGTTGGGTTGAAATATATGTGTTAGAAGAAACAGTTTCGAAATCCGACCCCCAGTTTGGATTTGGCGGCCGTTTGTACGTTTAGGCCGAAGTGTACTTGAGAAACATGAAATTCGGCCTTCTCGGCGCCCAAATAGGGCAAATGGCCTCATATTCCCTCGAAATCAACTTCAACACTTAGGATATATTTAAATATACGTGTTAGAAGAAACGGTATCGAAAACCGACCCCCGGTTTGGATTTGGTAGATGATTGTAGGTTTAGGCCAAAGCATATTTGAGATACATAGAATTCGGTCTTCTCAGTGCCCAAATCGGACAAAAGGCCTCGGATTCCCTAGAAACCAACTCCAACACTTTAGATATATTGAAATACACGCATTAGAAGAAACGGCATCTCAATCCGACCCCCGGTTTGTGTTTGGTGGAAGGTTGTAGGTTTAGGCCAAAGCATATTAAGTATGGATTTCGGGTTTCTCGGTGCCCAAATCGAGCAAACGATCTCGGATTCTAGCGAAACGAATTCTCACAATTAGTTTGGGTTGAAATACACGTGTTAGAAGAAACAGTTTCGAAATCCGACCCCCGATTTGGATTTGGTGGCCGTTTGTAAGTTTAGGCAGAAGTATCTTGAGAAACATGGAATTCGGCCTTCTCGGTACCCAAATCGGGCAAACGGCCTTGGATTCCCTCGAAATCAACTCCAACACTTAGGATATATTTAAATACACATGTTAGAAGAAACGACATCTCAATCCGACCCCCGGTTTGGATTTGGTGGAAGGTTGTAGGTTTGACCAATGAACTAAACATGTATGTGTTAATCTCAATAAATATGAAAAATTAAAGATTAATTTTTTAATTTGCATATTAGTCATGAAATCCTTAACTTTTATCATTTCGATATTCTAATAATGAATTATATTTTCTTATTTTTGTAGGAGGGAGCTGGTAGCACTCATTTGTCGGGTTTCGGTGCAGCAGGAGGGAGTTAGCTGGAGGGAGCTGCTAGGCAGCTTTAGCATATATTTTTCCTTTTAATTTTCAGACATTCCGTTGGCATGTATATATTTTATGATTTCGATAAGACATTTCTATATACTACGACTTTGATGGATTATGTGGATGAATTTTGATGTATTATATTATTTTCTTTTCTAATTAGAATTATTTTGATATTATGAATGAATTTTATATTGTTGACAAGTACAAATAATATAGGTAAAAAAAATCATATTTTAAGGAATTAAATTTATTATTATTTTTTTCAAATTAATTGCGGCGGTTCTAAACCGCCAGTGATATTTAATCATAATATTTAATTAATTCTTATCCACTGCGGTTTATATTTTTGGCCTTGTACGACGGTTACGAACCGTCGATGAATATAATAATAAATGTTATATAATTTGATACACCGGCGGTAATTATTTGCTGTTGATTTTGTTTGGCATTTTGCAGCAGTTACGAACCGTTGTTCAATATAATAATAACTAATATATAATTCGTTACACCGGCGGTTTATACCGCCGTACATGAATGAATAATCAACGGCGGTGATATAACCATCGACATTTCCAAGACTTTATTGACGTTATTGCCCTTGATGGACCGTTGTTAAAAGTGTAAATTACCGCTGTTGATAATTTCATATATAACGGCGGTTAATTAAACTGCAGTTATATATCCACCGTCAATTTCATTTGCGACAAGCTATATAACGACGGGTTGCTTAAGCACCGTTTTTTTTAATTAACGGCGGTTAATTAAACTGCAGTTATATATCCGCCATCAATTTCATCCGTGACAAGCTATATAATGACGGGTTGCTTAAGCACCGTTTTTTTTAATTAACGGCGGTTAGTTTCCTTTCAACAACGGTTTGTCACCGCCTCTGAAAACCTTGAATTTTGTAGTGTAGATGGCTCATGAATTTTTTTTTTCCCCGTCCAGCGATCCTAGGCTAATGATCTTGCCTCTCTGTACTCTATTTTGATTTCTGCATGGAGAAAGCATTAGTCCTAGATCCGGTTTTGGGCGGTTCTTCTTCAAGCCCTCCTGATTCTCCAAGCTATGCCCAGATCCTAGGTAAACCTCCACCTCTATCGAATTTTTTTCCTCAAACTCGGTAACATTCCCTTAAAGAAACCATGCTCTCACCTTGGAGAACCAGCGATATTTTTTTCATCCGAGGAAACCAATAACTGGGCTAGTCCTCTTCGTTTTTCCCTCATTGCAAAATGCTCATATGGAAGACCTGTGATCAACATCATCAAAGCTTTTTTAAAATCTTTCATTCATGTTAGAATGGACTTTTCAGTTGGCGTTTTGGATAATCGCCATCTTCTTTTCAGTTTTACTTCCCAAGAAAATTTTCTTTTGGGTGAACTTAAGGGGTGGGTGAATCTTAACCCCAATTGGAATCCGGTAACGCCCTTGAGGTTGTCATGTGTCTCTTTTGACACCCGTTAACAATGGTTAAGATTCACCCACCCCTAGGGTTCACCCACCTATCCTTGGTTTTCAAATTTAACCCTAAAATTCACCTACCCGTAGAGTTCACCCACCCCTAGGGTTCACCCATTTATACTTGAGATTTAAGAAAAAAATATTAATTTTTTAAAACCCTAGTTAAAATTCACTAACTTTTAAGGTTAATTTATTTTTCCGAAAACCAAGGATAAGTGGGTGAACCCTAGGGGTGGATAAATTTTAACCACAGTTAAGGAATACATAATTGTAGAGAATTTCAAGTCTATTATAGATGAGTAAGGGGTAGTATGAGAATTAAGCAAATATTCAATGAAATTTTAGTTATATACATGATTATGATAAAGGTAATTTGGAATTAAGAAAATTAATCTAAGTTCTTAAAAAGGGAGCATTTTCGTTAAGAGAGTATTAGATAAATAGAAGTTAAAAGATATTTTTAGAATTAACACAAATATCAATCGACATTTTGACCAGAGGAATCCTCATTATATTAGTAGAGATAAATTAACTCTTTTTGCTATGTGCATTTGCATTATACTGCGTCATTTGCTAATCATATTCTCTTCTTTTGTTGGCTATGATCCTTATGCAATTGGAGCAGATTACCTTTGAAGGACACCCGAGGCACTCTTGTGTGTGCCCTCCTCACCCAACATGTGGCGAGAAATAAGGGAGAAGTCATTTCTCCCCACTTATGAATATCTCCCCTTATTTCTCGCCACATGTCTGGTGAAGAGGGCACGCCCAAGGGTGTGCCTCGGGCGTCCGCTAGAGGTAGTCCGCTCCCTCATGTTGCAACAGCCACAGGCATGTTACCAAAAATACAATTAGATTGGCAATTTACTAATGTATGAACTTAGGGTCTTTCAGTACACCCGATGCATTGTCTGATATATCATTGATGGTCATAATTATCGAATTTTCCCTTGTAATGCCCACTAAAATTGGGTTTAGAAACTCTATTGCAAGATTCTTACCTACCATATAATTTGGAACGGGATGTATAATAGGGTGTGGGTTTAGCTTCACATCACTAAATTTATTCTCCTCTCAAGGAGGTGTATAGAGCACGATACACCCACCCCACCCCATCACCTCACTTCTCATTCGTACCGTCTCATCCCATTCCCAATAGTGATCGAGTCACAGCCAATTGTGATTGAACTCAATCAGAGAGTTCAATCGCACGCACGGACCAATACGTTTCTCTTTTAACCCTTATTAACTATGGTAATCCTCAGGGTTCAATAAAATAACACCTTGATTTTTAGAAAGATATATTTAACTCTAATTAAGAATTTTTAACCCTTAAAATTAATATTTTTAAAAAATATTTTATAAAAAATAATGTGATATTGTTGAACGTCAAAGGGTTAGTGAATCTTAACCATAGTTAATAAGGGTTAAAACACTGCATCACCTCACTTCCCATTCTTAACTTCTTATCCCTCTCTAACTACATTTCCATCATGTCTTTAATTTGAAGGTTTTGAGTTTAGGTTACTATGTGTTAAAAGAAACGCTGAGAGATGCTGGAGCAAAAGGTGTTGCCATGGCTGGAGAGGATTTTGATACCTTCTCATTGGATTGGATACCTGAAAACGAAACACAGAAGAAGGAATCAAGATTAGAAAAAAAAAACAAGAAAAAGAGAAATGGTTTAGAGCTCCCAGAGCGAAAAGGATTGCAATGGCCAGAGAGGAATTTGAAACGACCTTTGCTCCCCTGATCGCTTGAAATGTTGTAGCCGTAGCGCTATGCTACTCTTCATCTACCTTCCAAATGGATTTGATATCTAAAATTCGAAACACAAAGAAAAATCAATATCAGTAATGAAGAAACACATATGCATAAATCAATATCAATAAAGATGAAATGGAGAGGGAAAAATGGTAAAGAACACACAGACAGAAATAGTTGGAATGATAAGGAAAACAGGAAAGATATCTGAGAAGTAAACATATTGAATTTGAAAATACATAGTAACCGGTGTATACGAAATAGGCCTTCTTGAATAAAATTTGGGGTTGAGCGTGAAGAGCTATGAGGGAATTGAAGCTATGAAATCCAGAAGAAAACCACTCGAAAAACCACAAAAGGGATTCAAGTGTCCTACAAACATCAAATTTATATAGAAAAATGGGAAGAAATAGAGAGGGGCAGTTAGAGAGAGACGTAGGTTGGATGTGGCACGTGGGAGAGAATTTAAGAACCACAAAAAAGTAGTTACATGTGTAGTGAGATAGAAACCGTGTGGAGAAAGACATTGGGGGAAGTGAGGAATAGTGGGGAACTCCTTTTTATCATTACTCTAGTATAATAAGACTAAAATACCCTCTCATATCTTATTGATTAATTTTAAATTTTAAGAATTTAAGGATAATATTAGAAAGAAAACTTCAAACAACTCTATCCAGCCTTCTCTCATTAGTAGAGAAATAGAGAATTAGAGATAAATACCAAAAATACCATTCTAAGGACCCAAAAAGGGTGGCACTAGGCGCACACCAACTTTTAAATATACTAGTTCGCGTTCACGGGCAAGGCATGTACCTAGATATAATAACAAAAATATATAGTGTCGCTACCCAAAACCCACCCTAGGAGTTAGAGTGAATCTTGGAGAACTTATCATGACTTATATGACTTGCTTGACAAACCCTCCTGTAAAAACCCACAGAGCATAGGGCAAAAATAGCGGAAACATACCCTAACATGGCACAGCGGAAGTCTAACAAAACCTCTATGTATATATATACATCATCCAAGTTTATACAAAAAGAAATCAAAGCAAAGAAAGTACGGACAGGCCCGCCAAAATACATAAGCATACTCTCTCAAGCTCACACCCATAATCTCTCACTTAGAATCTACCACCTAATAGTGATCGTCTACATGAGGCTCCTCAACAGGGACCTCCTCGATGTACTCCTCCTACACCCATGGACCAGGAGCATAGATGTCGAAAGGAGCAGCCGCTCCACTATCACCTGCCGACATAAGACGTACGGCTGAGCATGGAATACTCAGCGGGTACCAAACACTAACCAACAGTCATAGCATAATAATAATAATAACAGAAAACAAGAAGCAGTTCATATCATAATAGGAAAGCAACAATTTATAGTTCATCCTTGCATAACATCATAGTCGGAAATCTCTTGAAAACGTCATGTGCTTAACTTGCCTTGAAAACATTCTTTTCGTGCGTAAAAACTTGTCTTGTCATGTGTCTAGTCTTGTCGTATCGTGTCATGCCTATCATGCTTTTCATGTTTGTCATGTGTGCCATGTTATTTATCATGCTTGCTTGCTTTAAAAATAAACATGGTCTTGTCATGGTGTTCGTGAATCGAGAATAAAACCTTGAAAACAAAATACGGTGTTTAATGCTTGAAACCCTACTCGTGGACTACATGTCGTGCTCGTGGTTTCGTGTACAATTAAGGATGACAATGGCATATAAAGTATTTGCATTTTATATTCAATACATCAATTAAATAAGCATTTAATCTATCAACATACCATTCTAGGAATTCATGCAATTTCTAAGAACAATTCATCATTCTCTTCATTATGGCATTTCATCAAACACTTGGTATGTCTATTATGCTTAATACCTAAATCTTGAATTTCTAGGTGATTTAGTGTTCACAACATACATGTGTGTTCGTTATTAATACAATGCCCTTCCCATTTCGTTCATCACAACAAACACACGGCATCCAATCGCCCATTCACATCCACACAACCATCCATTCATCCCAGCTCCTTATCTTGTTTAAAATTTAGAGAAAAACATAAAATGAAGGAAAACAAATATAAGAGATGAACTAGGAGGGTAGTACACGGTACCGACCTTGAATAGGTTGAAGAAACCCTTGATGTGGAGTTCCAACTTGAGGAAGAACCCCTCTTGGGTTTGATGAACTCTACTTGATTTGGGGAAAGCCCTTACTTACAAATCTCCAAGGTTGAGTTTCCTTGATCTCCAATCCAAGCCTCCTTGGAGGATTTTCCACAAAATCCTCTTCTCCTTTCTCTTCCCTCTTTCTCTCCTCTAGGTTAGAAAAGCCCCAAATGAGGATCTCTAAACAAGAAAAGGGTTTAAGACCCTCAAATCCAGAATCTGCTATCGCATGCGATCGATCGCAGGTCCTTGCGATCGATCACACATGGATGCGATCTATCGCACATGAACCCGAACACATTAGTCTGATTTCCCTCTGCATGCTGATTTCCCTCTGCATGCGATCGATCGCACACTCTTGTGATCGATCGCAGATCCCTGCGATCTATCGCACTTGGGGATCCATCTATCGCATATGACCCCGAGAGTTTGGGAACCATTTCGCCTGCATGCGATCGATCGCACCAAACTTGCGATCGATCGCACCCTCCAGACTTTTTTATTTACTCATCTTTTTTCCTACTTTGGTAATTCGGCCATAACTTTTACTCGTTTGTCCGATTTTGACGATTCAACTTGCGTTAGATTCGTCATTCGAAAATGAACATTTCTAACATTTCAGAATTGTCAATTTCTTCTTTATTTGTTAAACAAAATGCCCCTAAAGTTGACTGATCCGCAAATGGGTTTCCATAATTCAGATTGTCAACATATCCGACTTAGGAATACTACTTCTTAACACTTAGAGTTCTTTAAATTTCCTCATTTCATAGAATTAGGAGGATTATAAAGACAAAATGCCTTGGCACGGGTCTCAATACATGGCAAAAAGTTCTAGGGCTCTACATATAGCATAAAATTTTGAGAATGATTTTAGAAAAATAGAACCACTGAGAATATGTTGCAAACCAAAGAGAAAAATAAGTAAGGACATTTTGGGTATAAAATTTGATGGACGTGCTATTAAAAAAAATGAGAACATTTTGGGGTATACAACATTAAGAGATTTTTTGAAATAAATAAAATAATACAAGAATATTTTGGGAAATATCACTTAAGGAAAATATTAGGAACAAAAATATATAAGGGGATTTTAGGTATAATAAAGTTTGAAGTCGTGTTGGGAACAAAAAAAAAGTTTAAAGGGTGTTTTTAGTACAAATTCTTGAGTGAAAAATTTTCCTTTTATGATATGGGTTTGATGAGTGGCATCAGATTACCCAGGCGGACACCTGAGACGTGCGCTCGGGCATCCACACATCATCCAACATGTGGTGATAAAAAGAGGAGAGATATCAAATGGGGAGAAGTCAAAAACATGAGGAGAAAATGAAATGACTTCTCCCCCTTTTTATTGCCACATGTTGGTTGAATGATATGCGGAAACCTGAGCACACGCCTCGGGCTTCTGCCAGAGGTAATCTGATTCCTTGATGGGTTTGAAAAAAGTCAATTCGTTTGAGGAGGTATGAATAAGAGAGAGTGTATTAGAGATCTGATCACAGCCAAATGCGATTGATCTCCCTAACTTCAATAGCATCCACAAGTCAACACGTATCCCTTCTAACCTTTATTAATTGGACACGTGTTGTGTAGCACCCCAAACTTTTCCATCTTTAAATGAATAAGTATTTCTTAGTTGAATGGCCTTCCGCGTAGTCTAATTAATATGTGAACACCCCATTTTTACACCCCTAAAGTCTCATTTACCACTTATTTTATTTTATTTTATTTTTATTATTATTTATTTTAACTTAATTCTCTTTTTTTTTATTTTTTTTTATTTTTTTTATTTTTTTTGGGAGAGAGAGAAAGAGAAACCCCATGTTTAAAGCCCATGGGCAAAAATCCAGTCCATGTGATCCTAGACCCAATAGCAAAGCCCACAACCTAAATCTCAAACCCCAAAAAGTCCATACCTTAAATCAAAAGCCCAAGGCCCATGAGAGATCTCTATAAAAGCCTGGAGTGGAGGATTTCATCAGAATATCCCAACCACTTTCGGTTACGGGTTGCAGAGCTCACTCCCTCTCCTTCTCTTTCTCCTGTTTTCTTTCCCACCGGCGATACCTTCCACCACCGCAACAGTAGCTTGCCCTCGTTAGTAGCAGCGTACCCCATCGGATCACCTTCTCCGGCAAGCTTCACCACTGCAATAGCAGCAGCGACCTTTCATCACCGCACCTGCATAGCTTTTGTCGGTGTCTGTATCTTTGCTAGTCATCATCGCCGGCAAATCCTTCCATTCTCCGGTGATCTACCTTTCTCCGGCGAATTTCGTTTTGTACCCAAGGTAAAGCCCTTTACTCCTTTATTCCTTTCTTCCATTTCCTTTTTTTTTTTTTTTTTTTTTGTATTTTTTTTATCACTATTGTTCTCAACTTTCTGGATCTGAGATCTAGAATTTCTAGATCTAGATCTATATGATCCGTTTTTTTTTTACCATTTCATTTTGGTTTATTCTAGATCTGATTTGTAGAAGGGGAAGGGCGTTTTCACCAAAGCTTGTTCCAACTCCGATTACCATCATCTGGGACGACCTTCAGTAGATCCGGCCGCTGTCTCCATTTCTTTCTAACCTCTCAGGTAATCCTTTCTTCCATTTACGAACTCTCTTTTGCTGATTGGTTATTTCTATTCCTCTTCCCTGGTTTCATTTCCTCATCCATGTTCTTCTATTTCCCATTTCGGCAGAAGCGATTCAGCTGGTCCAGCACCTTTGAGTTGGTCAAAATTTGCACCTTTGAGTTGGCCAGAATTTGGAATACAGCGACTCTGATCATCCCTGCAATTCACTTTTCCCTGTTGTTCAAGCAATCTCCCCCATCTCAATACCTCCACCTCAGGTTCTATCTGTTCGGATCCGATTATTATTTTTATTTTTATTCTTATTTTAATTTTATTCTTTATTTTTGAAGTTCTAGATCTAGATGTCTAGATCTATAAATTCAGATCTAGATTTCGATAAATTTTGTCTTGAATCATTCATGCGTTTCTTCTTCTTATTTATTTATTTATTTGTTTTTTTGTTGTTTTTTGTGTTTATTTTATCCCTGTGCAGCAGCAGCAGCGTCCACCTCTATCTCTCATTCTTTTCTTCTCCTTCCTCTTCATTTCATTTGCTTTGATGTATATCTTTTCTTTTACTTTCTCTTGAGTGAGAGATAAAGAGCACCATTATCACCCTAGCCATCGTCATAGCCACAGCAGTCCCGGTCTGGTATGACTCTTCCTCATCTCTATTTCTTTACTCTTTGCATATGCCTTAAGAAGTATTTTGTAGAGTTTGTTTTGCCTCATTTGGAAAACAGTGGGGCTGATTGGATCCTGTGCATGTTTATGATCTCGATTTTTATTCATTCAAAAATCAGAGAAACTATAGTTAGCCCTCTGTTTTTCATTTCCTGGTAGTTGGTCTAGTTTCTAAGTAAGCTTTGATGAAAGGGAGAGGAAGGTCCTTTTTGTAATATTGTGTCTCTTTGGTGGCCCTGATGCCATGACCAATGAGGGTGGTTTATCCTGGACCAGGTTTAGTAATGGTGGCATGATTATTTTACTTATGCCAAACCTGATTTAAGTTATTGAGCTAAAGCTAGTTAACCACAGTTAATGGGCCTTGGCACAGTAGCCGAGCACCACCTCTTTTAGTTTGACCCCAAATTGAATCCCGTGTAATTTAATAATTTACTTTGTAACAGTAGACCCTTTTGATGTAGAGAAAGGGAAGGCACTGTGGTCCCTAAATCAAGCCTTATTTTTTATGGGCCCAATTGATTTAGGCTCAGAAAGCCTGATTCTCGTTTTGGCCTTTTATTTGTAATTATTTATTTATTGTAATTTATTTCATGTGTGTATGTGTGTGATAAGATTAGGCCGTAGTTTACTTTTATTTTTTATTTTTGCCTACACGGGGCACTTAGGTATGATTTTCCACCCTAAATAACGGCCTACCCCGTTAGTTTAGTCTTACAAAAAAATATATATATATATAATTTAAAAAAAAAAAAAAAAAAAAGAGATTAAAATAAATTAAAGGTACTGGTCTATCTCCCCTTGGGACCTAGAGCAGGGTCCGTATTTAAACCATAGCCTCTTTTGGTTTAAGGCCGCTCGATCCGCCCTGCTCTTTGCCTTTAAGATAATTAAATCAGTTAGACTTTATTTTCCTTTTTGCCTACCTTGGGCACTTAGGTTAGTTTTGATTAGTTAAACTTGCCAAAGTTAAAAAATACAAAAAAATAAAAAAATACAAAATAACAAAAACATCCAAAAAAATCTAAAAGAAATTTACCCTAATAAGTGAACGCCCCCTAGAGCTCCACCACGAGCACCTAGCCACGCGATTATCTCCCGGAATGAGATTCATAATTTTCAATTCCACTTCCCCTCCCCAACTCAAACACGAGTTGGAAGTGACCACACTCCGAAACGAGTATAAAAACAGTCACGGACCCCGAACTACTATTAGGGTCTGATTCCGACTAACCGGATAAGTAGGCAGCCCGAACCAGGGTTCGACCCCAACCAAAGATAAAATTTTACACCCCATATTGATTTGTATTTTATTAGCAAAATTAATAATTGTTTAGAAAATTTTAAGGGATTTTAAATGTTTGGCTTAGACCTAATGAGTAGGTTACCATCATTGGATGGAGGTCCTGGGATGCCTAACCCCTTCCCCAGGACCTAAATGGATCTCTTACCTAGACTACTTTGGACCGTAGACCCCTTATTTTGGATTTATCTCGGGATCCTACTTCCCCTAAGTAGGTGGCGACTCTTAGAATAAATTTAGCGTTATTCCTCTACTCTCGGACCTTATCTCGACACCTAGAGTTGAGAGGGGAGGAAATACGGTAAATTTAGGCGTTTACAGCTTTGGCGACTCTGCTGGGGACCACTTAAAGAGTTAGATCCAACCTGAAAATTAGGTAAAAGCCAAACATTTTTAAATCCCTAATCATTTCCTAAAGCAATTATTCCTTTGCTAATTCTTTTTATGTTGTGGGATGTTCTTATTCTCTTTCCTGTGCATATCATATTCATTGCATTTTAGTGTAATCACCTTATAACCCATTAGTTGGATCTATGGGGCCTACGGCTGTTTGATACGTATCTTCAGTGTCAGGGGCTTTCTGATCTGTGGAGTTCAGCTGGATCACGCCCTATGGGTTGTACCCGTAGAAATGGATTCAGTTTCTCCCACTTGCGCCAATCGTCCCATTTTGGGAGTCGCATATACGGCCAAGTGTCCCCCAACCACCTTAGGAACACCTTGCATTACCCCGGCATATGCATATAGATTAGGTTGTGATATAGTTTATAAGCAGTAGATTAGGGCGGTTTCTCCCAATCCTACTCTGCTTATAATCTATACCCGCCCTCCTTTTTGGTTGTATATTAGGGTATCTTTTTGTACCCATATGTTCATTCAAGAAAGAGGGCATGTGTGAACTATGTTTGATGATGGCCCATGTGTGATTAAATAAACCTCTCACCCGCTTCTTTAAATCATTACATATGGGGGTCCTAACCTCAAATAATAAATGGGTACTCACTTATCCATTTTTGTTTTAAACTTAATGGGCTTTGGTTTCCAATAACCCAAGGTAGTAGGTTGGACCTCTACACCACCTACCCCATTGGTTTACATATGTCTTGTCTAAAAAATAAATAAAAATAAAAATAAAATAAAAACTCTTTCATGACACTACATATGGGATTCAAAATCCAGATATAAATGGATATCCCCTTATTCATTTATTACCTTGATCTAAAAGGTCTTAGGTGGACTGGGCCTTTGTCCACCCACCCTGTTAGTTTACATATGTAGTGCCCCGCTAAAAAACAAAAAAAACAAAAAAAACAAAAAAAAAAAGCTAAAAAAAAAATAAAAAATAAAAAACAAAAAAAAAATATATATAAATAAAAACATAAACATAAAAAAAAAAAAAAAAAAAAAAAGAGAAAAAAAAAAAACATTCTCAAAAGTTTTGCATCATCATGTAGCACCTATATAGAGTCTCACTTGTGCACTATTGTTTAGATGGCAGGCCCTTCAGGAATAATTAAGCTGGGAGGCCTAGGTCCTTCACTCAAATTGGAGATGCGTGCTGCTTGCGATGCCAAACTCAGAGACACGGCTACAATCTTTAGTTCAGCTCAAGGCCTTAACTCTGCCCGTCGCCTAGTTTGGATACAGAGATACCATGTGGGAAATATTTTAGACCTTGCTTTGATCGATCCTGATTGGCGTTTAGTCAAGGCAGCGATTCTTTGTTGGGATCCTAAAAGTGTAGTTTTCCGTTTTAGGAAAAATGAAATGTGTCCGACGATCGAAGAAGTTAAACGCATCTTAGGGCTTGATATTGATGGTCCTGCTATTCTACCCCACTACAGAACAAATTACCAGCTTGAGCTCGCACAGTTCTTACACATCAAGCCTGACCGATTACCCAACAATGCCAAAGGTACTTACTCAAGGGTTGAAATGAACAAACTGTGGGATATGTATAGACCCTCGTGGGATCCTAGCGCATCTGAAGCTGAATCCGAGTCAACACTCAATGTTCTTACATGGATTGTTCTAGCTCAGCTTATTTTCCCAAAAAACCTCAGTATTGCTGAATCTGTATTGGTGGGGGTAGTCAAAGACATGCGTAGTGGAGGGTCAGTCGTCCCGATGATCCTGGGAGAGCTTCTTAGGGGTCTTAAATATAGCAATGAGAACAGGAAAGGGACATTCAATGCCAGTTTATCTCTTTTACATTTATGGTTGGTCGAGCATTTACCATCAATGGTTACTGTGCCCTCAGAATTTGCTTATGATGCTCGGAACATAGTGCAAAAATTCAGCCAGACCCAATCCAAGCTTATTTTCAAAAAAATGGAAGACTGTTACAGAAAGCTCCAGCAGTTATCAGAAGACGAGATAATTTGGAAGTGTCGTTGGCTCATAATCAACAAGCAAAGGCTTCCTCTTTTAACTACTTTTGGAAGAAGATGTATAGTTCTTGCTGGCTAATTAACTGGTTCGTCACCCTACATTCCACTCAGAGTACTCCGACAGTTTGGATACCGACAGTTTATCCCAATAAGTGATGATTTAGCGAAAGACTATTGTGTTTTCTCTACTACATCTGAACTTCTAGAGAGACGTTTCCAAAATGAATGGAGACGATCCAAAAGAGAAAAATTTCCAGACGATATAGTAGAGCTTGGACCAGGGGAACCGTCGACTGAAGACGAGTATGATTTATGGTTGGAGAACCCGGACATACAATCAGAAATGCCAAAGCCAGCAGAATTGCTCACCCCAGTTACAGCACCGTCCAGGGAAAGTCTTCCCCTTTCTGAGGTGGTGGTGCCGTGGAAAGATACTTTCCTCGGTAATCGTCTTAAGATACTAAGGGATACTAAGAAGCTCAAGTCAGCGCAACAGGCGCACCGGCGACATGAAGCTGAGTTGAAAAGGGAATATCAGGAAGTCTGCAAGAAGGAGGAACAGTTGGAGGAGATCCAACTCAAGATTCTGAGAGATATGGAAGAGTTGGAGATGGCACAACAGACCCTCCGACAACAGGAAGATGACTTGAGGAGTCGACGTCAGTTGGCCCGTGATAAAGAACATCAGTTAGAGCAAGCACTCTGAGAGTTTCAAAAGCGGAAAAGAGATGATGCTGAGGAGTCTTTCCAATTTGAAGTCCAGTTCCGTCAGAATCAAGAACAGTTGAAAGCAGTCAGACACCACGCTCAAGTTGAGGCTCTAGAGTTCGATAACAGGATTCAAAGTGCGTCGGGCGTGGTAGATAGGCTAGAAAGTGAGATTGCTATCCTTCGTCAACAAGTGATAGACCTTGGGGGCAACCCCTTGCCTCTTGACTTTATTATTCCTGAGAGACCTGTATAGGGTTGAGTCATTTTCCTTTTGTCTTTTTGTTTGACCTTTGTTGCTTTTCATTAGTTTTCTTTTGGTTCAGTGTTGTCTTAGAATCACACAAACACATGCATATATAAAGAAGTGATTTTCATCTTTTTGCTGTCAAATCATGCATTCATGTTTAATCGCTACATCTTTCTCAGTGTTGCATGAAATAGCGAATTGTTACTCGTTCTGTATCTCGTGCTCTTGCTCAAGCTGTAATACTAGATCTGGACAGTCCTGAAGTCGCAGACTGGTCATCTCAAAGCTCAGCAGACATGGCTGCTCCCAACAATCGTTTGGATTCAAGTACAGACCAGCTTGTACAAGCACACGATCAGGAGATACATGGGATGAAAACCCAATTGGACAATATTCAGGAAACCTTGCAGGCTCTGATGGCTTTGCAACTTAATAAACCTGCACACCAACCAGAAACCGAACCATTTCAACCAGAACAGCTTAGAACTGTATTCCAACCAGAAAATTTTCAGTCGGACCAACCTGGAATTGGAACCTTTCGGCATCAACCGGATCAGTCAGGGTTTAGACCTTTTCAACTGGATCAACCTAGGGTTGAGATTCCCGTCCCAAATTTTACCTTTATCAACCCCCTTCATGATCAACCAGGTGAGGATGGTGATTTTGACTACACTCGGTTTGATGGAAAAATTGGTGAGGCTGTGCATTGTGATCATCATAATTCAAAGGCGCCACAAGATTCGGAGTTGTTGATGTCTCTCAAAAACCAACAAGAAGAAATTCGTCAGTTGAAAGAGATGATGAAAAAAATGCAGGGAGTATCATCTTCCTCTACAGGGATAACTCTGGATGATCTAGTTTTCTCCTCTGATACTTTGGTTCCCTCTGATTTTCGAGTTCCAGAATTCACCAAATATGGGGGCAAAGGGTGCCCGAAGGAGCATCTACAGTTGTATGTGGGAGACATGATGGCTTACAGAGATAAACCATCATATCTTATCCAATATTTCAAGAAAAGTCTGAAAGATGCCGCTCTAAGGTGGTGGCTTTCAATTGATAAGAAGCGAATTACCAGTTGGCAGGATGTGATCGATCTCTTCATTGATCAATTTTCTTTTAATTTAGAGGTGCTCCCGCAAAAGAGCGACCTAGAGCAGTTGTCTCAGAGGAATAATGAATCATTCATTGAATATGCCGCTAGATGGAGCGAGGTGGCATCAAGATTATCAGTGCAATTATCAAAGGAAGAAATGGCTTCAACTTTCTTGGGGACCTTAAAGCAACCATATTCGACACTAATGATAACTTTACCGGCAAGAGATTTCAAGGTAATTGTCGAGACCGGAGCAAGAATTGAAACGGCTGTTAAAAATGGTACTATACATGCCAGTCTTAGCAATACATCTCCGAGGTCAGGTGCTCCATTTAACAGGAATAATGGGCAAAAGGATACCAGGAAAAGAGAAGAAGTTAATTAGATTGCACCTAGTGCACCCTTGATGTTGCCTGCTCCACCGATTCGACAACATCCTCAACCTCAAAATCCTCAGCCGGTAAGGCAAAATCAGTATCAACAGGCGCGACAGCCAGTGAGAAACCCTCAGAGAAATTTCACTCCCTTACCTTACTCTTTAAGTCAGCTCTTGACTTTCCTTCTCAAACAGGATCTTGTAACTCTAAAGGGACCGACTCCTCTCATTCCAGTTGATAGGCAAAATCGAAATTACCATGCAGATCATTATGGTACAATTTTTCTTCCCATTATCTTGGTACCGACCATTACACATCACCTCTATGATTTCATGAGTGCAGGGCTCTTAAGTGGGGAAGGTGTAAAATCTACTCCACGGGGTGGAGTAGTAGGGTATCTCATAGCCAAAGCAATAGACTCTACAGTGACATCAAAACTAACCCCATCCACTGAGACGGAGAGAACTGGCCACCCATCTCGATTATTCTTAACCATACTTTGGTAAAATAATTGCATTAATCGTGGATGGGCCATAGTGGAGGGCCCTAGCAAACACAAAAGTTCTCTCATTTCCAACTCTGCAATGGTAGATGCAATAGGCCTATGATTTCGAAAAAAATCAATATCAAAAGTGGTAATAGGCTCTACTTGCCTCTCTCTAAATTCGGCATTTCGTTCCTCACTTGACTCAATGGGTTGTTTCCCTACATTTTTCCTCTTTCTAGGGGTCATTTTATGCACAAAATCTCGTTTAGGTTTTTTCACAATCACTTAGTGTGCACAAAGTGAAACACCCAAATCAACCTTCAAAACACTTCACAAACGGCCAACCCGGCCTCCCACAACAAGTAGAAACTTCAATGCAACCAAAGTATCATTCACTCAGCCCACCCGGCCTCCCACAATCACAAAATAATCCAAATTCAACACAAAAAGTAAACTAAATGGAGAGAGAAGAGATCTAAGGAATTATATTTGAAGAATATGTTGGAAAAGATCCACAATCTCCCTTGAAGATTTCACCATTTAGAAGGAAGAATGATTATTTAGAGAATTTTTGAGGAAAAATATGGAAGAGAGTAAGAGTGAATGGGAAAGAAAGGGAGAGAATGAGTGAAAAGAGGGGTTTACGGGCCTTTTAGAAGTTATTTTCCAAGTTGGGCCATTGATCCCCCTTGGGGTGATCGATCGCCACCTTTAAAAACATGATTTGGCCATTCCGTAAAAGGGCGATCGATCCCCCTGGGGGACGATCGATCACCAAAAAAGCCGGTTAGATTCTTTTTATTAATATTAATAATATTATTATTATTATTATTATTATTTTAAAGATATCCGTTGATCGTCAATTAAATAAACCTCCTATTAGCTACAATTCCGTAGAATAGTGACTAGTATGGGGTGTCGAACCACAGAGGACTGCGTTGGTTTGATTGCTTTTATCTCTAGATTAATTGTGAGTCAAAGGGTAACAAGTTGATTTGGTTGGATTGATTTTTAACCTAAGAATGGAAATTAAACTATCAAATTCTATTTTAACTAATTAAACTAAGAGTTTTTTTATGAAAGAACAGTGAGAGAAGATCTATGGCATTCGAATCCACCACTAGTTGCATAACCAGTCTCTAATGCATTTATTCAAGTCCATCACAATATAAACAATAAAGATGAGAGTGACTACAAGACTCCACTCATCCATCTAAAATGATTCAAGGGATTAGACCTTAGGCATATCCTATCTTCGGTTAACACGAGTGATACACACTAAACTAGGGTTGTGAAATCATTTGTCTTCCCTTAGCATAAAATATCTTATGATTTAATTCCTCGACAGTAAAATCTATTGCATAAAATCCACATCAATAATCACAGAAAATTAAGATGGATGATTTCAATTTCAATATAATAAAACCTAAGACAAGGAGAAAATCACACTGAAATCGAATATAATCAATAAACTTTAGTTATTAATAACCCTCTTATTATGCAATCATTGTTTACAAGTGAATGAACTAAAATAAAATACAGAGAAACATAGTTACTTGGCTAGGGTTTCATCTAAACCCTAGAAAAAGGAATTAGTTCATAGCGAGAGTAAGGGGCACCGCTTTCGATGAAGAACACGAAGAACGCGAGCAATCCATCCTCCAACCTTGACAGATCTCCAGAGCCTTCTCTCCTTCAAATCTCAAAATTTAGAACCTCTTGCATGGTAGGATGTTTTCCTTTTTATAGAGAGAGAGTCCCCCTGCATTGTAGCTTTAGAAACATCCAAAACATACCCAAAATTCCACTTTTCGCACTTTGAAACATTACCAATATAGCGGCCGCCGATTGATCGGCCAAATGGCCACCAATCGATCGGTTGGTTCAGATTTTGTACAAACTTCCTTAAGGGAATGTTGGAGAATGGAGCTTACCTGTTCCGTTAAAAGGACCTTCTTGGAGACATGAATCCTAGATTTAGGCTTTTGAGTGCACAAGTCCTTGAGAAATTTGGCATAAGCCGGACCTTGCTGGATAGCATCTAAGAGGGGTAAGTTGATCTTGACTTGTTTGAAGACCTCAATCATATCATCCAGTTTTGCTCCCTTTTTAGCAAAGGGTGATGGGTCCTTCAAACAGGTCGGGAATGGGGCTTTCGGCCTATAGGGGGGCTCGAGAATAAGAATTGGTGATGACACAAAGGACCCTTGATCCTTTGTATTTGTGTTCCCTTCCTCGCCCTCAGAGTGAGATGAACCTACAGTGGACTCTTTCAGGTTGTTCTGCTTGTCCCCAACAAGATTGTCTACCACTTTCTCATTCCTTAAGGTTGTAACGGCCTGGACATGTTCACAATTATTATCATTGACCTGATTTACACCTCTAGGATTGCTCACGGGTTGGCTAGGGAGCGTTCCCTCAACTCTCCTATTCATGGCATTAGCTAATTGACCCATTTGCGTTTCTAGCTTTTGAATCAATTGAGAGTGTGAGTGGAGCAATTGAGTATTGCTTTCCAACCCTTTTAGAGCATTCAACACTTTATCCTCGAATGATGGATTCCTTGAAGGAGGGGGATTGGAGTGTTGGAATTGTTGTTGGGAGTGGTAATTGGACTGAGTTTGGAAAGGTCGATTGTTTGACCTTTGATGTTGGGAAAAAGAATTTCATTGAGCTTGGGAAGAAGTGTTCCCTTGAGCTTGGGACTGCCATGAGAAGTTAGGATGATTTCTCCACCCCGGGTTATACGTGTTTGAGTAAGGATCATTACACAAGCGAGTGTAGGCAGCATTCGCATGCTCTTGAACAAATTCTGGAAATTGATTTGTAGTAGGACACTCATGCACATAATGTGCAGGGCTAGAACAGATAGGACACACCTCTCTCTGATTGGAATTGGGTTGAGAGGGTGTGTAGAAAGATTGTCCGATAGCCATTAGTTGGTCTAATTTACGAGACAATTCATCCACTTTAGAAGAGACATCATTAGAAGTGTCCACTTCATAGATGCCTCGCTTTTGATTTAGAGTGGAATTTTGTCTCTCAGAACGATTGGAAGAGGCATGGTGCAAGGTGTTTTCACTCAAATTTTTGAACAATTCCCATGCTTACACCTCGCTCTTTGTTATAAACGTCCCCCCACATGAGAAATCAATCATCTGTAGGTTGAATTGAGATAGACCATCATAGAATGTCTGGACAAGTTGCCATTTAGGAATCTGATGGTGGGGACATTTTCTAAGGAGATCCTTGAATCTCTCCCATGACTAATGAAAAAGTTCACCATCAATTTGAGAAAAACTCATGATGGTTCGCCTTATTTGATTGGTTTTGCTAATGGGAAAAAATTTCTTTAAGAATTCCTGATGGAGCTGTATCCATGTGTGGATAGTATTGGCCTCAAGAGACTTAAGCCAATATTTGGCTTTGTCCTTCAGGGAGAATGGGAAGAGGCGCAACCTGAGAGCATCATCTGTAAAATTCTGCAGCTTAAAGGTAGTACAGATTTCATTAAAATCATCTAGATGCTTATAGAGATCTTCATTACTAAGTCCGTGGTAGGATGAGAGTATCTGAATTGTGCTGGACTTAATCTCATAGTGGGCTGCCGTAGTATCCGGCAACCAAATGCATGAAGGAGAAGAGTAGGATGACGGAACAAAGTATTCCTTCAAAGACTTGGTTGGGTCTTGATTTTCAGCCATTTTAGAGAAAGGAGTAGTCTCTAGATGTGAGTAGAATCGGGCCGAAGCCTTGAGAAGCCTAGCGGTACGCTCTAACTCTGAATTGATAGGGATTAACTCTGGTTTACAAGACCGTCTACCGTGCATACACTCTAGAGGCAAACTCTATGTTCAACAGACACCAATTTGTAAAATAATTCACTACAGATGAGAGAATACTTACAGTGCTTTCGGTAATTGAACAGTTGGGTAGCTTTTGGTTTTGCAGAACAGCAACTTTCCTATTCAAATTTTAACTAAGCACTGTTTTCAATCCAAACAATTGGTACCTGTAACACAAAATTTTAGAGATTAGTATAAGATTTTTTTTTTATTTGAATAAAATGACTCAGTTTTAATCTTTTGATTTAAGCAACTAAACCGTTCCAGCAATCCTCGGCAACGGCGCTAAAAATTGATCGTCAATTAAATAAACCTCGTATTAGCTACAATTCCGTAGAATAGTGACTAGTATGGGGTGTCAAACCACAGAGGACTGCGCTGGTTTGATTGCTTTTATCTTTAGATTAATTGTGAGTCAAGGGGTAACAAGTTGATTTGGTTGGATTGATTTTTAACCTAAGAATGGAAATTAAACTATCAAATTCTATTTTAACTAATTAAACTAAGAGTTTTTTATGAAAGAACAGTGAGAGAAGATCTAGGGCATTCGAATCCACCACTAGTTGCATAACCGGTCTCTAATGCATTTCTTCAAGTCCATCACAATGTAAACAATAAGGATGAGAGTGACTACAAGACTCCACTCATCCATCTAGAATGATTCAAGGGATTAGACCTTAGGCATATCCTATCTTTGGTTAGCATGAGTGATACACACTAAACTAGGGTTGTGAAATCACTTATCTTCCCTTAGCATAAAATATCTTATGATTTAATTCCTCGACTGTAAAAACCATTGCATAAAATCCACATCAATAATCACAGAAAATTAAGATGGATGATTTCAATTTCAATATAATAAAACCTAAGACAAGGATAGAATCACACTGAAATTGAATATAATCAATAAAATTTGGTTATTAATAACCCTCTTATTATGCAATCATTGTTTACAAGTGAATGAACTAAAATAAAATACAGAGAGACACAGTTACTTGGCTAGGGTTTTATCTAAACCCTAGAAAAAGGAATTAGTTCATAGCGAGAGTAAGGGGCACCGCTTTCGATAAAGAACACGAAGAACGCGAGCAATCCATCCTCCAACCTTCACAGATCTCCAGAGCCTTCTCTCCTTCAAATCTCAAAATTCAGAATCTCTTGCATGGTAGGATGTTTTCCTTTTAATAGAGAGGGAGTCCCCCTGAATTGCAGCTTTAGAAACATCCAAAACAAACCCCAAAATTCCACTTTTCGTACTTTGCAACATTACCAACACAGCGGCCGCCAATCGATCGGCCAAATGGCCACCGATCGATCGGTAGGTTCAGAATTTGTATGAACTTCCTTAACAGAAGTTGTAGAGCTTTTTGAGCCGATCGTTTTGATATATTATGGGCCTAAATCAAAGCTACAGTTGAGGAGTTATGCCTCGAACACCGAACAAGGGTCGTTTCGCATTTCCAACTTCTCTTTAGATCGGATCTTTGCTCAGTAGCGATTCTCAAGAGACTTTAAAGCTTGTACATGATCATTTTTGTCTTCTTTTCCTTGCATGAACCTGAAAAAAATAAATACACCCAAGTGAAGTATCGTAATGGATAAATGAGTTCAAATGGATTAACAAGTACAGTTTAAGGTGCTTAAATGTGTAACAATTAGCACCGATCATCCGTACAATGGGCGATCGATCCCCCTAGGGGCAATCGATCACCAAAAATGCCGTAAGGGCGCCGAATTTTATTTTTTTTATTTTTTAAAAGACTCCAAAAAGGTAGGGGATATGAAATTCACCCTAAAATGACTCTCTAAAAGAGTAGGGGATGTAAAATCCACCCCAAACTGACTCTGAAAAAATTGGTGGATATAAATCCACCCTAAACTTAGAATCTAACTCTAAAAAATAAAAGACACTACAAAATCAATGGATTGCCTCCCACAAGCACTAAGTTTTACGTGTTCAGCCAGACATCCTCAAAATAATCAACCATCTTGATAGAAGGGATCATCTAAAACTGAGGTTTCAATTAATTCACTTGAAACAATTCCCTCTACATAGGGTTTCAACCTTTGCCCATTTACCTTAAAAATATTTCCATTTTTTGGATCTTTGAGTTCAACTGCTCCATGAGGAAAAACTGTATTCACAATATAGGGCCCATCCCATTTAGAACGAAGCTTACCTGGGAAGAGACGTAATCTAGAATTAAAAAGCCAAACTTTTTTATTAATTTCAAAAGGCCTTCGTAAGATGGTCTTATCATGAAAAGCTTTAGTTTTGGCCTTATAAATTTTAGCACTCTCATATGTGTCATTACGCATCTCTTCCAATTTGGAGAGTTGGAGTTTCCGATTTGATCCCGCTAAAGCCATATCAAAGTTAAACTTTTTAATGGCCCATAGGGCTTTGTGTTCCAACTCTACCGGAAGGTGGCATGCTTTTCCAAACACGAGACGGTAGGGAGACATTCCAATAGGGGTCTTAAAATTCGTACGATAAGCCCAAAGGGCATCATTAAGCCTTATAGACCAATCTTTTCGATCCGGTCTCATAGTTTTCATGAGAATGTTCTTAATCTCTCTATTTAAAACCTCAACTTGGTCGCTCGTTTGGGGGTGGTAAGGAGTAGCTACCTTATGAGTGATGGAATATTTGAGGAGTAGAGCCTCAAAATATCGATTTAGAAAGTGTTTCCCTCCATCACTTATAATAGCTCTAGGTGTGCCAAATCAACTAAATATATTATCTTGAAAGAATTTGACAACAAATTTTTGATCATTAGTCTTTGTGGCAACCTCTTCCACCCACTTGGAGACATAGTCCACCGCCACCAATATATATTCAAATCCGAAAGATTGTGAGAATGGATCCATGAAATCAATACCCCATACATTGAAAAGTTCAACAACTAGAATCTGGGATAATGGCATCATGTTTCTCTGGGATATTGCACTTAATTGTTGGCACCTTAAACAAGCTTGACAAAAGTCATGAGTATCTTTAAAAATTGAGGGCCAATAGAAACCACTTTGTAAGACTTTTGCTACAGTCTTTTTCCCTCCAAAGTGACCTCCGCATGCAAGAGAGTGGCAAAAGGTAAGGATACTTTGAAAGTTACTCTCAGCACACATCTTCGGATTACTTGATCGGAGCAATACTTAAACAATTCTGGATCTTCCCAGAAATAGAATTTTATTTGGGAAAAGAAACAGGATTTGTCTTGCTTAGACCAGGAAGATGGAATTTGTTCAACTGCTAGGTAATTGACAATATAAGCAAACCATGGAGGTTGAACTTGATTTACCTGAAGCAGTTGTTCATCCGGAAAGGTATCCTCAATGGGACAAGGCTTTAGAGAAGAGTCGATTAGAATTCTAGATAGATGGTCGGAACCTTTCTTGTCCCGAATCTCTAGATCGAACTCTTGAAACAGAAGAATCTATCTGATCAACGTAGGCTTAGTGTCCTTCTTAGCAAGGAGATACCACAAAGGAGCATGATCTGTGTACACTAAAATTTTGAAACCTAGGAGATAGGATCGAAATTTATCAAGGAAAAATACTACAGCTAGTAATTCTTTCTCGGTAGTGGTATAATGTAACTGAGCATCCGAGAGAGTCTTACTTGTATAGTAGATAGCATGTGAGGTTCAATTCACCCTTTGCCCTAAAACAGCCTCGACTGCATAGTCTGTGACATCACAAATGAGCTCGAATGGGAGTGACGAATCTGGGGGCTGAATAATTGGAGCAACAGAAAGTAGAGTATGGAGTTTATCAAAAGCATCATGACAGGCTTCATCAAAGGAGAATGGAACATCCTTGCACAATAAATTACTTAAGGGTGCAGAAATTTTACTAAAATCCTTAATGAAGCGACGGTAAAACCCCGCATGGCCTAAAAAAGATCGAATCTGTTTCACTGTGGATGGTGGAGGAAGATCAATCCGCTGCAACGGCACCAAAAATTGATCATCAATCAATCTTAAATTATTCATTCTTATTAATAATTCTGTAGAATAGTACTAGCAAGGGTATCGTTCCTCTAAGGACTACGCTGGTTTCGTTGCCTTTTATTCATATTAATTTTAAACTAATAATTGAGACAATTGAATTTGGTTTAATTAAACTAAAACAATGAATTAAACTAAGGGAGATTTCTAAATTAATTATCAACTACTGATTTTAAATCCTTTGGAAGAGAAAATCTAGGGTTTTTAAATCCACCACTAACCCAATAACTAATCCCTATTTTGAATTTATTCTAACCTCTTAAATTACAAACATTCCAGTTAGAGTGATAACACGTCCCCTCTCAACTAATCAAGAAAAACATTCTAAGCATATCGTATCTTCAGTTAGCACGAATGATACACACTAATCTACGGTTGTGTAATCACTCGTCCTCCCTTAGCATAAAATATCTTCAAATTTAATCTCTCGATATATTAAAACCATTGCATAAAACCTATGTTTAAATTTTAACGAAAATTAACACAAGTGATTTTAATTCCAATTTCATAAAACCAAAGATAAGGTTGAGAATTCCATTAAAATCAAATATAGTTCAAATAAATCTGGTTGTTAAAACAACCCTCTAATTATGCAATCAATGTTTTACAAATAAGAAATCAAAAATAAAATAAAAATAGAATGACACAGTTACTTGGCTAGTGTTTCGTCGAAACCCTAAAATGGAAATTAGTTTGTCGCGAGGGAGGAATGCATCATCTTCATAGACAAAGCTGTTGCACTCTTCTTCATTGCTTCCTTGATCCCCAGAGCTTCTCCTTTTTCTGATTCAAAATCACTACAAAATTCTCTACACAGAATCTCTACTAAGAATCTCTCATTTCATAGAGAAAAAGAGAAAGATAGAGTCCTTATAGAATAAGAACTTCTAATTGGGGTACAACTCCTCTTTTCTCTTTTCCCTACGAATTTGGGTCTTAAAGAATATTCAAATTGGGTCCAAAAGGAGGTTTTTCACGCTTTTAATAATATCCAAAACGCAAAGGGGTGATTGATTGCCCCCCCTTGGGCGATCGATCGCCCAGGATAGAACTTCCTCAATTGCTTTAGGTTTTGTTCCTGCTTTCTTCACTTTTGCTCCTAAGATCTTTTTGAACCTTTAATATTTTTAATCCTTTAATTTTACACTCTTTATCTCGCATGAACCTGAAACAAATTGAAACTACCAAGTAGCATAAAATAATACAAATAATTACTCTAAAGGATTAACAAGTTAAGTTTGAGGTGCTTTTATGTATAACATTTAGCACTGATCAGTCGGCCTCTACAACTATAGTCCCAAATATCCTGTCTCTGTTGTGTGTATAATATGAGAGAAGGTATAACGCCGGTTCCTTTAATAAAGAGAGGAAAAGAGGGAGGTTTTTTCATAGACATAAAAATTCCACATGAACAGGTGTGTCGGTTGCAGAGGAGGCGGAGGCAAAACTGCCCTTCTATGCTACCATCTAACTGTTTAAAAAGTTGCTCAAAGGTTGCAACCCTTTTAGCAACCCACACGCCTCTCCAATTTCTCTCCCTAAACCGTCACACCCCATTTTCTTAAAACCCCTCTCACCTTCCATCAGCCCTTCTTCCCTGAGATCAAATTTCAAAAGTTGAATAGTTGCATCGCTCCATTGATCCCCCACCTACACTTCATATCTCAACAGCTACATCGAACAAGTGTGTAGATTGTTTGATATACAAAGGAAGAGAGATGAGAAAACAGAGGGAAAAAAAGGAGAAGAGGAGGCGTACGTGGTGTTAAAATGTTGCATCAAACCCTGATATACAAAAGGAATAGAGGTGAGAAAACAAAGATAAAATCGTAAAGAGGAGCCATATGTCGTTGAAACGTTGCATCCAGGCCTTCCAAAAAGTGTTGTACCCCAAACAGGTATTTGGGGGTTGTTGAAACGTTGCATCCAAGCTTTCCAAAGGGTGTTGTACCCCCCAAACAGGTACCTTTAGGCAAATGCCATGTGGCACAAACAACCTAACATTGCTCCTGAAACGTCACGTGGACCACCAAAGGCCCTGGCTTTCATTAGTAGTAATGTGATTTTCATCTTAGGCTTCAAAAGGATTTCGAGTTTTACGGCTATATTTTGTTCATTAAGATTTTAGTTTTTGATTTTCCAATAGAAAATGTAGCATCAATTCCTTGTTTTTAGTGGATTAGTTTGAGAAATGCTTTACATTATTATTTTTTGGACTTTTGGTTCCTCAATTTATGGGCTTTATATTACAGGTTCTGGTGTCCTTAATCAGAGCATCCGATTTTCTCATCGCCCCATGACTTTGGTTTCTTGGATTTATCAGTATCTTTACTTAAATGGTGTCTAAAATTTTCTTCTAGATTAAAATATAAATAAGAACCCTCGATTGCTGAGCTTGGAGAAAGTTGAGACCAGGTGTACACACTCAACCAAGCTCACAAGTCACAAGCTCAATCTCAGATTCTCTGTCCAAATCTGGGCCACAGTTCAGCTCAACTTCAACCTAGGTGGATTGCAACTCAACCCATTATGTGTTGAAGCTAGGAGCAGAGTAGCATAGTTTTTAGACATTCAATCCACAATTGTTGGGGCTCTAGCACCACAACCATGTTTATTATGAGTTATTATTGGTTCTCTGGAATACAATCCCCAAGTATGGCCATTGTGATTCGTAATACACTTGTGTGGCTTGTTGAGACTTGACAGGAGCTAAAATGTTGAGGTAGTACTTTTTTAATGTATTTCCTTCGTCATATTTTAAATCAATATATCATGTTCATAACTGTCTCAATGCTTACTGTGTGACCAGGTTTACAATGCATATTCAACAGAGCAAAATTTTGTAAAGACCTGCTTGGTTCTTCGAGAGGTTTGAATCTTAGCACTTTCTTCTCTTGTGGTCAGAATCTCTACCACGGTTCTTTGTTTGTGTTTGGTGTACAACTGCCTTGGTGGTGTATTGGAAGCATCTACATATTTTTTCTTGTGCTGTTCATGCATTATCTGTTACTGGGCATCTGTAGTATATTGTGTCAACTTGAGAAAAACTGATTTTTTTCTCTCATCAATGTTACTTTAAGTGTTTCAGTGCTTTTTTTGTGCTATTTGGCCTGGCGTCCAGCCCCATGGGCATGTATTTATCTCATATATTTGGAGGGGGTTGCAATTTGGAATTTTGACACACATTCTCATGTAATTAATTCCTTTATTAAAAATCTTTTGTTCGTGGACTAATTCTTGGATTGTTTTTTCAGAATATTGCTGGAATAGAGCTAGAAAGATGTTTCTAAACATCTAGTAACAGTGGCAAACCTTCAGACTAATCTTTTGGAAGTCGTGGTGGCAGTGGCAATGATGCAGGTGGTCTTGGCCAGAAGTGTCGAACAATGGCTAAACAGATAGCTTCGCATAGGAGTAGAAGTACTACTACGACAAGAAATACTCGAAACTCCATTAAGACAATAGTGATAGCGAAACAGAGTACGGAGAACCATTCAGGAGTAAGCCTCATTGGATCGGGGCCAGCCTAATCTCTAGGGTTAGGAAAAATAAAAAACCACAAGATCAAATTAGCGATACCGATGCTAATGGGCTCGCAATAAAGTAGTGTTAATGCAACCCTAAAACTTCCATCAAAGAACAGCAGCAATATAACAAATGTCAACAAATACAAATTCATCATGCATTTTCTAACCCTTTACATTTGCAGAGAAAAATGATGAGCCTGTATTCGTTCGTATTTGTTCTATTGCTGCTGTTCTTCGATGAAATTTTTGGGGCTGCATTAACACTACTCTGTTGCGCACCCATTAGCATTAGTATCATGTTCTACCCTATTGCATGGTTGCACAATCACCCAAAAATAGGAAAATAAAATAATGGCCTAGCCTATTATTTCCCAACCCCAAACTTAAAGTTTACATTGTTCTCAATGTAAAAATAGAAATAAAGTACAGAAGAGATTAGAACAATAATACCTGACTGGTGAAAAGCAAACCATGATGAGAAAGGTGAAGGGGGTGTTACCATAAATCACCCAAAACTTCATCCAAACAGTATTAATAGAGTTAGTACAAAACAAGAAATACCCACACAGAAAAATAGATGCAAAGAGTTCATATATATCAAAGGAAAGATAGCATCATAAGTCATAGCAGTGGATAAAACTAGGGATAGACTTATTGAAAAAAAAATCTAAAAAGTAGAGCAAAGCTCCATACAACTGACTCAAGAAAGTGAAAATCTTAACTAAGGACTGGAAGGACGACCTACTAAGGAGGAGGAAAATGATCTGGTGGAAAATGTGCCTCAAGTGTAGCCCTCATCATCTGCTGGAAATCTAAAGTGCTCTGAGTTTGTTGCTGATAAAAGGTGTCTGCCTGAGCTCATCGTCGAGCTGACTACTCCCTAAAGGCATGAAAATCTGTCTGATGCTGCTGCATCAATTGTCTAGACTCTTGCTGATACTGACGATCAACCTCCCATCTCTGTTGCTAGGCCTCCCAGCGCTGATCCTGAATACTCTAATAATCAAGAAACTCCTGACGAGTCATGTACACAGGTGCCTCTGTATGATCACGAAAATGGGGAGGACACTCTCTAGGTCAAGACTGAGGAGGTGGGGGAACTGCATCTGTCTCATCAGGTAAGATTTCATCCTCTGATGCTAGGTCATCTGACTTCCTCTTATTGATAACCTTGATTAGAGCATGATAGCTTTTAGCCCAAGCTGACTCTCCAAAAGATAAAGGGGGTATAGAAGGTTCATTCTCATTGTGGACATAACCTTGATCTAATAATAACTGAGTTATTAAATTTCCAAACAAAAGATTCCAGGTATGTGTCCAAGGTGATTTCAACAAAATGGCCTTATCATAAAATTTTTCCAAGGTCCTCCAAACATATTCTGTTACATCTATCCACTGTCCAGTCCAAAGCTCATAAAGGACTCTTAAAAGAAGGTCTCGTCTTTCAGCCTTTTGTCCTATGGGATTCAGATTAAGTTTGAAAACTGAGTCGACAAACCATAATCAGGTGGTAGAAGAGCTTGACGGGTGCAGTTTCTATTCCCATTGTCATTATACCTACCCTCACACATATTCATAATAATCTCATGGCTATCGGGAATTTTATCTGGGGAAGGTGTAAACTCTAC
Organism: Tetracentron sinense; assembly: GCA_015143295.1. NCBI lineage: Eukaryota > Viridiplantae > Streptophyta > Magnoliopsida > Trochodendrales > Trochodendraceae > Tetracentron > Tetracentron sinense. The sequence goes on along the minus strand of CM026567.1, from coordinate 2,359,210 downwards.
TCCAGGTGGTGGACTAACTAGATAGCCTAAAGCCAAGGCAATAGATTCGACGATCACGTCAAAAGAGAGTTCGTCTACTGCAACTGAAAGAACTGGCAATCCATCTCGATTCCCTTTAATCCTGCTTTGGTAAAATAAGTGAACTAGTCGAGGGTATGCCTTTGTGGAAGCTCGGAGCAAACCAATATGACCACACCTCTCTAATTCTTCTATGGTGGAGGCGGTGGCCTTATGGGTGCGAAAAAACTCAACCTCAAATGTAGTTTGGGGTTCCACGTGCCACTCTACAAAATAAGCACTGGGCTTCTCATGGGTCCCTACTGACTGTTTCCCTGTGGTTTTCCTCTTCCTAGGGGCCATTTTGTTTCAAAAATTCTCTATGAAGCAATTTAACAAACACTTGGTAGGCACAAAGTGAAACACTCAAATTTTTTCCAAAAACACACTTTGAAGTTCTTCCAAACTACCAATCCTCAACCTCACCCTTCACAATTTATCCCATCCTCTACAATCATACAAAAGAAAAGAAAAAAAATTGAACATCTCGCATGAACCTGAAATCAGATAAAACTACCAAGTAGCATAAAATGATTTAAAAGATTACTCTAAAGGGTTAACAAGTTAAGTTTGAGGTACATATATGTGTAACATCTAGCACCGATCATATTACTAATTTGGTATGGTGGTTTCTGATTTTTCTTTAATCCAAGAGATTGGGTTGACCCCAGTCCAATGAGGCTTACTCCTGAATGGTTCTCTGTACTCAATTTCGCTATCACTATTGTCTTAATGGAGTTGCAAAAATTGTTGCCGTATCAGTTTTTCTAATCCTATGCAGAGCCATTTGTTTAGCCATTGTTCGACACTTCTGGCTAGGACCACCTGCACCACTGCCATGACTTCCAGAAGATCAGTCGGAAGATTTGTCATTGTGGTTGGATGAATCCCGTATATGCTATATGAAGCCGCTCATTGTGGGGGATCCGGTGGTAATATCCCGTTCTAAGTTCTCTTCCTTACTTAGCATTGCCCATTTACATAAGGTATGTTTTCCTCTATTGCAGTGAAATTTAAGTTTCTAATCATTTAGGTGCAATCCAATTTATATATGCCTTAATCTATGGAAAGAGTGAGATGAGGAGTAGAGAATGAGTATGTGATCAGTTATGGCTCGGCCTTCATATGTGATATGTAGAGTTGAGTCCAGCCTATTCTTTATTCAGGTGTATCAGTCATACTTGTATGCCCATACACATACCCTGCTGCCACCTTGTCTTTTGCTCTATTTGAATTTAAATTAAACAGCCTCTTAATAATAATAATAAAGTTCAATTACAATCAATATGTATAAATTTACTATACTAATAAATTTTCAAAATGACATCAAATGCCCTTATAATAAGCCCTTATGTAATGTATTATCAAACATGTTAATGAAAAATAAGTATTTTTTATTTTAGTGATTAAAAGTTATCAAACAAGCTTATTTTCAAGAAACGACTTGAAACAAATAGCTCTTATTTTTTAGAGATAAATTAAAAGCTCTTATTAGATTTGATAAGTTTTATCAAACGCCACCTACGTCTAAAGCAGTCAAAATCTGTGAAAATTAATTTTCAAATGTAGAACTTTCTCTAAATTAATTCTATTTGCACAAGTTGTTCTAAGATTATGACATTTATGATTGATGTTTGTAGTCAGAGTCCAAGGATGGATCTGCTATACCTTCCCCAACCAGTGATTCTGAAGGGAATGCTCTGAAAATCAAGGAGTGAGAAATTGGGAGGTTCTGACATGAATTAGCTTCTAACCAGGGTATCAGAATTAGGAGACGGCCAGCGATCGGACCCCCTTTACATTATGTTGGCCCTTTCGAGTTCTGGTTACAGAATGAGGGCAACACTCCTCGTAACATTCTAGAGAAAATCATTATGGAACTAAGACATTGAAGTTTCACAGGCACTTTCTGACCCAGTTGCTGAAAAATATACCATGTCTGATGAGTTTTTTGTCTCTAATATTTTTAAAATTTTCTTTTTCAGTTAAAACAGAAAAGCCCTCTAATAGTGTTGAGGAAAGCTCTTGAGAATGCTCCTCCTTTTAGGAACTTTGTTGGAGCTCTGAGGGCATCCTATGTACGAACTAGATTGCCAGGTTTAATTGCTGAAGTGAAGAAGGCTTCTCCTAGCAGAGGAGTCTTAAGAGAGGATTTTGATCCCGTAAGTCTACTACTTTGCATTTCTATTCTAAGATTAGGCCGTTATTAGACTCAGTATGAAATTTAATTTCCTCCAATTTATCAGTGACTGCCTTTTTTGAAAACTAAAAGATCCTCAAAATATTGGAAGCTGGCGCTGAACCAGAATCGACACTGACTGGTTCACTAACCATTGGGATCGTCGGTTTGTTCCAAGGCTTTGACAGTTACGTTATGACCTGAGACATAGAAGATCCTTATGGCAAGGACTCCCAGGATAATTGCTCCTTTCGACTTCTATTTGAATCCCTTTAAAGCAGAATAATCCCTTGTGAAGACCATAGTGGTTTAGCAGCACATTTCCAGGCGTTAAATGTCTTTTTCAATCACCGTGCTAGCAAATGCCATCTTTTCCACGTCCTCGTATCTGCTCACCTCAATGATGGCTGTTGCAATTCTATCTTGAAACTGGTCATGGATTGCCTCGTGCTTTGTGATGATGATGAAAAGAGTGTCAACCGAACCTGTACCACAAGTCTAAGATCTGAAGCTTCTGATCCCGCCATCCCAGTATCTTAATTTTAAAATTGATACTTTTAGATGAGGGATCCCTATAGAGCTGGGATAACTAGATCTTGTAACTATGTAATGTGTCTAGAAAGAGATTGGAAAGTCGGAAATTACATACTGAAGTTAGTGACATGGCTAAATTTCCTATATATTAGAGTTTGATCATGAATCTCGTTATGTAAACACGTCAGATAAGAACTTTGAGGAGAATAGGCCTGCAGCATACTCAGAATAATAGTTTGTGGTTTTTCTTTGCTCTATACTCTTATCTATTTACAGGCCTTTTCTTTTACAAGTGGGCTAGGGTGTAATTCTGAAAATTTCTTATGACAGGTCCAAATTTCTTATGAGAAAGGTGGAGCGTCATGCCTCAGTGTTTTGACAGATCTACACCCGTTACATACATGCTTTACATGGTGGTTTGTCTGTCTTATGATTCTCACATGATGAAAAAAATGCAGTGCCCTCTTCTCTGCAAAGAATTTATCATAGACGCCTGGCAAATCTATTATGCTCGCACGAAAGGCGCAGATGCAATTCTTTTAATTGCGGCTGTGTTGCCTGATCTTGATATCAGATACATGACTAAGATCTGCAAAATGCTTGGGTTGGCAGCACTTGTTGAGGTTTGTAGGTGTTCCATCTTCATCATAATTTATATTAGAGGCGTGCTTTCCCTACTCTCGGTCAAACTCTACCCTCAACCTCCACCGATCACTTATCCATTTTCAAATCAGTTATGGTGGTCAAAGCACTCTCTCTCATTAAGAATGGACAAGTGATTGGTGGAGATTGAGAGTAGAATTTGACTAAGATTAGGGCTAGCATTTCTCTTTATATTATTAGCTTAGAGACAATTAAAATTAGGATTGCACATTCCTTTGATGTGACATTTATATACCTGCTGTCAAGGTTTAGATAATTGGGACTTAACTCAAAACTCTTAACTGCTCTCAAATATGATCGGCTTGGTTGAATAAGGTGTCAATTTGACCCAACCTGTTCAATCTTTTCTATCTTTCCCGTCTTCATCCGTAATTAGTTCAGGTAGTTGACTGAATTGCCCCTCTTGTGACCAATGTGTTGATATTTTGGCCTGACTCTTAACCCTATGTTTGGTTGCTGAGAAAATAAGTACAAAGAAAAATGAACAAAACGCAACTAAGAATTGAATTAGAAATCCAAAATTTTTCTCCTTTCCCCATGTTTTCACCTATTTTCAGAAACCAAACATACCCTTAAATCAAATGAGTTCTTGGCTGATTCTTAAAGTTGCAAGTTTTAGGAGGCATGGCAATTATATTGCTCGTCTTTAGTTTATTTTTTTTCCAAGCCTAGGTCTGTAAATTTTTTATCACAGTTTCTGATTGAAAAGAAAAAGATTGTCACTATTTGTCTGGATTATTAATTTTCTTTTTGCTGCTTCTATTTTTTTTCCCAAGGTGCACAATGAAATGGAAATGGATTGCGTTCTAGGCTAGATGGGATCGAACTAATTGGCATCAACAACGGTGACCTTGGTAAATCTTGCCGCCTCTTATAAAAATTGATGATTTGTCTGAAAGTATACTTATTTAGTCCTTGTACCCAAATATATGATTGTTGGCTTAGTTTTCATCTTTACTTTCCTTCTATTTATTTATTTGTTCTGTCAAAAGCCAAATGAGAAACTAGTTCGTTTGTGGGGTTATGTGTTACTCAGCTCCTATTGTTCCTATTCTAAGCTGTTCAAAACAGTGGGGGGAATATACTTACCATTAATCAAAATTATTTGCGTTTATAGTTCAATTAGCTCATGCAATATCTTTATTTGTCACCCTTCTTTATTTTCTTGGGAAAGCATATCTCCACCAGTCTTTCTGCTCTTTTAAATATCACCAATATTCCCATAGATCATGTAAATACATATATTTACTGCATAGCATATACTTATATGTGTTTAAACCGTTTTCCAAGCAATGTTCAATACTGTAACAACCATAGATGTCAATGGGACTCTTGCATTCGTGATGCATAAAGCATGCACTCTTATACACATATATAGGCCCATATTTGCTGGTTGATTTGTGCATTGCCTTAGAAATAGTACACGTTCATTCTTAGGTGCATTTACATTTATTTTCCGTAAAATGTATTATGCATGAATTAATATATGTAGTTGTGTATGCCTACATGTATGTGTTTATACAAATACATACATGTATTGGTCTCCCCATTGATTACGAATAAAATCTTTGTTTCTTTTTTTTTTTGGGAAGGTAATCTGGGGTTAGGCAGACCCCTACCAGAGAAACATAGGAGGGATTTGATCCCAGGTCCTGATATGACGCCAAGGGACCTTGCAGGTTTTGGTTGGGGAGTTGATCATGAAACAAAGCGATCTTCTTTTTCCATCCAAAAGTACACATGAAATGAATAAATTGACATATAGTGTAAAACTTTTATTTTGGTGAAGCAGAATGTGTATGCCTGTAGTTGTTTTGGGTTGAACTCCCTACCAATTTTTACCCTATAGAGTCTTCATAATTTCATGTCATCCATGGTTCAAAAACCCAAAAAGCTGTCTCGACTCAAAAGTTAGCCGGGCCAAGTAACTCGGAGAACTCGACTCGATCCAACTTGGAATATATATATATATATATATATATAAAATTAGGCAATTAGTAATTTCTTGGCATTTTATCCAAACCCGCAAATTACTTTAAAAACCTAGGTTAACAGAACCTATAGTAGGTTGGTTTAACAGTAAAAAAAATCTGATGCAAAACAATGTGACATTTTGAGTTTAGGTATAAAAAAAAAAGACAAAATTCCCTTTTGTGACTCAACCGAGTCCATAAAGTCAAAAAACTATATTTGACTTGACCAACTCGCCTGAGTAATTCGTCAAATAGTATTTCCTTGAGTTTTGAGATGACTCGACTTGGAACTCAATTGAGTAAACTCGGCCGAGTTTTGAAATATGATGTCATCTTTGCAAGTGGATGTTTGCCTAGCCGCAAAAATAATGATCCAACATAAAGTGTCTGTTATGCTATTCCATCTTGGGTACAGCTAAACCATATCATACATTGATCCAATACCCATACGCAAATCCTGTTCGGTCGACATGGGTACCATAGCTCTGATACCACCTTCAGTTCCAAATGACCTCAGTTCAGTTGGAGCTGCTGCTAGTCTCAAAAACTTTGAAGCTAGTATGAAACATCTTCCCTTCATTGTAGTCTAATTACATTGCAATAAACCCTACACAGATGTCATCAGTACAAGCATATTACCAGGAAACAAAAAAGCAAGAAAAAGAAATCTAAAATTAGTGTGGTGTGCTCATCAAGTATATAGTCTGATACGGTTCCTAATTGGCGCACGGCATATGGGACAGTTTGTTAAGCTTGGCGCACATTCTCTACAAGTCTGTCATTCAGAGAAGTTTAAATTAAGAAGTCATTAAGAGAACAGTTAAAAGAAGAATTATGTCATTTTTCATCTGGAGAACCAAAGTTAGTGGTATAGGTGCAGCTTACCATATGCCCACACCCAAAGGCCAAATCCTTCGCATTAGTCAAGCAAATTGGGCAAACCTACATCCACAATGCGACTACAAATAAATGACCCCAGTACTTAAAAACCACTAAAATTGCTTATATTTATAGCTCTCACATTGTTCTGTTCATCTTCATTAGGTGCTGGGGGGTTGCTTGATTGCCGAGATGGTTGTGGCCGGCCAGTGAGAGAAACCGGAGGAGGGCGTGGGGTTACTCTTTTTGCATTCCCTGTCACGTGACTATCGTCCATACAGAACAAATACATATGAATCAAAATTAGGAGAAGTGCTTAAACCAAGCAATCAAATGTAGTTTATGAATATGCTGTCATTGGATTAGTGGGGAAAGGGCATTCCTCATGTGCGAGAAGACTATGATGAATAGTTTTTTCCCCACCTTAAACCAAATTGTAGCTTAACAAAGAAAAATACAGTTTGTTTCTCCTTACCCAAGAATACCAAATTCCATGGCTGCTTTATACTGAAAGGGGATTTCCATGAGTGCAGCAAGAGCAAATGCTGTTTCTTTCTCTGAGGGAGTTGCAACTCTAGACGTAATAGCAGTGAAGTTGACAAACTGCACAGGGAAACAAATGCTGTTAATCTAGTGCCCACAAAATTAAAACATAGTGAATTTGTGCTGCAATTTTGATCTCATCTTTTGTAATATGACTAGGGGTACTGATGTGATACCTGAAAATTATCAAATTCGCGTGCAGGGAGCTTATCATCAAATTTCCTCATGTCTTCCCAGGGTCCATCACCAACGCCAATAAGAATAATCGAGAGTGGATGCAAACTGGTTTTAACAAAAAAAATAAAAATTGCTATTAGTTTAGAGTCCTTCCACGACTGCAGAATAATTTGAATTTTGCAAACTCAGCTAGCTCTTACATGGTAAACAATTAAAAGAATAACAATATTATTACTAGATTTTTTCTCCTCTGATGGAAACACATTTATATATTGGTGTATCCAGCCTCTGATACTGATACAACAAGTATCCGAAGTGTTTGAGTTTTTGTTACTAACAAATGAAGAAATATAATGCTTCCCCAAACTCTGCCCCTAAAGTACTTCATTACTTTATGCAGATTGAAAATCTAACATCCCTACAGATAATTTAGGTAATTTTAGTGGTTTATGATTATATATTTAAAGTATGGTTCAATAACTCGAATTGACTCGAAAGTTAGACGGGTTGAGTAACTCGAAAAATTCTAAGAAAAAACTCGACTCAGGCCAACTCGAAATATATACAAGTTAGGTAATTACCAACTTATTGGCATTTTATCCAAGATCAAACCACAAATAATTTGAAAAACCTGAGTTAAAAGAACCCAAAGTAGATTGGTTTTGTAGCCTCAAACAACTTAAAAACTAGGTTTAATAGAATCCATAGTAGGTTAGTTTTGAACCCCAAAAAAATCAGATGCAAAAACAGTGTGATGTTCAAGTTTAGGTTTTAAAAATAATGAAAATGACAAAAATATCATTTTGTGACTTGATTGCGTCCGGCTTGTCAAAAAACTCGATTCGACTCTATCGAGTTCCCGAGTAACTGACCGAATAGTGTCTTTTTCAAGTTTTGAGGTGACTCGACTCAAAACTAAATCGAGTTGAGCCGACTCGGCTGAGTTTCGAGTTCACTTGCTAAGTTTTTCGAATTATGGTTTAAAGAGAAGATTTCTAATAGTCGAAGAAAAAAAGTCCAAAAAATCTCAAAATTCTAGTTATTTACAAGGCCATACCTTGCATTGACTATTGAGTTGATTGTGTACTCTTCTTGTGGACTGAGATCTCCATCTTTTGTATCAATGCTTCTTGTGACCTTCAGAATAAAAACACCACAATGGTGATTAATGGTATGGATGGAAGAAGGAAAAGAGAAAAGCAATGGGTCAGCCATTACTTGTCCATCTGCGATGATAACCAAAACATGATACTGTCCACCAGTTCTCTCCACAATGTCTATTGCAGCCTCAACTATCGGTCCATAAGAAGTTGGCCCTTAACACAATCACATATATATAAATGAGAAGATTTTGTAATGACAAATCTTCATATCAACAAGATATAAAGCACAATAGGGTGATTTTAAAAGGCATTAGATCCGGTGAAATACAAACTTTCCATGAACTTAATTATATAAGCATCTAGTTGATGAAATAAAACCAAATAACTACAATGGAAAAGGCAAAGGATTAAGTAGCCAACCTGCTAGTTTCAAGTTCGGAACAATCTGTCTATAGCAGGTCAAAACTTCGTCAAAGCCATGGCAAGGTGAATTATCTATGTGAAAGCTAAATACCTCTTTATCATGGGTGGTGGCTGGAAAAATAAAAAACAATCGAATTACTAGTAGACAACAAGCATTTTGAAAAAGAGAATTGTTATCTAATAAAAGAAAAGAGAGAGAAAGAATTGAAATATAAAAACTCAAAATCTTCCAACTAATAGAGGATCACAACTAACCATCACCAAAGCCGAAGGAAGGAATCAAGTTGTCTTCATCGAAGGGAGCCAAAGTCTTTCCAATGATCGAAATGACTTCCTCATATGGATTAGGTGTATCGCCAATTGCGTGCAGACTCCGATTATTGAATGAGTGCTTTCCTTTAATAACAAAATAAATGCATTGGATTCCAAGAAATGTAGAATGTCAAGGAGAACATTGTTTAAAGTCCAATTGTTCCAATAGCACCAGTACTCATAGTTATCAAGTTGGGGTTTAGGAATTATTTGTCTAAGGGAAAATTCCTAAAAAATGGGCAAAAATTGATAAAATTGGGAAATAAATTGGAAAAATGTCAAGCAAGATATGAAAAAATATATAAAATAAGATTACTAATTATGAAATTTATAAATAAATATATTTCATTTATTAGATATTTATTCAAAACTTTTTTTAAAGAAATTGTAAATACTTCATGTTTAATTCGTGAAATTTGAATTTTTTTGTTAAAAAAGTGACATTTTTTTTCCCTAAAGTTGTGAATACTTAGTGAATTAATCATTTCAATGAAAATATTGGGTATTATTCGAGACTTTTAGAAAAATCGGAGGGCTTTGTTACTATACTAGTACTCAATCTGACGGAAATCCAAGTTGTTGGAACCTTCCATTCAATGGGTTACCAGCTACAAACTATCATATGTCTAAAATCAATCTTTATGCGCATGAATGATAACCATCCAATAAAGAGCATTATCTTGGATGATGAAAACAACAATTAATTGAAACAACTGAATCAGGTGTGTGTGTGTGTATATATATATATATATTAATCGACATGTTTAATTTTCAATCGAGGAGATCTTTAAGTTTGAAGTTTAGAATGTCAATGTGCAATACAAGTACTCATAAATAATGGAGGATATGAAAACTGTAATGTGCCTAAAATTAAAGAGGTTGGTCCCATCACTTTCACAAACCTGTCCATTCGTTGCTTTTAGTAAAATCAATTCCAAGAATAAGGTTTGATGATTCTAAACCTGATTCCCTCAAGGCAGTTGAAACCTACAAAAACAAAGGCCTACTCAGAGCTTCAACAATTCTTTCTAAGTATGCAAAAGAGAAGAACAAATTATGATAAATTAAGAAAAAGAAAAATGATTACCATAAAGAGAAAAATCTCTTGACAACCAATTGGAGATATGCATACCCACATAACACATACATATCAAAGTCCAATGTAGAAAAATAGCATAATTGGAGGTGCAAGGTTCCCATTGTTGTTCATAACCATCACAAAAGTTATAATGGCAATCACAACCTTGTCTATTTGGAATTTTCAATAGTTTAGATTCATATTATCGACATATCATTTGAAGGCAATTTTGGTAATGTTAATAATTCAACGGCGGACAACTGAAATTTAGCCTAAAATATTGATGATACTAATCACATTACAGTAATTCAAAGGTGCGCAACATTTTCCCTCATAAAGCATAGCTTGTCTTATTGTGGTCTTATACAAAATTTCTTTAGTTTACTTGGAATGTGTTTGTAAGCACCCCAATTCTGCACCCCTCTAGTGTCTTTTCATTCTCTTAAAAATCCTCTTTTAAAACCTTCTTCCTGCATGCTTCAATTTTCAAAAACGGCCCATAGGTGAAAAATGACCAAAATGCCCCTAGGGTGAAAAATGACCAAAATACCCTAGTAAAAATGCTAAAAGTTTTCATTTTTTTCAAAATGATTTTAGAATTTTTTTGATGAATTTTGGCTATTTTCGGGAGCAAATTGGACTTAAAACGGTGAAAAAAGACTAAAATACCCCTGTGGTGTAAAAAGACCGAAATGCCCCTAGAAAAGTTTTCAAAAGTTATCATTTGGTCCAAAATAATTTTACAAAATTTGGGTTCAATTTTGACTATTTTCAGGATCAAACGGGTTTAAAATGAAGAAATGGTTTTGGACGCAACACGTGACGAGTCAAAGTCAAAGAAGAAAAAAAAATAATATATATTTTTGGCCCCTCAAAGGAGGCGCTACTTCAAGCAGCGCCCCCAAGTGGGCCTATTTTATGGGTCCTTTTGACTAGTCAACACCCCTATCGGCTGGGCTTTTTTGGAAATTCGACTAGGGGCACTACTTTAAACAGCGCCCCCCTAGGTGGCACCATTTTGCCGCCTCACTATTTAGGGTTTTTATCTATTTTTTCATCCCTATAAACACCCCACCCCATCTCATTCATTCTCAATCCATTCCCTCTCCTCTCTCTCCCTTTTCTTCAAAATTTCTCGTACCGCTTGGATTCTCGGGAAAGTCGATTGCGAATGGTCAATTTTCGGGACTCCTTTTCAGAAATCTTTTCAGATTTCCCAGAAGGTAATTTTTCTCAAAATTGTCTTTTAGTAGTTTAAATTAGTTTAATCACTTTTCAAAGTTTTTTTTAAATTATTTAACTGCTTAGACTGCTTGGCTTGTCAAACCCCTGCCCAAATCCCAATTCAAATATAGCCTCACCTAGTCGAACATCTGCTCAAATTCCAGTTCAAAACTAGCCTTGCCTAGTCGAACCTCTGCCCAAATTCCAATTCAAAACTAGCATCGCCTAGTCGAACCTCTGCCCAAATCCCGGTTCAAAACTAACCTCGTCTAGTCGAACCTCTGCCCAAAAACCCTGGTTAAATCCTAGTTAATCCTGATTAAACCCCAATTTACCCTAGTTAAACCCTAGTTAAGCCCAAGTTAATCCTAATTAAACCCTGATTAAGCCATAGTTAATTCTGGTTAAACCTTACCTAAACCCTAGGTAAACCCTAGCTAAATCCTACCTAAACCCTAGATAAACCCTGGTTAAACCCTAGGTAAATCCTAGCTTAACCCTAGTTAAACCCTATCTACCTAGCCAAACCCTTGTCAGAGCCTCGGTTCAAACCTTGTTCAAATACCCACCTCCACGGCTCCCTGGCACGAGCTTAAACTACCCCGCGGCTCCCCAGCATGAGCTTAAACTGCCCCATCGCTCCTCAGCACGAGCTTAAAAGGTCATTTCGCTCCCGGATCAGCAAAATCTATCAAATCAAATCATCCAACCTTTCGCTCCCGAATCAGCAAAAACCATCAAACCTTTCAATCACTCACAACCTAGTCTAATCAAATCAACTTAAACCATCAATTCATCCAGAACTACGTACGACTTGATTCCACTAATAGTGGATACGTAGGCAACCCTGATCGGGTTCAGCTCCCCTAGGATAGAATCCCTATTCCGTTCTTATTCGACCTATCTCAATTCATTTATTTATGTCAATATTACATTGCTCAACATATAGATTAAACTGCAATCTTTTTTATAGTTTCTTTTATTTGATTCAGACTTAGAGAGTAGGTAACCATCTCCGGATGAAAGTTTAGGGGTACCTATCACCTTCCCCTAACTCAACTAAATTCCGTACCCTGACCTCTGACTTCCAGACTGTGCCTTATCCAACCATTTCAGGAACCTATTTCCCTCTGAATTAGATAGGTGGAGACTCTCTTTTCAATTGCAATTTATCGCTTATTCCTCCTCGAGATCTATCCTAATCGTGAATGGGGGTTAAAATTCAGGTACTCACAGCTGACGACTCTACTGGGGATCCTGGTTTCGCAGACCAGTATTAAAGCAAAAACCTAAGTCTGAATCAAACATTGGAAACCACATTAGATGCTTTCAAATTCATCTATATGCTGTAAATTTTTCTGTCATTATTATTAAAACCTCGGACATTTGTTTGCAAAACTTAGCAACATGCCTAAGGTTCCATTGTTTATTCATTGCTTGATTTTGATTGATGCATTCATATTCATTGCATATTAGAATAAAAATCTTTCACTTATCAAGCTGGATCCGGTAAGCTTACAATCGAGGGATGGTTATCCCCGATGCTGGAGCCCAAAGATCTGTGGAAAGTACTAATTGTAGATCGAGAGATGGTTATCTCCAGTAAACATGACAGGTCTTTCCCGCTTGCACCAATCGTCCATTTTCAGGTATGTTCTATACCGGGGAGTCGCATATACAATCAAGTGCTCCCCAACCTTATAGTCAAAAACTTACATACACCAGCATAAGCATGTAGATTATAAATCATTGTTTGGGCATAAATCAAGAGCTACCTGTCAGGAGGGACAACCTTATCCCTATTTTGCTCTTGGTTTAAGCCGCTCCTTCATTTTTGCTTAGATATAGGGATTTCCTTATCCCTATACCTAACCTATTCTGGAGCTTGTGTGAGCCCCATTTGATGTTAGATAGGTGTGAACCCTAATCCTTCTTAGCCAACTCAACACATGTGTGAGGCTAATACCCTAGATCAAACTGGTTAAGGGGCAACCAACCAACCCACATTAAAATATGTTGTATTGACTCCTTTTGTCAGTTTTATCTTAATCCATTTGGGCTCTAGTTTCCTACAACTTAGATAAATGAAATGGATTCCTATCTACTCGCCCTAATGGGTTACACGCATTGAATTAGCTCACCCTTAAAATATGTTAATTCTTTCAATTCTATTCATTCAATTTCATTTCAAATCTCAATTCCTACCAGCATCATCCATCTTCTGAGTTTACATCTAAGCTCAGGTTTTTTTTTTAGTCAAAATTTATTTTGATTGATCCATACCAGCATCATCCATCTTCTGAGTTTATATCTAAACTCAGGTTCTTTTAGTCAAAATTTATTTTGATTAATATCCGATCCATACCATCACCCCTATTCATCATCTGAGTTTCCATCTAACTCGGATTTTTTTAATCGAAACTCATTTTGGTTAATTCACATTCAATCCATTTCAATTCATTTCATTACTATTCTTTATCTAAGTTTTCATCAAACTTAGGTATTGCCTTTTTAGTCAAATTTTGTTTTGACTAATTCACATTCAATCTATTGCAATTCATCATCCTCATTCAAATTTATTCTATTTGTTTCTATAAAGATTCAAATTTATTTGTTGAGATCATCATTTTATTCTGAGTTTAACTCAATAATTTCTTTCAAAATTCAAATTCAAATTCATTACGCTTAAAAATTCAATTCATCATGTGCATATCTTGATCGCATCATCATGTATTAGGTCTAGTTAAGTCTGGTCCATCTACATGCAATATCAAATTGGCAACTGGTCCTTCAAATTTGGGTAAGCTCATCAAGCCGCAGGGATTCCCCTGGCTATAAACTAACAATGCTAGCAATTATTCCCCAGAAAAAAATTCCCTGGATCAGCAGATCATAGATCCCAGGGGCATATCAGAGTCACTTGATTTTGTTACCCTTTTATTGAAAGATCAGTAAATAGGATCTGGCCTAAGCACAACACTCAGTACCCATATCTTCATCATTGCATAATCTTCATCATTGCATAAACATAATGTTGTTCATTTGCATGAAGGGTCCATCAAAATGTCTTGCAACACATCTTGTGCATGATCATCATCATCCTGTATATTACCATCTCACATTTTACGCATGCTCTCGTCATCTTCTATGTCATGCATGTCGTGTATCGTCATTTAGTTTATCATGTCATCACTTACACCCTCATTTCATCTTTTGAGTCTCATGTCTAGCATCAACTCGCTCTATGTTCTCAGCTCTTATCCTTTCTCGAGTGACAAATCGAGAGACAATCTCATCAAGGCCGTCTGAAGAAATGGAGCAAAACGAAGCATCAAAAGATAATGAGAAAATCACAGAAATCGTTTGTAGGAATGTTCAGGACATCCAGCTCACCATGCGCGGTGTCATCCATTCTCTCAACAGGCTTGCAGCAGCACTTGAGCAAATCCAAAATCATCCTCGAACCGCTGAACCAGTCATCCAAAGCCAAGATTGCATTTCACGCTAGGTCAGGGCACCACCCAGAAAGTTCACCCCATTACCTTGCAAGTGATGCCAGTTTTTACCAATCCTCATACAGAGTGGACTGGTCAAACCTCAAGATGCTACACCACCACCAGCCAATCAGTCGCGCAATTTTCGTGTGGATCGATACTGCGCATTCCATCAAGGGCCCGGACATTACACTAACCAATGATTTAACCTAAAGCATTCAATCTAGGATTTAATCGACTAGGGCGATAGCAAAATCGGACCTAGTAACATCATTGCGGTTGGATACCCCATCTGCCAAGACAGGCCCATCCATCCTAACCAATGAGCCGCTCCCATACCGTCTAAGCTTCCAAGACAGAAGAGATGATTGCAGCATCACCAGCAAGCTTGCTACTGCGAGATTGATCAGACCATGTTTCAAACTTCAGCTGTTCAAATTTCATTTTGTTTTTTTGTTGGCCCCAGTGGTCAAGGAAGTCTGTAAAAATTACTTTTTTTTTAGTAAAGTCTTGTACAGTCCTTTTTTATAAAATGGTACTTTTTTCTAACCATGACTCAACCTTTTTTACAAAATACCAAAAATGTTCATGATGGTATGACCTATATCTTCTTCAAAGAACTAGTGGTCTAGAACCACCCAAAATATTTTTCGTGCTAACTAAGCTTGTTGGTCTAATGAGGGATTGCCCGAACATTCATCAAGCCATCCACTTCAATTTCATAGTACCCAGGGGTAGCATATGTCAATGAACAAGAAAAATAAACCTCCAAAACAGATTCTTGACCCCACTAAGCCAAGCCAAGTAAGAGAAAGCTCAATAAAGACCCTAAGCATGCAAAGATTAGCACCTTGGTAAGCCAAGTGTTGAGGCCGCACGGACACTACCTGCAGTATGCTTGCATGATCTCTTAAAGCACTCAATTCGCTCCACCAATTTCAAGCTTCCAATCATCAATACAAGCAGAGCATTCACTAAGCAGATTGGGGCATCATCGGGATAGACATCTTGCAGTCTAAGACATGGGCAATGCCACCATTTGAAGCTTGATGGTTCACGCACTGAAGTAATACTGTGCAATATGAGAAGTCAGGCTATCAGACCTCGGTAAAAGGTAGGTACTTGTATGAATAAAGTTAGAAGAAGAAGAGCAGATTCCAATGCATCTGAAGCAGTTGAGCAGCTATATTAGTCAGGGCCACAAGCCAAAGCTTAAAGAAAATGATCTCATATTCACACAAGAGTCATTAGCTCATTCAGTACCAGGGGAAAAATATGTCCAGCTTTGAAGGCCCATGCGGTTGGTCAAAGATTCTCTGAATACTCTTCAACTCAGCCGCATGGATGACAAAGACCTCCCAGAGCCTGTCAGCATAGATCAGATAAGAAGAAAGCACTATGCTCAAGATTTTGTCAGAAAACTACATCTACTCTTAGTCACTTTGGGAAATGAAAGAAGGTCATGTTTGGCATACCATTCCTCCTTGTTTGTAACCCATCACATCAATGAAGACTGCTAGTTAGCCCTTTAAGCCTAATACCCTTTCCTTCACTACACTTTTATACCGAGACACCCCATGCAAAAGTTTTTACAAGCATGAACTATGTCATGACTTGATCTAGAAAAGGGTACGTAGGCAGCCTGAAAAACAGGTACGATCAAATCAATTAGCTTTCTTGAGCAAACTAAAGTGTCTCAAAAAAAAATCAATCAAAAGCCAAAGGCAAAAAAAAAAGAATAAAAAAAAAAGATCCAAATCAAAAGAAAAGACAAAGGTCAAAGCTCTACAAAGATGCTCAAGAAAATTCAAAACAAAAAGGATGTCCCAAGACATCGATCCCTAGCCTACGTTTCGTCCTATCTTAAGTCCTCCTAGATCCCTTAGAGATTAAGAGTACTGGCAGATTAACAGACAAGTATCCAACAACACTATCAAATCCACCAGGCAATGACAGGAGATGACAGTTCAACTCAAAAATCGCAAGCCCAATGAAAACTGGAAATGGTACTGAGGCGCAAAAATTATGCGACCCCAGACCTAATACTGTTATTAGGGGCAAAAAATGGAACAAGTAAATCAACTTTGCAGGCACGAGTGAAAACCAGACATGGCCTCATTGCGCAAAAATTATGTGATCCCCAAACTTGGTCATTCTAAGGGTAAAAAAGGGAAAAGTTGAACTCTGGTAACAGGAACTTGACAGTGGCTATCCTAGATCCCCGACAACATATCTACAAGCACCTCAGACTGAAGAACTCAATGTCGTTTACAATCCGAAGCCCTTGGCTCCAAGTAAGACCATATTCAGCATGCAATAAAGTCATAATCGAGTAACTATCTTCCTTGGCTGAGCACAGAAAATCAACATTGCTCGTTGCTATATCCTGCCCTATGGGGGCAAAGCATTCAATATCCAGTAAGGGCAAATCCCCTCACAAACCAACAAGCAAAGTAAGCACTTATTTTGAAAAACTCAAAGCCATTTGTTTTCAAAACAGTTTTATTTTGATTTGTAATCAGTGTCCAATGTGTCTTATGACGTGGTCGAAATCAATCTCACTATAGCAAGCTCTCTAACAAAGGCAGGCAAAGCCCAAGATCTCAAGTCATCAAGAAGAGAGAGCGAGACTGGATTACAGAGCGAGTCATATTCATCGCATGTCATACACATATGTCAACTACATCATACATTGTACATGTTTCATAAATCACACACCAACACATGCACATTCTCACCCATTTTCATTATCTCTGTAAGTCACCTCATTCGGTGTACCCCAGATACATCATGTTTGATGCGTCACTCTTTGTTAGTCACCCTCATTCGGTGCACCCCAGATACATCATGTTTGATGTGTCGCTCTTTGTTAGCCACCCTCATTCGGTGCACCCCAGATACATCATGTTTGATGCATCATTCTTTATTAGCCACCCTCATTCGGTGCACCCCAGATACATCATGTTTGATGCATCACTCTTTATTAGTCACCTCATTCAGTGCACCTCCTGTTGCATCGCATCTGATGCATCGCTCTGTGTTAGCCACCTCATTTGGTGCAGCCCTTGATATGTTTTATTTGACACATTCACTGTGCACATACATTCACAATGTTATCTACACTACATGCTTTCACATAGTTTATCACACTACGCACACACATTCACCATGTTAGCTCACTAGTTATGCACATTAAGTAAGTCACACTCTACACATACATCTACATAGATTTGTTGCATTATGCTTACTTCCACTTAGCTGCACACTGCTAGCCACCACATGTGTTTGCACTACACACACACATTTGTCGCTCACTGCGCATGTGCATTCACAATATTAATAACACTTTGCACACACATTCATATAGTTAGCCGTACAACATTCACAATGTTAGTTGCTCTCTGTATGCACATTCCACATGGTCAACCATGCTGCACACACATAATCACGATATTAGTTGTACTATTCAAACACATCTGTACCACAGACACTCAAAAATAAGTCGCACTCTATGCAAACACATCCACACATTGCACTATGTACTCATATCACACGTAGCAAACTACACACACGTCCACTTGCCAAATGAAATAAGTGAAGCTTGATTCTCAAAAGGGTCTCTGAGCATCCCATAAAGCATTCACCACGCTCCATGGGCATCTCGACTTTCCGTAAGCATTTCCCACGCTCCGTGCGTATCTCGGCTTTCCATAAGCAATTCCCGATGCTCCGTGCGCATCTCGATTTTTCGTAAGCATTTTCGCGGGCTCCGTGCGCATCTCAACTTTTGCAAACATTTCTCCGCGCTCCGTGCGCATCTTAGCTTTCGCAAGCATTTTCCCGCACTCCATCCACATCTCAGCTTTCCGTAAGCATTCCCCGCGCCTTGTGCGCATCTCAGCTTTCCGTAAGCATTCCCCGCATTACGTGCGCATCTCAGCTTTCTCAAGCATTTTCCCGCGCTTTGTGCGAATCTCAGCTTTCCGTAAGCATTCTCCGTACCCCGTGCGCATCTCAGCTTTCCGTAAGCATTCCCCGTGCTCCGTGCGCATCTCAGCTATCACAAGCATTTTTCCACGCTCTGTGCGCATCTCAGCTTTCAGTAAGCATTCCCCACACCCCGTGCGCATCTCAGCTTTCCGTAAGCAATTCCCGGCACTCCATGCGCATCGCTGCATTCCATGTGTACACCTCTGGTACCTCAAGTGCACCATTCTAGCATTCCTGTGCATTGCACAACACCTGCAAACTAAAATTCATGCACTTCTCGCTTAATCTTGTCGGTTGACATCTTCCTGCTTGTCATCCACCCGTTCAATCCGATTGACATCGCCCTGCTTGTCATCCACTATTTCAATTTGGTTGACATCGCCCTGCTTGTCATCCACCCTTTCAATCCGGTTGACATCACCCCACTTGTCATCCACCCTTTCAATCCGATTGACATCGCCCCGCTTGTCATCCACCCTTTCAATCCGGTTGACATCGCCCCGCTTGTCATCCACCCCTTCAATCCGGTTGAATCGCCCCTGCTTGTCATCCACCCCTTCAATCCGGTTAACATCGCCCCTCTTATCATCCACCCTTTCAATTCGATTGACATCGCCCCGCTTGTCATCCACCATTTCAATCCGGTTGACATCGCCCCGCTTGTCATCCACCTTTTCAATCCGGTTGACATCGCCCTACTTGTCATCCATCCCTTCAATCCGGTTGGCATCGCCCCACTTATCATCCACTCTTTCAATCTAATTGACATCGCCGAGCTTATTGTCCACCCTTTCAATCCGGTTGACATCGCCCCGCTTGTCATCCACTCTTTCAATCTAGTTGACATCGTAATATGTTTTCATCCATCCTCCCATCACCTTTCTGGTTGACATCGGAATGGTTGTCACCCATCATTTCTATCTTTAGCATTTCAAAATCGATCCTTCCTGTGAAGAAGTTAAACTTTCGATCCCTCCTGTGAAGAGGTTAAAAACAACATTTCAAAATCTATCCCTCCTGTGAAGAGGTTGTGAAGAGGTTAAACTTTCAATCCCTCCTTTAAAGAAGCTAAAAGCAACATTTCAAAATCGATCCCTCCTGTGAAGAGGTTAAACTTTCAATCCCTCCTGTGAAGAGGCTACAAGCAACATTTCAAAATCGATCCCTCCTGTGAATAGGTTAAACTTTCGATCCCAACTGTGAAGAGACTAAAAGCAACATTTCAAAATCGATCCCTCCTGTGAAGAAGTTAAACTTTTGATCCCTCTTGTAAAGAGGCTAAAAGCAACATTTCAAAATCAATTCATCCTGTGAAGAGGTTAAACTTTCGATCTCTCTTATGAAGAGGCTAAAAGCACATTTCAATTAAGCAATCCCTCCTGTGATGAGGCTAAACCCACATTTTAATTAATCAATCCTTCCTATGATGAGGCTAAACTCACATGTTTTCAATTCTTTCCTCCGAAATGAGGCGAAAAAGTTTCTTTCCCTAATCTCGGATGTCTCATCACTAAGGATGAACCATCCATTTCTCCTCTCTATCCCCCAGCAACAGGTTCTCACATCAATACCGTCCTCTAGGATCTCATTTGTGGCAAGCAGTCTAAGCATAATTTAACTTTTTTTGACTCTTTTGTCTTCAAATTCACAAGTTATTCTACACGTGCAAAATTGAGGTCTTATAACCTTTGTCGTTCACGTGCCCCCAGCCTTAGACAAAGAGAGACAACTGTAACCACCCTAATTTTGCACCCCTCTAGTGTCTTTTCATACTCTTAAAAACTCTTTCAAGAACCCTCTTTTAATACCTTCTTCCACATGCTTCGATTTTCAAAAACGGCCCAAAGGTGAAAAATGACCAAAATGCCCCTAGGGTGAAAAATGATATAAATATCATTGGAAAAGTGCTAAAAAGTTGTCATTTTGATCAAAATGATTTTAGAAATTTTTCGATGAATTTTGGCTATTTTCGGGAGCAAATTGGACTTAAAACGGTGAAAAAAGACTAAAATATCCCTTTGGTGTAAAAAGACCGAAATGCCCCTAGAAAAGTGTTCAAAAGTTATCGTTTGGCCCAAAATAATTTTACAAAATTTTGGTTCAATTTTGACTATTTTCGGGATCAAATCGGGCTTAAAACAGAGAAATGGGTTTGGGAGTGACACGTGGCGAGTCAAAGTCAAAGAAGAAAAAAAATAATATATATTTTTCGCCCCTCAAAGGGGGCGCTACTTTAAGCAACGCCCCCAAGTGGGCATATTTTATGGGCCTTTTTGACTGGTCAACACCCCTGTCGACTAGGCTTTTTTGGAAATCCGGCTAAGGGCGCTACTTTAAACAGCACCCCCCTAGGTGGTACCATTTTGCCGCCTCACTGTTCCTTGCCGCCTCCCTATTTTCTCATCCCTATAAATACCCCACCCTATCTCCTTCATTCTCAATCCATTCCCTCTCCTCTCTCTCCCTTTTCTTCTTCAAAACTTCTCGTAATGCTCGGATTCCCGGGAAAGTCGATTGCGAAGGATCGATTCTCGGGACCCCTTTTCAAAAATCTTTTCAGATTTCCCAGAAGGTAATTTTTCTCAAAAACCCTATCTTGTTTTGTCTTTTAGTGGTTTAAATTAGTATAATCACTTTTTAAAGTTGTTTTAAAATTATTTAACTACTTAGACTGCTTGCCTTGTCAAACCCCTGTCCAAATCTTAGTTCAAATATAGCCTCATCTAGTCGAACCCCTGCCCAAATTCCAGTTCAAAACTAGTCTCGCCTAGTCGAACCTCTGGCCAAATTCTAGTTCAAAACTAGCCTCATCTAGTCGAACATCTACCCAAATCCCGGTTCAAAACTAGCCTTGTCTAGTCAAACCTCTGCCCAAAAACCCTGATTAAACCCTGGTTAAACCCTAGTTAATCCTGATTAAACCCCACTTTATCCTAGTTAAACCCTGATTAAGCCTTAATTAATCCTAGTTAAACCCTACCTAAACCCTAGGTAAACCCTACCTAAACCCTAGATAAACCCTGATTAAACCCTACCTAAACCCTAGGTAAACCCTACCTAAACCCTAGATAAACCCTGATTAAACCCTACCTAAACCCTAGGTAAATCCTAGCTTAACCCTAGTTAAACCCTATCTATCTAGCCAAACCCCTGTTAGAGCCTCGGTTCAAACCCTGTTCAAATACCCACCTCCACGGCTCCCCGACACGAGCTTAAACTGCCCCACGGCTCCCCGGCACGAGCTTAAACTATCCCATTCGCTCGTTAGCACGAGCTTAAAAGGCCATTTCGCTCCCGAATCAGCGAAATCTATCAAATCAAATCATCCAACATTTCGCTCCCGAATCAGCGAAAACCATCAAACCTTTCAATCACTCACAACCTAGTCCAATCAAGTCAACTCAAACCATCAATCCATCCAGAACTACGTGCGGCTTGATTCCACTAACGGTGGATACGTAGGCAACCCTGATCAAGTTCAACTCTCCTAGGATAGAATCTCTATTCCGTTCTTATCCGGCCAATCTCAATTCATTTATTTCTGTCAATATTACATTGCTCAGCATATAGATCAAACTACAAGCTTCTTTATGGTTTCCTTTATTTGATTCAGACTTAGAGAGTAGGTAATCATCTCCGGATGAGAGTTTAGGGGTGCCTAACACCTTCCCCTAACTCAACTGAATCCCTTACCCTAACCTCTGACTTTCAGACTGTGCCTTATCCAACCATATTAGGGACCTATTTCCCTCATAATTAAATAGGTGACGACTCTCTTTTCAATTGCAATTTGTCGCTTATTCCTCCTTGGGATCTATCCTGATCGTGAATGGGGGTTAAAATTTAGGTACTCACAGTGTTAATCACATAACACTTTGGAAGTACATGATCCATTTTGTGAGCAATATCCTCCTCAATCTTTTAATCTTTATAGATTGTTGAGGAAAGGATCTGACACTAGTCCCTTTAGTGTATCTTTTGGTCATCAATCTTAAATATCACCTTACTCCTATTTGTTTTTCTATTAAAGTTATATTCAATATGAGCCATGTATTCCTTCAAAACCAATGAAAAATGATATAGATTCAATTTCATGTTAATGCAAACCTATTTTCACATGAATTGTAGAGACCCAAAACTTCTTTGTCTTGAAACTTGTGCAAATTAAATGAAAATTTGGATATTTGTGCCAAAAATATAGTGTTTATGTTTTATTGTATTTATATAGGCTATGTGACTAATTGATTAAGTGTTGGAATGAAGAAAACGACCAAAACAGACAAAAACCAACCACACCAATCGATCCCCCTCCATACGGGTCGACCCGTACTATTAAAAATTTGTATGGGTTTTTGGGTAGAGAGTGAGCAAACCACCGGTCGACCACCCTACAAGACTAGTTGACCTCCTAACTATCGGTTGATTGCCCATTTACGCCGGTTGATTGCCCGACCATTTATTTGCCTAGAAAATTTCTAATTTTTCAAAATTCCGAGAATTAGAAGTTACCTAAGACTTTTAAGTCTTTGAATAGATCAGAAACTCGTGAGTTTTAGGCTTTCAAATATTCTTAGCCTTACAATCTCAGAGAGAGTTTAACCTAAGCTTTTGTATAGAGTTTTGTTTGAAGAAAGAGAAAAGCTTGGAGATCAAGATCCAAGACCATCTGTAAGCAATTAATCGTAGGGAAGCAATTGTGAAAGGTTCGATATCATGTATGGTTATCAAGTTTATGATAAGTATTGATCAAGAATTCTTGCATAATGTTCGATATACTATCCCATTAATGATCATATGCTAATGATAAGAACTGATTAAGATTGAATAAGCATTGTGTAAGGTTTTGATAAACATAAATAAATTATTATGGTTTTGCATGATTAAATGGATATAGGATTCAAGATTTGTAAGAGATTATGAGACATGTGTGATGATATGTGATTGCTATTTTTATGATTTTAATTGAAGAGGGTTATGGAAATTGTTACATGATAATGATATGATGATTATAGGGTTGTGGGTGCATATGTGAATGAATATTGAGAAAAAGATATATGCTGGGTTGTGATTATGAAGTTGTGACTATTAGAACTTATGATTTTGTTATGCCATGATATTGATAACTCTGTTAACATAATTTAAATGTAATATATTACATGAATGATAAGTATTATGGTATGAAGCTCACATGTTAAAATATGATTATCTATACATATATGATGATTGGATTTCGAATAGACAAAAACTTAGAGGATGATATTAATAACCCAAAATTCTCTAACCATCGTGGAATGAGACACTTTGGCGGAGTTTCGTTGGTGAGAAATCAGAATTTAAAGAATAACTTATGCTCCGTTTGTTTTGATGTAAAATAAGGGAAAACAAATGAATTTCACAGAAAATATCATTTTTCGGACATAATTTCTATAAGACAATTGACATTTTCTGCGAAATTCATTTGTTTTCCTTTATTTTACTTCAAAACAAACGGAGCATTAGATGAAAGTCAATTGCGACACTTAAGCACATTATTCACAGGATGGTAAGTTGTTAAGTCTACACAAGTCTCACATGATCATGCATGGATACGGAGCTGACATAACTCTAGTATGAACTAATATGGATAGAAACTAGTATGAAACTTGGCACTAGTAAGAATCTGATAGAAATTTAGTACAAACTGACATGTCACTGTTATGATTTTACATGCGTCTGCACATGTACATATCACAAGTTTGCATAAACCATGAGTCTAAACATGCTAAGGAATGATGCTATGAACATGCTTACATGTTTTTCGCACTCTGATTATATAAATTAAATATGTATGACATGAATGAAAATGCATGATAATATATATTGTTAACTGTACTTTATATCCACTGAGTTATTCGTTGCTCAGTCGAATTCTTATTGTCGGTAGGTTCAAGTTTTGACATCTACACACTGAGATCTTAGGTTGAGGAAATACTTCGAGGAGCCCGAAGGTGATTATCAAGAGGGAGAGATTGATTTGGATCATTATCCATATTATTAATCCAATAGTTAGTCTATTTGTTTTTAAATGGTTGTAATAAGAATTAAGATAACTTTAAGATTGATGTTATTTAGGTTTAAAGTTTTAGATTTGAGATCACAATGGATGTTTAAGATTAATAAAGTTTTAGGTTGGTCATATATTGATGATTAATAGATTATGTTAATTATCAATAAAATTTATCATTAATGTTACAGATAAATATCATACTCATATTTTATGTCTTGTATGCTATTAAGTTAAGTTGGATATGCAGTGTCACGGGTCCAAAGTTTCATTTGACCAACTTGGGATTTTGGGCCGCGACATGAATTGTTCTCTCGTTAATTAGAATTGCTCTTTCATACATATCCTTGATGATACCAATAAATTTTATCATAAATCCTTTTTGCCAAATTCACACAAATTTATTTGCTATGAACTCTATGATTTGTATTCTTTAATTCAGTAAAAACCATTTGAGGAGTTCTTTTCTTTTTAAACTTTTTCACCAGTTGTCTAAGGAAATAGCCTCAACCATAGACCTAATAGGCATGATCAAAATTAGTTTTCTTAAGTTGACTAACTGATTTAGGCTCAAATGCCATGTCAGTTTGCCACAAAGGTTAAGGCTCGAAAGAAGTGTGATTCACACTCAAGAGTAAGGAATTTTCAGACCTATATTGGGCATTGTAAGGGATTGTAATCCCCAAATTGAGGTCAATTCGACCCCAACTTAGTCTATTAACACCATAGTTGAGCCCATCCCATGCCCAAACTCAACCTAGACTATAGGTGCCTAAACCCAGTTCAATTAATATTCTTTGAGTTCTAGCTAAGCCTAAGTTGGGTTTGAACTTGTTTAACTCGAGTCTATGATCAACATGAATTCAGCCTCAAATATAAATAAATATCGTGTGAATTAAAAAAACCAGGCAAAAACTGAATGAAGAGTAATGTCCTTGCATGAAAATTGAAAAACTAGTTTAGCTAAGAAGTGAAGTTGTGCCCTTCGTTAGAGGAGCTCTTGGGGTTCAATCCTCAAAGAAGGAGGATTTTAGTGGACGAAATTTTCCAAGGTAATGTGGCAAGAGGATTCACGTCTCCAACATAAACTAATGTATATAAATGATATAGGCACCCCATAGTGGACCACTAAAAGTACAAAGTACAAAAGGCAACTACTTTTAGACTATCAATCAAGACATAGATTGTCTCTGGTAGATGCCATGGTCTCGGGCTCCACACATCATCCGACATGTGACGATAAAAAAGGAGAGAGAAATCAAGCGGGTAGAAGTAAAAACATGGAAGAAAATGAAATGACTTCACTCCTTTTTATCGCAACATGTCGGATGATGTGTGGAAGCATGAAACCAATGCTGTGGCATCTCCAATGCCATCAATCAATGGCATCCTTATGTTTGTCACCATGATAAATGTGACAAATGCAAGTATTCTACTTTATATGCAACTATTATTATTTTATATGAAACAATGTTTATGAATATGAGTTTGGGCTAGAACCTTGGGCGGGGCCAAGATTTTCAAAACTTTTCCCAAACTCAAGTTCCCAAACCAAGCCCAGCCCGCCCTTACCTAAGGCAAGGAAGGGTGGGCGTCGTGCCTGCCCGATACAATGTGCAACTCTACTTGGAGAAAAAATCATTTGTCATTGGCTTTTAACTTAAATTTGAGGCCTATTTCCATATATATGCTAAAATTGGAAATATCATTGATATTACTGTGCATTTTGGTAAGTAAAAATTTGGAAGTATATCATGAATAGGTACCGTACGCACAAAAATGCTGCAAAAAGTTTAAGAAACATTGGAAACACATGAGAATTTAAAACTAAACTTATTTTAATATAAATATAAGCTAAAATATGATAATTATCATTTTTAACGGTCTTTATGAGTTATCATGATCAATTATTTCTTAAAAGTGAAAATAAGTCAAGTGTATGCATATAAATATATAATATATACAACATATATTTAGACATATACAAGCACAATTTACTAATAAAATAATTGTTTTAGACATAACAAGATTTAAGATTATTACAACATTAATACAAGTGCATATATAAGTAAAGGCATAATAAATGCATTCTATATTCTATATGTAGGACATACACATGTATAAATAAAAAGTTCAATCATATATTTAGTTTTTATCAAAACTTGAAAAGTTTAAGATCGAATATCATCCATAAAGCCAAATCCAAAGATCTAATGATTTACAAGTTTTTTTAATCAATTTCAAGAGATTTAATATCAAGAAAATAAAAAATAAAGAGTATAGAGCATACCACAATGAATAATAAAATTTTTCTATTTGTTCCATTTCCACATAAATTAAAAAAGTTTTTCAATGATTTATTAAAGATGAAAAATATCATTTTTAGCTAGGGATAGACCACAAGATTGGAGGGGAGGGGCAAAGGAGAAAGAAAATGAGGTCTTGAAAACTCAAAAGAGGGGATTTACACTCTCGTTTTGATATATATTGATACATATTATAACATATCGAAATCAATACAACCAAAATGGTATAATACAATACCAACATGTTATATTTTTTACATTACATAAGAGTTTCATTTCGAAAACTTCAAAAAATGACCCTATCGACGAATACGTATCAATTCGGAGGAAAGTTGAACCATGAAATATGCCCCCCAATCCCATGTAAATTCTCTTATGATAAGTAAGGCCTACTATGGCTAGCAAAGTATCCGATTGCCAAAGTATGAGAGTGCAAATCTTGGAGGAATCCCTTAGAAATATTCATACGTTAGCCACCCACTCCAATCACACTGCATCATTTATCCCATGTGCAAGAAGTTTAGGGAGACAAAAAAAAGTATTTTTTTTCATGGTTTCTTACATGACTTTTAGTATTCTCTTCAAAACACCGTGCACATAGGTATGTTGCACACTGTTATTAACATGTTGGGTGGCCCACACAAGAAAATTTTAGCAAGGGTCCCTATACATAATTTTTGTGATTGAAATATCCAACACAATAGTCTAAATTTTTTATATAAGCAACCATTAGGGGTATTTGGATACAAGGACATTGAATGTAATTCCAAGATTAGTGTCTCTTCTCGTTTTGGAAAGAATAAAGTTAGTAGAGCTGCACTTGCGGTCCTAGGGTAGTTGACTGCACACCTTAATACAAAACACATTGGTGATGGTAAAGGTCTAGGATTTTAAACATAGTGTCTGCAACCTTCTAAGAAAGGTGTCACTCCCGCTCTAAAATCTTAATCAATTAAGGATTCTAGCGTTTATCTTTCTCTAGACCTCATTATCCTAAATTTGGATCACGAAATACTCATACTTTATAATTCTATCTCATAATATCCAAAGAGTTTTTTATAACAAACAACCATGAATATGTTCGAGAATTCCCATGTTTAGAAAATATAGATGGATTATAAATAAAATATTTTAGTGGACATTATATCTATATATAAATATGTATATATATAATTATGAGATTTTATATAATAGTGTATACATAATATCATGAAAATGTAGATGTGATGATATCAAAAATAACTTATGGAGAGAATATGTGAAACCGTAGTTTATACAACTTTGATAAGTATGAGTTGAATAGATTGAATGCAAAGAGAGAAATTATATATTTTTAATATGCAGTTATTTCTTAACCAAAAAAATTAAAAATAAAGAAGTAATACATAAAATATTTATATAATTTAAATTATAATTATAATTATAGTATTATGTTTCAACGAAATAGCTTATAACAGAAACTTTATATATAGACATGCTTCGAAGGTGCTTCGGACCATAGTATTTCCAAATATAGAATTAATGAACTTTAACTCCAATTGTCGCTCCCACTTAGGCCTGTCAATTTAGCCCTCATGTGAAGGTAACCGGCTCGACTCTCAAAAGCCCACAAAATCAAGATATTTTTTTTCATTTATAACACCTCTAGGCTTAGGTGGACCTTAAAAAATTAGGCCTACTAATATGAGGGTCAGGTTTGGGCAGCACCCCCTAAACTCTCTCTCTCTCTCTCTCTCTCTCTCTCTATATATATTAAATTGGATATTAACAATTTTTTCAGGTGACGTTAGAAAAAAAAATTATGAACATCATTGCTTATAGGAAAACATTTTTTGCATAAAACACAACTATGACATTTGAACAAAACTAAAAATAGGACACAAATAAATTGTACAATAAGAGCTTTATGAGATAGTACATGCTCTACTATAGTCAAACACGCCCAAAAGGACTCCAAGAGACCCCAACAATATATGTATAATTATTCATTTGAAGTTCATATACATGAATATGTGTAATATCTATCCCAAACATCTTCAAAGCTATCGTCTCTTATAATTTAAGTCTCTCTTTTTCTTAAAATATTCAAACTTCTTCAAAGACCAAAAGGTCATATGAACAACATGTACTAAAAAATGATTGTAATAGGTGATGGTCTGTTAAAAAAAAAAAATCGATAAATATCCTGACAATTTGTTTTCTTTGACTTTTTTTCAAGCCCAACCCCAAGCCCAAGCCCAAGCCCGTACCCAGCCTAAGCTTAGCCCTGACCCTGAGGGTAGGGCTTAGGCCTAATTAGTTTAGGACCTGCGAAGGCTTAGGCCGAACCCTTACAAATGAGGGCTAATTGGACATGGACAAACTCCGGTCAGCCTATTGACAGCCCTACTCACGTGTCATGCTCTACATATCTAGGTTTTGAGTATAGCGAGCGGCTTGATATTTGATGAGGTGCTCATGTTAAACTCCAACATTTTAGGACCAACGCATAAAATAAAATAGCAAGCTTCTCACCATTTCAATAGAACGTGCCTACTGAGACCGTGTGGTCTCAGAGCAACCTGAGACTATTTCTGTTTGGGCGAGATTTTAGGGCAACCAAAAATTTAGGATACCGTAACATTTCGGCTACTTATTTATCCAAGAATGGTTTTTCCATGATTCATGTTATTTTATTTTATTTAATCACATAACATGATTTAATTAAAATACCATGGAATAGGTTTTATGGGATCAACAAGTAGCAGGGACACTTAGGCGTCCCAAAAAATTGAATCTCTAGAATACCCCATCCGGTCTCATGTTTCCATACGACCAGGCGGTCTTACAATCATTTTCTAATTTCAATACTCACTATTATATGTTATTCTCATCTAAGGGGATTGCTACCCACACTCTCCTTTATTGCGCTCTCCTTTTTGGGCAACAAGATACAATTTGTGTCAGATTACAGTGGGCCCACCAAGGGGTGGTGATGCACCCCTTTTCTATTTCCTGCACTTTTTGGTCTCATTCGAGGGAGATCAACACCTCTTGATCTCGTTCGAGAGAGATCAACACCTCTAATTTTCTTTCTAAAGAAAGAAATCAAACCTCTTTCGAAGTTGCTGTAATTTTTTAATTATCCTTTCATTAACTTCCAAATTCAAAATAAATACAAATAGCACAAACAATTGTTAAACTCCTAAAATCAAGGAAAACCACGACTAGTTAAACCCCACCTTCAACAACCTACAAAAGAGGAATCAGTTCCTCATTTAATTCTCTAATCCTTATCCCACTATCCTATGGACGTTGGTAACTACCACCAATTATTCACGTAACCCACTACCTCACTCCATCCCAACTTGATCACATACAACTCACCTACCATACTTCCATGCAACCTTATGCAAGTCTAGCACTTATCAGGTGGAGCCAGCAATATTTCTTTGGAGGGGCTGAAATACGTAGATGAAGAAAATTAATGCGTGTTGAGGGTATGGGGCTACGCCCTCGACAAAAAAAATTGAGTAATGGGTCTTGGTGGCATTGCCCTGAGATTTTTTGTTTTTTGTTTTTTTTTTTTTTTTTTTAGTAATGGCTCTTGGAATTATTTTTTTTGGACGTTGGGGGTTGTAGTCCCCGAGATTTTTTTTTTTTTTTTTTTTCTTTCTTAATAAGGGCTCAATTGTTATTATAAAATTTGTTAACGTTCCAATAAAGGTCCAATAACATGCCCCTTTTGAGAATAATTATATAAATTAATAAAAAGAAAATAGATAGCAAACTAGGTCCTCATTGGTCCATTACCCCTTCTTAACACCACCAACTATGGTTAAGATTCACTTACCTTAGGGTTCATCCATCCATTCTTGTTTTTTTTTTTCAAATATTAACCTTTATTTAATTAAGTTTATTGAGTGTTAAAAGGGAGAAGGGGACCAGCATTTGACTATCTAACCGAATGCGTCCACTAATCACTGCTTTGAATAAAATTAATTATCCTTTTAAATACAATTAATTATATTTTTAATTTTTATATTATATATATAAAAATATTATAAATTTTTGAAGGGGCCATCTTCCCACATAGTCAACTAACTAGAGTTAGCTTGGGGGCACTATAAATATAAATATATATATATATATAAAAAGAGTAAGAAAAAAAATTTATCATTATGAAATATTTTAAAATAAAAAATTTGGGGGGCATGGCCCTCCTCGCCCACGACAAAGGGAGGAGTCCAATAGGTGAGGGATCTCACGTATGCCTCTTCTACTACCAATTCCAAAGACCTGACTTTACTGGGCTAAGATTGAAAGAAGAAGAGAGAAACAAGAGAGGAAGAAGAAACAAACCTGTTCAAGACTAGTGAAGTTATCTCGAATTAAGGAATACTTCTTTGAGGGTTTCCTCTGAGGATGACGAGGAGGAGGAGCTTGTCTGCGTACGATTGGGGGCGTCGACGCTCGACCCCCCGTCCGACGAGAAGGCGATCTTGCTACGATAGGACGGAAAAGCCTTTCCCGAGAAAGCAGATTTCCCATGTGATTCTGGACGGTCATCCATAGGAAGTTCTGAGAAACAGCAGTGAGGTTTCATAATTATAGGTAAGGAAGGATAAGGAGATCCTAGGCCAAATGCGTGGGCCTTGTGCAAAGGTAGGCATTGGATTCTTATTTCTGATTGTTGCTTCCTTTACTTTAGCTAAGATTCCAAGGAGGAAGTTGAGATGAAACTTCCAGCTCTTTTACTTTCGAGACTAAATCCTCTAGGGTGATAACCGGATTTGGAAAATCCGGTTATCACACCTACGACCGCCATGTTTCCCTTTTGGTACCCCTTAATTGTGGTTAAGATTCACCCGCATCCTTGGTTGTTAGAAAAAATTATTAATTCTTTTTTAAATTATTTTAATATAAAAAAAGCCTAAAAATATTTTTAACCACAATTAAGGGGTGGGTAATCTTAGGGGTAGGTGAACCCTAGGGGTGGGTGAAGGATAAATCTTAACCACAGTTAAAGGGTGTCAAAAGGGACACATGGCGATCTCACGGGTGATATCACCCTGATAGAGGATTTGGTTTTTTTTGGTTTTTTGGATTTTACTTCTAGACCGTCCATGGTGGAGACCACTCCCAGACCCTGCATCACATGCACAAAATCCCAAAAAAAAAAAAAAAATCTCATGTCCCTTTTAATACCCCTGCTTAAGTTTAACTAAATTAAAACTAAAATTTTTATTTTTTTAAACCATGGTTGGATTGCTTAACTTTAGGGGTGAGTGAATCTTCACCATATTAAGTAAGTATTTAAAGTTGTGGCGTGGACCAATGAGTAAAAAGGGTGGGAGTAAGGTTTTGAGAGTATGCTTAGCACTACTCAACCAGCTTAGGGTTATGGGACACTTGGCACTACCTAAGAACACCATGTGCAACTTGAGAGCCCTTCTACAGGGGATCGTGGCGATACCAAATCCGCTGGCTTACTCACAAATCCCTGTAACTGCCCTTTTAACCCTCCTTAAAAAAATTCCAACTCCTGTAACTCATTTTCTTTATTTTTTTTCTTTAAAAAAATGTTACATTGATGAACGCAAATGGTTAGTGAAACTTAACCGCAGTTTAGGAGTGTTAAAAAGAGACATGTGTCGACCTACGTATTGAGGGCAAGATAGTATTCGTCTGGTAAGGGCCAGACGAAATCCATTCCCCTTCTCAAGTTGGAACTTGACTGTGTTTTACAACCCAAACCGACTGGGGCGATTAGACCGGTTGACTCAGATCAGGCTCTCTCAATTGTCTTAGTTAATTCAAACTCTCTATATATAGAGCAAATGTCTAATTTGAGATGAACCAATTTGAACCGGTTGACCCAAACAGTTTTTTTAATTGTCCGGATTGCTACAAAAACAAAAGATTAAACTTTTCAAATTTATGAGGTATCATATATAAGCCTAAATTAGGCTCATAGGCTCTTAAGGGAGCCCAAGATTTAGATATAGAAAATTAAAATATATATGCACATAGAAGATAAAATTAAGGATTAACAAATCTCTCACGTTTGAGTGAGTGAGGGTGTGTGGTCTTCTTTGCTATTGACTATAGCTTCGCCTTGTTGTGTTGTTACCTTAACCAAAAAAACCTAGCTCATGTCTTAGTCTCACATCATATGTGTATATGAGTCATCACTCCCTTATAAGTTCTATCACGCCTCAAACGGTTGGTACCCGTTTTGAAGAGTGTTAAACGGTTGGTACCCGTTTTGAAGAGTGTTTGGGTGAAGCTTATTTGGGTTGAGAATTTAGCAGTTGTGTGTTTGTGTGTGCAAGTAAGTGCGTGTGTGGTCTTCTTTGCTCTTGACTATAGCTTCGCCTTGTGGTGTTATTACCTTAACCAAAAAAACCTAGCTCAGGTCTTAGTCACACATCGGATGTGTATCCTAGCCCTCACTCCCTTGTAAGTTCCATCATGCCTCAAACGGTTGGTACCTGTTTTGAGGAGTATTTGGGTAAAGCTTATTTGGGCTGAGGGTGTAGTGGTTGTGTGTTTGTGTGAGTGAGTGCGTGTGTGTGATCTTCTTTGATCCTGACTGTAGCTTCACCTTGTGGCGTTGTCACCTTAACCAAAAATAAAAAAGAACAAATCTCTCACAAGAAAAAAAAAACCACAAAAACAAATGTCTACATGTACATCTCTATTATCTCTCTTATTATAATGAGACTATCTCTCTTGTTATAATGAGAATAGGGCCTTAAAATCGGTGAAAGAATTTTGTCAATATTGATAAAATTACCCTTACATTTATCTTTCATATCTTCTTTACTATTTTAATTGATGATATAATCGCTATTGACAAAATTATCCAAGCACTTATATTTTTTCTATCTCTACTACCATAATGAGAATATAAAACATTTAATGTTGATTGAATTTGTCACTATTATCAAAATTACCTGTAAACTTATCCCCTTCCTTATCAATCACATGCATCACACGTGCAGCCCACTAGCAAGAAGAAAGTGAATGAGAAAGTTTAGAGAAGGAGATGGAGCTTAAACAAGAATAGGTGATCATAAAGATCTATTAATTCTTTTACATTAATTCGAATTATTTATATATTTTTTTCGACATAGTAACTTCTATTTTCAACACTCAAAACAATGTTGGTCATTTCACTCTCTAACAATATCTCTATCTTACAATAAAGAAACAAAGATTAATATACCAATAGTACTTGGGGTACTGCTAAACCTTATCATACATTGATCCAATACCCATACACAAGTCATGTTCACATGGGTACCATAGCTCTACTAATGCATTCAGTTCCAAATGACCTCAGTTCAGTTGGAGCTACTGCCAGTCTAAGAAACCTTCATGCTACCATGAAACATCTTCCCTTCATTGCAGTCTAATTACATTGCAATCAACCCTACACAGAAAGCTGTTATCAATACAAACATATTACCAGGAAACGAAAAGTGAGACTAAAATTACCAGTTAATGTGATTTGCTCATCAAGTATAAAGTCTGATACAATTCCTGATCGGCGCGTGGCATATGGGACATATAGCTAACATTGGCGCACATTCTCCACAACCACAAGTCTGCCAATCAGAAGTTTAACTCGATCAGAAGTCATTAAAAGAACAGTTAAAAGAAGAATATGCCATTGATCTTCTTCAGGACCAGAGTTGGTGGTATAGGTGCAGCAATTACCATATGCCCACACCCAAAGGCCAAATCCTTCGAATTAGTCAAGCAAATTGGGCAAACCTACATCCACAATACCTTTTTTTATTTTTTAAAAAAAGAAATGATTCCAGTACATAATTCCACAAAAATTGCTTATATTTATAGTTCACATTGTTCTGCTCATCTCTATTAGGCGCAGCCGGAAGGTTGCTTGGTTGCCGAGATGGTTGTGGCCGGCCGGTGAAGGAAACCGGAGGAGTGCGTAGAGTTACTTTTTTCGCTTTCCCTGTCACGTGACTATCATCCATACAGAACAAATACACATGAATCAAGATTAGGAAAAGTGCTTAAACCAAGCAATTAATCAAATGCAGTTTATGAAAATGGTGTCATTGGATTAGTGGGGAAATGGCATTCCTCATGTGAGGGAAGACCATGAGGAACTGGTTTCCCCAACCTCAAAAAACTTGTAGCTTAGCAAAGAAAAATACGGTTTGTTTCTGCCTACCCAAGAATACCAAATTCCATGGATGCTTTATACTGAATGGGGATCTCCATGAGTGCAGCAAGAGCAAATGCTGTTTCTTTCTGAGGGAGTTGCTACTTTAGACATAATAGCAGTGAAGTTGACGAACTGCAAGAGGAAACATGTAATTAGAGAGCTGCTGAATGTTTCTTCAGTACCCATAAAATTAAAACATATATAGTCAATCTGTGCTCCTATATATTTTGATCTCATCTTTTCTAATATGATTCGGGATACTAATGTGTGTGTTGCGCCCCAAAACCCTACCTAGGAGGATGTGAGATCTTGGCACGTGACTTACTTAATAATTCACCCTGTTAGAAGCAATTAAGGCATACTAAAATACGGATATAAAAATTTTTCTTCAATTTAACCATCAACTAAAGTCCAAACTCCATAATGCAACTGAAAAGTAATAAATCTTGGTCACCCATCCGGACCATAAACATAAAAGACTAACTAAAATGTGTCTCTATAAAATTAATTAAAGTCTCCCAAAATTAAACAACCAATAAATAGCATTCAATAATAGGGTCATCGATCAAGATCCTTTTCTTCCTCGGGATAGTCACCTTCGGGTTCTTCGATGTACTCCTCTTTTTCCCAAGGTCTGGGCTCACAAATGTCAAAACCTAAACCTGCCGACAACAAAAGTCATTGGCTGAGTAACGAGTTACTCCGCGTATATAATAGATCATAATAAATCATATAATAAATAATACTTTGCATGCATTTCATCACTTCATACATTAGTTTACATATAAAATCAAAGTGTAGAAAATAAACATGTACATTATGTCAGTTTCTTTCTTTTCTTTCTTTCTTTCTTTTTTCTTTTCTTACTTTCTTACTTTCCTTTTTTTTCCTATTTTTCGTATTTCATACATTATCATCTCATCAATACACATTCACATGCATTTGTATTAAATTAAAATACCACTTTACCATATAAGGAAATGGGTTAATACTTTAATTTATCGAGATACCACCATTCATACATTATCCGGTACGGACGGCTTAGTACATTTTCCGGTACAACGGCTTACTTATTTTAGCATACATCTCGCCCTTTCTGATGGTATCCGGTGGTGCACAATACAAACATGCATTATCACTTTCGTGTATCTTTCTTTCTTACTTTCTTACTTTTCTTACTTTACTTTTGATCTTACTTAACCTCTTATTAATGTATTTAATTCTTTCTTCATACTTTTACATATTTTTCATTCGTAAGTGCACAATGATATACCTCTTGTTTAAATTGCACCTAAGACTAACCGTCAAGGGCCATAGCACATCTCACCATAACGTCTCATACCACTATATTAACCAGGCCTAGGCAAACATGACTTTCATCAGAGGTTCTTTTACCCAATGGTATATCATGTATTAAAGAGTATAACAGAAACACACAACCTCTCATCTTTACTATAATACAACAATCGAACATCACAGTTTTTATTAAAATATTTATAATTCACGAGCTAATTACATATCAAAATTTCCTTTTTATTTTAATCAAGATTAACATCCTAATTATAATACCCTTCATCAATGATAATTTGCATGAATTTTAAACATAAAATTAACTCACATGTCATCACAATTTCACAATTAAATCCTCCATTCAATTCCATCCATCATTTCATTCTCCTCATAAATCCACATCCTTCAATTAACTTTCGCAATCTCCTTATTGAATCATAATTATTTATACATAATTCTTCACATCCTACCTTAACGATTCAATAATAATAAAACAATATCATCAATATGTTATTCACACCCTATTTTAACAATTCAATAATAATAAAACAATATCATCAATAGGTTCTTCACATCCAATTAATTAATAATAAAACAATATCATAATTAGGTTCTTCACATCCTACTTTAACCATCAAGGAATAATAAACTGAGATCATAAATGTGTTCTTTCACCTCCTATTTTAACCATCAAGGAATTATAAAGCAATATCATATATATGTTCTTTACATCCTATTTTAACCATCAAGGAATTATAAAACAATATCATATATATGTTCTTCACATCCTATTTTAACCATCAAAGAATTATAAAACAACATCATAAATGGGTTCTTCACATATTATTTTTAACATTAAGGAATAATAAACTGAGATCGTAAATATAGTTCTTCACATCCTACTCATTCCTACTTTCTTACTTAGGTTTCCACCCTTTTAATTTATCATTTCAGTTAACTATTCAAAATATTGAATACTAAATCTGTTATTTTACCTCACTTGATCGTCTCCCTACGATCTATCGCTTGCGAATCAGGTTCTACCTTGATCTTCCCGCCTCCTTTCTCCTCTTTCTGATCAAATCTTTGAAATCCTTCTTTTTCCCCTTTTTTGATCTCTCAGAAACTCTCTCATTTTCTCTCGTTTAAGTTTAGAAGGTCTTAGAAACCTTCAACCCTCGAGTATAAGGGGGTATTTATAACATTGGGAGCCCTAGGGACTTCAAACACGCAAAAGTGCGCAGCTTGCCGCCGAACGGTGTTTTGGGCAATTGATCGCCGGCGTCTTTTTTTTTTTTTTTTTTTAAAGTCATTTGCTTCTTTTTGTTTTTCTTTTATTTAGTGCAATCTATCTCTATAAATTCACTAAATCAAGTGAATTAAATGAGTTTTGTAACTCAAGATTTTTACTACATTAATCTCTCCTAGGATTTATGTATAATTCTATGTACATTTATTTAGAAAATTAACTCATGAGATTATGAAACCGGTGAATTTAATACGGGTCATTACATTCTATCCCTTTAAAAGAATTTCGTCCTCGAAATTACATACCTTAGTCAAACAGGTGAGCATACTTTTCTCGAACTCCATCCTCTCTTTCCCATGTAGCTTCTTCGATGGAGTGGTGTTACCAACGTAGGAGGACAAAGTGGATGGTCCTCCTTCGCAAAACATATTCCTTTCGATACAAAATTTGAACTGGTTGTTCAATCCCTGATAAATCTTCTCGAACTTCTTGTGGTTCCAAGTCGATGACATAAGATGGGTCCGAAATGTACTTCCTTAGCATGGAGACATGGAAGACATTATGGATTGCCACCATATGAGGGGGTAAAGCAACACAATATGCTACCTCACCTACCCTCCTGATGATTTCAAATAGCCCAACATACCTTGGGATCAACTTGTCCCGCTTCCCAAATCTCATGATTCATTTGGTAGGGGATATCTTGATAAAGACCTGATCCCCAACTTGGAATTCTAGATCTCTTCTTCTGATGTCTGCATAACTTTTCTACCTACTCTGAGCAGTCTTCAACCTTTCTTTGATCAGATTAACCTTGTCTGTAGTCTGTTAAACCAACTCTAGGCCTAGAAGTTTCTTTTCCCCCACTTCATCCTAACAAAGAGGAGATCTACAACTCCTACCATACAATGCTTCAAAAGGAGCCATCTGAATACTGGTCTGGTAGCTATTATTATAAGCAAATTCAATCAATGGCAGATGTTCATCCCAACTGTCCTAGAAGTCTAGCATACATGACCGGAGCATATCTTCAATGATCTGATTTACCCTCTCTGTCTGACCATCTGTCTGTGGGTGAAATGTTGTTCTAAAATCCAGTCGAGACCCCATGGCTTGCTAAAAGCTCTTCCAAAATCTTGATGTAAATTTGGTATCTCTATCAGAAACGATACTGACCGGTACTCCATGCAATCGGACTACTTCCTTTATGTATAGTTCTGCTAGTTCGTTAGAGTTATAAGTGGTCCAATAGGAAAGAAAGTGAGCCGACTTAGTTAAACGATCCATTATGACCCAAATTGCATCAAAATTCTTAGATGTCTTTGGTAAACCCACAATAAAGTTCATGGATGTATTTTCGTACTTCCACTCGGGAATGGGAAAAGACTGTAGTAATCCGACTAGTCTCTTATGTTCAGCCTTGACTTGCTGACACACCAAACAATTGGACACGTGTGTAGCCACATCTCTTTTCATGTTATTCCATCAAAAATGCTTCTTGAGATTTTGATACATTTTTGTACCTCCAGGATGAACTGTATATTTAGATCTGTGTGCTTCATCCAAAATCTCACGTCTTAACTCTTCATTTGCTAGTACACACAGTCTACCCCTGAAAGTTATAGCTCCATTCTCATTCATAGAGAAATCCTCCTGCCTAATTTTCAAGGATTTAGCTTGATAGGCTAAGAGTACTTCATTCGACTCTTGCAACTCTTTGATTTTAGCCTGAATATATGGTCTAACCGAAAGGTTGGCCAATAACACTCTACTGTGGTAAACACTGAAGCTCATTTCGTTGTTAGACATGTTTTCTAACAACTTCCACTCCTTGACCATCAAGTGTGCAATTAAACCGGAGGGCTTTCTACTAAGTGCATCAGCTACTACATTTGCTTTCCCCGGATGATATTGATTATTGAGTTGATTGTTTGCTCTTCTTGTGAGCAGAGATCTCCATCTTTGGTATCAATGCTTCTTATGACCTTCGAATACTGCTATCCTATAGGTTACAACCAAAGGCACCCTTAATGATTTTGATGATAACACAATAATGTAATGACTTATGTGTTACTAATGTCTCGTTTGAGTTTATATGAAATGCAGTCTACCAAAAGCATTATCACATCATTCAAGATATAAAGCATGGAAATAACATCAAAGCATAAGAAGGATCCAAAGTAAGTGATCCAATCAAAGTGAAGAGTATACCAATCCAAACCAAAGAGCCAAACTCATATTATGAAGATGATATCAAAGAAGGAAAATCAAGATCATGTTTGAAGATCCTTGAATAGAAGGTTTAATGTTTTCTATTTTTAGTGAGAGTGCTTAGGACTTTTGTAAAAAGTCCTCAAAGTTTGATGGTTGAAAGTTCAATGACCTAGATGTTAGCCTATAAGTGTCCAGTGATATTGATGATAACACAATAATGAAATGCGATTTTTGTTACTAATGTTTTCATTGAGTTAATGTGATATTCAATTTATGGAGAGCATTAACAAACTATTCAAGATGAAAAAGGATGAAAATGATACCATCTATGAGAATAATTCAACATCAATTCACAAGCAAGCTATTGGATCAAATTAGATCAAATTAAAGATCATACAAATCCAAGTCATGAAAAAGA
This sequence comes from Tetracentron sinense, assembly GCA_015143295.1. NCBI lineage: Eukaryota > Viridiplantae > Streptophyta > Magnoliopsida > Trochodendrales > Trochodendraceae > Tetracentron > Tetracentron sinense. Next base: position 2,318,879 of record CM026567.1, on the reverse strand, counting down.
AGAAGATTGATCATGAAGTCAAAAAAGATAAATCCAATAAGGATCAAGATGAAGAATGAAGACTCACTTAGAAAAGTTTAATTGCCTTATATTTTAGTGAGAGTGTCTTTAGGACTTTTGTAAAAAGTCTTCAAAGATTAGTTATTTGAAAGCTCAAAGCCTAAATTGACTTTAGGTTCCTTTAGACTATGTTTGAATATCTTTCTAAGGACCTAGAACATCAAAAGGAATGATAAAAATTATGATAAAGATAAGGTAGAAGACCTATGAATTCATTCTCATCATTAAGGTCAAGAAAAATAGATTTTCTGTTGAAAATCAATCATCCAGTTGAAAATGAACCATCCAGTTGACTAGATGAATGCCAGGATTTTGATCTGGTCACTAGGTTCATCCAATCAACTAGATCACCTATCCAATCGACTAGATGTCTCGGGACAGGTATTAAAAACCCTGCAACGACTATTTTTAAACGGCTCTTTTTCATTCAATGTGTCTTAAACGACTATATATTTGCAAGGATTATAAATAAGAATGATTTATAAACTAGAACATGATGATCTATCAATTCAATCATTCAATCATCCATTCCAAAGCTAAGATTTCCAAATCTATTAAGTTAAACCTAAAATCCCCAAATCAGTTTTATTGAGCTATTCAACTCCAATCCTTGGGAGATTTTCAGTGAGCTTTAGAGATATCATTCAACTTGTTTTAGGAGCATATTATGATTGTAAAACACTTCTCATCCAAGTGTATTAAAATCAAGAATCATGAATTTTTTTCCTTGAAGCAGGGAGGTTTGTAAAGTCAAAAGAGAGGATTGTTCTCTTGCAAATAGGTTTGATATTTTCTCGTAAGAAGATTGTAAAAGTTTGATCATCACCCATAAGGGGATTGTAAAGGTTTGATCTTTACCCGGAAGAAGATTGTAAAAGGTTTGGTCTTCACCCCTAAAAAGACTGTGCAAGTTAAAATCGTGGTGAATTCTCTAGCGGTTTATAGCTTGAGCCGGGGACATAGGCAAGATTGTCAAACCTCAAAAACATCTTTGTATTTGCATTCTCTTTCCTTAGTCTTTACTTTATTGTTTTGAATGCTTGTATAGAATTGCATAACTTTTATTCCCTTTTATATTTAGTAAAATTGAAATTTCGCTTAATGGATTAGGAAGAATTTTAAATTGTCATAGACCCTATTCACCCCACCTCTAGGGTCCAAACCTTGAGCAACACTAGATTGACCATAGGAATCTTAAGACCAATATTGCACATCTTTATAAGGTACTTAAACATCATATGGAATGGTTAAAAACATGATAAAGATATGACCAATCAAATCATGCATCTCATCTAAGTTGGTTAAAGTAGAGTTTTGTTTGAAAAATCACAAACCAGTCGAATGATTCTTGAAGAGAATCAAAACCAGTTGACTGATTTAGCCTAGAATATTCTGTTCTTGACTGGTTGAAAATCGGTCAATTGAATTGTAGAGGCCCACAAAATCAATCGACTGATCAAAGATTTTAAATTCTAACGACTAGTTTTCAACGACTCTTTTTGCATTCAATGCAACTCTAACGACCATAAAACTTCATGAGCTATAAATTGAGATAATCTATGAATTACATAAAGTACTCTAATCAATCATATCATTCTATTACTCTCTCAATTATTCATTGATCAATTCTTTGAGTAAAAACCGTAGAATCCCAAAAATGTATATCTTGAGCTATTCAACTTCAATCTTTGAGAGATTTTAAGTGAGTGTTAAAGAGATCATCGTGTAAGGAGAAATTTATGATTTTAAATCACCTTTAATAAAGTTTTAATGGAAATCAAGAATCGGTGGATTCTTATCTTTGAAACAGGGAGCTTTATGAAAAATTTGATCTTCACCTGAAAGAAGATTGTGTGGAAATCAAGAAAGAAAATTCTCTTGTAAGTGTAAGTTTGATCTTCACCCATAAGAAGATCGTGTGATAGTATATTTGAATCCTCGAGTGGGAAAGCTTGAGGCGGGGACATAGACAGGAGTGTCAAACCTCAAAAACATATCGCTTGTGTTTGTTCTCTTTTTGTCTTCTCTTTATTTGTTGTTGCATTAATTATAGAATTGCTAAATTTCCATTCCTTTATTACTAGATTAATTAATTTTCCGCAAAAGAGTTTAAGAAGAAAATTTGAATTTGTCAAGACCCTATTCAGCCCCCTCTAGGGTCCAATACTTAGGCAACAAGTGGTATCGGAGCCTAGGTCTCTATTTTTAGACTTAACCGTCTTAGAGAAAAGATAAATTGATAATATGTTTGCAACTACCCTAAGAGAAGTTCAATCGATCATTAGACCTCTCTTGTTTGATAGAGAAAACTATAACTATTGGAAAATTAGAATGATGTATTTCATTTAAGCCCTACATTATGATTGTTAGAAAGTTATTATTAAAGGTCCCCACATCCCCACTAAAACTATTGATGGTATTCAAATACCAAAAGATGAGGATGAATGGTCGATAGTTGATACTGAACTAGTTCAACTCAATGCTAAGGCTATAAGCAACCTATTTTGTGCATTGAGTCCACAAGAGTTTAATAGAGTTTTGGGATGTGACTCGGCTAAAGAAATTTGGGAGAAACTCCAAATTATTTATGAAGAGACTAACCAAGTTAAGAAAGAAAAAATTAGTATGTTAGTCCATAAGTATAAAATGTTTAAAATGAAAAAAGATGAATCTATAGCCAATATGTTTACTAGATTCACTAACATTATTAATGACTTGAAGTCTCTTGAAAAAATGTATTCAAATGTAGAATATATGAGGAAGATACTTCACTCACTACCCAAGGATTGGGCCCCTAAAGTGAAGGTCATTCAAGAAGTCAAGGATCTCACAATACTTCTCATGGATGAGCTTCTACGATCTCTCTTGACTCATGAGGTTATCATGAAGGGTAAGATGAAGAGCTAAAGTCTAAGAAGGGACTTGCTTTAAAATGCTCTTAAGTAAATGAAAGTAAAGAGGATTAGAGTGAAGAGGATAAGGAGATGATTCACATGACAAGAAAATTTAACAAATTCTTGAAACATAAGAAGAATCTCAAGAAATTGGCATTCATGAAATAATTCATCATAGACAAATTGAGCAAAAAATAGCCCATCGTATGCTATGAATGCAAAAGGCCGGAACATATCAAGCTCAAGTGCACCCAACTCAAGAAAAGTCAAAAATTCAATAAAAGGGCTATAAAGGCTACATGAGACGATTCTGATAGAAGTGAATCAAATGAGACCTCAAACAACGAGGACATCGTCAATCTATGCCTCATGGCAAATGAGGATGAGGTAAATACTTTCCTTGATGAATTTCTATGTTTTGATGAACTTAGAGATGCTTTTGATGAACTATATAGTGAATTTAGAAAATTAGCATCTAAGAACAAAATGCTTAAGAAATTAAAATTTTCTCTTTCAAATGAAAATAAATTTTTACAAAAGTAAAACGAGAATTTACAAAAAGAAAATGATGCTTTGATAAATGAAAAAAGAAGAAATTTCTTCAAAGTCTCATGTCTCAACCAAATAAAATAATGATTTAAAAGATAAGGTTGAAGACTTAACTATCATTGTGACTAAATTCACTAATGGTAAAAAAAACTTAGAAACATTGTAGGAAAACAAAGTTGTGTGTTTCATAAGGTTGAACTTGGCTATAATCTTTCAATTAAACAAAAGAATTATCAAAAAAAATTTACCACATCTACTTCTTATTCATATGTTGGAAAGAATATGGTAAAGCAAGTTTGAGCTCCTAAAGGGACAATTCTTTCCAAGGCTAACCAAATACCTAACCAAATAGGACTCAAAAGGGTTTGAGTACCAAAAAGTGTTACTTGAGTTTTGTTGAAAGAAATCAAAAGATTGGTAGCCTAAGGTTACAACCATAAAGAAGGAATTGATTATGATTGATGATGATAGTAGTTATTGGATGATTAATTGATAAAAGCATATGTGATTATGATGATTGATTGATTATGTCTATATGTATATTTGGATGATTAATGATATGTTTTGTATATTTTGAAATGAAAAATGAATGTTTGATGCATGAAATAGAAATGATAAATGTTTGATGATTTGTATGTTTTGAAAAATGTATTAAATTTGTATGACTTGATGGATGTATGGTGTGTTATGTGTATGCAATAATATATGTAATGTTTATATGTTTTGCTTAACAAGTACCTTGATAATATTGGTATCAAGTGCTTCTAAATGTTAAATATATTTGGTATCAAGTGTGATATATTTAAATTGGTATCATTCGGTTATAAAAAATTGATTTATAAAAGATTAATTAAAATTGGTTTATATTCATATCATGTGTTTTTTTTTTTATGTTGCCAAGGGGGAGAAAATTGAATGAAATGTTAATTATGTTTTGTAATGGTTTATCTAAACTATATGCAAAAAAATTGAATTTATATCTTGAATTTATTAATATATATGTTTAGGGGGACCTTACTTCAAAATTTTTATTGAATTTATATGTTGAGGGGGAGCTTGTTCTCATTTTATTCCATTATTATGTCAACATAAAATATGAGAAGATTATTAGCCTAAATGTTACAACCAAAGACACCCTTAATGATTTTGATAATAACAAAATAATGTGTGGTTGAGTTTATGTGAAATACAGTCTACCAAGAGCATTAGCACACCATTCAAGATTTAAAGCATGAAAACAACACCAAAGTATAAGAATAATCCAAAGCAAGCCATTCAATCAAAGTGAAGAGTATGCCAATCAAAAGCAAAGAGCCAAACTCATACTATGAAGATGAAGTCAAATAAGACAAGTCAAGATCATGTTTGAAGATCCTTGAAGACTCTCTTATGAGAAGGTTTAATGTTTTCTATTTTTATTGAGAGTGCTTAGGACTTTTGTAAAAAGTCATTAAAGTTTGATGGTTGAAAACTCAATGACCTAGATTGACCATAGGAACCTTAAGGCCAATATTGCACATCTTTATAATGTCCTTAGACATCATATAGAATGATTAAAAACATGATAAAGATATGACCAATCAAATCATGCATATCATCTAGGTTGGTTAAAGTAGAGTTTTGTGTGAAAAATCACAAAGCAGTCAACTGATTCTTGAAGAGAATCAAATCAGTTGACTGATTTAGCCCAGAACATTCTATTTTTGACTGGTTGAAAACCGATCGATTGATTGTGGAGGCCCACAAAATCAGTCGATTGATTTTGTCGGGAAAGAGATTTTAAGCTCTAACGGTTAGTTTTCAACAGCTCTTTTTGCATTCAATGCAACTCCAACGGCTATAAAACTTAGCTATAAATTGAGATGATTTATGAACTAAATAAAGTACTCTAATCACTCCTATCATTTTATTACTCTCTCAATCATTCATTGATCCATTTTTTGAGTAAAAACCCTAATATCTCAAAAGAGTATATCTTAAGTTATTCAACTCCAATCTTTGGGAGATTTTTAGTGACTGTTAAAGAGATCATCAAGCTCGTGTAAGGAGCAATTTGTGATTGTAAATCACTTTTTATAAAATATTCTTGAAATCAAGAATCGGTAGATTTTTGTATTTGAAACAGGAAGTTTTGTGAAATGTTTGATCTTTACCTGTAAGAAGATTGTGTGAAAATCAAGAGAGGGGATTCTCTTGTATATGTAAGGTTTCATCTTAACCCGTAAGAAGATCGTGCAATAGTTTATCGTGTTGAATCCTCGAGTGGGAAAGCTTGAGGCAGGGACGTAGGCGAAAGTGTCGAACCTCAAAAACATATAGCTTGTGTTTGCTCTCTTCTCTTTATTTGTTGTTACATTAATTGTAGAATTGCTAAATTTTCATTCCCTTATTATTAGATTAATTAAATTTTCGCTAGAGGGACTAGGAAGAAAATTTGAATTTGCCAAGACCCTATTCACCCCCCTCTAGGGTCTAATAGTTGGACAACAAATACAAACACCACAATGGTGATTAATGGTATGGAAAACAAAAGGAAAAGATAAAAACAATGAGTAGTCATCCATTACCTATCCATTTGCAATGATAACCAAAACAAGGTAATGTCCTCCAGTTCTCTCCACAATGTCTATTGCAGCCTTAACTATCAATCCATAAGAAGTTGGTCATTAACGCAATCAAATATATATAAATGAGAAGATTTCACATCCACAACTATTGATATTATCAATATATAAAGCACAATAAGGTGATTCTGAAAGCATTAGAACAGACAAAACACAAACTATCCATGAAATTAGTTAAATAGGCATCTAGTTGATGAAATTGAACTAAATAGCTATAATGGAAAAGGCAAATAATTAAGCAGCCAACCTGCCAATTTTAAGTTTGGAACAATCTATCTATAGCTGGTCAAAACTTCTTCAAAGTCATAGCAACGCGAATTATCTCTCGAATTATCTCTGTGAAAGCTAATTACCTCTTTATCATAGGTGGTGGCTAGCAAAATCAAAGCAATCAAGTTACTTGTAGACAACAAGCACTTTAAACAAGAGAACTGTTATCAACTAATAAAGAAAAAAGAGAGAGAACTGAAACATAAAAAATCAAAATCTTCCAACGAATAGAGGATTGCAACTGACCATCACCAAACCCGAAGGGAAAGAATCAAGTCTTTCCAATTATCAAAATGGCTTGCTCATACAGATTAGGTGTATCACCAATTGTGTGTTGGCTCTGATTCTTGAATGAGTGTTTTCTTTTAATAACAAAATAAATGCATTGGTTTCCAAGAAATGGAGATAGTTAAGGAGAACATTGTTTAAAGTCCAATTTTTCCAATAGCACTAATACTCATAGTTACCAAGTCGGGGATCGGGAATTATAAAATAATAAATAAAAACCGAAATTTTTTTTAAAATATGGGGAAAGATAATAAAAAATATAAAATAAAATTACTAATTATGAAAATTATAAATATATTCCGTATATTAGATATTTATTTGAAATTTTAAAAAAATCGTAAATAGTTCGTGTTTAATTCGTGAAATTTGTAACTTTTTGAAAAAGTGACCTTTTTTTCAAAAGTCGTGAATACTTTGCGAATTAATTGTTCAACAACAAATTTGGTTATTATTTGGAAATTTTACAAAAAATTCAAAAAAAATTGTTAGTATGCCAATACTCAATCTGACGGAAATCCAAGTTGTTGGAAGTTGGAAACTTCCATGCAATGGGTACAAACTATCAGATGTTGAAAATCAATCTGAATGCATGAATGATCCTAACCATCAAATAAAGAGCATTTATTTGAATAAGGAAATGAACAATTAACTAAAACAACCGAAGTAGGTTTATATATATATTATTCAACGGGTTTTATTTTCAACAAGAGATCTCTACGTTTAAAGCTTAGAATGTGAATGTGCAATACAATTAAGTACTCATAAATAATGGAGAATATGAAAATTATAATGTGCCTTAAATAAAAGATGTTGGTTCCATCACTTTCACAAACCTGTCCTTTCGTTGCTTTTAGTCAAATCAATTCCAAGAGTAATGTTTGACGTACTAAACCTAATTCCCTCAAGGTAGTTGAAACCTGCAAAAGACAAAGGCCTATTCAGGTCTTCAAAAATTCAAAGTATGCAAAAGAGAAGAAGAGATGATAATAAATCAAGAAAAAGAAAAATCGATTACCAAAAAAAGAACAAAAAATCTCTTAACATCCAAATGGAGATGTATATACTTTTACATAACACATAAATATCAAAGTTCAAGGTGAAAAAAAATATAATTGGAGGTGCAACGTTCCCTTAGTTGTTCCTAACTACCACAACAGTTATAACGGCAATTAGAGCTATAAACAGAGTGAATTCAATGCAGATAATGGTATATCTGAATTCATATCCGATTATATATCCGACTATCTGAATCCGAATAAATATTCAGCGAATAGTGAAATATGATATTCTTATCAGACTCCGATTAAAATATTTGAATTCGGATAATATTTCAATGATCTGGTTACTTTTTAAATTTTTTTACAAAATATAAATTAATTTTTTTTAATGTAAAATATACATAAATTATACTTTTTTAAAAATAGTAAATTAATATTTTATCTCTATTTATACTAAAATTAAAATTTTAATGTATTAAATTATATATAAAATATATATTTTAAGGTTATTTTAGTTTTATAAACTTACAATATTATATATATAGGGAGAGAGAGAGGAGGTGACTAGTCAGCCTAGCTAATTATAATTTATAATCATCTCACCCCTTTTATACCGTTGGATTTTAAACAAGGGCCAAGATTAAATGAGACCTTCTTTATTCTAATTTTCTTATTACCCAAAACACTCATATTAAAGTTAGAAGAATGTTCTCTTCTTTCTTCTCCAACACGTTCTTTCTTCTTCTCCAACACGTTTTTTCATCATCCTCATCCTCATCTAATCGTAGGTACCAAAATTTACCATCATCCTCATCTCGTAAGAGTGATATGGAATGGTTTTCCATACGATAACAAAAATTGGATTTGGGCTTTTAATTGGGGAATAGAGATTTGAGTTTTTCATTGGGAAAAAAAATTTGAAATCTATGTTTGCACTCCTCTGCTCCAAATACAACCCTTGGGTAGTAATTCCACAAACCCTTTCAATAATTTAATTTATTAGCCACGAATTGGCATGAACTCAAGTGGTGGTTTTGATTCTAATCCGAGTCATGTTGGTCATCTGATTTCACCCATTTCTTGTGATTTATTTGATTGTAGTTGTGCACACACAGATTCCAAATAAAAATTCATATGGAGGAAATGTTTCATTCATTGCCTCTCTGTGAAGTTACCATCACTTTCTTAGAAATCTGCTTTGTGTAGAGCTCCGTATCATCAACAAGCAAAATAACAATGATTCAGTTTTGGATCTCAACTGGTGGCTGGGATCAATCAACTATCAATAACATGGTTAATGTACAAAAAGGAGAAGAAAGGAGAGAATGAGGGTTTGTGAACCCTAGATCTAAGCGGGAGAAAGAAAGAGGAGAGAGGGAGAGAATGATGAGTTATGATTTCTTACCGGAAGGGAGTCGGAGAAACTTCGCACCGATCGTATTTTCTTCGTACCGATTGGAGGCATGAAAAGAGAAGATCATTTTGAATGTGTTGGGAAAGAAGAAAGAATGTGTTAGAGAAGAAAGAAGAGAACATGATTCTAACCAGGGGTGGAGCTAGGAAATTTTTGTTGGGGGGGGGGGCGGAAATATGTGTATACAAAATTTAATGAATTTGAGGGTATAGAGCTTGGGGGTTCAGGGGCGTAGCCCCTGAGAAAATTTTTTTTTGGGTAATTTCCTTTCTTTCGAGAAAATTTTGTCTCAATTATACCCTTGAGGTCGCCACATGTGCTTATTGATACCACTTAACTGTGATTAAGATTCACCCACCTATCCTTGATTTTTAAAAATGATACCAATATTTTTTTTCTAAGGTTAAGTAGGTGAACCGTGCTTAGCTAACTCCTAGGGTTAAAAATTTTCAATCTTTTTTTAAAAAACCAAGAATAAGTTGGTGAACCATGGTGATTTTAACCATAGTTAATGGGTGTCAATAGGGACATGTGGCAACCTCAAGGCCATCACCGGACTCCATTGGGGGCACTACATATAGGACAAAAGATTGGGGGGGCCACTGTGTATATATGACAAAAACATTAGAGGGGGCTAGCTATACTAAAAAAATTTTAAAAAATTAGGGGACCCACTATTTAATACTACTAGAAGTATGAATTGCAAAAAATTTGGGGGCGCCATGGCTCCTCCCTGCCCCCCCTGGCTCCACCCCTGATTCTAACTTTAATATGAGTGTTTTGGGTAACAAGAAAATTAGAATAAAGAAGGTATCATTTAATCTTTGACCCTTGTTTAAAATCCAACGGTATAAAAGGGGTGAGCTGATTATAACTAACTTATAATCATCAAAGTTGACTAATCACCTCCTCTATATGTGTATACACACACACATATCTAATGTCTAAACATGGGATGTCTCTAACATATTCATGGTTGTTTATTAAAAAAAAAACTCTTTGGACATTATGAGATATAATTATAAAGTATGAGTGTTTCAAGATCCAAATTTAGGATAATGAGGTTTAGAGAAGGATAAACGTTAGAACCCTCAATTGAGATATTAAAGCTGGAGCAGCACTATGTTTAAAATCATATACTTTTACCATCACTAAGGTGGGTTGTATATATTAAGGTGTGCGCACAACACTAGAACCGCAAGTACAACTCCACCAACTTATTATTTCTAAAATGAGAAGAGAGACTAATCTTGGAAGTACATTCAATGTCCTTGCATATAATAAAATGAGAAGAGAAACTAATCTTTGAAGTACATTCAATGTTCTTGCGTATAAATACCCCTAATGGTTGCTTGTAGACCATTGTGTTGGATATTTAAGTACATCACAAGAATTTCTTGAGGGACTCTTGCCAAAATATTTACCCAATGTTTTGAAGAGAATACTAAAAGTTATAGGAAAAAAAAAATTTTAGTATCTCCTCAAAACTTCCTGCATATGGGATAAATGATAAATTGTGATTGGCATGGGTGGCCAACATAGGAATATTTAGGCAATGGTCCTTCCAAGATTTGCAATCTTGTACATTGGCAAAAAGATACTTTGATAGCCTTAGTGAGCCTTACTTATCCTAAGAGAATTAGCATGGACCTTTGTAGGGGCATATTTCATGGTTCAAATTTTCTCATATCGATACATATCCATCGATGCGATCATTTTTTTAAGTTTTCAAAATGAAACTCTTATGTAATGCAAAAAAATATAACATGTTGGTATTGTATTATACTATTTTGGTTGTATTGATACCAATTATTTTATGATATTTGAAATTACCCTGATCGATGATCTCTATGACCTAGAGGGGGGTGAATAGGTCTATCTAAGAATTTCTAACCAATTTTAATTTTTTCAAATTATTATTTTAGAAATCAATAAACAGATCACACCAACAATCCACACAAATCAAACACAGAAGATTTTTACGTGGAAAACTCTTACGGGGAAAACCCATGGGACCAAGTCCAGCAACAAACTTCACTATGAGAAGAATTCAAGTACAAGACAAGACCTTACCCAAACCGGACACGACGTTCTTAAGTACAGAATCTTACTCTTGATTTCCACGAACCAGTCAGTTCGATCTCCGCCGTAGCAGCTTCGGTACCACACCGACCAAATCTTCTCAAGCTACTTCAATACCACGATCACACACGTTCGATCTCCTTCCACGAAGGCTCGGGATCATACACCGGACACACACACAAGGTGTACGATTGTGAATCAATTTAGAAAGCTTCAAACCCTAGAGGGATCTCATACAGATCTGAGATCACACAATGCAAGATCAAAAGTATAGATCTATACTTGCATTCTCTAGGATGATTGAAAGAGGAGGGATCAATAAAGATCTATGAAGAAGAAAGGAAAAAGCCCTAGAAGGGTTTCTGAGACTTCTAATCTTTCAAAAATAAACAAAGATACGAATTAGGTCTCCATAAAGTTGTTTATATAGGGTTTAGAAAAGAATCCAGAAAAATAAAAAATTATGTTTACGAGGACCGATCGATCGGTGCTTATAACCGATCACTCGGTCCAAAACGGATTGATCAGTATTCACACCAAGAGATCGGTTAAATATTACCTCTCTGGAAAAATACCCCATACAAATTTTTTAACCAGTCGATAGCCACCGATCGCTCGGTAGGCCACCAATCGATCGGTATCAACACCGAGCGATCGGTTGAGACAGACTTTCAGTCAAAACATTATTCTTTTCATTTTTATTTGATTCAAATAAGACCAAAAGACTTTGTTTGGCTTAAAACTATCCTCCTGGTATGTTTAGGGTTATCTAAGTCAAATCCAACCTAGGTAGGGGTCTCTAAGTCCATTACCTGTCTAGATCCGGTGTAAAAGCTTTTTCTTCAATTTCTTTACTCTTCTTGAAGCTTTAGCTCTTCTGACAAGTTGAACAAGACTCAACACACATGACCTATCTAATGATCACGGAATTTGCCAACACCTACTTAGGGATTTACAATCTCCCCCTTTGGCAATTCCAGGACAAAACAAGACTGACTCACATACTAGGTTCAAATTTTCCCAAATGATTCAAAAATGGAAAATTGAACCTTTACATGACTCAATACAAAAAAATTCATGACACTTCAACTTGTCATGTTTCACCAAACTTTGAACCTATTTGTCTGCACAAGCTCAACTAAAAACCTGTGAAACATGGGAAATAATATCCAAAGAAAATAAAGCATCATCCATAACAGGTTTATCCATAATAGGTTCATCCATATATCATATCCAATCCATATACCATATACCATATCTAAATAAATGATACCATCATCTATCACACATGCCTACTCTCCCCCTTTTTGGCTCGAAATGCCAAAGGCGGAATAGGAATAATAGAATTAAGGCAAAATCAGTATATGAGATGAGATAACATAAAATCAGAGTAAAATATCAAACATCATCACATATAGAATTATAAAATCATTCCAGTCAATATCATCCATAAGCATCCAAGTCAAGAACATCCAGAAGTGGTTTGTACTGAGTACAACCAATACAAAATACATCCAATGTCTCAAAATAACACTAGGGTTACAGTAAACTCCTAAATATAAAAGTGAAACATAAGGAGTATCCTAGTACATCAAACTAACTATCACTCATCATCATCAGAAGTGAGATGGGACTTATAATATGCTCTAAAATCACGAACATCACGCTGTACACCCAGCACTGCTGCATCGAGTGATCCAAGTCGACCACGGATCTCTGTGGTGAACTCCTGGTAAGATGAAACATGAGTCTGGAGATCCATCTGCATCTCTCTCATCATCCTGGCAAGATCATCAATCAAGGCCGGAGGAGGATGAGATGACCCGGTACCAACTTCTACTTCCTCCTCAGTATCTTGAACTGAAGCATGTGAAAAACTCTGAGCTAGGGTCTTTTTGTTGATTGGACCCTTGGGCATGCGTGTAGTAGCACCAGGTGAGCGATAACCCCTTGAGCACCAAGGAGTTTAGTAATAAGTGAAACAAATGGTAGTGCTCCAACTACTGTATTAGCTCGATGGGCTTGGATCATCAAATCAATAATGTGTGTGGCAAGATCAATATCGTGCCCACGAAGAAGGCTGAACAAGAATCGAGCTCTATCTTCCCTAAGGTCCACAGTATGAACCTTTGGGTGGATATTGGCACTCATTACTAGGCTTACAAGTCTTGCATCCCTAGTGAGTTTAGACACTTCAATGAGGGAGCCAACCCAAAGTGTAGTAGCACCACAAAGAAAGGTGACTACATTGTTCATGGATTCTTTATTCTCATCTGTCTTATACCTATTAGGATGATATGGATCCAAAACTCTAGGACAACCAAGGAATTTTGCAATTATAGCAGGGTTTATGACAACAGATTTTTCTAAAGCACGAGACTTAAAAGACCAAGTCTTAGTGTTGATTTCAGTAAAATTTGAATAAAATTCCTGGACTAACTGAATAGGGGCAGGACCGGATAAAGTGAGAATACCTTCCCATTGACGATCGACAATGAGCTTAGGAAGGTGATAATCACCAAAATCGGAAATTTGAATTCCCCTCTCAACCATAATAGCCTTCTTGCTAAAATATTCACGGTAAAGTTGAGCAGCAGTAGGGCTAATGAATGGAGATAATTGACTGGTCTGAGAAGATGAAGCTTTACCCTTGTTTTTTCGAGTTTTCTCAACCAAAGCTTTTTGGCGATTCTCAGCAGTAGAATCAATCATTCTACGGATTGGTCTATCCCCTACAGAAATACCATGCCCTACTGAAGTGAAGGATACAGGCTCATGGTGTTGCTCATCTTCAAGAGGGTCCTCTTGGTTGTTGAGGACCAACCTTCTGCGTTTGGTAACGCCAGACATGAGATAATATGAAGACTTACTTTTCACGAATTTGAAACGATGCCCTACTGTAGAACAAACGATGCTGTAGGTTTGGAAAATCAACACAGACCAAGATAAGATGAAGACTTACTTTTCACGAATTTGAAAATCCCTGAGATTTGAAAAGAGTGACCGAAATCAAGATTTGGAAGATGTGAGACCGAGAGATCGCTCTGGAGATCGATGAACAAGTGTATATAAAACATACCAAATGAGGGGATCGGTCCATAATACCGAGTGATCGGTTGGTCTGGAAAATTTTTAGAAAATTTTGACTTAAAACCATTTTTCTCCCCCTCAACCAAAGTAAAGTTTAAACTCATTTTCACCTCAAAATTACCTAATGACCATGCACTTATGCAAACATTTATTTCATCAAAATCATAAAGAATATGACCCAAGAATTTATATTTCAGAATAGTTATGAACAAGGATTATGTAAACAACTTTTAGTATCCATAAGTGATCAATTATGATTTTATCAAATTCACAATTAGAGTCAAGAAACACTCAGAAGTAATGTGTGTGTAAAATTAAAAAATCATAACATGACTCTGAGGATTGGTTTCATCCACAACACAAGATTTTGACATTATAGCATAAAAGGTACTCTAGAATGTTCAAAAACTAGAATTAAAACCAAGAGACATCCATAGAATTATGATGAGCAATGTTTACCCCAAATTTGACCAATAAAGTCATTTCATTTTACAGTCAAATTGTACTCATTATGAAAATTCTTTTTGAGTACACATTATCAGTTCTTTGGACACTGGTGACTTTCACACAAGTGAGAAGGTAGCCCTCTCTAATGGCAGTGGGGGCTTTCACTCTAGCAACTCATATAGATACCTACAGTCTGTCAAGGTAGCCATTACTCACTGTTTGCATCCACTAGAAGCTATCACACAAACTCATAGGTAGTCCTTTCCATGTCAATAATTTTTATAACTAGGGGGCTCACCTTATGGAATTTTAATCACATTGGTTATACTAGATTTGATTAATCTAGGGAACCATATGGTATAATATTAGAATCTATAAATAGGAACTAATATCATCTCAAGAATCAGTTAGAGTGCATGTGTAACACATAACATCTTTGTTTACTCAACTCTAATTGAGATTGGTGATTATGACCATTTTAAATCACAAGATAGAACTAATAGTTGAACTATCCTTATTTACTCAATCCTATGGAAAATTTAACCTTGGAATTAATATTCAATTATGATTTCAATGAAATAAATTTATGCATAAATATAGGAGAGGTCATACAAACACAATATTTTTTGCAACATTTTTCAATTTTTTGAATGTTTTTGGATTTTTATGAATTAAAGAAAACAAAAATAAAAAAATAGCTCTATGACATAAATGAAACAAGAAGAACACTTAGGCTATAAAGAAAGCACACCATCACTCAACTCCGCACAAACCAATGGATTTCCTAAGGAACTCAAACCTAAGGGAATCTAAGGGTTTTGTGAGAATGTCTGCAAATTGTTTCTCTGTTTGGACATACTCATTACACACAACATTTTGCTCAACTAGATCACAAATGAAGTGATGCCTAATGTCAATGTATTTTGTGTGAGAATGTTGAATGAGATTTTTAGAAATATTGATAGCACTTGAATTATCACAATACACAGTCATAGTGCCCTGTTCAATCCCGTAATCATGCAACATCTGCTTCATCCACAGAAGTTGAGTGCAACAACTGCCAGCTGCTATGTACTCAGCTTCGGCAGTGGACAATGAAATTGAATTCTACTTCTTACTAAGCCAAGCAACTAAGCAGTTTCCAATATAGAAATACCCTCCGGAGGTGCTCTTCCTATCATCAGCATTTCCGGCCCAGTCAGCATCGGAATATCCAACTATTGTGGCATTGGTATCAAAAGAATACCAGAGGCCAAATGATAGAGTTCCACTCACATAGCGAATGATACGCTTGACTGCAAGCAAGTGAGACTCTTTTGGGCTCTCTTGATAGCGGGCACACGCTTCAACACTAAAGGCTATGTCTGGTCTAGTGGCAGTTAGGTAGAGCAAACTACCAATCATGCTTCTATAAGAAGTTTGATCAACATCCTTGCCTGAAGCATCTTTACTAAGTTTTGTAGTAGAACTCATAAGAGTCCTTGCATGCTTAGCAGAGCTCATACCAAATTTCTTCACCAGATTTTTAGCATATTTATTTGAGATACTGAGATCCCACAATCCAATTGCTTGATCTGAAGATCAAGGAAGAAACTCTGCTCACCAACCATGCTCATTTCAAATTCATTTTTCAATTGTTCAGCAAATGAAAGATCATGTAAGTCTAATGTGGAACCAAACACAATGTCATCAACATATATCTGGGCGATGACAATATCACCTTTCACATTCTTTATGAAAAGGGTTCTGTCTACTCCCCCTCTCGAAAATCCTTTTTCCAAGAGATAAGTAGTCAACCTCTCATACCAAGCTCTTGGAGCTTGCTTTAAACCATAGAGGGCCCTTTTTAACCGATAGACTTGATCAACGTAATGTGGATCTTCAAACCCTTTTGGTTGTTCCACATAGACTTCCTCCTGTAGAATGCCATTCAGAAAGGTACTCTTAACATCCATTTGAAAAAGCTTGAATTTCATATGGCAAGCCACGGCTAGAAGAATTCTGATTGATTCTAGCCTGGCAACAGGAGCAAAAGTTTCATCGAAGTCAATGCTTTCAATTTGGGTGTATCCTTGTGCAACTAACCTAGCCTTATTTCTTATGATAGTACCTATTTCATCAGATTTGTTCTTGAAAATCCATTTGGTACCTATCACATTTGTATTGTTAGGCTTAGGTACTAAATACCAAACATCATTCCTAGTAAATTGAAGTAACTCTTCTTGCATTGCATTTATATAATTATCATCTGCAAGGGCTTCAGTTACATTCTTGGGTTCAAAAGATGAAGTATAGCAAATGTAGCTAACTTCATTTTCAATTTGTTTCCTCGTTCTCACTCCACTTTCAAGATCACCAATGATATCAGTGGAGGTGTGAGGACTCATGACCCTAGGATGTGTAGGTTTTAATGGAGATGATTGCTTAGTAATAAGTGGAGTTGAAGCAGTTTTAACATTTTCATTTTCAACACTTTCATCATCCTCAAGTTACACATTTTCAACACCAGAGTCATCCACAACTACATTGATGGACTCCATAATCGTAGATGTTCTCAAGTTATATACTTGATAAGCTCTACTGTTGGTGGAATACCCAAGAAATATCCCTTCATCACTCCGGGATTCAAATTTTCCCAGTTGCTCTCTATCCTTAAGGATATAGCATTTACTTCCGAATTCTCGAAAGTACTTGACACTGGGTTTCTTGTTATTCCACAACTCATATGGGGTTTTCTTTGTTCTAGGCCTTAGAAAAACTCGATTAACAATGTAGCAAGCAGTGTTAACTGCTTCAGGCCAGAAATGAGAAGCTAGATTATTGCTATGAAGCATAACTCTACCAATCTCTTGGAGAACCCTATTCTTCCTCTCCACAACACCATTCTGCTGAGGTGTAATGGGTGCATAAAATTCATGTTTGATACCCGACTCATCATAAAAGTCGTTTTACTTAGAGTTTTCAAACTCCTTTCCATGATCACTTCGAATTCGAATGATTGGGCATCTTTCCTCATTTTGAATTTTCAAGCAAATACTTTTGAAATTTTCAAAAGCATCGGATTTCTCTCTTATAAATGCCACCCATGACATTCTGGAGAAATCATCAACCATGACTAGGATGTATCGCTTTCCACCTAGGCTTTCAGTTCTTGTAGGACCCATAAGATCCATATGAATTAATTCCAGTGGATGTGAAGTAGCAATACTAGAAGTCTTCTTATGTGGGATTCTAATTTGTTTACCAATCTGGCATGGGCCACACACAGCAGTAGAAGGCTTTCCTAGTTTGGGCACACCTCTCACAAGCTCTTGCTTTGAGATTTTGCATAAGTCTTTGGAGTTCATGTGACCTAGTCTTCGGTGCCACAAATCAACTTCCTCAATTTTAGCCCTATTACAGACATTTGAGGGATTAGAACTGGGGATTAAGCTGTAGCAATTGTCAGTGGTTCTTAACCCTTCTAGAACACACTTACCTTTACCATTAATGACTAAGAATTTATTTTGTGTAAAGTACACGGCATGGTTATCATCACATAATTGACTTATGCTAATCAAATTAGCTTTCAGTCCTTCAATAAACAAGACATTTTTCAATTTTGGTATGCTTGGTGAATCGATGATACCCTTCCCTTTATTTAACGACTTGCTTCCATCACCAAAAGTAACAGTCCCATCTGGACAGTCCTCAAATTGAGTAAATAGGGACTTGTTACCTGTTATATGCCGAGAACACCCACTGTTGAAGTACCACATTTCTGTGTTTTGGGCTTTCAAGGCAGTATGAATGACAAAGCACTTAAGGTCATCCTTTCTCACATACACAGTTTTTAAACTTTGTTTAGATATTGGAATATTGTTCTGTGTAGTAGAGACCTTTTTCTTTTTCGACCTTCTAGATCTCTTTCTGTTCTGTTCTGTTCAGTTCTAGCATTTTGATTTGTCACATTCTTTCCTCTTGAGTAATCATAAGGAGTGAATGGGCCATTTTCAGTTCTAGACATTTGAGCAATCCTATTGACATATTTACTCAACATTCTAGACTTTTCGGCCAGAACTTGAATCTGCCTTTGAAGATTCCCTTGACCTTGATTTTGGTTCCATGAACCATTTCTGGGAGCTCTCCTAAACGCATTACAGTTGGGTCGAATGTGACCTCTCACACCACAAAAGTGACATGTGGGTATGAATCTAGGTAGAGGAGGAGGATTTCTTCTAAATGGAATTTGATTCCTCACAACATTCACCCTAGGAGCTGCATTTCTAGGCTTTACAACATTTGTATAAGTCATAGAACTTGATGTTGAAGGTAAATTCACTTTAGGATCAGAATGAATTGGTTCAAACACTGCACTAGCCATTGTACCAACAGCTAAAGGACCAGCTGGTGTGTCAGGATGTCCTATCCCAGATCAATTAGAATTTGATCCATATTTTCTAATTAATTAATCTAGGAAGCTAGTGTTTCCAAACATTCTTACTTCTTTCTCAAGAGTATAGACCTTCTGAATCAAGTCAGTCTTGTTTTTAAGGGTTATATGATGTTCTTTTTCAAGAAATTTCACCTTATCAACAAGAGAATCTTTTAAAGATTCCAGCTCCACTAACAGAGTCTTTGACTCTTCAACTTCTTTCAAAGAAGTGTCTCTTTCAACTTCTAATTTTCTGACCACATTCGTCAATGAGACATTTTCTTCCAAAAGACAGTGAACTTTTTCAACAAAAGTCTCTTTCTCTTTTTCAAGCTGACTAACTAGAGCACTCTTCTCCTTTGCTTCTAGTTTACAAGTATCTCTTTCATTTTGAATGATTTTGAGTTTTTTGCTCAAAGAGATTTTTGCTTTAGTCAGCTTCAAACTTTCAGAATACAACTTATCATGAGTTGTTTTCAAATCTTCATCACTTTCATAGTCAGTATAACTCTTCTCAGTATCTCCACTAGACTCAGTGTGAATACTTTCATCACTTCTATCCTTCTCATCAACCACTGAGGAAGTCTCAAGAATCCCAGAAAGAGATACACTGAAAGCAGTATGATTATTAGTTTCTTCACTTGAAGAGGAACTGTCCGATTCTTCATTCTTGAAATCACTGTCATCCCAACAGGCATTCATCACCTTGCCCTTACTTTTCTTCTTGTTAGGACAGTTAGGTGAAATATGACCGAAGCCATGGCATTCATAACATTGAATACCTTGGGATTTCTTATCACCACTCTTGGAATTTTTCTGGTTTTCCCAGGGCTTAGACTTTGACTTCTCAAAAGATTTTCCTCCCTGTTTGGGATTGAACCTCTTTTTCGTTTTAAAAAATTTTTGAAATTTTTTAACAAAGAGGGCCATTTCTTCCTCATCCATCTCTTCATCACTGTTATCCTCATCCAAAGATTCCTTGATTGATTTCAAGGCTAAAGATTTGTTCTTCTTGGATGGTCGAAGATTGAGTTCATAAGTTTGGAGTGAACCAACTAATTCTTCAATCTTCAAAGAGTCAACATTTTTACTCTCTTCAATAGCAGTGACCTTAGTTTGAAATCTCTCAGGTAGAGATCTGAGGACCTTTCTAACTATCTTGGACTCAGTTAATCTTTCACCTAAGTTGAAACTAGCATTGATAATATCACTAAGTTTTGCATAAAATTCATCAAATGTGTCATCGTCTTCCATTTTCAAATATTCAAATTTGGTGGTTAACATTTGGAGTTTTGAGATTTTAACAGTGGTGGTATCCTCATGGGTAATCTCAAGAATGTCCCATGCCTCCTTTGTTGTTTCACATGAAGAGATTCGTCTGAATTCCTCAGCGGTGACTGCAGTAAAGATAGCATTGAGACCTTTAGTATTCCAACCACTAGTCTCAAGCTCTTCTCTGGTCCATTCATTTGAATATTTGACGACAGTCAAATCACCTAGAGTTTTCACAGGCGTAGTCCACCCATTTTGAATAGACATCCAAATTCTCTCGTCAATTGATTTGAAAAAGGCTCTCATACGAGCTTTCCAATAAGCGTAATTATTCCCATCAAACAGTGGGGGACGAGAGGCTGAACCGCCCTCTCTGAGAGTACTCATGATCACAGAGTAAAATATACAGGATCACACTCAATGGTTTAGTCTTAAAGGTGAGCCCGCTCTGATACCAATTGAAATTACCCTGATCGATGATCTCTATGTCCTAGAGGGGGGGTGAATAGGTCTATCTAAGAATTTCTAACCAATTTTAATTTTTTCAAATTATTATTTAAGAAATCAATAAACAGATCACACCAACAATCCACACAAATCAAACACAGAAGATTTTTATGTGGAAAACCCTTACGGGGAAAAACCACAAGACCAAGTCCAGCAACAAACTTCACTATGAGAAGAATTCAAGTACAAGACAAGACCTTATCCAAACCGGACACGACATTCTTAGGTACAGAATCCTACTCTTGATTTCCACGAACCAGTCAGTTCGATCTCCGCCGTAGCAACTTTGGTACCACACCGACCAAATCTTCTCAAGCTACTTCAATACCACAATCACACAGGATCGATCTCCTTCCACGAAGGCTCCGGATCATACACCGGACACACACCCACAAGGTGTAGGATTGTGAATCAATTTAGAAAGCTTCAAACCCTAGAGATATCTCATACAGATCTGAGATCACACAATGCAAGATCAAAAGTATAGATCTATACTTGCATTCTCTAGGATGATTGAAAGAGGAGGGATCTATGAAGAAGAAAGGAAAAAGCCCTAGAAGGGTTTCTCAGACCTCTACTCTTTCAAAAATAAACAAAGATACGAATTAGGTCTCCAAAAAGTTGTTTATATAGGGTTTAGAAAAGAGTCCAGAAAAATAAAAAATTCTGTTTACGAGGACCGATCGATCGGTGCTTATAACCGATCGCTCGGTCTAAAACGGATCGATCAGTATTCACACCGAGAGATCAGTTAAATATTACCTCTCTGAAAAAATACCCCATACAAATTTTTTGACCAGTCGATAGCCACCGATCGCTCGGTAGGCCACCGATCGATCGGTATCAACACCAAGCGATCGGTTGAGACAGACTTTCAGTCAAAACATTATTCTTTTCATTTTTGTTTGATTCAAATAAGACCAAAAGACTTTGTTTGGCTTAAAACTATCCTCCTAGGTATGTTTAGGGTTATCTAAGTCAAATCCAACCTAGGTAGGGGTCTCTAAGTCCATTACCTGTCTAGATCCGATGTAAAAGCTTTTTCTTTAATTTCTTCACTCTTCTTGAAGCTTTAGCTCTTCTGACAAGTTGAACAAGACTCAACACACATGACCTATCTAATGATCACGGAATTTGCCAATACCTACTTAGGGATTTACAATATTTATCAATACATATGAATGAGAGTAAGAATACCCTCTTTTGAGTTTTTAAACCTCACTTTCTTTTTCCTTTGGTCTATTCCTAATAATGATATTTCCTCCACTAAGAGCTTCACCGATGATTCAATCCAAGACCTCCTCTTAATGAGTGGCACACCTTAACTTCTTAACTATACTTAGTTTTTCAATGTTTCATACAAGGACACTATTCGTTATTCATTTTCTTTGGTGCCTTTTTTTATTCACACTATCATGCATATGAACTGATATTTATTTATATTTGAGGTTGAGTTCTTACTGAACATAGACTTGGGTTGAACAAGTTCAGGCCCACCTTGGGCTTAGCTTGAACTCAAAAATATTAATTGAGCTAGGTTTAGGCCCTATGGTCTAGGCAGAGTTTGGGCACAAGATGGGCTTGGATATGGTGTTAATTAATAGACTAAGTTGGGCCCGAATTAGCCTCATTTTTGGGATTAAAAACCCTTTAAATGACCAACGTAGGTTTGAAAATTCCTAACTTGTGAGTGTAAATCACACTTCTTCGAGCCTTAACCTTTGTGGCAAACCGATATGGAATTGAGCCTAAATCAGTCGGTCACTTTATCAAGCCTCCTGCAAACATCTCATCCTACTAAGAACAAGACAAGTGTCCAAAGTTGTAAAAATTATTGAAGAATACAAATTATGATAATGAGTGAGTGTGATAGAACAAAGATTAAGACAATAAACTAATATTTTTTTAAAAATATTTAATTTCGATTCATGCCAATTAGGTCTATGATTGTGGCTATTTCCTTAGACAACTAAGGAAGAAGTTTAGAAGTAAAAGAAGAACTCTTAAAGCAATTTTTTTTAATTGAATTAAAGATTTCAAATGATAGAACTCTTAGCGAATAAATTTGGAGGGAATTTGGAAAAAAGGATTTATGATAATATTTATTGTATCATCGAGGATATATACGAAGGAGCACTAATTAACGAGAGAACAATTCATGTGAAAATAGGTTTACATCAACATGCAACTGAGTCTATATCATTTTTCATCTGTTATGAATGAATAGATGGCTCATACTGAATGCAACTTTAGTAGAAAAAAAGGAGTAAGATGCTATTTAAGATTGACGACCAAGAGATACCTAAAGGGACTATTGTGCTCAACTATCTATAAAGATTGAGGAGGATATTGCTCATAAAGTGGATCATGTATTTTCAAAGTGTTGGTGTGATTAAATCATTCCAAGCAAACTAAAAGAAAATTTTTATAAGACAACGATAAGGCCAACTATGCTTTGTGGAGGAAAATGTTCCTTACATTTGAGTTATTGTAGTGTGATTAGCAACATCATTATTTTAGGATAAATTTCAATTGTCCACAATTGAATTACTAACAACATTGCCAAAGTTGCCTTAAAATGCAACGTCGTAATATTATATATATTATAAAATAATTCAAAACTATTAAAATTTGCAAATAGACAAGGTTGTTATTGTTGTTAGGTGTATAAACGGATGCGGATATCTGATTCGTATCCGAATCTGTTGACTCAAATAATTATCCAAATAGGTATCCGATGGAGTGGATTCAAATAGTAATTGAACTATTCGTTTATAATCGGATATTGGTATATCTGATTCAACAAATATCCGATCGCTTATATATATATATATATATATATATATATATATATATATATATATATAATTATTAGATTTACTATACTAATGTAAACATAATATTATTAAAATGTAGATTTTATCATATAAAAAATAACTTATGCAGAGAGTATATGAAATCATAATTTATACAACTTTGATAAGTATGAGTTGAATAGATTGAATGAAAGAGTGAAGTTATACAATTTTAATATGCATTTTTTTCTCAAGCAAAAATGAAAAAGAGTTATTACATAAAATAATTATATATTTTAAATGCTAATTTTATTTTATTATTATGTTTTGATGAAATAGTTTATAAAGGAAATTTTATATATAGACATGCTCTGAAGGTGCTTCGGACCATAGGGTGTTTCCAAATATAGAAGTACTGATCTTTAAGTCTCACTCCTACTTAGGCTTGTCAAAATCGGTCCTCGTATGAGGGTACCAAGCTCAACTGTCAAAAGCCCACAAAATCGATGGCATTTTTTTTATTCATATTGTCCGCAGGCCTAGGTGGGCCTAAAAAAACTAGGCCATTGATATGAGGGCTAGGCTTGGGTAACACCCACTAAATTTTCTTAGTACATGTTAAAAAAAACTTTCTCTATGATCACCATTAATGCTTAGAGGAAAAATTTTGCTGCATAAAACATATTAAAAACATATGAACAAAACTAAAAATAACACACAAATAAATTGTACAACAAGAACTTTGAGAGATAGTGAATGCTCTGCTACCACATTACTCCAAGTATGCATAATAAAAGCTCAATCGTTAAGTGTATTTGATAATCTGTTAAGTTTTGAATTCTTCTATCTATATTGCAAGCAAAACAATGAAATGATGTCCAACATTGTAATTTGGATGAGACTGCCCATTCTCTACAGACAAACATATCCAAATCAACTCCAAGAGACCCCAACGATACATGTATAATTATTCATTTGAAATTTATACACATGAGTATGCGTATTATCTATCTCAAACATCTTTAAAGCTATTATCACTTATAATGGATGTCTCTATTTTTCATTAACACATCCAAACTTCTTCAAAGACTAAAAGGCCTTTTGAATATGTATTAAAAAAATATTGTTCCAGATAATAGTTTATAAAAAGTAATCGACAAATATCATGGCAATTTTTTTCCCTTATCTTCTTTTCAAGCCATGCAAGGCCCGGCCCAAGCCTAGCCTTGACCCTGAGAGTAGGGTTTGGGCTTAACCAGTTTAGGCTGAACCATTACAAGTAAGGGTTGGGGCTGGACAAACCCCGACCTTACCCGTTGACAGCCCTATTCTACTCGTGCTCCATGCTCTAGATATTTAGGTTTTGAGTATAGCAAGCGGCTTGTTATTTGATGAGATGCTCATGTTAATCTCTAGTATTTTAGGACGAACACATAAAATAAAATAGTAAGTTATTCACCATTTCAATAGAATGCGCTCGCCTACTGAGATAGTGCGGTTTTGGGGCAACTCGAGACTATTTCCGTTTGAGCGAGATTTTAGGGCAACCAAAAATTTAGGGAAACATCTTGACTACTTACTCTCATCTTGTAAAAGGCTTTTTGGTCTTCAAGTAAAATAACACGATTTAGGTTATATAACATGATTCATGTAATTTTCCTTAATTCAAGTAAAGTAACATGAAAGTTAAATAACGTGACTCATGTTATTTTACTTGAATCAAGTAACTTGATTCTCCCAAAATAATTTGATTCAAGTTATTTTAATTCAATCACATTATTTTGATTGAATCACTCAAATAACTTGATTAAAGCAAAATAACATGATTCAATTAAAGTAAAATTTAAGACATGCCCTTTTCGAGTGGTTGCTTGGACTTACCCTTATGGTACCTTAGCAGCTACCTTATGTCTGCTCAACTTTTACTTTCGGATGAAGCATATTCTCACATTAACCAAAAAAAAAAAAAAGCATATTCTCACAATCTCTATCCCTACGCTCACCCTTGTTTTTAGACAGCACGTTTTAAACCTACTCGAGGCACAACAAAGCTTTTCCATTTTAGATATTAATAAAACAAATAGGAGTGGAGTGCTAGCCCAAGTCGCATTTACTCCAAATTTTTCCACAGACACAAGATTGGGGCTAACACGTGGAGATAGTTCATATTTTAACAATTTAAAAAAGTAAAAATCAGAAAATGTTTGACATTTGTAGCCAACCAGTTGCGTCTTTGGAAGATTTGCGACTAGGCCAAGAAAATCCTAAAACAAATAAATAGCTTGTGCAAATCACCTGATAGTTTTCTCCCTAGTTTGCAAATTAATGGACTCTTATGTACAATAGATTTGCAAATTAACTCATCATTTTTCACCTGTTAGACAAAGAACCTCAATCCTTAATTCCATTGGACTTTCATTAATAACTACAAATTAACTCATCATTTTCCACCTGCTAGACAAAGAACCCCAACCCTCCATTTCGTTGGACTTTCGTTATAACTGCTAGTAAAATGGTAATTATGCCCTTAATACAATTCATAACCTCACAAAGCCCTTTTAACTGTCCTTGAACTATGGTCAACAAGGTTTAACCCCTGTGATTACTTTTTTCTTCTTCTAAAAACTAAGGTTAGATGCTTAACCCTAAGGATTAGTTAATCTTAACCACTATTAAAGTGATTTAAAGAAGACACCCCTTTAACTGGCTTTGAACTATGGTTAACAAGTTTTAATTCCTATGGTTAATTCTTTTTTCTTAAAACCAAGGTTAGATGTTTTAATTCTAAGGATTAGTGAATCTTAACCACAGTTAAAGGGAGTTAAAAGGGAACACCCTTTAACTTCTCTTGAACTATGGTTAACAAATTTTAACCCCTATGTTTTTTTAATAAAAAATTCTAAAAACCCCGGTTAGATTCTTTAACACTAAAGGTTAGTGAATCTTAACCACATTTAAGGAGAGTTAAAAGGGAACAACCCTTTAACTGCCCATGAACTATGGTTAACAAGTGTTAACTCCTATGACTATTTTTTTCTAATTGTTTTCCTAAAAGGCAACTTTAGATTCTTTAACCCTAAGGGTTAGTGAATATTAACCATAATTAAAGGGAGTTGAAAGGGGACACATGTCACAAGGGTACTATAGTTCAATAAATGTCACAAGGGTATTATAATCACTCTTTAAACATTTTTGAAAGCAATTTAATAGAAGTGGAAGAATGAGGTTCATTGTCTAGAACAATGATGAGTTAATTTACAAAATCTGTTATACATAACAATGTATTTGTAAACTAGCATCAACCAACTTAGGGTTAATGCCTTAGTGGGAAACATAGCACTACCCGAGAACACCATGTTAACTTGAGAGCCCTTCTAAAGTTAGAACTTGGCAGTGTTTTACAACCCAGACCGATTGGGCCGATCAAACTAGTTCTTACGACCAAAGCCTCTCAATGATCTGGTTCAAACTCTCTATGGGCCAAATGTCTAATTAGAGATGAACAATTTGAACCACTTGACCCAATGTGACCCAAATAGTTTTCTTTTAATAGTCTGGATTATCGCCAAAAAAAAAACTTTTAAAATTTATGAGGTTTCATATGTAAACCCAAATTAGGCCCATAGACTCTTAAAGAGAGCCCAAGATTAGATATAGAAATTTAAAATAAATATGTAGAAGAAATTAAAGTAAGAATTTTGGATATTTTAATGATAATATGACCCTTAGTATCATTAATTAAAATTTGTGAATATTAACAACAATACCCTTACACTTATCTTCTCAACCATTACAACGAGAATGATAAAATTACCCTTACATTTATATTTTTATATTTCTACTATTATAATCACTATTAACAAAATTACTCATACACTTATATTTTTTCTATCTCTATTATAATAATGAGAATATGACACTTATAAACATTGATAAAATTACACTGACCCTTATCCCCTCCTCTCACTCATGTGCATCACATGTTAAACCCAACCCACTATTAAAAAGAAAGTTAATGAAAGTTTAGTGAAGGAGATGGAGCTTAAGCAAGAATATGTAATCATAAAGATATTAATTCTTTTACATTAAGTCCAATTGTTCATATGTTTTCTTTGACATTAATTTGAATAGTAATCTTAATTTCAACACTCAAACAATGTTGGTCATTTCACTCTTACCTTTGAATGTTAGAGGTAGTGAAATTAATTTTTGTTACAAATTAGATATCTTCTATTTGCTTATATGTATTTTGTTTTGTATACCAAGTGTTTGTAGAATATCTAACAAAGATGCATTATTCTTTAGTGCCTCTCCTCAGTAGGGAAAAAATAAAGATAGTATGATTGCACTTGAGATCCTAGGGTGAACGCACGCTGTAATTTAGGCCACCATAGTGATGGTAAAGGTCTAGGATTTTAATTAAACATAGTGTCTAGAACCTTCTCTACAAGGTGTTGCTCCTACTCTGAAGTCTCAATTGAGGGTTCGGGCATTGATGCTTTTCTCAACCTCATTATCCTAAATCACAGTTATTTATCTGTAATTGTGTAGATGTCAATGAACTGAGATTAAACATGAACTTAAGATCACAGTTCTAGTAGAAATGGTGATTATATCAATAAAAATGACATTTTGAGAGTATAAAAAGATCACAGTGTTTTGATTCACCGTGATCGTTGTTGGCACTTTTTTGTAACCGTGATCTTCCTTTATTTGGTTTTTGTAGTAAAAATCTTCTTTATGCAACCCCTACTACTTGTAACTTCTTACAACCACTTCTAAATTTATACATGAATAAAATAAAACATCTATCCACACATCAACTTACAAATAATATAATACACTTCGATTTTCAAAATCGAATAGTAAAATTTATTTTTATTAAATAATAAACTATAAAACAATAATAAACTATACTTTCTTTAATAATATAACAACAACAAACTATATTTTCATTAAATAGTAGGAATATGCTTACAGTGTGATTCGAATACATATATGCATATGAAAATCTAAACAATAATACTTCTTAAATATTCAACAAGATCTTTTTTAAGTCATTTCATTACTTTATCACCATATGGTTCATCACTTTTAACATAACAATGAATAATCTTATTATCCATTGCTATTCCCTCAAGTACAACATAGTATAGTAATTACATTCTCAGTCACCTTTTTGTTTGAGACATTATAAAAAAAGATAATGAACGAAATGTCAATTATGTTTAATACATAAAGTTTTTGAAACAATAATTAGAATATTGAATAATTAATGTCTTTACCTTAGTATTATTAAATGTCTTTTTTCTAGGTCTATGCTTGTCTTTCAAATAACTTGTCTTTAATGAAATTTGCATTTACAACAGTGTTTTGATCAATTATATAAATGTAGTATAAAATATAAACATAGACGTAAAATGTACAAATTGAAGAAATATGTATTCATTGAAGAACTTTTTAAAATTAAGAGAGTGTGTAGTTGTTTTTTTGCAATGGATCCAACCAGTATACTAAAGAAATTCCTATAAGGATTAAACCCAAGCACTAGTGTTCCTGGTAATTGAATTATGAATTGTAAATTTTTATTTTTAAAATATTGAACTTTATGAATTAGTAATCATATATACTTCATAAGGGACAAATAACATGGGAGCTAGAAGTAACTCAACATTATAATGTATAACGAGTACTTAGTCATCCTTGACTAAGGTAATTTATTATTTTCTATCAATATTTTAGAACTTACAAACCCAAGGGGGTGGCTAGGTCTCCCTACAAGGTTGTCTACCTTTTTTAAGATTTAACAATTAAATTATTAATTAAGGGAGATTAACAATCAGGTGCGGAATAAGGGAAACAAGCAAACCACAACATAAACAATTTTTACGTGGAAACCCTTCTGGGAAAAATCGTAGGACTTAACTAGCAATGAGAATCCACTAAGTCAAAGTCAACAAGAACTTACAAGACTTGAACCTAACTTCTTCAGACTCGATACTACAATCCTTCATTTCATAGTCCTCCACGCCTAAATAAGTCATTACATACTCGTAAGTCTTTTGACCAACCGTAGCCACCTGTACTTCTCTTGTGTCTCCACAACATCCATGATCCTCCTCGAATCGATCTCCGTCAAATGACGACTTTAGATTCCACCGACCAAATATCACAACCACGATCCTCCTCGGATCGATCTCCTCCGTAAAGGCTCTGGATCACACCGGCCAATTTTTTCTTTCTAGAATAGGTTGATGGTTGATTAAAATCAAATCCTAAATGGATTCCTATCAATGGAAAAATCCAAACAAGCAAAAATAAAACTGAAGGCTTACAATCTTTAGAATGGAAGAAGAGAGGAGAATGAGTTTGAAAAATCCTAATAATCAGTAAGAAACTCTCTCAACACTCTCTAAAACTCTTAGGTTCATTCCGAGGAACAAACCAATAGATAGGGAAGCCAAAAAAAAATTTTGAAACAACTAAAAACACTGTTTTCGCGTAGGCTATTAGAAAGGCCAGACAACTATTCGAACGGCTAGGGAACGGCTCAAGAGTGGTGCGCCAGTGAGGCTACTGTTTCTGGAATTTTGAACATCTGTTCGAACGGCTAGACGCCCATTTGAATGGACAGCTCCAAAATTGCCCAATTTGAGCTCTTTTGATTGGAAATCCATCAAATGGTCATTGTTACTAGTCACATAAGATACATTGATTATTCTTAGTCAATTACTCCTAAGGTATACTAGGTATCTAGGTCACTTACCATCCTACGGAGTGAAACGAAGGCGATGATCTTAATGTCTTCAGTTAATCTTCTTCGGTCTTCATCTTCACTTGTCTTGGATCCTTGTAGGCAAGGACTCAAAACACATGACTCACTGTTTTGACAACAGAATATGTCAATACCAAAATATGGACTTTACCGTATAGATAGACTTTATATAATATTACAATCCATAAGTAGATATTGCACCTTCCCACCGCAATAAGTGATATCTTCTGCACTATTTTCTGACCTTCCACAACCCATTTTCCATTATAGTAGCAAATTAATAATACTTTTTGAACCATTGTCTTTAAGAAACATTATATTGATTTGTCATGTATTAAAAATAACAATGAGTCCTCATGTTAAATTCAAAATAATATTTAATTTAGCATTCAATCTAGTACTTTAAACTTCGTATTATTCCTAAAATAGTACAATATTAGTTCTTAACAAAAATATGTTGTCGACCTGGTATCAACTAGTATCAACATAGTATCGACCAGTATCAACTTATGTATTGATCTGGTAACAACCAGATTGGAAAATGTCTAACAACCTTGTATCAACTTGGTCGATGCAAGTTCGAGCCTGACTGGAATTGACCATGTGCACATTTTTTTTTTTCTTCCACTAAATTTTCCACATTTTTCATCTTTTTGCAAGAGAATCACTCATCCTAAGAGACTCATTAAACATTAACCATAACCATAACGTATATGAACAATAGATGTAAGAAATCAAACATACCTTTTTGAATTATGGTAAAAATGTAAATCAACTTGTATATTCACACAAAAGGGATAAGTGAGGAGCTTTATGGTAAAAAAAAAAAGGATGGAGTGAGGAGTTTCAGTGAGAACTTATCCACCACCATGCACGTTGAAGGTTCTTCCTCTTATGCACCTACGGAAACCCTTTTTTCCACAATTTGTTTTTATGAAAATAAAGAAACTCATTATTTAAGTGTTGGTTGTAGCAGTGGATGGATATTTTAGACTTTTCGTAATGGTTGAATTATGAGAAAATGCTCATAAGCCTCTTGAGATAAGGTGTTTAAAAGGTGGGTATTTGGCCAACAATTCCAAACTTAAGGGGTAATCAAGAAAAAACCAGCACCATATGCGCGTCATTCATTGAAATGGCATCATGTGATCGACGTTTCAACTCAAGCTGCCGTGTCACTCATCAGAAACGGTCTTGATTGCATCATACGATATTTCTACATTTCTACCAACCCAAGATTTTATTCCATTGCTCCTGGAAACATTTCTAGGTAATTTTTCTATAACATCAAAAGTGTAGTTTGAATATGCAATCCTAAGACTAAAAGTGATCTCCAGTGTCACAATATCTGCACAACTCTTATAGGTAGACTAGCTTTCTCTGGGGATTGGTTGAATATGAAACCGTTCAGTCTTTTCAAGGGTGCTTACTCCTGATTTTTTTTTTTTTTTGGTTTGGATATCATTTACCTACAATTAGAGGTCAGTGATTATCTTGAGGATTTGAGCTCTTGCAACTCATCGCTTAGTGGGATTAGATCCCAAGGCCTCATTTGAGAGAGGCCATACCCCACCATTGAAGGCATGGTGTATGTACGCCTGAATTCGGAATTCCCCATTCTGGATTCTACCCTACCCAAATTAGTGGGGCTTGAGTCCAAGATTTAACTAAGGAAATTATGATATGTGTACGCGTGTGCTGTTGGATGGTAGGCGAATACCTCTCCAGCTCGCCATGTGTCTACTTTGATACCCATTAATTGTGATTAAATTCACTCACCCCTAAGATAAAATAATCTAACATTGGATTTTAGAAAAAAATATTTTTAAAAAAAAAACCTTGGTTATAATTCACTCACTCGTGTGATTATTTTTTTTAATATTTTTTTCTAAAAAATTAAAGTTAGATTATTTAACCAAATTAACCATACTAATGGATGTTAAAGAGACACCTATGTATGCATGCTATCATTTCCTTAATTAAACAACTTTTCACCAGATGGCTAAAGAGGCTATCGGTATAATACTCGAACTTTCAACTTTAAGCACATTGGTAACTCACCATATGATCTTAGTTTTTTTTTTGATGTGACACCATATGATCTTGTTGATCTTACATTCTCTTTGTTTATAAGATCTTACACTAATCATTTAGCTGATTGAGGCTATAAACTAATAGACAGCCACTGGTAGTATTAGAGACGGAAAATTTCCATCTATAAGCGGTAGATTTGGTGTAGTGAATTAATTTCCTCTGTTAGAAGGCATTGCGATCGAGCGAGAGCAAAGCGTGTTTGATTTCCCGACATGTCCCACATTTGATCTCCAACTGGAGAGAAACAAATGCTGTTGAGGGCTGCAAGTATTTCAATTCAATACACAGCTACCCCACAGGATATCTTCCCCTGGTAGCAGTTAGTAATTCAGTTAATCAATTCATTAGTGTAGGTCTAATATGGGATTTCTTGTGAAATGGGTGATGGTCTAAGCTCGTCATCTTTGGCACTTTCTGATATTCTATTGGATTGGCATCTACAATTTATCTATACTAGAATTAACTACCCAATCCCCTATTGATCACGCCCACGTGTCACCAACAATTCCGGTACATTATTGCATACCATATTAAACTAATCCAATAATGGGAATCTTCCTTAGCAGCTTATTAATTAAGTATTTTGAAGATATTATTAGCAATTGAGTCATGCACACCCAAAGCTCACTTCTCTTTGATGATCCTAACCCGTCGGATCCGATGAGTGATGTTGGTATTAACTTATAGCTGATTAACCAAAATGACTGTTATGCCAAACACTGAAACATTTCTTTTTGAGAGAGAGAGAGAGAGTAATCTCAACTTCATATATGATGAACATTATCCAAACTATCTATGTCTCTTGGTTGGTGAGACCTAATGGTGCAATAGTATTAGAATACAAAGACTAAATAACAATAATAAACACAAACATTTTACAAATGGGCAAGAGGATCAATCATTGTGAGAAAAAAAAAAAAAACAGGCCCATTTGGGTTGATTAGGTCATTTTTGTATGACAGCAGTATTACAAGCAAAGAAATGAAATAAATCACCTTTATAGCTGGGAAAGAATGAAGGAGAGTGGTTTACCAAATAGACCCAGAAGCCTAAGGCTCTCTCTCTCTCTCTCTCACTTAGTTAAAAGCTTTCGTAATCTGTCATTAGAGAATAATGCCAAGAATGGCAACGGGGCAGGGCGTGACCGGTTTTACCTCCTTCTCCCCGAACCGATTATAATACACCGGCCCGACCCCAACCGAGGCTTATATACTGTGAAACCGCCTCCGCTCCTATTATAAAGTATAAACCCTGGGTCACCCTGGCCCCACCCCGATTACTTTTTCTTGGAGGGGGGATATATATAGGATAGTTTAGGAATGAAGAAAATGAATAGGGCTGAAATTAGAATTACATATATATATTACTGGGGTGGCAGGGCGGGGTATACTAAAACCAGTCCCACCCGAAACCGGTTTATTTTTTTTAAATACCAAAACTATCCCTACAACCGTTTAAATAGAAAAAAACCGGCCCTATAGTGGGCAGTTGGGTTGAAATTGCCATCCCTAAATAATGTGCTCCATATCCATCTCAGCCAGGACAGAAGGAGTACTCAAGGAAAACGCCCCACCGATTCCATACGTGTGGTAGTTAGGTCATCTTGTATAATAACTAGCATAAATGCAGGAAAAAAGGTTGATGCACCAACTCAAATAAAGGTCGAGATTAACTCCATGAATTTGAGCAATGTGTTGTGATATTGTGATTAATAGACATTAAATTCCTGGGAGCAAATGTGGGTAGAGACTAGAGACCTCTCTCTCATCCTGACCCAACCCATGGACCATGGTACTCCTTGTTGATGGAATATAAAGAAATGTAGGACCCTATTGCTTGGTATTTGGTTGCATCCAACCACTTAAAGAAGAAGAGAGGGTGCAAAAGGGAATTAGGGTTTGGTGGCTCAACCCAATAAGAATCACAACGTATTAAAAGAAAAGAAAAGAATATAATACTTTCATTGCATGTTTGTATTATACGTGGGAATGAGTGTCTTTGAAATTGAAGGTGGGGACTGTATTTGACTTTGTATGCTTGAAAACCATTTAGAAAGCAAGAATACAAAACAGAAAACAAACAAAAATGGGAATTCAACCGCTCTCTTTCTTCTAATCTTTGCTTCTTTTAAGCTAAAACACCATTCCAAGCAAACCCATCATTATTTCCCCTTGTCGGTCAGCCATTCAACCAACCACTGTATCTCCCAAATCTCCATCTCTCTCTCTCTCTTAGTTTTGACATGGTCTTATGATACTTTTTACGGTCTGATTTTCAACCCCACATGTGATCATAAATTGCTCTTAGTCTACTTTTTACAGTTCCTCTTTCAACCCCATACAAGATCATAACACTGTCACTCGAATCAAGAAAATTTGTTCGGTCGTCATTAATGGTATTTGCTGTGTTTTACTGACAGTCTCTCTTATCTCTTCTGCTTCTAAGTAATTCTAACCCATTTAAGGCCTTAAAGACTCTCTGCAAGTACCGAGTTTCAAACATGATCAAGCCGCGTACTTTTCAAGAGCCACAGCTACATGAACAGCTCACATGCTTGGCCTTCTCTGGTTGCTCCAAATTACGCGTTTTCTATCCAAACGAGACGAATATCGGCATCAGAAAGTAAATTTCGTCTCTAATGTTCCCCAGAAATTTAATTGTTCATGCAGTGGCAGCAAATTAATACAATCATGGAACGACTGAGTTCAAAGTTTTCTATTATTAAGCTCTTTTTCATCTCTCAAAACTCTCTCTCGTTCTTCTCCACAATTCAACGACGTTGAGATTCAGTTTCTGCAGAAATGGAGAGGAGGGGTGTTGTTTTATCTGTTGTTCTTCTGGTTCTGTTAATGGGTTATGGGGTTGGGTTTGTCTCGTGCAAGAACAAGGGAGAACGAGTTGGTGGTGATGACTCGGGCGCATTAAGGGTTCTTTTGGAGGTGAAGGAATCGTTCGTTGAAGACCCACTACACGTGCTAGACGACTGGTCTGAAGATAATCCGAGTTTCTGTACCTGGAGAGGAGTTTCATGTGGGTCCAACTCGGTCGATGACTCGGTTCATGAAGTAGTGGGTCTCAACCTGTCTGACTCGTCTCTAGCCGGGTCAATCTCTCCCTCACTCGGTCTCTTGCAACATCTGGTCCACCTTGACCTCAACTCTAACCGCCTCACCGGTCTCATCCCAACCCACCTTTCTAACCTCACTTCGCTTCTTTCTTTGATTCTCTTCTCGAACCAACTCTCTGGTCCGATCCCGACTCAACTCGGCTCGCTCACGAGTCTCCGGGTCCTTCGAATCGGTGACAACGGTCTGACTGGTCCGATTCCCAACTCTTTCGGTAATCTTTCCAACTTGGTTACTCTTGGTTTAGCCTCTTGCAGCCTCACCGGCCGGATTCCAAAGGAACTCGGACGACTCGGGCGAGTTGAAAATCTTATTTTGCAGCAAAATAAACTTGAGGGTCCGATTCCGGCCGAGTTGGGGAACTGTGAGGGCCTGGTTGTGTTCACAGCTGCTCTCAATAGTCTTACCGGACCAATACCAGGTGAATTGGGTAGACTCAAAAATCTTCAGACCCTGAACCTCGCCAACAATACTCTTACAGGGGAGATTCCGAGTCATCTAGGTGAACTGAGTCAACTCGTCTATCTCAATTTCATGGAGAATCAGCTTGAAGGTCCACTTCCAAAGTCTCTGGCAAAGTTGGGTAGTCTTCGGAATCTGGATTTGTCAGGAAACAAGCTTACCGGAGAAATCCCGGAAGAATTCGGGAACATGAGTGAGCTGGTTTACATGGTGTTATCAAGCAACAAGCTTTCTGGTGTTCTACCAGGTAATATATGTTCCAACACAACCAGTTTGGAACACTTGATTCTGTCTGATAATGAGTTTTCCGGAGAAATTCCGGTAGAATACGGAGAATGCCGGTCACTGCAACAGCTGGATTTGGCCGATAATCAGCTCAATGGATCGATACCAGTGGAATTGTTTGAGCTGCTTAATCTAACTGATGTTTTGCTGAACAACAACAGCTTGGTGGGTTCAATTCCTCGAATTGTAGGTAATCTCAGCAGTCTACTAACACTGTCGCTATACCACAACAATTTACGTGGCGATCTGCCTGGAGAGATTGGGATGCTGGGGAAGCTTGAAATTCTCTATCTTTATGAGAATCAGTTATCTGGGGAAATCCCTATAGAGATTGGTAATTGTTCGAGCTTGCAGATGATTGATTTTTTCGGAAATCAGTTCACTGGTAGCATTCCTATTACTATTGGAAGGCTAAAGGAATTAAGCTTTCTTCATCTCAGACAGAACGATCTTTTTGGTGAAATTCCCCCCACTTTAGGTAACTGCCAGCAACTAACTGTCATAGATTTGGCGGATAATCGTCTCTCCGGCGGCATTCCGGCAACGTTTGGATTCCTCAAATCTCTGCAGTTTTTCATGCTTTACAACAATTCTCTTGAAGGTAATCTTCCCGGCGAACTAAGTAATGTTAAGAACCTTACTAGAGTGAATCTCTCTAACAACAGATTGAATGGTAGCATTGAGGCATTGTGTAGCTCACATTTCCTTCTTTCTTTCGATCTCACGAACAATTCTTTCGACCATGAGATTCCTCCACAACTGGGTAATTCGCCTTCTCTTGAGAGGCTGCGATTGGGAAGTAATCAATTTACAGGGAAAATTCCATGGGGGTTTGGAAAAATCAGTGAGCTTTCTCTCCTAGACATCTCAAGCAATTCACTCGCTGGAGAAATACCAGTGGAGCTTTCGTCGTGCAAGAAACTTACCCATCTTGATTTGAACAACAACCTTCTTTCCGGGCCAATCCCGTCGTGGCTCGGAGGCATGCCTCAGTTGGGAGAGCTCAAGCTCTCAACTAATCTATTTTCTGGGCCTCTTCCTCAACAACTGTTCAACTGCTCCAACCTCCTTGTGCTTTCTCTTGATGACAATTCCCTAAATGGGACTCTCCCTCCTGAAATTGGAGATCTTGCATCCCTCAATGTCCTCGTTCTCGACCGGAATAGATTTTCTGGATCAATCCCTCCTGCTATAGGAAAACTAAGCAAGCTTTATGAGCTCCAGCTCTCACGAAACAACTTTGACGGGGAAATCCCGATTGAGCTTGGACAACTCCAAAATCTACAGAGCATGTTGGATCTCAGCTACAACAACCTCACTGGTGAAATTTTGCCTTCTATCGGGACATTGTCCAAACTCGAAGCCCTTAATTTATCTCACAATAACCTTGCTGGAGAAGTCCCCCGCCAAGTCGGGGAGATGATCAGCTTGGGCAGGCTGAATCTCTCTTACAACAAACTTCAAGGAAAATTGGATAAGCAATTCTCGCGCTGGCCAGTAGAGGCGTTTGCAGGGAATCTCCGCCTTTGTGGAATCCCTCTTGATCCCTGTGAAGGTTCCAATTCTGAAAACCACCAGTCTGGCCTAAATGCATCATCTATGGTGGCAATCACAGTAACTTCAACTGTAGCTGCAGTTATTCTACTGGTACTTGGACTTGCTCTCCTAAAACGCAAGCGCCAATCTCTTGAAAGAGCTCGTGAAGTGAAGTGCGCTTATTCATCGAGTTCTTCCCAAGCCAAGCGTCGACTACTCTTCCAAGGTGGTGGAACAAGGAGAGATTTCAAATGGGGAGACATCATGGAAGCTACAAACAATCTAAGCGACGAGTTCGTGATTGGGTCAGGTGGGTCCGGAATGATTTACAAGGCCGAGTTACCTACCGGAGAAACAGTTGCAGTCAAGAAGATATTGAGGAAAGATGATCTTCTATTGGATAGGAGTTTTGCGAGGGAGATTCGGACGCTCGGGAGGATAAGGCACAGGCATCTAGTGAAGATGATGGGGTGTTGTGGTAAAAATGGAGCAGGGACTAATCTGTTGATTTATGAGTACATGGAGAATGGAAGTGTTTGGGATTGGTTGCACCGGCCATCTGTGAATGGTATGAAGAGGAAAGGCCTTGACTGGGAGATGCGATTCAGGATAGCGGTGGGGTTGGCACATGGCGTGGAGTATCTCCACCATGACTGCGTGCCGAAGATCATCCATAGGGACATCAAAACGAGCAATGTGCTGCTAGATTCTGATATGGAGGCGCATTTGGGGGATTTTGGGTTGGCAAAGGAACTCATTGAGAACCATGACTCGATCAACACCGAGTCAAATTCCTGGTTCGCTGGCTCATTCGGTTACATTGCTCCAGGTACTAGCTAATAAGCCAATCTAATCAAATTGCTCGATATATTTTTACAATTATTTTGTTATTTATTTTTGCCAATTTTGTTTTGAATTTTCCATAATTTTTCCCAACTTGACCCTTGCCGAATTATAACCGAACCTGACCCGACTTTGTTTCTATGATACTAAGTACTAACAACTGTTGGTGAATCTCAATGATCTAAGTTATCCAATTCATGAACAGTTGTTTTTTCTGTCCAAAATGATGAGATTGATTTCATTGTTAGCATCATTGAATTAATATGATTTTTGGGCTATAAACTGCAATGTTTAGACAATGACCATCATTTTAACAGAAAAGAAAAACTGGTTTCTTCACCAATGTTATAGTTTCTAACAATGAACTTATTCCATTGGTGTGTTTTCAGAGTATGCTTATTCATTGAAGGCAACAGAAAAGAGTGATGTGTACAGCTTGGGTATTGTGTTAATGGAGCTCGTAAGCGGGCGGAAGCCAACTGAGGGGACATTTGGTGTAGATATGGATATGGTGAGATGGGTAGAGTCTGGTATTGACATGCCGGGACATGGCCGGGAGCAGTTGGTAGATCCTGCACTGAAACCACTCCTACCCGACGAAGAATGTGCTGTGTTCCAAGTGCTGGACATTGCATTGCAATGCACAAAAACTACCCCTGCGGAGAGACCATCATCGCGGCAAGTGTCTGATCTCCTCCTCCATGTATCTAACAGTAGGAGAGTGAATTCTGAGAAGAAGATGAATACAGATCCATTTCTATAGAAGATGAAGTCAGCTTAATGTTGGAAGATCAAAAGAAAGCTCTTATAAATAACAGAATCAGCTTCTTAACAGTTTTCCATTTCAGAGTGTTTTATGCGTTTGGCCTCAACTTTTTGAGTCTCCACATTGTTGTTACTCAATACTTCTACAGTTTTAAGATGTGCAAATGTAAGATTTGATAAAATATCCTTTTTTCAAAGTGTTAATAGATGGGTTTCTATTGTAAAGGGATTGTTCCATTACTATAACAACATTTGCAGGCGCCACCCATGCCATCTATTGAGCATCTTCTTCAAACACAACTACAGAATTCCAAGAAGAGTGTCATTGTTTTCAGTTTTCACTATGCTAAGAGGGGCAACATAAAATTCATTATCAGAGGGACGGTCTTCTACAGAAACTAGTAAATTCATTTGACTGTTTTTTTTTTTTGACTTATTGAAATCTTTGGCTAAAATATCAATCTTTGTATTAAAGAGAGGTTCAACCTTCATGTGGTTTAAAGCAAACTTTTTAACTCATCTTCATCTCATGCATACAGAATTCTGCAACCTGTGTTTCATAAGGGATCGATGTACCCAATTATGCATGTTCATGCAGAGTAGTAGACTGCAGGCTCTTTGAGCCAGGGCCGGCCCGTCCATTAAGCCATCAAAGCCCTCGCTTTAGGCCCCAAAAAAATGAAGGCCTCAAAGCGTGGGCTTTGATGGCTTTATGAACCTGATTTAGTGACAATCAATCCTAAAAAAAGCCCCATTAAAAAAAAAAGTCCATATTTTTTATGAACCTGATTTAGTGAAAAGAAACTCTAAAAAAGGCCCCATTTAAAAAAAGACCCCATTTTATAACGAGTCCAATTAAAAAAAACTGGTGATCTTCTCTAGTTGTAACCGGTTTTGGGCAAAACCGGTTACAACCCTATGGTCACCACATGTCCTTTTTTACACCCCTTAACTGTGGTTAAGATTCACCTACCCCTAGAGTTCACTCACCTCTCTCTAGTTTTTAGAAAATATATTTTTTAAAAATTAACCCTAAGAATTGGTAAATTTTAACCACAGTTAACAAAACTTTTTATTATTATTTTATAAGTGGGTGAGCCTTAAGGGTGAATAAATCTTAACCATAGTTAAGAGGTATCAAAAGAGACATGTGGCCACCTCAGGGGCGTAACCGGTTTTGGCAAAACCGGTTACAACTGGAGAAGAATACGTCCTTTAAAAACGTCCTTCAAATGGCTTGGGCCGGTCCTGCTTTGAGCTGTAGTTTGCAATTAGTACAAGGGGCATCAGTGTCTTTCAGTAAGAACAGAATGAATGGGTTAGCAATTAGAGAAAATTACTCAATTTGTTCTAATTATTGCTTCAGGCCTCTGTAAATAAATTTTATTTATCCATTTGGCATGATAGGCATTTCACAGGGTTTGTGCAGGCATTAAGCTAATTGAGTAAAGAAAAACTAGAACCACCTTACACACACTGACCAACAGTAGATAAAAGCAAACTGAAGTGTACAATCTTGTATGATGAATTGGTTTAGAGGCTTCAGAAAGACAGAATAAAATGTTCAGCAACCTTTGGTCACCTTGGTCTAATCTTCGTCTTCATCTGCAAGGGCAAAAAGGGAAATTATATTAAGTATTTAAACGGTGTTACATTCCACAGAAACAATACTTTAAACTATTTATCTCGTGTCTAATTTGCAAAATCAAATGTTTACTACTAAAATTAGTTGGCAAATAAAAAGTCAACAAAAACCACTTTTGGCGTTCAGCAGACACAGATGAGAGAAGAACCCTTCTTCTCGACATTATCTAAGCTTCAAAGGCACCCTGATTTTCATAACAATTACAAATGTGCTAAAAACAGCAATTTGTCATGAAATCCACTACCTAAAAGCCATGAATATGGAGATATGCTCTGTAGCAAGCGCATCCCACCTTCCCCATTACATGTAATTAAGAATGTATTTGTGAAAAAAGAATAGACATGTTTCATGAAAAGCTATCATACATGTATTTCTCTTCATTTGCTTTCTTTTTCCATTTTATACTAATGAAGCTGGGAATTCTTTCCGTTTTGAATTTTTCTGATCAGTATAGAATTTCAATAATGGAACAAGTGGATTAATTTTCTCATCTCATTGCTGGTGTGATCAATAATATGGTCTATGGCACTTGCACGCCTCCAAAAGCTCTTTGCTTTATGTTGACGACAAAGAACTGACATATTCATATGATGAGTGTAATCGAGACGAGGATGTTAAAATGGATGAGTGGAAACAACAACAAAAAAAAGTAAGATATGACCATAAATGAGTACATTTGAGAGAATTCAGGAGTAGCTTCATTATGTGAGAAAATAGTAAAGAATTGATTGAAATGGTTTAGACATGCTCAACAAAGACCAGTGACGGGACCAATTAGGAGAGAGTGTACAAGTCGAAGTTGGGATGAGGCACTGGCCAGTGACCAGTGACGGGACCATATATGTATGGATGGCTCTTGATAGACTAGAATGGGGGAACAGGTTTTGTACTGCCGGCTCCAAATAGTTGGGATAAGGCACTGCCAAAGACGAAGAAGAAGAAGACAACAAAAGATAGGAATATAGATCCTTCTGAAAGATAAGAATATAGATTCTGTTGAATGTCGTACGAATCATGATTATATACAAACGAGTTTACGTAGAAAAGTGCAATCAAGTTATCAACTAAGGAGAGAGAGAGAGAGAGATTGCTTTTCTTCGAAGGGGTCCATAAAGAAACTCTATAACATGAGTTAAACACATATTTTATTATTTTCAAGGGCTTTCTTGTAACTATTCTAAATGTTTCAGAGCTTTTACCTCTAGCCAGGCAGGTTTACTAAATCTATTTTTTTTTCACCAAAAGGATTGACAAACTAGCGAAACAAGTTGCCCATCCATAAAGCTTCAAACTTGGTCGATGAAAATGTTATAAATGTAACAAGCATTTGTGACGAGGTTCTAAGTTACAATTCTGCAGGGAAATTAACAATAAATTTTAAGAATAGTGTAGTTATTCATAGTTAGTGGAAAATTGGGGAATATATATATATATATATATATATATATATAAGTGAAAGTTTTTAGTGAAACTTCAAGAAATGTCAGAATATACATGATTACACACTTAAGACTAAAAAAAATACATAAAACACCCATGTGAAATTTAAAATTACATCCATATATTGTATGTCCAATAGTCATACAACACAAGTATATATACTCAACTCAAATAGTAAAACCAATAAATACCATAATTGATTTGAATTTTATTTTTCCTCTCTAGTAAAATCAATTCAAAATCTTATCTTAATTTCATCACCATAAAAGTTAATGTACAATCAATATTTTGTAATAGAAAATATCTTTGATGTATTCAGTGTAGTCAAGGCAGCTAGGCGAGGCGATGCCCAGACGATGCCTAGTTGATAAAAATAATTAAGTTATATAAATATCATTTAAGTAAATTATTTAAACTTTATTTTCATTTACTTAAGATATTTATACGTAAAAAAGGTTATACCCCTCATTTGAATCAAATAAAAATTATCCTAGATCCAAATTCTTGAAGAATAACAAGTCAACTTTTTAGTTCAAAAACAAAATCCACTTTTTAAGGATAGGTCAAAATTTCAACTTGCAAATGCTAAGGTATTTCTAAAAATCTTAAAATTTTATAAATTCTACTACATCAAAAACTTACTTAAACCCAAAAATTAAGTAAAAAAATAAAAGATGTCATATTTTAGTCTTCAAAAATAGTTTCATCTACAGTGTCAAAAAGTCAACTAATAGTTCAACAGAAAATGACTTACATTCAAGTTTTATAACATTTTATGTTAATTTGCTTAGATTATTGTCAACCCTAGGAGGTTTGAATTGCTATATATATATATATATATATATATATATATATATATATATATATATATATATAAAGTTGTTGAAGTTGTAAAACGGGCTAATAGAGGGAGGCCAAGTGACTGTCGCTTGCCTAGAGAGGTGCCTAGCTGCTT
This sequence comes from Tetracentron sinense, assembly GCA_015143295.1. NCBI lineage: Eukaryota > Viridiplantae > Streptophyta > Magnoliopsida > Trochodendrales > Trochodendraceae > Tetracentron > Tetracentron sinense. The sequence goes on along the minus strand of CM026567.1, from coordinate 2,275,250 downwards.
GATGTATTTATATTTTCCAAAAACTCTCATTTTTGTAAATATTTTTAATTATTCTAAAACCGAACAATAGGAGATATAAGTACTAATTAATTATCTCAGTAATATTTTTTGATTGGTAGTAAGGTAATTCATATCCATTAGATAAAGTGAAAATGCAAAGAGGAATCTCAAGATTTTACAAGAAAAGTAAACGCAACGAGAGATGAGAATATGGGGAAAAAAAAAAACTACTCAAAAAAACCTAACCCCCATAGCAACTACAAAAAAACTTACAACCAACAATCTACTAGCACCAAGAAGCAAAAAAAATCATCCAACTCCCCTCCCTCCCTAAAGGAACACCCAAAAATAAGCAAGCGTCTAATACTTAAACATAATAACTACGACGAGGTAGCAGTGTCCTTAAAAGGCCGCCCGTTCCCTTATTTCCAAATGGATTAAGAAACGGCCCCAGAGAGAAATGACCAAATTAGCGCCCAGACTGCAAACCTTTCGAAGGCCAACTAAATAAGAGGCCTAAAAAGGAAGACGGGTAGACCCAACACATCCCAACCCGAGATAGGAAGTGACTCCAAACAACAAAAGTATAGAGACAATGTAACAACAAATGATCAACCAATTCCTCCGCTTGGCTGCACAAGAAACAACGATTGTCCATTCTTCAACCTCTAAACTTCAAATGCTCACACGTAAGAAACTAAGAATCATATTCAACAAAGCGGTTCACAAGAAAAAAAGATACCTTGGACAGAATTCCAGGATTCCAAACAATCCAACATAGAAAAGCAAAGGGAGAGCCTAACAAAAATAACAGCACAAAAATATCTCACCAAAAAATGATCATTGTTGAACTTGGACCAAATTGTAGCATCTCTAAGGTGAAGACGAGGTAGGACACCTGCACATAGGATTATCAATGGATACGGATAAATATTCGTATCTAATTCGTATCCAAATTTGTTTACTCGGATAATTATCTAAATAGGTAGCCGATAGAGTGAATTCAAACAATAATTTTACTATCCGTTTATAATTGGATACGTCTTCAAATATTGACATATCCGATTTGATAAATATCCAACCGGCTATATAATCCTTTCCTATATATTTAAATGTATTACAAGTTTACATGACTAAAATAACCTTATAAATATGTACTTTTATATCATTTGAAACCTTATTTTTTTATTGGCTATTTTTAAATAATATTTATATTTTTTGGCTTTTTTTTTCTTTCTTTCAAAATTTTAAAAGTAATTGGATAATTCGGATATTATACGATTTTGAATATTTTAATTAGAGTCGGATACAAATACTATTTTTCACTATCCGTAGGATATTTATACAAATTCGGATAGTCAAATATGTGATCGGATACGAATTCAGATATACCACAATTTGCCCGAATTCGCTCCACTAAAAATCTATTTTTGAACATATACGTTATTTTACCACTATTCTAAATTAAAAAGTAAATGGATAATTCGGATACTATACGATTTTGAATATTTTAATTGGAGTCAGATACAAATACTATATTTCACTATCCGTAGAATATTTATATGAATTCTGATAGTCAGATATGTGATCAGATACGAATTCGGATATACCACAATCTGGCCGAATTCGCTCAGCTAAAAATCTATTTTTGAACATATACATTATTTTACCACTATTCTAAAATAAAAATGATAATTTTATCTCTGTTTTAAAAGATTGGTCCATTTTTATATCAGCTTTCAATGTTTCCATATACTTATTTAGAGGATTAACACAAAGTTTTAAGGAGAAAAATGAAAAAAACAATTTGAGGTCTAACTAATTTTTTCAAATCGCACTTAATAATCTACAATATCATATTCAGAATCTCAAATTAGTGTAAATGCATTAAACATTTATAGATCTGATTTATTTACATGTAGTCAAGCTCAAACATGACTAATTCTACAGAAAAAACGATAATTATAAGAAAATAAAACGAAAAGAACCTTGGGTTGGAAAACACAAAAATTGTCATGTAATGTGGATTTCTCCAAAATTTGAGGATTAGATTGACAATTACTCTCTCTAGTGGGTGTTGATTTGAAATTTCGTAATATTTTGACTGGAATTTGGGAAAATGTAATTCTAGAATAAAAATGAATCAAAATAAACATATTTTGTGAAATGTGAAATCTGAAATATTAGCCCATTCTCGTTCCTTGCCTTCGCCTTTCTTTCACATCCTGATTTTAAATTTTTAAATATTATATGTATATATATATAACTTTCTACATTAGGAATGCCTTGGGATTTTGTCTAGCTGAGTGGGAAACTGGGATATTTCATAGGATATTTTATGAACTATCTGGAAACTTGAACCAATGTACAAAAACTCGGCAAGTCGACTCAAAACTCGGCCAAGTCAACTTGACACGACAAATTTTCGGGTCAACTCAACGAAAAAACTCGTTCTGTCTCTTTCACCCGAGTAACTCAAGTAACTCAATCGACTCAAGCTGAGTGACTCGACTAGAAAGACTCGACCGAGTTACTTAAAGACAACTGTTTTTTTTTACATATAAAATCTCGTTCAACCTATGTCGAGTTCTCATTCGAGCCCTAAACCGAGGAGGAGGAGGGGGAGAAGAGAATCCGAAGAGGATTGATTTGAGGCTTTTAGCATTACAATTACTTTAGAACTATTTTTAATTTGAAAGTTTAGAGTAAAATTGTAGAGTAGAAATTATTTGCAGTAGAAATTTTTTTATCTATGTTGGATAATATATATATATATATATATATTTTTTTTTTTTTTTTTGAGTCGGCCAAGTCAAGTTTTTTTCAAATTTTCCGAGTTTTTGACCTATACTTCAAAGTTAAAAACACGAAGGAGCTGTCTATGCTGATTTCCTGTTCATACAGTTTCATTGAGATGTGTTTTTAGATTACTCTACTAGCATGTAGGATTGCCTCTGATTCCCTGTTGCTCAGGAAGAAGGTGGTAGTCGTTGCTGATATTTCCAAAATGAGACAGAAAAATCATCCTGTAAAGAAAAAGAAGAGGGTGTCGTTCATTGTCGTCTACGATCAAATTGTACATAATTAGATTATTACCTACTGTCACATTGTATCCAGTCAGATTTATGGTCATTAATTTGTGTTACATTTAGTGGTGGGAAGGAATATATGGACAGGACAGGGGTGAAGTTTTGAAAAAACTGGGCGTGCTGGTCGTTGGTTGGGGCCATAGGCTTCCCGGGGCCAAAAACAAAGGTGGTCCCTTTGTTTTCGGTGAGCATATAAGCAAGCTGGGCTTTATGCGTGGCCTGGGGAGTAAGATCAGAAAAATGTCATTGTTTGGTACGTTGGCACTGATCGAACTGCGTGACTGCATTATTGTAAGCAAAAGTGTAGTCAGGGATCCTACTGGGATTTACACTTCTTACAATCAATTGTTGTCCGCGCTTTCCAGTAGGAATCTCATGTAACAAACCTGTTTCAGATTGCTCATGGAACATTACCAATGCTTGGTATTGGATTAATAATTAATGTCTCAAAGGATAAATAGTGTCATCATATCCGTCCGTGTCGATTACTAATTTAAACTGATCTAAGTAGTGGATACTAGTAACGTAATCAGGGATAACCTAGAAATAGGCGACATTATCCTGGAGCTTTAGTTCTCTCATTCCAATAACATTCTTTTGGAATTCTTGATAACGTTCGTCTATCAGGACGACACAAACTCAGAATCGAGAGTTTGGTAAATAGAGTCTTTGGATACTGACTTTGGAATAGTCCAAAGGACATGTATTTGTATCCTCTAAGCTTATACTTAGTGATCCATTTGTCATTGAAGACTGAAATAACCTATTGATCAGGGGTAATGTCAAGCGTATTATTCCATCTTGTGATTTCATAATTATCTCCTAAAGGAGTGGTTCCTTAGAGAAAAATGTCTTTGTATTTAGGTTCGGGTAACCTTTCTTTTTGAAGATTATACATGATGTATTCTTCAAGAGTTTTATCGTCACTATGCCAAGCGATATCGGGAAGATTCCGATTGTTGACAGTAGTAGATAATTGTCTCCCAATTTTTCTGAGGGCAAGCATATTGCACTCGTGGCTAGACAAAGGCGGGTTAATAACCGTGAGCCTTGCCTGTTCTCTCTCATCATTTATAATTCGGGAAGAATTAGCCTGGAGAGGAGGGTTTTCTCTAATTCCTAACAGATTTCTTTTAAGGTCATCTTGGAACTTCTTTAGATTTATCTTGGTTGGAAGATCTTCTAGTTTTCCTACTATATCTGTAAGTATAGCATGAGTAGTGTTACTCTAGGCTAAGACTTGGTCTAATCTTTCTTTAAAGATTCTCAATTCATTTTTGAATTTCTCAAAAGTAGGTCTGTAACATATAGTTGATTGATTTAGTATCAACTATTTGTCGGTCTATGATCATCTGATGAACATCACTAAGAATTTTAGTGGTGTCTTTTGCATTAGCAGTCTGGATGCTTTCGAGCTTTCGAGAGACATACTCGAAGTCTACTCTTCCTTGATTGAAGTAACGAAACATCTCTTCTGTCAAGGTGTCTTTCTAGTTTTCCTGACTTTGTTCAACCCTTTGAACAAGTCTGTCTAAAGCATCTGAGAGTTTGTTGGTGAACTCAACAAAGTTCTCGTGACTCTGCTTAATACCATTGTAAATGGTAGTGGCTATAATTCGGTTTTCTTCATCACTATTAAATTTGTGTATGAAGTTGGACTAAACCGGAACATGTAAAGTTTAGATTTTGAATTAACAAAGTTTCTAATTCTTTAATGGTCTTTAACTGAAAATTATCAGTTCTAACTAGATATGATCTAGATAACTTCATATCTTGGTCTATCTGAGCTAGGTACCATTCTACAGAGTGTTCTGGTATAAATGATTGTTTAGGAACCGGTAAAGGTTCATAGGGCGAAATGTCCATAAGGTGTTCAGACATTATGAACAGTTCTAGAGGGGTCTACTAGAGAAGGTCCTTCTTCTCTTACGTCAATGGCTTCTTGAATAGAGAGGAGTTTCTTATTCAAGTGGTCTGATAGCAAATCAATCCTTCTATCTAGTTTGTTTGCTCTAGAAACCAGATTTTGATTTAAAAACTTAAACTCTAATTTTTTAGAGCTACACACAGCTCCTGGTGGCTGTCTAGAAGCTTACCTATTTTTGTTTCTAGGTTCTGTTCTAGAGTTTCGAGTTTAGTATCTAGATTTGTATTATAATACAGATCTATAATATGTTCAATGGCTTCCGATAAATTATCTGGAAGGCGGGTCTCTATTTTAAAACTTAAGGCTTCAAGCCCTGTTTTAACAGTCTTGTTAAGGGTTTTGAAATCCATTTCTACAGATCGCTCTTGTCTATGAAACCAAGAGCTGTTATCTACACAAATCTTTACAAGGATTTCCATGATCCATCTGAGATTACTGGAAATATAATTTCCTTGTTGGCTTATGGTTTGAAGGGTGATTACCTCTTCAGTAGAGATATACTCTTGATGAGTATGAGTCTTTTCATCGAACCAAACTCCATTCGGAGGGAGGAGATGAGGGTCAAGAGATTCTAGGTACGTTCTCCCGTATGACCAATCGTATAGTCTAGGGAAAAGTCCTTTTGATGAGTTTCTTCTAATCATCAAAACTGTCATCAGTGTCTGAGAAGCGATCTAATACTGAATCTACATCAAGTAGTGGATCGTGTCCTTCTCGGTTTATTTGTTCTTGTCGATCTCGACAAACAGTACGGGCTCTATCCAATATATGTAAATATACATAATTGGATTCTCTTAAAGCATGCAACTTAGCGTAGTATAGTCTACGAAGTTGGAAATTTGTCTTGTTATATGCTGGGCGAGCATACCGTGCATGGTATTCCTCCATCAAGGTTTGTCTTTATAGGAAGATTGTTTGTCCAGTAGCTAAAAAGAGTCTCCTACTCTCTTCTTCTAAGCTATAATAATAGATAGCTGCATGAACATACTGCCGAACTTCGACAGTTGTGTCTATATACGGGTTTACTCGTATATAAGAGGGTCAATCCCTATGATAAGGATGAGTCGGTATATATGTTCCTACGAATCTAAGGCTTTCTTCGTATTCGTAGAGTTGTCTAAGGTAATCCATACTATCCATTTGCTCACATAGGTCCTGGATAGGAGGGTTTACGGGACGATTTGGTCCTCTAACGGGTCCAGTATCTAGTGTATGACCATTTTGGTCGGGTCTATTATTTGAATCCAATACGGACTCGGGTCCAAACAAACCGGTAAAACTGGTTTCCGGCTCTGATACCAAAATTCATTTGCGGACTCTTATTTATGGTTACGGTTTTTGAATTTCACTTTTAGAAACTTAAAAGTAACAAAGTGACAAAGACGTAAGGTTATTAGAAAACCAAACCAAAGTGACAACGACTTGTTTGTTTAAGGCAAAAAGCCTTAGTAAACTTTCCTGTAAGAAAGAACTGTCAGGCGTGGCTTTCGCCAGAGACTCAAGCTTCGTGCAGTTGTCGAGCTTCTATAGGGACTATTCGTCTACTGGCTTCCACGCTCAACACGTGGAGTGACTCAAGTATGTGGGAAGGGAACCGTCGGGGTCAACACATAGCTTTTCTATTTCTCCTATACACTAGGTCTACTACCTGTGGGTTATGGTCCACTTTGCTTCTGCCTACTTCTTATCTGGTCTTTTTACTATTCATCATCATCCCACTCGGGAGGGTACCATAAAACTAGTTCTACTTAAAACGGGATCCGGGCTCGTCTTTGCCGTGGTTTAACTTGGTTGACTATGCCTATAGTCCTAACACGCCAACGCGCCTAAACGCCTACGCACTCCGGCAACGGCTCAACAGCAACAGGCTGAAATTGACTTGGGCGGGTACAACCCCATGGCGCACTACGGCCTTTTCAAGTCTTAAATAAAAGTAATTTTAATGGTAAATAGTTTTAGCAGTGAATAAGTAAAAGAAAGAACAGAAATACATAACGGAATAAAAGGAAACATAAACGGACTTTTATTTAGTGCAAAAGGAAACTACAGAAAAAGGCTATGGCTTCGCCGTCGGGTTTCCCCTAGACTTAGCCGGCCATATACTTAAGTGACTTACAATATATGTGTTGGAGGTGGTCGGAAACTCCAAACGGTCTGAGAGAGAGAGAGAATTGTTCTTCGGAAATAGTGGGTATTGTTATACTCAAGAACGGGATAATTTTTCCTTACTATAAGGTGCCCTTATATAGAGTCCGGGCCTCAAAGTTTATACAATACCCAAAAGTCTCGGGTTCTCTGCGGCCGAAAGGTTCTTTGGCAGCTTGTATGACTGGGGGTCTGAGAAGTTTGAGGTGCCAGGTTTTCTCGGGTCTTCTACAGAGGAGTGTTGTTTTTAGTCTTACACACTCTAACATCTTGCTTTATTAAATAGTAAAGCTACTATTCAATAGTTTGTCTCTTATCTACTTTATTGTAAAGTAGATTCTATAGTTACTATTTGTCCTTTGCCTTTTGTCTTTCTACTTTTTAGAAATCACGAGTCTTTAGTCTCTTTTTTTCGATCTGAGGGTCAAAATTAAAAACCCTGCTTTCTGAAATTCGGATGAGGCTGAATTTCTGGTCTCCTTGCTGATTAGTCCAAAAGGCAATATGATTTAGATATTGGCCTTTGAGGAGGAGAGTAATAATCTTCCGATGCTCTGGAAAGAGTATGCTTAAATCTTCATCTCTCTATACAAGGACGCTGGCAAGATACCCGTAGTCGATTAACGTACGAGCTACGTCGGTATTTGTTATCGGATACTCGTGGGTATCAATGAACAGTCTTGGGATTGTTGTAACAAACCTTCAACGAGAAGACCCATGAAGGGTAACATTTCTTCGTTGAGTTGTTGTGCTATGGCAAAATCCATACTAGCAACTGGTCTGGTCTGTAATTCAGTAGGTACAAGGTAGCACACATTGTACTGAATTTGGACGAATACTAGCTTTGATGAGCTAGTGATACTGGCCTAGGAAGAAAGGTTGTTCCCTGGCACTCTTCCTTTGAGTTGAGCAATTTATGCTCGCTGCTGTCTCATTTTTACCAGAAGGGCATAGAGACCTTGTCTGAATTCAACTTGCAGGTTATTCTGGGCAGCATTCCAGACTGTGTCTACTGCGGCTAATTCACCTGCTAGTGAGAGCTGCCTGAGTTGATTATGGAGAGGGAAGCGTTCTCTCTTCAAATGTCTCCTTAGATAAACATTCCCAAATTTCTGGAATTTTATCTTATTTTGAGCGTTCATGCCTGGAGGGCATAACACAGTGTCTTTTCTAATTTCGAATACATTAATGTATTCAGGGCTAGTTGTCTCTTTTTTCCTTTCTACCATAGTGAAAGGGTGACTAGTTTCATCATCTTCTATGATGGTTGGACTGGTTAATTTAATAGCTTTCTCCCAGGATTCTTCTTTCGAAGTGTCTGTTTTTAATCCTGTGTCTTGGAGAGTGTCTTCTTCTCTCAAACTCTTGAGAAGTTGTCTGATTTTCTCAGCTTCTTCTGCTGAAAATGGTTGTCCAGTTGCTTCTGTTGAAGTTGAAGCATTATCCTGATTTGAATAAAACCAGGGTGGCTTTTCAGTGTGGCGTCCACGACCTCGAGAAATCATGCGACCACGGCCTCTACCTCGGCCACGGGGGTCCTGTGAGAACATGTTTGCCTGCACATAAGAGTTATTAGCAAAAACAGGATCACGAGATAGAATATCTAGAAGTATATTATTTTTGCCAGGTATATGTTTGATAGTATACTTAAAACCAGATAAATACATTTGCCAATTAAGAAGTCTTGACTGCTTAATATTTCTTAGATTATTCTTAAGGAAGGTTTTGACATATGTTGAATCCGTCTCTAGGAGGAATTCATCTTGTCTAAGAAAAAGCTCATATTTTTCAAAAGCTTTTATGACTGCGTACAATTCATTTTCATGGATGTGGTATCGAGATACCGTGTCTGAGAATGTACCTGACTTATAACAACAAATTCGTCTTTTCTTTTCTTTGTCGAATTTATTGATGGCTAAATAAACTGCTCCCCATTGCTTTTCGGAGGCATCTGTTTGAACTACAAATTCATCGTCTTTAGAGGGTAATGCTAAGGCTGGAAGGTTTTTCACCAGTTTCTTAATTTTTCTAACAATTTGTATGTCACGTGCATCCCATTTAAAAGGATTAGTGACTTCTGTCTTTCTTAATTTAGTGGAGAGACTTCCTCTAAATTTGGCTATGTTCTGAATATAATGAGAAGCACAATTAAGTAATCCCAAAAACGACTGTAGGTGCTTTCGATTAGTTATTTGCTCAGGAAATTCTAAGATTTTCTTAGCAATATGTTCTTTTAGGATAATGGTTCCATTAGAAATTGTTACACCTAAGAACTTGATCTTTTCTAAAGCTATTTCAACTTTAGTGGGCGAAATAACTATTCCATGTTTTTGGATTTCATGGATCACATTTTTGCAATGTTCGTAGTGTTCTTCAAGGGTTCTTGAAGTTACTAGTATGTCATCAATGTAGACTAAACAATAGTCTCTATGGTCTCGGAAAATCTGATCCATTCTTCTTTAGAAGATCTGAGGGGCATTTTTGAGACCAAATGGCATTACTAATCATTCGTATTTTCCTTGTGGAATGGTGAAGGCTGTCCAAGGTATGGACTCTTCGTTCATGGCAAATTGCCAAAAGCCTGACTTACAGTCAAACTTACTGAACCATTTCTTATTCGTGATAAGCTGGATAAGGTTTTCTTTTGATGTTATTTGGTAGTTCTCGTCAACAGTGTTATTGAGAAGCCTGTAGTCAATAACCATCCTTGGTTCTCCTCTGACTTGCTCCGAGTGGTTACTTACCAAGAAGGCGGTCGAGGAATGTCTAGAGGTTGATTCTCTTATTAGCTTAGAGCTAAGAAGCTTATCAACTTGTCTTGCTAATTCCTTCCTTTCGTCAGGATTAGCGGCAAAGGCCCTACCTTTTATGGTCTGCTCAGGGTCTTTGAGGACTAAAGTGCATGTAGGTTTTTCTACATTCCATTTGTCTGTAGGACTTGTGCTTAAATTGGTTTTAAGCAGGTCTAAGGTATCTTGTTTTACCTTGTTGAGATCTTTCTTTTGATCTCTTCTTTCTTGGGTTTGTCTCAGATTATGGTTTTCAATCTGTGTTAAAAAAACATCTAGGAGGCTTTCTACAGAGGTCTCCGTTGTCTGACTACACATGCTATTGCATTTGTTGTCGGGACAATCACATTTTATCTTAGGGAATTCCCGAGGTATCTTTAAGTCATAGGTTTTTCTAATGCTTAAAGAAACTGCGTTTCTTTGGACGTTTACTGGGAAGTATTTATCTATAAAATCCATTCCAAGTATAGCGTCGAAACGAGAGGTGAATTCCTCTATTACCCAGAACTTCTGTTCAAGGAGAATTAGGCTTTTCTCAACTTCAAGAAATAGTCTTTGTAATTCTTTGACTCTGGAATTTTCCTGCGTTGGCTGTTCCACCGGATATTCCTTCAGGTGAGAAAGAAATAAGGTTTTCTGGAACTAGTTGTGGTCCGGTCAATGACATTACCGCTCCCGTATCTATAAGGGCGATAAAGGATTTGTCATTGTAGTTGGCTATCTTTAATCTGATAGTGGGACTAATCCCTAATTGTGGTCCATGAGATTTAGGTTTTAGACTTCCATATGGTCCTCACCTTCATCTTCTTCAAGCTCCATCTTTTCAAGAACTTCTGTTCTTATCAAGGAACTTTCTGGTCTATCTTCTTTGTAGACCGGGTCTTGTTCATATCCTTCTTGATCCCATTGACCAGTATAGCTTAGACTATCTTCGGGATCTTCTTCCCAGTCAAAGTCTTTAATACTCCAATATTGGTATGTCCTTTTCTTCCAAATTGGATACGGGCTTTGAAAGGAGGTCTGGAAGGGGTAGAACATTTTCTTGGCCTTCTTCTCTATAGCCTTCCAATTTTCTAGCTATATTCATCCGATTCTCTTCTACTTCTTTCCAAAAGTCTGCATAGGTATTAAGAATACTAGTTTGTCTTTGCTTTATATGATCTGCCATAAGCAAAAAGCAATGTCTATGATAGATGAGTTTGAAGTTTGGCTCAATCATGAAGCAATCTTCAATATGGCTTTGACCAGTGGTCATGCCTTTGCATCTATCGCATTGGACTAATTGGTTTGACCATTTCAAGTCAAATTGCCAATATAATCCGGGCTTGACTTTGTCGAGGAATCCTTGTGTTCCTGCATACCAGCATTTCTGGTTTTCGAAGTCATGAAGATCTAGTTCCATAGTTTCTTCTTCAAGAGGGGCTTTTCCTTTGAAGGTCTGTGCCTGTTGGAACATATTGACTTCATTAGAAGAGTTATCTGAATCTGTTTCTGTCTCGGATTCTTCTTCGCTGTTTATGGTTTCCGTCACAGAGTAGACGCTTTCCTAAACATCAGAATCGTCTTCTAAGAACGAATTAAGCTCAGACGGGTAGATAATATCTAAATCCTGTCTATCAGCTTCAGCTAGCATACATTCAACAATGTTTGATTGCTTTTTTTGTCGAGGCATTGTGGAGCAAAATGTCCTTCTTTCCCACATGTCCAACATTCCTTTCCGGTAGTCTTTTTAGACTTGTCTTTCCGGTAGTTAGGAACTCGTTTCTTCTTAGAAACGTTCTTCTTAAAGAATTTCTTCTTGAGAAACTTCTTGTCTTTCTTCTTGCCTAGCTCTTTGAAGGTTTTAGACTTTCGAAACTTGTATTTCTTTAGTTTGATAGGTCTAAAGTCCTTTTCCTTGTGAGCTTTCTGCCTATATTTCTTCAGCTTTTTCTTGCTGAAAGGCTTGCTTGAGTTTTAGATGTCCTGCATCCCCATTGGACAGGGATATGTTCATCTCTAAAGTCTATGCCTAAGCTAAGGTTTTTCAAAGCTTTGGAGGCTGTCTTCTGATCATCAAAAGCTTCTTTCATATACTTAAGCTGATCTATCACATATTGGATTCTTTCTCCAGTAGTGTTGTCTCTGGCTTTATCAAATCCTTCATAAGATTGATAACCTTTCATCAGTGTACGGCCGAGATGAGGAATCTTTCTAAAATATTCATTTTTAAGATCGTTTCCTCTATCACCACAAAGATGGTAAAGATCTCTAAAGGAATTGGAATATTCCTTGAGAAACCTGAGGTCACAAAGCTGTAAGTTGCATAACTTAATCCTAGCAACTTCTTGCTCCTTTTCACGGCTTAATTGCCTGGTCTGGCCTATGTATTCTCTGTGGATAAGTCATACATATCCATCAACTATTTCTCTGTTCTCCATATTTCTCCAAATATTGAGCTTTCAGAGCTTTAGACTCGTCATCTGTCGCTTTGAACAAGTCGGTGATGAATACTTTTACTCCTCCGACTAAGGAGAGTTCTGCATAAGCATGGCATTCTTCTACATTTCAAACATTATGCAAGGGCAAAGCATAACTCCATACTATGCTTCCAAGTGTCTAGAGCCTTTTTGATATTGTCGACTCTATCAATGTCTAGCTTTATTCCTACGGAGTTCATAGGAACTTCTGCCATTTTAGCAGTGTTTGTGTATCCGTCTAGATACGTAGGGAGATTCTTATTTCGGGCATAAGTTTCGTCACCATCGCATAACGGGATACTTTCAGTTCTCCATTTTGGCCTAAGGTTTTCTAACCTTCCTGTCATATGGACTTCCTGTCTTTGACGGAATCTAGGGATATAGGGTCCCTTTTCAGGAGGCTTGGAGTGGCTAGACTATTTGTGGAATCGAGGGGTATACGATTCTGCAATCGGGGGCGAGGATTCAGCTGGCGTAGACTGTCTAAGTTGGTTTTGTTCTGCAAGGCTTTGCTGAACTATAAGCTCTTGGAGCATCCTCATCTCCGATAGGTCTTTACAAGCGGTTAAACGCTGGGTAAAGTCTGTGTCTACTTGCTAACCGGTAGAAGTAAACATATTTGCCTCGGGATCTGTGTCAAACCGTCTCAAACTACGAGAACCGGAACTAGGGTTTCGGTAGAGGTTTATGTGTTTTGAGGGTTTAGGTTTAGGGTTTAGGGTATTAGGGTTCTCACTTGTCCCTGCATCACCACGTTCGAGTTGCGAGGTACTCTGACGGCCAGGGGCAAAGTTTTGAAAAAACTGGGCATGCTGGTCGCTGGTTGGGGCCATAGGCTTCCCGGGGCCAAAAGCAAAGGTGGTCCCTTTGTTTTCGATGAGCATATAAGCAAGCTGGGCTTTATGCGTAGCCTGGGGAGTAAGATCAGGAAAATGTCATTGTTTGGTACATTGGCACTGATCGAACTGTGTGATAGCATTATTGTAAGCAAAAGTATAGTCAAGGATCCTGCTGGGATTTACACTTCTTACAATCAATTGCTGTCCGCGCTTTCCAGTAGGAATCTCATGTAACAAACCTGTTTGAGATTGCTCATGGAACATTACCAATGCTTGGTATTGGATTGATAATTGATATCTCAAAGGATAGATAGTGTCATCATATCTGTCCGTGTCGATTACTAGTTTAAACTGATCTAAGCAGTGGATACTAGTAACGTAACCAAGGATAACCTGGAAATAGGCGACATTATCCTGGAGCTTTAGTTCTCCCATTCCAATAACAAAAGAGATGTTTCGTTACTTCAATCAAGGAAGAGCAGACTTCGAGTATGTCTCACGAAAGCTCGAAAGCATCTAGACTGCTAATGCAAAAGACACCACTAAAATTCTTAGTGATGTTCATCAAATGATCATAGACCGACAAATAGTTGATACTGAATCAATCAACTGTATGTTACTGCCCACTTTTGAGAATCTCAAAAATGAATTGAGAATCTTTAAAGAAAGATTAGACCAAGTCTCAGCCCAGAGTAACACTACTAAGGCTATACTTACACCTCGCAACTCGAACGTGGTGAAGCAGGGACAAGTGAGAACCCTAACACCCTAAACCTAAACCCTCAAGACACATAAACCTCTACCGAAACCCTAGTTCCGGTTCTCGTAGTTTGAGACGGTTTGACACAGACCCTGAGGCAAATATGTTTACCTCTACCGGTCAGCAAGTAGACACAGACTTTACCCAGCATTTAACCGCTTGTAAAGACCTATCGGAGATGAGGATGCTCCAAGAGCTTATGGTTCAGCAAAGCCTTACAGAACAAAGCCAACCTAGACAGTCTACGCCAGCTGAATCCTCGCCCCCGATCGCAGAATCGTATACCCCTCGATTCCACAAACAGTCTAGCCACTCCAAGCCTCCTGAAAAGGGACCCTATATCCCTAGATTCCGTCAAAGACACGAAGTCCAATTCTCCTTGAACAGAAGTTCTGGGTAATAGAGGAATTCACCTCTCGTTTCGACGCTATACTTGGAATAGATTTTATAGATAAATACTTCCCAGTAAACGTCCAAAGAAACTCAGTTTCTTTAAGCATTAGAAAAACCTATGACTTAAAGATATCTCGGGAATTCCCTAAGATAAAATGTGATTGTCCTGACAACAAATGCAATAGCATGTGTAGTCAGACAATGGAGACAGCTGTAGAAAGCCTCCTAGATGTTTTCTTGACACAAATTGAAACCCATCATCTGAGACAAGCTCAAGAAAGAAGAGATCGAAAGAAAGATCTCAACAAGGTAAAACAAGATACCTTAGACCTGCTTAAAACCAATTTAAGCACAAGTCCTACGGACAAATGGAATGTAGAAAAACCTACATGCACTTTAGTCCTCAAAGACCCTGAGAAGACAATACAAGGTAGGGCCTTTGCCGCTAATCCTGACGAAAGGAAGGAATTAGCAAGACAAGTTGATAAGCTTCTTAGCTCTAAGCTAATAAGAGAATCAACCTCTAGACATTCCTCGACCGCCTTCTTGATAAATAACCACTCGGAGCAAGTCAGAGGAGAACAAAGGATGGTTATTAACTACAGGCTTCTCAATAACAACACTGTTGACGAGAACTACCAAATACCATCAAAAGACAACCTTATCCAGCTTATCATGGATAAGAAATGGTTTAGTAAGTTTGACTGTAAATCAGGCTTTTGGCAATTTGCCATGAACGAAGAGTCCATACCTTGAACAGCCTTCACCATTCCACAAGAAAAATACGAATGGTTAGTAATGTCATGTGGTCTCAAAAATGCCCCTCAGATCTTCCAAAGAAGAATGGATCAGATCTTCCGAGACCATAGAGACTATTGTTTAGTCTACATTGATGACATACTAGTAACTTCAAGAACCCTTGAAAAACACTACGAACATTGCAAAAATGTGATCCATGAAATCCAAAAACATGGAATAGTTATTTCGCTCATTAAAGTTGCAATAGCTTTTAAAAAGATCAAGTTCTTAGGTGTAACCATTTCCAATGGAACCATTACCCTACAAAAACATATTGCTAAAAAAATCTTAGAATTCCTGAGCAAATAACTAATCAAAAGCACCTACAGTCGTTTTTAGGATTGCTTAATTGTGCTTCTGATTATATTCAGAACATAACCAAATTTAGAGGAAGTCTCTCCACTAAATTAAGAAAGACAGAAGTCACTAATCCTCTAAAATGGGATGCACGTGACATACAAATCGTTAGAGAAATTAAGGAACTGGTGAAAAACCTTCCAGCCTTAGCATTACCCTCTAAAGACGATGAATTTGTAGTTCAAACCATAGTTACCAGAGCGAGAAACGAAAACGAGAAGCAAAGCGAAAGCGAGAAGCAGGAAGCGAGACTCAAAAAAACCTTAGAAAACGGGAAGCGAGAAATGAGATATAGGCTCTTCATTCCCATTATGTTATTTATGGGTAGTTATATCGTTGAATTTATCTTACATGAAATTTTTGTGAAAAAATAGGCGCCTTAGGTTTCAAACCAACGATACTTGCTTAGAGTCTACACCCTAGGCTATAGATTGTGGTCTACCAAATCACTTCACACATAAAGCTCCCTTTGATTACTAGATGAGACGTGATGGAAGCGAGCTTCCTAGGAAGAGAGTCTGTCTAAGGAAGCGAGCTTCCTAGGAAGCGAGTCTGCCCGAAGAAGCGAGTTTGAGAAACGAGCTTCCTGGGAAGCGAGTTTCCCACCCTGTACATAACTTCCCGGCAACTATGGTTCAAACAGATGCCTCCGAAACGCAATGGGGAGCAGTTTATTTAACCATCAATAAATTCGACAAAGAAAAAAAAGACGAATTTGTTGTTATAAGTCAGGTACATTTTCAGACACGGTATCTCGATACCACATCCATGAAAAGGAATTGTACGCAGTCATAAAAGCTTTTGAAAAATACGAGCTTTTTCTTAGACAAGATGAATTCCTCCTAGAGACGGATTCAACATTTGTCAAAACCTTCCTTAAGAATAATCTAGGAAATATTAAGCAGTCAAGACTTCTTAATTGGCAAATGTATTTATCTGGTTTTAAGTATACTGTCAAACATATACCCGGCAAAAAATAATATACTTCCAGATATTCTATCTCGTGATCCTGTTTTTGCTAATAACTCTTATGTGCAGGCAAACATGTTCTCACAGGACCCCCGTAGCCGAGGTAGAGGCCGTGGTCGCATGACTTCTCAAGGTCGTGGACGCCACACTGAAAAGCCACCCTGGTTTTATTCAAATCAGGATAATGCTTCAACTTCAACAGAAGCAATTGGACAACCATTTTCAGCAGAAGAAGATGAGAAAATCAGACAACTTCTCAAGAGTTTGCGAGAAGAAGACACTCTCCAAGACACAGGATTAAAATCAAACACTTCGAAAGAAGATTCCTCGGAGAAAGCTATTAAATTAGCCAGTCCAACCATCATAAAAGATGATGAAACTAGTCACCCTTTCACTATGTTAGAAAGGAAAAAAGAGACAACTAGCCCTGAATACATTGATGTATTCGAAATGAAAAAAGACACTGTGTTATGCCCTCCAGGCATGAACGCTCAAAATAAAATAAAATTTCAGAAATTTGGGAATGTTTATCTAAGGAGACATTTGAAGAGAAAACGCTTCCCTCTTCATAATCAACTCAGACAGCTCTCACTAGCAGGTGAACTAGCCGCAGTAGACACAGTCTGGAATGCTGTCCAGAATAACCTGCAAGTTGAATTCAGACAAGGTCTCTATGCCCTTCTGATAAAAATGAGACAGCAGCGAGCATAAATTGCTCAACTCAAAGGAAGAGTGTCAGGGAACAGCCTTTCTTCCTATGCCAGTATCACTAGCCCATCAAAGCTAGTATTCGTCAAAATTCAGTACAATGTGTGCTACCTTGTACCTACTGAATTACAGACCAGACCAATTGCTAGTATGGATTTTGCCCTAGCACAACAGCTCAACGAAGAAATGTTACCCTTCATGGGTCTTCTCGTTGAAGGATTTGTTACAACAATCCCAAGACTGTTCATCAATACCCACGAGTATCCGATAACAAATACCGACGTAACTCGTACGTTAATCGACTACGGGTATCTTGCCAGCGTCCTTGTATAGAGAGATGAAGATTTAAGCATACTCCTTCCAGAGCATCGGAAGATTATTACTCTCCTCCTCAAAGGCTAATATCTAAAGTATATTGCCTTCTGGACCAATCAGCAAGGAGACCAAAAATTCAGCCTCATCCGAATTTCAGAAAGCATGGTTTTTAATTTTGGCCCTCAGATCGAAAAAAGAGACCTTGACTACCAAGCATTGCTCGGACATCAAACCGGCCTGACCAGTGACCTCGCCTTCAATCTCAGTACAGACGGAGAAGATTGCGGGACCATCTACCACAGTCACGGTTGCATGATTCAGACACAAGACATTTATGGCTCTGAGATCACTGTAAAACGACGCCCTCTTGACAGCAAACCAGAGGAAATCGTGATACATTGCACCATCCCTCAGATTGCAGCGATTTGCCTCAGCGACAAGCGAGCCACCAAAGAAACACTGAGCCTTCTCACCAATGAGGAAGCCAAGCAGCTACAAGACCTCCTCCAGGATTATTGTTCTCCGGACAATAAAGAACAGCCCTTCCGGCTAGAAGAAGAAGAAGACCGAATTGAACGAGCGAGTTCAACTAGCCAAGACGTGCAGACTCACTGAGTCCCGCGCTATCGATATTGCCGACAGTCCATAGACACAGTCAGCAGATATGAAGACCACGAGTCAAAACCGCGTAAAACTCTCTTTGGCCCGTGCCGGAGAAAAAAAAGACCAAAGACTCGTGATTTCTAAAAAGTAGAAAGACAAAATACAAATGACAAATAGTAACTATAGAACCTACTTTACAATAAAGTAGATAAGAGAAACTATTGAATAGTAGCTTTATATTTAATAAAGCAAGATGTAAGAGTGTGTAAGACTAAAAACACTCCTCTGTAGAAGACCCGAGAAAACCTGGCACCCCAAAGTTCTCAGACCCCCAGTTATACAAGCTGCCAAAGAACCTTTCGGCCACAGAGAACCGAGACTTTTGGGTATTGTATACACTGAGGCCCGGACTCTATATAAGGGCACCTCATAGTAAGGAAAAAATTATCTCGTTCTTAAGTATAGCAATACCCACTATCTCTGAAGAACAACTCTCTCTCTCTCTCAGATCGTTTGGAGTTTCCGACCACCTCCAACACATATATTGTAAGTCACTTAAGTATATGTGCCGGCTAAGCCTAAGGAAAACCCGATGGCAAAGCCATAGCCTTTTCTGTAGTTTCCTTTTGCACTAAATAAAAGTCCGTTTATGTTTCCTTTTATTCCGTTCTGTATTTCTGTTCTTTCTTTACGTTATTCACTGCTAAAACTATTTACCACTAAAATTACTTTTATTTAAGACTGGAAAAGGCCGTAGTGCGTCATGGGGTTGTACCCGCCCCAAGTCAATTTCAGCCTGTTGTCATTGAGCCGTTGCCGGAGTGCGTAGGCGTTTAGGCGCGTTGGCATGTTAGGACTATAGGCATAGTCACCAAGTTAAACCACGGCAAAAACGAGTCCGGATCCCGTTTTAAGTAGAACTAGTTTTATGGTACCCTTCCGAGTGGGATGATGATGAATAGTAAAAAGACCAGATAGGAAGTAGGCGGAAGCAAAGTGGACCATACCCCAGGTAGTAGACCTAGTGCATAGGAGAAATAGAAAAGCTATGCTGCTGACCCCCGACGGTTCCCTTCCCACATACTGAGTCACTCCATATGTTGAGCGTGGAAGCCAATAGACGAATAGTCCCCTTCTCCTCTACAGAAGTTCGACAACTGCACGAAGCTTGAGCCTCTGGCGAAAGCCACGCCTGGCAGTTCTTTCTTGCAAGAAAGTTTACTAAGGCTTTTTGCCTTAAACAAACAAGTCGTTGTCACTTTGGTTTGGTTTTCTAATAACCTTACGTCTTTGTCACTTTGTTACTTTTAAGTTTCTAAAAATGAAATTCAAAAACCGTAACCATAAATAAGAGTCCGCAAGTGAATTTTGGTATCAGCAGCAGGAAACGGTTTTATCAGTTTGTTTCGACCCGAGTTCGTAATGGATTCAAATAATAGACCCGACCAAAACGTCATACACTAGATACTGGACCCGTTAGAAGACCAATCGTCTCGTAACCCTCCTATCCAGGACCCATGTGAGCAAATGGATAGTATGGATTACCTTAGACAACTCTACGAATACGAAGAAAGTCTTAGATTCGTAGGAACATATAAACCGACTCATCTTATCATAGGGATTGGCCCTCTTATATACGAGTAAACCGTATATAGACACAACTGTCGAAGTTCGGCATCATGTTTGGTACGTTGGCACTGATCGAACTGCGTGACTGCATTATTGTAAGCAAAAGTGTAGTCAGTGATCCTACTGGGATTTACACTTCTTACAATCAATTGTTGTCCGCGCTTTCCAGTAAGAATCTCATGTAACAAACCTGTTTCAGATGCTCATGGAACATTACCAATGCTGGTATTGGATTAATAATTAATGTCTCAAAGGATAATAGTGTCATCATATCCATCCGTGTCGATTACTAATTTAAACTGATCTAAGCAGTGGATACTAGTAACGTAACAGGGATAACCTGGAATAGGCGACATTATCCTGGAGCTTTAGTTCTCTCATTCCAATAACATTCTTTTGGAATTCTTGATAACGTTCGTCTATCAGGACGACACAAATTCAGAATCGAGAGTTTGGTAAATAGAGTCTTTGGATACTGACATTGGAATAGTCAAAGGACATGTATTTGTATCCTCTAAGCTTATACTTAGTGATCCATTTGTCATTGAAGACTGAAATAACCTCTTGATCAGGGGTAATGTCAAGCGTATTATTCCATCTTGTGATTTCATAATTATCTCCTAAAGGAGTGGTTCCTTGGAGAAAAATGTCTTTGTATTTAGGTTCGGGTAACCTTTCTTTTTGAAGATTATACATGATGTATTCTTCAAGAGTTTTATCGTCACTATGCCAAGCGATATCGGGAAGATTCCGATTGTTGACAGTAGTAGATAATTGTCTCCTAATTTTTCTGAGGGCAAGCATATTGCACTCGTGGCTAGACAAAGGCGGGTTAATAACGTGAGCCTTGCCTGTTCTCTCCCATCATTTATAATTCGGGAAGAATTAGTCTGGAGAGGTGGGTTTTGTCTAATTCCTAACAGATTTCTTTTAAGGTCATCTTGGAACTTCTTTAGATCTATCTTGGTTGGTAGATCGTCGAGTTTTCCTACTATATCTGTAAGTATAGCCTGAGTAGTGTTACTCTAGGCTGAGACTGGTTTAATCTTTCTTTAAAGATTCTCAATTCATTTTTGAATTTCTCAAAAGTGGGCTGTAACATATAGTTGATTGATTCAGTATCAACTATTTGTCGGTCTATGATCATCTGATGAACATCACTAAGAATTTTAGTGGTGTCTTTTGCATTAGCAGTCTGGATGCTTTCGAGCTTTCAAGAGACATACTCGAAGTCTGCTCTTCCTTGATTGAAGTAACGAAACATCTCTTCTGTCAAGGTGTCTTCTAGTTTTCCTGACTTTGTTCAACCCTTTGAACAAGTCTGTCTAAAGCATCTGAGAGTTTGTTGGTGAACTCAACAAAGTTCTCGTGACTCTGCTTATACCATGTAAATGGTAGTGGCTATAATTCGGTTTTCTTCATCATTATGAATTTGTGTATGAAGTTGGACTAAACCGGAACATGTAAAGTTTAGATTTTGAATTAACAAAGTTTCTAATTCTTAATGGTCTTTTACTGAAAATTATCAGTTCTAACTAGATATGATCTAGATAACTTCATATCTTGGTCTATCTGAGCTAGGTACCATTCTACAAGTGTTCTGGTATAAATGGTTGTTTAGGAACCGGTAAAGGTTCATAGGGCGAAATGTCCATAGGTGTTCAGACATTATGAACAGTTCTAGAGGGGTCTACTAGAGAAGGTCCTTCTTCTCTTACGTCAATACTTCTTGAATAGAGAGGTGTTTCTTATTCAAGTGGTCTGATAGCAATCAATCCTTCTATCTAGTTTGTTTGCTCTAGAAACCAGATTTTGATTAAAAACTTAAACTCTAATTTTTTAGAGCTACACACAGCTCCTGTGTGGCTGTCTAGAAGCTTACCTATTTTGTTTCTAGGTTCTGTTCTAGAGTTTCGAGTTTAGTATCTAGATTTGTATCATAATACAGATCTATGATATGTTCAATGGCTTCCGATAAATTATCTAGAAGGCGGGTCTCTATTTTAAAACTTAAGGCTTCAAGCCCTGTTTTAACAGTCTTGTTAAGGGTTTTGAAATCCATTTCTACATATCGCTCTTGTCTATGAAACCAAGAGCTGTTATCTACATAAATCTTTACAAGGATTTCCATGATCCATCTGAGATTACTGGAAATATAATTTCCTTGTTGGCTTATGGTTTGAAGGGTGATTACCTCTTCAGTAGAGATATACTCTTGATGAGTATGGGTCTTTTCATCGAACCAAACTCCATTCGGAGGAGGAGATGAGGGTCAAGAGATTCTAGGTACGTTCTCCCGTATAACCAATCGTATAGTCTAGGGAAAAGTCCTTTTGATGAGTTTCTTCTAATCATCAAACTGTCATCAGTGTCTAAGAAGCGATCTAATACTGAATCTACATCAAGTAGTGGATCGTGTCCTTCTCGGTTTATTTGTTCTTGTCGATTTCGACAACAGTACGGGCTCTATCCAATATATGTAAATATACATAATGGATTCTCTTAAAGCATGCAACTTAGCGTAGTATCGTCTACGAAGTTGGAAATTTGTCTCGTTATATGCTGGGCGAGCATACCGTGCATGGTATTCCTCCATCAAGGTTTGTCTTTGTAGGAAGATTGCTTGTCCAGTAGCTGGAAAGAGTCTCCTACTCTCTTCTTCTAAGCTATAATAATAGATAGCTGCATGAACATACTGCCGAACTTCGACAGTTGTGTCTATATACGGTTTACTCGTATAAGAGGGTCAATCCCTATGATAAGGATGAGTCGGTATATATGTTCCTACGAATCTAAGGCTTTCTTCGTATTCGTAGAGTTGTCTAAGGTATCCATACTATCCATTTGCTCACATGGTCCTGGATAGGAGGGTTTACGGGACGATTTGGTCCTCTAACGGGTCCAGTATCTAGTGTATGACCATTTGGTCGGGTCTATTATTGAATCCAATACGGACTCGGGTCGAAACAAACCGGTAAAACTAGTTTCCGGCTCTGATACCAAAATTCACTTGCGGACTCTTATTTATGGTTACGGTTTTTGAATTTCACTTTTAGAAACTTAAAAGTAACAAAGTGACAAAGACGTAAGGTTATTAGAAAACCAAACCAAAGTGACAACGACTTGTTTGTTTAAGGCAAAAAGTCTTAGTAAACTTTCTGCAAGAAAGAACTGTCAGGCGTGGCTTTCGCCAGAGGCTCAAGCTTCGTGCAGTTGTCGAGCTTCTAGAGGAGACTATTCGTCTACTGGCTTCCACGCTCAACACGTGGAGTGACTCAAGTATGTGGGAAGGGAACCGTCGGGGTCAACACATAGCTTTTCTATTTCTCCTATACACTAGGTCTACTACCTGTGGGTTATGGTCCACTTTGCTTCTGCCTACTTCTTATCTGGTCTTTTTACTATTCATCATCATCCACTCGGGAGGGTACCATAAAACTAGTTCTACTTAAACGGGATCCGGGCTCGTCTTTGCCGTGGTTTAACTTGGTTGACTATGCCTATAGTCCTAACACGCCAACGCGCCTAAACGCCTACGCACTCCGGCAACGGCTCAACAGCAACAGGCTGAAATTGACTTGGGCGGGTACAACCCCATGGCACTACGGCCTTTTCAAGTCTTAAATAAAAGTAATTTTAGTGGTAAATAGTTTTAGCAGTGAATAAGTAAAAGAAAGAACAGAAATACATAACGGAATAAAAGGAACATAAACGGACTTTTATTTAGTGCAAAAGAAAACTACAGAAAAAGGCTATGGCTTCGCCGTCGGGTCTCCTAGACTTAGCCGGCCATATACTTAAGTGACTTACAATATATGTGTTGGAGGTGGTCGAAAACTCCAAACGGTCTGAGAGAGAGAGAGAATTGTTCTTCGGAAATAGTGTTGTCTTTGGCTTTATCAAATCCTTCATAAGATTGATAACCTTTCATCAGTGTATGGCCGATATGAGGGATCTTTCTAAAATATTCATTTTTAAGATCGTTTCTTCTATCACCACAAAGATGGTAAAGATCTCTAAAGGAATTGGAATATTCCTTGAGGAACCTGAGGTCACAAAGCTGTAAGTTGCATAACTTAATCCTAGCAACTTCTTGCTCCTTTTCACGGCTTAATTGCCTGGTCTGGCCTATGTATTCTCTGTGGATAAGCCATACATATCCATCAATATTTCTCTGTTCTCCATATTTCTCCAAATATTGAGCTTTCAGAGCTTTAGACTCGTCATCTGTCACTTTGAACAAGTCGGTGATGAATACTTTTACTCCTCCGACTAAGGAGAGTTCTGCATAAGCATGGCATTCTTCTACATTTCAAACATTATGCAAGGCAAAGCATAACTCCATACTATGCTTCCAAGTGTCTAGAGCCTTTTTGATGTTGTCGACTCTATCAATGTCTAGCTTTATTCCTACGGAGTTCATAGGAACTTCTGTCATTTTAGCAGTGTTTGTGTATCCGTCTAGATACGTAGGGAGATTCTTATTTCGGGCATAAGTTTTGTCACCATCGTATACCGGGATACTTTCAGTTCTCCATTTTGGCCTAAGGTTTTCTAACCTTCCTGTCATATGGACTTCGTGTCTTTGACGGAATTAGGATATAGGGTCCCTTTTCAGGAGGCTTGGAGTGGCTAGACTATTTGTGGAATCGAGGGGTATACGATTCTGCAATCGGGGGCGAGGATTCAGCTGGCGTAGACTGTCTAAGTTGGCTTTGTTCTGCAAGGCTTTGCTGAACTATAAGCTCTTGGAGCATCCTCATCTCCGATAGGTCTTTACAAGCGGTTAAACGCTGGGTAAAGTCTGTGTCTACTTGCTGACCGGTAGAGGTAAACATATTTGCCTCGGGGTCTGTGTCAAACCGTCTCAAACTACGAGAACCGGAACTAGGGTTTCGGTAGAGGTTTATGTGTTTTGAGGGTTTAGGTTTAGGGTTTAGGGTGTTAGGGTTCTCACTTATCCCTGCTTCACCACGTTCGAGTTGCGAGGTACTCTGACGGCCAGGGGCGAAGTTTTGAAAAAACTGGGCGTGCTGGTCGCTGGTTGGGGCCATAGGCTTCCCGGGGCCAAAAGCAAAGGTGGTCCCTTTGTTTTCGATGAGCATATAAGCAAGCTGGGCTTTATGCGTGGCCTGGGGAGTAAGATCAGGAAAATGTCATTGTTTGGTACATTGGCACTGATCGAACTGTGTGACAGCATTATTGTAAGCAAAAGTATAGTCAAGGATCCTGCTGGGATTTACACTTCTTACAATCAATTGCTGTCCGCGCTTTCCAGTAGGAATCTCATGTAACAAACCTGTTTGAGATTGCTCATGGAACATTACCAATGCTTGGTATTGGATTGATAATTGATATCTCAAAGGATAGATAGTGTCATCATATCCGTCCGTGTCGATTACTAGTTTAAACTGATCTAAGCATGGATACTAGTAACGTAACCAAGGATAACCTGGAAATAGGCGACATTATCCTGGAGCTTTAGTTTCCCATTCCAATAACAAAAGAGATGTTTCGTTACTTCAATCAAGGAAGAGCAGACTTCGAGTATGTCTCACGAAAGCTCAAAGCATCTAGATGCTAATGCAAAAGACACCACTAAAATTCTTAGTGATGTTCATCAAATGATCATAGACCGACAAATAGTTGATACTGAATCAATCAACTTATGTTACGCCCACTTTTGAGAATCTCAAAAATGAATTGAGAATCTTTAAAGAAAGATTAGACCAAGTCTCAGCCCAGAGTAACACTACTAAGGTACTTACACCTCGCAACTCGAACAAGGGACAAGTGAGAACCCTAACACCCTAAACCTAAACCCTCAAGACACATAAACCTCTACCGAAACCCTAGTTCCGGTTCTCGTAGTTTGAGAC
The DNA here is from genome assembly GCA_015143295.1 of Tetracentron sinense. Classification (NCBI taxonomy): domain Eukaryota; kingdom Viridiplantae; phylum Streptophyta; class Magnoliopsida; order Trochodendrales; family Trochodendraceae; genus Tetracentron; species Tetracentron sinense. The sequence goes on along the minus strand of CM026567.1, from coordinate 2,249,591 downwards.
GGTTTGACAAGACCCTGAGGCAAATATGTTTACCTCTACCGGTCAGCAAGTAGACACAGACTTTACCCAGCATTTAACCGCTTGTAAAGACCTATCGGAGATGAGGGCTCCAAGAGCTTTGGTTCAGCAAAGCCTTCAGAACAAAGCCAACCTAGACAGTCTACCCAGCTGAATCCTCGCCCCCGATCGCAGAATCGTATACCCCTCGATTCCACAAACAGTCTAGCCACTCCAAGCCTCCTGAAAAGGGACCCTATAACCCTAGATTCCGTCAAAGACACGAAGTCCAATTCTCCAAAGAAGTTCTGGGTAATAGAGGAATTCACCTCTCGTTTCAACGCTATACTTGGAATAGATTTTATAGATAAATACTTCCCAGTAAACGTCCAAAAAACTCAGTTTTTTTAAGCATTAGAAAAACCTATGACTTAAAGATATCTCGGGAATTCCCTAAGATAAAATGTGATTGTCCCGACAACAAATGCAATAGCATGTGTAGTCAGACAATGGAGACAGGTAGAAAGCCTCCTAGATGTTTTTTTGACACAAATTGAAACCCATCATCTGAGACAAGGCTCAAGAAAAAGAGATCGAAAGAAAGATCTCAACAAGGTAAAACAAGATACCTTAGACCTGCTTAAAACCCAATTTAAGCACAAGTCCTAGGACAAATGGAATGTAGAAAAACCTACATGCACTTTAGTCCTCAAAGACCCTGAGAAAACCAATAAAAGGTAGGGCCTTTGCCGCTAATCCTGACGAAAGGAAAGGAATTAGCAAGACAAGTTGATAAGCTTCTTAGCTCTAAGCTAATAAGAGAATCAACCTCTAGACATTCCTCGACCGCCTTCTTGGTAAATAAACCACTCGGAGCAAGTCAGAGGAGAACAAAGGATGGTTTATTAATACAGGCTTCTCAATAACAACACTGTTGACGAGAACTACCAAATACCATCAAAAGACAACCTTATCCAGCTTATCATGGATAAGAAATGGTTTAGTAAGTTTGACTGTAAATCAGGCTTTTGGCAATTTGCCATGAACGAAGAGTCCATACCTTGAACAGCCTTCACCATTCCACAAGAAAAATACGAATGGTTAGTAATGTCATGTGGTCTCAAAAATGCCCCTCAGATCCCAAAGAAGAATGGATCAGATCTTCCAAGACCATAGAGACTATTGTTTAGTCTACATTGATGACATACTAGTAACTTCAAGAACCCTTGAAAAACTACTACGAACATTGCAAAAATGTGATCCATGAATCCAAAAACATGGAATAGTTATTTCGCTCATTAAAGTTGCAATAGCTTTTAAAAGATCAAGTCTTAGGTGTAACCATTTCCAATGGAACCATTACCCTACAAAACATATTGCTAAAAAAATCTTAGAATTCCTGAGCAAATAACTAATCAAAAGCACCTACAGTCGTTTTTAGGATTGCTTAATTGTGCTTCTGATTATATTCAGAACATAACCAAATTTAGAGGAAGTCTCTCCACTAAATTAAGAAAGACAGAAGTCACTAATCCTCTAAAATGGGATGCACGTGACATACAAATCGTTAGAGAAATTAAGGAACTGGTGAAAAACCTTCCAGCCTTAGCATTACCCTCTAAAGACGATGAATTTGTAGTTCAAACCATAGTTACCAGAGCGAGAAACGAAAACGAGAAGCAAAGCGAAAGCGAGAAGCAGGAAGCGAGACTCAAAAAAACCTTAGAAAACGGGAAGCGAGAAATGAGATATAGGCTCTTCATTCCCATTATGTTATTTATGGGTAGTTATATCGTTGAATTTATCTTACATGAAATTTTTGTGAAAAAATAGGCGCCTTAGGTTTCAAACCAACGATACTTGCTTAGAGTCTACACCCTAGGCTATAGATTGTGGTCTACCAAATCACTTCACACATAAAGCTCCCTTGATTACTAGATGAGACGTGATGGAAGCGAGCTTCCTAGGAAGAGAGTCTGTCTAAGGAAGCGAGCTTCCTAGGAAGCGAGTCTGCCCGAAGAAGCGAGTTTGAGAAACGAGCTTCCTGGGAAGCGAGTTTCCCACCCTGTACATAAATTCCCGGCAACTATGGTTCAAACAGATGCCTCCGAAACGCAATGGGGAGCAGTTTATTTAACCATCAATAAATTCGACAAAGAAAAAAAAGACGAATTTGTTGTTATAAGTCAGGTACATTTTCAGACACGGTATCTCGATACCACATCCATGAAAAGGATGTACGCAGTCATAAAGCTTTTTGAAAATACGAGCTTTTTCTTAGACAAGATGAATTCCTCCTAGAGACGGATTCAACATTTGTCAAAACCTTCCTTAAGAATAATCTAGGAAATATTAAGCAGTCAAGACTTCTTAATTGGCAAATGTATTTATCTGGTTTTAAGTATACTGTCAAACATATACCCGGCAAAAAATAATATACTTCCAGATATTCTATCTCGTGATCCTGTTTTTGCTAATAACTCTTATGTGCAGGCAAACATGTTCTCACAGGACCCCCGTAGCCGAGGTAGAGGCCGTGGTCGCATGACTTCTCAAGGTCGTGGACGCCACACTGAAAAGCCACCCTGGTTTATTCAAATCAGGATAATGCTTCAACTTCAACAGAAGCAATTGGACAACCATTTTCAGCAGAAGAAGATGAGAAAATCAGACAACTTCTCAAGAGTTTGCGAGAAGAAGACACTCTCCAAGACACAGGATTAAAATCAAACACTTCGAAAGAAGATTCCTCGGAGAAAGCTATTAAATTAGCCAGTCCAACCCATCATAAAAGATGATGAACTAGTCACCCTTTCACTATGTTAGAAAGGAAAAAGAGACAACTAGCCCTGAATACATTGATGTATTCGAAATGAAAAAAGACACTGTGTTATGCCCTCCAGGCATGAACGCTCAAAATAAATAAATTTCAGAAATTTGGGAATGTTTATCTAAGGAGACATTTGAAGAGAAAACGCTTCCCTCTTCATAATCAACTCAGACAGCTCTCACTAGCAGGTGAACTAGCCGCAGTAGACACAGTCTGGAATGCTGTCCAGAATAACCTGCAAGTTGAATTCAGACAAGGTCTCTATGCCCTTCTGATAAAATGAGACAGCAGCGAGCATAAATTGCTCAACTCAAAGGAAGAGTGTCAGGGAACAGCCTTTCTTCCTATGCCAGTATCACTAGCCCATCAAAGCTAGTATTCGTCAAAATTCAGTACAATGTGTGCTACCTTGTACCTACTGAATTACAGACCAGACCAATTGCTAGTATGGATTTTGCCCTAGCACAACAGCTCAACGAAGAAATGTTACCCTTCATGGGTCTTCTCGTTGAAGGATTTGTTACAAACAATCCCAAGACTGTTCATCAATACCCACGAGTATCCGATAACAAATACCGACGTAACTCGTACGTTAATCGACTACGGGTATCTTGCCAGCGTCCTGTATAGAGAGATGAAGATTTAAGCATACTCCTTCCAGAGCATCGGAAGATTATTACTCTCCTCCTCAAAGGCTAATATCTAAAGTATATTGCCTTCTGGACCAATCAGCAAGGAGACCAAAAATTCAGCCTCATCCGAATTTCAGAAAGCATGGTTTTTAATTTTGGCCCTCAGATCGAAAAAAGAGACCTTGACTACCAAGCATTGCTCGGACATCAAACCGGCCTGACCAGTGACCTCGCCTTCAATCTCAGTACAGACGGAGAAGATTGCGGGACCATCTACCACAGTCACGGTTGCATGATTCAGACACAAGACATTTATGGCTCTGAGATCACTGTAAAACGACGCCCTCTTGACAGCAAACCAGAGGAAATCGTGATACATTGCACCATCCCTCAGATTGCAGCGATTTGCCTCAGCGACAAGCGAGCCACCAAAGAAACACTGAGCCTTCTCACCAATGAGGAAGCCAAGCAGCTACAAGACCTCCTCCAGGATTATTGTTCTCCGGACAATAAAGAACAGCCCTTCCGGCTAGAAGAAGAAGAAGACCGAATTGAACGAGCGAGTTCAACTAGCCAAGACGTGCAGACTCACTGAGTCCCGCGCTATCGATATTGCCGACAGTCCATAGACACAGTCAGCAGATATGAAGACCACGAGTCAAAACCGCGTAAAACTCTCTTTGGCCCGTGCCGGAGAAAAAAAAAGACCAAAGACTCGTGATTTCTAAAAAGTAGAAAGACAAAATACAAATGACAAATAGTAACTATAGAACCTACTTTACAATAAAGTAGATAAGAGAAACTATTGAATAGTAGCTTTACTATTTAATAAAGCAAGATGTAAGAGTGTGTAAGACTAAAAACACTCCTCTGTAGAAGACCCGAGAAAACCTGGCACCCCAAAGTTCTCAGACCCCCAGTTATACAAGCTGCCAAAGAACCTTTCGGCCACAGAGAACCCGAGACTTTTGGGTATTGTATACACTGAGGCCCGGACTCTATATAAGGGCACCTCATAGTAAGGAAAAATTATCTCGTTCTTAAGTATAGCAATACCCACTATCTCTGAAGAACAACTCTCTCTCTCTCTCAGATCGTTTGGAGTTTCCGACCACCTCCAACACATATATTGTAAGTCACTTAAGTATATGGCCGGCTAAGCCTAAGGAAAACCCGATGGCAAAGCCATAGCCTTTTTCTGTAGTTTCCTTTTGCACTAAATAAAAGTCCGTTTATGTTTCCTTTTATTCCGTTCTGTATTTCTGTTCTTTCTTTTACTTATTCACTGCTAAAACTATTTACCACTAAAATTACTTTTATTTAAGACTGGAAAAGGCCGTAGTGCGTCATGGGGTTGTACCCGCCCAAGTCAATTTCAGCCTGTTGTCATTGAGCCGTTGCCGGAGTGCGTAGGCGTTTAGGCGCGTTGGCATGTTAGGACTATAGGCATAGTCAACCAAGTTAAACCACGGCAAAAACGAGTCCGGATCCCGTTTTAAGTAGAACTAGTTTTATGGTACCCTTCCGAGTGGGATGATGATGAATAGTAAAAAGACCAGATAGGAAGTAGGCGGAAGCAAAGTGGACCATAACCCACAGGTAGTAGACCTAGTGCATAGGAGAAATAGAAAAGCTATGTGCTGACCCCGACGGTTCCCTTCCCACATACTTGAGTCACTCCATATGTTGAGCGTGGAAGCCAATAGACGAATAGTCCCCTTCTCCTCTACAGAAGTTCGACAACTGCACGAAGCTTGAGCCTCTGGCGAAAGCCACGCCTGGCAGTTCTTTCTTGCAAGAAAGTTTACTAAGGCTTTTTGCCTTAAACAAACAAGTCGTTGTCACTTTGGTTTGGTTTTCTAATAACCTTACGTCTTTGTCACTTTGTTACTTTTAAGTTTCTAAAAGTGAAATTCAAAAACCGTAACCATAAATAAGAGTCCGCAAGTGAATTTTGGTATCAGAGCAGGAAACCGGTTTTATCAGTTTGTTTCGACCCGAGTTCGTAATGGATTCAAATAATAGACCCGACCAAAACGGTCATACACTAGATACTGGACCCGTTAGAAGACCAAATCGTCTCGTAAACCCTCCTATCCAGGACCCATGTGAGCAAATGGATAGTATGGATTACCTTAGACAACTCTACGAATACGAAGAAAGTCTTAGATTCGTAGGAACATATAAACCGACTCATCCTTATCATAGGGATTGGCCCTCTTATATACGAGTAAACCCGTATATAGACACAACTGTCGAAGTTCGGCAGTATGTTCATGCAACTATCTATTATTATAACTTAGAAGAAGAGAGTAGGAGACTCTTTCCAGCTACTGGACAAGCAATCTTCCTACAAAGACAAACCTTAATGGAGGAATACTATGCACGGTATGCTCGCCCAGCATATAACGAGACAAATTTCCAACTTCGTAGACGATACTACGCTAAGTTGCATACTTTAAGAGAATTCAATCATGTATATTTACATATATTGGATAGAGCCCGTACTGTTTGCCGAGATCGACAAGAACAAATAGACCGAGAAGGACATGATCCACTACTTGATGTAGATTCAGTATTAGATCGCTTCTCCGATGACAGTTTTGATGATTAGAAGAAACTCATCAAAAGAATGACTTTTCCCTAGACTATACGATTGGTTATACGGGAGAAAGTACCTAGAATCTCTTAGCCCTCATCTCCTCCCTCCGAATGGAGTTTGGTTCGATCAAAAGACTCATACTCATCAAGAGTATATCTCTACTGAAGAGGTAATCACCCTTCAAACCATAAGCCAACAAGGAAATTATATTTCCAGTAATCTCAGATGGATCATGGAAATCCTTGTAAAGATTTGTGTAGATAACAGCTCTTGGCTCCATAGACAAGAGCGATCTGTAGAAATGGATTTCAAAACCCTTAACAAAACTGTTAAAACAGGGCTCGAAGCCTTAAGTTTTAAAATAGAGACCCGCCTTCCAGATAATTTATCGGAAGTCATTGAACATATCATAGATCTGTACTATGATACAAATCTAGATACTAAACTCGAAACTCTAGAACAAAACCTAGAAACAAAAATAGGTAAGCTTCTAGACAACCACACAGGAGCTGTGTGTAGCTCTCAAAAATTAGAGTTTAAGCTTTTAAATCAAAATCTGGACTCTAGAGCAAACAAACTAGATAGAATGATTGATTTGCTATCAGACCACTTGAATAAGAAACTCCTCTCTATTCAGGAAGCCATTGGCGCAATAGAAGGACCTTCTCTAGTAGACCCCTCTAGAACTGTTCATAATGTCTGAACACCTTATGGATATTTCGCCCTATGAACCTTTACCGGTTCCTAGACAACCATCTATACCAGAACACTCTTTAGAATGATACCTAGCCCAGATAGACCAAGATATGAAGTTAGCTAGATCATATCTAGTTAGAACTGATAATCTTCAATTAAAGACCATTAAAGAATTAGAAACTTTGTTAATTCAAAATCTAAACTTTACATGTTCCGGTTTAGTCCAACTTCATACACAAATTCATAATAGTGATGAAGAAAACCGAATTATAACCACTACCATTTACAATGGTATTAAGCAGAGTCACGAGAACTTTATTGAGTTCAGCAAAAACTCTCGGATGCTTTAAACAGACTTGTTCAAAGGATTGAATAAAGTCAGGAAAACCAGAAAGACACCTTGACAGAACAGATGTTTCGTTACTTCAATCAAGGAAGAGCAGACTTCGAGTATTTCTCTCGAAAGCTCGAAAGCATCCAGACTGCTAATGCAAAAGACACCACTAAAATTCTTAGTGGTGTTCATCAGATGATCATAGAACGACAAATAGTTGATACTGAATCAATCAACTATATGTTACTGCCCACTTTTGAGAATCTCAAAAATGAATTGAGAATCTTTAAAGAAATATTAGACCAAGTCTCAGCCCAGAGTAACACTACTCAGGCTATACTTACATATATCTTAGGAAAACTAAAAGATCTTCCAACCAAGATAGATCTAAAGAAGTTCCAAGATGACCTTTAAAAAAATCTGTTAGGAATTAGACAAAACCCTCATTTCCAGACTAATTCTTCCCGAATTATAAATTATGGGAGTGAACCATGGTTTTAAAAAATGCCGAAACCGTTACGTAACGCCCGTTACGTAACGGTTTCGGTGAACACCGTTACCCGTTACCGTTATGTTACACCTACATTTTTTTTTTTTTTTCTATTTATTGTGATTTTTTATTTTTTAAGCCAAAAAAAAAAACTCCGTAAAGGCCGAAACCGTTACGTAACGGTTTCGGCCGTGTCCGTTACGGTGTCCGAAACCCTTTTTTTGAACCTTGGAATGAACAGGCAAGGCTCATGGTTATTAACCCGCCTTTGTCTAGCCACGAGTGCAATATGCTTGCCCTCAGAAAAATTGGGAGACAATTATCTACTACTGTCAACAATCGGAATCTTCCCGATATCGCTTGGCAAAGTGACGATAAAACTCTTAAAGAATACATCATGTATAATCTTCAAAAGGAAAGGTTACCCGAACCTAAATACAAAGACATTTTTCTCCAAGAAACCACTCCTTTAGGAGATAATTATGAAATCACAAGATGGAATAATACGCTTGACATTACCCCTGATCAACAGGTTATTTCAGTCTTCAGTGACAAATGGATCACTAAGTATAAGCTTAGAGGATACAAATACATGTCCTTTGGACTATTCCAATGTCGTATCCAAGGACTCCATTTACCAAACTCTCGATTCCGAGTTTGTGTCGTCCTGATAGATGAACGTTATCAAGAATTCCAAAAGAATGTTATTGAAATGGGAGAACTAAAGCTCCAGGATAATGTTGCCTATTTCCAGGTTATCCCTGGTTACGTTACTAGTATCCACTGCTTAGATCAGTTTAAACTAGTATCGACACGAACGGATATGATGACAGTATCTATCCTTTGAGACATCAATTATCAATCCAATACCAAGCATTGGTAATGTTCCATGAGCAATCTCAAACAGGTTTGTCACATGAGATTCCTACTGGAAAGCGCGGACAGCAATTGATTGTAAGAAGTGTAAATCCCAGCAAGATCCCTGACTACACTTTTGCCTACAATAATGCAGTCACGCAGTTCGATCAGTGCCAACGTACCAAACAATGGCATTTTCCTGATCTTACTCCCCAGGCCACGCATAAAGCCCAGCTTGCTTATATGCTCACCGAAAACAAAGGGACCACCTTTGCTTTTGGCCCCAGGAAGACTATGCCCCAAACAGCGACCAGCACGCCCAGTTTTTCAAAACTTCGTCCCTGGCCGTCAAAGTATCTCGCAACTCGAACGTGGTGAAGCAGGGACAAGTGAGAACCCTAACACCCTAAACCTAAACCCTCAAAACACATAAACCTCTAGCAGTGATAATAGCACCCATGCCCACTCCAACAGCCACTTCAGGGAATGAAGAGGAAAAGGAAATGCAATAGTTGTCGAGGAAGAAGAAGCGACAAATGAGTTCTCTCAAGTAGTCCTAGTAGTGGTGTGGGAGGTTTTGACATAATAGTGAAATCATATGAAGCAGAGGCTGGTGAGGGACAAAATATTGATTGGGTGGAGTGATGGATGAGGATCCGATTGGGAGTAGTGAGAGGGAAGGGTCTTCAGATTATTCAACTCCTTCAGAGTACACAGAGGAATATGATTGTGGGTTGGATATCAGTATAGAGGGTATGGGAAGCCTATAGTCCTGTACAACTGCCACACTAAGGAGGTTATGCATACCCACCCCCACACCAGCACGGAGCTCATAAAGCCTATGGGCAACCACATTATTATGGATATAGGACAGAGGCAGAGTCATCGAGCTCACAGCCGCAGCTATATTAATACAGGATTTTTCGGTGGCTTTTCATATGCCTAGTCCCACTCCCACCACTATGAGTACCACTATCATTTTTTTTTATTAGTATTATTAGTACCACTGCAATTAGTCTTACACTTGGCCACATAGAGATATAAAGATGATGATGATAGTATCTATGAGTCAGCTCTTACATTATAAGGATTTAAGTAATTCATTGCTTAAGTTTGTCACTTTTGTTTAACAATATATGTTTATGTAGTTCTCGTCACGATATGAATCATGTTATCTTTCTTTTTCTTGTGAATCAACAATTAACTTAAGTCTGTTATATGTGTTTGTGTAAGTTATAGTTGGTAACAGTGTAGTCAAAATGTCGCCTAGGCCACTGCCTCGCCTAGCTAGGACCCCTATCGCCTAGATCATGATCTAGGCGGACACTCATTAATTCTTATATTATCTTATATAATGTTAACAAATAAATAAATTTTGATTGCCTAGGCATCGCATCGCCTAAGGAACCCTCTATCGCCTAGGCGTCTCCTGGACGCTTTGACTACACTGGTTGGTAATTGTCACATTTATATTTGATTAGGTATTTAATCACTAAATCTAACATTTTCATTCATTTTCCCAATTTTCTCTATTTTTTTATTTTATTAATATTTTTCAACAAAAAATAAAATACTACCATTACGTTCTAGACTGTAAAGTTGGTTACATAACAGCTTCCATCTGGAGCATTACATATCCTGAAACCGTATTTTTTTTAACCTTGGTTGAGTTGATTAAGAAGCTAAGAAAATGGGCCAGATTCAGAATTTAAAGAAGGCTGGTGATAATTAAAGCTCATTGAAAACCAACCAAGTGTCTCAGTTTATGCATGCACCTTCAAAAGGTCACTAGCAAGGAGTCAAGTACACTCTTAGAAATGTGAAGGACACACTTGAATCTTGATTATGGTATTTGTTTCCTCTCTTCGAGTCCTCTTCATCTTTATGCATTCTCATGCTGATTGGGCTGGATGTACACGTCACACCATCACCGTTTCTGTGTCTTCCGGTGCCAATCTCATTTCTTGAAGTGTGAGTTAACACCCAACTGCTACTCGCTCAAGTATCGAAGTAGAATATCAATATATGGCTTCTACCTCTGCCACTATTGTTTGGATTAATTTCTAGGTTCAACTTGGAGTGTAGCACTTCCTCGTGCTCCTAAGTTAATTTAATTGTTTTGCAATAATGTGAGTGCCATATACATGAGTATGAACCCAAATTTTCTACCCAGACAAAGAAAATGGAACTTGACTACCATTTTGTGCATGAGAAAGTCCTTTCGGGTCCTTAGTTACACAATTTGTTTCCTCTAGTGAACATGATAGACACACACCAAACTGCTTCCTTGAGAATCGTTTTCTTCCTACGTATGGAGCTAGGTGTTCACCTCATTCCACCCTCTAGCTTGAAGGTGAGTGAATTGAGAGTAGGGCCCACACAATTGTGTTGACAAACGAGCTAAGAAGAGATAACTAAGAAGATGATAGGGCACACAATATTTAGTTAATGAACAAGCTAAGAAGATGAGCCCAAAAATCAGTAAAAAAATATTTAACAAACCAGTGTTTAACTTTATCCCATCATATACATTTTTATCTTTTTTGTCTCTTGTAACTACACAAGGAAACAATGAAAGGAGTTTCTCTTCAATCCAACTCTTTTCAATTTCTCTTTATTGTCCTCATACTTATATTGGTTATCTAAGGGAATCTGGACAATCAGCCCCCCCCCCCCCCCCCCCCCCCCATTTTTATCTTTTTTGTCTCTTGTAAATACACAAGGAAACAATGAAAGGAGTTTCTCTTCAATCCAACTCTTTCTCAATTTCTCTTTATTGTCCTCATACTGGTTATCTAAGGGAATCTAAACAATCCCCCCCAATACCAATTCAGTGCGGGCAGCAGGTTTTCTTCATCATACGACTGGGAATAGAAGATTAAGATTTTGCAAGGTATGGAAAGAGGAACTGCTATCATTTAAGGGTTTCCGAGGGTGGTTTTATGGAATGGAGTGAGGACTTGTTGGGTGGAAATTAGGGTGGATTAGTAAGAAGAATTAGGGCTGGAGATAAAGGTTAGTTAAGGTTTGCTGGATGAAATACAAGGACCGGGTTAGGATCAAAAAGTACAGAAGAACAGTAACTACAAAAAGAAGAAAAGAGGCAGATAAGAAAGTAGAGGCTAACCACTTTGAGGAATATTTAGGTCAGGAGTCTCATCAGCACATAACAAAAGGATGGTGTTGCACCACCCCAAACCTTAAGCACTCTGTGCCAATATTTTAATGGCCTCATGGTGGCTCTTGTAGCCATTACCAAGGTGTCTCCAAATCCAGCTCATCGCAGAATATACACTCACATAACCCAAGTAGTTAGAACTTAGAAGAACATGTCACCGTTGACATTCATGTCAACAATACTTAACTCATGAACCTCTTTTCTGATGTTTCAGTTTTCTTCTATTCTAGTCCTATAGTTCCCTTTGGAAGTAATAATGTTCATTTTATCGGACTAGGGAATTCATCCCATTAGACGTGTCTCCAATCTGACCTTCACTATCTACCTTGACAATTCAATCTTCTGAATTCCTCCAACTTGAACTAGCTTTGTTCTCCTCCTTGCATTTGATTTTCCATAAAATTTCAGACGGAGCTTTCTGCTAATGCAAAATCATCATGAGAGCAATAATCACACTCTAACAATCAAATGAAATTAGATGGGAACTAATGACAGCAACATTCACTTCTTTTTCCTATCTATTCTATTTTTATCTTAATTGGGTAAGTCAAAACCTAATACGCCACGCAAAGGGGTATACACAGGAATCCTGTCCAATATATTAATCATCCGACGCTAACTACAGTTTTAATACACTACAAAATGCTATTTAGTTCAATACTTTATTTTTTAATCGGTAATGCAAGCATATATTAATCAAAGAGGAAATAGGAGTACACAAAGATAAGAGTATTGTACATAAAAAAGTTTACAATGTCATAAACTAAACCCCGTATGATATCCTATCAAATCCCAAATGATGAACATTGTCAACCCAACAGTCGGCCCAGATCCACCCCTCCATCCGGAATAGAGACCCACTCCAGGATTCGTGCTTGGATACCCTCTTGGGGATGAGATATAGAGGATGACGAGTTATCAAAAACTCTTCTATTCCTTTCTTTCTAAATGCCCCATGAAATGGTTCCCGGTAGCACTGACCAAATTTCCCTCTTGCCACCATCCACACTAGCCAAAGTCCAACAGGATAAGAAGCTCTGAAATGAAGGAGATGCCCAATCCACCCCTAATCTAGAAATACCCCCAAATGACACCCACAATAGGACAGTGCAACAACAAGTGGTCCATCGTCTCTTCCACTTGGAGGCATAAGAAACAGTGATTAGCTAAACTTCATCCTCTATTTTTTAAGTGATCATTTGTAAGAATTTTATTCAAAGATGCATTACAGAGGAAGAAGGAGGCCTTGGATGGAATACCTGGATTCCACACCTGTTGATGGGGAAAGGTTACATGGTTAGCTGACTCAACTGAAAGTAGTAGTGGTTTCACGGAAAATCGACCATTGTTGCTTTAGGCCCAGATTCTATAGTCCCGATCCTCAGGACTCACATGAGCAAAACCAAGGCTTGCCAATAAGAGACCCAACTACTCAAGTTCCCAATCATGTAAGTCCCTTCTCAAAGATGGACACCACACCACCCTCTGGTCACTCATCTCAAAACACTCCCCCACTAGGTGAAGTGTGTCTGAAGGAATTCTTTAATGGCTCATGACCCCACCAAGTGTCTTTCCAAAATCTCACCCCTGCCCACCCTAAATCTAAAGTGCGGTACTACTACCCTACTAGGTGATGTACTGCGCTTCCACAACCCTATCCCGTAAGACTTCCTTACTCCCCGTGGTACCCATTCAGACTCTCCCTTTCCATATTTTTCTATGATAACAAATCGCCATGGGCTCTCCCGCTCCTCTCCGAATCTCCAGACCCACTTGACTAACAGAGCCTTATTGACCTGTACCAAAGGTCGCAGGCTGAGACCACTATACCTTTTGGGGTGACAAATTTGCTCACAGGGTACTAAATGGTAAAACTGTCACCACGGCCATGCCACAGGAAGTCCCCTTGGAGCTTCTCAAGGGAGGCCGCCACCAACCTCGGGATGGTAAATAAGGACATAAAGTTCAATACTTGAAAATGTTCAAAAATAAAACTCTATTACATCCCGCTTACATTTTCTTGATTCATCGAACATCATATAGATGAGTTGAATAGAACATGATCTGTAATCTCCTTTCAACGCTTCTAAAAGCTTATGACTAAGTACCTTTGTTTATTTACAGCTTAACTGGTGTAAGTACATAGGATTTTTTTTCATATAGGACCCAAATGATAAGAAACATTGCCATTGCAAAAGATTTAAATTGACCAGTACAAAATTATGTGAAACAGTCACTTAGGTTTTCAGAGTAGCAATTGAGATTTAGAGTTTCTTTATAACAAAAATATAGAAAGATATTAAAAAAAAAAAAAAATCAATGAAATGGGGAAGAAGGAGTGGGACAAACCGAAGTAACGGCGCTGGTTGGCGGCCTTGGCCTTGACGAGCATCTTGTGAAGATCTACCTGAAGGCTGAAGCTGAGTATCCCATATGAGGAGTTGGTTTACGAAGATTACACCCAGACCCAGACAACGGATCTAAGAATTTCCCCAGATTTTACAAACACAAGACAGTATCAATAATAATTCAAATGATTGGGGATTTTGCATATTTGTATTAAGATCTTAACAACTCACTCACGCCTCATGTAAGGGAGCTTACGGAGGGCGTTGGAGTACATCTGGGTGCCCACACCCAGTAGAGCTCCGATCATCGTCTCTCTCTCTCTCTCTAAAGTGGCTTCAGCTTCTCCGTTCTATAATTCCGACCCCCCTACCTACTGATATTATTTTTTTTTATTTTTTTTTTGCTGGAGTCTAAAAAGCCCATTGTTTGGCCGGGCTGGACTGGACTGGACTGGGCTGGGTTGGGCTGGGCTGAGCTTGGGCTGGGCTGGGCTGAGCTTGGGCTGGAATTTAAGTCCGAAGTAAATTTTGAAATAAGCTTCGGTTGCCCTTAGCTCAGCCTGGCCAGAAGTACAATAAATAGATGTCTTCTATTTACTTGTTTGCATTTATTCGAATTGAATTTTTTTATAGGTTTAATCATTAATGAATGATAAATTTTATAGTTTTTAATCTAAGTTGTATAATTGTACAGTGTCTCCCTAATTAATAATCAAATGATATGTTTTCCTCATTTTTTAATATTTTTAATAGACTATTAATGATAGGTTTGGTTGAGTATTATTTATTACAAAAAAAGCCTATACATAGTGCTAGCTTGGAGTCTTCCTGAACTCAGCCAAACTCCACTTGAATTCAATTCACAATTTTTTAAACTCAGGCCAACCCGAAGTGCGATTTTATGTTGTGAGCTTGTGTTGTGGGGTCGAACTAAGACAGGGCTTGCGATGGGATTTTAACCTTCAAGCTATCCCTATCCTGACTCGACTACCACCCCTGCTTGGCATCATCTATCTTAGGTTAGTAAATTGGTAGGCATACCTAAAGAACTCAAGAACTAGTGAAGAAGACAAAGTGGAGGGACTCTACTCAAAAACGTGAGTGAGTCCTAGTTGATTTCTAGTATATATTGATTACAATATGTTACGATGAATAAAGGTAATAAGAAAATAAAGAAAGAGTGTACATATACACTTTCCATATGAGAATGTAACAAAGAGGAAAGTCCATCTCTAAGGAATAGTATCTTTTGAATCCTCTTTATTCTCTTCTAATATAGGCATGCCCACATTAGCATAGTGCAAGAGGGTCATGTTAGCATGTCTTGGTATACCGGTTAAAAACCGTTTCTCATCAATACCAACTGCCTCACCCAAATAGAAATGAAATCGGGTCCACACCTTAATGGGGGATACATTCATACCACTAGAGCAGTCAGGGAAGTGTCCCTGCTTTTTTCTTTTTGTTTAATCGTTGAATATAGTTAGTCCGCAACCCCAATTAGTGTTGATTAGCAGTGGTTAATGGGTTAAAAAGCCAACCGTCCAGCTTAGAAGTAGGTTAGACATGGTCGGCTTATCAACTGTCACACCGTCACTCACTCAAGAGAATGAAACCCTGGACACCCCACATGGGATGATAAACACCCCCACCTGATTTTTGACTTCCCCAAACCCATAAGTCGTAGATGTTGATGGGGAAGTCAATCTAAATGCCACCTTAAAAGGTCTAAACATATTTATGGAACTTTTGCACCCTTTGGAACAATAAAGTTCTAGACATTAAGCAAAAGATCAGGCGTAGATAAACGCTTCATCCTAAAGCTCCACCAAAAGAATAGAGCCTAAGAGAATTCGAGTCATTCTAACCACTTAATGAGGAGCTCAGGATGCACTTACATCACATTTTTCATCAAGGTTTTTTGTACAAAAGAGATATATAGTTGGTGCTATTTAGATGATCCTTTTAACTATATATCATTCATTTTTTGATTTTGGAGAACGTATCTTTTGTTCATGAACTAAATTGAGTTCACTGTTATTTATTTTTCTAGATGTTACATAGTAAGATGTTGCATTGTTTTAGAATTATGAAGCTTAGCAGATTCTCACTTATTTTACTCTTTACTAATTTGTTAGCTTTGTTTCATTGCAGCCAACATTATGGTTTCGCTTTGGTTGTGCATCAATGTTATACTATTTGTCATAGTACATCCGGATCATTATTGCCACATTTCGGTTCATTATTGCAGTGTTCTTAATATGGTTTCGCTTTGGTTGTGAATCAATGTGATTAAAAAATAAAAGTTGAACATTTTCCACATAAAACATGCTAATATGGCGAATATCGAGTCATCACCAACTGTTGAGTTTAAGGTGTGGTTGGTCATCTAAAATCATTTTCTTTTAAAAATTTTAAGAACAGGATTCTAATTTACGTAACCAAAAACAAGATTCTATGAAAGAGGGTTCTATTGTGATTTGGGGAAGGTGTTAGGCACTCTAAATTAGGGGTGTCCCGGCCCGACCCGAAAAAAGCCCATCTATTACCCATATTTTATGCCCAAGGGCTAGGGCCAGGTTCAACATTTTGAGCCCATTTAAATGTGGACCGGGCTAGGGTTTGGCTCCTTAAAGTCCCAGCCTGGCCCGATATAATTTAAGCATTTTAATATATTTATATATATATATATATATATATATATATATATAATAAATATAAATATAAATATAAAGAGAGACAAGAATCAAGACTCTGTTGGGCCCTTTGGGGTTTCGACTACTAGAGTATAGACACCAATAGGCAACAATCCAACTGTTATTAAAAAACCTATGCATATTAATTTATTAATTAAGTCAAAGACATTTATGCCCTTACTATTAAATTATTCAACGGTTTAATATAAGGGCATATTAGTGTAAGCAAATATTTATTCTTATCATATATATATTGATAACCCTAACCCTAATTTCATTCTACTTTTCAATCTCTCTTCTCCCTTCTCTATACCCTAGCCGTTCTATACCTCTCCAGCTCTCATACCTCTCCTACGAACAAAGGCCAAAGCTGCTAGCCTGTTACTTGCACTTGCTAGTGCCACAACTAGCACCTTGGCTTGTCCAAACAAGCGGGATGGTGATTTAGTGATCACAACTCACAAGTGGGATTGTGTGAATATGTGATTCTCTGTTCTCTCAAGCTCTCCAAGAACTTGGCTCATCCCACTCCCATTTCTCGAGAGGAATAGGAAGGAAGAGGGATTATCATTCGCAGATAATCTGATCCCGAAAAGAGGGATTGTCATTATAGGATTGGGTTCGGGAGGAATAGGAAATGAAGGGATCCGAATCAACGCTTCTTCTTCGGTTCTTCCCAATCTTTCACTTAGTTCATTTATTTCTTTTAATCTCAATCTGTTTTTGGATTTATTTATAATTGCAGTCTGCATTTGTTTCATTTTACTAGAGAATCTATTTCTCTCAAGCTTCTTTGTAATCTAATCCTGATTTTCTAGGGCTTGATATTAATTTTAATTTTTATATACTCGTTAGGGCCTTAATATTATTCTGTATTTTATTTATTTATTTATTTAATTTTCTAGTTTTTTATTTAATCTTCTAAGTGCTAGGCCTTAATATTAGTTTTAGTTTTATTTATATAGAAATGTCTTCGAGTCTAGATTGGCATGCTAGTAGTGATCATAGTGTTCAAGTTAGTGATGGTAGTAGTGATATGCATACAATTTTGAAACCATTAATGGGTCTCCCCCCCACCCCCCTCTCCCTCTCTCTACCTCGCCTTCTCCCTCTCTCTCCACAAATCCTTCTCTCGTCTACAACCTCTCCCTTGCCTAGCTCTATCCCGGATTGTAAACGTGTTAAGAAAACAACTTCTCCTGTTTGGGATCATTTTGAAAAAATATATATTGACAGTATTCCTATTACTAAATGTAAACATTGCAACGAAAATCTAAGACGTATTAGTGCTAATGGAACTTCTTCCCTATTAAGACACTTAAATAAATGTTGTCCTAAGTGACCAAACCGTGATATTAAACAACCAACCTTGACTACCCTTTTGTCGGGTAATCTTGGTGCATTTAAATTTGATGAAGTACGAAGTCGACAAGAACTAGCAAAAATGATTATTTTGCATGAGTACCCATTTAACATAGTTTCTCACGTAGGTTTTATATCTTTTTGTAGGAGTTTACAACCTCTCTTTAAGATGGTAACCCATAACACCATAAAGAATGATTGCATTGAAATCTACAAAAAAGAAAAAAAAAATACTAACCTTGTTTGAAAAAACTAGTGGAAGAATTAGTCTAACATCAAATTTATGGACATCTAACCAAAACCTTGGATATATTGCTATTACAGTCCACTTTATTGATTCTAATTGGAAATTACAAAACCGTATCATTAATTTCTCTATGTTACCTTCGCCCCACACAGGTATTCATGTTTCTGAAGCTATTCAATCAAGTCTTTTAAAGTGAAAATTTGAAAATAAAATTTCATCTATAACCTTGGATAACAACTCAGTAAATGATGTTGTTGAAAGAACACTTAAAAACTATTTAGTTCGAAAAGAATTGCTTCCGCTATATGGTGACTTATTTCATGTTCTTTGTTCTGCCCATATTCTTAATCTAATTGTAAAAGATGGGTTAAAGGAAATAGATTTAGTTATTGAAAATGTTAGGGATAGTGTGAAATATGTTAAAGCATCACCATCTCGAAAACAAAAATTTGATGAAATTGTTAGTGAGCTAGGTATACCTAATGAGAATGGATTAAGTTTAGACGTTCCTACCCAATGAAATTCTACTTATCTTATGTTAGAATTGGCATTGACCTTTAGAGATGCTTTTTTTAGGTTAGGAGTAAAGGATAAAAGCTACAAATATGTTCCCTCAGACAGAGATTGGAATAATGTCAAAGTTGTATGTGAGTTTTTATAGAAATTTTTTGAGGTCACAAAGATATTTTCTGGAACTAAATATCCAACCATTAACTTATTCTTGGTTGAAGTAGATAAAATTCATAAGAAATTAATTGAAAAAATTAAGGAACGGAATGAGTATTGTAGATCAATGGCTTTAAAAATGCAAGAAAAATTTGATAAATATTGGAGAGATTGCCCTCAAATTCTCGAATTTTTCATAATTTTAGACCCTCAATTAAAGACATTGTTTTTAGAATACCTTTGAAGAATTATAATGAAAATGATGGTTGTAGACATTTGACAAATGTTAGGAGAAATTTTAAAGATCTTTTTGAAGAGTACACAACTAAATGGTGTAAATTGAGTTGACAAATGTTGACAAAAAAGTTAGTGATGCTAGTACAGTAATAGATAATGATGAAGAAGGGTTTTTAAAATGGAAACAACTAAGAACTAAGGATAAAACTCTATATCAAAATGAAAAATCAGAATTAGATTGTTACTTAAATTATGAGAATGAAAGAAAAACTCCAGATTTTGATATTTTGACTTGGTGGAAAGTTAATTCTACCAAATATCCAATTGTAGTGGCAATGGCCCGTGATATTTTAGCAATTCCAATATCAACAGTTGCTTCAGAAGCTGCATTTAGTGGTGATGGTAGGGTTCTAGATCAATTTAGGAGTTCTTTACTTCTAGAAACTGTAGAAAGTTTGATTTGTTCTTAAGACTGTATTTATACTAATATGGAGGTTGATAATATACTCATTCTAAATGATGGAGAAAGTTGTATTTGATGCTTAGATATATGCATGGAAAGAATTATTTGTCGTTGATATAGGTCTACATATCTATCCTTAATACAATTTGAGAATTTCATGTTTTAATATATGACTTAATGTCTATATTTGCTACTTCAAAGGAAAAAGTACAACACTCAGAATTTGATGCTTTCATGCATGCAGCTTGCTTCAGGTTTTCTTTTTAGTGTGATAAACATTGTTACCTTTAGTCGTACTTTGGTAAGAGATCTTTGGTTTTAAGTGGTTTCCATTTTCAACGTGGTATTAACTTTCTTAATGGTTTTTAAACTTGTAGATTCTATTCACTTCCATCTTTTATTACTTGAACACTTGTTTTGCAAAAAATTGTAAGTTATTTGCCTTTGAGATTCAGATTGGAGTTGTTGTCCAAACAGTGTATATACAGATTGGAGTTGCTGCCTGAACAATGCATATATTAATTAGAGTCGTTCAAATAGTGTAAAGACGGAACTTTGATCATGTCAGATCTGGTAAGTGCAAACGTTTATCATATTTGGAAATCAGATTTTTTGTGAAATGCTACTGGAAATTCAGGTTTGGGGTATAGATTCACCATTGTCACAATTGCACCATAATTCATATTTTGCGTTCAGAAATTATTTTTGCAACAATAACATGGGATCATGGTCGCTTTAATTCTATTACTTTTTGGTTCTTTCTCTTGATTAATATTTATTTTAATTTTACTTTTACCCTTTTTTTAACCTGAACAACAGAAAAGTCAAGGACAATATACTTGTTAAAGATTTCAGACCAAATGAACATGATCATAAGATCCCATATGCGACTACATCCTGTATCAAAGATCCACCCAATTTGATGATCATAACCAGGGAAGACTTAAGGGTGAAGAAACAGATGAGATGAGTCAAAAAATGCTCGAAATTTGTCAGGTCTCTCAAGCTTAGTTGATGTGGTTCTTAAGCAAAGCAGCCTTGGTTAATAAGAAGTTAAAGTATAATGGTGACCTTTATGTGAAACCGGACATGGTTGTTCCGGGAACTCAGAGTTTGTTGAACGAAGCTTATGATCGGAGGTTGAGAGTATGCTGAAACTTCTTCAGTAATCAGTACACACCCATTTCGTGGCTTGGCATGGGAGGCTGGGAGCTTGGGACTTGGTCTGGCTATGTAAACTTTGTTATTTTTTTCTTTGGTGCTTTTTAAAAATAATGTGTAATTTAATTTTTTTTTTCATAATAAAAGTTTGATTATTTTTTGATTGACCATGGATACATTTTCTTTTACTGTTAATTAGACTAGTGGATGGCACGTGCGATGCACGTGAGTGTACATCCCTAATCGTTGTAAAATAGTACTAGACGAAGTAACAAGATTGAAAATTATGAATTCAATGAATTTGAGATTGAAATTGAATATATAAAAAAATATTGGAGTCTCTAGTGCAAACCATGCATAAGAGTTTTAAAAAAAAGACATTTAAAAGGGAAATAGATAGCGGACCATGCATTCTCCTATGTGGGGGATACGATTCACCTACCCCTAGGGTTCACCCATCCAACCTTGTTTTTTTAGGAAAAATGACAACAAATATTAACCTTAATTTACATAACTTAACCATAGTTAAAATAGGGTTAAAAGGGACACGTAATACATGTTGCCATGAGA
The DNA here is from genome assembly GCA_015143295.1 of Tetracentron sinense. Taxonomy (NCBI): domain Eukaryota; kingdom Viridiplantae; phylum Streptophyta; class Magnoliopsida; order Trochodendrales; family Trochodendraceae; genus Tetracentron; species Tetracentron sinense. The sequence goes on along the minus strand of CM026567.1, from coordinate 2,228,224 downwards.
AAAGGGGTGTAGGACAAAACATATAGAGGACAACCAACTATCCATATGCCTGCTATGGTGACATGAAACTAACATATGCAAGAAAGAAGAATGAGGAAATATAATTTGCTCAACTGTTCATACAAAAGATGATGAAGCTTTACCTCTTTAGGGTGCATCCATCAATCTTGGGCCTCAAACCCATGGTAAAAAGACCACCACCGTATGATACATATACATAGTATGCTTGCAGATGTATTGATATGGATGCATTCAATGAGTTCACAGAGATGATTCAGAGGATCTAGATGGATAATGAGGCAACCTTCAACCTTGTTCGTGTCGGTAGATCAGCCACATCCATGGATGATATAATCACCTGCAAATTTTTTACCACGAAAATTTGAGAGACGCATTGAATCATGTAGGTAAACCCGAAGTTGGTATAGAACCTTAAAAAATATTTCTCAAAATTAATTATTAAAAAGGGAAGAATGTAGAAGGGAGTGAAGATGAGGAATGAGAAATCTAGGAATCGCCGGTCCCTGCAAGTAATCGAAAGTGAGGAAGGAGAAAGAGAGAGGGAAGGGACGTGAAGATGGGAATGGAAGACTTGGGAATCATGGGGAAAAGTAACCATATGTGATGTCTATCCACACTCTCGTAATATGGGAAACGAAGAGGTGTGGTAGTTAGAGGAGAGAAAAGGGGAGAGTTGGGGTGGTTAGAGAGAGATTGGAGAGAGAGAGGGAAACGTGTGTTGTTTGAGTTGAAAGAGAGAGGAGATAACATGGATTCTTATTTATGTTGAAAAGTACTTTAATACTCCTAATTAATTGCTTTAATGTTTATAATAGGTGTTGTAAAAGGATAACATAATTTGAGTATTTTGGTCAGAAAATTTCAAGTAACACTATCCCTCCTCTCATTATAATAGTAGAGATAAAGAGATTACATCGAGCCCAGATTTGACCCTAGTCTAGCCCGGCCCGTGTTAGGGTAGGGCTAGGGCTTGACTAGTTCAAGCCCGACTGGACTTGGGCTGGGCTTGGGCTCAATAGGTTCTTGGATGGGTTGGACCTGGACAACTCTTGGCCCGATCCGAGCCCAGCCCGTTGACACCCCTACTCCAAATGACCCTTCTAATGACGATGACCTATGCTTTTTATAATATTCCCTTATGCTATGTTTGGTTGCCGAGAAAATCTAGAAAAGAGAAGAAAAGAAAGGAAAAGAAAAAAGAATAGAATTTTTTTTAAAAATCATCGTTTGGTTGTCTAGACAATTACAAAGAAAGTGTTCATTTTCTGATATATCTTTTTTTTTTTGGTTTCTAGCTTCAAACCCAACATCGTCGTGATGAACGAGGTGTCAAAACCCATTTTTGTACGACTCAGAATACCTATGTTGCCCAAGGTTTGGACCCTAGAGGGGGGTGAATAGGGTCTATGACAAATTAATATTTCTTCATATTCCCTTAAGCGAAATTTCAATTATACTAATTAAAAGGGAATGAAAATTAGCAATACTACACAAATAATGCAAAGCAATAAAGTAAAGGGAAGAGTTAGAGAAAGCAAACACAAGGTTATTGTTCACGAGGTTTGGCAATCCCGCTTACGTCCTCGCCTCAAGCAATACCCACTAGAGGATTCACCGTGATATATTTATCGCACGATCTTCTTCTGGATGAAGATCAAATTAACTTTTACACTTGCAAGAGAATCCCCTCTCTTAACTTCAACCCTCTTTACGGGTAAAGACCAAACCTTACAATGAAGTATTCCCACTTCAAGAACAAGATTCTCATGGACCTTTTGATTTCAATAAACTTGGATGAGAAGTATTTACAATCAGATTTTTCTCCTTATACAAGTTAAATGATCATTTTAAAGCTCACTGAAAATCTCTCAAAGATTAGAGTTAAATAGCTCAAGATATAGGATTTGGGGATTTCCAATAAATTTGGAAATATAAGCTTATGAGTGATTGATTGAATGACCTAGAATGATGGGAGAACTTATTTAGTTCATAAATCATCTCAATTTATAGCCTAAGAAGTTTTACGACCGTTGAAGTTGCATTGAATGCAAAAAGAGCTGTTTGAAATCTAGCCGTTATGAGTTTTAAAATCTCTGTCTCGCACCATCTTGTTGACTAGATGACTTCATTTAGTCGACTATATAGACCGACTTTTTATTGAAAATTTTAGCTTTCATCTAGTCGACTGGATGCATCATTTAGTCAACTAGATGGTTGATTTTCAGCCAAAAACCCATTTTTCATGACCTTAATGATGGGATTGAATTTCAAGGTCTTCTACCTTATCTTTATCAAGATAATTACCATCTTTTAATCATTATTTATGATGTCCTAGGGCCTTAGAATGATATTCAAATATGGTCTAAGGTACTTATGGTCAATCTAGGCTTTGAGCTTTCAAACAATCAATCTTTGAGGGCTTTTTACAAAAGTCCTAATTACTCTCAAACTAAAATATAAAATTATTAAACCTTCTTGAGAGTCTTCATTCTTCTTCAAATTGATTTGAAATGATTTGTCTTCTTTGACTTCAAGATCCATCTTCTCCTTCTTATATCTTCATCTTCATGACTTGAATTGACATGATGTTCAATTTGATCAAATAGCTTGCTTTTAACTTGATGTTGAAATTCCTTCATGGTTGGTTTCATTTTCATATTTTTTTCATTGAATGGCTTGCTAATGTTCTTTATACACTGAATTACACTTAAACTCAATAGAAACATTAGTAACACAAATGACATTACATTATTGTGTTATCATCAAAATCATTGATGTTACCTTAGGTAGAAACCTAAAGGCTAACAACCTAAAAGCCTTTCAACTAATTAATAATTTTCAAAATGAATTAGGTCATTTTTAGAATATTTATAATTTTTTCTTAATTTTGAAAATAACTAAAATACCCTTACTTTTAAAATTACCAAAATACCCCTAGGACATAAGTACCCATTCTCTTAAAATTATTTAAATAACATCAATTAAGTTACATTTACTTTCTAAAACCTTTTATAAATGTTGTTTTAAAAGTTTTAAAGTCTTTTTAAAAAATTTATAAATACCCAATACAACCCAACTTTCCAAAAAATATCGTATAAGTCCCTTGTGTAACACGTAAATTTCAAGCATCTTTGATGGTTGACATCTTGAACCTTACAATCAGATTATCTCCATTGTTGTATCAATTTTATTATTTTATGTGGGGGATTATCCTTCCAATCCAGGTAAACCCGGATTATTAATTATCTTCCCGATTTGGGGAAGAACCTCTGATTAAGAAGAACAATAAAAGAAGAACAAATATTTAAATAAAATATATTTATTTATTCAAAGGGGTTACCCATGTTCCATGTAGGCGTTACAGATGCCTCATGGAGGTCTTTGTATCAAGAAAATGGAAAAAAGAAAGAGAGGTGGCCATATTGAGGGGTTTACTTGATATTCTCATTTGATGGGAGATCCTTCTTCTTCACTGGTTCCTTGATTTGTTCCTGCAAAAGAAAGAAAAGCTCTAGGCTTGTGGTTTTCGTTTTTTGGAGTTTTTGGTCTCGTATCCTTCTTCTGGGGGTTTCTTGTGAGAGACTCCTCTTTTTATATGTTTTGGAGAGTTCTTTTTGTAATCTACTTTGATTTTTTATTTTTTAAGGAGTCAATAGGGGTCAACTCTCCTTTGAGAGGTCATTTGTCCAAGACAGCTGGTTTCTCTTATCTTAGGAAACCTGGTACGTCTATGAGTCATGTTTATTGAAGGACTCCAAATTGGTTTTCCTTTTTAGGGATCATGAGAGTATAAGACATTTCCCCTAAAAATGGGAAAGAATCTTATCTTTCAAAAGAGAGAAATTACTCTCATATTTTGAATGGGGTGTTATGTGGCACCCTTTCATTGGGAAAGAAGAGGGGGTCTCTATCTTGGGACCCCCAAAAGCTGGTAGAGAGTCCCTTTTTATTAGGGTTCTCTGTCACATGGCACTCAAGTACTGACTACCACCTGGGGAATGTTGGACCCAGGTCCAAGGCCCATTTGGGCCGCAGACCAAGTCACTAAAAGGGGGCTAACCTTGGTCAGTCCACGGACCAACAGGGGTGGGACCATGGGTCCTGCCCATGATCTAGGTTAGGTCCTTGACCATTTATGGCCGTGGACCAGGTCCAATAGGGACAACCTTTGGCTAGCCCACAGATGGACTCTTGAAGTCTATCCATCCGCAAGGGTTGAACTAGGTCTGTCCGCAAGGACAAACCCTAACCACTTGTCAGTCCCATATGGACTGGCAGAGAGGGTTTACGCGGGGCATTATTGCCCTGCTATGGTGCACGTGCCTTTGGCACGTGCGAAGCCCAACTGCCCACTCCTGTGGGTGGTAATCTGGTGCGGGTAGGTGCACCACACACCCACCTTGCGGACATTAATATTTTACTGCCAACAAGTGCCCCTCAAGATCTAAACAACATGAAACTTTGTAGTTATGTTCTTTTCGACGTGGGTCTTTATGACTAAATTCCTAGGACTTTGCAAGTCCACTGTTCTTTTGACATGAAACTTTGGGGTTAGAAATTTAACATTAAAAACTCATTAATGTTTAGTCTCTTAATTGTACTTGTATCATAAAATATTATTTAATTCTTCTTATATTCTTAATATACAACTAATAGGCTGCCGTGCGATGCACGTGGGAGAGAGGGGAGGGGAGAGAGACAGGGAAGAGGGACCTTAGTGAGGGCATTTTAGGAAAAATTTAAAGAATATTTTAGGTATAAAAACTTAAGGAACATTAGGTAAAAAAAATTAAGAGAGACGTTGGGTATAGAAACATGACGTATGGACATTTTGAGAACCCAAAAGTTTTAGGGGCATTTTGGGTTATAGAAAAATTGAGGGCATTTTGAGTATATAAAAAATTGAGGGACATTGTAGAAATAAAAAAAATGAAGTATGGGCAAACTTGAGGAGCATTTTGGGTACAAAACTTTGACTTAGGGACATTTTGGGAGCTAAAAAAATATCAGGACATTTTGACTATAGGAAAAAATTTGAGGACATTTTAGGTATGGAAACCTGACTTAAGGGCATTTTGAGAATAAGAAAAAATTTAGGGACATTCTGGCTAAGAAAATAAAAAATATATATTTTTAATAATAAAAGGATATGATCCAACCAGACCGGTCGAACTAAGAACTGATCAACCGGCTAGTTCGACGGTCGGTCTAGTTATGAAACATTGTTTTACATATTAATAAAGGGAAGCTTTAGGAATATATTAAATTTCATTCAACTTTTTAAGTCCCCTATATTTTTTGGTGAAAAACCATCTATATTAAGAAAAGCTAAAAGTAAAGGGTAGTTTTGGAATTAAGTACAATTTAGTCAACGTTTTGAACCCATATGTAAGGGCAGTTTTGGAATTAACTAAAATTCAACCCATATTTGTAAGGGTAATTTTGGAATTAACTAAAAAATTCACCCTATATGTGTAAGGGCAGTTTTGGAATTAACTAAAATTCAACCTTTAAACTAAGAAAAGGGTTGTTTTAGAATTAAACAAAAGTTCAATAATCTACTTAATATCATTAATACATATGTGGTATGTGAGAAGGGAGTAGTGTATTTGGAATGAGAGACTTTGTTTTTACCGGGCTCCCGCTCAATTAAGTTCCACTTAGACGGAACTTTAAAGTTCCGGCTCTTATAAATGGAACTATAAAGTTCCGCTTTTCATATAGATATTCAACTTCCATGAAACTTTAAAGATTTAGGACTTTGGGTAAAAGAACAGACTTACACTTTTGAAGTTCCGGGCTTTTAAAAGTTCCACCTTAAAGTTCTGCGAAAAGAACACACCCCTACAGCCACTATACTCAGAACTGCTTTGATTGTTGACAACTTCACAATTTGTAAGAAAATTTCAGTGAAGTCAATCCTTGCTTTCTACTGAAAACCTTTCACCACCAATCTAGCCTTGTACCTCTTAGAATAAACATGTTCTTCATTCAACCTATAAACCCACTTGTTTTGCAAAACTTTCTTCCCTTTAGGTAGCTTCACAAATCCCATATTTGGTTGGATGAGAGGGAGTCAATCTCATCATCCATTGCAAGCTCCCACTTAACCTTAGTTTTCGCTTGCAATGCTTCCTGATAATTTTCTCATCCACCATTATATGTCAACAGTAGATAATGTAGAGAACGTGAATAGCGAGCAGGAGGTCTAATCGTTCTAGATGATCTCCTCTCGGGTACCAGTGTGTGTGGCTCTGGCTGCACATTATCATTTTGAGGCTTCCAAATATTCCTGGTTGATATCTCTTCAAGCTCCACTAACTCAGAATTCTTCTTCTAAATTTTCTCCCCATTTTTGTCTTTGTGCTTTTTAGTCTTAATAAAAATGACAGTCATACTCATGATTACTTTCTAATTTTCTACATCCCAAAATCTATAACCGAATTTATTCCACCCATAACCAATGAATGTGCACTTCTTCGACTTATGATCCAACTTGGTCGTATTCTCATAATCTATGTGGACATAGGAGGTACACACAAATATTAAGAGATGGGATAAGCTTACCCCTTTTCCAGTCCATGCTTCCTCTAGCAATCCATTATCCAAAGCAATTGACGATCCTCTGTTAATCAAATTAATTGCAGTGCTCACAACATCCGCCCAAAACTGCTTAGGCAACCCTACATGAATCCTCATACTCCTAGCACGTTCCATGATGGTCCTGTTTATGCGTTCTGCAATGTCATTCTGTTGTGGCATCCTTGGAATCGTTTTTTGTCTTCTGATTCCATTGACTGAGCAATACTCTTCAAACTCACTTGAGCAGTATTCTCCCCCATTATCTGATCTCAAACACTTCAACTTTAGACATGTTTCAGTCTCTACCAAAGCTTTCTATTTCTTGAACACATCAAATACCTCAGATTTATACTTCAAAAAATAAACTCATAACTTTCTACTGGCATCATCAATAAAAGTTACGAAATAAATTGAACCTCCAAAAGAAGGTACCTGTGGTGGCCCCTATATATGTGTATGTGCCAAATCTAGTCTCTTGGCTTTTGGAGTCCTTCCACCTTTTGAGAAGCTGACTTTCTTCTACTTCCCATAGATGCAATTTTCACATAAATCCAAATTCACGTATTTCAAACCTAATAATTTCTCCTTCACATGCATAATCTCCATCCCTTTCTCACTCGTATGCCCCAGTTTGTAATGTCATGTGCTGACATCTACACTTCCAGCTGCAACTGAAATTGAGCAATTTATTTCAGATGTCAAGTAAAGAGTGCCCACTTTCTGGTAATGAAGATAAAATAACACAAGCTCGGACTTTGTCATCAAAATTAATTCCTACCAAACCTAATTGACTGGTAAATGTGTTCAAATTATTTAGATGTTCAGGCACAGACCCACTTTCAACCATCTTCATATTGAATAATTTATAATAAAAAATACTTTATTTGAAGCAGAGAGTTTTTCATACCTACTTGCTAGGGTATTCATTACCCCTACTGTTGTCTTCTCTTTCGAGATGTTAAAAGCGACAAATGCATCAAGTGAGAGTCATATTGTGCCCAAGGCTTTCCTATCTAATTAATACATCTCACCCAGTGTCCGTCATCTTCTCTGGCTTCTACTTTTTGCATTCCAAAGGAAGATAGAGTTCCTTTTAATAAAGGTAATCCTCTATCTGCATCATCCAGAATCCAAAGTTTAAACAATTGAACTTGTCGATTCTCACATTTCCTACTTTTGTCATTGCTCCCCACTCGAACCTAGACGCATTGATACCAATTGTTGAGAATCGCGCAACAAACCCACAACACGACAACCAAAAATAAGAATAGAAAAATTACAAACAAGAACACACCACACAAGATTTACATGGTTCGGCTAATGATGTCTACATCCATGGATCCACACCACTTCTTTATGCTCAAAGGAAAAACCAAATTGAAGCAATATAAGTTCTCTCTCTCAAGGAAAACCTTTCTTGGTGGCCACAATAACAATTTTCGGATAAAGAAACCCCAATACAAGAGTATCTTATATACTAGGCAAGAGATAAGCCAGAAATGGACCTAAAAAAGCCCAGGCCCGCGAAAGCCGGTCGATCGGAATGGCCAACTCGGCCGACTGACAAAAAATCCATTCCTTGGAATTTTCTACCATACAAAGTTTACGCAAGTTGGTCGACTGGTTTGCACCTCGGTCGACCGACCTTGCCAAATCATTCTACATACCTGACTACTTCCACACACACGACATCTCCTCAATTGACACATTCTTAGTCTCAGGCAAAAATAAGTAGAACGTGGTTTTGAATACTGCAAACAAATAGGAGTTTTTGTTATGACAGATGATTAAATTACAAAATTTTATAGAGGATGCTACCTGAGTACAACCATTGATCATTTTTAAACAATGGGTTAGATTCTGTGTAAATATAGAGTAAGAATAATGAGTATCTCTAGACTGACTCTTTAGATATAGTAATTATTAATTAATTTCAAAAAAAATTTAAACAAAATTAAAATTTATAATTAAAATCACAACCAACATTAGATTGTAAAATCACCTCAGACAGTGTTGGGTGTATAAGAAACAAAATGCAAGATATGCCTCGTATCACCTTCTAATCATGATCAAGTGGTGAGACAAGTGAGCCTAATTGATTAAAAAGATTAGTTGTAAGTGGTGTTGTAGTTTAATTTTATATTTATATAAGACTCTGTTTGTTAGGTTAGCTAAATTTAGAACACTACCCAAGAGATATGAAAGCTAACCAATAGATCATTTATTTTTCATTTCTCTTTATAACGTATCTCTTAGCATACAAGACTCAATTATTGTAGCAACTGGTATTAGAGCCACAACTTGAAGGAAATCATATAACCCAGTGGTCGAAACTCCAAACCGTGAAATCGAGATCCAATTGAAAGAGACGGATGGTGAAATGCAAACGTTCATAGCTATGTTGATGGCAAAACTTGATATTTTGTTCTTTGTGAAGACTTGGAATGAAATTTGACGACAAAAAATTGACAAATTCATATGAGTTCTGGCTGGACCCGTAGGGCTGAACAGGTTTGACCCAAACCCAGCCCAACGCTACTTCGAGCTTAAAGTTGGAACTTAAACCCAACCTAGCCTACCCGTTGAAATATTGGTCCAGTCTATTCATAACTGGGCTAATTCTGAGGAAGAAGATGAGACTGGTGAACAAAGGCAAGTTTTTTTTCTTTGGGTATGGCAAATGCTGTTAGGCCGCAACCCCAATTAGCTGTGTTACTATCTGTTCATTGGTTAACTGACCTGATCTACGAATCTATTTCGACTATTAACGAATTCCTAGGATTTTAGGTAGAATGAGGATGAGTTAAGAGAGCCTAACATTTGAAACCCGTTTAAATATATGATAGGCATATCAACCCCCACGTTATAACTCATGAGAATAGATCCCATATCACTATATGGGGATATGAGTTCCGATCTTATCTAATTGCGATTGAACTCATCACACTCACAAAGCTCTCCTAATTGCCTTTTTAATTTTGGTAAACAAGTTTTAATCCTTAGAGTTGATATTTTTTTTTAAATTAAGGTTAGATTGTTGAAGGCCAGTGAATCTTAACCACAGTTACGTGTTTACCTCTAAGTGTGATTGAACTCTCTGCAATTGACTGTGATTCCATCTTGGGTATATATATATATATACCTCAAGGTAGCTAACAAGAGAAAGAGAATTAAATCCAAGACCTCCATTTCCTAAGGCGTGGTCCTGGGCATGTAACCACCCCAAAATCCCACCTTGGTCATAATGGGACTTTGGGTCCGCCATATTACTTGTCTCTGCTTAACCTCTATAGCAATAAGGCAGAACTAAAAGATAATTCTCCCAAATTAGTAACTATAAATTTTATTTCCATAAAAACATTTCTTCCAATATAAAATAAACCGATGATAATCCAAATTCACAAACATATACTAATGCAACATCTACTATAAAGGTCTCAAGTCTATTATCTTTTACAAGTATTCTCTCAACAAAACTGGAACTGGAAACAAACTAATATTACGGGAACCGTTCAAGATCCCGGGTTCCCTTAACTAGAAAATCACCTTCTTCCCTTTCCTCAATGTACTCCTCTTCCACCCAAGGAGTAGCTGCCGGCTCCTGCGCTAGACTTGAACGATAATAATAGGTCGACTGAGCATTGAATACTTAGCGAATATCCAATCTAACCAATAATAGTACATGCATATATATATCCAATATCCAAATCATACAACAATTGTAAAGTTAATAGCAGTTTAATATAACATGAATATAATCAGAGTGCGGAAACATATGAACATCATGTCATGACTGAGCTTGACTAGTGTACTTGTGTGACTCTTGGACTTGTAATTCTTGAACTTATATCATGCATGTTCGTTTTCCCATAAAAATAGTCAACGAGCTCTTTGTATTTAGATCCATGGAGGTGCATCAAAAGAAGCGTAAGTCCCTACAGCTCTTAGATCCTAAATGTCTGTGATAATTATCTAGGACTTGAAATCTTATCCATAGAGAGTATCCATGAATACCGGAGCTACTTGAAATTTAGGATCCTTGTAAAATCATGCAGTTTCTTTGTCTTTGTACTTGTAATTCAGTGTTCAGAGTCCTTATACTTGTCTTTGTCCTTGTATTTCAGTATCTAGTGTCTGTGTTCATGTAATGTCCGTGTCATGCTCGTGTACCCGTGAGACTCGTAAACTACCATGCAAGTGAATTTATGCTTGAGTGTCGTGATTAACATTTGAATTCGGTCATCACTTAGATTTCATCTTCCATCAAGAAACTCTGTTAGGTTACATCTCTCTAATTAGAGAATTCCTAACAAGGATAACTTCCTCTACGTTTTAGCCTATCCGAATATCAATCACCATGCAATATGAATAAGTATAATTTATCATAACATAATTCATATCTTGTCATGTTCATGCTAACATTTCTAACATCAATATTAGACATAATTCATTATATCATATCTTATCGTACTCATACAAACCTTTTAATATCATCATTTCCATACCTAGTGTTTCTAGACATTTCAACAAGCATCTACCATGCATTAGTTATGTATACAATGCACTTCTCATTTTCACATTCCATAACCATCACATACCAATTCATGACCACATTCAAACATCCATAATCCATCATTTCTCTATTTTAGCCCATTCACCATCATTTTCATACATCCATAATCCATAACATAATCCATAATTCAATTTAAGCTTCTAACCTACAATTCCATCCATATCCTTACTTAACATGTAAACCCGACACTAATCCATCATTTATCATACTAAATCAATAGTCATAATAATACGAGAGTTAGATTAGAGAGGATATTGACCTAAATTCATATTTTCATTCTTTATTTCATGCATTTCATGTAAATCTCTTGATAATCCATACATATTCTTATCTAAGCATAGGGTTGAGTTAGAAGGGATATTGACTTTAGAGAATCTTCCCTTGAATCTAACTTGCTAGATGAAGCTCCTTCAAGTTTTGAGTTGATCTTCAAGCTAATCTCCTTCTCCTCCAAGCAAAACCCTTATTCAATTCTTTAAGCTAAATCTTCTTGAAAACCTAGGGTTTTCTATCCTCCTTTGCCAAATTAGGTTTTGCAATAGTTTAGAACCTTAAACCCTTGAAATAGAACCTCTATTTATAGCCTAAGGGTTAAAACCCCAAAATCCGTAACTCCTTAAAAATTTCTAGGCGCCATTGCAATCAATCGTCTCTCGCTTGGCTTTTGATCGGCGCGTCTGCTGTGATCAATTGTCTAAGAAACAGAAACTTCTCAAATTTCCTGATTCCTACGATCGATCGTCCCGTTAGTGTGATCGATCGTAGCACAAAACAGGGGCTTACCCTTGTTTCAGGTTCTAGGCGATCAATCGTCGGCTCACTTGCGATCGATCATCAACTCTGATTTTTCACCCTATTAACACTTAACCCATTTAGACCACACCACACCATATAGATATAATTAAATATGCATAAAAAATGACAAAGATTATTATACTCATATTAAAAGCATGAAAGAAGATTTGGGTCTCTACAGGGCAACACACTAACCCTGTTGGTTCCATTTAGAGATATACACTGCCAGTGGCACAAGGCAGCAAGTGTCAAAGCTACTCTTTCAACCATCATTTTTTCTTTCTTTTGACTTGTAATCCTCTACCGTTATAATCATACTCAGGAGAGTTCCGTTACGCCCCTGAAGTCGCCATGTGTCCCATTTGACACCCGTTAACTATGGTTAAGATTCACCCACCCCTAGGGTTTACCCACCTATCTTTGGTTTTTTTTTTTTAAATATTAGTTGTTTTTAACCGTGGTTAAGTTTCACTAACTCCTAGGGTTAATACTTTTTAAATATTTTTTTCTAAAAACAAAAGATAGATGGATGAACCCTAGGGGTGGGTGAATCTTAACCACAGTTAAGGGTGTCAAAAGGGACACATGGTGATCTCGTAACCGTAGAGAGGATTACAAGTCTTTTCTTTTTTCAAAAAATAATTTATGGAAAAAATAAAGTAAAACGACGCTCTCACACTACTGCTGTATTTCATTGGCTTGACCGCTACCCTTCGCTCGTATGTCCCCACCCACTCACAAGTCACAACGGCTAAAACCCAACGTCTCTCCCTCGTTTTCTCACCAAACTCGCTGTATAAATGATAACCTCTTCTTTGACCAAAGAAAAATGATACCCTCTTCTGCTTTCGTCCTATCTAAGATTTCTTCGAGATTGTTTGACAGATTCTGCAATCCCAACCACAACTCTCGAGCTGGGTAAGAAGCCGTTCTTGTTTTTACTGTTCTTTAAACTGAAACCCCCAAAACACTCCATTTCTGGTTTTTCAGAACTGTCTCTCTAATCTCTCTGTCTCTGCAAGCGGTTTCATTGATTACTAAACATAGGCAAATGGATATAAGCTAAATTTGCGGTTTGCGCCTTGAATTCCCATTACAACTCATTTTTGTGCTTGAAGTTCGTTTTCCTCCCCATATACAGTTCCTAAGCCTTTTAGAAATTTTCCCATTTTAGAGGGAAGTTGTGGGTTGTTTTTTTTTTTATTTTCTCATCTCTCCACCCTTTTGTTTCAAATGGGTTCTCTATATTTAGATTGATTTTCTCAAAGAAAATATTGAATTCTGGAAGAACTAGTTGTGATCTTCTGAATCGAAAATGGCGTCTTCACGGATCGAATTGGGTTCTTCCCCTTATGGTTGTGTTCTGAGAGATCACAATCGAATAGACAGTCGAGATTCAAGAGAAAGCAATGCCCGAAACCAGGCAGCTTTCCAGAAAAACCTCAAAGAGTTCATGAGAGATCACCTCCATTCCTGCATTGTACTCTCTGCCCCCACAGAATCTGACAATGCTTCAGATGAGAACTCTCAGAATCAGATCAACAATCTGGATTGTTGGGTCTGTACTGACCAGAGGAATGGTTCCAATTTTCGTTTCGTGAGTAGTAGGGAGGAATCTTCAACCATGAAGAGGAGACAGTCACGGATACTTGATCGGCAGGCCCGAGAAATGATAACTACAATTGAAAGGCAGAACCATGAGGCTGAACTCTTGGCTCTCTCCCATTCACAGCCGGTATCCGTCAGAGCGTCCACATTTCTGAGAGAGAGTTCACCAGCTCCATCAGATGGTTCTGTTGAAATCCCAAGTCTGGGAGCTTCTTCCCTTGTTCAGATGTGGAGAGAAATTGAGGCGGAAGCAAGATTAACACATAGGAGCCAGTCTGGTAGCATGAATTCAAATTCGGAGATTAGTGATGGCAGGACCAATTCTGGGATGAGCAATGTTGAAAATGCTTCCCCTGGTGAAGAACCCTCTCAGGGCTCCGAAGTTTTTGACTCTGCCGATGATAGATACCAGGTTCTCATGGTTCCCTATGATACATTTACTGATTGGGAGTCCAATAGGACAGGTCCAAGTGAGCCACTTTCGTCATCTCAAGGGCGGGTTTTGGATGCAGGAGAGAGTGAGAGAATTAAAGTGGCAGATATAATAAGGAGCCTGACTTCAGGGAATCGATCTCAGAGTTCTTTAACCTCTCGGAGAGATGAAATTGATCGGGAGCGGGCTATCATGATTGAATCATCATCTCGGGAACATTCTGTTCCTGATCAAAGGGAACAAAGGGGATTTCCGTGTATTAGGAATCGTACCCGGGTCAGAGGGCGGCAAGCAATTATGGATTTGTTAATGCATATGGAGCGGGAGAGACAAAGAGAGCTCAATAGATTGGTAGAACGCCGCCTAGTATCCAGGTTCTCTCAACGAGGCCGGATTCAGGTTCCAAATCCATTGTCATTCTCCACATTTCTTTTGAAATATTAGATGAATCAATTTCTTTTTTACTGCTTATATTTAAGTATATAAAGTTTTGTATTATGCTTTTGTAGTCATTGCTTCGGCTCAGACTCCTACGACATCAAATTGCAATTCAAGATCAGCGGCTTCCAGCTTCAACAGCATCTGAATTGGACCATTTGCAGCAAGGAACTACCATCTTTCTTCTAAGGTACAACAATCTCCCACTCTGTTTTTAAGGGACCATTCACATATATGCATTAAGTTAATGCTTCAATTGGATGATCACCAAAACCAACATTTAGTTTCGTTCTTCATACTTGTGTATATGAAACTTATCATGTTGGTCTAGCTGATTGAGAACATTCTGGTTTGTTTGTTCAGTCAGACACAAATAACACTAACACCCAAAGTACGTACACTTTAACGAGTATTGCCTAATCACCTTCTTTTAAACATTTTGAAATTGTGAACTAAAATGACTGTTAGCCATGATGTGAGGAGTCTCCACATTTCACTCTGTGCAAAGAATTAAAATGGTGAAGTGATTCCTTTTGCTTAGCACATTTCAAATTCATATATTACTTAAAAGTTCTGAAGTTTTTATTGAAAATTTGTGAAATGTGGGCCTCGGTGGTTCCCATAGCTTGTAAATGTATGTGAGTAACATGGAGTCGTGTTTAAAATTCAGGGAGAGATTCAGCCCAAGAGTTGAAGGGGATGGTAGGGAAGTCCCAATTGGAGGAGATGACTCAAGAAACCCTCAAAGACACATAGCAAACATTCATGATTCAGAACGTTCTGCTACGTCTAATCACCTCACAAATGATGACATTCATCATCAGGAGGATGTAGCTATAATTGAGCAGGAGAGCACACCACAAGTACACAACTCAATGACATCTACAAATGAAGATCTGCAAGAACAAGACAGTCCAATTTCAGACATTACATGGCAAGGGACAAACTTAGATTGGGAAGGGAATGTGGTAACAGAAGGACCAGACCTCAATAACCAGCAGCTTCTAGAATCTACTGATGGAACATGGCTATGTGAAGATCTGCAAGAAGCCAGTCAAAGTTCCAATGGTGCATTGGAAGGTACAAGCTTAGAGGTTACCAGTTTTGACTGGCAAGGAACTGTTGACATAACAACAACAGCTCAAGGTTGGGAAATGAATGAACCAGACCCTGATAACCAGCAGGTTATTGGATCTACTGATGGAACGTGGCTAACTGATGGTTCTCATCCACAGAGAGATTGGGAAGGTCACAGGCAAACATGGTACCAGGATACGCTTGAGAATAACTCAGACAATGTGGAAATTCGGGAGCTTCTTGAAAGGTATACTAAAGCAGATTTTGGTTTCTTCATATCTCATCATTGCTTAGAAAAAATTCAAGCATTTACGCTCTACCAAGGATTAAGGACTCATATTTGGTGGTAGGGACCAACTTGATAGAGACATTGCCGCATCCAAAACATGTTTTCACAACTCAGGCTTGTATATAGAACCCCCCATCCAAACCCTATTTATAACTTCTAATACCGAGATGACTTGGTTGAGCCACCTTCTGACAAGTAAAAATATAGATTCTTGCTATATATTGGGGTCACTCTGCCGATGGGATAATTTATATTGAAGTACAAAAATGGTTGTTCTATGTGTTTGCACAAAACATTTCAATCAAATTCATTGCAGTTTTCTGTTACTCTTTTGTCAATTGCTCAATTCCTAGTAAAAGAAAAGCTCCAGAGTTGTACCACTAGCCACTCATTTGTCTTTCAATTTTATGTATACAGAAGAAGTGTATCAACTTTTCTTGCTAGTGATTTCCGAGAGAGAATGGACCAATTGCTCCTGTCTTCCTTACAAAGGCAAAGGCTTCAGATGGACGGCGAGGAAGAAGAAGAAGAAGAAGAAGAAGAAGAAGAAGAAGAAGATGAAGAGGAAGAAGAAGAGAGCCCCATTGGGCATCAATATAATGAAGTCAGTGATGATTCCAATCAAGTTGCTTCTACATCATTGCAACTACCTCTACCATCTCAGTTGAGATCACGGGATTGGTATCGAGATCACGAAATCAGTGATGATGATCAAATTGCATCTACATCATTGCAACTACCTCTACCGTCTCAATCTTACTATGAAGACAGTCCAGAAAGCACTTTGTTCAGTAACCATCATTCACTAGTGAGTTTCCTTTCACCCCATTAATAGAAACCTTGGTATGAATGTCTTCACTTACTGGGTCAGTTGAATAATGTTTCCATTCCCATGGTTACAGGAGATGGAGCTTATATATGATTTGAGAGGTCATATGGCACAACTCCATCAAGAGATGTCAGAGCTGAGAAAATCAGTAGAGAGCTGCATGGACATGCAGGTGAAGTTGCAGCACTCCATTAAACAGGAGGTTTCAGCTGCTGTAAACCATTCAGGTGAGTTGAGAGACAGATGACACTGCTCAAAATAGAACCACATACTATTTGAGAAGTCCGCAATGAAAAATTATTGCAATCACCTATGGGGGGTAGGTTGTGAGCCAAATAAGCACATGGGTCATATGCTGTCTATTTTACATTGCCTATAGGCTGTGCATTTTTTGTGGATCTCACCTGGAACCCAAGTAACAAAATTCACTGAATTTTTTAAAAAATCACAAATAATTCACGAATTTTAGGTGTGCCGAATTATTCATAAATTGTTGGCTTCCCGAATTATTAGTGAATAATTCACGAATTTTAGGTGTGCCAAATTATTCGTGAATTATTGAATTCTTGAATTTTTTGAATTATTCGCAAATAATTCATTTAGTTTCGGCAAGTAAACTACTTATTTTGTGTATTGCTTAATCACATTGTTCGATATATTTTTATAATTATTAAAAAAAAATTCCCCAAAAATTTTCAAACTTGACCCTTCCAAATTATTCCCGAATTTGTCACTAAGTCTGGATACTCGATGATGACCTCAAATTCATGCTGGACAGGAATGCATATTGGCTTGATACACCTTAAGCTGATGCTGTATTTTCTCTTGAATTATCTTCATATGAATGCCATATGTGTGTGAGATGATGTGCAATGCAGATTTTCCTATTAACTGGGCTCTGTGAAAATAAATTTTTAACTATAACTGCTCAATTAAGCTTGCATAATTACTGAGTTAACTGGTTCTTCTGAGTCTGCTATTTCTCAAATTTTGGTTTCTCTTTTCCCTTCAATGATCTCATAGCAAAGAGCCTCAGTGAGTCGGCATCTATGATTGCAGTTCAAAGAGGGGAGGGAAAAGAGTTATTCAATTGGGAACCAGTGAGGAAGGGCAGCTGTTGTATCTGCTATGAAATGCAAGTGGACTCACTTTTGTACAGGTACCTTTACTCACTTTTGAAGTCACTAGTTTGTGAATTTTTCAGCCTTGGCAGTATTTATCTGAACAGATATCATTTTCCATGTCATTCAGATGTGGGCACATGTGCACCTGTTTCAAGTGTGCCCATGAGTTGCAGTGGAGTAGCGGTAAATGCCCGATATGTCGAGCTCCAATTCTGGATGTTGTACGGGCCTACTCGGACTCGTAGAAAAGTGGTGAATGTGTTCTTGCTTTGGAGGACCGTCTATATTCTTTATAAATTGTTTAATGGAAAATTGACTGGATCTGTATGTTAATTTATTACATGGTCAGCTTACATGGTCAGCTTAACATATAAACGCTTGTTCTGCACTGGCCGATACTTATTTGTTTTGTGTAAATCAAAAAGTCTTATAAATTAAACAAGGTTTCTCCCTCTGAAAATACATATATATTCTGTATGTGTCAAGTTTGAGGAAAATAAATGAAACTAACCTATCTCTTGCTACTCTCTCTCTCTCTGTATTTGTTTGTGTATCCATCCAAGCCAGTGAAGACAATAGCCATTGTGTCAATCATCTAAAACATGAGAGACATCAGATACTAATGTAACATTGTGTGTTATTCTCAGAACTTTATTAGTCCATCAATTGAACATCACAGATACTGGTTTCTAAATAAAAAGATGAGCATGTACAAGATTAGTGTTTCAGCCAGGCATGTTGCTGGTTATCGGTCTCAACTCAGGTAATAGGCACAAAATCATTGGTTCTGGTTCTACATTTGTTTGAATAAAATACTTAGCTAAATCCATGCGTCTCAAAGGCATTTCAAAGCTAATATTTGTGCTTACTAATACAATCCATTTGAAGCCTTCAACAAATTCAGTTAAACAATGTTGAATGTAATGATTAAATGATTTAAAAGTTAGTTCTTTTAGTTTTAAATATTGTGTTCTCGTCCTTAAAACGCTTTTGTTTTATTTCAAAATGATCCCTAAACAAATCAAAAGGATAGTGTATTTTTTATTGTGGAGTGACTTGATGCTTGGTCCCTTAAGTGAGACAAGCTCATTCACATTTTTGGGGAAATAACAGAATAACACCCGACGGAAAAGAATAAAAAAGCACACACACAAAGGAAAAACACAAGAGATATACATGATTCGGCAATAACCTGTCTACGTCCATGGGTCAAGATCCGATCGTCTCTTCTTTATTCAGAAAAACCTTGAGAAACCCAGTACAATATTGCTCTCCTCTCATATTAATCCCAACTCAAGCCCAGGGCCCCTTGTACACCTCACTCGAGTCACCTTCTCAATGAACCCTATGAAAAATCCCTATCTATTATCCCTTTATACTTTTCCCAAGCCCTAATATGCTTAAACCCTTTCTATTATCGCCCACTCCCCATGAGAACAACTAGGACTCTCCCCGAGAGCAAACCTGCTTTCCCGAGGAGCTCTTTTCATTCACCTTCCCATAACCATGATCTTTCAATACAAACCCTAGACCTATAATCCCCTATTTATAGGCCTAAACAAGAGACCTAGACAATAAGAAAGTCCCCACTCAGAATAGGGGTTTCCAAAACACAAACCCTACCTTTTTCCGAAAAACAACGCACCATCGATCGATCCACCACGGGTCAAGATCTGATTGCCTTTTCTTCAATTCAAGCCAATTTTCACAAATCTCCACCTTGGCGAGAATTCCGTGACACCACCGCAACCAAGAGAGCCGATTTGCTAATCACAAAGCAAAGCTTCAAGATAGAACACCGCATCACCCACATCCGGGAAGTACATCCACCTCAAACCAAAATCTCTCTCAAAATTCTATTACCCCGTTTGCAATTACCGCAAACCGTTTGTAAATAATGCAAAGAACCGTGTAAGCACAATTTTTACACCCTGCTTAACCATGGTTAACCACCCTTAACCATGGTCATCCCCCAATCAAGCCCTAGACCTAGCCCTAGACCTAGCCTAAACCCTAGCCTAACCTAGGGTATGAGTCCTACGGGCTCAAGGCCCACTAAGCAAAGCCAAAACCCAAAAAACCATTAAACCAAGGCCTTCTTGGGCCCAAGCAAGGCCCCACCAACCCTAGGGGTCCACTAGAGTGGGGCCCACCCCTTTTAAATTCGAAATCAGGGCGGCAAAAACCCAAAAAAGCAAACCCTAGCATGCTTTCGGCCCAAGTGTGCATGGGTCTAGCCCAGAATAGCAAAGTTTAGTCTTGGTAGTAATCGGATTACCGCCACTCCTGCAATACCCTCCATCAAGAATGGCGGTAATCCAATTACTGCCATTACCTGAGTTTGCAAACCTGCGTATCAGCATCCACTTGGCCACCTTGGGCCTGCTCTCATTGGTTCCCCACGCCTCTCCTAATACCAGTAATGCCCCCAGGCCTTTGCCCAACTCCTATGTAAACCCCCTCACCCCCCATGGTTCGATCATCCCATTTTTCCTACTCCAAAGCTCTGCAAAATTTCAGTTAGCCTCACCATAGCCATAACAGTGCTACACCCCTGGTCTGAGATCACCACTTAGGCTTCCAAGGCCCTCCCAAACAATCTGCACTCAAGACGAGAGGGTAGCTCTCCCTACCCCCATTCTCTTTTGTTCTAATTGTTGTAAGACCCCCTGGTCCTACTCTAGGGGGTCATTCTTTCTTGCTTTTATCCCTATTATTGATCTTAGCCAAGGATAGGGACCTCACTTGCCTGCTTCATAGGCATGGGGAGGACTCCCTTGAGGCCTAACCATGGGTGCGGACCCTCCGTACGTGTGCAAACCACCCCATAGATTCTGGGGGACCCTCAGTTCATGAAGGGTCCCCTAGAGGTACATTGGTGCAGCCCCCAGCAGGGGAATAACATTTTTTGGAAATTTCAGTAAATGGCGGTAGTCCATCTATCGCCATTTTTTAACCCCTCTGTTAACTCCTCTTTAACCATGGTTAGTCAAGGCCCTGGTCAATTACAGGGCCATAGCTAGACTCTCCTGAACCTTGACCACCCTTCTACAAAATTTCAGCCCCTAACTCAACCCTTAACTAGGGTTAGTTAGCCTTCAAACATTGGTTAGCAGACTGTCGGTAATCTGTTTACCGACAGTATGGTTTTTTTTTGTACAGAGACTTTGGGTCCCTGTGGGGCCCACACCACTCATCCCCTAGGGCCCACACTAGGCCCAGTGGACTCCCCTGGACCTCAGCTACCTCCCTACAAAACATCAGGCCCTAGGTCCAAGCCTAACCCTGGTTAGCATGACCCTAAGCATGGGTTAGCAGTCTGTCAGTAATATGATTACCGAAATTTCAGTTTTATTGACTTTAGGCCCCTGTGGGGCCCACACTTGGATTGATATAGGGCCATTCTAGGCACTGCCATGCACCCTGGGCCCACTTTTGGCTAAACTTGACCCTTAACCATGGTTAAAACTACCTGTGGTTAACATTTAACCATGGTTAAGCACCCATTAACCCCATAAATTCTAGAAAAATCAGAAAAATATTAAAAGACCAAAAAAAATCGATTTTTTGAGTTTTTTTACCATGGTTAGCAGCCCTAACCATGGTTAATTCCCATTTAACCCCGGTTAGAAAACCCTAACCCCGGTTAAATCCGCTTCGGCCTACCCTTAGCCTACCGGGCTTATCCTTGGCCTACCAGGCCCAACCCTAGCCTACCCGACTTGACTTCACTATTCCAACTATGGTTAGCAATCCTAACAATGGTTAGTTTGACCTAACCCTGATTAGCTATCCTAATCTTGGTCAAACTCTCTTTTAGGCCTACCGGGCCCAAACCTTAGTCTACCAGACTAATCCTGAGCCTACCGAGCTCATACCTTGCACTTGACCACCCTCGATCAACCAAACCCTAGTCTATCGGACTAGCTAGTTAGCCACCCTTGGTGTACACACATACTCACCCATAGCCTTGGTAGATTAAGTATTTTCCTAATTAATATTACAATGCTATAAATTGTAACGGTTTTTTTTTTGTTTACAAAAAACCCTATGTTTTTAGTTATTTGTAAATAGCTCTTGTGTTTTGTGATTTTGTATTTTGCCCCTTATTAACTTCTTTTATAAATCCACCGCCCTTGCATCTATAACTTGGTTAACGTGTTAATTTTATGTAAAGACTATTTAAACTTTTTTAATGAGTCCTAATTCTTTCTTGTCCTTTATAGTAGTAGCCTAAAGGTTACAACTTTATGTATCCTTAGTAATTTTGATGATAACTCAAATAATGAAATGACTTTTGTACTACTAATTTCTACTTTCAAGTGTTTATGAAAAATAGTGTACAAGAGCACTAGCTAACCATTCAACTCAAAAGACATATTATCACCATCCAAGTTGCTAAAAGATGTCATTCAAGTCAAATTAAAAAAACACAAAGCAATCAAAGTCTAAAGAAGATTCAAATCATCCTAAAAGATCAAGTTGAAGTTCATCTTAATATCCACAGAAAGAATGAAGGACAAGTCTTAAAAATTCTCAAGATTGGTACTATCATTGAAGATCCAAGAATTAAGTTTGAAGACTCTCAAGAGGGTTCAAGAAGTTTACTTTTTAGTTTTTCAGAGTTCTTAGCACTTATGTAAAAAGTCCTCAATAGTTGGCTGTTGAAAAAGCTCAAAAACCTAGATTAACCATAAGTTCCTTGAGACTTAATTGAAAATGAGTTTAAGGACCTAAAAAGAAGTTAATTATCTTAAAAAAGATAAGGTACAAAACCTTAGAATCCAATCCCATCATTCAGGTTATGAAAAAAGGAATTCAGGCAAAATTTACACCATCCAGTTGACTAGATGGAGCCATCCAGTCGACTAGATGGAACCATCCAGTACTCGACTAGATGACGACCAGAATTGAATATGACCTCTGTACCTTATGATCAAATTGAAGATCATTTGAAAATCATTTTGAAGATCATAAAAATATATTAATTATCTTAATTAGATAGAAAACTTAGGAATTCATTTCCATCTTTAAAGTCTTGAAAAATGGATTATGTGCAAATATTGCACCATCCAGTCGACTAGATAAAGGCCAGAAATGCAACCTGCCCACTGTGATCATCTAGACGACTAGATGACCCGAAAAACGCAATAAATGCTCCTCAACGGCTATTTTCAAACGGGAAGTTTGTATTAAATGATCTTCCAACGGCCATAAAATTTCATGAGATATAAAATGAGATCTCTTATGAATGAAAAATAAGCAATGATCAATCTATAAACACTTATCATTCACTACAAGCTGATTTTCTCACATTCTTAGTGAAAAACCCAAAATCCCAAATTCTTTGTTCTTGAGCTATTCAACTCCAACTGTTCCTACCCCAAAAAAAAATTCTAACTATTGGGAGATTTTATTAAAGCTTCAGAGAGATCTTAATCAGCTCATCTAAGGAGCATATTTCAATATTGTAATCATCTCATACTTTTTGTATTGAGAAAGTCAAGAATCAGTGGATTTTGGCTTTGAAGTGAAAGTTTCGGGAAAGACAAGGGAGGATTGTTCCTTTGCAAGAAAATGTGTGATTCTCACCTGAAAAATGATTGTAAAAGGTCTGGGCTTCACCCGGGAAGACGTCTGTACAATAGTAAAATCGTGGGAATCCTTCAAGCGGGAAGCTGAAAGGCGAGGACATAGACAAGTTGTTGAACCTCATGAACAAAGCCTTGGAGTTTGCACTCCGTATCTCTATCTCTATTCTTCTTGTTAATTATTACTTATTGCATTTGTCTCAAATTATTTAATTCCGCAAAATAGACTAAGACAGAAATTTTATTTTGCCATTGACCCTAATCACCCCCCCTTTAGGGTCACTTTTTTTTTTTATAAAGCACCCAGAGAGGGAGGGGGTTTGGCAGACCCCTACCAGTTATTAATAAAGAAAAATCAACAGATACAAAAACAAGGGGGGACATAAAACTTAAACCCCATAAAGATCCAACTTACAATTGATATTAAATAATGGAGATCTATCTAAGCACATCATTCCTTTGATTTGCTTTGGGCAATCACTTACATTTCTGTAAATTTTCCTATCCTGATTTTTACAAGCTTCCTTAGAAAGATAATTTGCAACCTGATTGTTTTCTCGGTACGTATGCTGAAAAATCAAATTACATTTGTTCTTCAAACTGATAATCTTCTTCCACCAGTAGCAAGACTTCCAAGGAGGATCAATAATCCCATTGATCGCATCTATAATGATCTTGGAGTCACTTTCTACTATGATATTTGACATCCCCATAGAATCACATAAAACTACACCATCCTAGACTGCTCTGAATACATCAATAGTGTTAGATTCTAAAACATAGTTCTCATAATAGGGTCCATATACTGGGGCAACATATAGGCTACCACATGTTCCATTCATCCTCTTTAATGTGGTTAAGGTTAATATTTTGTTTTCTTCTAATATCAAGGTTAGATGGATGAACCCTAGGAGTGAGTGAATCTTAACCACAGTTAGTGAGGTGTTAAAAGGGACACGTGACATCGCTTGTAAAGTTTCCTTTAATTGTGGTTAAGGAAAATCAATCTAAAGTTAATATTTTTCTTCTTCTAAAAACCAAGGTTAGATGAATGAAACCCAGCCTAAGGTTAATATTTGTTTCAAAAATTCAAGGTTAGATGGATAAACCTACCTAACCTTTAGTACATAGATTGCCGAGAAAATAAGTAAAAACATAAAAAAGAAAAGAAAATCGGACACAACACGCCCAAAATTTTCATTAGAAATTCAAAATTTTCTTTTCCTTTCCATGTTTTCACCTATTTTCTCAACAATCAAACATAACATAAGGGTGAGTGAATCTTAACCATAGTTAATGTGTTAAAAGGGACACGTGGCAACTTGTAAAGCCACAAAACTGTGGTTTATTATAATCAACCTAAGGTTAATATTTTTATATTTTTTTCTAAAATCCAAGGCTAAGATGGATGAATCTTAGTTAAAATGGAGGAATCTTAATTATAGTTTGTAGGTATTAAAAGTGACATGTGGTGGCTTGTAGAGCTCTCTTTAACTGTGGTTAAGAATAATCAATTATGGTTAATATTTTTTCCGAAAGTCCAAGGTGAAGATGGATGAATCCCAGTGATGAGTGAATCTTAACCACGGTTAGTGGGCTCCACGCTTCTTTTGTGAATTTTTTTTATAAAATCTCATTGCAATCAAAATAAGGTTAAAAAGGTCTTTTCATAAAACTTTAACTTCCGTTAAATGTGTTATGGATGAAAGGGTGGATTTGCAAATGATTAAAAGTTAAAAGGGCATAATACAAAATAACAAAGGCAAGGGGGTGTTATACAAATAGATGAAAAGGTAAGGGCTTTTACACACAAAAAAAAAACCAATTGTAATTTTCTCGATGCCCAAGTCTTTTTTTTTTTTTGTTAAACTACACAATCACCACAAGCATGTAAATTTGGGGAGTTGTTCCACCTTCCGAAGCAGGTAAATTTAGGGAGTTGTTCCACCTTCTTCCGATTGTTTACCACTCCCTATCCCACAGAAACAATTATTACCACAGGCCACCTACTGGAAAAGAGATTACTTAGAACTCGTGCCATCTTATAATCACAAGGCCTCTAATCTGTATTATTCCTTCATCAATCCAAAACCGTCCCGTTTAGTCAACCTTGTTAGGGTAAGATGATGATCCATTACCAAAATGGTTGTTAACAACACAGGTCCCATCTGAATTCCAGAGTATTAGACCATTTCTGGATATAGACCCATATCCATGAATAATCAATAGAATTGGGAAATTCATAGAGTTGCTGGATTATAGTTCTCTTTATCTAATTGGAAAGAACAGGAATCTAACTGTATCCAAATCAAAGTACCTTACTGACTCATATAAATAGTGAGGAAAATAGTTACACTTCTTCTCATGACTTTTAGTGCTCCATTAATAGAAATAGGTACATTTCTTTCGACATTTTTGGCCAAAAAAACATCTTCGGATCCTTCCAATTTCTCAAGAGAAAAGATCAGAATACACCAACCCATAAATGCATGACACAAAAATTTACAAATATATATAACAAACAAGCCAAATTCGACTCATCAATACAAAAAGATAAGAAAATTCACACAAAAAGGTCACTAGATTCCAAGCACATAAACCACAGAGGAGGGAAAGACAGATCTATTAGTTAGTACTAGGCTTTGCAACACACAAATCGTGCAAGTCCTTTTGAAGTACGTCCATCTCTGCCTGAGATTTCAACGGCTTGGTGCTTGGGCTTATTTTGGTCAACTTGTTCATCTTTAGGAACAGTAACAACAAGCACCCCATTCTCCATTGAAGCCTTTATCTGATCAACCTTCACGTTTTCCGGCAGCCCGAATCTCCTCAAGAACTTGCCTCGCCACCTCTCCATACAGTGCCACTTATCGCCTTTCTCTTCTGGTTCTTCGTTTCTCTCTCCGCTTATTTGGAGGACTTTTCCTTCATGAATTTCGAGTTTGACATCAGCTTTAACGACACCCGGAAGATCGATTTCAAAGACATGGGATTGTGGAGTTTCCTTCCAGTCGATCTGGGTGTTTCTGATGATTCCAAAAGTGTCTGAATTGTCCGGGAAGAAGAGGCTTCGCATAGAATCAAAGGCATTGGGTCGTTGATCCAAGAAAGACGGATAGATTGACATTTTTGAGTAGTTATTATTCTTGGAAGAGAACAGTTAAGAGCTTGAGAAAACTGCAGTAATGCTTGTTTACAACTTATAGAGATGGTTAGTGAAGCTCTTGAATTGGGGTACTTATAATTTTATATTTCGATAGTGGAGAGATCAGAGAAGGGTTCTGAAGATTCTGGAGTTGTTTATTCTTTTCTTGGAAAGTCAGGGG
Source organism: Tetracentron sinense (assembly GCA_015143295.1). NCBI lineage: Eukaryota > Viridiplantae > Streptophyta > Magnoliopsida > Trochodendrales > Trochodendraceae > Tetracentron > Tetracentron sinense. The sequence continues at coordinate 2,201,538 of CM026567.1, read as the reverse complement.
AGAAGGCTTGTTGAAGATTCTGGAGTTGTTTATTCTTTCTCAATGAAAGTCAAACATTCGGGCATACTCTCGTAGAACCTAGAAATGGTTAAAGAAATCCTCAAGAGTAACTTTGTATTGTAGTCTTGCTAAAGTGTGGATGAGATTTTTTTCATTATCTATAATTTTTTTTTCTTAATTTATGGTTGAAAGAATATTATTCTTACAACAACACCTTGCAAAATAAAAAATTGGTGGATAGGAAATTTGACCAATTTCTTGGAGATCCTATTTTTTGTGAGTATGGATCCTATCGTTTAAAGGAGTGTTCGATTAAACAACTAATTTTTTACTAATCCTTAAAATTAAACAATTTTCCATCAAAAAAAAAAAATTAAACAATTTAACCCGATTTCAGCCCAAGCATACAAGCTAAAAGGGACTCATGTTGATTTATGGGCTCCCGAGTTTAATTGTGATTGGATATCATCTCAACTCATTTTTAACTTTTATGGTTGGGCTGAAATGGAGTAGGGAATAATCATTTCAATTTCTCCCCATGATTTTGACTTCTCCCCACTTAATATCTCCCCCTTTATTATCGCCTGGTGCCCCATGACTTGGGAATGCCCAAGTGCCAGCTCGGGCGTCCATCCTTTGCTACACATGTAGGGTAGGATTTGGTTAGGTGTCATACATGTGTTATCTTATGTGTCACTTATTTAGGATATGGGCTTATTTAGGTAAGGCTCACAAAGACATTGACTAATGAGCTTGTGTATGGAAGGCTCACAGACATAGACTCTATTAGTCTTGTGTAGGTAAGGCCCTTAATCACATAATACTAATGGCTTTCAAGGCCCACAAAGACTTAACCCTAATAGCTTTAACGCCTACAAAGAGCTAGCCTATCTACTTGTATATATATATTAAGCCCTTTAGTGTCTTTTATATTATAGCCCTATTGATTTATATATATATATATATATAAAACGGATGGCATCTGTTCAAAACATTGATCGATAGTTTTGTTTACGAAATTACCCCTGTAAATTTTATTAGTTTTACAATGTTTTGGTTATATTAAAGGTTGTTTTAGCCTTTTCATGTACCCAAACTTCTCTACTAATATAAACACTCTTCTCTCCTCTTCGTGCATCCTCCTCCTTTCTTCCTTTCCCTCTTCATGCCTACTGCATTTTCTTCTTTTCTTTCTTTCCTCTGACAGTTCACAAAGCAATTTCTTTGAGGAAACCTTCCACATTTGCAAACGGACTACAGTTAATCCAATCATGGTTTGCAAAGCATCTTCTTCGGTGGCTCATTTGCTCATTTATTCTTTTCTGACGTCTCTTTTCTTTTCAGCAACCATTAGTAAGCGTCGTGGCTTCTAATTTTCATCCCAACTGTGTTGGATTTGCATCTATTGGTAAGAGATTTGAAACCTTTATTGAAAATTTTGGTTGGCAAAATTAGGGTTTTGAATTTGTTAGCCTTTATTTATGACATGTTTCAGTGCTTTAGATTGTTGTGCTTTCGGATTTGATGCTAAATTTGTTTAAGGATTGGTGATATTTGTAGCTCATATTTCTTGATTTTAGTTTGAATGATGTGTTCTGATCCCCGATGGTTTGTTGTAATCAATTTTAGAAACCCTAAAAAATCACAGTGTAGCATTTCCTTTGCTCTGGCGAGAAACCCTCGAAAATCACAAAGGTAAGCATCCCATTTAGAGTTTTTTTTTTAAAATATTTGGATTGTATAATCAATTTTGGTTTCTATCTCTACTAATATACGGAAAATGGTGTTTAATGTTTGATTCCTAATATGTGTTTATTTCTTTTCTATTATTATTTTTCCATCTCTTGGTAAGAGATTTAAAATCCTAATTGGAAAGTTTGGTTGAAAAAATTAGGGTTTTGTTTTTTCTAAAACCCTTATTGGAAAGTTTGGTTTACAAAATTTTTGTTTTTATTTCTATTAATATAATCCAATATGTGTTGTTTTCTTTTCTATTATGTTTTTTTTTATATATAGAGTTTTTATGTCTTAAAAAACTTTATGGAATCTCTAATTCGTTTAAAATTTCATCTTTAAACAAATTATGAAGATTATTGCATTATGTATTTAATGTGTAATATTTAATGTGTAATATTTAATGTTTTTTTTTTCATCTCTTAGTAAGAGATCCTATGGTTAGTTCAAAGGCTTTAAAGTTTCACATAATGCTATTTTTATTATTTATGTGCCCATTAATGGTATTCAATCGTTATTAATTTGAAGTTGATATGTAAAGATTAAATTTTTTTTCCCTCTATTATATCATTTAGACTTTAAAATTAGTTACATTTTTTTATGTAGAATTTTATTTTTTTGTATCATTCTTCTTTTAGCAGGAAAGAAACGTGAAAGAAGAGATGTCACATGCCTCAACATCTACTGCTGAATAGGTGCAAATATTATTCTTTAAGAAGTTACTTTTGTTCGCACATGATTTTATCCTTTGGTGGTTAATCATTTTATGCAAAGAAAATTACGTAATTTAGACATAGTTATGTAAATAATTATTGTTATCCCTTTATCAATTAGTAGTCAAATATAGATTTAATATGTGATGTAGTCTATAAAAAAACTTATCTAAAGTATTATTATTGTTAATTTATGAATAAGTAGTTAAATATTAAAATTTTAGAATAAATCGTAAATTTAATTTCCTTTCATGGTAATTGTGTCCTAAATAGATACGACAACTTTTAAATGATGAACGCATTGGACAACGAAGGGAGCAAATAAGAAATTCTATGCGTCGAAGATTACTTAGAATGACTAATGCAGAGAGAGAACGACATAGAATCGTATGTCGCAATGCTACGAGAATTAGGAGGGAACGATTACAAGGATTCCGTTAACAAAGAGAGCACGTACAATCTAGAGTTAGAGGACATCAATGGTGGTCTCAATTAAGTGATGAACAAAGGTAGTTAAGAAGGGAACAACAACGCAGCGCATACCATTCCCGACGAAAGCGAATGATTAATACACAATCGGAATCACAAACACGTCAAACAATAATTTCATGTCGACAAAGATTATCTGCGATGGTTGAAACAAATAGGAATCAACATAGATAAAATTTGCTTCTACATAGGCATTGTTGTGCACAACAGGTGTCCGAGGAACTTCGACGCAATAAAACCATAGAAGTTGAAACAACCATAGAAGTGATGGGTACTTCTCTTTCAGGTTTTTTAAGTTTACAGTCGGATAATCTTTGAAATGACTTACTTGACATTGATCATGTAACAGATTCAAGCCATGATGTCATACATAATAATGCTCAACAAGGAAGAATAAGGATACGTGATATATGAAGACTGGCACGACAATTTCCTACAAGTGAAAATACCATTCACCAGGGAAGAACCCGATTAACTCAATTGTGTCATCAAGCTCGACTCAATGAACCTTTATCCATGCAAAGAGATTATTGTTGTGCTCAAATTATAGATGTGGTATCTCAAATTGAAGGTCATTACTTTTTACCTATAAGGTGTATATGTGTATCCTATAATTGTACATTTTTGTCAGATTTATATTAATTCATATCTATTAGCAGGTAGTCAATATAAACGAAATGGAGATGGAGAAAGATTCAATAATGCCCATAGAGTTCAAAGAAGAGACCCAACTGAAGGTGCATGCTAATTTTTACAAATCATTAATTATTAAACTTATCTTCATATGTATTTTTTTTCTTAAGTCTTAATAATGTACATATTATTGGGGAAAGAATTTGTCACAAAACTATTTTACCTTTTTAATCATCATTTTAATTTTTCTACGCAGATATCTTTTTAATCATTATTTTAATTTTTCTACGCAGATAGAAATATTATCTTTGACATTAATCAAGAAAATAGACAACATTTTATCTAAGGTGGGAGAAATGAAATTAACTCCATAATACTTACAAGGTCTCATAATATTGGGAGACAATATATTGAAGCAAATGTTCATCGTAACAATTTAGCAATGCCTAGATTTTGTAATCATTGTGAAGCAAAATTGTTTCAATTTGAGTCTGGTGATCTATGTTGTAACAATAGAAAAGTGCATATTCTCTCACCTCTAATTCCACAAGAATTATTGGATTTATATATCAATGACACAGCTGAGGTGATTCATTTTAGAAGGTGCATCCGGTCATATAATTCTGTATTTGCATACACATCTATGAGCGTCAAGATTGATTAAAATCTAGTAAATTGAAGAAATGGGGTGTATACTTTCCGAATGTAAGGTATCGTCTATCATAAAATTGGAAGTATATTACCCATTGAAGGCAGAAGGCCACGATATATACAAATGTATATTTATGATACCAATCATGAAATTGAAAATCGGATGACAGAAAATAATTGTTACCTGTTGAAATTGTTACAAAGTTAAAACAAATATTAGATGCTCACAACCCATTTGTTAATGTCTTTTGGTCACTTGCGCAACGACCTGATCTACATACATGTAAGCTATTAATTCGAGCAGAAATTTCACTTAATCATCTTCAGTACAACCTACCAACTGCATCACAAGTTGCAGCGATTTTTTCTGATGTGGATGATAATGAAGGAAGGCAAGCAAGAGATATTGTAGTATAGAAAAGAGCTGGCCAACTGCAAAATGTGGCAGAGACAACAGGTTACTATGATCCATTGCAGTATCATTTCTTACTCCTTATGGAACTCATGGTTGGGATATAGATATTTTCAATGAAAGACAAGGAAGAGTGAGCTGTCGTACTTATTACGCCTACATGCTTCAGGTTTTCTCTTAATACTTTTAGGATAAGATATTTATATAATTTATATATTCATCTAATTTATATGACTAGTTTCAATTTAATCATATGGTTATGCAGATTAGAAATTCCGATCCATCAATTCTTTTGCGTAGTGGTCGACTCTATCAACAATATTCTGTCGACAATTACGTAAAATAAAAACTCAAAGGTTGAGATATTTACATAATAATCAAAATGTCATAAGATTAGAACTATACCAAGGTTTACAAGATGCAATAGCTATTGGGAAACAAATGCAGGTTTGCATTACAATATATATATATTTAGTTTTGTATCCATATAATTAATTTATTTTAAACAATAAATAAATATGATTTTTTAAATGTTTCAGATAGGGTGGGGCATAGGATCATTCTTCCATCCTCTTTTGTTGGAAGCCCTCGAGGATGCAATGATATTGGTACAAAAATATAGAAAACGAGATATATTTTTAATAATGACATGCAATCCTTCTTGGGAAGAAATTACAAGAGAATTACTATTAGGACAGTTGCCACTAGATTGTCCTGACTTGACTACAAGAATATTTCGTGTTAAATGTGAAGAACTTAAAAAAAATATCATAGAACGCGGCGTACTGGGAAAAGTAATTGCACACGTAAGTGTCATTGAGTTTCAAAAACGAGGGCTACCACATATTCATATACTACTTATTTTGCACGATGATGATAAGCTAATGAGCCCTGATGACTATGACAAGTTAGTACGCGCTGAGATACCTAGCCGTGAAACAGAACCAGAATTATGGAATTTGGTTATCAAACATATGGTACATGGACCGTGTGGATCTCACAATATAAATGCTCATATCCACGACAATTCGCATCGGCCACAGTTCAAGGTAATGACTCATATCCAGTGTATCGTCGACGTGATGATGGTCGTTTTCTTCTACTCAACAACAATGCAAATAAGTTGATAGACAATCGATGGGTTGTCCCTTACAACCCTTGGCTACTTCGAAAATATGATTGTCACCTAAATGTTGAAATTTGTGCAAGCATAAAATCTGTCAAATACCTATATAAGTATGTCTACAAAGGTCTAGATCGTGTCTCTCTTGAAGTATCACACGGCTTCCGTGAGGATGAAATTTCTCAATTTGTTGATGCTCGATGGATATGTGCTCCTGAATCACTCTTGAGAATGTTAAAATTTTAGTTGCATCGAATTTATCCTTCAGTTGAGCCATTACAAATTCATTTACCCAATAAATAATAGGTCAGGTATTATAGCCACCAATACCTTCCAGATGTATTGGCTGATGATCGCATCATGAAAACAATGTTGACATAATTTTTTGCTACAAATGCAACAGACATTGAAATAAAAATATACCTGTATCGTGAATTTCCTAAAAAATATTGTTGGATAGACAGAGAGAAACTTTGGAGAAAAAGAAGAAATGGAAAACATGCAATAGAAGATTGTATACAATTTCACCATTAGAAGGTGATCGATATTTCTTCAGGTTACTCTTTAATCATGTCAGAGGTCAAACATCTTTTGATGATCTATTGATGTATAATGGAGTACATTATCCAACTTTCAAATAAGTTGCTGAACAACGAGGGTTGCTTGAAAATGATAACGATGTTAGAGAGTGCCTTCATGATGCAGCTAATTCAAAAATGCCAAATGCACTTCGAAGATTATTTGTCACTATCTTAGTATACTGCAGTCCAACAAGGTATCTTAATTGTGGGAGGAGTTTCATAACTAAATGTCTGAAGATTACCTAACAAGTTCTATAAATTTACAAAGAATTCGTGCCAACAAATTGCTTAAAGATCTTCAAAATCTGCTCATGGAACACAATAGAAGTTTATCAGATTTCGAACTTCCTCAATTGGGTGATGAATTTGCTTCTACCATAACAACATCCAAGTTAATAGATGATGAGTTCTCTGTGAATATACCTGATGGGACATCGCTGCAATTGATAAGCTAAACGAAGAGCAAAAGTTTGCATTCAATACAATTACTACATCTGTGTACAAATCAAGGTACTGTTTATTTCATTGATGGTCTTGGTGGAATAGGAAAGACATTCTTATATCGTGTACTATTAGCTTTCATCAAAAAAGTAGGAAAAATTATTATAGCTACTGCAACCTCAGGAATAGCTGCAACTTTAACACATTCAAGATTCAAGATACCTATACGTTTGGAATCATCATTAATGTGCAACATCTCCAAACAGTCTGAAATTACTGAATTATTACGTCGTGCTAGCATTTTCATATGGCAGGAGGCAACCATGACGTCATCGCCATGCATTTGAAGCATTAGAGAGAACATTACAAGATATAATAGGAAATACAGAACTATCTAGAGGAAAGTATTGGTCTTAGGTAGAAACTTCCGTCAAGTTCTCCCTGTTGTTCCGCATGACACACGAGCAGAAAATATCGATGCATGTGTAGTGAAGTCGCACATTTGGCAGAATGTTCAAGTCATTAGTTTAAAAGAGATATGAGAGCACGCTCCAAATTTCTCAAATTTTTTATTACGAATTGGTAATGGAGAAGAGTCATATATAGATGAAGATATGATAAAATTATCGACTGATATGGTCATTGCATATAAAAATGAAGACTCTATTAAAAACTTAATATCAGAAATTTTGCCAAGCCTTCTATAAAATACAAATGATTGTGATTATATGGTCAACAGGGCTTTATTGACACCAACTAATGAATGTGTTGACATGCTAAATGAAAAGGTCATCTCTATGTTCTTTGGTGATGAAGTTGTTTACTATTCATTTGATACAGTTGAAGATGATGCACAGAATTTGTATCAACAAGAGTTTCTAAACTCTATTACACTAGGTGAATTGCCTCATCATAAACTGACCCTTAAACTAGGAGCTCCAATTATTCTTCTTAAAAATCTTGATCCACAATCTGGTTTGTGTAACAAAACTCGGCTCTTATGTCGAGACTTTTAAAGAAATCTTATTGATGCTAAAATCACTATAGGCGTACATCGTGGGACAAGAGTTTTTTTGTCACGCATTCCTCTGAAGGCTTTAGAGAATATACAAATGCTTTTCATTCTAAAAAAGAAACAATTTCCAATAAGGTTGAGTTTTGCTCTTACAATTAATAAGTCGCAAGGGCAAACCATTCCTCATGTAGGAATATATCTTCCGCAACATGTTTTTAGTCATGGTCAATTGTATGTTGTATTATCAAGAGGAATTTCAAGGAATAACACAAAATTTTGATCAAAAATGGCAATTTACGGGGTAGAAATGACACTTTTACAAGAAATGTGGTATATAAGGATGTTTTAATTACATGAGAAACGTAATACATCTTTTATTCTTTAATATTTTTAATTAAATAGTAATGCTCTCATCGTTTGCACTGCAGATAAACAAAATCAAATTGCCAACTACAATGTTTCAAGAAAGAGGAGCAAAGAAGATAATGAAGTCACTGAACCACCATTCAAACGGGCACGCCCAACGTATTTTAGCCATAAATTGAAGAATAATAAAATATCAGTGACCTCACATGATTGGCAAAAAAGAAAAAATGACAACCACATTTTTATCCACATATGGCCAAATGAGCTTTGTACAATGTTGGCTCGAAAAGTGTTGCGATTGAAATACCCCACCATAAACTTAAGTATATATATTACGGTAAGTTATGTTTTTACTATCAATATTGTGTTTTAAAAAATATCAACTATATTTTAAAATATTTATTACATTTTCTTTTTCATTGTGTTAATCCTTACAGAAATCAAATCTTTTAGACGAATCTGTATATATCTAGTGATAGTGAAGTTTTTTGTACGTTGATACTGTCAATTAATTGGTAATGATCTTCTTTGTTCCCTTCTAATATTGTGTACTACAGTAATTTTACCTAAGAAAATGTATTACAATAAGTCATGTTCTTACTCTCAATATTGTGTTCAAAATATTTATTTTTTAAATTTTAAATTAGTTCTTATATTTTTCTTTTGATATGTTAATCATTACAGGAATCAAATCTTTCAAACAAACTATAGAGATTTATTTGTTCAATTTTTTGTATTGATGACCTATGTACATCAATGTAATCAGTATGTTCGCTATACTCTCCTTTTAATATTGATGTGAACTTATTATTTATTACCATGTTATACACTAACACCTCAACTTTTATTTTCAATATATTCATGCACTGAATGTTAAATTTATCTAATTCATGTTTTACAGGTCTATCATTTGATCTAATTTTTCCACTCAATACAATTGGACTCTCATGTGCATCACACAAGGCCATTTGGGATCCCTACCACAAAAATCAATTGGTAATGATCTTTTTTCTTTCTGATATTTAAACATGTAATCCTCATGTTTTTCAAGTCTACGTTTGATCTAATTTTTTCCACTCATTAGGACTGGACTCTCACGAGCATTCCACATAACCATTTGGGATCCCAATGACAAAGCTCTATAGGTAATGATCTTTTTTTTCCTTTCTGATAGATAAACACGTATTCATTATAACCATAGTCCCCTCTCTTAATTTTACCTAAGAAAATGTATTACAACAAGTCATGTTTTGTGTTCACTTTTATGTTATGCAAGGAAATTCTCGGCTTTTGATATTATGAAATTGTAATGAATGTTTATCAGGTGATTACATACGCCTTGAAGGCCAATTTCTTCATAATTCAAATGAGGTCCTGCCCAATTTTCTACAAATTGGATTAAAAATAAGAGAATAAATTCATTTAGGAAAGTAAGGCAGTAAACCCTCATCACACCTTTCAAACAAACTACAAATCATTTGAAATAATTTTTTTTAACTCATTAGGACTGAACACTCATGTGCATCGCACGTGCAACCCACTAGTATATATTAAGCCCTTTAGTCTCTTTTATATTATAGCCCTATTAATTTAAATTTTTATATGGTTAATAATATTGTAGAGCCCCGAAAATTTGATTCACTGTTCATGTGAATAGAGCCCTTGTATGGTATGTGTAAAGGCCTAATGCCTTACATGGTATTCTTGGTATTATGATGAGTCAAGTGAGGGTCTTAGGTATGTATTTGGAGTCTCAAAATGAGAGTATAAAGATACTCTAAGTGGTTAAAAACAAGGGTATAAATACCCAAGGTGTTTAATGGGTTGTGAATGAATAGTGTAATGAATAGTGCTAGTGCGCGAGGCATAAGGAGGCCGGGCCCTCTCATGCATATTGGTGTATGTTAAATGATCACTTAGAAGGATTTAAAAATATATGTGGAATGATTAATGAGGTGTGAGTATGGTTTTGGACCCGAGGGAAAGGAGTGTGAAAACACTCGAAGTGTTCTAGATGTTGAAGAGGTATGTTTCGGCATTTCCCTCAACTTTACGAAGCCTTAGTTTAGGCTCCATTGCTCAGAATCAAGTGATTCTTGAGTTTTTGGAGAGGCATGTGAACCCTCTTCGGGGTTCATGTTCATCACTTTCCCTGATTTTGAGCTGGGGTTGAGTCAAAAGTCCAATTTCCAAAGTCGGGACTGTTGGAAATCTGGACAGTTAAAACCCAGTTTCAGACCAGTAAACTTTAGGGGTAACATGGTCCAATAATAAATACGAATTAGAAGTTATACAAAACATTAAAGTTGTTCTCCTTCGAAAGAAGAATCCAACGCAAGTTGAATCGTCAAAATCGGACGAGCGAGTCAAAAGTTATGGCCGAAATACCAAAGTGGGAAAAATCTGAAAAATCATCCTGTCAGAGCTACGATCGATCGTAGAAGACCTACGAACGATCGTAAAGTTACAGAAATGCTGAAAACTCACTGGAGAAGCTACGATCGATCGTAGGAAGCCTACGAACGATCGTAGAACTCCAGAAACTGAGCAAACTTACTGTAAGACCTACGATCGATCGTAGGAAGCCTACGAACGATCGTAGGTGCGCGAATCAAACTCTTTAGTGCGTGATTTTAGGGTTTTCACCCCTTGGCCTATAAATAGGGGATCATTTTTGGGGGTTTTGGGTTACCCTAAACCTAGAGAGAGATCTTAGAAGAGAAGGGAAGAGAGTGGAGGATTGCAAGAGGGGTTTTTGGATTTGGAGAAGAAGAGCACTAATCGAGCCTTGATCTCGCTCCTACGCGCCATTGGAGCTTGGATCTCCAACATCAAGCTTGGGTTTCGCTTCTACAAGCTTCTTCAAGCCTTTTCAAGCATTGGATCAAAGGGATTTCATCCCATAAGGTAGATACACTCTACTAGGTTCTAATTTCATAAACCCTTAATGAAAAACATGATTTTCTTGACAAGTATAGTTATATATAGCCTCTTATATGTAAAAATACACTCTTCTAGCAATTGATTTCATGAAACCCTTTCTACATCAAGATAAAATCCCATGAATGATGGTGTGAATTAAATGTGATGATATTATGCTTTCAACCAACAAATAAAAGATGGTAATTTTTGAGTTGTTCTATATGTTAGTATCCAAGATGAAAAGCATGTTAAAAGCAACAAGTTTTGGGAAGAACAAGTAGAAAAACCTTATTTTAAATGTGATTGGAATGGTGTGATGTTATTGTATATGGATTATGGTGATGGATGAATTATGTTGAGTATGAGACATATGACCATATGTAAAGGGTTTTCCCTAATGTCTACCATGTTATATCACAACTGCTATACGGACACATATGCATATGCATGATCGAGTTTTTCTAAATTATGGGTATCCCAAAAGAAGAAATACATGTATATAAGATGCAATACAAGAATAAGAAGAAGAAGAGTATAAGATGCAAATAAACCACACGAAAAGTATAAGATGTAAATGAACCAAATGAATAGTACAAGAAGCATAAGAAGTATAAGAAAAGTACAAGAAGTAAAAAGAGGTCTACGGAAAAGTATAAGAAGCACAAGATACATACGGAAAATACAAGAAGCACAAGATGTTACAAGAAATACAAGAAGATGGAAGGTATACGGAAAAAGCCGACAGGGATGCGACGATAGCAGGCCGCCTGAAAGGGAAAGGGATACTGGCATCGGACTCCGATGATAGCAGGCCGCTTGGAAGGGAGATGGATACTGGTCGTCTACCCTTAAGGTAGCCGAAGGTGAGGAGAACATTAGGCCACCCAGCTTATGTGGGTACGGGTACTAGTTGTCCTACTCCGGAGGTAGCAAATGATGAATACCAAGGTATTTTAAATACCCGTATATGTAAAGGCACAAGATGATAAGAAGATGTTTTCGACAAAAGATGATAAGAAGATGTAAAAGACAAAAGATGATAAAAAGATGTTTTCCGATAGTATTTTCCGAGATATATGCACATGATATGATTTTGTTTTCCGCGCTCTGATTTCAGGAATGCATATGAGATGATTAAATTGTGATATGTACACGTTGTATTCTTGTTTACGATATTACTATCTAGTGGTTTGTATACGCTGAGTATTCCATGCTCAGCCGTACATATTATGTCGGCAGGTCCCTTCGACATTTGTGGCGAGCGTCCTCAAGAACCATGGGTCGAGGAAGAGTATGTTGAGGAGGAGGAGACTTGTGGTAGTCTTCAGCAGCAGAGGGCTCAGGAGGAGCAGAGGGCTTTTGTTAGGTGGCCCCATCATGAGTGACGAGAGGGAGAGACATGTACATATATTTTGTTGAGCGAGTATGTTCGCTCTTTATTTTGGGTCATGTATAAACTGAGACATATAGTATTGATAGAAATTTTGTAGTCCGCTTCCACTACCATATATAGATTAGTATTACGCTTCCGCTATCACAGGTTTTATATGTTGTACAGGATTCATATGTTATATAAGATGGTTTGGTTATGAGTTCACGTCGCCAAAGTATCCTAACTACTAGGGGGTATTTTGGGTCGTGACAAATATTATTACTATCATTTTAATATATGGGTTACGCATAATATATTGATCACAATGAATATATAAAAAAATACAGGTCGTTATATTCTCCCTTCCTTACAAAAATTTTGTCATCGAAATTTAAATCATAACTTAGTCTCCAAAAAGTTGGAAAATTTTCCTTTTGAATTCATCTTCCCGATCTCAAGTTGTTTCCATCAAACTATAATGTCCCCGCTCTCAAGTTGTTTCCATCAAACTATAATGTCCCCGCTCTCAAGTTGTTTCTTCCAAACTACAATGTCATAATAGAACTTTAATGAGCAAAATCTTCTTGTTCCTCAATATTTGCTCCCCTTTGTCCAAAATCTTGACAAGTTCCTCTTCGAATGATAAGTCTTTTTGTACTTGGATCGGTTCAAACCACGTGAACCACGTGCGATGATTCTAACATATACTTTCTTAACATGAAAATATATAAAAAAAATATTGTGGACCCTTGCTAGCTTGGGCGGCAATTCAAGTCTATATGCCACTTCCCCAATTCTTGCTAATATGCCAAATGGACCAATGAAATGGAGACTTTACTTACCATGTGTGCAAAATCTATTGATTCCTTTGAATGGAGAAATTTCCTTTTGAAACTCTACATGTCTTTGATTGCTATCAATATAACTCTTCTTTCAATCCTGCGATGTCTTCAATCTAGGACAAATGAGTCAAATCTTTACAGTTGTTTCTTAGACCTATTGTAGCAACATAGGACAGACTTGGTTACTAGCGAACATCACTTTATACCTATTTTCCTTAACATCGAGGTCCCAATCATGAAATCCTTCAACCATTTTCCATATGCTTAACTTCATACTTGCTATCGGCCTTGCGGTTTTACGACTCAAGGCATCTACAACCATATTTCTTTTTCCCAGGTGATACTAAATTGTACAATCAGTCCTTTAGGAATTCCATCACCTCCGTTGCCGCATATTGTCGCACCCCAAAATTCCATCTAGGCTAAATGAGACCTTGGCACATGACTTACTTAATTTGAAACAATCTTAGAATCATTTAAGGCATACTAAAATGAGAGTTCAAAAATTTCTTTCCTCAATAACAATAATAGATTGATCAACTTCAAAATCCATAACTAAATCTGAAATAAAAATTATTTGAACAATCTATCATGATTCTCAAACTATCAATTCAGTCTGACTATCATCCATAATAAAATCAGAATTACAAATCCCTTTAACATTAAAATACATGTCTAATAATTGAAATCAATCATCTGATACAAGTTGACATGACTCTAGTACGAATTGACATGAATCTGATAAAGAACTAATAGGAATCTGGTATGAATCTAAAATGAACTGACATGATCGGGTATGAATGACATGCATCTGCACAAGTATTACAAGTCTGAACAAGTCATGAATCTGAACATGTCATGGAATAATGATATGATATGTTAATGTTTTTCGCCCTCTGATCATTTAAATTATGATATGTATAATATGATTGAAAATGCATGATATGTATATATTGTTAACTAGACTTTATATCCACTTAGTGCTTCATTGTTTAGTCTATATTTGTTACTGTCAGTAGGTTTATGCTCGGACCAATTCACGGAACCTTGGGTTGAAGAACAATATATCGAGGAGCTCGAAAATGATTATCGGGAGAGAGAGATTGATTTGGATCGATATCCTTATTATTGATCGATTAGTTAGTTTATTTTTTTAAAAATATTTTAATAAGATAATTTAAGATGGATGTTGATTAAGTTTAAATTTTAAAGATTTGTGATCATGATGAATGATCAAATTATTTATGTTTAAGTTGGTCACCTGTTCTGGATGATGATTTATATAGATTATTGATTGGATTTATTATTAATGTTGATGAGAAATTTTGAGTCTCATATTTTGATATGTCTTATATGCTGTTAGAAGAAAACTGTACATGAATGTCATGGGTCCAAAGTCTCATTTGACTAAGATGAGATTTTGGGGCGCGACACATTTAACCACACCTAGAAGATCTATTTCAAAGACATGAGACTATGGAATTTTCTTCCAGTCGATCTAGGTGTTGCAGATTCCAAAGGTGTCTGAATTGTCAGAGAAGAAGCCTAAAAAAGGATTGAAGGTATTGTGATGTTGATCCAAGAAAGATGGGTAGATTGACATTTTTGAGTAGTTATTCCTGGAAGAGAGCAGTTTGAGATTAAATTAAGAGCTTGAGAAGACTAGTAATACTTGTTTACAACTTAAAGGGATGGTTATAAGTGAATCTCTTGAATTGGGTATTTATAATTTTATACTTAGAACATTGGAGAGAAGGTTTCTTGAAGATTCTGGAGTTGTTTATTCTTTCTCATGGGAAGTCACGATAGAAGATTTCTTGAAGATTCTAGAGCTGTTTACTATTCTCATAGAAAGTCAAACATTCAAGAATTCTCTCATAGAGCCTAAAAATGGTCAAAGAAATCCTCTACAGTGATATTGTACTTTCGAAAAAGTGTGGATGAAGTTTTTTTTCCTTATTTTTTTTAAATTTTATTTGAAAGAATATAATTCCTACAACATCACCTTTCAAAAGAATGTAGAAAATTATTGGTAGAAAGGAAATTGAAGAGAAACTGATTCTATTGAGACTACTTGGATGATTTACAATGACCTTCCATAGAGGTTTTATATAGATATTATATCATCCCAAGATAGAAACTTTATCAAATCTAACCCTAATAAAATCAATCTAATTGATCCCAATATTTTTCAAATTCAAATCTACCTAGATATAAGATGAAATATAGTGTATCTCATCTTATTACTTCACTCAGTATTCTCTAAACTATATCTAATACCCTAACGCCATTGCATGATCCTTTGAAGAAGGGTCGTGCAATTGTTACAAAAAAAGTAGCTCATGATCACTTGAGCTTTATTGATAAGTGCTTGAAACATCTATGAAGTTCATCACTGTCACATCCAGCTCATCTTAGAGTCTATCGGAGTTGATGGTTCACTTAAAGTAGACTGTCATGATCTCTCTCAATAGCACATAAAGAGAAACCCGTTGTTTTAGGGGAAAAAAAAGAACTTAGAGGTTTAGTGATAGAGAGATTTCAACTAGAGTTGGTGATGGTTGCAATTTTGAAAAATAAAAAGAGCTTTAGGCCAGACAGGCGACACTGCCACCTGCTGAAAAAACAAGATTCAAAGAGAGAAAAATTCAAACTAAGTTTTGATAGACTTTCTCTGATACCATGAAAAAAAATGGAGTTGTTGAGAATTCTTAAATGATTTACAATGACATAATAAAAGGTTTATATAGATATTATATCATCTCAAGATAGAAACTCTATCAAATCTAACATAAATCAAATCAAACTAATTAATTGTAGTTTTTTTCAAATTCAAATATACTAATATTGGAGAACGTTTTTTTGTTATTTGAGTCTAGATCCTATCGATTGAAGGAGAGATCAATATCACTCACAAAGCCTCTTTAACTGCCCTTTTAAATCTGCTTTAAAAAATTAACCCTTAATTTTAATATGTATGTTTTTTTAAAATAAAAATTAAGGTTAAATTGATTAACCCTAAGGATTATTGAATCTTAATCACAGTTAATGTGGGTTAAAAGAGACATGTGTTGACTTGTGGGCTCCCGAGTTCAATTGCGATTAAATATGATCCCAACTCATTTTTTAACATGTCATACACTTGGGTAGCAACAAATTAATTAGTTTGGTTAGTCTATGTTCTAGTTAGGGATACACTCAAGCCAATCTGACTCTATGTTCCGTTGTTTAAGCCAAATTTAGCTTGACATTTTCATTTTGGATGAGCCGATTCAAGCTTTTCATCAAACTTAAAATTTTAAACAAGCCGAGCTTGAGTCAACCCCTATCTAAGTCGGATCAACTAATTGAAGGTTTTGTTTAACTACTCAAATCGACATCATCTGTAGCTCCCAACTTCCAATGGATTGATAGAAAATTCTATAGATGATGTTGGCAGGCGGAAGGGGTGGATCGATGGGGCCATGGTCCTAGGGTGACTTAAAAAAGTAAAACAAAAAGACGTAACATTCTAATAAATTCGGCTTTTAACAAAAAGACGTAACATTCTAACATGAACCCTAGGGTGGATGGATGTTAATTAGAACGTGAGAGATTGGGGTGAGTGAATCTTAACAAAAGCCGATCTACGCCTCCCTTTTTAATAATTTTTTAAAACCAAGGTTAGATGGATGAACTCTAGGGTGAGTGAATCTTAACCATCGTTGATGGGTGTTAATTAGAAGGGATAATGGACCAATGAGGACGGGCATTCAGCTACATAGCCGAATGTGCACTCCGCTTTATATAATAACGTTCAAAAGGGACATGTTATTGGACTTTATTAGAACGTAACATTAACGAATTTTATAAGTATCATATATCCATTACTCTAAGAAAAAAAAAAAAACTTCGGGCTGGCAGGTGGCCTACGCATACTAGCCCAAAGTACCTACTAATCACATGACCATGACCATGACCATGACCGGGACCGGTACCAAAAGGAAATTGCATCGGTAATCCTAAGGCTGCAGAGCAACCCATGCCAGCCTAAAATCTAGCTAGGCCTTTCTCAAGCTCGAGGAAAAAAACACGAGATGGAGAGAGAACGACCTAAGCCCGTTTTATTTGTGTGTTGGAACCATAAATTGGAATCCAGCCCGACGTAAGCGAAGGCGTGACATTGTGACAATCCACGATCGACCATTTAGTACATGTATCTTTTTCAGTAAAGCATATTCAAAAGAAATTTAAAATATTATGTGGCTCATATCATTATTTTTTTATTAATTACATAATGTTTGTCTTATGATTTTTTTTTTCCCGGTTATTATTAATGGTTAGTTCTAATACATTTTACTTTTTTTTGTTTCTTGATTACATTTTGAGTAATTTTTTTTATTCATACACCCATACATCGCATGGGGTATCCACTAATAATTTACTAATGAGAAAGTTGGGTCACTACATACGGGTGTGAGAAGCTTAATTCTTGTTACAAGCTAGGCTAAAATTCCTAACTCAGTTTATTTAGGGGTTGTTTGGTTGTCCGTGAAAATGAAATGATTTCATTTAAGTTTTACTGCATAAACTAATAAGGACATCCGGAAGCATGTGTCTAGCATATATTCCAAAATGATAATAAAATAAATTTCTAATTTCATTATCATTTGGGAGATGGATCCATTTTTTTTAAATGACTCCATTTTGGATTATGGATTCATTCTTTCAAATGCCTTAGTTTGGTGGTCTCGGCCCTAACAAGGTGATGCACTAAATCACTTCATTTCACTGTACAACTAACATTTCAGTGTACAATCAAACGTGCCCACAACGGATTTAGCAAATTTTACCAAGATGGCATAAAGCAAGTCGGCCCACAAATCATATAGTTGGCAGCCCATATGAACCAGTGGGTACTTGTTGGAAGTTTGATCTCCAACCCCACATTCAACCAACTCTTCAATTTGCACAATCAAGTGCTTAGACATCCTTGAGGGCCTGAACTGTTCAAAGCCTTAACCGATTTTAGGCGATGGAATCATGGGGGGTGCTAGCACCAATCATGTCAACCGTTAATCTCCTTACATCTAAAAGATATTTGACTTTTCTATTTAAGAGGCATTTAACAGTTTACTCAATTGGGGCTAGCATTTTCTATGGATCAGAACTTAATTTCATCCTAGCAATCCATGATTACAATATAGAAATATTTTCGTCTAGATAATATATTTAGAAGGTAATGGGAAATGGCAAAAAAGAGGTAAAATAGGAATGATGTGAAAAATTTGATGGCATACTATAAATATTGGAATATATGGTTCCTGAAAGACTAAAATGGCCTAGGGAGCAAGATTGTTGTTGCGTATGAAGAAAAACTGATATTATTGAATTCTCAAGATGATTGCAAAGAGACCCAACTAAAGTTTAAATAGATAATAGTATATAGATAAAATAGAAACTAAATCAAACAATTCATAATCTCTCAATCTCAATCACAATCTCTTTCTAAATCCAAATCTTTCTAGTAATCTCAATCTTATTCTAAATCCAAATCTTTCCAACAATCTCAATCTCATTCTAAATCCAATTCTTTCCAATTGTAATGATGGTAATGATATGGTGCATCTCATGCATATCATTACCATACATATACTCTATTACTCCCTTCAAACTTATGTAGATTTGAAAAAATATGTGTGAGTTTGATACTCAATCAGGTAAGGTAGCTTGCTAGTCATTCCAATATCGTTGCAGATCTTGATAGCTGCTAATCGTCACCGTTGTTGATATGTTGTATGAAGAGAGAATAATAGGGGCCTCAATGGGCCGAATAGCCTCTTTGGCAATGAAATGGGCCTCGTGGGCCATATTCAAAAAGACAGTTGTGATCGTGCCTATGGTCTTGCCAAAGGGGTCATGGGTCTGGACCTCAATGGGTCAGAGCCTCAATGGGTCGAATAGCCTCTTGGGCAATGAAATTGGCCTCGTGGGCCATATTCAAAAAGACATCCGTGATCATGCCTATGGTCTTGCCAAAAGGGTCATGGGTCTTCAAAAGGGTCTCTTTGGGCCTTAAAAACAAAATGAGCCGTTCGCTCTTTCTCTCTCTTTTTTTTTTTTTTAAATACATCTTTGCAATGACGATGAAGTGATGGCTAAGCATTTTCTGTAATCACTCTTTCCTTGAACAATGAAGTGGTATCCCAACGATGCTGCTGAATGTATGGCTGATTGGGATGGTCACTACTATCAATAAAGTTACAAAGCTCGAACGTGAGATGAGAGGTGGCTACTAAACTTGTGGTTGATGGACTGGGTGTTGCTGAATGGGGATACTGTTGAACGTGTGATGATGGTGAAGAAGATTTACTAGAGGGCTGTTGCACAGAGGATGTTGAAGAAGGCTACAATTCAGTCGGCTTCCTTCTTAGAAAAGGTAACAGGGATGACCAACAGCCAATGAAAAAGCTTGGGCCCAATTGGTCACATGCTTGCCTTTTGGTGCTTTATGGGTGAGGAATCAAAACCTCTAGCTTGTTGTTCCAAACGAACCAATGCCAGGACCTTGGGTCTTTAGGAGGTGTGAGAGTGTTCGCCTTCCTTAAACTGTGATGACAGTGGATGATGCTGAGAGCTTCAGAGATAAAGAGAGACGCTAAAACCATGAATGGACATGGGAGAAAAACGTGAACAGAGACTGGTGTCTGCAGTGGGTGTTGACGTGAGAGATTGGGATTGTTGCCAACTTTGCCGTGAGAATGAGAGGATGAGAGATTTAAAAAAAAAAAAAACAATTGAGACCCGGTGATGCTTACAGATCCGACAGGCGACCAAGCAATACCACCCGCCGGAAAACGAGATGAAAAGAAGACTATCAAAATAAGGTTCGATCGACCCGTTCTGATACCATGAAGAAAAATTGATATTATTGAATTCTCAAGATGATTACAAAGAGACCCAACTAGAGTTTAAATAAATAATAGTATATAGATAAAATAGAAACTAAATCAAACAATTCCTAATCTCTTAATCTCAATCACAATCTCTTTCTAAATCCAAATCTTTCTAATAATCTCAATCTTATTCTAAATCCAAATCTTTCCAACAATCTCAATCTCATTCTAAATTTAATTCTTTCCAATTGTGATGATGGTAATGATATGATGAATCTCATGCATATCATTACCATACATATACTCTATTAACGTACCCTAAGGAGTTGGGATAATGCACTGATAAAGAACAAAAAGAAGACGAAGATTATGAGGACGACAATGATACATTTCAAGGCTATGGACCTCAATTTCAAGGTTAATCTACGATTGCGAAGGTGTGACCCTCATTAGAAGGTCCAATGTTCAATTCCGAGAGGAGGTAACTAACTCCCAATGATTTTTATTTATTTATTTTTAATTCCTTCTGCATAATTAAGGTCCCCGCAGGCACCAGAAAGATATTGTTAAGGACACATGCTACTATGGTACATTAATTGGAGAGGTCTATTCCATCCACCATTCTAATTAAGATGGAGCACACACAAAACCATATCCTCCAAATGCAATCAAGTTTGGGTAGGGTCTTTCCACATCCTAGCCCCCACAAGCCAACGCCATCTTGAAAGGATGGGTAAGTGGTACCTCCATCTATGGGGAAACTCCCGCCTTCATCTGTGACTCGATGTTTAGATCCATAATACTGGGAAAAAAAATAATGGATTGCATAAAAAATGTCCTAGTTCTTTAAGATAGTACTGGTTAAAATGATAATGATTTTATAAAATTGATTACACCATTAGTTATCCAAACCGATTTATTAAAAATTCTAAATTTTAAATCACTTTTCAACAAATAAATCAGGAAAAAATCAAACCCAAATGCAACCTAAAAATCTAGTGTGTGAATCGCTGCATGTATAATTGGAATAACAATACTGATCTATTTCATTATGCATTATAATTGCAAAGAAAAATGTATTGCGACTACGAATAAATAAATAAATAGGCATAACTATAAAGAAATTGTAGCAAAAGAAAAAACAAGTTCTATACCCATTGTTGCACAATAATAGTCCAATACATTTTTCGTCACCAGATTAGTACCTATTGTTCTTCAAGTGAGACAACTTCAGTATTCTAAGTACAATAATACATTGTCTGTTTTCTCTTGCCTAAGAACATGTTGAGGAAGTCCTCTCCCCCACCACCATTATTTTTACAATGGCCTCGGATTGTCTCTGGCAAAGCCAGAAAGCTGTCTCGGGCAACCATAGAATATGGGACATGTGGCGATAAAAAAGGGAGAAGTCATTTCATTTTCTCCCCATGATTTTGACTTCTCCCCACTTGATATCTCTCCCACTTTATCTCACCACCTTATCACCATGTGTCATTTAGTATGTGAAGAAGTCAAAATCATGTGGCCCATGCCCATGATTTTGACTTCTCCACCACTTGTCCCCTATTCTATGGTTGCCCGAGACAAGGGCTTTCTAGCTTCGCTAGAGACAATCCTAGGCCTTTTTACAACTAGAATTTGTCAGAAAATGTTTCATGTTATTTCTGATTGTTTTCTTGCTTAAATTTATAAGCCTTATAAGCTCCAAGCAGCGATGAACCGACGGTGAATAAAATAAACAGAAAAGAATAACAAAAATATTCTTCTTGGGTGATCAAGAGCTTAATTGATTAAAAAAATGATCTTGTATGACCAAAAACACCATGAAAAAATGACCAACAAATATATGGTGGATAGCCACTTCTTGTGTGTTCCCACTCATTTAAGAGATATCCTAGATCGACGCTTTGCCATCCATTTTTTTCTAGCTGGATCATCACTCTGAAAAGAAAGAAATAACAGAAGATGACCCTAGATAGAGAGGAAGGGTAGATCGAATAAGATTCGTGTAACTGACCCCTAATAGTTGGAATAAGGATTCAGTTCATTGAATTTGTGGGTCATGCGTGCACGGCATATTAGGGATCGAAATGGGCATCTTACCTTAATAATAACCAAAATTTCACTTACCTACTTAGTTTATAATATAGATTGAAGGTTATTAAATGATGATTGAGAATTTCTTTTGTCAAGTTGATAAGAACACAAGTGGGGTTTACATACAAATTCCAATCTTGTGTATTTGTCTAGGATTTGCCTCTTATTATTGATAATATGTGGGGCAAAACACATGGGGTTGTCTCACTTATTTCAAACGAAGTTCACTACCAAAATTTATTCGAAAAATAAATTTAAAAAAGAAAAAGAAAAATGTGAATGTTCTTACCAAACTTTTACATTTAATAGGTGTCTATACGGATATTCAATCTTTTTTAAAAAAAAATTACAGTCCTATTGAATGTGATATATCTTGTTAAGGGGATCCTAAGAGAACCCCCATTAAACTGTGCATCCTGGTTCGCAGCATGTGCATTGATGTGTCACAATTTTTGCTTAGAGATTGTCATAACCAGTCTCTAATAGTTTTATTTTATGGTAAGGACTAGAGAAAGTAGTGATATCTTTGGAGCTTCAAACCCATGTGCAGCACATGTAGCTTATATGAGGTTGATAAGGTGTCACTACGGTCTCCTCAATGTCTCCGCCGTGAGGAGACCCGTGCTAGCACAAGATCATGTGCTTGTAAGCTAAAGTAAACTCAGAGAGAATCTTAACCATCCATCTTTGGTTGGGTTATCTATGGTTCAGGAGATCTCATTGGTGGAGGGATTGATGCAGGTGAATCTTCACACTGGGTTGGGGTGGCCTACGGAGTAGGGCCTGCTGTGTTGGGGTGGCCCATGAGATAGGGCCCAACAGGATGTCTCGACTGGGTTGCCTAGGCCTTGAGATAAAGGATTTGATTTCACACCTCCCATCAGGTTAAGTCCCTGCATTAGGGACCCATCAGGTGGTGGGTCCTAGATCCCTTAGAGAATTTATTCTCATCCTTTTTTCCTAGCCCGAGCAAATCCCTTGCAAGCCAAAGTTCTGGATCATGCCAGGCTAGACATTGAAGGGAAATATATATTGTGTACTCTTAACTGATAGACTAAGACCCTACACAAGATTGTACATGTTAAAGCAGCAGAGTCCCAGTACTATGTTCCACAACCCATGAACCTCTTAGGGATGATTAATGGTTGTCTTGTCTAGTTCTTCAGAAGATTAACATGACAATATCGACATTTACATTACTGTAGAGAGTGATGTACTGGAACAGATGGCTGGTAACTTTTTGGAACAGTTGAATAAGAAGAAATTGGGTCGCCAAAAAAGTAATATGTTTCTGCACGACTTAGCTTCCAACGGGTACAATTTACGCCTGAGGTGTCAGAATTATCATTGGAAAGCTATCAACAAGACTTATGAATGTCTGATATATAATAATAGCAATTCTGACCCCCTTAGTGTAAAACTGCACTAGTTGGAAGCTTAGTCGCGCAAGAACATGTTACTTCTTTGATGACCTGATTTCTTCTTATCCAACTGTTCCAAAAATTCACCAGTTACCTATTTTACATTAGACAATAACTACCATCTATGAACAATACTATTAGGATATGTAATGGGTTGGACCCCAACCCCTAGGATTATAACAAATATTAGGAGGGAGATAAAAAAAAAATTTGTAATTGTGTTTGAGATTAGTATGCAAGTCCTAAGTTGCAATTTATTAGGTAACCTTTTTATTTTTGTAGCCTTCGTATAGTGGAAGCTCTAAGATTGTTTTCTCTCGCGTAGGCGTAGTCATTGTAGTGACAAATCACATAAATTTTGTGATCCTTGTTTTGTTCTATCTCTGCCTATTTTCTCTTTGTTTTTCACATTGTCATTGACCTTATGATTTCACTTCTGCCTAACATTAACAGCCTGTCATTCCCATCAATCTATATCTATTGAACAAGAGATTTCATGACTCTTAACAGTAACCCGAATGCACGAATATGGATGTGGACCTGGACCATTCATTCATAATTTCCACATAACTATCAAGACCTCAAGTTAATAAGTAAAGCAAGGTGTGAACTAGGTTTATGTGAACCATTTGTAAAAGCCTTTAGGCTCTGTTCTTTTGGTGGAACTTTTAAAGTTTAGAATTTTCATTGTTTCATGCCTAATTTTACTTAATGTCTAAGAACTATATTATTCCATAGAATGCAAAAGTTCTTCAAGTATAGAACTTTCATGTTCCACCGAAAAATTTGGATTTAATAAGTTTTATAAATGTGGAACATCTAATTAAATTGAACTCTATAAATCCGAGATACCATTGAGTAAAAGGGTTAGAAACCCTCTCCCTCTCTTCCCATGCTCTTGCCTCTTGTTCCAAAACATTAATATTTCAGACTTTTAAAAATTCCCCTAGAGGCTTGTAATCACTTGTAATTGGTTAGTTCCAACAACTAAACTCAAACTACTTCTAGCTCAAAAGTTCTTGTTAGTTTGTAAAAATGTTACCAAAACAACTAAGAGAGAGAGAGAGATTCCAGTCAAAGAGATGAGCAATGATTGGTCATTTTCCCCCTCTTACCTAGCCTTATCCTTCACCCTAGATTGGGAGGAGGAATCCAGTCACCAGCAGTAAAGGCACTAAGAGAGGAGTAGTGGCGCATTTTAGCACATTCCACGATTCCCACCCCACCCTCCATGCCACACCCATGTCTTTAAAAAAAAAAAATTATTCTACACAAGACAGAGTAAGAAGCGTGTCATCGTCACCCTCGTGCTCTCGATAGCAAAAGTGATGCCCTTCACAAAAGGGTGTATGGCAGACCCCAACCTCCCCATGTTACAACTTCCCTTACCTGTCCCCACCTCTTCTTTTATAAATCCCCTCCTTCAATTCTCCACTTTCTTCATTGCTTCCTTAGGCCATTCTTTCAAGTACTACTACCATTTCTTCTCTAATCTCCACCCATTGTTTTGTTTCATTCACAAACACACATAAAATGTGCAGCTCCAAGGCTAAGGTATGCCATGGTGCTGATATCACCCCCACCATCGCTCATATCGATGGCCGTCCGGTCCTTCAACCGACTTGTAACCGTGTCCCTAGCTTAGAACGCCGTCATTCAATCAAGAAGATCTCCCAAAAATGCCCCCCTCCACCACCACCACCACCACCACCAGTCTCTCCCAAGTCGAAATCTCCAAGGCCTGCAGCCATTAAAAGAGGAAATGATCCTAATGGGTTGAATTCAAGTGTTGATAAGGCCTTAACTCCACGATGCACTACCAAAACGTCGACTTTAGTGAGGAAGAAATCCAAAAAAATTAGTAGTGCTGTTGTTGATGGTGCAACTGCTCCTTCTATTGACTCTGCACCATTGGATTGCTCTTCTTTGATCGTTGAGGCACCGGGAAGCATAGCAGCGGCAAGGAGGGAACAAATGACGCTCATACAAGCGCAACGAAAGATGCGAATTGCTCATTATGGAAGAACAAAGTCGGGGAAGTTTGAAGAGAAGGTGGTACCGATTGATTCTTCGAATACTACTGCTTTAACAACAGGTCGAGAGGAGAAAAGATGTAGTTTTATCACACCCAATTCAGGTATGGAGAATTCTATAGCTATTTGTATATAGAAAATATTTACTTCTTTTATAAACTAGTATATGTTATCCTGAAGACAATTAGACTAAATGTTAAGTTTTTGGTGTTGTGTGTGTAGATCCAATCTATGTTGCTTACCATGATAAGGAATGGGGAGTTCCTGTCCATGATGACAAGTAACTCTCTCTCTCTCTCTCTCTCTCTATCTCTCTCTCTCTCTCTCTTTTTGTGTGTGTTCACTGATATGTTTAATGTATGCAGGTTGTTGTTTGAGTTGCTAGTGCTAAGTGGTGCTCAAGTTGGATCAGATTGGACTTCAATCTTGAAGAAACGCCAAGATTTCAGGTGGGTTTGGATTCCTACTTCAAAATTCCTAGCAGAATCCCATTAAATTTTCTGTTCTTATTCATGTTGTTGTTTCATAACAAGCAGATGAAACTAATGGGTATGGGAATTTCTTTCCTCAGGGATGCTTTTTCAGAATTTGATGCAGAAATTGTTGCTAGCTTCAATGAAAGACATATAACATCCATTAGTGCAGATTATGGCATAGATTTAAGCAGAGTTCGAGGAGTTGTCGACAACTCTAACCGAATTCTTCAGGTAAGAATACTTAGAAACTCACAAACCCTAACTCCCTCTGTGTCTTTTCCACCATTATTTCCTTCTTTCCTGACCTTGGTGCATCTAAACTATGATTTTACTTGTAAAAAACAATTTTTTTTAAAACAAAGTTGAAAAAATTGCAAATATTACTAAGAAAAGATGAAAGGACAGATGATCAAAAGCCTAATCTTTCCTTTCCTTCTTTTGGGGAGAAGTTAGTTGGGTTCCAACCTATCATGATCTCAACACTTGGGCCCACCTTGGCTGTTAATCATTTGGCAACTAGAAATTTAAAAAAAATTGCTGGTCCCAATATTACTTGGGCCTCACAATCTTCGACATCTGGCCGCGGATTTGGTAGGTGATTACATCTTGCTAAGGTGTATTATTGTTGTTCAATGAATGCAATTGCAAGTCAAAAGATAACTAATTAAAGTGATCATGTGGTTGCTAATATATTTTATTCTTAATTATATGCCATCACAGATTAGAAGGGAATTTGGATCATTCAACAAGTATCTGTGGGGATTCATCAATCACAAGCCCATTTCCACCCAGTATAGATCATGCCACAAAATCCCAGTGAAGACATCAAAATCAGAAACCATAAGCAAAGACATGGTGAGGAGGGGTTTCAGGTTCGTCGGCCCCACCGTGATGCACTCGTTCATGCAAGCCGCAGGTTTAACCAACGATCACTTAATCGCCTGCCCGCGCCACCTTCAATGCACTGCGTTAGCGTCCCAGAAATCTACCATAGCCCCTGATCTGTAGAATCAAATGGCGATGGAGATAAAACAGAGAGAGGAGGAATAATTAAGATATAACCCAAAGAGCTGAAGACATAAAGTTATGCTAAAATGCATACTTAAGCTGATTTTCTAACTATATTTTACTTTGATTAATGCTTATGTATAGTATTGAAAAAAAGGGAGGGAAAGAAAGGTTTGTGAATTGTGAGATGTTGTGAGATTTTAATGATAGTGATGGTTTGAGATAGATAGATAGCTAGATGAAATGATTAGAGAGAAGAAAAAAGGTGGGTTTGTGTTGTGGTGGAGTGGAGGGGACAGAGAGCATGTGCAATAAGCAGGCATAGCATGTGTTGGGTGTCAGAGACTATCCTTCCTGTGACCACCACACCTATATTATTTGCTTCCTTTAACAGCCTGTGAAGGATACTAGTAGAGGATGTGGGACCACCCTCTCCAACTTCTCTCCCCTTCTTCTAAGGGCTACACAAAATTCCCCAACTTTTTCTCCTTTGGATAGAAGTTGTTATTTCCACTACTATTTTCTAACCTTGTAGGGGAATACAAACCCCATGTATCATGATTTGGTGTGGAGTTTTAGTGTTGATTTAAACATTTGTCATGTGGGTACGCACTATTTTCTTACTAAATATACCTTTTAAATTAACCATGCACCTAAGATAAGTATCTTCTCCATGTGCCCACTTTCTTTTCACATACTTTTCAAGGCCCCAAATATATATATATATATATATATATATATATATGAATTCAAAACAAGGATTTTGCTAACCCGACTCTCCTCTATTGCACTCTCCTCTTTTCTATTCAAAGAAGACATGGATTTTGTGATGGGCCCTCAAGGAATAACACAAAATTATCGTCTTCTTGCATGGAAAGGGGGAGAGTACAATAGGAGAATGGGGGAGTTTGGAAGGGTAACAGCGTTGGCTGTTGCACGTGGGGCTCTCATCTCTTGATGTGGGGCATACCTTATTGAATGTGGGGCCTTTGATTTTCAGATACAACCCAGCCAGCACTGTTGCACATCCAAACTCAGAATGGGGCTAGCAAAACAACCATAGACGGCATTTAATAATATCAGATTGGAGCAATTTTGGATTGTAATCCATACAAGAGGTGGCACATGGAAAGTATAGTCGTACAATGTACGCCAAAGTATAGGAAAAAATTCTGTACTTGAGCATGGCCTGGAGAAAGTTTTAAGTATAGGAAAAAATTCTCTACTTGAACATGAAGAAAATTTTCTTATGCTATTCACGAATGTATGTCATAGAAAGCGTGCACATGTACATAGATCCAGACTACCTGTTGCATGGGCCACCTCTTCATGGGCAGCAAACAAAAATTGGTCCAATTAGTTAATAAGCGCTCGATGAAATTCCAATCCATTGTATATTGACTGGCCCAAAGAAGGAATGTGGTCACATAGCTAGGATTAATTAGTTTATGCAACTTTTGGCTCTTTATTTTTTTTGGTAGGCAGCTAGATCATTTATCTATCTATGTCAGGGGTTAAAGAGGGTGAGGGGGGTTAGAACTCAAGTGTGGGCACTCAACGGCCACACCAGGACTCAAACACAAGTCACTCCTCCTCCTGGCCCATAAATTAGGATAATAATTCATCGCTAATATGACATATTTTTTAGCGGCAGATAATAATAATCTGTTGCTAATGATGCAACCTCAAATCCCTAAATTGGCCGCAAATTTTTCTCTTCCTCGTGAAATTTCACTCCTCACTTCCTCTCTTGTGATGTTGCTTGCTCTAGGGACCTGTCGTCGCCTCTATCGCTCTTTCGGTGCCGTAAGTCCCTCTATCTCTCTCTCCCCATGCTCTCTGTCTCTCTCTCTCTCCTCCAAATTGTGGGCAAAGATTCAATGATAGGTACATGGAAACATAAAATTGGTACTGCATCAAGATATCACAAAATACTTCTCTTATTTAAGAAAAATATTCACATTATATTCATTGATTTATTTTTCTTTAGCTATTTCTTGTATTTTTTTTGGAACTCGGGGTGTCCCCAACTCTTTGGGTCAGGACTAATCCCTGAGGGTACGACGTGAGCCCGCAACCCACCACACCAAGTAAGTCCAGGTAAACCCATGCGGGGCTGGTCCCCAAGGGGGAGTGAGAAATGAAACCTAGGGCCTCCCACTTGGGAAAAGGCCCAAGAACCACTGGTCCACCCCTTTAGCTATTTCTTGTTGTATGATCAGATGTAACGATTGTTATTTGTATTCCAGATAAAGGTTGTTTTTAAGGAATTTCCTATAGATTTTGTTATAAATTCACACGATCATTGCAATACTATGTGTTATTTTCATTTTTATTTTTTTGCATGGTCTTAATCATTTATCTACCTAGCTAGGTTAGGGGTTAGGGATTAGCATGGTTAGCACTCATGGTGGGCGTCAATAACCACACCAAGACTCGAACACGAGTCACACCTCCCCAAAAGGGAGATACACAACTACTGTGTTAATTTATAACCTACTGGATTTCTAGGGAGAAATTTGTATCTCATGGTCAATACCATAAATACAAATTGCCCTATGGAATCACTTGCCTCAACAAACAAAATACAACTACTATGGTACAAAAAAGGAAAAAAGTGTTTAACTAGATAACCTCACATCATTCCAAGAATCAAGTTAGAAAATCCAGTTGGGAAACCTTTGATGTGATATTACTTTGCATCATCTGCTGGTTACATGTCAACAGGGGGCGTCCAGCCATTCCACAATCCAACACTACAAGAAAAATGTCGGGCAGTGACGGAATATTTCCATCACTAATGCACAATTTTTCGTCACAATTATTATTAATGATAGAAATTTGGTCGTCGCTAATCTGTTACTAATGCGACCGTGGCTAATGGGTTTTAGAGACGGTAATAATCTTCCGTCGTTAATTAGCGACGGAATATTTCTATCACAAATGGGTTGATTTTGGTCGCTTAAAAAGAAGAATTAGTGACGGAATTACTTTTTTGATCAGTTAAAAGAGGAGAATTAGTTACGGAATTACTTTTAGGGACGAAAATATTTTCGTTTCTAAAACGGATTTTTTTAATTAAAAAAATACAGCCCTCCCTTTCATCCCTCTATTGAGAGAGAGAATGGAAGAGAAAAGAATAGAGAGAGAGGAATAATGTTACTTGATCTAGCTTTATTTTAGCAATTTTGAGAGATAGGGGTTTCTTCGAGGGAACCAGCCTCCATAAGACAATTTTTTTGGGAAATCTAAAAACATGCTCCATTACTATCTGAAAGAGACTTAAATACATACGACACTCCACAACTCCTATAATTCAGCAACCACTATCAATACTCCTAAACCCACATAATAACTGACTACCTACAACACACGACTATGATAGACTCCAACACAACTGAAAGAAATGACACAAATAAAACAAATAGAGAACATGGATTCAACTGCTTGAATTGCTCCTCACCATCTCCACAATTGGTAAGTTGAGTGTGCTAGACCATGTGGTTAATCATGCAACATTCCTCCCCCCTTATCATAAACCTAGTCCGCAAGGTTTAAGTCAAGAAAACGATTTTGGGGTTGGTAGAAAGGCTCCCATGTTGCGTCATCTTCATCTAAACCCTCCCATCGCACCGGGATCTCTGTAATAGCGCGGTTAAACTTCTTTCTCATCTGGCGGTCAATGATCCATTGAGGCTTTGGCTTGAGATTTCCATCATCATCTGTGATAGGCAATGTGGACTGAACTTGTGCCTTGTCTCCTAATTTTTTCTTTAAGCACGAGACATGAAAAATGGGATGTATCTTTGAATCAATGGGCAATTCCAAATGATCGGCAACTTGCCCAATTTTTTTTAAAAAAACCTGATAAGGACCAAAAAACTTTGGTGATAACTTAAGATTTTGTCGTGCAGCCCTAGATAGTTGACGATATGGTTGAAGACGAAGGAAAATCCACTCTCCTACTTCGAATGATCGCTCGGTGTGATGCTTATCTACCAAGTTTTTCATCCTCTGTTGAGCTGTCTGTAAATTGTCTTTCAGTGTCTTCAGAATCTGATCCCAAATGCGCAAGACCTGATCCACAGCTTCCACTCGCGTGGTTCCTTTGATATAAGAAACCAAACGAGGTGGTGGGACACCATAGATGGCTTCAAAAGGAGTTATCCCAGTAGCTGAATGGGTGCTAGTATTGTACCAGAATTCTACTAATGTCACCCAATTGGACTGTTCTCTCTGACGTGTGCTACAGAAACTTCGCAGATAATGTTCAAGAGATTTGTTTATAATTTCAGTTTGGCCATCCGTTTAAGGATGGTATGCTGAACTTAAACTGAGATGAGTACCTTGAAGTTTGAAAAACTTGCTCCAAAAGTTGCTGGTGAAAGTTGGATCGCGATCACTAACGATGCATTCTGGCATGCCATGCAACTTAAAGACATTATCAAGGAATAAGTGCGCCACCATTGCTGCTGTATATAGGTGAGAAAGGGGTACAAAGTGTGCGTATTTGGAGAGTCGATCCACTACGACCATTATAGTATCCTTGCCGCGTGATGGAGGCAATCCTTCAACAAAATCCATTGAGATATGGGTCCAAATACGTGAAGGTATGGGAAGAAGTTGAAGCAGACCAGCCAGGGCAATATTTTCAGCCTTATGCCTTTGGTAGGTATCACATTCGCGTACGTGGTGAAGCAAGTCACGCCTCATACCCTCCGAATAAAAATCAGATTTTACTCTTTTGTAAGTCTTGTGGAAACCGGAGTCGCCACCCATTGGACTGTCGCGCATCCATTGTAAAATCTTAGGCTTGAGGGAAGAGAGGGGGGTGAGAAAAAAATCTCCCCTTATAGAACAAGAGGTTGTTATGCTCAGCGTACCTTGTGGGGCCTAACAACCCAGATTTCAGCCTTTGGATTTTTTCACGTATCCCAAAATCTTTTAGGTGTTCCTTCTACAATTCTTCAATCCATGTCGCGATGGGGGATGATATTCCACATAATGCACCATCTGCCTCTTTTCTGGATAAGGCGTCAGCTACAGTATTCAATTTGCCACTTCTGAATTCCATCACAAAATCATAGCCAAGTAGCTTTGACACCCATATTTGTTGAGAGGGAGTGCCTATGCGCTGTTCCAGGAGAAATTTTAGACTTCTTTGATCGGTTTTCACAGTGAACCGTCTGCCCCACATATATGGCCGTCATTTACGAACAGCTAAAACAATGCCAATAATTCCTTTTCATAAGTGGAGAGGAAAAGAGAATTTCCCTTTAAAGCTTGGCTTAGGAAAGCAATGGGTCGACCTACTTGTGTTAAAACAGCCCCAACACCTATCCCTGATGCGTCACATTCGATTATAAATGGTTTATTGAAATCTGGTAATGCAAGCACAGGCGGATTGCTCATTGCGAGCTTCAACTTTTCAAAGGCGTCTTGTCGCGACCCAAAATACCCCCTAGGAGTTAGGGATACTTTGACTCGTGACCGCCGTATCATACCTCCAATATGATACATAAGACACACTTGGAAACCTGGTAAAGTAACTGAACCTACATAGTGGAAACGATATACAATGCACACCGGAAACAAAAACACTAAACATAGTGGAAACAAAGTAAACACTCCTATTACTTGGTCCAAACATGAACCAACAAAATATACATGTATGTGAATATCCAAAAGGGTGGAGTGGACAAGTCCCACTCTCACATAACAAAACGTAGTGCCAAATCTAAGTAGATCAACAAAAGTCGAATTCTCGACACCTATCTACTGAACCATCGTCCTGGTAGTGGTCCATGGAAAGCTCTGGGTCGAAGTACTCTTCCTCTACCCAAGGTTCCGTGCCACATAGATCAAACGAAGCCCGAGCACCTGCCGATGATAACAAATATCGGCTGAGTGTGGAATACTCAGCGTATACAAACTAATAACAATAAAGCAATATAGCATAGAGCATACGAAGCATGGAGACTAAAATCCTTAAAACATATCAAAGCTTAGAAACCATGTATAGCATATGTGATGAAATCCGAAATCCGAAACCAAAACCATATCCGTGTGAGTCATGCGATAATCATAGCCTTGTGAGTTCATGGAGTTACTTAGAGTCATTTATGATCCGTAGAGACAGAGGATAGAGCAAAACCATAGAGCCAATACCATAGAGATCTTAGAGCATTTCATTTGTGATCCTTAGAGCTTATGAGACAATCTTAGAGATATCATGGAGTTCTTGCGAGTGTGTATCATGATCCTTAGAGCTTGTGAACCGATCTTAGACAAATCATAGAGTTGCTTAGAATCATTCCTTATAAGTCACTTGTTGAAAAACTCTTTTGTAACTTTGAGAAATCCATGGAAAATATCGGTTCATGCGAGACATGCGAGCATATGAGCATACAAGAGTACTAGCATATTTTGACACCCAAAACTCTTAGAGGCATTTACACAAACACATAAAAGGCATAATAGTGATATCTTACACCCAAGTATACAAACAACATCCTTTCACACCATACTAATCAAGATATATGCATAGAAGAGCTTAAGAAGAACAATATTTAGTAACTTAGTAGTATTGCAAGATTGGTAGTAGAGTGTATCTACCTTGGTGAAATCAAAGACTTTGATTCCTAAAAGCTTGAACAAGTAAGAACCTTGAGTTCTTGGTTGAGAAACACCAAAAGAATGGAAGAACCTTGATCTTCCTCCAAGCTTGAACAACACCTAGTTCTTCTTCTCCTCCTCTCAAAATCCTTCAAAAACAATGACTAAGGGTTTCTGAAACCCTAAGGCACGAATAAGCCTTTATATAGGCAAAGGGTGATGGCTAAAGTCTTAAACACCCTTAATGAAGAAAATCTGTGTATGACCGATCGATTGGTGGTACAGACCGAGCAATCGGTGGCTTACCAGTCGATCGGTGGTTTCAACCGAGAGATCGGTTGAAAACACCCTCTCTAGAATTTTTCCCCATACAAAATAGTTAACCAGTTGATAGCTACCGATTGATCGGTAGAGGACCGGTCGATCGGAGGATAGCACCGAGCGATCGGTGATCCCCTGTTTTGCTTTAAAACCTTATTTTCACTACTTGAATCTTTCCCAATCCAATTCTAACACTCTATTATGCTTTTAACACACTCCTTAAGGATATATAGACCTAATAGAACATGCACGCCATAAATCCAAACTCATATATTAACATAAGGCCCATAGGCGTACAAGACCACACTTGGGCACTATTCACGCACTGTTCACTACTTAGTGAAATGCAAATTCGGGGTTCTACACGTCCATAGATTCCGGAGACCACTCAAATGAATTCTTATTCAACATTAAAGTAAAGGGTCATCTTGCACAAACTTTCGGCAGTAACCTGTTAACCCCAAGAAGCCCCTTAAAGATTTCAAAGAATTTGGAAGAGGCCAGTTCATCATACAGTTAATTTTTGTAGGGTCAGCTGATACTCCATTTTATGAGATTATATGGCCAAGATATTCAACTTCAGATCACCCAAATTTGCATTCATTGGCCTTGGCAAATAACTGGTGCTCACGGAGTATGCTTAGGATAGTTTGGAGATGGCTTAAGTGCTCTTGCTAGGAGGCATAGTAAACCAAAATATCATAAAAAAAAACCAACACATACCTTCTTAAGTAAGGCCGGAAAATTTCATTCATCAGACTTTGGAATGTTGCAGGAGCGTTAGTTAACCCGAAGGGCATCATAAGGAACTCATAGTGGCCGTCATGTGTACGAAATGCAGTCTTGTGGACATCATCGGGTTGCACGCGTATTTGATGGTACCCAGAGCGAAGGTCAAGCTTTGAAAAGAATCTTGCCCCATGTAGCTCATCAAGAAGTTCATCAATGACAGGGATCGGAAACTTGTCTTTAATGGTTTCACGATTCAAGGCTCTGTAATCGATACAAAGTCGCCACGAGCCATCAGTTTTTTTCACCAATAAAACTGGGGAAGAGAAGGGGCTTTGGCTGGGACGGATCACCCCATTCTGCAACAAATCTCGAACCAATTGTTCTATTTCATTCTTTTGGCAATAGAGGTACCTGTAGGGTCAGACGCTAATGGGTTTGGTGCTTGGTGAGAGTGGAATTTTATGATCATGGGGTCGTGGTGGTGGTAGACCCTTGGGTTCTTCAAAAACGTCCTTGAACCGTGTCAAAAGATCATGGATCTGAGGATGGGTTGGCCTACTGTCAATACACCACTGAAACTACAAATTTGTAAAAGCAAGTTACCTTTCCCATTAGAACTCTTTCCCACTCCCGTGCTATCAACAAATTTTACCCCGTTAGAGGTCTCTCCTTTGAATGTGTGGAGCCGTCCTTCAACATTGAACTTCATAGTTAAGTGGGCAAAATCCCACGTAATAGGGCCTAGTTGTTGCAACCACTGGGCTCCTAACACGGCATTGCAACCACCCAAATCCAACAAATAAAACTCAGCCGAAATTGGGACCCCTTGGATTACCAATTTCACACCCATACAACGCCCCAAGCAAGGTACCTGATCCCCATTGGCCACTGCCACTTCAAAGCAACCACTTTTGATCACCTTAAGGTCCTCCTTTCGAGCTATATTAGGGTTCAGAAAGTTGTGGGTACTTCCTGAATCTACCAACACCATTATTTGGGTTTTTCCCAACCGCCCTTTAACTCTCATGGTTTGGGGTGTTTGAGAACCCACAATTGCATGAAGTGAAATTTCGGGTTGAGGGGTTGGGTCTTCACATCCCCCCTCATCATCAACGTCAGCTGTTTCTTCAATCCTCACATCAAGGTTTTCATCAGACAAAATGCCATCCATGAGAAATAATTTTTGTACCTTGCACTGATGACCTGGGGTGAATTTTTCGTCACAATTATAGCAAAGACCTTTGTCACAGCGTTCCTTAGCTTCGAGCGGAGTCAATCTTTTGATGGGTGGTAATGGAAATTTGTTGCCTCCGGTACTTGCAGTTGATTGTAGCTTGTTGACATCAAGTCGTGATTGTCTTCGTTGGGTCATAACCTTCTCTTCTTGCATTCGTGCAAGACCAATAGCATCAGGAAGTGTAGAAGGCCGAAGCATTTGGATACTCAACCCGATTTCATCCTTCAATCCGCAAATGAAACAACTTATCATAAAAGGTTCGTTGAGGCCCTTTGTACGGTTCGCCAATTCCTCGAACAATGTTTGATATTGTTTAACAGAAGTGGTTTGCTATAGCTTGGACAATAATGCAGTGGGATCTTCATATTGTGATGGTCCAAACCGGTTCATTAGAGCTTTGGCGAATTCATCCCAATTCGTAATGGCTCCGGACCTCTCCATCCATCTAAACCACTAGAGAGCCTTACCTTCCATGTGGAAGGATGCCATTAGCAACCGTTGTAAGGCAGGAATTTGTTGGTGAAGAAAGAATTGTTCAGCACGATACAACCAACCTGAAGGGTCAGCTCCGTCAAATCAAGGAAAATCTAATCTGGTTGGTCGAGTTTGGAATGCCCGATCAGATTCAAATGTATCCGAATTTCGGTTGATGAAGTGATCATTGGAACTTCCTCCCTTATCTTTCTTTTGGGCACCTGATAGATCTTCAATTTTGGTGTCCATGAGCGTGAGTCACTACATTAACTCGTGCAACAACTTACCATGTGTCTCAATTGTTTCCTTTAGTAATCCCATCATATCATCAATTTTTGCATTCCGTGTAGCTTTTGCCATTTTAGGATCTCCAGCTCTGATACCAATGTTACGTGATCTAGCTTTATTTTAGCAATTTTGAGAGATAGGGGTTTATTCTAGGGAACTAGCCTCCATAAGACAATTTTTTTAGGAATTCTAAAAACATGCTCCATTACTAACTGAAAGAGACTTAAATACATACGACACTCCACAACTCCTATAATTCAGCAACCACTATCAACACTCCTAAACCCACATAATAACTGACCACCTACAACACACGACTATGATTGACTCCAACACAACTGAAAGAAATGACACAAATAAAACAGATAGAGAACATGGATTCAACCGCTTGAACTGCTCCTCACCATCTCCACGATTGGTAAGCTGAGTGTGCTAGACCACGTGGTTAATCACACAACAAAATAGAGAGAGAATAATAGAGAGAGCCTAAGAGAGAGAGAATCTTTTTCATGACCTTCTATTCTGGCTTGGATCTTCCTTCTAAATCAGATGCACCTTCTAATTTTTGGATTGGATCTTCCTTCTAAATCTGATGCACCTTCTAATTTCTCATTGGGGGTATCATTAGTAGGATCAGGTAAGATTTCTTGATCAATAACACCCTCGACAGGTCTGAAAGTCTTTTCCACCCATTGCTTTGATGATTCACTTATATTCACATTACTCACACCGTTTTACATTGTTGACAACAGATCTGGACTTCCCCATCCTATAGATTTCTCCTTCATGACCTAGTTTTTGACCTATTAAATCACGAATAAGGTAATCAAATATCATAACGAGAATCCCGAAACCCTAAAAACGAAAGAGTTGGTGAAAGAGACAAAAAACATGCTTGGCCATCTAAGAAAAGCAAGGGAGACAATGATCGAGAGATGTTGCTTCGTCCGTGGAAATTTTCTGAAATCGAGAGAAGTACAGTAAAGGGACTAGGAAAAAAGTGATGTACGGATTAGACACATAAATATTTCCGTCACTAATCGGTAGATCTCTTGTAGTGCAAAACTTCTATGGTAATTATTCCTCTTCAATCTATTTAGATCTAGATGCAAACCCACAAAATATCATAGAAAGGAAATTGGTGCTCAAGGCATGGGATTAGAAATGTGATATCGAACGAATGAAAGAAAAGATGATCACCATCTCTCTCTAAGAGCCAACCTTAAATCCATTAGGAAAATAGAGAAAAACTCTAACGGAATCGAAATTATATTCTATTGATTAAAAGATGAAAAACTCATTAAGAAGTAATAAATACATTCCCACTCCTAATTTGACTCAAACTCTCCAAAAAGATGAATTTACCAAAAATAGTAAGATTCCAAAAATAGTGAAAATTAAAAACGGACTCAAAATCTTAATTTACTAGACTTTCAAAAACAAAATAGACCTTTAAAAGCAAGATAAAAATAGTTGAAAGATTATGAAAATGAAAATATGTGAATAATACATCAAATAAAAATGAAATATTAAAAATATACTTACAGTGGACCTTTTGATCTTGTCCTAGATGAAGGGCCAAGAAACGTCTCAGGTTGAGTTGTGAAAACTATTTTTCTCTTTAATGGAAAGTTTTTTGCAGTAAATTTTACCTGAGAAGTTAACAATGAAGAAACCTCTTTATTAGCCTTTCATTTCCTGCCAGTTCATGGAGGCGCGCCTTCAGTCCTTTTTCATCATCCATCAACAAGGACACTGGTTGGCAGATCATCCTTGGAAGCTTAACGAAACTCTTGAAAGCAGAAATACAAGCTTTCCAGAAGACTTGGTAACTCTGTGTGCATTGTCCAATCCTTCGATCGCCAGCTATGTGAAAATTGGTAACATCTGGCCTTAAATTCTTAGCCAATGTTTCCAAAATAAAAGCCTTCATGATTTCCTTGGTTGCAGTTAATTTTGCATTCGATCCGAGAACCCCCTGATCTAAATCAAACTGTCTCATACATCTGTGGGGATTGTAAAAAATTGTTATGAAATTGTTTGTTCTACTGTGGTCTGTACTGAAATACCTATCAAGTTTGCCTTTGAAACCAAAGCAAAATAGTCAAACTTCCTCAAAGGAAATTTTTTTTCTACCTTTTTCAGACATGTCAACAACTTCTAAGTCAGATTGAGAGTCAAAGAAAAGTCTTTCAACTCCTTTGATAACCTCTGTGTATGGCCTAAAGAAAAAGGTTGACTCTATGTCAAAGACATCTGACAACTTACTCCCTTTCTTTTTAGGCACGGAGGCCCATCTCCATGTTCTAAATTTTGGATTTATGTTTTTCAAAAGCTTGAAAGCCTTTGGAACAGGTGCATATTGAGGGAATCTTTCCCATAACCAAACTTGTAAAAAGGTTGTATGCACAAAAGTTTCTACATAGCACTGGCCGACTGACCAAATCTGATAAGTTGAAAATTGATCTAAGTTTCTATACTAGGTGCCTAGAAAATAAGGCACTAAAGGAAAGCTTAAGCCTTCTGAAAGGCAAAAAGCCAATGGAAAAACCCTATCAACTACCTTTTCGACAGGAGAGCCTTCAAAGATATACCTGGAAATCCACATGCTTATGAAGGCGGGAAACTCCAAAGATTTGTCGTATTCTGGTCCATATTGACACTCATGTTTGCTTGTTTTCTTATTCACAGGGCCTAGCTCACGGAAAAAATACCTCACCCAACCGAAGAAATTTGGGTGGTTCGCATGCTCTCCAGAGCCTTTACCCCATACCGGCTTAATGCGAGAATTCCATGAAGCTTTGTGCAGGGCTTGGACAGTCTTTGTGTCTTCTAAAGAAAGAGAAATCTTTTGGATTTCATGATTTCCAAAAAGTGGCAGCTTGAACAAAGGCTTCACATCTTCAAGGGTAGGAGTGATTTCACCTCAAGAAGTTATGAATGTGTGGGTTTGAGAGTTCCATCGAGTCATTGCCATAGACAGCGAATCTGTATCCCTTTTGATTTCAAAATCCATTGATAGTTCTATGGAATCGTAAATCTCTGTAGCTTTCAACAAAGGGCCATATTTCGGGTGCTTCAACATACGCTCACACCAACATGACCGCTTCTTTGTGCGACCATTGTGAGAACTGAAAATTGGTGTTGAAAAAGAATGGTCTTTTCTCTCTAACCTGAAGTATGTAGAAAGCGAAGGAGGAGGATAATCATTAATGTGTTCTTCAGAATCTCCATATGAGAGGACCCATTCATATGTAGGAGGTATGAAATCCCATATATGATTTTCAGCATGTTCCCATAAATGATCTTTCGTTAAGTCTTGGGAAGATGATGATGCTTAGTGGATGATAATACCATGACTGAAAGAGAAGACAAGAAGAAGAATATGATTTCAGATAAAAAGAAAATTACAGAATGGTTGGACGATGAACAAGATCACCAAAAAAAGATGAGTGAGCGAAACTCACCAATAAAGAAGATAACCTCTTTCTGATGAATGATCTGGTTGTAAGTAAACTCGAGATACAGTGACTCTTTTCCAAAAAAAAAGGGGAATGTTGAAGGAAGAAAACGGAGAAGATTCTGGATTTTCTGATTTCAAAAAGCTACTAAGAGTTTCAAAAGGAAGGATTTTGAAAAGATAAGTATTAAATGCAATCTCAGAACCCGCGCAAACGAGAATAGTTATCATTGAGTTTCCAAATTCCAAAAAATCTTGACAGCTAAGTGATGGCGTTGGTTAGCCAGCTGGCAGCAATGAGGTGATTGTTGTTAAATGCACTAAAGGATTGCGTTTGACGGTTAGTATAAAATTTTTGAATTATCACTTCCATAAAAGCTGATAACCAAATATTGATTGACGTCATGAGATTGATAAAATATCTCAAAAGGTAGAGATATCTTGAAGGTCAATGACACTTTTTGACATGGTGAAATATATTGTGACAGATTCTAGTACGATTTAGTATGTTCTGATATACTTTGATATGTTAAATATATTCTGATACATTTTTGATGTGTTATATATCTTGATACATTTTTTGATATGATCTGACATATTCTGATACGATGATATCCCAATATTTTGAAATACCTCAATATATAAATGTCCTGATGCATTTTTTAAGGTTTTCTAATTGCCTGCACAAACATCTTATAAAGATAAATGGATTTCGTTGCCTTTGCAGGCAGGGGGCTAAATGTTGATGATGGAAAATGATGCGTTAACATGTGAAAAACATTTCCTAGTCAGATCAGATTTTGAACCAGTCAGAAGCCACGTGGATAAAAGGTTTGATGATTTAAAATGTTTCATTACCTTAAAGTATGTTTTGCTTAAAAATAGACCTTGAGTCAATAACATATCAGATGCTCATTTATACTATTTTTATGGTTTAACACTTTTGAGAGTGATAAGCTTTCAGATACCTTGAAGTATGTCATGTTCGAGAGTAAGATCCGAACTCCGAGTATGCTGATCAACTCACTACACCTTCACGGCTTGAAGTGGTTCGATTGTTTTCAAAGATGATATGATCAAATGAGCAAATTTTGATCAACTAATAAGCTTTTAGAAATCTGATGGAAAGCTCAAAGGCAGTATACTCCGTCAGGACTAAAATTGCCCTTGGAAAGACTTTAATAGAATCAAATTACTGAATATTTTCTAAACGCCATTATGATATCTTATTCTTCAAGACAAGTCTTGAATCAATGGCATTGCAAGCTTATGCTGATCAGAAGCTCGAAGGAGTCATACTTCATTGACAAAAAAAAGGCAGTTACCAGTTTAGCCTCGTCTTCATAGGGATTCGGTGGAATCAGATCACCATGTAACCTATTACCTTATCATGGGATAAAGGTACTGATTACCTTCCTCGTGGGAATGGGCGTGTGTGTTCCCCTCATTTCCTATTCCAGCAAAGTATGGATTACTTACTGGGCTGACAGTTAGGAGGAAATTCTGGGATGTATCTTGCCTCATTTTCCTGTGGGCTATTGGAGGAAAACGTGACCTCCATAGTCTCATTCTCTTGTACTAGATGATTGAAGCCTGACGGTGGATATCGAATCCACCCTGAGAATAGTGCCCTCGTCCAACACTTATGATTTTTCTAAACAAGGTATCCCAAAGGCTTATGACCCGTATTTTGTGTACGATGATTTATATATATATATATATATGTATGTATCTGGGGAAGGATTATGAGATATGGTTTGGAGTGTTAGGATGGAATATGTTAAAATAGATAAACGCTTTGAAAAGCGGTTTACTCTTTTAACCTTTGAAGAATACATCCAGAAGGCTGTTTAGGTCATAACAGCCCAAAGGAGTTAGTTATAACCATAAGTTGGTTATGACAGTTTGATGAGTTGACAACTCATTCTTAATAAAGCACGTGATACTTAATAGATAGGCTCCCTTTAACAGATGTCAGTTACTTTTTAACATAATACATTCATTTGTTAACAAATAGGCTCCATTTAATAGATTCTTTCTATTTTTTAACACAAAGGCTCCTTTTAACAGAAAACAGTTGACATATGTCAGAATTGGTTCACTGCCACATCAAAGAATATTTTGATTATTAAAATAGATTTTTCTCTATAAATAGGGGATGACTCGTAGGATTAAACAAGAGATTTTAGGAGTTAGATTGGGACTGATACTTTTAGAACCTTTCGGAGTAGAAAACTTGAGAGAGAAGTTTTCGTTTCAAACAGTTCGTGTTCTTGAGTTTTTCTTAAGAAGGAAAGCTGTCAATTCATTTGATGTTCTTCATTGTTCCCTCTCTTCTCCCTTTGATCATTTTTATGGTTTCTTCATCTTTTTTGTTTTATTCACTCTTTCAAAAAACCTGAAGCAATGCGAATGTAGTCAAACTATTTCAGGCTTGCAAAACAACCTAGAGATACAAAAAGAGAAGGATACTAACAATGATTAATGGATCCTATTCAACAGATCTGTAGTTCCAGATGAAGATCTAAAGTTGCAGACCCATAGTTGGCGGATCCACTTTAGCAATCCAAATCCTCGGTTTCAACACAGGGCATTGGGTCATCTACAAAATAAAATAAAATCTCTAAAAATAATTTTTTTTGTTTTACTTTGACACCCAAAGGAAAATTTTCAGTGCTCAAATAAAATAACTCTTTATGACTTTGAAGAGGCATTTAACCAAGATAAAAACATACTAGGCTAAAAAAAATCGAATTACATGGCTTCAACAAGGAGGCCGTAATATGAGTTTTTTTTTCCAACAATCTACTTTGCAAAGGTGTTAAAATAAATAAATTTCTTGCATTCAATAAAAGTTGGCCTTAGATTGAGTCACATTAATGAGTTGGGATCATGTTGTTTCTTATTTTTAAGAAATTTATTCATCTTCTAATTCGGAAAAATGTATCCAATGGGTCTAAAATACATTGAAAGAATGGTTGATTTAAATCTTTAGTAAGGCTCATTACTAGAGAAAAAGGGGGTAGAAGTAAATAGTGATTGAATTAAAAAGACCAAGTTAAATAAACTTAATTACATTGTATTGATAGAAAGTCTCCACAAGCTCCTTTTTTTCTCCTTTCATGTTCAAGGGAGAGGGAGAGGAGTCTATTGTTAAGGGTTTCTAAACTACAAAAATCAAAGGCTAAAATTAAGAGAGGGATTTAAAAGGGCTAAGGTAGGCTAATGAAGCTAAACTTAGATTTCAAGAGAGGTTCCTAGCAAAATTTTCAGACTCCTCTCAAGGTTCTTGGATGTTGGTTCCTTCTCAAATAGATGGAGGAAGGGCTGTTTGTAGGTAGAAAATAACAGGCCTAACATAGTTTAATTAATTTTGCCTATCATTTAATTCCAAAACCTACGGATGTGCAGAGTATGCTAACAACCTCAAGTGCATGTGGGATATCGTTTTTATCAGAAAAAATATTAGTCAAAATATCAATGTAACAATATGTGTCATTTAAAAAAAATGAAAGTAGTAATTTCAACAATAAACTATCATTTTTAGAAAAAATAACCTATCAACTTTACTCAAAGTTTTGCTTTTGTGTTATTCTTGCACATGGTTAGCCTTGAACCATATTATAAATATTCAAAAAAAATTTAGAGTTAAGTGAATGTTTAAAATTGTGAAAACAATCAAAATATCCCTTCATTGGGATTAGGGATTTGGCTGGGTAATTTTTCTTTAAATGGGGTTCCTAAGGGTTTATTTCCAGCTAGAAGCCTTAAAAAATTAGAATACTTCGGAGCGTGCAAAATATGGTGTCTATAATCATTAAACAACTTAGTTTTTGGACAAGACCTGTGATCGTCGCAGAAGAGGTGAACCATCTACATTACCCTTATTCTATGTGGAAGAAGCTTTGGAAGATTCCTATTCCTCACAAATTACT
The DNA here is from genome assembly GCA_015143295.1 of Tetracentron sinense. Classification (NCBI taxonomy): domain Eukaryota; kingdom Viridiplantae; phylum Streptophyta; class Magnoliopsida; order Trochodendrales; family Trochodendraceae; genus Tetracentron; species Tetracentron sinense. The sequence continues at coordinate 2,157,272 of CM026567.1, read as the reverse complement.
AATTTTCATGTGGCAAGCTTGTAATGAATCATTGGCGGTTGTAGCAAATTATCAACGGAAACATATTCAGGTATATCCATTATGGCTAATATTTGGGAAGCAAGTAGAATGCATGACTCGTATGTTACTAGAGTTTAGTTTTGTAAGAAGCATTTATTTCAGGTCATGCATTGGAGTTAAGATTCCTCAAATTTCATTAACAATTCGTGATTGATGGACAGAATCGAGTTCAAAATTATGCAAGGAAGATAGATTATAATCATAGACTATTCTCGAGATTTGTATAATCTAGGAAATATTAAAGTCTGTAAATGTTTGTCTCGACAGGGAGAGTCCCAATTCAATTAGAACTTAAACTCTATTGAGAGTAGCCTTTTGAAGATGAACTAATATCCAAGTAAGAATTAACATACAAGGGTCTGCATCCATTGATGAAAGGTTCATTGGAACGGGTATAGTGGTTGTGATCATAAAAATAGTACTGTTTGCAAGCTTATTTCACTCTGGTATCAGGCTTTGTAAACTTAGTTGAATTAATGGCCCTTTATTTAGGCTTGGTGTTGGTATATCCATCAATTATTTATTTATAGCAGGTAATGCGAAGGTAACTTTAGAGCAAATTGCAAATGGTAGCGAGTCTATCCACTCCACTCCGATATGCTAGTGCTAATGGAAGATTTAAGATTGTTCTGAATAGGTACCCAAATGCAAGAAATTTAGTGATTAGAAGAATAACCAATGTTTTAGCTCACAATGTAACAATAAATCTCAATGAACGTCATGAACCAAGTAACGTGTTAAACTATTTCTGCCTTCACTAGGCTTTCCTTTTGATCGCGGGTAGTAAACCATTCTCTATACTTGATTTTCCATTTTAAATGGCCTTTTGATCACGGGTAGTAAACCATTCTCTATATTCGATTTAATTTCCATTTTAAATGATATAGATTCTGAGAAAAAATAGAGCTTGTTCTCTCTTTTGTTGAGAAATAAGCGGGGTATTTAATATGTAGATGATAATTACAAAATTACCCAAAATATTAAATTCAGAAAATAAACAAACAAGAAGAAAATAGTAAAACATAAATTATATATATAAACTCAACAAAACTTCTCACACTAATCTACTATTTTTACATTTTAACAAGAAACCAAATCAAATCCCTGCTACTACCTTTTTTACAAGAATACTTTTAAACAATTAAATGTCATCTTGTTAGATTAACCAATATAATTCCACTAACAACTAAAAACTCTCTTTTTTCACTAAATTTGTAAACCTATTTTCCTTATGTCCTATCAAATGAAAGTCTGCTTTTAATTTTTGTTTAGCCTTCTTATCTAGGTGTTATACAAAAGAGGATCGAGTTCTGATTTTAGTTAAAATGGAATTATACTTCATTCCTTCTCTCTTTATTACGATTAGCGGGTGGCACATGCGATGCGCGTGAGGGCAAGGGGAAGGAGTTAACCACAGTTAATAGGAGTTAAAAGGGACACGTGTGAACCCGTGGGTGCGATTAAACTCTCCCCGAGTTCAATCGCGATTGGCTGTAATTCTATTCTTCAAATAGATAGATAAACAAAGTAGTTTGAGAATTCAAGTAAAACATTACATCAAAGTTGTGTTTGATATGAGGGTATTTTGAAAAATTCAGAAAATCAGGCTACGCCTGCCTCTCCTCTCCCATTATAATAGTAAAGATAATTCATTACAAAACCTATGGGATTAAAGATTTATGCACCCGACTAAAGAAGAGGCGTGCTCACCCTATTCTTAGTCTATTCCCACTCTCAGACTCTACCAACCACATGTCCATTCTTGAATCAGTTGCAATGCTTAAAGCAATTTCTCTCATGAAAAAATAGATATGTGGTTGGTGGAGGGTGAGAGTAGCTAGGAGTTGACTTAGGATAGGACTAGCATTCCTCAGCTAAAGAATGTTGGCTTAGGGGGTGAATGGGCCGGGCTTGAATTTGCATTTTGTGCTATTTGAATAGGCCGGCCTTATCCCAGCCCGTTTAAAAGAATTGTTTTTAGCCCGAATTCGAATGTTTGCCTCATGCTATGGCGTAACGGGAAGATTTCATTTCCTCTATATTTCCTCTTCCCCAGACCCAACGGTCTGATTCCCTGACAACCCAAAAGAGGTCTTTCTTATTCTGGCTTTTCATTCCCCATTATTCCCATTTCTTAGGGCACAAGCACACGATGCCGATGTTCCTCAAGTCCGCCCTTGGAAAAGGTCTCTCTGAGCTCGAGAAGGCATCAGCTCCATCTCAAAGGTCTTTTCTTCTTTTGGGTTTTCTCACTTTTCTTCTTAATCACCTTTTGCTGATACTCGTTCTTATTCTGTATTCAGATTGGCACAGATGGAGAGATCGAACGATTCTCAATTCATTCTGCTGAGCTTCATAATTCTAAAGCGGCAGTTATTTGAATTGCTGGGGCAGAAGGTTATTTGGAGATTAGTGAGAAAAATGCCACCATTAAGAGCTATCAGGACAAGATTGTAAGTCTCTCTCTGTTTTTTTTTTTTTTTGGTTCTTTTTTTGAATTGACGGGTTCTTTCTTAATGGCTTTCGTCAAGAATAGAATGTAAAGTTAATCCAATATTTGTTTATTTGTGACGGCTTTACTAAATTTATTAGTATATAAGAAAGTAAATGAAAATTACATCCAGTTTACAAGAACTGGCTAAGAATTGGTATTGGCATGAATATGCGTACGTAGATCACAATCTATGATCTTGGCGATGAAGCAAACATTGGAATTGTACGATTATGCATTTCCATTTGGAATCCCCATTCCCCAGACATCCATCTAAAACCCTTTTGGTCTATTTATTTGACATAACCCTTTTGTGTCAAGAAACAAAACAGGCGTCAAGCCAAGGCTCCTTTTCAAATTTGTAATGCGTTAAGTGGTGTGGATATTCTATTCATTTGGAATATATAACAGATTAGTATCTTTTTCTTTTTATCGGTAGTCAAGCATTATGAAGGGGATGCTTACGTTCAAAACGTTAACGAAAAATTTATGATACCTAAAATGCCCTTTAGTGTAATGAATATAAAAAAAGTGTAAACAAAAGTTTACAAAATACTGAAATTATTAAAAGGATGATTTTGTCATTTCATCATTACTCTCTCTCTCCCCACGTCCTAATCAATGTCCTCATTTCATCACTTACCTACTCTCTCTCCTCCCTTTACCCTTCCTCTCTCTCACGTGCAAAAGTTGGGTCTACTAAGTCTTCGTTTTCTTTGTTGTTGTTGTTTTTTTTTGTTAAGGTAACAACACCACAGGCGAAGCTAAAGTCAAACCGGGGAGAATTTCTCCAAAGAGTTTTTTAACATTAAAAAAAGTTTTTTAATTAATATTTTTAAAAAAAAACCAAGGATGGATGGGTGAACCCTAGGGGTGGGTGAACCTTACCCATGGTTAAGGGGTGTCAAAGGAGAAACGTAGCGACCTCTAGGGGTTCAAACTGGAGAGATTCTCCCCAGTTTGACTGTAGCTTCGCCTGTGTGTAAAGGGAGGAGAGAGAGTGGGTAAGTGATGAAATGAAGGACATTGATTAGGATGTGGGGAGAGAGAGAGTAATGATGACAAAATCATCCTTCTGATAATTTCAGCATTTTGTAAACTTTTGTTTACACCTTTTTTATATTCATTACACTAAAGGACATTTTAGGTATAAGAAATTTTTCGTTAACATTTTTAATTTCCATCCTTGGTTTTTTTAAAAAAATATTAATTCTTTTTTTAAAATTAAAAAACTGTTTTTAATGTTAAAAAACTCTAAAAACAGTTTTTTTAATTTAAAAAATAATAATTAATATAAAAAAAAAAAACCAAGGATGGGTGAGTGAACCCTAGGGGTGGGTGAACCTTACCCATGGTTAAGGGGTGTCAAAGGAGACACATGGTGACCTCTAGGGGTTCAAACCGGAGAGATTCTCCCCGGTTTGAAGTTGAGAGAATCTTGTGTCTTAATCCCACTAAGTCTTTTTTTTTTGGTATGAGATATATGTTTAGGCCGCAACGCCGGTTAGGTGTTAGTATCTGTTCAGTTAGTGGGTGGGTGGAGAGTATATACAAACTCTTACCCTCTCGGGAGTGGAACCTCCCCCCAAAGCAAGGGATACACTACCACTGGGACAAAGCCGTGGTGTCTTTAGGTCCCAGAAAGGCATATTTGAGTGAAGCCGAGAGTGGCTTTAACTCAAGAGTGGGTGTCTTTAGGTCCCAGAAAAACATATTTGAGTGAAGCCGGGAGTGGATTTATCTCAAGAGTGGGTGCTGCCTCGAGGGATGGGATGCTTGGGATGCTAGAGGGTGGTAGGAAGAGGTTCATTCCGAACTTTCCATGGAGGGGAATCCATAAGAGAAGTCGAATTTAAGAGGTGGTTGACTGCCTTAATGGATCCTCAACATCATAGTCATCTGTATTGAAGTGGGTCAAACATGTCTTGAATGGGTCATCTGTAGAACCCCAGAACTTGTTTACAAACTATGTGTAGTATGTAGGTGGATTGGTGCCCTAAGGATTATAGAAGCAAGGGTGAAAACACTCCAAAGGGTCTACGGGTGAAAAATGAGAAAATGGGGGTGCGATCGATTGCAGTCAAGGGAAAAATCTGGAAAACCATCGGGTGTGTTTGCGATCGATTGCAGCAAGCCTACGATCGATTATAGACAGTCGAAATCTGGGGGAATTCTTCTGGGCAATGTGCGACAGATCACCTACAGTACGATCGATCACACTGTGTGCTGCGATCGATTGTAATCGGCAAAGTTATTTTTAAAGAGAGCTGCAGATTTGGGGATTTTAACCCCTTGAGCTATAAATAGAGGGGATTTCGGGGGTTTTAAGGTTACACTAAACCTAATAGAGTTGTAGGAGGAAAAGAGAGAAGAGTTGGGTTTCCAAAGGGGGTTTTTGTTGAAGATCAAATGGAGCTCAAATCCTTGTTGGAGGCTTGGATCTTCTTCTTAAAGCAAGGTTCTTCCTTCTCAAGGTTGGATTTTCTCCACCAAGCTTGGATTTCGTGCTCAAGGGTTTCTTCAAGCCAGGATTGATCTTTAGGAAGGTAAGTGCATGTTATCTAGTTAGCTTAGTGACAACCTAGATTCAAAACCTAGGTTTCATAGCATGTATGTTGGATTTGGACATGAATGTTTCCTACTCTTAGAATCAACCATGTTTACCTAAAATGTATAGATTAATGAGCATGATATGGATGTATTAGGCTAAGTAACTATAAATTATGGAATGTATGTATGTGATTGAGGCCTATGACTATGAAAGCATGACTAGGAATGCTTGAATGACATTTGTTACCTTCATAACATTATGATGTTCACAATTCACTATGCATAATCATACTTGCATGAACCAAAATTTCTAAGTATAAGTATATGAAAACAAACCAAGACAAGATACACGATTTCACGAAACGCATGAAAGCCGAACTTTTGGTTAGTCAAGGATAGGGCATATTCTAGAATATGCTATATCTGGCTTCAAGAAAACAAGACAATCAAGTATGATAATGCTGGACATTGGGCCGGTCAAGTATGTTAGTGTCCTCTTCCATTCAATAAGGGGTGTTTACACACCCGACTTTCAAGTCATTTCATGTTCAATTTCGATGAAGGGTGTTTACATACCCGGCTTCAAGTAGTCTAAGGACACTAACATCTAGCTTCAAGACAAGCAAGATAAGGCAAGCATGGCATGACAAACAAGACAAGACAAGAATGATTCTTACGAGGCAAGAACAAGGCAAGAACAACTTTTAAGAATGACAAGCGCATTTTGAAACACGATAAGATATTTTCACGAACAAGTTATGGATTATGCACACGGATTTTATACGGGGTTTCGCATTTAGTCTCATGCATGTCATGGTCATTAGGTTGTTTTAATTTTAAACTATGAATTTATTTATGTTATTACTATTGTTAGCTAGTAGCTTGTACTCGCTGAATGTTTCAATACTCAGTTGTACATGTTGATGTCGACAGGTGCACCGTTTGACATATGTGCTCCTAGTCCATGGGTCGAGGAGGAGCCTACAGTAGAGCCTCAGGCGAAGGCTAAGGATTTGGATAGGTGGCCCTATCTAGATTTTTGTTGAGTACGGAGATAGAGATCTCATTTTGGTATTTTGATTGGTGGGCATATCCACCTTTATTTTGTTATTGTTGTATATAAACTTGGAATACAATCCTAGAGATATTTAAGGATAAATTTTAGTTTTGCTTCCGTATCATGATTCACATTTCTCATTTTGTATTACGCTTCCGCTATGTATGTGTCTTGTATATTTGCAGGATAGTTTGCCAAGTTATGTTAGTCACGTCTAAAGTCTCACCTAACTTCTAGGAGGGATTCTAAGGTGCGACTAGGGCTGTCAAAAAAGCCCACGTAGAAGGGTACCCGGCCCTGCCTTGCCCTCCAAAGCCCTGCCTTTCCTAGCACTTGGGCCGAGCAGGATTCAAAATCCAGATGCCCTGCTTCTGCTGGGCTGGGCCAGGGCTCACCTCGGCCCTGCCCTGCCCTTATCCTTAATTGCTACACAATAGCTAAGCTCTGTAGACTATAAACCATAAAAGTATAATATATATATATATATATATGTGAAATTACTCATTTAAAACCCATTCAAAGTGTTTAATAGTAGGGTTAAATGAGTAATTTCATATGACCATCGTTATAAAACCCCTCGACACTTGTTACGAACCCTAACCCTAATCTCGTATGCGAAATCGCCTCATCGCCTCTCCTCCTCCTGATCAAAGCACTTTGGTTGCTCTCTCTCAATCTCCTCTCTCTCTCTCTCAGTGTCATATCTCTCAAAGGCTCCAAGCATGGTGACTATGGCAAGCGCATGGTCGCCGCAGCCTCTTCAATTTCTTGAAGCCTCTTCTGCTTAAGAGCTGAAACTCAAGCTGAAACCCTGGAAAAAAAAGGGTGAAGAATAATGGCGCATGGCGGCTATGGCAAGCGCAGGGTCGCCGAACGAAAAACAGTTAGTCATCGATCGAATGGAGTAGGAGTCAAGAGAAACCTAAATTGGTCCTCTCTCAAGAAACCCTGGAAAAAAAAGGGTGAAGAATAATGGGGCATGGCGGCTATGGCAAGCGCAGGGTCGCCGAACGAAAAACAGTTAGTCATCGATCGGAAGGGAGTAGGAGTCAAGAAGAAACCTAAATTGGTCTCTCTCAAGAACCTAGATTCGATCCACTGAGCGAATACTTCTTTGAAAGTGTACTTATAAGTTCCATCAAAGGTCCTTTTTTTTTGTAATTTTTTTATTGGGTACAAATCGCTTCATACTAGATCTTGCTTACTAGGGTTTGAGTGAGTTTGATGATCTGTTAAGTTCTTTGTATTTATTTTTAATTGGCTTTTATGCCTTAATACTGTTCAAGCAATTGTTTTGAGTAAAGTTTTATTGATTCATGATATCAATGCAAAATGGGTTATTTTTACATATTCATATGGACTAAATTTTATTTAATTTCATAATCAATTAAATTGAGCAGAGAATGTTGTTTATTATTGGAGCATGGATTTTTCTGCATTTATAAAAAATAAAATAGGTAGATGTTTTGTAGTTTTGGAATATATTTTTATTGGTTCCTGGGATCACTACAAACCTAATTTCTTAATTTGTTTGTGTCTAAAATCCTCTAAACAGTCCCAAAGACAACCTGAAAACACCTCCGGTAAAAGTTCCTGTAATATGTTCATGCCTCAAACCACATCAGTAGCAGCTCCAGGCAGCTGTAGCAGCCCCAACTCCTCCAAGCAACGACATTCTTTAGCCAACACTTCCTCTTCCATTCTTTGCTTCTTTATCAGCAAATAGCTTAGTTAGTCTCTATAATCTGTTAATAGTTAGTCAGTTAGATTAGTTTTAGAAATCTGCAAGTAGTTCAGTGAATAACTCAGTTAGCATTTTATAATCTGTAAATAGTTTAGTTAATAGTTAGCCTTTGAGTCTTTAACATGCTTAGTTAGTTTGTACAAATCTGTAGACATTTTGCTTAGTTTTTGTAATGACTCGTAGATAGATGTTAGGTTATATTTAGCCAATCAATATTCGAATTTCTAAGTTAGGCTCACCAATTTAAAATATGTTTTCGCAATGATAGAATTCATTTCCATGTCAGGTTGATAGTCGGTGTAGAAAAAAAATATCGTCATCTCAAATCACAAAAAAAATCTCGCTTTCTTCCGTCCCTTCCAGACCTTTGGCCCTGCCTTGGCCCTTGAGGGCAGGGCTTGGGCCCAATCAATCCTGGCCTTTGAAGGAGGGCCCTACTCTTATAGGGAAGGGTAGGGCTAGGGCTGACCGGCCCTGCCTTGGCCCTACCCTTTGACAACCCTAGGCGCGACATCATTAGATATGATGTAAGGAGGGGTGTCCTCAATCATCTCTTTAATAGAATCAACCAAGAAGTATTCTTCATCATTCGAAGGTTGTCGATCGAAGAAGTCAACGGGGAAGTAGAATTTGTCAACTTTGATAAAGACATCTTCAATCATCCATCTAGGCATTTTTACTTATCTGTCAGTTAATTGCAGAATGACTGATGTAGGGTGAAGCTCACCCAAACCAAGTTTTTCATAGACTGAGAAGGGGAGAAGGTTAAGACTTGCTCCTAAATCTAGGAGTATTCGGTCAATAGAGTGATCTCCAATGATACATGAGATGGTAGGGGAGCACTGGGATCTTTGAATTTTGGAGGGGCAGAGTGTTGAAGAATGGTGCACACTTGCTTGGTAGAAGTGAATTTCTTGGACCCATATAGTCCATGATTTGCGTTTTTGGTGCACTAGTCCTTGAGAAAGGGAGCATAGGAAGACTTGCTCCTAATAGCATGAGTAAAGGGGATGGTTGTCAAACATGTCGGTCAATGAGGCTTTAGGCATGTAGGGTGCCTCAAATAGGAATAGGTGAAGATGGTAGAGGGAGCACTGGGATCCTTGAATTATTGGTGTTCCCTTCCTCGCCTCATGATATCATCCATGGTTGGCACACCGTTACTATGCTTGGTAGATGGAGGAATGTAGGTCCTCAAATAGGACATAATGAAGATGAAGAGGAGCCTTGATCTTGCGTTATTTGGGTGCACAAGTCCTTGAGAAATTTAGCATAGGCCGAAACTGTTTGATAGCATCGAGTAAACGGGATGGGTTTGTCAAACATATTGGGAAATGAAGCTTTAGGCATGTAAGGTACCTCAGAAATAGGAATCGGTGAAAATGAAGAGGAGCCTTGGTTCTTCTTATTAGTGTTCCCTTCCTCGCCCTTAAAATTGGATGGACCTATAATGGGTTCTTTTATGGTGCCCTGGTTTTCCCTAACTAGATTGTCTCATGCACATACGTAAATCCTTTTTTTTTTTATCTCTTATTCTTTCAAAATTAGAAGAAACTCTTTTTTTTTTTTTTTTAAGTGTTAATTAGTAGTGAAGGGGTATTTAACACTTTTCATAAATGTTGAATTGTGAAAAATGTTCATAAGCCTTTTAAGGAACGGTTTTTTTAAAACGTGGGTATTGGGGAACAAACCCAAACTTGAGGGCAATCAGGAAAAACCCCAACTTACATTCTGAACCATCAACCCTCTCCATCAATCTGATTATCCTTATCACACTCCACCTTCATTTTAATTTCTTTTACCCTCGGCTGGCTAAAGCTTCACCATTCAAACCGTCTCCCTAGTCCCTGCTGCAAAAGGTAGCCGAGGAAAGAATGGACACTTGTTGGTCTTGTGGATCAGAAAGTGACTGAGGCTACCATTCTCCATAACTTAAAAGACCCGCCCAATTAAAAGTCAAGATCCAAACCAAGACTAATACGAAGTCTTCTTACCGACAATTTCTTTTGAAGAGAACAAAATTGATAGAAATCAACACTGTAACATTGTTCTGTGATCCGTCTCCCTAGTCCCTACTGCAAAGGTAGCCGAGGAAAGAATGGACACGTGTTGGTCTTGTAGATCAGAAAGTGACTGAGGCTAGCATTCTCCATAACTTAAAAGACGCGCCAAATGAAAAGTCAATACCAAGATCAAGTCTTCTTACCGACAATTTCTTTTGAAGAGAACAAAATTGATATAAATCAACACTGAAACATTGTTCTGTGATCCATCCAACTATGGCCTCCTCCATTGCATTGGTAATAGGAGTATCCATATGGGTCATCTTTCTTTCTCCCAGTATGACAGTGTTTGTAGTATCTGATTCATCAGAAGAAGCTGCACTGGCCCTCTTGAACTGGAAAGCCAGCCTCATCTACACCCCATCTTCTTTTCGGTCGTGGAACAGTACAACTTCTTCAAACCCATGCGAGTGGCACGGGATAACTTGCAACAAGGCTGGAAGTGTTACAGAAATCAACCTACCAAATGAAGGCTTTCATGGTGAGCTTACTGATTTTAACTTCTCCTCCTTTCCGAACCTCGTCCGTCTCAATCTCACCCGCAATCAACTCTCAGGAATGATCCCAGACGGCATCGGTAATCTCTCAACACTCTTGCATCTAGACCTCGAACATAATCTGCTCACTGGGGAAATCCCTCTTGCTCTAGCTAATCTGAATAGCCTCACCCATCTATCCCTCAGTAGAAATAAGATCGGCGGTTCGATACCTTTAGAAATAGGTAATCTGAAAAAACTGGTTAAGTTGGACGTTAGCAACAACGAGCTCAACGGTCCGGTCCCTTCGACAATAGGAAACTGCACCAGCTTAAACACTTTGAGCCTTTCCAGTAACAAACTAGAGAGTTCAATACCTCAAGAGCTAGGAACTTTGCCTTACTTGGTTGTTCTCCAATTGGAGAATAATTTATTCTCCGGCAATATACCTCGGCAATTATGCCAAAGTGGGTCACTTGTGGAGGTAACTGCAGGCTATAACCATTTAGAAGGCCCCATTTCAGAAAGCTTGAAAAACTGCACGATGTTGGAGGTAGTCCAGCTGGAAAGAAACCAATTGGATGGAAATATAACACACGAGTTTGGGTATAATCGAAATCTTCGGGATGTTGATCTTAGCTACAACAAATTATATGGTGAGCTCTCATCCAGTTGGGGAGAGAGCCGAAAGTTAATGAGTCTACAAATTCAGGGGAATGAGATCAGTGGTAAGATACCTCCCGAGTTTGGGAAGTTAGTTCAATTAGGAGTTCTTGATCTCTCATCAAACCGACTTGTTGGAGAGATACCAAAGGAATTGAGTGGACTGTTTGATCTGTCTAGCCTGCGCTTGAATGACAACCAAATTTCAGGCCAAGTACCATCGGAATTTGGAAGGTTATTAAGGCTGGAGTACCTAGACCTCTCGGCAAACAACCTGAGTGGAACAATCCCTGATCAACTTGGAAACTGCTCCATGCTGCGGAAGTTACTCCTAAGCGAAATAATTTGAGTGGAGTCATTCCATTTCAGATTGGCAAGCTATTTTCCCTTTATGTACTAAACCTTAGTCATAACTCGATTAGTGGAGAAATACCATCACAGCTCGGAGCATTGAAGATGTTAGGAATCCTGAATCTCTCCCACAATAAGCTCTCAGGCGCCATTCCATCTTCTTTTAGTGATGTGGACTCCATTTTATCCGTCGACTTTTCGTACAATATTGATTTAAAGACGCCCCTTCCTCATAATAGAGACAACAAAGGTTTATGTGGTGGCATTCAAGATTTACCACCCTGCAATTCATCTCCAACAAGTGATAGCTCAAAGAGAAGAATGAGGAAACTTATGATCACCATTATCATTTCTTTCTCGAGCACCATGGCAATTGCATTCGGGGTTGTCGGAATTCTCACCCTCTCTCAACGAAAAGTGAGAAATATTCAAACCAGAGCAAAAGTGACAAAACATGGATCAGCTCTATTCTCATTATGGAATTATGATGGGAAGATTGCTTATGAGGACATCATTCAAGCAACAGGGGATTTTGACATCAAGTATTGCATTGGGACTGGATGTTATGGGGGTGTTTACAAAGCAGAGCTGCCTGCCGGAGAAGTAATAGCCGTAAAGAAACTTCACCATCTGGAAGGTGAGGAGCCAGTTTATGAGAAAAGTTTTAGGACTGAGATGCGTGTATTAAGTGAAATACGCCATCGAAACATTGTGAAACTATACGGATATTGTTCTCACCCGAGATGCTCCTTCTTAATCTATGAGTATATGGAAAGGGAAGTTTAGCTAAGATCTAAACAATGAAGTGGAAGCTGTAGATTTGGACTGGATTAAGAGGGTCAACATCATCAAAGGCATAGTCAATGCTTTATCTTACATGCATCATGATTGCATTCCACCGATAATTCATCGAGACATAACAAGCAATAATGTGTTATTGAACTCGGAACTTGAGGCTTGTGTCTCCGACTTCGGTACAGCTAGAACATTGAAGCCTGATTCATCCAATTGGACTATCATTGCAGGCACTTATGGATATATTGCTCCAGGTTAGTTACAAATAAGCTTGCCTTGTTCTTGCTTCTACCGATTTGTAAGGCAATTTCTCGACCTTTTCTACTTATTAATCAATTTTCTTTCTTTCATCAACTGGAAAAGTGTTTTTTTTTTAGATGGGGATTTCATTTGTTTGATAGTTTATCAGATCCCTTAAGCCAATTTGATTTCTAGATATTGAACATGAGGCTAAGATCATCTGATCAGTATCATTTTTAGGTTACCATATATCCCCCTTTTTTTCAATCAATGAATAGAGAGATATTATAGAGGAAAATGATGCTGAAGGAGCTTATGGATGTACCAAGCAATGCAGATCATAAACTGTTCTAAAATAGGCAATCAAATTTATACCCTGTGAGGCTGTGCAGTTAGCAGAAAATGAAGTGCACACACTTGTTACCTTGGAAAAACCGGGTGCCTTTGTGTGTCTAAATGTTCTTACAAATTTGGATGATGAAACTGGCCTTCTTTTCATTGATATTCCTTGCTCTCTCTCTTTTTCCACAGAGCTCGCTTACACCATGGCGGTGACAGAAAAGTGCGATGTTTATAGCTTTGGGGTGGTAGCGCTAGAAACATTAATGGGGAGACATCCAGGAGAACTCCTTTCCTCATTGTCATACTCTTCTGCAAAATCTATTCTGCTTAAGGATCTGTTAGATTCACGTCTCTTGCCTCCCGCAGACCAACAGGTCACACAGGATGTGGTTTTTGCAGTGAAGATGGCACTCGCATGCTTACGTTCCGATCCGCAATCTCGACCAACCATGCAACGCATGTCTCAGGAGTTGATTGCTCGTAGGCCACCTTTTGCTGGGCCTTTTCATGCAATTTCACTCTGGCTATTAATGGATAATTGATATATAATTGGATCAATTGAAATTTGACAAAGTTGGATCCATGGATATCAGCACCAAAGTGGTTATCATATTGTGTTTAGGGACTAGGAGGGTAATGGGATCAAGTCTTTTTCCAAGTTGAATCATGAATATTGTACTCTTCTTCTTATCTGTCATTATTCCTAATTTTTATTTTCTCACTTGTCATTGTGACCTGCTCACAATATAATGCGAAACAATGTATCACATCTACATCTCTCTCACCTCTAGCAGATCAACAGGCTGCAGAGTATACAGTTTTGTTGTATAGAATTGCACTCTCACGCTTACATTGATGATCAGCAATCTCTGCCGAGAATTTCTTGCAGGCAACTAACTGTTCCCTCACTAATCCCTTCAATGAACTTACGCAATGATAACTAAGAGATCTCAAAATATAACAGGGTTGATGAAAATTTGCCAAAGTCTGCCATTGATGTTATATTGCCAAGTTGAAGTCATTATGTTCATGATATTTGGTGTGACCCTTTTTCGACGGGGAGCATGCCTTTCTAGTTCTTAAGACATCACTACAATAAATCTACCGATTAGTAACAGCAAATTTCTGTCACTAATAAAGCGATTTCCGTCCCTAATAGTATTAGAGACGGAAACTTCAATGTCAAGTCTATTTTGTTGCTGATACAAGTGTCAATAATGCCTTTTTGAGACAGAAATCACTAACCGTCACTAATTAGGGGCAGAAGATTTTTGTCTCTAATGCCTTGATTTTGATTCCCTTTAACAATTAGAATTAGTGACGGAACTATGTATTTGTGACAGAAACAAACCTGTCACTAATAGGTCAATTGTGACGGTAAAGAAACCGTCTCTAACCTTACCGTCTCTAACATGTTACTTGTGACGGAAATCCACCTCTAATGGGTCAATTGTGACTAAATTAATCCGTATCTATTAGTGAAATAATGACAGAAAAGAAACTGTCTCTAATAGCAAATTGTGACCGAAAAATTCTGTATCTAATAATTCAACTATGACCACACACACCAGGGCTTTGTCCCAGTGGTAGTGGTAGTTTATCCCTTGCTTTGGGGGGAGGTACCTAGTTCCACTCCCGAGAGGGTAGAAGTTTGTATATACTCTCCACATGCCCACTAACTGAATAGATACTAACACCTAACCGGCATTGCACCCTAATCATATATCTCGAACCAAAAAAAAAACCCGACCAAATATTTCCATCACTAAAGCTCAATTATCATTAGTAACAAAATTATTCTAATGGCCTATTTTTTTAATAAAAAAAATATCTAGTGGGTTGGTGTACATGTTCAACCTTTAACCTGCTCATTTTATAACCTGTAACCTGTTCCATCACACATTCAACCTGCACACATTCACACATTCAACCTGTATCCTGTTCATTCACAATTTCACACATGATACATGTAACCTGTTCATTTACACATTTACACATTAAACTTGTTCATTCATACATTCAACCTATTCAACCTGTAACCTGCTCATTCACACATTCAATCTGTAACAGGTTCCAACTATTCACAGATAAATAGACCATTCCATTCACAATAGTCAAATACAAAACATATATAATCAAATCTATAAATGTTTCCGGAACAATGTAATAAATAAAAAGTAGCAGTGTCTAAAACAGAAAGTGGATGCCTCCGTGGTGCCAAAAAAAAAAAAGTGACACTATATGTAATCTCCTATACTATATTTTGGTCTCCATACCGAACATTATGTCATGATGATTGCAAAAGTTTCGCGCTATTTTTGGAATATTCATGGGAAAGCTTATAATGCAGATAAACCTTTTGAATTTGAGCTTGCTAGGTAAACTCTGACAATATGAGCTTCTCCTCTTTATCAAAGGACCAGAAAATTGCTTGTCCATCTCAATCACAGTGGAGAAGCAAAGAGTATAATGGAAGAACGAAAAGGCATCAATATTTAACTTTTTCATATTACCAATGTTGTATATTTTCTTCCATTCTCATTATCTGGCATATTTCCTTTTCACAAAAATCTGCCCCATGGCTTACACGTTACAAAGCTCTCTGCGCAGCACAACTTGCACGAGACCCCATCACCCACCCAAAAAAAACAAAAAATCATTCTTCCTTTGTGATGCTGCAACACAAGCAGACACATCATCCGTTTTCGCATTCAAAGCAACCCAAAAAAAAAACACAAATACTGAGAAAAAAGTATTACATGATTCATTGTTGCTGCCATCTCCACAGCAACGCATCATCTTCTATGGTACACAGCAACCTTGAGAGCCAGACCAACCATTATCTTTCTTATGACTGAAATTCAACCATCTTCAGAAAATGCCACCCTCGAACCAAATCTTCAGTTTCTTTTTCCTTTTCTTTTCTGACCTCCTTCCTTTCTAGCAGCATTGGCATCACCAGCCCCTGAGCCTGTTTTAATAGGTTCCCCGTGCTGCTCTCTGGCCATTAACTCTGTCTGGTCCAAACCCCTTCATCCTTTAGCATTGTCTCCCCCTTGAACTTCTTCCTTCTTATTAACACCAGTTATGTTAACCGACTGAAAACTGGTGGTTAATTGAGTGATTTCATCTGGCTTCTTCTTGGAAAACAGATCAAAGACAGTTTCAGGCTAAGGCTAAAGTCTAATAGGAAAGGGGATTCAAATGAATGCATGCAGTCAAGGGAAGTAATAATAATATTAGTATGCTACCATGTTTAGGGACTATGATCATTTCCACTTCAACAGGTCACATCCTAAAGCTGACTTCACTTTACATATCTTACTGATTTTACCAATCGAAAACAAACATATCCTATCAATACAAAACTTCCACTGCCCTTTTGGTATTGCTTGGGAATAATATGTCCAGTAAGGGTCCGTTCTTTTGTTGAGACTTATAAAGCTTGGCACTTGAACTCTGTCATGGTAGTTGTTAACAAAATTATTTCTTACAATGGTGAGATTTCAAGTCGTGTCATTTTTTAAGAGATTTGAAATCATTCATTTTGCTTAGTCTTACGGGAATTGCAACCCAAGAAATGAAAAGCACGATACATTTTGTCAAACGACAAAACTTGCACAGTGCCTGACTTTATATGTCTCAACCAGTGTTTTAAAGAGTGTGTGAGGCTTATGCCTTGAGGCTCGCCTCAAGACAAGGCCTAAGGAAAACGCCTCGAGGTTCAATCATGAGGCTTAAACCCCATGACTCATACATTAACTAAAATTAAGTTTCTAGCTCCAACTGAGACTTAAATGTCATTTTTTATAAATTAGTTATTTGTTTCAAGTAATAACAAATAACACTATTTATTTCGGATAAGGTATGGAAAATGATGATGGTTATATTGGTTATAATTAACACTTAAATCTATTATGTTCAACGTATTTAGGATTTTAAAACCATTTGAGTCTAATTCACACTATTTCCCTAGTAGACATTGCAAAAATTTAGAGTGAGTACTAGCCTACAATGTTAATTTTTGAATCTTTTTATAATTTTTGTTATATTTTATTTATTTGCTAAAATGAGAGAGCATGAAGCTTTCTTGTGAGGCTTAAGCCTCACGCCTCACGCATCTTGAGGTCTTAACGCCTCGCCTCACGCCTTCACATTTTAAAACATTGGTCTCAACAAAAGAGCGGACCCTAAATGACTACAACATTCACCCCACAATGTGAGGGCAATCTTATATGGGGAAGGGTACTCTATTCTTCAAATGGACTGGCTCCTAATCCAGTATTCCTTGTTTGTATGTGAGGGCTATCTTCACACATGTCAACAGGTCTTGTTCATACGCTAGGCAAAAATGTATAGGAGCCATAGCAAGAAGACTGTATTTATGTTATTTTTTCAGACAAAGATGTATTGCTTCGAACACAGATTTTGCACACGTAGTCATTGATCAAGACAGCGCATATGTTCGACTGTCCCTCTGATTCATCACAGCTCAACATTGCATTGCATTGCATTGCATTCAAGAAAATCCAAACCATCTCCCCAACAGCCTCCAATTTGAACAAACAAAATGGCAGCTCGATCAAAAATAAAGGGGGAATAAGTGAACTCAGATGGCTACGATCATTTGAATCCTGCAAACTAAGATATGAATACTACAGAAGCTGGCCAAGCATTTGGACAGTCCAGGTCGGTTGCTACATATGCAGCATCCATGAAGCAAACAGAGAGGCCACTCTCTGTCTCTTCATGAAGAGAACCATTTATCACATGCTTACCGTAACAAATTTACAACATATGGCATAAAATCCTACCTGGGTAAATATAGTTATTAAAAAAATACAAGATGATAAGTAACAAACCTGTGGATGATCCAAAAATGTAGGCGGCCTGATCCTCTTGTCTTGCATCTCCTTCTGACGGCTTTCATAAAAAGAAAAATCATCCAATATGGATGTCTTTGACATATAATTCTTAAAAATGTTCAACATTTCGACGCCCAACGGAAATCTCACCTAGGAAGGAAAGAAGATAAAGTATGCATAGTTAGAGGAAAAGCTCACAAGCATAGTTGGCAATTGGTTGAGATTATAAGTGATTGAATAATGAAAGCTACTGACTAGCAGTGTACTACTAATCGCTATTATGCACACCTCTTGTGTGTCTCTGCTGTTGGTTACAGGCTTATTGTCATTGTTCTCAAGTATTATATGACGAAACTGTGGATTTGGAATGTCCTTTATGATGTGCCACTTGACTGAGAAAAAACCATTCCACTTATCCTGTTGCCAAAAATCCATATTCTTGTTGAAATCCACTCGGCCCATCATCTCAGCTACTCCACAGAACTGACCACTTGCGTTTACCTAAACCAAGGGAAAACAGAAAGAAAGACGAATTAATATCTCCTAATAAAAGTTATACAGCCAGTAACTCCTGCATACCAACAATGTTCAGATTCTAAGGCATACCGAGAAGAAAAGGAACACTGGACACTGGCTGCTTTTCTCTCCCATTCTCTCTTGTGCGTCTTGAAATGCACTATCAAGCCTCTTATTCCCATTCGGAGTACTCGCCCACACATTATACTTGATACTCTTATGAATATCGTCTTCGCTGTAAGATTTTATAACAAAGAACAATGCATGATCATATTTGGTTGGAAAATCAGGAAGGTTGTATTGATCCCTCCTGATTGCAGTGTTTAAGTTATTGATGTTGGCATTCGCTTCAACAGCCTGAGATCCAGCTGGAGCAATTCCTGATAGCAAAGCACCCTTGGCATTGCTTGTTCTAGGACCACGGTTCTGTTCATTGAGCAAGTCAAAATCGCAAAATCCATTAGATTTGTTTCTTGCTTTCAGCTTTTCAGTGCCAGGCCAATCCCGTCCATTTGCTTTGAAGTTAACAGGGCTGTTTGGATAGAGCAATCCACCCTTCCCCTGGTTAGAGGATGGGAACTTTGCAATGGGTAAGTAACCCTTGGCCAGAACAGCAGCTGCCTGAAAACCATAGCCATGTTGTGAGACCTACAAATTGATATATAAATCATTAAACGTATATGAAAGAATTAAAAGAGAACTCATATGGTCATCAAGTAAAAAGCACTGAAGTACCTTATTCACCGGCTTTAACTGGTTGAGCACACCGGGACCTGATGAGACATCCAATGACGGCAAAGAACCTTTTGTTTCTAAGTGATTACTAGTCATAGAAGGCAGCATAGATTTCGCGGGAGGAGCAAAAGTAAGGTTGGGAGCAGAGAAAGTAGTTTTGGAGCCAGGTATTGCTGGAAACCCCGCCATATGCATTTCCGTGGGACCCATCCCCAACAAGAAGAGATGGATCACAGAGATATGATGGCACTATCTCTGATCCATAAGGGAGGGGAGTTGGGAAATATCCAGGGGATGCAATGGATTGTGGCGACATGGGGGTTGGGAAATATGGCTGTTGACCCAAATATTGTCCATCAATGCCAATTGTAGCTCCAGG
Source organism: Tetracentron sinense (assembly GCA_015143295.1). Classification (NCBI taxonomy): domain Eukaryota; kingdom Viridiplantae; phylum Streptophyta; class Magnoliopsida; order Trochodendrales; family Trochodendraceae; genus Tetracentron; species Tetracentron sinense. The sequence continues at coordinate 2,137,945 of CM026567.1, read as the reverse complement.
TAAGTATGGGCCATAAGGAACATAACCAGGTTGAAAACCTGGCGTATAGTAGATAAAAGATCCATTATCTGCTTGAATGGCCTGAATGAAGAAAATGTGAATGGGAGATCCATGTCATTAAAGTTGACAGAACTTAAAGAAGAAAAATGATGTCATCACCACAGTTACTAAAACATCACATTGCAACAATTCCGACAATAAACAAGATATGTCAAACTACGGAAAAACCAGGCTATCTACTTAGTACTTATCATCGACTACACATTATGCATTTCAAGGCTGCATCGTCAAGCACAAGGCATACATTCAAGACAATTTTCCCAAGAAATAAGAAGCCAACTCACTGTTGCAAAATTAGCACCCCTCAAGTTGTATGGAGCATAAGCAGAAGCAAAAGTGTTGACACAAGTGGAGGATGTGGTCAAGTTGTTTAGATATCAGACTTGCTCAACCCTCAAGCTTTCTTTCATTTTTCGTAATGAAAGGCAATGACTTTCAAATCTCAGGGCACATAGATGTGCCTAGCTAATCACAAATAATTTTAATTTCATAGACCTTGATTCCAGAAAAAATTGAAGCTCGATACAGTTACTATAAAATCTATCGAATAAAATGTATCTTCATTATATTATCTAAATTCATATATTTGTACACATTGTCACATTCTAATGGTACAAATAGCCATACCAGACAGACCACATACAAATACGTAAATAATGTTCTCTCGGCTAATGTAAGCCAGGCTGATTCAAAGGTCCTAAAACATAGGAATGCTCGGCATAAGAATAACTTTAAGGCTAATTATATAAAGCATCCAAATGACATATACTTATAACACCAATATTAATTTAACAAAATAAATCTCCGATATGTTTTGGTGAAAGGTAAAGAGCGGGGGAAGGGTGCACCAAAGGTTTCCAATCCTACAATTAAGCAAATATTTAAATGGAGATCAAAATACTTGCAATATCAAAAGACATCGTGAAAAAAAATTAAAATAAAAAAGTTGGGAGAGGATGCACCAAATTTTTTACAATCCTAGAATTAAGCTTACTTAACTTGCAAAATGGAAATCAAATCACTTGTAAGGTCAAAAGACCGGTGGCTTAAAAGAATCTATGAAAAAACATGTCCCATCATTCAATAGGCAAATAGTTAATAATTTAATCCACCAGAATACATATACCATATAAAAATAAAAATAAAAAACCCCAAAGTAGATTACAAGACATCCCCATACTGAACCTAATCATCTAGTGAATCTTGATCAATATGCACAATAGAAGCTAGCTTTTGCAAGATGTATCACTACAAAAGTTAAATTATGAAATCCTGATAGAATAGAATTCCCAACAAGAATCGATTAACCAGAAATAAGACTTCAGTCACAACTAGAAACTGCCTATAGACCAAGCAACACAAACATGTAAAATACTTTCAAAGCAATGATATGTTCCATCCCATTGACTATCATTCAACAACCACAAATTAATCAACTTACAGGATATTGAATCTCCAATCCATCACTGCCAAGAAAGTATCCTTGATCTTCCCATCCTCCAAAAGAACCGTCATAACCTGGGTACATGCAAGTGTTGAAGGCAAAGAAACATATTCAAATATGGTCCATTAAAACACAGAACACAAAGCTGAATTCTTAATTGCAACAAACCTGGACAATAGTATCCGTAATAGCTTCCGGCTGGATAATACATCCCTTGATCAGCCATCAAAGACTCCATATCGCTTTCTTTGAGACTACCTGTAGCATCTCCAGAGGAAGAAATGCATGATGTTGCCTCAGATGAGCTTCCATCCTTTAGAGGAGCCTGATACACACCCAAAAACACATCTATTAAAATGCAAAATTAAAAAATTAGTGAAAATATAAACAAGAGATCAAACCAAAAAGAGTGGGTACAGGCAAATCAAGCAGATTGGCATCACTGCGTTTAGGAGGATCCACTGTAAGATTCTCCATCATCTCTCCCAAAGCTGATAAAAACAAGTCAAGGTTCCAACAGGAAAAACTATAATCCAACCTAAATTAGTGGAATTCTTCTGCAATCCTTCAACAAATATAAACATCCAATATTATTATAAATAAATACAATAAGGAATTGAACAGAAGTGATCTCTAAATCAATAGCCCCAAAATTGTAAATGAACAAATCAAAATATCCAAAAGTAATAATCACAGATCAGAACCCTATCAATGCCGATCTAAATCCTAACGCGCTAAAAGGACTCTAAATCAATAAATCCTGGAAAAAAAAAATTCAATATAAAACAGGAAAAAATGAAAGCATGCCTCTGGAGCTAAATCATTAACTCCTAAAAGAAATATAACAGTAAAATCAACAAATCACGATCGACATAAACCAAGGAAGTAATCTTGAAAAACAATAAATCAATATTTTTGAACTTTAGATCCTAATCCATCTATAAATTTCGAGAAAAATGATATTTCCTTCATCTTTTTCGGTTTATCAACCCAGATTGAACATAAGAACACATCAGAAAGAAAGAAAAACAAGAGTGAATAAACATAGGATACGCTTCTCCTGCTGCATTTCTGCCGCAATAAGATTACACCAAAAATCACCACAGAAAAATCCTTGATTTCCTCCCTCCAGTTCGAAAGATAGCTGAACGGATCTCACAGGAAACCGATCTTACAGATCAAGAACTCCTTCAAACAACCAAAACCGCTTCAGATGTGCAGAAACAAAACCACCATACATAAAAATCAGCCCAGAAACTGCTACAAAATATCAGGATTAAACCACCTTCAAACAGCCAAAACTTCCGATTCAGATGTGGATAAGCAAAACCGGCAGATATAATAAATCGGCCGAGATCCGCTTAGGCCGGAATCGAAACCGGTTTGGGAGATCAGAAGACCAACCGGGAAACCGCTGTCAAAGGCACGAAAAAACGGCCTTTAGACAACGAAAACCAAAGATCGGCCGAGAAACCGCTAACCCGAAATCAAAACCGCTCTGGAATATAAGAAATGGCCGGCGAAAAGGAAGAAATGATGGGAGAAAATACGTTTAGCTGGCTAAAAAGTCAGGAGAAAAAGAACGGTGTTGAGGCTCCCACGTCATTAAAGAGTCAGAGATTGGACGGCTTACGCCTCTTCGCGCATCTATCCTCTACGGTTATCTTTAGAAGATCCTGAGTCAAGACAACCTGTCGACATACGAATGGGCGTAAATGAGCCCAGCAGTTCAAGCTCAACTCGTAGACTCTCAAGGCTCCGATCCGATTCCCCCCCCCCCCCCTTTGGGGCCACGTATCCCCTTTTTACTTCCATTAACTGTGGTTAAGATTCAGTCACCCCTAGGGTTCACACATCTTCTCTTGCTTTTTAGAAAAAAATAAACCACAAGAAGTGTTTAATTTTTTAACCATAGTTGAAAGGGTTTGTGAGAGTGAGGAGGAATAGTCCCCTCCTCGGCACGAGGAGATGACTATTGCTCAATGATAAAACCCATGGCTCCTTCAAGGTTCAACAAATAATCTTGCCTTCCAAAAAAAAAAAAAAAAACAAATAAGCTAGAGCTCCACTCCTTAAGTCACCTAAGCATGTTATTTTTTTATGAAGCCACTTATGCTTCTTCTTCATTTGTAAGGCCACCTAAGCAAGACTCACTTTTATTTCTCTACTAGTAAACACCCCGTGGGATGCCCAGATAGCTGAGAAGAAAAAAGATTAAAAGTAAAAAGAAAATGATTTATTTACCACATTTAAATGAAATCATTGACCATAATCCAAAGTAACATAAAGGATAAAGCTATTGAGACCCCCTTAGGGCCGAGACGACCGAGATCGCACTCTTAGAGCATGGGATTTCAGGTGGGGCCTACCATGTGAAACAGCCCCACCTGAAATCCCGTGCACTTAGAGCACGGTCTTGGTGGTCTCGGCTCTAAGGGGGTCTCAGACTCTCAGTAGCAAAGTGCTAACATAAATGAAGAAAACTTTTTTAATCTATGTTTTAAATTGAGTCCTAAGAAGGGGACCGCGGGGTATCCTTCATAGCTCATTGCAATGTACTCGTGTCCCTTTGACACACGACAATAACATAAAGCAAGAATGGAGGTTTAGCTTGAAGCAAGAATGGAGGCTTCAGAGACATGCCACATGGAACCAACCGGCATATAATATTAGTATCACAATGCGATGCACAAAAATATCAGAAATGACGTGAAAATTCTCCCCTCTAAATTTATATGATCTCTTGGCTAAGATGACATGGAAACTTTAGTGAACTAAAAAAAAGGAGAGTAGTACACAAGTGATTGATGTCGAAGTATTTGAATTAACGGGTGCTTCCAAAGGGCTTTGGATTTTCTTTAACAGACGCCTAAGGTGGGCAATCGGGCATCCACACATCATTGGACATGTGGCGATAAAATGGGGGAGAAGTCATTTCATTTTCTCCCCATGATTTTGACTTCTCCCCACTTGATATCTCTCCCAATTTTATCAACTCACTCCAATGATGTGTGGATGCCCGATCGCCCACCCTGGGTGTCCGCAAAGAAAATCCGAAGCCCTTCCAAAAATACTCTCAAATCATAATCATTTAATTCAAATAATTAATTAGTTGCCAAAAGATTAGAACTAATGTGACTTCAAAAGGTCACAAAAAAATCAAATAAAATCTAATCTTGAACCTTAATATATGAATTAAAGGGTTAAGAACCAGATTATATTTGGGAGTTCCCATAGGCTGGTTCTTATCAAATTCTATCGAGTCCTGAGAAGAGGACCCTAGTGTCCCCATGTCACTTTTAACACTTTTTTTAACCATGGTTAAGCATAATTAAATTAGAATAAATAATTTTTTTTTGTTTTTCTGAAAGCTATGATTAGATTGGTTAACCTTAGGGGGTTAATCATAGTTGATGTATGGTAGTGGACGAATGAGATCTAAGGTGACCCTGGGTCCGTTTTCCATTTCCCAACTCTGAATATATTTATGTGTACATTCTATGGCGACCAACTTACAATCTCGTGTTGAGATGTGGGCCATGCCTTGTAAACCCTAATTGCTTCCCCCTCTCACCGGTGACTTCTCCCCCAATGTCAATTGGCCAATGACGTCGCCACCAATTATAAACGTACGCGGGGGAGAGGGAGGTCGCCAGACGAGAGGAATGTGCATTATCTGGCAACGCGCGACGTGGGTACAAACTACCAAACCTCATGCTTGGACAATAAAATTTGGATTGTTGCCCGAACTTGAGTGTGGGATGCATTGGTATATTCTAATGACACACCTCATGCATCGTATACAAATAAATACATACCATCTGTGTTAGCCTTGCACCAACCACACGAATATTAGTTGCATCCTCTCTTTGACATCACAAAACCCCACTAAAAAAAACCTCTAAGTCTCGGTTCTTTTTGTGGAACTTTTAAAGTCTAGAACTTTCTGTTTCATTTCTAATTTTAGTTTTAGAACTATATTATTCCATAGAGTACATAAGTTTTGCAAATATAGAACTTTTAAGTTTTACAAAAAAATTTGGATTTTTTAATGTCCAGAGGTGTGGAACTTCTAATTAATTTGAACTCCATAAATCTGAGATACCATCATATAAAATGGTTAGAAATTCCCACCCCTCTCATCCCAGACTCTTGCCTTTTGTTCTAAAATATTAATGTTCTGAACATTTAAATGTTAAACGGAGCCTAATGTTTATGCAAAAAGATGTCACATAACCTCACTAAAAAAACTGAGTGGTTATGCAAAAATAAATAAAAGTAAAATCTTAATCTTCTTCCTACTTTGCTCCCGACCATTTCCCAATCATTACCTTTAATCTACTCATTTACAGGATATCATTGCATCTGGTTTGGGATTAACAATTAACAAAACAAAGCTCGCAACTTGCTAGTACCACCATAATAACCACAGGAGTTGTTAATAGATCATGTGAGCATTGAGATAAAATGGAGTCTATGACAGATGTTGTGTTGTGGTTAAATACATACAAATGCATGAACTAAACAGATGGAGTCTTTGCAAGACACTTAGAAAGCATAGGCCGTGACTGCATCCTTATGTGGAGGACATTAGAGGTCTGTATGTATTACCCATTTGTCTCTATGAATTATCGGCCCATAGGGTGCGACTGTTGCCTCTGTGTCAATCTGTCTGTGCACCGTACCCTTGTATAAGTTAAGATTGCATCTAATAATAGAAGAAAAAAATTAGGGAAAAAAAAATGGCAGCGTAGACTTGGAAAAACGATTGCATCTAACATTAGAAGAAAAGAATAAATAGAAAAAAAAATTGGTAACGTAGACTTGAAAAAAGGAACACTAACCTTATAAAATTTATATATAAAAAAAAGAAGTGTAAAACACGGCCACAATCATACATCTCATTCTTCTAATTCATTTCACATCACTGCAACAGCTCTCAGCCACAATCATACATGATCCTCGTTCAAAAAAATCGTACATCTCATTTTTTCACAGCACTGCAACAGCTCTCAAGAGACGATGTATAGACACCATCCTAGCATGGAAGAGAAGGAGAAGAGAAAAAAAACCATGGTCCTAGGCTAGAATAAGATTTTTCCGGGTAAAGACGATGAAAATGAATCGATGCTGGTTGAAATGGATAGTGAACCCTCTCAGATACATACTGTCGAACATTTTGTGAACGACTTCGAAATCATGTTTTTCTATTACCTGACTATGGTTTTTAAAGAGGTAAGGGGATGTCTCAGAAATCAAACAGGTGCTGAACGAAAATCAGAAATGATTTGAAGAGGTGGACCGTTATATCTCTCTAGAACCACACCCCCTTGCTTCTTGCCATTGCTCTAACTGATCCGACGCACCTCTTTCCACGATTCGCTTTCTCCCGAACTGCCATCCACAGACTACAGTCCTTCATACATAAATGTCATTGATAAGGAGAGAGGAGTTGATGAAGACGTTACTGAGACGATGTTGGTGAAGACATTACAGATCGAGAGAGATATAAGGGCAGAGTTTATGAGGTAGTGGGGTGGGTAGGCATATATGAAGGGTTAAGGAGCTCTTGAGTGGGGTCCACAAAAACAATTAATTGATGAGAGAAAATAAGGGACACATTAGTTTGATGATGTGGCTTCACAAATGAAGAGGAGTCGTACGTGGCATCAAGAGGAAGACATAGGTGTCATCCATAGAGACCCTCTAGCTCTGTTTTATAATAGTAGTATAGATTTCACTTTCTCATTGTCATGTGTCAATTAATTAAATAATTGATGGTTAAATCTATTAAAAGGAAGAATGGGAGGAGGCATGACTCTCACGGTTTCACCCCTCTATCCTTTAATTGAAATTGAATTTTAGATCATTAAGAGGGAGAATATGGTTTTGATCATTAAGGATGAGTAGAGTAGTGCATAAGGGTTACTTTACTGCTACCTTCCCCTTACCTTCTATATTAATATATTTCATCCTTTCTCTCCTAACCAATTTCTTTCCCATTCTCAAGAATCATCACACGGGGTGACTATTTTTATACCAGTACATTACTCATGATTTCCGAAGAGATCACTTTCACTATGGAAGATGCATTCATGCTCGGAAGATTACCTTATGGGGTTTAGTCTGCCATTGTGCTGTTGGAGATATGAGAGATGAAGAACGTTATTACCGGAAGCAACTAAAGGATTTCAATGATGCCTTTCACAACGAGAAATGCCAAGAAACGAGGACCCATCCTCTTGAAGCCGGAGACACGTCTCCCTTACATTTCTCCGTCATCCCTCAACCCATGGTGGCTCTAACCTTTTATATCCTTCTTACACCCTTCTAAGCCCTTCACAAGCAAGTTCACACGAACGGAACCCGATGACACTGATCGATAAACATCAAGGCTTGACATGGACCAAAGATCTCATCAACCTAAGGGAAGAAGTGAATGTTTTTATTCTCTTGGTCTTTAATTCAAAAATGGAGGTGGGTGCTGGGTGGTTTTGGTTTTTCAGAGAGATAAATCATATACGAGATTTTGGATTTATTGGGTACGTACCGTCTTTAATCATGCAGGATTTGAAGTCGACTGAAGGGAAAGAATTCCATAAGAAGAGGATGAAGTTTCACTCAATTAGAATCATAGATTTTTGGTTGGCAGGGTTCTCTTCCACACAATGTCTATCCCATTAGAGGAAATTTTGTATTCTTTTTTTGTATGATTTCTTTCTTGTGTTTCATATTTGTGATTGTGTTCATTTTTTTTAAAGAGAGAAAGGTGAAGACCCATGAATCAAAGTGCCTATTCTTAGTCTTATATTTTTTTTATCTTTCTATTGTGTTGGGGTCTATTTCTTTGGTCAATATATATATATATATATATATATATATATATATATATATATATATATATATATATATATATTTCCAGATGGTTTATGTGTAAGTTAGAGTTGAGACATGCAAATAACTCAATGGCTGTATATTTTTCTAAAATTGGTTTAGAAGTGCCACAGGTGATCAGCCTTCAAGAGGACGGGAAATGACCATGATTCCTGTCTAAATGAACCTGAATTTTCATAAAAACCACCCAAAGTAGGATATGGACATATGGTGAGATTGACAATTTGCAACCAATAATGGTAGAAGATAAATCTTTATAATGCAGGGAGATATAATTTTGAGTTATTATTGATTTAATAAATAATTTTTTTTTTTTAAAGAGGTTAACATGAGATGTTGATATATAAAGTTTTTGTTCCAAATGGTTTACATGTAGGCTGAGACATGCGGGAATCACTCAATGGTTGTACATTTTTTCTTTGAGTTTGGAAATACAATCGAACTGTGTTGATGTCATTAACAGCAAGGAGGAACAGTGAAAGGATTTTTGCGATTTTAAGAGTCTCATTGGGAAGTAGATATGAGGAGAATAATACTCAAAATCCTACTTTTGGGCGCACTAGCACAACCGTGTATTGGATAGGATAAGGAAAATGAGTGGGATTTAAGAAATGATACACTATGGAGTACCGTGGATGATGCTCCTTATAGCTCGTGTTACTAAACTTGGTTCAGATGTTCATCGCTTGATTAGACTAATCTGTCTAAAAACTAAGTTGGTTCATTCTAGATGAGAAGGCAAGCAAAACTGTTTTTTTTTCACAGGGTAATGAGAACTCTCCCGAAATCAACAAAGTATAAGGATGTAATTGCCATTTCTTTTGTCACACTTTCAACTCTTTCCTTTTATTTACTATTATTTAATTATAATATAAGTAATTTTATTATCCCTTCTCATTTTTTATTTGTTGTAGTGATTCCGTGCATCGGACAGGTTTCCTACTAGTATATATATATATATATATTTGAGGAGTGCTAACCGAGTCGCATTTACTCTAAAAGTATCCGCAGACGCAAGATTAGGCATAACACGTGGTGATGTTTGATTTTGTAACACATAAAAGAAGTAAAAAACAAGAACTGACATTTGTGGCCACCTAAGTTGCGTTTGGGGAAGATTTACTATTGGGGCTAGCAAATTTTTTATTTTTTTTTGAAAACTATCTAAACGACTCAGTGTCTTTCCAAAGTACATATGTGACCCTTGATAATTCAACTTAACTTTTATGATCCTCCTAAAAAAATGTGAAAATAACCAAATGTGTAAGATCCTATTTTTTTGGACTCATGTATCCCTAAACATTAAGTATTTCATTTAAGTCCAATATTGATTGAGATACCATGTAGAGAAGCAGTAGGCGTACCCATGGTTTCCATTATGTGATGGAATGGTCAGTTGCCATTAGTGCACGCCCTATTTTTAAATACTCATCAACTGTGGTTAAGATTCACTCACCCCTAGGGTTAAGCAATCCAACCTTGATTTTATAAAAATTAAAAAACAAAAATCATAATTTTAATTTAGTTAAGCTTAACCAGGGTTAAAAAGGGACATGGGTAAGATAAGTAGCGGACCCATAGTTCTACTAATCACTGCTCTTTAGTTTGTGAGGGAAGGGATCAAACCGAATATCACCAACTGAATGCTTTATTACCAAACATGTTTAGATTAGGATGGTGTGCATTATGTCGTTTGGATATTTGGGGGTTACAGACCAATGGGATGATGAAGGTTAAGTTGAATTGTCTCAAAAAAAAAAACTACCTTTAGTTTTAACTTAATGCTTAGGAATATATGGGACCAAAAAAAAAGTTTCCTCACACATGTGGCTGTTTTCACATTGGAGTCACGGGTCATAGGTGTACTCTAGAAAGACCCAGGGGTCATTTAGGTAGTTTTTTTTTTTTTTTTTTTGGTTAAGACGAAGTGACGGACTCATGAGGCTGTCTCTTTTCTTTTTTCTTTTTATGTTTTCTTTGGTAAACATGAGGCTGTCTCTTTAACCAAAAAAAAAAAATTTGAGGTTGCACTCAATTCATCTCTACTAAATGACTTGAAAAATCCGGTGAACCTCAAATCTAATGTTTGAGTTGAGAACTCACAAATTCAAGGGGATGGTTAGGTCTCCCTATAAGTCTATCTACCATTTTTAAGATTATGCAATCAAGTTATTAATTAAGGGATGATGAACTTTAAAGTGCGGAATGAAGGAAACAAGCAAACCACAACAAAATGATTTTTACGTGGGAACCCTTCCGGGAAAAACCACTGGACCTAGTCCAGCAATGAGAATCCACTAAAACAAAGTACCAGATACTTACAGACTCGAACCTCACCCAAACAGGACTCGACTTTCTCAATCCACAACTAGTCTTACACACCTCAATAAGTAATCATGATCTCGCAAGACTCTCAATCTACCGTAGTATCCTGTTCTTTTCTTCTGTCTCGACAACCACGATCTCCACAATCGATCTCCGTTAATGACAGCTTCGGATTCCACAAACCAAATACCACATCCACTATCCTCCTCGGATCGATCTCCTTCACAAACGCTCCAGAACACTCTGGCCAATTTGTTCTTTCTAGAACGGGTTGATGGTTTTAGGGTTTAGGACAGCTCTAGAGTGATCCTATTAAAAGTTTGAGGATCAAACAATGCAAGCTTCAAAAATTAGAATGACTATACTTGCATCTCTAGAGTAACTAACAAAGGAGAATGAGAGAAATAAATCTCAGATTTTATGAGAACTCTAGAGGTAGCCTTATGCACTCTCAACACTCTCCACAAGTCCTCATTCACGGACTAGAAGAGTTCTATTAAATAGAGAAACTAAACCAATGATTTAGAAGTTGCCAAAATGGATTTGGAAACAATTTTTAAGGACTGGGTTGAACCAGAGTGGAGTGGGTCGACCCAATTAAGCAGTTCGGTCGACCTAACTGCCACTTTGGGTCGACCTACTTTTTGGGTGGTCTCTGCCGATTTTTGCCATACAAAATTTGATGAGATTGGGTCGACCCAATATGGTCTGAGTCGACCCAATGGTGGAAAATCACTGTTTTTCACCCTTGATTCCCTTATACTTTGATGTACTTTATCTTAGGCATTTTGGAACCAAATTCCATGATTATGGGCACATCCATTTGGGTAATTTTTGGTCTCTAAGTTTATTTTCACCTAAGGTAACATGATATCTAGGTCACTTACCATCCTATGAGTGAAACGGAGGCTATGATCGGAATGTCTTCAACTGATCTTTTTCGGTCTTCATCTTCACTTGTCATGGATACTTGAAGGCAATGACACAAGATACACTAGACTCACTGTTTTGACACTGGAATAAGCCAACACTAAAACATGGACTTTACAATCTCCCCCTTTGGTAATTCCGTGGCAAAACCAACCTGAAGTACATGTCTTGACACAAACTTACCCAAACACATGAAACGGAGAGTTAGGTCCTTACATGACTCCAACACAATTACATAACACCAATTGACAAATATTCTAAAATTGAAGACACTGAAGCTCTTTTCAGGTAAGATCTATCTGTTGTAACCCTGCACCTGCACATGCTTATAAATAAAACACCCAGTGAAGCATGTATGAAATATACAAATAAATAGACACAGGTATTGCAAGGAATGTACTGAAATACTGAGCTAAGGAACTAGTACCCAACAATCTCCCCCTTTTTGGCACAATTGCCAAAGATAGTCATAAAGCCAATATCACAAAGAATATACCAATTTAACACATGTGTAATATCAAGACAATTACAATACAACCAAGTAAATACAGACAATGCGGGAACTAAAGAACAGGGAACAAAATAACAATATAAAGCACAAACCCCCCCTCAACAAATCAACTTGATCTTCTCCCCCTAAGATCAAGGACATCACCAAAATCAGGCACCTATGTTAGAAAGGCTCATGCCAACCAATAAGGAAACATATAATAATAATTCTAAAAAGGTATTATATGCCACACAAACATGCATCAAAAGCATTTCAAGTAGTAGTAATTTAAAATTACGAATCCAATGAAGAACATGATTAGTTAATCCTATTGAGGATATACATCTAACTAAATCTCACGAAATGCTAAAGCATAGCTAATTCACTTAGTCACATTTAGTGAACAGTTCAAAAGTAAAACAATGTGTGTGTAGTGGTGGTTTGACTAGATACTAAATCAAGATTTTTTTCCCTTTCCAAGGATATGACATTAACCACTAAGGGGACTCCGGAGATACATATCTTAGAAGTCAAACCTAGTTAGATCCAGATATTCTGATTTTTTGCATTTTTGTTCTCCTTTATCCATTTTATTTGACTCAATATTTTTTTTTTACTTTTGGTCAAATACCTCCAAACTTTATAAGATTTCTTTTGATGTTCTTTATCTGAACATATCTTTTCATGCAATGATGGCTTTTACACTATCCAGGTAGATAGTCCTGGCTGTTGATAGTAGAAGTTTTCACTCTAGCAACTCAGATAGATAACTACTGTCCGGATAGGTAGCCATTACATACTGTTTGCATCCAATAGTAACTTTCACACTAGCCCAGTAGGTAGCCCTTTTCATTGCAACAATTTTTGCTCATAGAGGATACACAAAATAGGGATGACTAACAATATGGTCATTCTAGATTGGTCATCCAAGGTCACACTTTTGGGATAAGTCAAACACCTACAGATTGGAAAATAGACCTCTCAACAGAATCAGTCAGAGTGCATGTGAAATTATAAAGCATCACACATGAATAAGTCTCTAAATGTACAAGATAAAATCAATCTAACTTTCAACCTAACCAAAAGACTATGAAGGTGATATATCCTCAATCAACAACAAACTCATGTTCAACCCTGGACAAGTATAGAAATAAAGATCACACAAGGAATGCAGATCATGCAAGTCAAACAGTTTTAGAAGTTTGATTGACCCTTTGGTCTCTAACCGTTTCAGTTGAGGTAGGTATGACCTTTTGCCTCTTCCTCCTGTTCCTCCTTTTCCAGGATTGAGTCCTAGAATTATGGCGGGCATTATGGTTCTCCCCGTTACCTCCTTTATATCTAGCATAAGGAGTGTCATGACCATGCCACTGTCTAGAGTTGTGAGCAATTTTCATCACATCTTCACACAAACTCCTACACTTCTCTACGAGGACCTCAACTCTCCTTTGAAGATTCTCATCAAAATTATTGTGGTTCTCAAAACCATGATTGGACATTCTTCGAAGTTTAGGACATTGAGGTTTAATATGACCCTTCACTCCACATTTATGACATGTAAGAATGAATTTCTGAGTTGAAGGGTCTTTCCTATTTTCAAGAGGGTGCCTCTTATTACTAGGCTCAGTGTTTGAGGTAGATGGAGTTCCCTTCACATCTCTACACCTCTGATTTTGCTCAAGATTAGCCAACTTGATTTCAAGACTTGTCTTTTCATCAAGACAAACATGTAAATCAGATTCAAGAAGCTGAGTCTTGACAAGGAGGGAAACCTTCTCTTCTTCAAGCTGTGACACAAGATCTTTCAACCCAGAAACCACTTAGTCCAAGATATCTCTTTCCATTTCAATAGATTTGACCTTTTTGGTCATGGAAAACTGAACCTTTTTCAGCTTTAGGCATTCTTGAAATAGTTCATCATAGGCTACCTCGAGGTCTCCCTTAGAATTTGAGTCATTTTGACTCTCATCATCCTCACCATCACTATGGTATTGGTCACTCACAACATTTGAAGAAGATACTTCAACCCCAGATAAAGATGCAGTGAAGGCCACATAACCCCTAGTCTCCTCACAAAAAGAACTATCTGATTCCTCAGATTCAGATTCACTGTCATCCCTTGTCTTATCCTTAAATCTTTTCTTATTAGAGCACTCAGCGGTAATATGGCCATAGCCTTGGCATTATAGCATTGAACTCCTTGGGATTTACTATCAGCATTTTTAAGATGTTTATTGTTTTCAAAGTGCTTGGACTTAGGCTTCTCAATGAAAGTATGTCTCTTTTTAATTTTAGAAAAATAGTTCTTGGGGGGCATACACCGAATCCCAAGATCTGACTAAGATTCTAATTGATTTTATTCAATGATGGTTAAAATAATATTTACCTTTACGACTTTGATTTTGTTAAGTCAAATCCACATTAGAATAGTACTCGCAAAACTTCACAAGTGTCAAGTCTCATTCGCAATCCACACGAACCTTCTTTTTCCTTTAAAGCTTTATCTAATGGAAGCTAATGACTCTTCCAAATTCTAGCTCTAGGATCTTGAACTAAAGATCCTTTCTTGATCAATCAAGAATGGTTCTTCTTCTTCTTGATAATCAAACTAGAAAACAAGAGAGAAGAGATGGGGGAGGTGTGACTGTACACCCTCAAAAGAGAGAGGTTTGGGCGTGAGATTGAGGAGAGGAGAGGGAGCCAGAAAACGTGGAGAATGGAGATCTATCCAAGTGTTGGATGTCCACCACTTTATATAGTGTCCTTCTTGGTTGCTTGAATTGTAATCCAAGTACAACACCTCAACCATATCCTAATCTAATTAGGATTCATCAATAGTTTCATTTATTGATTATTCTCCTAATCCAATTAGGATTAATCTTAAAAGAAACTTACCTTATCCATTAGTAACTAATCTTATCTTTATCCAATAAGGAATCTTGAATTAGTAACTAACTAATGGAATCCCTAACAATTAGATAATCTTTAATTACTAACTAACTAACTAACTAACCTTATCCAATAAGGAGTCAATTAATTAGGAACTAATTAAAATAAGATTTCCTCCTTGAAGTGGGCATCCCACCCTAGGTGGGCCCCACTTCCACACACCCCTTAGGGTTTCCAAAACCCTAAAGGTCATCTTTGATCTTTTATCAAAATCCCCAATGGGTCCTACCTATTTGGTTTATCACATCCAATGTGATTTTACCTTTTAGAGCTTCACTATACCATATAGTGATTACTTAGAGAAATTAATTAATTAAATTAATAATTAAATTAAAAGTTTTAAGAAGGTCCTAGTGTATGGGATCTAAAGGGATCTCCTATTTTCGGTTGTGGGACCAAGTACTTCACCTTTTTGGTTGAAGCATTGTTGCTAGGAAACATTTTCTTATAACTCCATTAGGATCATAGAATGTTATCTAAGTCCCTGGACTTTCACTAATCACAATAATGTCCATTAATACAATGTGACTAACCTCCAGAAATTAGAGAATTGCTTGTAAGTACTATCTCACAATTTATTTACAAATAAATCATTCCACATTCCGATATCACTTGTAAGCTTTTGGGATTGGAACAATTCTGTTGTCTAGTCCCTAGCTTATGAATAGAACCCTTTCTCATGATTAGTTTTTCATTGAACTGAACCTCCAAAACACTTTTGAAGAAACATTAAAAAAGAACTGACATATATATATATATATATACACTTTTTCATATTAAAAATATCAACTTCGATAAAGACCATTTTTACCGAAAAGCACCAGTACTGGATTTAACAGTTCAGTTCAACAAGTATCACCTTGATATCATTATCTCCAATTAAAGAGTTGTAGATTCCTTATTGAGTGTTTACACACTTCTCTAAACATTGTGTATATGACCCAATGTACCCGGAGTTAAACCTGTGTATTGGATATTGCTGATTGGCACATCAAAGCCATATAGACAGATGTTTGAGAAGATGTTAACCTCTCAGGTTTAAAGACAATCTGACAGTGTATTCCATAGGGTATCCACTAGTGACCTTGTTTAGTATTATGTACTTGCTACATATACTCACATGTTAATCAAGAGTCAACACTCTCTGTGAATGAGATTCATCACATTATCTTATAGAACTACACATGTGCATACCATGATGAAGCATGATGCCCAACTAGTACTCTAGAGACTTCAAATAGTATTAGGTTTACAAGGAACTGGAAAATCATATCTCCTCGCAACCTTTGCATGATTTTCCTACAATTTTACCTATGGAACTTTATGTCATTATCAAATAAGACAGTAATTGATATAAATACCCTTTATAGTTGGTTGTGTGAATATGATACTTGTCTGATCAACATAGAAAAGTCTCTTATTGGCTTTCGAGGGCATATATGTCCAACACTCAAAAGATTTTTGTCCTTTCGGATTAAATCTTTTATTAATTTTCAGAAATTTTATGAATTTCTTTGCAAATAAAACCAACTCTTCATCATCATCCTCAGAGTCATTATCTGAAGCATCTATAAATTCTTTGACAGATTTCAAAGTTGTAAAGTTCATGTTTCAGTGTTGACTTATTCTGGTGTCAAAACAAGTGAGTCTAGTGTATCTTGTGTCATTACCTTCAAGCATCCACGACAAGTGAAGATAAAGACCGAAGAAGACCGGTTGAAGACATTCCGATCATATCCTTCGTTTACTCATACGATGGTAAGTGACCTAGATACCATGTTACCTTAGGTGAGATTTGACTTAGAATAATCATACTTTGATACCTTAGGTGGAAATTGACTTAGAATAATCATATGGGCTTTAGGTGACTAGATATGTAGCCCAAAAAGTGTTAGACATTCTTAAAAACCAAGGTTCCTTGTAAGAGACATATCTCACAAACCGTAGCCCCGATTTTACTCTATAATATATCAAATCGATCGCGTCGAAAAGATCTACAACTTTTGGGAAGGAAGAAAGAGCTAAAAATAAGATTTTATATGTCGGTCGACCAAAACAGTATTGGGTCGACCTAGACCTCAACAAAAAATGTATGGGAAAATGGACCAGAGACCAAATAAAAGTTTGGTTGACCCAAAAGTGCAGTTTGGCCGACCCAAGTGCCACTTTGGGTTGACTCAAACCCCTTTGGGTCGACCCAATGCCTAAAAAAATCTCTAAATCAGCTTTAGCAACTTCTATAACTTGGTGTTGGTTTCTCTATTTAATGAGAACCCTTCTAGTCCGTGAATATGGACTTTGAGAGAGTATTGGGCTATCTCTAGAGTTCATAGAAACTCTAAAATTATTTTCTCTCCCTTCTTTGATTAGTTTCTCTTCCATCCTAGAGTTTGCAAGTCATTGGTCCATTCTTGCTTGCTTGGACTTTTCAATTGGTGGAATCCATCTACGATTTGATTTTAATCAAACCATGAACCTGTTCTGGAAAGAAAAAATTAGCCGGAGTTTTCTGGAGCCTTTTTGAAGGAGATCAATCCGAGGAGATCGTGGATGTGATATTTAATCGGTAGAATCCGAAGCGGTCATTAACGGAAATCGATCGTGGAGATCGTGGCTATTGAGACACAAGAGAAGAACAGGCTACTACGATAGATTGCGAGTCTTACGAGATCGTGATTACTTATTGAGGTGTGTAGGACTAGCTGTAGATTGAGAAAGTCGAGTCCTATTTGGGTGAAGTTCAAGTCTGTAAGTATCTGGTACTTTCTCTTAGTGGATTCTCATTGCTGGACTAGGTCCCGTGGTGTTTCCTGAAAGGGTTTCCATGTAAAAATTGCTTGTGTTGTGGTTTGCTTGTTTCCTTATTCTGCACTTTAAGTTCATCACCCTTAGTTAATAACTTAATTGTTAAATATTAAAAATGGTAGATAGACTTTGTAGGGAGACCTAGCCACCCCCTTGAATTTGTGAGTTCTCAACTCAAACATTAGATTTGAGGTTCACCAGATTTTTCAATTGGTATAAAAGCGGGGTCATTAATTTTTTAGTGCGATCTCATTCTTATATTTCGGGGAATATGAATCTCCAAAGAGAGGGATGATCCATCTCTTGTCCCCCATTATTTGATGGGAATAATTATGTCTATTGGAAAGTTCGTATGAGAGCCTTTCTAAAATCTTTAGATGAGATAGTATGGATCTCTATTGAATAAGGTTGGACCCATCCAACAAAGACCATAGATAACCAGACCATCCCTAAACCTTCTTTTGAATGGACCAATGTAGATCTTGAAAGCTGTAGATGGAATAGTAAAAGTCTTAATGCAATCTTCACTGCTGTCACACCCGAAGAATTTTGACGTATTTCTAAATGTTACACTTCGAAGGAGGCATGAGACATTCTTAAACTTACCCATGAAGGGACTACAACAGTCAAGATCTCCAAACGTCAAATGCTTACTTTTAAATTTGAAAATCTGATAATGAAACTTTTGATGGTTTTTATGTTGATTTGAGTGACATTGTTAATTCTAGTTTTAACTTAGGAGAGAAAGTATACCTGAGTCCAAAATTATTAGGAAGATTTTGAGATCTCTACCTGAGATATTTTGATCGAAGGTTACAGCCATTGAAGAGAGCAAAAATGTTGATGCTCTCAAAATCGAAGAGTTGGTTGGTTCTCTCCAAACCTATGAGTTAAATCTGAACCCATCTAAGAAACCAAAATCTATTGCCTTGAAATCCGACAAGGAATCCATAGATGAGTCAGATAATGACTCTGAGGATGATGAAGAAAAGTTGGTTTCATTTGTAAAGAAATTTAGAAAATTTCTGAAATTTAATAAGAGATTTAATACAAAAGGACAAAAATCTTTTGAGAAGCTTAAGTCCAAGCACTTGGAAAACAAGAAACATCTTAAAAGTGCTGACAATAAATCCCAAGATGTTTAATGCTATGAATGCCAAGGTTATGGCCATATTGCCGCTGAGTGTTCTAATAAGAAAATATTTAAGAACAGGGTAAGGGATAACAGTGAATCTGAATCTGAGGAATCAAATAGTTCTTCTTATGAGAAGACTATGGGTTATATGGCATTCACTGCATCTTTATCTGGGATTGAAGAATCTTCTTCAAATGTTGTGAGTGACCAACACCATAGTGATGGTGAGGATGATGAGAGTCAGAATGACTCAGATTCTGAGGGAGACATCAAGACAGCCTATGATGAGCTATTTCAGAAATGCCTAAAGCTGAAAAATGTTCATTTTCCATGACTAAAAAAGTCAAATCTATTGAAATGGAAAGAGATGCCTTAGACCAAGTGGTTTCAGGGTTGAAAGCTCTTGTGTCACAATTTGAGGAAGAGAAGACTTCCCTCCTTATGAAGACTCAGCTTCTTGAATCTGATTTGCATGTTTGTCTTGATGAAAAGACAAGTCTTGAAATCAAGTTGGCTGATCTTGAGCAAAATTAGAGGTGTGGAGATGTGAATGGAACTCCATCTACCTCGAACACTGAGTCTAGTGATAAGAGGCACCCTCCTGAAAATAGGAAAGACCCTTCAACTCAGAAATTCATTCCTACATGTCATAAATGTGGAGTGAAGGGTCATATTAAACCTCAATGTCCTAAATTTTGAAGAATGTCCAATCATAGTTTTGAGAACCACAATAATTTTGATGAGAATCTTCAAATGAGAGTTGAGGTCCTAGTGGAGAAGTCTAGGAGTTTGTGTGAAGATGTGACGAAAATTGCTCACAACTTTAGACAGTGGCATGGTCATGACACTCCTTATGCTAGATATAAAGTAGGTAACGGGGAGAACCATAATGCCCGCCATAATTCTAAGACTCAATCCTGGAAAAGGAGGAACATGAGGAAGAGACAAAAGGTCATACCTACCTCAACTGAAACGGTTAAAGACCAAAGGGTCAATCAAACTGCTAAAACCGTTTGGGTGAGAAAAGAAGACCAGAAGGGCTTCACTTAGCCCTTGCCTGTCATAGCTTAGGGTGTGTTGTTCTTGTTATATCTTGTCCTAGTGTTATGTTGCTTGTGTATACTAGTAGTTGTTATTTATTTTTATTTGTTTTGGTTTATTTTTCTGTTTTTTTTTTTATTTTGAAAATTCAAAAACATTGAAAAACTATAAAATCTAAAAATATTTTTGTCATGTTGCCCTTGTTTGACTTGCATGATCTGCATTCCTTGTGTAATCTTTATTTCTATACTTGTCCAGGGTTGAACATGAGTTTGTTACTAATTGAGGATATATCACCTTCATAGTCTCTTGGTTAGACTGAAAATTAGACTAGTTTTATCTTGCACAGTTAGAGACTTATTCATGTGTGTATGCTCTGCACTTTCAAATGCACTCTGACTGATTCTGTTGAAAGGTCTATTTTTTAATTTGTAAGTGTTTGACTTATCCTAAAAGAGTGACCTTGGATGACCAATCTAGAATGACCATATTGTTAGTCATCCTTATTTTGTGTATCTTCCATGAGCAAAAATTGTTGCAATGAAAGAGCTACCTATTGGGCTAGTGTGAAAGTCACTATTGGATGCAAACGGTATGTAATGGCTACTTATGCGGACAGTAGTTATCTATCTGAGTTAGTAGAGTAAAAGCCTCTGCTGCCAATAGCCAGGACTACCTACCTGGATAGTGTGAAAGCCATCATTGCATGAAAAGATATGTTCAGGTAAAGAACATCAAAAGAAATCTTACAAAGTTTGGAGGTATTTGACCAAAAATAAGAGAAAAATATTGAGTCAAATAAAATGGATAAAAGAGCATCAAAATATAAAAAATCAGAATATTATCAGGATCAAGCGCTTACCATTACACCAAAAGACTGGCCTTGTGGGGAATGCTCTACTTTATTTCCTTATATTAGCCCATTATGGGCCCCGGGCGGTTGGGTACGCCAGACACCTATCGAGGTGGGGCTGACACTGTTTTAAGCCATCGCCTAGTGGTAGACTGCTGGCACCCATAATGCCAACAATCCCCCCAGTAGCTACGCTGGGAGCACTCGAACCCACGACCTCGCTCTGATACCAATAGTTAGGATCAAGCGCTTACCATTACACCAAAAGACCGGCCTTGTGGGGAAGGCGCTACTTTATTTCCTTATACTAGCCCATTACGGGGCTCGGACGGTTGGGTACACCAGACACCTGTTGAGCTGGGACTGACATTGTTTGAAGCCATCGCTCAGTGGTAGACTGCTGGCACCCATAATGCCAACAAATATCCGGATCTAACTAAGTTTGACCTCTAAGATTTATGTCTTCGGGAGTCCCCTTAGTGGTTAATGCCATATCTTTGGAAAGGGAAAGAAACCTTGATTTAGTATCTAGTCAGACCACCACTACACATATATTGCTTCACTTTTGAACTGTTCACTAAATGTGGCTAAGTGAATTGGCTATGCTTTAACATCCCATGAGATTTAGTTAGATGTGTATCCTCGGTCGGACTAACTAATTATGTTCTTCATTTGATTCGTAATTTTAAATTACTACTGCTTAGAATGTCTTTGATGCATGTTTGTATGACAAATGCTACATTCTTAGAATTATTATTATGTGTGTCCTTATTGGTTGGCATGAGCCTTTCTAGCTTAAGTGCCCTGATTTTGGTGGTGTCCTTGATCTTAGGAGGAGAAGATCAAGTTGAGTTGTTGAGGGGGACTGGGGGAATTTGTGCTTTATATTACTATTTTGTTCCTCGCTCTTTAGTCCCCGCATTGTCTGTATTTGCTTGGTTGTATTGTGATTGCCTTGATATTACATTTGTTAAATTGGTATATACTTGTGATATTGGCTTCCTGCCTACCTTTGGCAATTGTGCCAAAAAGGGGGAGAATGTGAGGGTATCATTTCCCTAGTTTAGTACATTCCTTGCAATACCTGTGTTTATTTATTTTTATATTCCATACATGCTACACTAGGTGTTTTATTTATGAGCATGTGTAGGTGCAGGGTTGTAGCAAACTGATCTTACTTGACAAGAGCTTCAGTATCTTCACTTTAAGAATATTTTTCAATTGGTGTCATGTAATTGTGTTGTAGTCATGTAATGCCCTAATTCACCGTTTGATGTGTTTGATTGAGTTTGTGTCAAGTCATATATTTCAGTTTGGTTTTGCGATGGAATTACCAAAGGGGGAGATTGTGAAGTCTATGTTTTAGTGTTGGCTTATTCTGGTGTCAAAACAAGTGAGTGAAGTGTATCTGGTGTCATTGCCTTCAAGCATCCACGACAAGTGAAGATGAAGACCGAAGAAGACCGGTTGAAGACATTCCGATCATATCCTTCGTTTCACTCATAGGATGGTAAGTGACCTAGATACCATGTTACCTTAGGTGAGAATTGACTTAGAATAATCATACTATGATACCTTAGGTGGAAATTGACTTAGAATAATCATATGGACTTTAAGTGACTAGATATGTAGCCCAAAAAGTGTTAGACATTCTTAAAAACCAAGGTTCTTTGTAAGAGACATATCTCACAAACCGTAGCCCCGATTTTACTCTATAATATATCAAATCGACCATGTCGAAAAGATCTACAACTTTTGGAAAGGAGGAAAGAGTTAAAAATAAGATTTTATATGTCACTTGACCAAAACAGTATTGGGTCGACCTAGACCTCAATAAAAAATGTATGGGAAAATGGACCAGAGACCAAATAAAAGTTCGGTCGACCCAAAAGTGCAGTTGGGTTGACCTAAGTGCCACTTTAGGTCGGCTCAAACCTCTTTAGGTCGACCCAATGCCTAAAAAAGTCTCTAAATCGGTTTTAGCAACTTCTATAACTTGTTGTTGGTTTCTCTATTTAATGAGAACCCTTCTAGTCCGTGAATGTGGACTTTGGGAGAGTATTGAGAGGGTATTGGGCTTTCTCTAGAGTTCATAGAAACTCTAAAATTATTTTCTCTCCCTCCCTTGATTAGTTTCTCTTCTATCCTAGAGTTTGTAAGTCATTGGTCCATTTTTACTTGCTTGGACTTTTCCATTGATAGAATCCATCTACGATTTGATTTTAATCAAACCATTAACCCATTCTGGAAAGAAAAAATTGGCCGGAGTGTTTCGGAGTTAAAGGAGATTGATCCGATGAGATCGTAGATGTGATATTTGGTTAGTGGAATCCGAAGCCGTCATTGACGAAAATCGATCGTGAAGATCGTGGTTATCGAGACACAAGAGAAGAACAGGCTACTGCGGTAGATTGCGAGTCTTGCGAGATCGTGATTACTTATTGAGGCGTGTAGGACTAGCTGTGGATCAAGGAAGTTGAGTCCTGTTTGGGTGAGGTTCGAGTCAGTAAGTATCTGGTACTTTGTCTTAGTGGATTCTCGTTGCTAGATTAGGTCCCGTGGTTTTTTCTGGAAAGGTTTCTACGTAAAAATTGTTTGTGTTGTGGTTTGCTTGTTTCCCTTTTTCTGCACTTTAAGTTCATCATCCCTTAGTTAATAACTTAATTGTTAAATATTAAAAATGGTAGATAGACTTTGTAGGGAGACCTAGCCACTCTCTTGAATTTGTGAGTTCTCAACTTAAACATTAGATTTGAGGTTCACCGGATTTTTCAAAAGCAGTAGATTTTGGTTTCTTAGATGAGTTTAGATTTAACTCATAGTTTTGGAGAGAACCAACCAACTCTTCAATTTTGAGAGCGTTAATTTGCTCTCTTCGATGACAGTAGCCTTCGATCTAAATCTCTCAGGCAGAGATCTCGAGATCTTCCTAACAATTTTGGACTCAGGTATACTTTCTCCTAAGTTAAAGCTAAAATTAACAATGTCACTCAGATCAGCATAAAAACCATCAAAAGTTTCATTATCATTCATTATCAGATTTTCAAATTTAGAAGTAAGCATTTGGAGTTTGGAGATCTTGACTGTTGTAGTCCCTTCATGGGTAATTTTAAGAATGTCTCAGGCCTCCTTCAAAGTGTAACATTTAGAAATACGCCGAAATTCTTCGAGTATGACAGCAGTGAAGATTGCATTTAGACCCTTATTGTTCCAGCTACAACTTTCAAGTTCTACATTGGTCAAATCAGTAGAAGGTTTGGGGATGGTCTGATTATCTATGGTCATTGTTGGAGAGGTCCAACCTTATTCAATAGAAATCCGTACTCTCTCATCCAAAGATTTTAGCAAGGCTCTTATACGAGCTTTCAAATAGACATAATTGTTTTCATCAAAAAATGGAGGACAAGAGATGGATCCTCCTACTCTTTGGAGATGAATTCACCGAATATAAGAATAAGATCGCACCAAAAAATTAGTGAACCCGCTCTGATACCAATTGAAAAATCCGGTGAACCTCAAATCTAATATTTGAGTTGAGAACTCACAAATTCAAGGGGATGGTTTGGTTTCCTTATAAGTCTATCTACTCTTTTTAAGATTATGCACTCAAGTTATTAATTAAGGGATGATGAAATTTAAAGTGCGGAATGAAGGAAACAAGCAAACCACAACAAAATGATTTTTACGTGGGAACCCTTCCAGGAAAAACCACTGGACCTAGTCTAGCAATGAGAATCCACTAAGACAAAGTATTAGATACTTATAGACTCGAACCTCACCCAAACAGGACTCGATTTCCTTGATCCACGGCTAGTCCTACATGCCTCAATAAGTAATTAAGATCTCGCAAGACTCGCAAGCTACTGCATTGTGTCTCGACAACCACGATCTCCATGATCGATTTCCGTCAATGATGGCTTCGGATTCTCCTGACCAAATACCACATCCATGATCCTCCTCGAATCAATCTCCTTCGCAAAGGCTCCAAAACACTCCGGCCAATATGTTCTTTCCAAATCGGGTTGATGGTTTTAGGGTTTAGGACAGCTCTAGAGTGATCCCATCAAAAGTTTGAGGATGAAACAATGCAAGCTTCAGAGATTAGAATGACTATACTTGCATCTCTAGAGTAACTAACAAAGGAGAATGAGAGAAATAAATCCCAGAGTTTATGAGAACTCTAGAGGTAGCCTAATGCACTCTCAATACTCTCCACAAGTCGTCATTCACGGACTAGAAGGATTCTATTAAATAGAGAAACCAAACCAATGATTTAAAAGTTGCCAAAATGGATTTAGAAACAATTTTTAAGGACTGAGTCGAACCAGAGTGGAGTGGGTTGACCCAACTGAGCAGTTCGGTCGACCGAACTGCCACTTTGGGTGGACCCACTTCTTGGGTGCTCTCTGTCGATTTTTGCCATACAAAATTTGATGAGACTGGGTCGACCCAATATGGTCTAGGTCGACCCAATGGTGGAAAATCACTGTTTTTCACCCTTAATTCCCTTATACTTTGATGTACTTTATTATCCTAGGCATTTTAGAATCAAATTCCATAATTATAGGCACTTCCATTTGGATAATTTTTGGTCTCTAAGTCTATTTCCACCTAAGGTAACATGGTATCTAGGTCACTAACCATCCTATGAGTGAAACGGAGGCTATGATCGGAATGTTTTCAACTGATCTTTTTCAGTCTTCATCTTCACTTGTCGTGGATGCTTGAAGGCAATGACACGAGATACACTAGACTCACTATTTTGACATCGGAATAAGCCAACACTAAAACATGGACTTTACATGACTTATCTTTGGTAGAGAGGAAAGAACATTATAAGTCTTAGGATGCCGCAACCCAAAATACCCCCTAGGAATTAAAGGTACTTTGGCTCTTGATGCGCCTTATCAAACCATACCACCCTGTGAGAATACACAAGGCATATACATAGCGGAAGGAATTTCAAAGTGGAAGTAAAATTTCTAATAACATAAACCTGTGCATATGTACAAGTCTGAACCAACAGACTAAACCACAATTACAAAGTCTAAAGTGGACATTCCGTACTTTCAAGATACAACTCTCAACCTTATAACTCTCAACAATATTCTATATAGGGCCACTTATCTAGAGCTTCACATCCTTATGATGATCCATGGTAGGCTCCAGTTCATAGTACTCCTCCTCAACCCAAGGCTCGGGACCAATGTCGAATGAACCTACCAAAGTCAACAATTCGGCTGAGCATTGAATACTCAGCGTATACAAGCTACTAGCTAACAATATTATAAAACATTCATATGCACACAGTTCATCAACTCATCCAAGATCATAGAGCGTAGAGCGAGAACCTTACTTTAAAACTTAACTTAGAAAATGTGTAGCTTTCTAAACATAGTCTTACAAGTGTACTTTAAAATCAAATCATACGAGTTCTTACGAGAACCCAAAAGTTAGCTTATGAGTTCTTTTGAGAATCACGATTCGTGTGAGATCTTTGAGCTTATGAGATTCACTAGTTCTTAGGAGATCTTTGCTTATGAGGCTTATGAGTTTCTTATGAGATCTTTGAGCTTATGAGACTTATTAGTTCTTATGAGATACCTTATGAGCTTAAGAACTTATGAGCAAAACCTTAGCACCCGTAAAAAGACTTAGAGTCGGGTATATAAATACCCTTCATCAAATACATAGAAGTGGGTTGCCACAATCCTTGACCAACCTTCCCATTGGCATTATCAAATGTCTTATGAGATTTACTTTGAACCAGGTATGACATATCCTTGGATATACTCTACCCTTAACCAACCCTTAGTTTGACTTTATCAATACTTATGAGTTTTTGAGCTTCTGAGTTATGCTTAGAATTTCGGATACCCATACTTATGAGAAAACTTTAATCATGTGAGACATAGAGTACATAGAATGAATAGAGTGCTTGTGATCATCAAAGTAAATATAGAACACTTAGAAACATGGAATCATATTCATAGAATTTCAATTGTAATGATAGTTTACAAACACTCAATTTTTATCATCCAATTCACCCATAGAACACACTGTAAAACATGGTTTTCTTAAAATAATAGAGCACAATTAGATGGTAGATTGTATCTACCTTTGTAAGACTAATCTCTTTGGTCCAACACTTGAGAAACACTGAGGATCAAGATCCAAGCTTGAAAAATCCTAATCCTAGCTTGGGAAGAAAAAACCGAATCTCCGTTGCCAAGAACACCAACCCAAAACTTTACCTTGGAACAATCCAAACTTAAGAAATCTCTTTGGATTCGAAATCCAAGCTTTAGAACACCAAGGAAATTAAGAGGGACTCCTCTTGTGGTTGAATTTCCGAATTGAAGAACACAGTGAAGAATCGTAGTTTTCCTTTCAAAATTTCCTAAATTATCTTCTCTTAGGGTTTGAGTAAATTAAACTTACGAATTTGGGTTCTATTTATAGTCCAAGCGTTGCCAAAACCCCAAAAGACCATTTTCAAAATATCTCCCAAAGGTCAGTTACGAGTTTCAGATCAAAATGACCGTTTTCTGTATCTGACTAGTCAATGAGTCAGAAAACCTCAATCTCTATCGTCTACGAGTGGCTCTCTAGAACTCTCAATTTCAATCCTGTCTTTATAGTCGTCAATGAGTGAGAAACACCCAGGTGTAGTTGTCGACGAGTGGACCCTGATTTTCCCCTAGCTATTTTGTTGTTTTTCCTATTTTTCTCACTTAAACCACTTTTCTACTTTGTTTCTAACACCCATAAGCATAAAATAAATTACTCTAACATTCACACATTCCACAACATAGTAAACACTAAAAATCAAATGCCAAAACATTTTCTTCATTGATGATAATCAAGGAAAACCCATAAGGCTTCAATGCTTCAAAACACTATTCACAACACTATGAACTTGGTTCCGGGGTTCTACATAGGAGGTCTACATCGCCTACCTCGTTTAGACTCGATAAGTCATATTTACCAACTTAGCACCTTTTTCTCTTTATAACGGTCAAAGTTTCTCTTTTTCCCTCTCGATTGCACTATTGGAATTGGTAGTTATGTATGGGTATTATTATGTCTAGGGATGTTAACGAATATAGATAATATTAGTATTTAATTTGTATCCGAATTTGTTTACTCGAATAATTATCTGAATATTTATTCGGCGAAGCAAATTCAAATAGTGATTTTACTATCCATTTATAAGCGGTATTCGATTTGATAAATATCTGACTGATTATATAATATATTATAAGCTTACAGAACTATAATAGCTATATAAATTTATATATATGTTTAAAAATTATTTAAGATATTAGATTATTTTTTAATATAAATAAATATAAAAAATTAGTTTGGTATTTATTAAAAATAAAATTTATATTTTTTTACAATTTCTGTGAATTTTTGCTCATTTCACATGTCACACACCCCTCGCATTATCACATTCTTCTTTACCTTGTAGATTTGGAAAGTCCTTCGGTCATCGAAGGCAATAGAACTTATCATAGAAGGATGAACCCCCCCCCCCCCCCCCCTCTTTAAATTGCCCGAGCGATTCATTCGACAGTGGCTGACCTGATGACCGAAACGAATGCGCTCTTGGTCACCATGTATGACTCGATGTCGGGGTCTAAAGGTTTCTGTTTGATTGCACCATGTGGCACTGCCATGCCCTGCACAAACCAGATTTCCAGCCAACACCTTTCTTTTGGCATGCTTGATACAAACAAGATTTTCAACCAACGCATACTAACCTAAATACTAACCTTTTTTTTGTGTGGAAATATTATCATGTAACACATACACTCCAAACTCACACACACAGCCAGACCTAAGGTAGCCGCTAAGGTGCCATAAGGGTAAGTCCAAGCAACCACTCTAAAAGGGCATGTCTTAAGGAGGATTGAAGGACCTTTATGCACCCTTGCGAAGTCCACTTCTCAATCGATGTGGGGACTAAACCCGGGATACACCCTAACTGTAGAGACTCAAAATTTATTTCATGTTATTACCTTGTTTAATGGGGCTATATTTGTCAATGATATGTTATTATATGTGTTTAATTATAACTAAAGGGTGTAAGGTGTTTAAAATGCTTAAACTGATGAAAAATGGGAAAAATAGAGTCTGTAATCGATCGCACCTGAAGCGACGATCTATCGCCCTGAATCTGAAATTTTGGGAAGTTACTGTTTCTTCTACGATTGATTGCAACTGATGCAACGATCGATCATCAAGCATGTAGAGATCGATCACACTAAATGGGCGATCAATCGCAAGTCACGCACAATATTTTTAAAAAGTTACGGAAATTGGGGTTGTGAGCAAGGATTTCCGCCAACCCGGGATTGATTAGGATTCGTCACCTATTTATTCTAAGGGATAGGTCCTGGATACGAATAAGGTCTAATGATCTTAATGAGAGTCTAAGTAAGAGGTTTGATTAAGTCCAAGGGAAGGTATTAGAGACCCGGGGCCGCCATTTTATAATGGTTACCTACTCCCTAGGTATAAGCTGAATTAAGTTCAAAATTAATTAAATGCCTTAGTGTTTAGATTATACTAATCCAAGAAAGGAAAAAATCGTAAGTAGGGTCAAACCCAGGTTGGGTTGCCTACGTACTCGCCGGAGTGAGATCAGACCGAGCGTAGTTTTGGCACATGAGCCTATGCCAAGGCTAAGGGGAGTGTGTGTGTGCATCGGGGTGACTAGGGTTTAGTTCGGAGACTAAGGTTGGTTGACCGGGGAGGTCAAGTGCAATGAAGTAGCTAGGGTTTAGCCCGAAGACTAAGGGAATGGGCCCAGAGGACTAGGATTTGGGCCTGGAGGCCTAAGGTTTGGGCCCGGAGGCCAAGGGTGGAGTCCGGAGGCTAAGGTATGGGCCCGAAGGCCTGGGATTGAGCCCGGAGGCTAAGGCATGAGCCCATAGGCCAAAGGTTGAGCTTGGAGGCTAAGGCATGGGTCCGGAGGCCAAAGGTTGAGCTTGGAGGCTAAGGCATGGGCCCGGAGGCATAAGATTGAGCCCGGAGGCTAAGGATTGGGCCCAGAGGCCAAGAGCTTGGGACCGGAGGCCAAAGGTAGAGCCCGGAGGCTGGGGCCCGGAGGCCAAAGGGGTTGAGTTTAACCATGGTTAGAGTGGGTTAACCATGGTTAGGGGTGTCTAAGATTTGGATTTTTGGTTTTGTTTTGCTTTAGAGATTTCTCTAATGTTGGTGGGGTGTTTAGGTCAAGAGTAAGTTAATCGGGGTTAAGTTTAACCCTAGTTAAAGTCCAAGGGAAAAGTAAGCTTAACCGGGGTTAAAAATTAACCCTAGTTAAGATGAGGGAGTCCTATAAGTGGCCTAGGATAGCAAGCAATGCCATTTTAACATATTATTTGTAAAGTCGGTAATCCATTTAAAGACATTGCAAGTGCTAAAACAGAATGTCTTTATTTAGTTTAAAGTCATTTCAAGCTCAAGCCAAAAATTAATGTCTTTACTTTTTACAAAGACATTTCACAGATAGGCTAAAAATTAATGTCAGTAATCCAAATGAAGACATTGCTTGAATAAGCCAAAACGTGAATGTCTTCACTGTGTTTACCACCATTTCTAAAATAGGATGATTTGAAAATGACGGTAAACCCAGTGGCAACATTAAGCTGCAAAGACCAGGAAAAAAAATTGTCCTGCTGGGCCAGTCTCCCCTTTGGTCAGATTTTAAGCTACCCAGATAGATTCTGGTTAAAGATGTATAAAAAAAAAGTAAGAATGATGCTCACCCTCCTTTCTCTAGTGGGGACTCCCTACGCCATTGGAGCCAACGTTGGGAGACCCAACTAAGCTCGAAGAAGGGTTAGCCTTCTAGAGAGGACTAGAAGCAACTATGAATAGATAAAAGAGAGAATAATTGCAAAAAACGAAAACTTACTCCTTAAGTGATCTTCCAAGATTCAAGGGAATTGGTGTAACCTTGAGAGGGAGTTATCCTAGAGATGTTAGCTTAGAGCTTCCACTCTCAGGGGACCTAACTTGACCTCTCTCACTGGTTCCGGGTTAGGGGTTGAACTCTCTTTCAGAATTTTTCAGAATTTTCTATTAGGTTTTTCCGAATCCATTAGCTTGAGGGAAGTGTTTGTATTTATAGGAATGAGGGGCTTCAAACACAAGGGGGATTTGTATGAAGGTAGTTGGAGATCTTAGGAGGCGGATAAGAGCGTGTCTGGAGTGCTCAGGGGACTCAAAGTTTGCTTTTACGTAAACTCTAGGAATGACGATAATTCCAATACAGCAATTCCCCTAGAAGACAAAAAAGTTAATGACGGTAAATTCTTTACCTCTACTTAGAGGTTTTTGCCAAAAATGGGTCTAGCCAGTTGACTTTGACTTTCACACATGACGAGCACTTTCTATAAATGAAAATGTCAGTAAATAAAATGGGGACATTAAGGATTTAGGCTAAAATTGAAATGTCGGTAATAGGAATTGAGACATTACCAAAATAGGTTAAAATAGAAATGAAGGTAATTGAAATATGGACATTATCAAAAGGCTGAAACGGAAATGGAGATAATCGAAGTGGGGACATTAAACGACTTTGACTGAAAATAGGTTTTTTGTTTGGTTCTTGGGCCTGGGCTTGAGTAAGGCTAGCTAGGGTTAACCTAGGGTTTACTTAGGGTTGACCTAGAGTTAGATCTAGGGTTTGACTAGGGTTTTGACTTAGGATTCGACTAAGGTTAGACCTAGGGCCTAGGGTTTGACTAAGGTTTGACCTATAGTTAACTAGGGTTTACTAGGGTTTTGACTTAGGGTTTAACTAAGGTTGGTTAGGCTAACCATGATTGAATTTTTT
Source organism: Tetracentron sinense (assembly GCA_015143295.1). Classification (NCBI taxonomy): domain Eukaryota; kingdom Viridiplantae; phylum Streptophyta; class Magnoliopsida; order Trochodendrales; family Trochodendraceae; genus Tetracentron; species Tetracentron sinense. The sequence goes on along the minus strand of CM026567.1, from coordinate 2,106,170 downwards.
AACCATGGTTGAGGGAGGGTGTAAAAATTGGGTCCTTACAGGGTTTTAAACCCTTAAACTATAAATAGCCTTTCTAATTTGAGAGTTTTAGATTCTAAGAGGTTTCTAACCTAATTTGGGAGAGATTTTGGAAAAAACCTAGGGTTTTAAGAGAGAATTGGCTTGTAGGATAATGATCTTGCTTGAAGAAGAAGAAGTTTGGCGTGGAAATCGCCCCCAAAGCCACATGGAGCATTCTCTAGCGATTTGAATAAAAGAGAACGATCCCTAAGGTCGATATCTCTTCTAACTTAAATCTATTATGTTTTATTACATGATTAAATATAATTAAGGCAAGATTATTGAATTTCTAACATGATTATGAGAAGATTATTATATACAGAGCTAGAAATGGATTATTGTATTTGTTTATAGGTTTTGCTAAGCATGATAAATGGAATGGATGTATTATAATATCTGATATTGTTAAATTAAATGTGGATGAATGAAAATAAGGATGGATGAGTTTAATGGCATGGTTATGGGTGGTGGATGAAGGAAAATGATGATGGATGAGTTTGATAGCATGGTTATGGTTTGTGGATGAATGAAAATAATGATGAATGAGTTTGATGACATGGTTATGGTTTATGAATGGATGAGAATAGATGATTGAGTGTTAAAAAATGGAGAAATGGGCAATTGTACATAAAGAATTGACTTGACGTGTTAACAAGAATGCTTAGAAATGTTACATGCTTAGAATAGTGTTATCAAGCATGTAAAAATTATGTTAAATCGACATTGATGGTTGTCATGATAAATTTTGCCCTATCTATATTGTATGGTGATGAACATTCGGGTAGACCAAAACTTAAAAGAAGTCTTCCAGGTCCGGAATTCTCTAACCAGGTAGATGTACCCTAACGGAGTTTCTTGACGGAGGATCGAAGTCTAAAAGATGACCAAGTTCGAATATTAATCACGACACTCAAGCACAAGTTCACATGTGTAGTAGGTTACAAGTCTCAAGGGTATACAAGCATGACATGGACCATGTATAAACACTAAATTACAAGGATATTGAATTACAATGACATTGTGCATGAATTATAAGGATATTGAATTACAAGAACACTGTGCATGAATTACAAGGATACTGAATCACAAGGACATTGCATGAATTACAAGGACACTAAATTACAAGTAAGGCTGTAAACGGATGCATATATTATCCATATCCGATTCGTATCTGAATCCGTTTAATCGGATAATTATCCGAATAGGTATTCAACGAAGCGAATTCGGATAGTAAAAGTATTATCCGTTTATAATTGGATACGAATTCCGATAGTGAAATATCTGATCCAATAAATATTCGTCTGATTATATAATATATATAAATAATATATTTTAAATTTATAAAATTAATATAACCTTTAAAATATATTTTTTAAATAAAAATTCATATATTTTATATTTTTTAAGTATTAATTTATATTTTAAATACTTTTTTTAAAGTAATCGTATAATTTGGCTACTATCCGAATTTGGATATTTTTAATCGGAGTCGGATACAGATATCATATTTCACTATCCGCCGGATATTTATTCGGATTTGGATATCCGAATATATAATCGGATACGAATTCGGATACACCACTATCCGCTCTGAATCCGCTCCGTTATGTCTAAAGTGGGGTTTTGGGGCGCAACACTAACGCACCCAAATTGGTTTCTTTTGGTAGAAATGTTATCATGTACTAAATACTAACCTTACTTAAATAATGTCATGTATCCAAAAACAATTTAGCAAATTAATTAAAAAACATTTGTTAATTATACAAAATACTTGCATACATAGGGAATTTTTTTCCAGATCAAGTAGAGGACACCGTCAACCATGGACTCCCTCCACAGCCTTGGATAAAATTAGACTTTCCTGGATCTGTTTTTTTGGATTGATGCACGTCCCACATGGATAAATACTAAGATTTACTTTGCTTTGCTTCTTTCTAATAGATTGCTTAAGACCACTTGTATTAGATTTTTGTTTCTCTTCTGGATATGGGGATGCTAATACTTTCAAATTTTCATGTGGTGAGATGCAATTAATGGGTCGTTATCATAAGATTTCTCTTTTCCAACGTCACGCTATGTCATGTTCTGCATCGTGATTACTACTATAAAAGCTATCGAGAGTGACAACTTAAATGAAAGATCACCTCATAATAAAAATTATATATATCTTTTCTTTATCGTTACTTCATTATTTATTTTATATATATACCAGTAGTAAAAATGCACGTGTGTCGCACGTAGGGTTGTATTCGGGCCGAGCTTGGCCAAGCCCGGCTTGGCTTGAATTAGTTTGATAGAGGCCCAAAGCCCGGCTCAGCCCGAAATCATGATCGATTGTGCGGCCCGAAAAAAAAAACTTGGCTTGAAGCCCGGCTCGGCCCGAATTGATTCAAGCTCAAGCCGGGCTTGGCTTGGCTCGAGCTCGAGCTCGGCTTGAATCCTTTTTTTAAAAAAAAAATAGTAAAATCTTATATTATTTACATATATAATAATGATATATATAAATAATATATATTTTATTATTATTTTTTTTAATAATATTCAAGCCGAGCCGAGCCGAGCCGAACCTCAATCGAGATGGGCCGAGCCGCACAGGGGTGGGCTTGAGCTTGGCTTGAATTAGCTTTCCGGCTTTTTTTTAGGCTTGGCTTGGCTTGTTCGAGCCCAAAATTTCGGGCCGATATCGGACCGAGCCAAGCCGCACAAACAGGAGAATCAGGGCTTTGTGCAGCCCTAGTCGCACGTAATTTTTTTCCAATAATTTACCTTTTAGCCTCAACTGAATTTTATAAAACGATTACAAAATATACTAATTTTACAAATTATGTGAAAAAATTGCAAATGAAAGCTAACATGAATCAAGTCTTTTCCTAATAATTTTTTTAAGGTTGAATTTACTAAAGTATTTACTCTGAGAATCGGGTCTAAATGATACATCAATTTAAAACAAACATGTCTTTACCTTTAATCTACTCTATTTTTAACTCTTTAATTTCTATGAAGTGTGTTTTTATTTTATTAATTTTAGGGAGCAAAAACCAAAAAGATAAGAAATGAAGGAAAACATAAATTGTTTTCATAGCATAGTCATTGGTTAGATCCTAGCAAGAAGAAGATCTTCTAACTCTGTTCAATATTTATTTGTAAAGTCAAATTAAAGAGGAAACATTTTTTAGCGATAAGATCACCAAACTTTGTTCATTTATTTATATGAAGAGAGATGCGTGCATCATGTAAAGTCAAACTAAAGGAGAAATAACTTTCAAGTCACAAAAGCATGAGTTATTAGCAAGAATTATAATGAAAAATCTTAATATTTAGAGAGCTCAAATTTATTTGATCAATAATTTTCCTTTTAAAAATTCTCTCTAAGTTAGTGTTAACTCATATAATGGTTTTTTTACAAATTTTTTTTTTAAAATATAAGGGCTTTTAAGAAATAATCTTAAATACTGAGCATGTACAAAATGATATAAATAAAATTTAAAAAAAATTCTAGAAAGTATATTTACCAATAATTTCTTTAAAAAGAAAGAAATTGTTTGAGAACTTAGTTGAGTATGGAATGAAAAGTTACTAATTCTAAGATTTTTAATACTATAAGGTCTAAAATTGAGATTGGTTAGATCTATGGAGCAAAGTTAGAAAGGGCATGTAAAGAGAAAACTGTTGACTATTTCAATGTCCGTCAATGCTATGTTTACCAACCAGTGAACACAATCTCAATTGCAAAGCTTGCACCACACCTGCTAACCACAATTTTTATTCAAGTAAAAGAAAACAAAACAAAAGAAAGGAGAAGAAGCGGTTCAGATGAGCATTTCAAAGTTGAATCCAATTATGTTTCTAAGAAGGAACTCACCCTCCAGATGTATCGATTACTCCCTAAGCCACAAACAAACAAGGAAGAAGTTAAACTATACATATTGTGGTTGGATTCCGTAAAACGTGGAAACACTATTAACAGTTTAGAGTTCTAGTTTAATAAGAATTCTAAACTCTTTCTAATTATAAATAGTTTAGTATTACTTTAACAGTAGAAGGATTCTAATCAAACTATACTTCTAAATGAAATTATAATTAATGGGTTCCACATAATAGTAAATACACTAATAAAATTTATTTTAGATCTAAATAAAATAAGGTTTAAGGGTACTTTTATTAGTAGAATGATTAATCAATTTAATAGTTTTGTTTGATCTATTTTTATTTCATATTTATTTTACTTTATTTATATATATATATTTTTCTTTAAAACATGCACATGTTACTGAAACCAAAAGATAACTCAGAAAAAGCTAAGATAGGAGAGAAGAATGATACTTGTTTTTCCGGAGAGATAAGAAGTACCCAAACGGCATGAGAACCAATAGAGTGATAGAATCCGGTTACTTGAAGGCCACAGGAAAAGATAGAGCTTTACAAGGGGAAAGGATGCCTTGCTGGGATGATGAAGACCCTTGTTTTCTACAAGGGAGAGCTCCTAAAGAAGAGAAAACTAACTGGGTCATGCATGAATACACACTGGAAGGCAAACTCCCTTACTACAATCTCCCTATGACTGCAAAGGTAGACTTTATCTCCTCCTTGACCTAATTTTTTTTTAATGAATTCAGAGGCATGGGTTTTCGATCTTTACATATCCCTTTTCATGTTTGTTGAGATTTTATATGCACCCTGTTTTCCTCTTTTGTATATGATTAATTGCAGGATGAATGTGTTGTCTTTAGAATATTGCATATATAAGAACATAAGGATATTCATTGCCACCCTTGCCGAGCACCCTATACCCCTTCCCTGGACCCTAATCCCTAGACTAAGGAGTTGTGTCGTATGGACTGATGAGGAGCCAGACTGCAATTGCTCATTATTTACATAGAATGCCATTAATGAAATTTCTAATGACCATACTATCCCTAAGAACTACTATACAAATTAATTCTAAACTTCTCTCTTTATTTATTAATATAATGTTTTATTTATTAATAATAAAGTAAGGTGAAGGTTAATTTTGTCTGCATAAAGTTTAGGTTACTCCTTGTACTTTTATTAGTAGAATGATATATATATATTACCTATAACTAAAAGAGGATTGAAACATATGTTGTACAATATTTTTGTTTCCAAAAATATCATCCCTGATCGATAGAATGACGCACATGAATAGAGCAACAACAGTCTGAATAAAGCAATCAAGTAGTTAATTTTTTATTATTTAAGTGAGTTGCACAAAATACACACCAGGGCTTTGTCCCAGTGGTAGTGTATCCCCTGCTTTGGGGGGGGGGGGGGGAGGTACCGGGTTCCATTCCCAAGAGGGTGAGAGTTTGTGTATATACTCTCCACCCATCCATTAACTGAACAGATACTAACACCTAATCGGTGTTGCGGCTTAAACGTATATCTCGTACCAAAAAAAAGTTGCTCAACATTTTTGTTTCCAAAAATATCCTCCATGATCCATAAAATGATGCATATGAATAGAGCAACAATAATCTGAATAAAGCAATCAAGTGGTTAATTTTTTATTAGGGTAAATTACACTCACCTCCCTTGAGGTTTGGTGAAATTTCATAAACCTCATATATAGAAGATTCCTCATCTTCAAAACGTTGATTGAATTGTTTGTAATTCCAAAACTACCTTTTACATAATGAGTCCTTGAAAATGTGATGAGAATTTACAAAATTTCATAACTAACTTTTGCATAATGAACCCGATGAAATTTTGCGAAATTTTCAAACTACCCTTATCATAATAAATTATATGTATCTTTTCTTTATCTTTACTTCTTTCTTCACACTATATATATAAAGAAGATTCCTCATCTTCAAAACGTTGATTAAATCGTTTGTAATTCCAAAACTACCTTTTACATAATGAGCCATTGAAAATGTGATGAGAATTTACAAAATTCCACAACTAACTTTTGTATAATGAGCCCTTGCAAGCGTAGATGAAATTTTGCAAAATTTTCAAACTACCCTTATCATAATCATAATCATTATATAAGTCAAACACTTAATTAAATGTTTGCTTGGTTCCCATATTACTCCTCACTCATCTATCTATTAGGCTTGAAATTTTCTACGATTATAACTGGACTTCTTAGAATCTGGTTACACCACTGAGTTCGTCATTTGTCCCTTTTAAAATTCTTTAACTGTGATTGAGATTCACTCACTCCTAAGTTTCACCCACTTATCATTGAATTTTAGAAGAAAAAAAATTAAACCCTAGGAATTAGTGAATTTTAACTAGGGTTTAAAATAATTAACATTTTTTTCTAAAAACCAAGGTTAGGTGGGTGAACTCTAGGGGTAGATGAATCTTAACCACAATTAAGAGGTGCAAAAGAGACACATGACAATCTCAAAGGCGTTACGGGACTCCAACTGTGGTTAAGATTTACCGACCCCTAGGGTTCAACCACTTATTCTAGGTTTTTAGGAAAAAAATATTAATTTCTTTTAAACATTGATTAAGATTCACTATGATACGTGAATACTTTTGCTACTCATGTTCGACTACTTATGCCACTATTTAATGTTGCTACTAGAACCGCGCTACAACTCGTGACGCATTTCACCGCTCCACTAGAAATTCCACTACAAAACTAAAGGGTTTTAGTGGCAAACTTATAGCGGCGTTTAGAGGAACACGCCGCTAAAGATGACCAATACCAGCGTTTTTAAGAAAATGCCGCTAACGAACCTTTTAGAGCGGCATATGTTTAAAAAAACGCCTCTATTGGTAAATTTTTAGCGGCGTGTTTAGAAAAAACGCCGTTAAAGACATGGTGGGAGTAGCGGCATTTTTAAAAACGCCATTAAAGACCCCACTATCACAGACACTGCACAACATTGCACTGCACAACAGCTACAACAGACATGCTACACTACACAACAGTTGCATTTGCATCACACACATTACACTGCATAACAATTGTATTATACATTGCATTGCATAGCAGTTGCGGTACAGTACATACTCTGCACACAACAGTTGCATCACATACACAACACAAAGCCACAATCATGCTAAACTAGGCAAGGCCGGGAGGTCTCTAGTAAAAGCTATGCATCCTGGTTGACATCGAAATGTGTTGTCACCCATCAATTCAACATGTTTGACATCGAAATGTGTTGTCATTCATCCCTTCTTGTCTGACATCGAAATGTGTTGTCATTCAATCCTGGTTGTCATCGAAATGTGTTGTCACCAATCAATGCAGCATGTTTGACATCGAAATGTGTTGTCATTCATCCCTTCTTGTCTGACATCGAAATGTGTTGTCATTCAATCCTGGTTGACATCGAAATGTGTTGTCACCAATCAATGCAGCATGTTTGACATCGAAATGTGTTGTCATTCATCCCTTCTTGTCTGACATCGAAATGTGTTGTCATTCAATCCTGGTTGACATCGAAATGTGTTGTCACCCATCATTTCAGCATGTTTGACATCGAAATGTGTTGTCATTCATCCCTTCTTGTCTGACATCAAAATGTGTTGTCATTCAATCCTGGTTGACATCGAAATGTGTTGTCACCAATCAATGCAACATGTTTGACATCGAAATGTTTTGTCATTCATCCCTTCTTGTCTGACATCGAAATGTGTTGTCATTCAATCCTGGTTGACATCGAAATGTGTTGTCACCCATCATTTCAGTATGTTTGACATCGAAATGTGTTGTCATTCATCCCTTCTTGTCTGACATTGAAATGTGTTGTCATTCAATCCTGGTTGACATCGAAATGTGTTGTCACCCATTAATTCAGCATGTTTGACATCGTAATGTGTTGTCATTCATCCCTTCTTGTCTGACATCGAAATGTGTTGTCATTCAATCTTGGTTGACATCGAAATGTGTTGTCACCCATCATTTCATCTCTTCTTGGTCGACATCGAAATGTGTTGTCATCCATTCCATCTCTTCGGTTTGACATCGAAATGTGTTATCATTCATTTCATCTCTTCTGTTTAACATCGAAATGTGTTGTCATCCATTCCATCTCATCTGTCTGACATCGAAATGTGTTGTCATTCATCCCTTCTCGGTTGACATCGAGATGTGTTGTCATTCATTTCATCTATTCTGTTTGATATCAAAATTTGTTGTCATTCAATCCTAGTTGACATCGAAATGTGTTGTCACTCATTCATCCCAATAAGTTTGACATCGAAATGTGTTGTCATTCATCTCTTCTTGTCTGGCATCGAAATGTGTTGTCATTCAATCCTGGTTGACATCGAAATGTGTTGTCACCCATCAATTCAACATGTTTGACATCGAAATGTGTTGTCATTCATCTCTTTTTGTCTGACATTGAAATGTGTTGTCACCCATCAATTCAACATGTTTGACATCGAAATGTGTTGTCATTCATCTCTTTTTGTCTGACATTGAAATGTGTTGTCACCCATCAATTCAGTCAGTATGTTTGACATCGAAATGGGTTGTAATTCATCCAATCCTAGCTGACATTGAAATGTGTTGTCACCCATCAACTCAATTTCTTCTTGGTTGGCATCGAAATGTGTTGTCATCCTCATCTCTTCTGGTTGACAATGAAATGTGTTGTCATCCACCAATTCAATCTCTGACTGACATCGAAATGTTTTGTCACCCATCATTTCAATCCTGGTTGTCATCAAAATGTGATGTCATCCTCATCCAGCACTCCGTGTGCATCTCAGCTCTCCGTGAGCATTCCCCGCGTTATGTGCGCATCTTAGCTCTCCGTGAGCATTCCCCGCGCACCGTGCGTATTTCTACTCTCCGTGAGCAATCTCAGCTCTCCGTGAGCATTCCCCGCGCTCTGTGCCATCTCAGCTTTCCGTAAGCACTCCCCAGCGCTCTATGCACATCTCGACTTTCGTGTTATAGCATTCTCAGTGCTCCAGACACTATATCAGTCTCCAGGCAGTAGTGTTCATGAGCTCCCTTCCATCCATCATATCCGTTTCGTCCTCAACTTCCATGCAACCGTAAAATCGTTTCGAACATTATATCAGTCTCCATGCAGTAGTGTTCACGAGCTCCCTTCAATCCATATTTCCATTTGCACCAATTTTTCCCAGCAGTCCTCCGCAATGAGGCTATAAACTACTATCCATCACTCCACCTTTTATTTTTGGCAAGTTTAACTAGGGTTAGAATTCAACTTTCTTTTTCTTATAACTTTGATCTTCATAAGCCTTTTTCAGGTTTTCAGTGTGTAAAAATGACGGTGATTTCAATCTTTGTCGTTCAATTGCCAACACTCTCCGACAAAGAGGGGCAACTGTAAACACCCCATTTTTACACCCTTAAAACTTTATTTTTATCATTTTATTTTATTTTTGTATATTTTAATTCAATTTAATTTAATTTTGTTTTCTTGTGCGAGCGTTGTGAGTCTTGAGAGAGAAATAAAGAGTTTAGAGAGAGAGAGATCCGCTGCTCAAGAGTTCCCCAAACCCAAACCCGCTCCATACTTAACGGCCCATTCTCCAGTGTTCAAAACCCAAGCCCCAAAACCCAAGTGTCCAAACCTTAGTCCATGTTTAAAACCCAAATCCATCTCTAAAGATCAAACCCCAAATTCAAATCTAGGGTCTTCTAGAGCCCAAGGCCCATACCCATCTTCATATAAGCTTGGAATAGGGTTTGAAAATGGAAAATCTCATTCGGTTGAAAGCATCACCTCCCTTGTTTCCTTCTCTCCCTATCTCATTCGGTGAAACGAGGATAGCTGTCCCCTCTCTTCTCTTCTTCCCCAGATCCCCCTTCGCCACACTTGAGCAGCCACCTCCGGTGACTTCTACATCAACCAAGGCTGAATCAGTCTTCTCCTCCGGCGAGATCACACCATTGCGGTAGCAGCACCTGATTCGGCCAAGCATCTAAATCCCAGCCGCTGTCCAGTCCAATCTCGCACACCCTCGCCGACAATGAAAGCTCCGGTCACAACCGAGCTTGTTCAGCTCTCCCGCCTCTCTCCCCCGGTCTAGATCTTGAACTCTAGATCTCCCTTCTCTTATTTTTCATTTTCTGCTTTGTTTTGATCTTTTTTCTCCTTCAATCTCGGGTTTAGATCAGCGAAGGATTTCACCTTCCACAGATTGGCAAGTTTCACCATTAGCACCGGCAGCTCCACCACCCTCTCTCTCCCTGGTTCGAATTCAGCACCATCACCACACGAGGCTTAGCTTCGGCCAGGTCTTTATTTCCAACGAACCTGCAGCTCGCCTCTCCCTTTCTCTGATCATAAATTCAGATCGGCAGTCTCATCTCCATTTCCTCCGATTGTCTTCCCCTGCGACTTCCATCCCTACCGACGAAACAGCCAACACCGCCGGCGGCATCATCTTCAACCATTCATCTTCGATGAGGATAGCTCGCAAAGAGTTAGAAAGAGAACCTTAGTTCTTAGTTATCTCAGTTCATAGAGCTCAAGGGTCTCACCTCCAGTCATCTTCTTCCGGCGATTTTCAGCTAATTTCGGCCAGCAGTGATCCATCGCCATTTTTTGTTGTTTCTCCAGACCCACTTGCATTGCCAAAGTCATTCCATTCTCTGATTCTTCTCAGATCAGATTTGTAGAGACGACGTGCCCACCTACGATCCCATACATCCTTCTATTTATTATTCTTTTGTTGGATATGTATATTTGAGAAGAAAGTTTCTATTCACTTCTTCGCTCGGATCATCGGAACAGCGCCATTGATCTCCACTGCAGCAGGTATAATGTCTACTTACTTTCTTTTCTTTCTTCTTGTGTGGCTTTTAGGATCCAACAATGGTTGGATCCCCTTTATGCTGCTTGATAAAACCTGAAGAGAGAGGTTTATTCATTTAGAGTTTGGGCGATCAGGTCTGGTAGTGTCGGCTAGGTCCTCCTCCCTTATTTTGTTATGGGCATTATAATCTCAGGAGAAAGGAGGACCCTGTTGGTATTTTCCAGCGAGCAGTAGTAGCCTGTTTCAAAGCCTGGGCTAGATTCAGCCATTGGTTTTAGTTTCTATTTGTCTACTGAATTAAAGCGGGTCGACTTCTCTAATGTCGGCTAGCCTTAGTATAGTAGCTACATCTTAAACCCTTTGGTTAGGCCTGATTTTTTACCCTTTTTTTTTAACCCTTTAATTAGGCCCCGGAGTATGTTAGTAAGCCAAAGCCAATTGATCATTAATGATCAATAGGCTGTGGCCCATTAGCATCTTTGCGGCTTGATATCAGGTTATGTGTTAACCATGGGTAATTATTGTTTTGTAATTTATCTCCATGTATGTACGTATGTACAGCTTATAAGACTAGGCCGTAGTTTATTTTCCTTTTTTGCCTACATCGGGCACCTAGGTTAGTTCTTGACTAGTTAAACTTGCCAAAATTAAAAAATACAAAAAAAATCAAAAATGACAAAATGACAAAAACATTCAAAAAATCTAAAATGAAAAAAATGACAAACCCTAATAAATGAACGCCCCTAGAGCTCCCCCACGAGCACCTAGCTACGCAACCATCTTCTGGAATGAGATTCATAAATCTCAATTCCACATCCCCCCAACTCAAACACGAGTTGGAAGTGACCATACACTCCGAAACGAGTATAAAAACAGTCACCCGCCCCGATCTACTATGAGGGTCTGATTCCGACTAACCGGATAAGTAGGCAACCCAAAACCAGGGTTCGACCCCAACCAAAAATAAAATTTTTACACCCCATATTGATTTGTATTTGATTAGCAAAATTAATAATTGTTTTAGGAAATTTTAAGTGATTTTAAATGTTTGGCTTGAACCTAATGAGTAGGTTACCATCATTGGATGGAGGTCCTGGGGTGCCTAACCCCTTCCCCAGGACCTAAAGGGATCTCTTACCTAGACTACTCTGGACCGTAGACCCCCTTATTTTGGATTATCTCGGGATCCTACTTCCCCTAAGTAGGTGGCGACTCTTAGAATAAATTTAGCGTTATTCCTCTGCTCTCGGACCTTATCTCGACACTTAGAGTTGAGAGGGGAGGAAAGGCGGTAAATTTATGTGTTTACAATCGGGAAGATGAATATCCCTGGTCCTGAAAACGTGAAAACAGTAAAATAAAATAAATTAAAATAAAACGAAAAGATGTAAATCAGAATTCCAGATCTAGATCTAGATCTGGATCAAGATCTAGAACTCAACAAAAAAATTAAAGGAAACGCAAACCTGTAAAACGTCGGAGGTGGAAAGGTCGCCGGGGCTATGAAGCTCGTTGGAGAAGTGGTTCATTCCCGTGATGACGAATCTTCTACAAATCACCGGCGAGATGGATGAGATGGAGTTGCTTGGGTGTGGATCAGAGCTCGCCTGAGAGATTTCTCTCTTTGCCACGACCTCTAGGAAGAAGAAAATGAGAGAGGGAGAAGAGAGAGTCGGTTGCTCCCAGTGAAAGTATGGTTTATATAGGCTACAGTAATGGGTTGGTTTGGCTTAAAGATTCGTGGGCTTGGGCCCTTAGGGTTTAAACCCTTGAGGGCTAGGCTTGGATGCATTTGGGCTTGTGTGAATTGGTCTATGGTTTTTATCAAATGGGTCCAAGATATGGGCTTGAGTTCATGGGTTTGTGATTTAGGTGACTTTGAACGATGGATCCTTCTCTCTCAACTCCTCTCTTCTTTACTGTAAAAAGAAAATAATAATATTAAAATAAAATAAAATTGAATTAATTAAAAATAACAATAATAATAATAAATAAATAATAAAAAAAGAAAGGTAAATGAGATTTTAATGGTGTAAAAATGGGGTGTTTACACTCCCTAGTAGAGTCGCCAAGCTATAGACCTGGGATTTTAACCCTGCTCCTGATCAGGGATGAACCCAAGGAGGAATAGTGCTAAAAATGTAGAAAAGAGACAGTTGCCACCTATTAAGATTGTGAGGGAAAATAGGATCCTTGAAAAGGTTGGATAAGGCTTTGGTTTGGAAATAGAGTTCAATGTAAGAATTCATTTGAGTTAGGAGAAGGTGTTAGACACCCCTAAACTCACATCCGGAGATGGTTACATACTCCCTAAGTTTGAATTAAAGTAGGGGAAACTATAAGAGAAGCTTGCATTTCATCTATATGTTTGATAGATATTATATAAATAGTAATATACATGTTGAAATAAGTATGGACAGGATAAGAGCTCTATCTTGGGTGAGTTGAACCCAATCAGGGTTGCTTATGTATCCACTGTTAGTGGAATCAAGCTACACGTAATTCCAAAGGGTAGTTGATGGTTTGATTTGATTTTTTTGGATTGTGGGTGTTTGATAGGCTGAGATTTTTCTTTGGATGTTAGGGTATTTTTGAATGATTTAAGCTCATATTCAAGAGTGTTTGGGCCATTTAAGCTCTTTCTGAGGAGCTTCTGGACAGTTTTAGCTTATGTCAATGAGCATTGGGTTGGGTTAGGGTTTGAACCGAGGTTCATACAGAGGTTCGGCAGGGTAGGTTAAATTTGAACCAAAGTTCGGGCAGAGGTTCGACTGGGTTGGTAAGGATTGAACCGAGGTTCGGACAGAGGTTTGGTTAAGATAAGTAGGGTTTGAACTAGGGTTTGAACCGAGGTTCCACAGGGTAGGCTAAGGCAAGTAGGGTTTGAACCAGAGTTTGAACCGAGGTTCAGATAGAGGTTTGACAGGGTAGACTAAGTTTGAATTGGGATTTGGGTAGGGGTTCGACTAGGCAAGGCTATATTTGATCTGGGATTTGGACAGGGGTTTGACTAGGCAAGGTTATATTTGGACTGGGATTTGGGCAAGGGTTCGACTAAGCAAGGCAAGCAATTAAACAATTTTGAAAAACAACTTTTAAAAGTGATTTAAAATACTAAAAGACAAAGCAAGATAGAGTTTTTTTAGAAAAGTTAACTTCTGAAAAATCTAAAAAGATTTCTGAAAAGAGGTCCCGATAATCAACCCTTCGCAATTGACTTTCTCAGGCATCCGGGCGCTAAGAAGTATTTTGAAATCGAAAAAGGAGAGAGAATGAGAAGGAATTTGTGAAAAATGAAGGAAGGGAGGGGGGAATTTATAGTGTTTCGGAATAATGTCTGCGAAGTTTTAAAGAGCAAGATTAATATTAAAATAATGAATAGTAAAGTGGTGTGAATAGTACGGCGGCAAAATTGAATGCGGATAAGAATGAAATCGCGCAGTTTTAAATGGCAAGATTTACTATATTTTATTTTCAGTAAAAAATTAATAAAAAATGATGTTTGCAGTGCAGGTGAGGCCCACATGGGTCCGCACCTTTTGAAAAGGTGGAGGACCTATTTGGATCCCAAAAAATGGGTTTTTTGCCACGTGTCACTCTCCGATTCGTCGAAAACTTGATTTCTCGTTTTAAGTTCGATTTGAGCTCGGAAACAACCGAAATTGAACTAATAAAATCCAAAAAAATATTTTAGATAAAATGTCACTTTTTCAGAACTTCTCAGGGGTATTTTGTTCATTTTTCACTCCAGGGGTATTTTGGTCATTTTCACCATTTTAGGCCCGATTTGATCCAAAAAATAGCTTAAATTGGTCTGATAAAATCCAGAAAAATATTTTGGATAAAATGTGAGTTTTTCAGCACTTTTCAGAGGTATTTTGGTCATTTTTTTCCTTAAGAGCATTTCTGCAAACCGAAGCACAGAGAAACAGAGTTTTAAAAGAAGGTTTTTGAAAGGATTTTTAAAGGTGTGGAAAGAGAAAACAAGGGTGCAAAATTGGGGTGTTTACAGGTTAGATTAAAAAAAAGAGTATCATGTTTCGTGCATCTTTCTAAAAGTACCGCTCATTTAAAGCTTTAATGAGCATGACTCATTAGTATCCTTCCATATATATATATATATATATATATATATATATATATATATGTACTAGTAAAAGTGCACGTGCCTTGCACGTATAATTTTTTCATTATTAAAATATAATTTAGAAAAAATATATAATTTTTAATATATTTTCATTAGACGTCACGTTATCCTCTTTATATTAAATAGTTTTTAAATATAATATTATATCTTATATAATTATAATTGAGCAATTAAATTTAATATTTCTTATATTAATTTAAATTTAATATTAGAAAATTTATTTATCTTTTCTTGGTTGCTCTCGAGTGCCAATCCGAAATTTCTACGTCCTTCTTATAAGGGTTGATCAATCAGGGTTTGGAGATTATAGGAAGATACATACTATTAATGGTTGTCTTCCCTAAAATATGGTAGTCCTAAACCAACTCTTTTTCCCGAGAGACTCTCTTTCTATAGAATTAGAATACCTCCCTAACATATGGTAGAGTCCTAAACCAACTCTCTTTTAATAATGGGTCCCACATAATATTAAATATTGACTTAATTAAAGTTTGGTTATTTTATAAGTTATGTATTAAATAAGTTAAGTTAAAGGGTATATATGTCCAAGTAAAGTTTTGCATACTCCTTGTACTTTTATTAGTAGAGTGATATATATATATATATATATATATATTAATGAATCTTAACTACAGTGAGAAGGTTTAAGGGACATGTGTTGACCTGTGGGTGCGATTGAACGCTCCTTGAGTTCATTCGCGATTACTATGATCTAATCTCCTGTCCTCATGGTCTTCGAAAGGTATATGCATGCAAAGAAAGAAATAAATTAGTCCCCTTTGTGATTTGGTCTTCCAAAATTAAATAGCCAGCAGGAGAGATGTGAGAGATTGAGAATCAGGAGAGAGAGAGACATGTGTGTGAGTTGTCCAGAGAGAGAAGATGGTTGGAGTATGCACCATGAGAGATTTTGTAACAAACAGGGGCGGAACCAGGATTTTTCGTACGGGACAAGTGATGGCCGATTGATAATGTTATTAACTACTGATGATTTTGTTGAGAATGATTAGGCGGGTATGATATATACAATGTCCAGGGGTTAAGAGCTACCTGAAATTTTTTTTCATGACCAAGTTTATGGGTCATCTCGTCTTACCCTCACCCTATAGGGTAGGAAAATTTTTAGGATAATACTAGCATCACTTTCTTTTAAGACTGGCTCTCTTTTTGATTTTGAATGGAGAGAGTGTTAGTTGAAAACACATGTCTTTCTCTTTGAAGACAATAACACATGTTTTTTCATAAAGAAAGTGAGTTTGAAAGAAAGTGTAGCTAGCATTGCTCTTTCTTTTATCCATACCCTCTCTATTAGGGTAAAGATTTTTAATTACCTATCAGGTAATCAGGAATTGGGTAAATTTTAAGGTAATTTACAATTGAATAATTTGATAATTAGGTAAATTAGTAGGTAATCAGGTAAAATCTAATAAATATATGTTAAATTAATAAAATTACGTATCTCGTGCCACAAATTATTCTTATTCATACACTAGGAAGCACAGATACTTTGAAAATGGAAACATACTCATATCGCCGTACCCGTAATGCCGTATCGGATATGACACTCTTAAGGTAAAACTTAGTTGTTTTTCATAATTTCCACCGTATCGCTCGTATCGCTGTATCTAAGTATCACCATATCCATGCTTCCTAGTTCATGCATAACAACAAAATTTAAAAAAATCTCAATAAAATCTAAATTATGTATCTCATACACAAATTGTTCTTAGTCATGCATAACAATAAAGTAATCAAATTACAAAAAAAATCTCAGCAAAACATGTCATCCTTATCCATGAAGCAATAATATAAGCAAAACACATCATCCTCGCCCATAAAGCAATAATATAGTCTCATAAAAGTGATCGAATTCTACCACCTATCCGGTCTAAATCGCATGAATATAGCTAAATTAGGGTTTAAGAAAATATATGAAATTACCAATTACCATCCGATAAAAGGTGGGATAAGACTTTTACTCATACCTTACCTATTAGAAAATACTCTATTACTCATTCTTCCCTATCTAATCCTTACCCTTACCCTTCTAAGTAGGGGAAGGTAAGTCCGATAATTAATTAAATGGTTAACCAGTGACAACCCTAGGTGAGATGAGTTATGATAATGTGAGATGATGGGAATAAGAAGGGAAAGATATGCTTGGGGTGTCCATATGAGATCAAAGTAGAAAGGGAAAGTTAGGTTGGAGAGTGAGACAATAGAATTAGTCAGTAGGGGAGTGCTGGAGTTATGGAATAATATGCAAGCCTTGGTGAGAAAATGAAAGAGATCTCATAAGTGCGGTTTATCGAAGCATTCATAAGGACTTTCTAAGAACTCATAAGCTACCAAGCTCATACGCATTGATAAAGCCAAACATCGGGTTGGTCAAGGATAAGGCATATCCAAGGATATGTCATATCCGGCTCAAAGTAATCTCATAAGAATTGGATAAAGCCAACGGGAAGGTTGGTCAAGAATCTTGGCAGGCCACTTCTATGTATTCGATGAAGGGTATTTATATGTCCGATTCTAAGTCTTTTCACGGGTGCTAAGGTCTGGCTCTAAGTTATGCTCATAAGGATCTCTTAAGCTCATAAGTGAATCTCAAAGTCTTTAAGTACTCTAAGTCTCTACTGATCATAAGCTCATAAGTGCTCTAAGTCTCTACGGATCATAAGCTCATAAGTGCTCTAAGTTTCTACAGCTCATAAGAACTCTAAGAACTCTAAGGAACTCATAAGAACTCTCAGAACTCTAAGGAACTCAATGAACTCATAAGACTTGATTCTCATACGCTCATAAGACTCATATGATTTTTGATTTCATAAGAAGCTCATAAGGAAATGGTTTTGGAACTAGTATGAGGTTTTGCAAATTTCTATGCTCTACGGCTCTATGTCTTTGCATGGTCCATGATATTATCTCATTGTTAGCTAGTAGTTTGTAGACACTGAGTATTCCATGCTCAGTCGTACATTTTATGTCGGCAGGTGCACATGTTCCCTTCGACATCCGTGTTCCGGAGCCTTGGATAGAGGAAGAGTACTACGAGCCGGATCCTACCATGGATCATAATCAGGATGATGGAACTCTAGATAGGGGGTCCTATCTAGATTATCGCTGAGAGAGTGAGGGAGAGTATACTTATATTTTGATAGTATTGAGACTTGTCCACTTCATACTTCATATTTTGTTATGATTCTGTTAGTTCAAACTTGAACCTAATGATAGGAGTGTTTTATGATAAATTGCTTCCGCTTTGTTTCCGCTAAGTATATGCTTGTGTATTTTCACAGGGTGGTATGTGTAAGCACCCAATTTTTACACCCTGCTTAATCATGGTTAACTACCATTAACCATGGTCATCCCCAGCTAAACCCCTAACCAAACCCTAGACTTAACCCTAGGTGAATCACAAGCAAAACCCTAGGTATACCCTAAACCCTATCTAAACCCTAGGTATACCCTATACCCTAGCTAAACCCTAAGTATACCCTAAACCCTAGCTAAACCCTAAGTATACCCTAAACCCTAGGTATACCCTATACCCTAAACCCTAGGCGAACCCTAGAACCCAAGCCATTTGGGCTCAAGGCCCATTAGCAATCCCTAAGCCTAAACCCTAGGCTAACCCTAGGTCTAACCCTAGGTAAGCCCTAGGCCTAACCCTAGACCTAGCCCTAGACCTAGCCCTAGCCTAAACCCTAGCCAAACCTAGATATGAATCCCACGGGCTCAAGGCCCACAAGCCAAGCCAAAAACCTTGAAAAACCAAAGCCTAGGCCTTTGTGGGCCCAAACAGGGGCCCACCAACCTTAGGGGACCTTTTGGATGGGACTTACCCTTTAAAAATTTGAAATCAGGCGGCAAGCACCCCAAATCACTTTCGGCCCACTTGTGCGAGGGTGTGGCCCAAAATGGCAAAACTCCTCTCTGGCGATAATTCGATTACTGACACCCTGCAGTAGCCTTCATCAGGAATGAGGGTAATCTAATTACCTCCATTCCAAGATTTTTGCAAAATGCATATCAGCTCCATTCTTGCCACCTTAGGCCTGCTCCCATTAGTCCCCCACATCATCCCATATGCCCATTTCACCCCTAAGCCTTCCCCTTCACCTATAAAACCACCACCTCCCCTCAATGCAACTTCACTCCGAATTGGCATAAGAAAACCCTGTTGAAATACCTCTAGCCTTCACCCAGCCTCACTCCGCCTCCCTGAGCCTCTCACCTCCACTTAGCAAGGTCTCAGATCTCTACAGACACCACCTTGCACCACCACCACCTGCTGCCACCCTGTTGCACCTCCTCTGTTCAGCCAGTACCTATTGTTCAAGGGTATCTTCCCTACCCCCTGTTATTTTTCTGTTTTCACTTTGTTTCAGCATTGTAAGGACCCTTGGTCCTATTCCATGGGTCCACTTCGTCTGGTTATTTATGTTTCAGTATTGGCTTAGCCAATGACAAGGTACCCCCCACCTTCCTCATAGGTGTGGGGGAATACCTTGGAGGTTCCATACACGGGTGTAAGACCCTACAACCCTACTTTGCGCTCCCTAAGTGTTGGGGGTTCTTCAAGTCATGAGGCTACCCCAGGTGACTTGTGGTGCAGCCCCGTAAAAGGGAAAACATTTTTTTAAAAAAACCAGTAAATGGCGTAGTCGCCATCTACCACCCTTTTTGACCCTTCCCTGTAACTGTCCTTTAACCATGGTTAATTAAGACCCTGGTCAGTTCCAGAGCCATGGTTAGGTACCCCTGGACCTTGGCTAAGTCCCTACAAAATTTCAGACCTTAACTCAACCCCTAACCAGGGTTACTTTTGCTTTAAATCAAGTCAGTCATCTTGACGGTAAATTATTTACCGCTACACCAAAAAATTAAGGCTTTTAGGTTGGCGGTGATATGTTTACCGCCAATACAGGCTTTCTGTTGCAGTGACTTTGGGCCCCTGTGAGGCCCACTCCTGACTTTTTCTTGGGCCCAAACCAAGCCCATCGGATTCCCTGGACATCAGGCTATCCCCCTGTGCTTTTACTTTCTTCTGGTTCACTTCCTAACCTCAGTTAAACCCCTGTAAATCAAGGTTAAAAATCAAATTGAATGGAGGTAATTCAATTACCTCCATTTCTAATTTTTAACTTTTTTGGGCTTTGTACAGGGCCCAGGCAAGGTAGGAGGCCATTCTAGGCCCTACCATGCTCCCTGGGCCCATTTTGACCTAACTGGACACTTAACCATGGTTAAAACTATCTTGGGTTAATTTTTAACCATAGTTAAGCACCCCCTTAACCCCACAAATTTTGAAAAAAATCATCAAAAAATCATAAATATTCCCTGGATTCTAGAAATATCCTTTGTGACCATTTTCACCTTGGTTAAACTACTTAACTATGGTTAAACTCCATGTTTGGTTAACTTTTAACCATGGTTAAGTAATTCTTAATCAACAAAAAATCTTAGAAAAATATGAAAATACCAAAAAAATCAATTTCTGGATTTTTTACCATGGTTAGCAGTCCTAACCATGGTTAACACTCATTTAACCCCGGTTAGCAAACCCTAACCTCGTTAAATCCGATTTGGCCTACCGGCCTCATCCTTTTGCCTACCGGGCTTATCCTTGGCCTACCAGGCTCAACCTTAGCCTACCGGGCTTGACTTTACCTTTCCAACTATAGTTAGCAACCCAAACTACAGTTAGTTTGACCTAACCCTGGTTAGCAATCCTTACCTTAGTCGTACTCCTTTTTGGGCCTACTGGGCCCAACCCTAGTCTACCGAACTACCCTTTAACCTACTGGGCCCAATACCTTGCATTTGACTAACCCCGATCAACCTAACCCTAGTCTACCGGACTAGTCCATTAGCCAACCTTGGTGCACACACACCCCTTAGCCTTAGCACGAGTTTATGTGCTAGAACTACGCTCGGTCTAATCTTACTCTAATGTGAGTACGTAGGCAACCCAATCTGGGTTCGACCCTAGTTAGCTTTTCTTTCTTAGATTAGTATCACTTTAAACACTTAGATATTTTAGCAAGATATTGACATCAATTGACTTAATCTTAGGGAGTAGGGAACCATTGAAAAATGGTAGCCTCGGGGTGCCTAACACGTTCACCGGACTTAACCGAACATCTTATCTTGATCTCAATTTGCAGACCAAGACCTTATCCAACTTCCCAGGGACTTATCCTTTCTGAATTAATAGGTGGCGACTCTAAACCCATGAGATTTTTCAGGGTTCCAAAACCCATGCTCACAGTATGTATGTCATATGTGTCATACAGGATTGTATGACACGGCAGTCACGAACTAAAGTAGCCCTAACTCCTAGGGGGTATTTTGGGTTACAACAGACTTGGTATAAGAACCTAGGGATTAGTTTCTCTTGGGCTAATTCGTCTTATAAGTGGAAGCATGTTCTCGGAGTTAAACTTAGAACTCAGATGAACTTCTTAACTTAAGTTTGATACTGTGACATAATGGGTATCAAGCAAGTCCTTAGGTCAATCTAGGAAGTTTAGATTCCTATTATAAACTAGTCATCTAGTCTTATCATGTAACCGGTTAACTCATTAGCCGAGTTGAGAACTTAGCATCGCTAGGATTTCCTTGGTATGCTTATACTATTATGTGTATACTCTGATGTATACGATGCTTATATAAAGCAATAAGTGCTCATTGAACTGCGGTATTCAAGAGCTTGATGTTTCGCTACTGTCCTTAGGATTGTTATCATGAGGTGTGGCGCTCAAGGTAGAGGTTATCAGACTAGAAGGTCTAAAGGAGAGATCCCAATGGGCGAGGAACAGCCCGACTTTATGCACCTTCTCGAGTCAATTGCCGAGGCGATGACTCCTTTAACAACTAGGCAGACTACTGCTACTGCGGCTACACCCGCACCTCCTCCGGTACATCACACTACGAGACTAGAGGCTTTTCGAAGACTACGGCCTCCTACGTTTTATGGGACTTTTGATCCCATGGTTGCAGAAGCATAGATCATGTAGTTGGAAAAGACTTTTCGGGTACTCCGTTACATTGATGAGCAGCGTGTTGAGTGGACTTCCTTCGTGATGAAGGGCAAAGCCGAACAATGGTGGAGAGTTGCCCAGAGACAGAGGGATGTGTCCAAGGCAGGGGACCCTGAACATGGGGAGAGTTTTTGCATACATTTTTTGAGCAGTACTTCCCCATTTTTCAAGGAGCAGAAGGTGAGAGAGTTTGTGCTTCTCGAGCAAGGAGAGACAAGCATGGCCGAGTATAAGGCTAAGTTCATCGGGCTATTAAGGTTTGGTCCACATTTGATCGCTACTGAGAGTATACGAGTCAGAAAGTTTGAGGATGGATTACGGTCCTTCATCCGTGACAGGGTTTCTATGTTCCAGGTAGAGACCTGGAGGGATATTGTGGGGAATGCGAAGATTGCTGAGAGGAATTCTGAGGAATTTCTCAGGAAAAGAGATGGTGGCCTGGGAAGAGGCATGTTTCGAGGATAGTCCAGTGGCTCAAGACCGCTTGAGAAGAGGGCCAAGACAGCTCCATATCAGACTTCTCAGCCTAGGCAGGCTCAGAGGCCTCCTTTTGCCCAATAGGCACCTTGCCCTATTGCTACATAGGCCACTAGATATGCGCCGCCCATATCCTTGGCATTGTCACCATTGGAGGAGTGCGCTGTTTGTGGTAAGAGGCACAAGGCTGAGGAGTGTCGTAGACTTTCTAGGGGTTGCTTCCACTATGGTGATCAGGGCCACATGATCAGGGATTGCCCACGGAAGCAGTTATTGGCCAGGCTACAAGGAGTTAGACCTCCAGTTAGGCAGACTTCATAGCAGGGTCTTCACAAGCTTCCAGGCCTCCACAACCCACCCAACCGGCTCACAGGGTAAACCAGGGTTGGGTTTTCGCCATGACAGAGCAGGACGCACATGCATCAGATGATGTTGTGCAAGATACGCTCAAGTCAAAGTTGCTCTAGTAATGAAATTTTGATGTTATATATATATGCTATGATTTCCTATGAGTACAACATGTTACCTATATAATGTGTGACTTGTGAAATTTTTTTACGTAAGTTAGTTTAAATATTTAGGCGTCTTGCTCATTAGCGAGTGCTTAGCGCGTGTGTTGATTGACACTGGATCAACGCATTCTTTTATCTCGACAAGTCAGTTGATGTAGACAAAGTGTATCGGGGTTGTGTTGTGCAAGTTGGACAGCATGAATTGCTAGTTGATCTAATCATTATTGAGTTCCAAGACTTGGACTTTGATGTCATCCTAGGGATGGATTGGCTCTCGACTCACCGTGAGCATGTAGCATGTTTTGAAAAGAGGGTGGACTTTAGGCCAGAGGGTGTGAAGCAGTTTCATTCCCGAGGGATACAAAGGAGAGACATTGCTCGTTTTGCAGCCCTTAGTCTCTCGAGTTTGGAGGTGCGAGACTCCTCAACCATTCCGGTTGTGAGTGAGTACCTGGACATTTTTCCCGAGGTTCTGTCGGGGTTTGCCTCTTGATCGAGTGATAGAGTTCGCGATCGAGCTTAATCCAGGCACTGCTGTAATTTCTAGGGCTCCATACAGGATGGCCCCTATTGAGCTTAAGTAGTTAAAGGAGCAATTTGAGGAATTACAGGGCCTTGGCTTCATCCGACTGAGTGTTTACCATGAGGAGCTCCTGTGCTCTTCGTGAGGAAGAAGGATGAGTGGATGCGGATGTTTATTGACAATAAGTAGCTGAACAAGGTCACGATCAAGAATCATTATCCATTGCCTCTGATAGACGATTTATTTGACCAGCTAAAGGGAGCAAAGTTCTTCTCGAAGATTGATCTTAGATCTGGATACCCTCATTTGAAGATCAAGGCTGAAAATGTTCTCAAACTACCTTCAGGAGTTGGTATGGGCACTACGAGTTCCTGATCATGCCTTTTGGTCTGACGAATGCGCCGGCTGCTTTCATGGATTTGATGAATCGGGTGTTCAGACCATCTCTTGATCGGTGCGTAATCGTCTTCGTGGATGATATCCTAGTGTACTTCAAGACACGGGAGATCATGCGAGAGATCTCCGCCTTATGTTGCAGACTCTTCAAGAGCATAGCCTGTATGCTAAGTTGAGCAAGTGCGAGTTTTGGTTGGAGAAGGTGGCATTCCTTGGCCACGTGGTATCTGCCGAGGGTATTTCAGTTGACTCTACGAAGATAGAGGCAATGATGAATTAGGAGAGGCCGAAGAGTGTTACCGAGATTCGTAGTTTTTTCGGCCTGACAGAGTACTACATAAGGTTTGTGGAGGGGTTCTCCAGCTTAGCAGCTCCACTTACTTATCTTACGAGGAAGAATGCTAAGTTTGCAAGAAGTGTGAGGCAAGCTTCATGGAGTTGAAGAAGAAAATTACTACGGCCCCTATTCTCACAGTTCCATCTGGGAGTGGCGGTTTCGTAGTTACAGTGATGCATCACTTATCGGGCTAGGATGTGTTCTGATGCAGCGTGAGAAAGTCATTGCCTATGCTTCCCAGCAATTGAAAGACCACGAGAAGAACTATCCTACACACGATCTACAGCTTGCTGCAATTGTCTTTGCGCTGAAGATTTAGTGTCACTACCTTTATAGGGAACAGTTTGATGTGATCACGGATTACAAGAGCTTGAAGTGTCTGTTTTCCTAGAAGGAGCTGAATTTGAAGCAGTGTAGGTGGGTAGAGCTTCTGAATGATTATGACTGCACTATCCAGTACCACCCAGGTAAGGCGAATGTGGTAGCAGATGCTTTGAGCAGGAAGTCTCCTGGACACTTGGCTCACATGATGGTTCACAAGTAGAAGATGTTGGAGGTAATGGTGGACCTCAATACTAGTTTCAGCATCCTTACTTTTGGGCCAGTCATGGCTAATCTTACAATCATGCCTTATATCCAAGTTCGGATTAAAGAGTTATAGAATTCAGCTACAGAATTGCTCGCTTACCGAGACAAGTCAGTTAGCAGTGGCAGTAGACATAATACAGAGTGCAGAAGCTAAAACAATACGGAAACGTAAGCCAAATTTTTCCTTTCTATATACCTGACCAGTGTGTGTTATGCAATAGAGGGTACCCTTACGTAGAAAATTTGTAAGAATACAAGTTTTACGTAAAAGAATACGATAAGGCTTCAAAATATGTTAGTGAAAAAGAGCACTTTTAAGCGAATATCAGGCATGTTGAAAAAGATGCGGCATTGGCTGGTGGTTTGTCAATGGTACACACGATGATGTCAGGGATACATGGGGGTGTTGAAAGGGAGACATGTAGGTGTGTCGGCATGTTGACAAAGATGTGGCATTGACCGATGGTTTGTCAATTGTACACACGACAATGTCAGGGACACATAGGGTGTCGAAAGGGGAACATGCGGGTGTGTTGGCATGCTGACAAGATGCAACGCTGGCCGACGGGTTGTTAGTGGTACACACGATGATGTCAAGGATTGCAGCATGTCCCGGAGGCACTAGCCGGATATATATTGAAATTGAGATGACATGTCCCGGAGGCACTAGCTAGGTTGAGATTTGAGATTGAGATGACATGTCCTAGAGGCACTAGCCAGGTTAAGATTTGAGATTGAGATGACATATCCCAGAGGCACTAGCCAGATTGATATTGAGCTAACATGTCTCGGAGGTACTAGTCAGGTTAGCTTTGATGCTGAAATGGCCCGAAAGCGTTGAAAGAGGATATTGATCACTTTAAGTGATGCTAGGAAGATTTTGTCATACTAGGTATGATGTTATGCCTGGATGCAAAATAATGTCATGCTGGAGATGAAGATGCTTTCCCATGATTCTCTTGACTGTGATTTACAGGAATGAGCGGTGTCAGCTCCTTCTGGTTGTCTTATCGGGGCAGCTTAGTGCTGGTTGGTATAATTAGATTGTGGTACCAGAGATTTTGTTCTGAAAATATTTTTGCTTTTTGGAAAAGTGTTATAGACTTTTACTAAAGTTTAAAAAAATGTGCTTAGTTAGCTTTCATGTTTGCCAGTAAATTGCATTTATTAGGGCTTGCTGGGGATTTGATGGCCATCTTTTACTCTCAGAGAGTAAAGTATGACCAGAAGATGATTTGCTCTTATGGGCCGCTGCTGGGGATAGATGAGTCTTGTCTTGTTGCTACTGAAGACTTTTGCCGGGGAAGCTGCTGAGGACTGTTATCAAAAGTCCGCTGGGGAGTAGAGAGTTGCTGGAGAATTATACTAGGGGTCTGTTGGGGATTTTGTAATAAAGTTCTGATCTTGCTCAAAGATATGCGGTACTTTGTAGTACAATAAAGAGATTGTCGATCCATAGAGAGCAGTGAAGATAAGGAACAATAGTAGAGAAAAGGGTTTATTGAATTTTTGGTTGAGAAAGATCAATTAATTTAGGGAAAATATCAATGAGAGAAAGTGTTAAAGCATTGGGTTTCCTCCCTTTAATGGTGCAATATCAGTTTGATTATCCAAAATATAACTCAATTAAGAGTTTCACATCCCAAACCCTCAACCGGAAAATTTAGAATTCCAGATTATAAAAAAAAACTAAAATTAAGGCATAAAGAATATATATTAATATTTTAGGATATGAAATTTGAAGATTTTGGGCCATAGAAGCAATTTTTTTATTCTTTGGATGGAGGTTTTTGGTTGGAACATAGGAAGTAAAAATGTTGAAAACAAAGGTTAAAGGATATTATTGTCTATATTCTACGGTCTATATTTTTTTGGGTATGGTCATAGGGGTTAGTGTTTGCTCAACAAAGTGTAGGAAATTACAAATCGGTGGGTTACTAGTATGATGTGTATCCTTTAAGTCTCCATACAGCCCTCTTTTTTGAGGGTTGTGTGGGTGCTGTGTGTTTTGTTGCATAAAAGTGTGTGTGAGGGTTGTGAGTGTGTGTTTGTGTGCTTTGTATATTGTAGACCCGGGATTTTAACCCCCACTCCCGATCAGGATTGAACCCGATGAGGAATAGTGTTAAAAATGTTGAAAAGAGAGAGTCGCCACCTATTTAGATTGTGAGGGAAAATAGGGTCCCTTAAAAGATTGGATAAGGCTTTGCTCTGGAAATAGAGTTCAAGGTAAGGGTTCATTTGAGTCAGTGGAAGGTGTTAGGCACCCCTAAACTCCCATCCGGAGATGGTTACCTACTCCTTAAGTCTGAATTAAAGTGGGGAAACCATAAGAGAAACTTGTATTTCATCTATATGCTTGACAAATATTGTACAAACAGTAATGTACATGTTAATGTAAGCTGGGACAGGATAGCGGTTTTATCCTAGGTGAGCTGAACCTGATCAGGGTTGCCTACGTATCCACAGTCAGTGGAATCAAGCCACACGTAGTTCCAGATGGGTAGTTGATGGTTTGATTTGGATTGTGGGTGTTGGACAAGCTGAGGTTGACCTTTGGATGTTAGGATGTTTTCGAATGGTTCGGGGGTTTTTGCTCCTGTTAGAGGAGCGAGGTGACCTTTTAAGCTCGTGCTGAGGAGCGTTTGGACAGTTTTGGCTCATGTCAAGGAGCACTTGGACAGTTTTAGCTCATGTCAAGGAGCCTCTGACAGTTTTAGCTTATGTCAAGGAGCCTGTTGGGTTGGGTTTGGATTAGATTTGAACCAGGGTTTACCTAGGGTTTAGGTAGGTTTAACTAGAGGTCACTAGGGTTTACCTAGGGGTAACTAGGGTTTAGGTAGGGTTTACTAGAGTCAACTAGAGTTTACCTAGGGTTAACTAGGGTTTAGGTAGGTGAGTTTTGAATCAAGGTTTGAACCGAGATTCGGACAGAGGTTCGACAACAGGGTAGACTAAGTTTGAACCGCAGTTCGGACAGAGGTTCGACAGGGTGTGGTAGGTTTGAACCGAAGTTCGGACAGAGGTTCGACAGGATAAGTCGGGTTTAAATAAAACCGGGCAAGGGTTTGACAGGGTGAGCCGGGTTTGAGTAAAACCGGGCAGAGGTTCGACAGGGTAAGCCGGGTTTAAATAAAACCGGGCAGGGGTTCGACAGGGTAAGCCGGGTTTAAGTACAACCGGGCAGGGGTTTGACAGGGTAGCAGTCTAAGTATAAAAAACAATAAAATAATTATACTAAGAAAGGACAAAGCAAACGTCAGAGTTTCGGCGATTTTACCTTCCGGGAAACTCAAAAGGGTCTCTGAATTAAGTGCTCCCAAGAACGATTCTTCGAAATCGAGTTCCCGGGATCGCCGATGCCAAAAGGACGTTTTTTGGAAAGAGGAGAGAGAAGAGAGCAAATGAGAATGAGTGAAAAATGAAGAGGAGGTGAAAGCTTATTTATAGGTTTCGAAAAAGGATATTCCAAGGAATATTCCTTTGGATATTTTCAAAGGAATATTCCTTAGGATATTCTAAGAAATATCATAAGGAATATTCTTGGAATATTCCAAGGAATACTTTTGTAAAAAGAATTAATTTTTTTATTTTTTTTTATTTTTTTGGCGGCGCGCGTCGATTTCTAGTTGACCGAAAACCCGATTTCTCGTTTTAAGTCTGATTTGAGCCCAAAAACAGTCAAAATTGAACTGATAAAATCCAGAAAAATGTTCGAGATAAAACATGGAATTTTCAGCACTTTTCAGGGGCGTTTTGGTCATTTTACGCTATAGGGGCATTTCGGTCATTTTCAACCGTT
The DNA here is from genome assembly GCA_015143295.1 of Tetracentron sinense. Taxonomy (NCBI): domain Eukaryota; kingdom Viridiplantae; phylum Streptophyta; class Magnoliopsida; order Trochodendrales; family Trochodendraceae; genus Tetracentron; species Tetracentron sinense. Next base: position 2,077,554 of record CM026567.1, on the reverse strand, counting down.
TTAAGTCCGATTCAACTCCAAAAATAGCCAAAATTGATCAAAAAATTTATAAAATCATTCTAAACAAAATGAATACTTTTCAGCACTTTTTCAGGGGCATTTTGGTCATTTTTCACCCGAGGGGTATTTTGGTCAATTTTTACCTGTGGGGCATTTCTCGGAAATCGAAGCACATGGAAAGATGGTTTTAAAAATGGATTTTTTAAAGGGTTTTTAGAGGTATGAAAGGTGATTAAGGGGGTGCAAAATTGGGGTGTTTACAGTTGCCCCGCTTTGTCGGAGGGTACGGGCAAGTGAACGACAAAGGCTGATAAAGCTTTAATTTTGCACGCGTGTGTGAAGAAAACCTGAGAAAAGATAGAGGAAAAGATAAAATCTACTTAGACTGCTTACCAAGGGCTGGATGACTGATGGGTGACAAAGGAAGGGTGCGCTCATGCCAAGTCGGCACTTGCTGGGAATTGGGAAGGGTTATGGTGTATGAAGCTACCTGCTAATCGATCACACGACCAACTAGCGGGGTGCATGATGCAAGTGGGTGAGATGCAAGTGAGTGATGTTTGTTGCAAAACTGGCTTCACAAGAAGCCGCAACTGATGGTCGATCAGACAACCGTGTCAATTACTCCTTTAAGAGTGGGCAAGTTGTGCAGTGCAGTGTATGAAGTGTGCAAGACTTGTTTCACAGGAGGCCGCAACTGATGGTTGATCAGACAACCGTGTCAATTACTCCTTTAAGAGTGAGCAAGTATTGAGTGCTGTGCGGTGAAGTGTGCAAGACTTGTTTCACAGGAGGCCGCAACTGATGGTTGATCAGACAACCGTGTCAGTTACTCCTTTAAGAGTGAGCAAGTATTACAATGCTGTGCGGTGAAGTGTGCAAGACTTGTTTCACAGGAGGCCGCAACTGATGGTTGATCAGTCAACCGTGTCAATTACTCCTTTAAGAGTGAGCAAGTATTACAGTGATGTGCAGTGAAGTGTGCAAAACTTGTTTCACAGGAGGCCGCAACTGATGGTTGATCAGACAACCGTGTCAATTACTCCTTTAAGAGTGAGCAAGTATTGCAGTGATGTGCAGTGAAGTGTGCAAGACTTGTTTCACAGGAGGCCGCAACTGATGGTTGATCAGACAACCGTGTTAGTTACTCCTTTAAGAGTGAGCAAGTATTGCTGTGATGTGCAGTGAAATGTGAACATGTGATGAATGATGCAAATGAGTGAAGGTTGGTTACACAACCAGCTTCACGAGAGGCCGTAACTGAAGGTCGATCAGACAACCGTTCAGTTACTCCTTCAAAAAATGGGTAAGATGCAATTCGTGCTGACAACCGCGCGGTTGCCCCACCGGGTAAGATGCAATGAGAGGCCGTAACTGAAGGTCGATCAGACAACCATTCAGTTACTCCTTCAAAAAATGGGTAAGATGCAATTAGTGCTGACAACCGCGCGGTTGCCCCACCGGGTAAGATGCAATGAGAGGCCGTAACTGAAGGTCGGTCAGACAACCATTCAATTACTCCTTCAAAAAATGGGTAAGATGCAATTAGTGCTGACAACCGCGCAGTTGCCCCACCGGGTACTATGCAATATGGTGCTGACAACCGCGCGGTTGCCCCACTGGGTACTATGCAATATGGTGCTGACAACCGCGCGGTTGCCCCACCGGTTACTATGCAATGTGGTGCTGACAACCACGCGGTTGCCCCACCGGGTAAGATGCCAATAGTATGAATGAAGTCAGGTTTTGAAGGGATCACACGATCACTTCAGCACAAGCAGGCAGATGTATAAGTGGAGATAGCCGAACGGCTAGTCCACGAGCAAGTGTATAAGCATGTAGTGTATGAGTGAAGATAGCCGCACGGCTAGTCCATGAGCAAGTGTATAAGCAAGCAGATGTATAAGTGGAGATAGCCGCACGGCTAGTCCACGAGTAAGGTGTATCAGCAAGCAGATGTATAAGTGGAGATAGCCGCACGGCTAGTCCACGAGCAAGGTGTATCAGCAAGCAAAGTGTATGATGAATGGAGACAGCCACGTCGTTGTTCCATTGTTCAAGCAAGATGTATGAACGGGGAAAGCCACACGGCTAACCCATGATAAAGTAAAATGTAAGGTTAGTGAGGATTGGTTACACAACCATCTCCATCGGGCATGAAACAAGCAAACAAATGCATGCAATATATGTACAAATGGAGATAGCAACATGGCTAACAAAATGTAAATGCATAAAAGGGGATAGCCACGTGGCTTACCCATAAGCAAGCAAATGAAATGAATGGGGTATGAGGATTAAAAGAGTGTAGCACGACCCTGAGCCACTACCAGTCCTTTGTCTGCATATCTATTGCCAGGTTGTGAAGGAGATGGGCTCGAGCCTGCTTTTGCTTTGATCTGTTTGTTTTGCACGAGTGATGAAGATAGATTTTTGACTAAGCCAAGTAACATACTAGGACTCCAAAACTTTTAAAGATGAGCTTGTTTCTGAAACTTTTGTTTTTGAATTTGATTTTTGAAAATGCAAGTAGGGATGCTCTCTTTGTCTGCTGATTCATAAAGGGGTCTACCCTTGCTTGAGATTGTGGATCTTTTGTCCCTTAGAAGACAGAATATAGCAATGAGCAATTGTAACCTTTTGAGCCATGGCTAAGAAAGGTACAAACTTAGTTTTGACTTTGTTGCACGCTAGATCAGACCTTGCTTGGAGCTGAGGGCTTCGAGTTGTTATGTTTTCTGAGCGCTCACAGAGGTGATGTTGCTTGGGTTGAGGCTGACTTCTGCCAAGATCCTGCTACCAATATAGTTCAACTTTTTCCCTTTTTTGCCCTTGGAATGACCAAGTCTGGGGCTCGCATAACTTTTGCGCAATGAGGCTGTTTCCGGTTTTCACTCATGCCTGCGTAGTTGAATAATTTTGTTTCCCTTTTTTGCCCTTGATAACAATATCAAGGCTGGGCTCGCATTATTTTTGCGCCTTAGTGCCATTTCTAGTTTTCACTAGGCCTGCGATTTTCTGATAATTTGCTTTGTCTTCTCCCGTCATTGCCTTGTGGATGAGATGTATAACTTTTGATATTTGTCAGTCAGTCTGCCAGTACTCTTAGTCTCTGAGGGATCTAGGAGGGCTTAGGATAGGACGAAACGTAGGCTAAGGGGTCGAAGATTTGAGACACCCTGTTTGCTTTGGAGCTTTCTTGAGCGCTTCTTTTGAGCTTTTCTCTTTGGCTTTTGTTTCTTTTGATTTTGCTCTTTTCTTTTGACTTTTGCCTTTTGGATTTTGCCTTGTTTTTTGTGAAGCAGTATTTTGCTCAAGAAAGATGATTGTTTTGTTTTGTTTTGACCGCACCTGTTTTGCAGGTTGCCTACGTACCCTTTTCAGGATCAGGTCATGTCGTAGTTCAAGCAGGTGATACAAATTTTGTAGGGGGTGTCCCGGTGTTTTGAGTTTAAAGAAAGAAAGGCTATTAGGCTCGAAGGGCTAACTAGCGGATCTCATTAATATAAGCTTGATCGGTTATGAATAGGGAAAAAATGATGTGCCAAAAATGGCCTCCTTTCATTTCCTACAGCGATTGAGAGTACAAGCAGTTTCCTGAAAATATCTTAAGCGCAGTGATCTCTTCATCTGATACATATTGACTAGCTCTGGGAGGTCTTCGTCCTCCATACGGCCGAGTTGTAAGATATTGCTAGAAAATCCATTTCCAACCGTATGGGCCTTCAAAAGATGGACTGAGCTTGCTCTGTGATGAATTACCGATGCTTCCAGGACGATCAGTCACTCTTCTTTGTTGTATTTGCTTGAAGGATGGTACTGCCCCTTGTCTTATGTATTGGTGAGGGTGATGTTGTCCCGATATGTAGTGGATGCTCCGTATGGCTCAACAGTACGAATGATTTGTAACTTTGAATTCTGACAGTGGCCTGATGTACTTTGCAGGATCTTCTTAATGAGATTGCTCATTTTCTCTCTGCCCTCAGCGTAGCAAGGTTCCAATTTTCGCATTCTTAGGGTCATTGCTGAGTTTTGTCTCTTTCTCGCTTGGTTCTATGAGTAAAAGGGTTTCTTTTGGAAATTCCTCTTCCGGCTCATTGATATATGCTACTTTGGGAACTCTGAAATTTTAATCACAGTTTGAATGATCCCTTTGTAAACCAGCAGATTAAGTAAGCATGATAGGAGAAAACTATTTTTTTGATTATTTTGATTTTTTTTTTTTTTTGGGTGGCCTCTGATCACTAGAGCTCTTTGGAAGCACTAGATCATCATCATCACGGGCCTATTTTTGCAAGTTTGAGAAAGCTAATGTTTTGAAAAAAAGTATTAGTTTTGTAAATTTTTTGAAAAGTATTGGTTTTGTAAAAAAATGATTGTACAAGACTTGACTGAAAAATGTTTTGAAATGTTTTTTTTTTGTTTTTTGTTTTTTTTTTTTGACAAAGTTAAAATGACAGTTTTGAAAACCTAGGCTAGACTGACTAGACTTGGCTTAGTCTCGATCGACCTTGCTTTAGCATGATGGCTCTCGACCTCCTTCCTTTGGCAAGCTCTGGAGATGCTTCAATTTTTTTTTTTGGCACTCGCTCAGGGTCTGCTATGAATTGAGATGATAAAAAATGTATGTACAGGAGGGTCACATGACTGTCGCCATTTGGACAAGATGCTCGATGAATGATGCCAAGTTGGATGTAGTCATGATACAAACATATGATCAAATAAAGGCATTTAACATGGGACGTTGCCCCTTGTCTGACCATGAATATGAATATGTACAAAGAATGATGGATGTCTAATGCACAAAATTTGAATTATTAGCATGTTGAATGTGTTGATACACACAAATGAAATGAATGAACAAATGAATGAATTGAATTGAGTCAAATGAACTGAGCAAGTATACTCAGAAAATGGATGAGTCAGCTCAACGTGTGATCCAATGAGGTGAGTGAACAGAGGTCCATTTCACTTATCTGGGTTGTTGGGAGCCAGAGCCCAATGGGTCAAGATCGAAATGAATCGATGGATTCTCCATATGATTCGCTTTAGAGTCTAGGCTTTTAAACCTCACATGATTGAGCTAGTTAAAGAATGAATTAGGGTTAGACCTATCTAGCAATCAAGGCTCACACAAACTCCGAAAATGGTTAAGTATAGGAATACGGTTGTCCCTATACCTGAACAAATAATGCAGGAGCGCTTAAACCAGTAACAGAATAAGGATAAGGTAGTCCCTCCTGACAGGTGTTCTTGGTTTATGCCCAAACAAAGACCTATAGTATATATGCTTATGCTGGTGTATGCAAGGTTTTTGTCTAAAGGTTGATGAGCACTTGACCGTATATGCGACTCCCCGGTATAGAACATACCTGAAAATGGACGATTGGTACAAGTGGGAAAGACCAGTCGCGTTAACCGGAGATAACCATCTCTCGGTCTTCAACCAGTACTTTCCACAGATCTTTGGGCTCCAGCATCGGGGATAACCATCCCTTGATTGTAAGCTTACCGGATCCAACTAGATAGGTGAGAGGGTCTTTATTATGGTATGCATTGAAATATGAATGTATATGAATACAATAATCAAAATCAAGCAATGAATAAAAAATGGAATCCTAGGCATGTTGCTACATTGGCAAACAATTGTCCGAGATTCAATGAATGACAACAAATGAGTTAGTATATGTACAGATTAGTAAAATTAGCAACATATAGATGTAATTAAAAGTTTCTGATATGGTTTCCCTTGTTCAGTTCAGACTTAAGTTTTGGCTCGAAAACTGGTCTGCGAAACCCTCGATCCCCAGCAGAGTCGCCAAGTTGTAGACCCGGGATTTTAACCCCCACTCCCGATCAGGATTGAACCCGATGAGGAATAGTGTTAAAAATGTTGAAAAGAGAGAGTCACCACCTATTTAGATTGTGAGGGAAAATAGGGTCCCTTAAAAGATTGGATTAGGCTTTGGTCTGGAAATAGAGTTCAAGGTAAGGGTTCATTTGAGTCAGAGCAAGGTGTTAGGCACCCCTAAACTCCCATCCGGAGATGGTTACCTACTCCTTAAGTCTGAATTAAAGTGGGGAAACCATAAGAGAAACTTGTATTTCATCTATATGCTTGACAAATATTGTACAAACAGTAATGTACATGTTAATGTAAGCTGGGACAGGATAGGGGTTCTATCCTAGGTGAGCTGAACCCGATCAGGGTTGCCTACGTATCCACAGTCAGTGGAATCAAGCCACAAGTAGTTCCAGATGGGTAGTTGATGGTTTGATTTGGATTGTGGGTGTTGGACAAGCTGAGGTTGACCTTTGGATGTTAGGATGTTTTCGAATGGTTCGGGGGTTTTTGCTCCTGTTAGAGGAGTGAGGTGACCTTTTAAGCTCGTGCTGAGGAGCGTTTGGACAGTTTTGGCTCATGTCAAGGAGCACTTGGACAGTTTTAGCTCATGTCAAGGAGCCTCTGACAGTTTTAGCTCATGTCAAGGAGCCTGTTGGGTTGGGTTTGGATTAGATTTGAACCAGGGTTTACCTAGGGTTTAGGTAGGTTTAACTAGAGGTCACTAGGGTTTACCTAGGGGTAACTAGGGTTTAGGTAGGGTTTACTAGAGTCAACTAGAGTTTACCTAGGGTTAACTAGGGTTTAGGTAGGTGAGTTTTGAATCAAGGTTTGAACCGAGATTCGGACAGAGGTTCGACAACAGGGTAGACTAAGTTTGAACCGCAGTTCGGACAGAGGTTCGACAGGGTGTGGTAGGTTTGAACCGAAGTTCGGACAGAGGTTCGACAGGGTAAGTCGGGTTTAAATAAAACCGAGCAGGGGTTTGACAGGGTGAGCCGGGTTTGAGTAAAACCGAGCAGAGGTTCGACAGGGTAAGTCGGGTTTAAATAAAACCGGGCAGGGGTTCGACAGGGTAAGCCGGGTTTAAGTAAAACCGGGCAGGGGTTTGACAGGGTAGCAGTTTAAGTATAAAAAACAATAAAATAATTATACTAAGAAAGGACAAAGCAAACGTCAGAGTTTCGGCGATTTTACCTTCCGGGAAACCCAAAAGGGTCTCTGAATTAAGTGCTCCCGAGAACGATTCTTCGAAATCGAGTTCCCGGGATCGCCGACGCCAAAAGGACGTTTTTTGGAAAGAGGAGAGAGAAGAGAACAAATGAGAATGAATGAAAAATGAAGAGGAGGTGAAAGCTTATTTATAGGTTTCGAAAAAGGATATTCCAAGGAATATTCCTTTGGATATTTTCAAAGGAATATTCCTTAGGATATTCTAAGAAATATCATAAGGAATATTCTTGGAATATTCCAAGGAATACTTTTGTAAAAAAATTAATTTTTTTATTTTTTTATTTTTTTGGCGGCGCGCGTCGATTTCCAGTTGACCGAAAACCCGATTTCTCGTTTTAAGTCTGATTTGAGCCCAAAAATAGTCAAAATTGAACTGATAAAATCCAGAAAAATGTTCAAGATAAAACATAGAATTTTCAGCACTTTTCAGGGGCGTTTTGGTCATTTTACGCTATAGGGGCATTTCGGTCATTTTCAACCGTTTTAAGTCTGATTCAACTCCAAAAATAGCCAAAATTGATCAAAAAATTTATAAAATCATTTTAAACAAAATGAAAACTTTTCAGCACTTTTTCAGGGGCATTTTGGTCATTTTTCATCCAAGGGATATTTTGGTCAATTTTTACCTGTGGGGCATTTCTCGGAAATCGAAGCACATGGAAAGATGGTTTTAAAAATGGATTTTTTAAAGGGTTTTTAGAGGTATGCAAGGTGATTAAGGGGGTGCAAAATTGGAGTGTTTACATATATACCAAAAAGGTGTGGGAAATCACAAAGCCCACCTGCACGGGACTCGAACCCGGATCCTCCCTCCTAAGGAGGGGATACACCAACCACTGGGTTATTCCTAGGGTGTGTTTCTTTCTTTGTGTTTGGTGCGTGTGTTTTTTCTTTATTGTAGATTTGTAGGATTTAATATTGAGCAGTGCTCAGGAGACCCATGGGTTCATTTCATATCTTACCCCGCCTCCTCGTGTCTCTTTTAACACCCTTTAACCTTGGTTAAGTTTAACTAAATTAAAACTAAGATTTTGGTTTTTTCCTTTTTAAACCATGGTTGGATTGCTTAACCCTAGGGATGAGTAAATACTAACAGTAGGTAACTATTTAAAATTGGGGCCTGGACCAATGAGGACCGGCCCTTCCGTTATAAATTGGAACCCCGGGTAGTTTACTATTTTCCTTTAAAATTTGTGTGTAGTAATCAAGTGTTGGGATTGCTAACCTTAGTCCGTATAAGGTTCTTTCCTCTCACTAAGAGCCATTTTGGTGAGATGAATTGGGTTTAGCCTCATGTGAACCTATGTGTGTTGTGTGTGTTGGTCTATATCTGAGTGTGTGTTTAACCTTCCAACAAAAACAAATGTTTGGGACAAGAGTATGAAGTGTTTCAAGGGTTGAAGAAAGGGGTTACTAGTAGGCGTATCAATGGTCGGGCCGACTCTGTCTAGTCTTAGGCCCTATTAATAGACGGGGCGGGCCAGCTCCTAATTAATCAGGCCAAGTCGTGCCGGGTTCAAGCTAGCCCCCCTTAGGGAAAAAAAAAAGACGAGAAATACAACCTATTTTGGGGGTAGTAATCAGGCCTTATTGATATCATTTCAACCCAAAAAATGGACTGGGCCAAACCCTATTAAAATCCTAGTCTATTGGTTTCGGACCTAAGCCTCTGAGCCCACGATCGCCCAATTATGTAACAGGACAGTCGAGCACAGTCAAGCTGTGGGTCAGCCCGGTACATTGACACCCCTAGCTAATATTCTAAAATCCTAATTGTTTTTAACAAACCATTAAGGGTCAGGATTTGAGTTGAATTATTTTGTCTTTTCTAGTATCACATCAATTCTAATTTTAATTGTTTAATAATTGATATAAATGATTAGGATTTGGGTGTATATTTAGGAGTACATTTTGGGAGTATCCTAACGAATTCTTTTAAGAGCAATAGTTCGCTCCATGGGCGAGGAGTGAACTATTGCTCCTCATTCTCACAAAATTGTCCTATTTTGACTCGGGTTAATTTCTAATCTTGAAGTCAAATTTTTTTTTTTTTTTTTTTCTAAACAAAGGGTAGATAGGTGAACCTTAGGATTTAGTGAATCTTAACCATAGTTAAAAAGAGTTTAATGAGGGAGACATAGGATGAAAAGGAGACCCAAGAACCCCCTATTTGCGTCACCCACCCACCGAGGAGGTGAATATTTTCCTTCTTTTTAAACGGTGGAACCGAGTAGCACAGTTCAAAAATGTAGGAAGAGGGGATAAGCTCGGAGATTCACTGTAGAGTCCTTGACGGCGTGATTCTCATACCAGCGAAGCCACGTTGGGATGTTGAGTCATTTACAGATCAGACATCAGGTTAGAAGGCTGTTGGGTCCCACCCCTGTCTCCTTTCCCACTTCTTTCCAAACATCACACATCAGAGTAGTACTAATTTACTTAGACTACCCTTTTTTGGATAATTTCTAAGACTCCCACTGCTTTGAGTATAAGAGGACGGAAATAACCTTTCATTATTTGCTTGTGTAAGCCGACCATGGTAGGGTAATTAGTGTCATTTCAGAGGGAAGGATGGTTGGTATGAATAAAGATCTGCTGCGGATCAGCCTGCGAAAGACCTCTGCATAACCCTGGCGCCATGACCTTTTTTTTAGGCTTCGGATTGTCTCCAGCGAAGCCAGAAAGGTGGTCGCGGGCAACCACAAAATAGGGGACATGTGGCGGTAAAAAAAAAAGGGAGAAGTCATTCCATTTGCTCCCCATGATTTTGACTTCTCCCCACTTGGTATCTCTTTCCCTTTATTTCACCACTTTATTGTTATGTGTCAAATAATGTGTGGAGAAATCAAAATCATGGGGCTTATGAAATGACTTCTCCAACCACATGTCCCCTATTTTGTGGTTGCCCAATATGAGGCTTTCTGGCTTCGCTAGAGAGATTTCTGTTGCCTTTTTTAAAGGTACCATTCAACATTTTTTTAGTACTTTTTTTTTTTGGGAAGGGGGAAAGCATTTTTTTAGTATGGGCACTAATTGGCGCCTCAAACGGTTGGTACCCGTTTTGAAGAGCTCTAGGGTGAAGCTTACATGGGCTGCATGTGTGTGGTGTGTGTGTGTGAGTTTGCATATGGTGTGTGTGTGTGTGTTTGCTTGGGTGGTGTGAGTTTTCCCTTGTTTTTGCCTTCCGGTCATTGCCTTGTGGTATGATTGAGTTTACCAAAAAATTAGGCGAATGGCGTGTCCACATGTATACCCCTTTAATTATGATTAAACTAAAGAAAATTAAGATAAATATATTTTTTTTCTTTTTTAAAACTAAGGTTAGATTGCTTAACCTTAGGAGTGACTGAATGTAATGACCCGCATTAAATTCATGGTCTTCATAAGTTTTATTAGTTACATTATTAATTAATTGTACTTAAAACGAAGTGTAAATCCTAGAAGAAACCAATGCATTAAAATCTTGAATCTCAAAACTCATTTAATTAACTTGATTTAGTGAATTTATAGAGATAAATTGCACTAAATCAGAGAAGAACAAAAAGTAGCGAAAAAGTAAAAAAAAAAGCGTCGGTGATTGATCGCCCAAAACGCCGGTTGGATGTTGTTTTTGCGCGTTTTCGTGGGTTTTGAGTCTCTAGGGCTCCTAATGTATAAATACCCCTTTATACTCGTGGGAGAGTTTTCCAAGGCCTTCTAAAACCTAAAAGAGAGAAAATTGAGAGTTTTTGAGAGATCAAAAAGAGAAGAACGGTAGGAGTTCAAAGATTCGGCCAGAAAAATGGAAAAGAGGCGTGAAGATCAAGTAGAACCCTATTCGTAAGCGATAGAACGTAGGGATATGATCAAGTGAGATAAATAACAGATCTAGTATCCAATATTTTGAATAGTTAACCTAAAATAATGAATAAAAATGAGTAAACCAAAGGAAAGATGTAAAGATGGGTAGGATCCATGAATATGTCTATGATTTTTGTTTATTATGATTGATCTGTTAAAATAAGATGTGAAAAACTCATTTATGAAATTGTTTATTTATTCTTGATGGTTAAATTAGGATGTGAAGAACTTAGTGAAAATATTGTCTCATTATTTTGATGGATAAAAATAGGATGTGAAAAACCATGATTATAGTCTCTGTTATTGAATGATTTACTTAAAATGTGAAGAACTACATTTGATTCACATTTTATTATTTATGAATGATAAAATAGGATGTGAAGAACTAGATTTTTAGTTTTTAGTTTAAGATTCCTGGATAATTAAACTAGAACGTGAAGAACTGTAATTATGATCATAATTTATTACTAGTGAACGATTAAATTAGGATGTGAAGAACCCAGTTGTTATATAGTTTTATTATTTATTGATTTGATGTAGAGGATCTATTGATGATATAATTTTATTATCATTAGAATGTTAACATAGGATATGAAGAACCTATTGCAGATACTGTTTTATTATCACAGAATTATTATGTTAGGATGTGAGGAATTATTTATAATTTATTTATGATTCAACATGGGGATTGGGAAAGTTATTGAAGTTTGCAAATTATGAGAAGAATGAGATGTGGATGGATTGAATGGATGATCTAATTGTGATATTTAATGATGTTTGAGTTGATTTTATGTTTAATAATTTAATAAAATTATTATTAATTAAAAAGGATTACGATTAGGATATTGATCTTGATTAAACAAACAAGGGATTGTGACAATGAAATCAGATCATGATTTAAGAATATTTTCAAGACCAACTGTAATTTTTATACTGTTGAATCATTAGAAATATGATGGTTTGTGTATTGCTTTTATGTTCCTAATATATGATATACCATTAGGTAAACGAACCTCTGATGAAAGTCAAGCTTGCCTAGGTCTGGTTAACGTAGTGGTATGGGACGCTATGGTGAGATGTCTTATGGCCCTTGACGGTTAGTCTTAGGTGAATTTTAAACAAGAGGTGTATCATTGTATACTCACGAATAAAAAAGATGCAAAAGTATGAATAAAGAATTAAAGATATTAATGAAATGTAAGTAAGACCAAAAGCAAAGTAAGAAAAGTATGTAAGTAAGAAAGAAAGACATACAAAAGCGATAATGTATGTTGTGTTGTGCACCACCGGATACCATAAAAAATGGCGAGATATACGCCAAAGTAAGTAAGCCGTCGTACTGGAAAATGTACTAAACCGTCCGTACCGGATAATGTACTAAGGGTGGTATCTCGGTAAAGTAAAGTATAGTAACCTCTTTCCTTATACGGTAAAGCGGTATCTTAAGTTATTACAAAAGCATGTGAATGGGTATTGATGTGATGATAATATATGAAATACGAAAAGTAAAAAAAGAAATAAAAGTAAGAAAGAAAGAACAGAAAGAAAGAAAAGAAAGAAAAAGAAATAAATAAAGAAATTAGCATAATGTAAATGTTTAACTTCCGCACACTGATTTTATATGTAAGTTAATGTGTGAAGTGATGAAATGCATGTAAATGTTATTCTTTATATTGTTTATTATGTTCTGTTATATACGCGGAGTAACTCGTTACTCAACCGATGAATTTTGTTGTCGGCAGGTACAGGTTTAGGTTCAGGCTTCGACATTTGTGCTCCCGGACCTTGGAAAGAAGAGGAGTATATCGACGAATCCGAAGGTGACTATGAGGAAGAAATGGACCTTGATCGATGGCCCTATTATTGAAGTTGTTTTATGGTTAATTAAATTCCGGAAGACTTTAATTTAATTGATAGAGACACATGTTAGTTAGTCTTTTATGTTTATGGTCCGGATGGGTGACCAGGATTTATGACTCTACAGTTATATTATGAGATTGGATTTTAGTTGATGGTTTATTTGAAGAAAAAAAATTTAGGTCCATATTTGTGTGCCTTAAATACTTCTAACAGGACAAATTATTAAGGGAGTCACGTGCCAAGATCTCACATCCTCCTAGGTGGGGTCTTGGGGCACGACAAAGATGGTATCAGAGCAAAGGCATTAGGTCAGCTAGGGCGTGAGTTTAGAAATTCCATGAGCTAGGAGGAGTCATTGGATGCTAGGACTAGTCATTGTTTGTTTGCATGAATTTTAATGATAAATTTAAAATTAGTTACAAGACTAAACTTTGGTTACCCTTTGTTCTCAGGACTGTTATAATGAGATGCTGTGGCAGAGGACGTGGATACAATACTAGGGGGAATGCTGGAAGGGGCATTGGAGAAGGACACCCAGAGGTTTATAACCAGCCCGATTTGACATAGGTTTTGGGTTCCATTGCCCAAACGATGGCACTCCTTGCAGCCAGACAACCTGTTGCAACTGCACCTGAACATGTGGAAGTGAATATGCCACCACCTCCTCCTCCTCCGGTACATCATACTGCAGGAATTGAAGCCTTTAGGAGACTGAGGTCCCCAACCTTTTATGGTACTACTGATCCAATGGCGGTTGAAGCATGGATCATGCAATTGGAGAAAATTTGTAGGGTGCTCCAGTGTACTGAAGAACAGAGGGTTGATTGGGCTGTGTTTGTTATGGAGAGAGAAGCCGAGCACTGGTGGAAAGTTACAGTAAGACAGAGAGACATCACAAGGACTGGACAGCCATGGACATGGGCAGAATTCCTAGATTTATTTTACAAACAATATTTTCCAACCTTTGTCAGGGAACAGAAAGAAGTGGAATTCCTCACCTTGGAACATGGAGAGATGTCAGTGGTGGATTATGAAGCAAAGTTTGCTGAATTATCTCGATTTGCACCTCAGCTGATTTTGAATGAAAATATGAAGGTCAGAAAGTTCGAAAGGGGTCTAAGGCCATTCATTAGGGATAAGGTTTCTATACTACAAATAGGAACTTTTGGGGAGTTAGTAAACAAGGCAAAAATAGTAGAGAAGAATTTTGAGGAGTTCTTTAAGAGGAGGAACAGCAATATAAGGAACAGGAAGATGGTTAGAGGCCAGACCAGTGGGCCAGTTCAACCAGGGAAGAAGGCTAGGCCAGCCTCATACCCGATTACAAGGCCAATGCAGAATACTCAGAGGCCTACACCTGTCCCTCGCTCTACTATAACTACAGCATCAGTTAATTGTCCTGCCCAACCTACTACTCCAGTTGTGTTTGAGACTTGTGTTCATTGCGGGAGGAAACACAAAGCCGAAGAATGCCGCACTCTCACTGGCAGATGTTTTTAGTGTGGTGAGTTAGGACATCAGATTAGGGATTGTCCTCAGAAGTCACAGCCGGTAACTCAGCAATCACAGATGCAAAGAAACAGGCCTCCAGCTAGACAAGCATCACCGACAAAGCCTCCCTTGGCACCAAAGACTCAGCAAGCACCTCAGCCCCTCGCCAGAACACCCAGGGGAGAGTCTTTGCCATCTCAGAGCAGGATGCTCTAGCCTCAGATGATGTAGTTCAAGATACGTATGACTTATAATTTAATTGAGTAGAAATAGTTGCATATTACATATTGATGGTGTGACATGATACTTATAGAAACATGATATTATATATGTATGTATATGTATATGTATATATGATTTTGTGAAAAATATGTACATCATGTGATTTTTGATTGTGACATAATAAATTAACACTTATTTATTTATGAACTCAGGATCACTATTAATAAACGATTATCTAGCGCATGTATTGATTGACACGAGATCAACACACTCTTTCGTCACACCTAAGTTTGCTCAAAGCTTTCCATCTGAGTCGAGTCGGCTAGATAGTAAGTTGTCCATTGCCACTCCTCTCGGTAGCTCAGTTATCACTAGGGAGGTGTACAAAGCCTGCATTATTGGTATTGGACGACACGAGTTACCAGCTGATCTGATAGTACTCGACTTCCAAGATTTTGATGTGATTCTGGGTATAGATTGACTTTCAACCTACCACGGAAGTGTCAACTGCTTTAAGAAGAGAGTTGATTTCAAACCAGTCAATGAAACTCCTTTCCACTTTCGGGGATTAAGGAAAAAGGACCTTGCTAGATTTGCGGCTTTGAGCATTACTAATTCAGAAATGCCAGAGTCAGTGCACATCCCAGTTGTTAGTGAATTTATAGATGTATTTTCAGAAGAACTGCTAGGTCTACCACCAGATAGAGAAGTGGAATTCATGATAGACTTAGCCCCCGGAACAACACCAATATCAAGAGCACCTTATAGGATGGCTCCAGCTGAATTGAAAGAATTGAAAGAATAGATCGAAGAATTACTTCACCAGGGTTTCATCAGACCAAGTGTGTCACCATGGGGAGCTCTAGTGTTATTTGTGAAGAAAAAAGATGGATTGATGAGAATGTGCATCGATTATAGACAATTAAACAAGGTCACCATAAAGAATAAATATCCTCTACCAAGGGTAGATGACCTGTTTGATCAATTGCAATGAGCAAAATTCTTTTCCAAGATCGACTTAAGGTCAGGATATTATCAGTTGAAAATTAGAGCAGAAGATATTCCTAAGTCGACATTCAAGACAAGATATGGACATTAAGAATTTTTAGTAATACCTTTCGGGTTAACAAATGCACCTATAGCATTTATGGATCTGATGAACAGGGTGTTCAAGCCAGCCTTTGATAGTTATGTTATACTTTTTTTGGATGATATCCTTGTATATTCCAAGACTATGGAGGATTATGACCATCACCTCCATATTACACTTGAGACCCTAAGAGAGCATAAGTTGTATGCTAAACTGAGCAAGTGTGAATTTTGGTTAGAGAATGTGGCATTTCTAGGCCATGTAGTTTCTGCGATTGGCTGTGATTCAAAATAGATAGATGAGCAAGGGTAGTTTCAAAATTAAATCAAAGGCAATGGGTAGTTTAGGAATTAAAGCAAATATTAAATCAAAGTTTTGTTTTATAGTATGAGAATTTCGAAAAAATCATCTACGGCTGCCTCTCGCATTATAATAGTAAAGATACTCAAATGCAATCATAAATTAAACATTTCTCTTTTAACAAGGGAAAAATTAATCTAAGAGTCGTGCTACCTAGGCCTGTCAATATGGTCCTCATGTGAGGATATTCAATTAGGTTGGTCTTCAAAAGCCTGCAAAATTGATGACTTTTTTCATTTATAAAGCCTGCAAATTTAAGTAGACCAAAAATATTAGGCCAGCTGACATGAGGGTTGATTTTAGATAACACCCCTCAAAATTGTTAAGAATAGATTCTTCAAAAGTAGTAACATGGCTTGGCTTGAAGATGAAATGTTAAGTGTTGAAATCTTACCCTTACCGTAAACAAAATAATGAATTGCATGTCTAGTATCATATTTCAAATGAGAACGCTCTCTTAATGTACAACCAAATCATACCCAAATGAACTCCAAGAGACTTCAGCAATACAGGTAGAATTATACATTTGAAATTCATAAATATGAATTTGTGTACATATTATTCTTCACCTCAAATATCTTCAAGACTACCATCCCTTCTTATAATGGACTAATATATCCATATTCAGATACCAAAATGTTATACGAATAATATGTACTAAGAAAAAGACTGCAGTCAATGGTCATTTTAAAAAATCGATACAATTTCATGACAATTTTCTTCATCTTCTTTTCAAGCTCAGACTAGCCCTAAGAGTAAAGCATGGGCTAACTAGTTTAGGCCCAATGAGGACTTGGGTCAGACCTTTACGAGTGAGGGCTGGGCCTGGACAAAACTCGGCTTGACCTAGCCCCCTACTCTCGTGCATACCCTATTGTCTTGGAATCTTCTCTACTTGGTGCTGTGAGGAGACCACCAACAACCACTTGGAACACACCACATAACCTCTTGCACACTAACTGAGGTATGGATTTGTGTGCACAACCTTGATTTACGTGTACATAAGGTAGGTGGCAAGTTCCAAGTGGTGCTCGCGGTCTCCTCGTGAACACCAATGGGAGAAGATCCAAAGTCATCCCTTTCAGTCAAAAAATAACACGTCCTTTTAACAGTAGAGAATCACTGAGAGTGAGTTAGCATGCCTCATTAATCTAGAGTGAGCATTAGGATTTGGTTAGGGTTTTGAGCCCTGAACCCCAACTCTAACTCACGTTTTCACGCTCGGAAAGATGCTCCTCTTCTTATATTTTAGAAGCTGCTGCTTCATCTTGCAGCAGATCCCTTGTTCGGCTGGTATCAATGAATAATTGGGTGTCTCCGTAATTTAGAGACAACACAATGGGCGTATTATTAGGAGTTATGTCTATTTGTTGCTGCCACGTTTAAACCTCCTTTGCCTTATTTGGACAGACAGTTGGCAGAAATAGTCCTTGAGCTAGACTTGGATTTAGAGACTGACAGAATTGCAGCGAAGAGACAGATTCCATGTTCTTAAATCTCTGGTATGGATCTTCCATAGCTACTGTTTTTTTTTTTTTTTTTCCATTTTCATTATCATTGAAAAATATCGATACCCACCTGTTTGAATTCCCTATTTTTTATTGTGTATCTTGGAGTTTTTTTTTGGGATACTCCATATGTTTGATTTCGTTGTTTTTCTCAGAATTTTGAGATTGTTGAGTTGAAAATCGAGATGGGTTACTGGAAATCAAAGGTTCTTCCAAAGATCAAGAAGGTTTTTGAGAAAGATGGCACCAAGAAGGCTGCTGCTGCTGAAGCATGCAAGTCCTTTGATGATTCCAAGGTGGGTTTAATTTAATTATCCTAGTTATCTTTGGTTCTTATTATTGTTAAAACACCATATATCTTTTGTGTTACGTTTTTGTTTTTGTTTTTCTGGTTTCGGATTCAGGAGGAGATCAGTAAGGAATTCGAAGAGAAGAAGACCGAACTCCACCCCAAAGTTACTGAAATCTATGAAGCTTCGTCAGCTGAAATCAAGGTCAGCTTCTTTTTTAAAACTGATAATTTTTGAATTCATCTGTAAAAGAGAAACAAAAAAATCTCATCACTAATACTAATCCTTCTCTCTAACAGATCTTGGTGAAGGAGCCTAAGGAGGCAGGAATCAAGAAGAGCTCTACAGCAGTTCACAAGTTCCTCGAAGAGCTCGTCAAAATCGGTATAAGCAGATCAAGATCTCTTGGTGGATCGAATTTGAAAAAAAAAGCAAACCCAGTTGTTGATTGATATTGTTTTATATGTACAGATTTTCCAGGATCGAAACAAGTGTGTGAAGCATCTTCAAAGTTGGGGCCAGTGATGGTTTCAGGGCCAGTTTTGTTTCTGTTTGAGAAGGTCTCAACTTTTGTAGTCACAGAAGAGAAAAAAGTGGAGCCGCCGCCGCCGACAACCGTAGCCGAAGAAGAAACAAGCGGGAAAGAGAAAGAAATAGCCATAGAAGAAGAGAAGGAGAAAGAGGATGAGGTGAAAGCTGAGCCGACTCCATCAGAGCCGGCTAAGGTCGAAGAAGCAGAACCAGTAAAGCCATGAACATGAAGAACACGAAGTCTCTCATGACTTGTACTAGTGTAAAAGTAAACATAATTTGTTAATTCTTTCCAGTTTCTTGTAATATGTGCTCTGATCTTAAAGCTTTCATGGATATAGGTATGTATGTATGGTTTTGTGTATGTGTTTTTCCTTTGCAGGGGAGTTGGTGGGAGGGTTCTCAGTTCTCACTGATCTCCTCTCTTTCTGGTGGTTTATATTTCTCCTTTGAAGGAAAAAAAAAGAAGAGGTTGTGCAGCTGTGTTTGTTTGGATTTACAGTTTGTCTCTCTATGCTACTTCTCTTTCTTGGTGGCAATTATAGGATGGTATTATATTCATAATATATGCAAAAATGTTAATAATTTGTTGAGAATGATTAGAAGGTATTTGCTCCAAGACAGAAAAATTCTGCCAGCAAAAATGTTAATAATTATTATGCATTCATGGAGAATGATTTGACGGTATGAAATAAAATATTCTCGTACCAAATTGGTGGGTCATCTGAACTATACAATTTACATATCCTTTTTCTTTGCAGTCTCATTAGGATTTCCTTTCTTTTTTTAA
This sequence comes from Tetracentron sinense, assembly GCA_015143295.1. Lineage (NCBI taxonomy): Eukaryota > Viridiplantae > Streptophyta > Magnoliopsida > Trochodendrales > Trochodendraceae > Tetracentron > Tetracentron sinense. The sequence goes on along the minus strand of CM026567.1, from coordinate 2,058,500 downwards.
TTATTTGTTTCTCTTTGTTCTTTTTTTATTTTTGAGCGACATTTCCGGGCCTCTTAGAGCACTCGGATTAAGTCCCTCGGTGCATATCCTCTTATACTACAAAGGCTGACCATCAAGGGGAAGGGACTCAAACTCAAGACTTTGATATTGGCTACTAGCTCAACCCTTGTTTTATGATTAATGCTTATTTAAATGATAAAATAATATAACATAAAACATATATTTTGTTTGGGGTTTTGCATATAGCTATCAAGGTTTATCTTAGTTTGTATATATACTGTTAATTTGAATTAACACATTAGTTTTTTAACAGTGAGATAGAATCTCATTCTTATGCTTTCATTGAATTTTATTAAAAATTAAATGTTTAAAAAGTGACCATAATACCTTTTGACATTTGGTGGATTATAATACTCTTGTGACGTGTCCCTTTGGTGGATTATAAATCTTAACTGTGGTTAAGATTTACCAACTTTTAGGATTAAAGGGGTTTTATGAGGGTGAGGAGCGATAGTCCAATCCTCGGCGAGGAGATGATTATTGCTCTTTCTAACTGACACAATTATTGCCTTTATCCTATTATTTTTAATAGGGTAAATTACGCTCACCTCTCCTGAAGTTTGGTAAAATTTCAGAAACCTCCCCTCTTGTTTATGAAATTACACCGACCTCTCCTATTAGAGTCATCATATAAACTCCATTAACTAATCATATTATTTTCTAATTTTACCCTTTTTACTTAGACGTAAGCTTAGTTTGAAAGTTCAACAAAAAAAAACATAAACGTTCCAAACCACCGCCACGTGTCCCTTTTAACACCCACCATGATTAAGATTCACTCACCCTTAAGGTTTATCCATCTAACCTTAGTTTTTAGAGAAAAAAATAGCTTAGGTTGATTATGCTTAACCACAATTAAAGGGAGCTCTAAAAGCTACCACATGTCACTCTTAACTCCCACTAATTGTGGTTAAGATTCACTCACTCCAAGGATCCATCAATGTAACCTTGGTTTCAAGAGCAAAAATTAAAAATATTAATCTCCGGTTAATTATGCTTAACCACGGTTAAAGGATCTCTATAAGCCGCCACTTGTCCTTTTTAACACCCACTAACTATGATTAAGATTCATTCACCCCTAAGGTTCAACCATCTAACATTGGATTTTAGAACGGAAAAAAAAGGGAAAAAAAACTTAGGTTGATTATACTTAACCACAATTAAAGGGGTCTCTACAAGTCGCCACGTGTCCCCTTTAACACCCACTAACTGTGGTTAAGATTCACTCACCCCTAGGATTTATCCATCTAACCTTGGATTTAAGAAAAAAATAAAAAATATTAACCTTAGGTTAATTATATTTAATCATAGTTAAAGTGTCTCTATAACCCGCCGCATATCCCTTTTAATACCCACTAACTATGGTTAAGATTCACTCACCCCTAGAGTTCATCTATCTAACATGGTTTTTGGAAAAAAAACATATTCACCTTAAGTTGATACTATTAACCTTGGTTTTGGAAATATCTATTAACCTTAAGTTGATATTATTAACCTTGGTTACCAAACTCAATTATCATTTATTTTATTGTATTAGTTGACTTTGTCTTTAAGAAGGGTAATTTAGATATTTTAAAATGTTTAAATGGTGACATCATTAAAGTCCATGTAAGTAATGACAAACTAACGGAAGGGTATATTTGTAATAGACAACCAAAGTTGAGGGGAGGGCAGTGTAATTTCATAAACAAGAAGGGAGGTTTCTGAAATTTCATCAAATCTCAAGGAAGGTGAGTGTAATTTACCCTTTTTAATATTAATTTTTTTTCAAATTAACTCTAAAAATATAGATTGATTTTTTAAATGATGATAAAAATTGAATTTATAATCATCTACATTAGTCTTAGTCTGAAAGCGTCTTATATGAGTCTCACCCTGATTATAAAAAGAATCCACGAGTCTCATTAAATGGTTACATTTGGTAATGTAATAATGAATATTTAGGTTTATGAAATATTTTAATGGAGTAATAATCTTGTTAATAATACTTATAAACGAAAGTCTAACAAAACTAGGGGTTGAGGTTCTTTGCCTTAACGGTTGAAAAATAATGAGTTAATTTGCTAATCTTGTATAACAGTGTATTTGCAAACTAAGTATAAATCTAGAGCTCATATGCTAAAATTCCATTTTGTTTTTAAAACTTTAGGGGGGCAATTGTTCCCTTGTCTTGTGATTATGCCTAGTTAAATAATCAAATAATATAATAAAAAATATATATATATTGTTTTTAAAAGTTTAGGGGCAGTTGTCCACTTGCTTCTATGCCTTGTCCTCCATGCCCGATTTAATTATAATCCTTTTCCAAAGTCTTAACGTGGAATACTATTACGTGACATTGCTACCACTTCAATAAGTTAAAAAAAATATTCAACAAAGAAGAAGTTATGATTTGCATCGGTTCTTCAGGTAATTATAATGAGATGTAGCTATACATGTCATTATGTCTTTGATATGTCTTTGAGACTTTAGAAGTTTAAGAGTAAGGCTAGCATTTGTCATTTGATATTTTTTCAAAAATTAAGTAGAAAGCTATCTTCTATGCCCTCTGGATATTTCCTATTGAATTATAAGTTATATATATATAAATATTTCAAAAGTTTGCCCTCCTCTATGCATGTCCTATGGTTAACTGTGAAGTGCTATTATACACCGAGGTGGGTGCGTATGATACGGACAAGAAAGAGAGAGTGGGTCGAGAGAGCGACCACATGTGTTCCAACACGCAAACTCGCCTGAGACTGAATAGTGTTTTTATTCAAGTGAGGTGCAAGAAGCTAAATGATAAAAATAATAAAGCAAATAAACCCTTCATACTAAAATATCCTGCGTGATTTTGAGCAATCAGAGCTCCTCCTCATTGGATTGAATCTCAATGTCATTTATTTATTGGGTCCCCTCTTAGAGTAGAGTATGTGGGAGGACTGAGAGGGAAGGTGAGCAATCAAATCAAAATGTGCCTAATCTATCACCATCCTTTACAACTCATACGTCTTCCTACGTGCATTCATTGTTGACATGTAACACACGCCTTTACTGTATATGTTTTATATATTGGAGAAGCAGCCAAATCCTCTACCCTGAGGTCGCCATGTGTCCCTTTTGACACCCATTAACTGTGGTTAATATTCAACCATACCTAAGGTTCATCCACCCATCCTTGGTTTTTAGAAAAAAAATATTAGTTCTAATTTTTTTTAATATTTTGATATTAAAAAAACCCTAAAAACAGTTTTTTAATATTAAAAAAAGAATTAATATTTTTTTCCTAAAAACTAAGGATGGGTGGATGAACCCTAGCGGTAAGTGAATCTTAATCACATTTAAGGGGTGTCAAAGGGGACACATGACAACCTTAAAAGGTGATAACCAGATTTGCCGGAGAGGATTTGGTTTCATTGGAGAATATTAACCTCTACTAAGATTAGTGAATTTCCTAAATTTTTAGAGATTAATTTTGAGCCGGGGCTCTGCTCCGGAATTCCTTTTTTACACTATAGGCATGTCACGTCTGTAATTAAGAGCTTTGTCAAGTTAATTTTGCAACAAACCAAACTATAAGATTGTCACTCTGATAGTGTAAAAAGTAGAGCTCCTCCACTCAACAACGGGAACCGGAGCTCCTCTTTGTATTTAAACTGAAATTTTTATTTAACTTTTTTATTTTTATATATTGAATATTATTCTATAAAATATAAAAATATTTAGTATTTTCATAAAAGACAATTAATGAGATAGAGAAGATAAGAAATACAAGAAAAGAAAAGTTAACCTGTATTTCTTATTTGCTACATTTAATAATTGATTCCATATGAAAAGATTAAACTATTGTTAACTTTAATGAATTTCATAATTAATAATTATGAATATCCCAATGGGTGACCCATTTCCTCAATAACAAAGGGACTGGTGGAGATGCTAACAAATCACGAGCCATGGTTCATATTCTAGTGTTTTCATCCTCCCTTAGGATCCAAAATTTCTCCTCTTATTAAACTCACTTTGAAATGCAACATGATTCTCAAAACAGATTTTGCAATTTGCAGGTAGAAGTCTTGGAAGCCATAGTTGCTAGGAGGAAGGACACATGCTGCCCTTTCCCGCTTTCGGGATGACTACAATAACATGAAACATAAAAAGGTTATCATCATTTCCGATTGGTTTTAAGGTGATGACGATTTGCCTTTTTCTTTAGAACGATAAAATCCAACTTTGACCGAGCTGGAAGTAGTGAAAGCGGAATTGAAGGAAGTCCTGAAGGAGGCTCATGACGCTCGGGATAAAAACGTGAGTTCCATTTAAAAATTGTCTAATGAAAGTTATCAAATTTACTAGTATACTGAAGATTAACATTACCCTCCTATATATATACAATTTATTCTCTCTCCCTCTCTTGCTGTGATACAATTTATTCTCTTTGATAATTTATTTTTCCCACTTGAAGAGCTCGCAATTTTCTTGAGAAACTGATGAAAAGAGACCCACTCACGTTAGACTTACTATTTGGGCAAACAGTATTGATCTAAAACCATGTCCTGCAAAATAGGTTTTCATAAAAATATACAAAAGAAATAGGTTTTCATACAAATATACAGAGTGTTAATATCAACAGGAGCTCTGGAGACAAAAATAGGGGTTTATTTTGTAATTACGATAATATTTGAGTGGCATGCTCACAAGCCATTTTGAATTAATTACAAAGGTACCCTTGTTTTGCATTGAAGATGAAAGCTCCAAAAATCTCTTATTTTTCAGAGCTCTAGTTCATATTTAAAGAGAATATATATAACGTAAAATTTGGGAGACCTGTACGGTGAATGACTAATTTGGTCAGAGGTGGATGTATATTTTTTCTATACCAGAAAGTACTTCGTGAATGATTCAACAAATCATTAAATACTAATTAATTAGATCTATCTCTAATTAATATATTTTTTACTGCTCTTTTCCCATTTTAAGAAACCTGCTTTATCATCACTACATCCCACCAACCACCAGCATTTCACATAACTATGATAATTGAACAAACTGACATTTACTAAAAATCCTGTTAAACTTAAAAGGATTCTAAGAACAATTACTCAAAATTTACAAGACTTAAAAAAGGATCCAAAGTACAACATCTCTACAATCCAATGAAAAGTATTAAAGTGGAACAAACAACATATACACATAAGTGTACCCCTACTTTGTTTATTGGACTGGACTTGTGATGAATTACAAAAGTGTACTCTTGAAGATAAGAAACCTACTTTGCATTATGTTTCTTTTGACACTGAGAAAAGGAATGTTTCATGGTGGAAAAAGTAACAGATATACCTAGTCCTTGCATCGCCATAAATACATATACCTAGTCTTTGCATCACAATAAGTACGTAAGACTAAGTATCCCTCAAAATCAATGTGCTCCATTATTATAAATTTAACCCCATCTGCAAGCTCGATTTGATTCTTCAGCTTCTTCTAAATACATTCATACTAGCCAACACCCTGTGCAATGCACGGGAATACAAAAAAAGAAAACTCTAAAACGTTTATTATCAACCAAATATTTCTTTAACTAGATAAAATAGCCTTCAGTATAATTTACATCGTAAAAAAAAAAAGTGCATATATAAAGAAGCAATCACTAATCTATCAAATATATATATGTTTGATTAGAACAATCCAGCACTAGAGAACGATATTTTTAGTGAGTCTCACCATGCAGGAAATACTCACTAATTTAGTAAGAACCAAGGGTAAAAATGATTACCTATTCACAATGTTTGAAAGCATGTATATAACATGCATATGAAAGCTGAAAATAAAAAAAATTCTGATTGGCTACTTGGAATGAGAAAACACCCATAAACAGATAGCATGAATGATGTATTATCCAAAATCATACCTATAGGTCCTATACCCCCCCTGCTTTTCTACAACTTCCCCTTTAGCAGCTCTGGTATTAATTCCTCTGTCGCACAAAATGGTCTTCCCAATAACAAAATTCAGGTCTAACGAACTTCTAAACATAGTGAGGAGGATTAACTGTCACCCCCTTCACTTCTTGCATAAAAATGGTGACGCGGGATATAATTTTTCCATTTCGAAAATCTGTTATTTGATTTATTTTGGGGTTGGGGGGAGAGAGATAATTTAAATTTCTTTCTTCTTTTTTCTATGCAAAAGTTAAATCTCTTTTAGTGACGTGCTCTTTGAATCATATTTGCCACTCGGGCTAAGCAAACAAGCATTTTGCATGGGCAGTTCTGAAGTGAGTCTCAATGTAAAAATAGGACGTACAGTTACTGTATGAAAGTAAAGTAACAATTCTTCATTAGAAAAAAAAAATTCTCTTTTTAATTATATTGCACCTAGACAACATCCATCATGCAAGTTAAGATATTGAAGTCAAAACTTTAATTGACATCGTGAGAGACACTATAAACTATAGTGACCCACTGCTTATGAGTCAGAAGAAACTAATGAAACCATATATTAGGAAAGAGTTACCTGGAGAAGCCAATTGTTTGAGTCATACCCAAAACCTTCAATGCCATTCCCACTGTGATGTCGTGCGTGTAGCCAAGAACACGTACGCCAGACCAAGGTCTTGATCGCTGAGACTCACCCTCTCCGGCCATATCCCTGTATCAATCACTCCAATCACCAAATCTGATCAGAAAATCCAGACCTGTCCCTGGTCTTTAAACCTAAAACTTGAGGCAATCACATGGTGTGTACATGCCGGGCCTGTTTAGGAATAACGGCGACAGCACCGGCAAGTCTTTCAAGCTTTTCAGCCTCTAGAGGTGAGAGCTTTGCAGAGAAACCATGAAAAACTGTCTGATGTGTGATGATGTGTGACTGATACAGTTTTCACTGGAATATGGCATGCTCTCACAAGAAACTTTGGTTTCCGGGGACATATATTAGATAGATTAGACAGAGGACTCATACTGATGCTTGTGAGTTGGGAGAACCGAGGGTTTGGTATCGTGTTGAAGATGAACAATGAAGGTCTTTTGCTTCTTTGAAGCTGAAACTATCACAAAGAAAAATATGAAAGGAGAAAGAAATGTAAGGTGAGATGAAGACTTGTTGGGAAAAGGTGGAGAGTGTCGTGGGATGAGGTGAAGACCATTATTAGGCTGATTTGTATAGAGAAGCGGAAAGGATGAGTTGAAAAATCAATGAATAGAAGCGGAGAAGATGTCGTTGGGAAGGGAGTGGGTTTAATGGTTTAACTGTTTAGGAGAGAGTGTGTGAAAGTGATGACATGGCAAAATAAAAGAAAAATAGAGTTCAAATAGGGGTGCCACACAGACTCCTATTTCTTTAGTATATAGTATAGACAACCAAACACCCCGTGCGATGCACAGGAACAACGACAAAGAATATTATATGAAAAATATAATGTTGGTTGAGTGTCTTGAGAATAGATTACCTCCAATGAAGACTTCCTTTAGAATATATGCATGTAGTCCATTTAAGATACACTCTCTGTTGGTTGAGATTGGAGAATAGATGAAGCATTTACCACTACAAAGTTGCTTAATTTGAGATACAATAACATAATTAACTGCATAGTTGTTAAAGGCGTCGCCTCAAGCGCCTCAGGCGATCGCCTAGGCGACCAGGCGCTCTGTTAGGTTCAGGCGACTAGCCACCTCAGGCGGTCATTATTAAAAATCTAATATATATAATATTATTACTGTTTAAGGATATAAAAATTTATTTTATTTGAATATGATTGTTCGGTAACAAAAATATATACTAATTTATATATTTCTCATATCTTTTACAGTATAATATGTTAGTATTTGTATATCTTACAAAAAAAATTTGCAGATAGAAGAAAAAAAAAAAAAAAGACGAACGGTGTCAAGTATGTTTCTATCATGTTAACTTGTTCTCTCTCAATGGTGGACCAAATGGTCTCTCTCCCTCTGTTTATGGGTGAACTATTTAGTCCCCATTAGTTTTTTCCATGGTTGTTAAATGTCTCAAATTCCTTCTAGCCCCCCCCCCCCAAAAAAAAAAAAACTCTCTTAAACTCATATTTAAAGGAGTCTTTTATAATTTAAACAAGTACAGACCTTATAGTTATATATTTTACTTATCAATATTATTTTTATTACTTATCTTGAGTATAATTGATAAAAAGAAATAAATGAGAGTAAGCGGTATGACATCTCTCTCCCCCCTCTTCTTTCTCCCCTGTTCAGCGTCACATTTGACTGTCGGACTATTTTTTGGTTTTTATTCAGTCTTATATTCTCCCCTCTCTCTTTCCTGTTGGGCTGTCTATTTTTTATCACTCACAATCTCTCTCTCCCCTCTTTCAGTAGTTATTGTAGACTTAATTTTTATTTCATTTTTTTCCAACACTTGAAATCCCCCTTTATTATTCTTAGAACTGTCTCTAACGATGATTTTATCAAAGTACGTCTTGACAATTTAAATGAATGTAGAGTCTCTTATAAAAGAAAATGCATCATACATAGATCTCAAATTAGGGGGAATTTCTGCAACAAAAAGTTCATCAAGCGACCCCTCGGGCGCCTCTGGCTACCGACTCAGGCGTCCATGGGGTTTGTCGCCTCAAGTCGCCTTGACAACTATGATTAACTGTATAAACTATTAATTGTATAGGTAGGCAGAATTTTTATAGTAAAACACCACATGAACAAATCAAAAATCAGAACCACAAAATTTCTTTCAAAGAAAAAATATAAAAGCATGCGAGTGACGAACCTTTGATATTAGTTATAGAGATAACTGAAAACATGTATGTATTGGTAACAATTCTCAGCCAATTAAATATTTTTATGACTACAATGGATCATGACTTGTCAGAGATATAGAAATAGCATTCTAGTGAATCCAAAGAAGAGAGAGAAAAAAGATGAGCAAGAGAACTTGAAATCAAATGAATCTCTTCCACTCCATTTGCAAAAAATGATCCAATCTGTAAATATATATCCCCAAAATCAATAGACAAAGTGATGCGGACATCACACATCCAAGGAATTTCAGGTTTATCATAAGTCGAGGAAGAAGAAGAAGAAGACCCCCATGTCACTTTGGATAGATGACTTGGGGCATTGAAGACCTCATATGCATACATAGAACATTAGGAAGGCCCTACATTAGGAAGGTGTGCATATGGGCTGATTTAGCAGGTTCTATTTGCATATGGACTATAGGTTCTATTTGCATATGGGCTGATTCAGCAGGTTCTATTTAGTTAGAAAAAGCCTAATGGGTTGATTTAGCAGGTTCTATTTAGTTAGGAAATGTCCAATGGGCCGGATTAGTATTTAGAAGGATTATTTTATTAGTTATGTCATTAGTTTGGGTTATTATAATCTTTTTATTATGTTTTGGTTATTTTGGCCTTTTTACAATTAGGGATTCACCTGTTTAAAGCCACTTTTTGTTGTAAACTTTTTAGTGAATAAATGATAATCAAAGAATAAGAGTGTTTTTGAGTATTCTCCTATGATGGGATTTGGTGTGATGCCATTGGAGTGATTCCCCAAAACTTTAGGAAGTGATTCCCCAAAGCTCTAAGGTATGTTCTTCAGATTTTCTCTCTTCTTCTCCATCTTTCTTTTTATTTTCTGTTTTCTTGGTGAAACCCTAACATCTCAAACCCTAGATTTCTTTCCCCATTGAAACCACATAACCCTAGCCTCCCTTTTGCTGTCCTATTGATTACCACAGCCATCCCTATCCCCGGTCTTGCTGTTCCAGCAAGTTTGCAGGCTTCTTTGCTGTCCCAACAGATCTGCAGCCCCCTACCACTGTCCTAGGCTGCCGCACCACTTTCCCATTCCCTCCTTTGCTGTTGCAACCTGTTCCAGCCCTACCCCATTGCTGCCCAGTCCTATTACAGCCCTACTCCAGCCCTATTACAGTCTCAAAACCCAAAAACAGCCTTCATGAAACCCTATTACAGGTTTCCTGCAATTGAAAACCCTAAACAGAATTTTCAAAAACCCTAAAAGTCTAAAACAGAATTTCCCAAAACCCTAAACATTAAACTCTCAAAACCCTAATCCTTCCATCTTTGAAACCCTAGAAAAGGATAGAAATTCTGCATTGAACTGAGAGCTAATCCCCTAAGCTTGTGGAATTATAGAATTCGATTAACCCTCGCAGATTTAATTGATAGTCATTATTGTAGGTTGTCACATGGCCTTGAATCTTCCTAAAATTGCTTCTTGAATTTTCTGGGTAATTATTTGTGATAAGATTGCTAATTTATGATTTTCATTAGTATTGTTAATTCAATCTTAATCTCAGCTCATTAGATTTTAGGTCATTGCATAGTTCTAAATCACATAGATTAAGAATTTGGAAAAATGAAATATGTAAAAAAGTTCAGATCTCAGTTTGTGAATCTTGTCCTAGGTTAACTTATCTATGGAAAAATTTAATTGGCGTTCTCGTATTCTTCCCACTCTGCAGATCGTGCTAAGCAATCATAACTTAACACATAAGTTGATATGTTCAAATCAACCTGCAATGGAATAGTTTTTGAGGTGCTTGACATGCAAAGTAGCAGAAGAGGATGCATATAAAAGCAGCTTTGAGGTTTTCTCATTATCTCATATAAAAATCTTGAAGGGAGTAGTCTGATTGGAATGATCTCTATTTGGAAATCAAGATACAGAGAAAAGCCGATTCTTTTTCCCAACCTTGACACATCAAAAATATAAATGCAGGCTTGTATGAAATCACAGGCTAAAAACGATAATTTTGAAATACAAAAATTTACCTCAATGACCAATCAATTTGAAATGCATGACAGCTACCTAGATTGCAAATAGAAATAGAAGTACAGAACTAAACTACATGAATGCAAAGCATTTGAAGCAGTGGTGTATGAAGCAGAACTGAAGAGGGGGCAAGCCAAATGATGCTCTTCTCACAGATACTTTTTATCATGTTCTACTTACCCTCCATCAGAGAAAGAGAACTACCACGCAATCCTCCTGCCTCCTATTGTGCATCAACAATATCCCTTTGTCCAACATTCTTCTTGTCAATGGCATCCATTGTGCCAGTCATACTCTCAGACAAGCACGACAAAGGGCTCTCCGCCACAACTGCCCTCTCAATGGTGTTGAGGCAAGCCTCATCTGCTAGAAAGGAAGTCGGGCCATGAGGCCCATATAAAAGAGGACCCGAATCAGGATTAACATCCCCACAGTCCGCCATGGAGCCCACATAAGCATTCAGCCGAATGAGTGCAATAGTATCCACCAGAGTGGTCTGATGCCCCTCTGCAGAACACATAAAACCTGTGGGAGACACACCCAAATCCTAAGAAGCATTCTGTCGAACATGAGATGTGCATGCAAAATCCTCACACCTCATCACACCCTTTAGCCTACGGATTCTCTTAGAAATTTGCTCTTCTAAGACCTGGAAATTCCCCTGCAACACACCAGCCATGGCCCTCCCAACCTTCGCCCCTTCATCAGCCTCTTTGAGATGAATTTGGGAGGAGGAAATGGGGTAGGCAGGGAGACGTTTTGATGGGAGAGACACAATTTGGTTGGGAATGGAAAACCTTAATCTAAATTGAGTGGGTCCACATAATAGTAATTATGGGAGGGCACGTATGTGCCATGTGGCAAAAAATTGGAGCTCAAATGGGAGATTTTGAAGGTATCCAAGTGGATACCAACTGGTATATAGGAGTAGTATAGATGCTCATACATGACTGATTGAGTTCATGCTGTTTCTTTGAAGAACTGGTACTAGCTAGCTCATGAAACATTTTTCACACCAGCACCACAAGTAGAATGACCTACACTGGTTTCTGGTAGAAGTCCCCCTCCCCCTCTTTTGCATTTTCCTTACAAACATGTCTGAGCAGTTCTGTAATAAAGTTTTGAAGGTGTCTTCTGGTCGCATTGAATTTAAAGATTCAGATGAAGTGAAGGATCCAAGTTCTTTCCCTAAGATCATTGATTCCTAATTTCCAAGTTATTTTGAAACATAAAAAAGTTCAATACCATCTATGGATGTGGGGTAGGGTTGCTGAAAATATTATTTCTTGGACAAAAAGAAATAAAATTTGCAGATATTCCCTTCTAAGTAATAATTCTTCATCAGGAAACATCAGATTCCCCAGCCCCTCCATATGCAACCAAACAAAAGGGATTTTGTTTAGGTTATTATCTCTAATATCATCCTGAACATGCTTTTTTTTATATACAGGTGATTTCAATCTGGACTGCTCAATCAATTGGTCATACCCAGAAAAGTTCATGGAAAAAAAATCAGTCTAAATGGATGATCCTAGCCATGAGAACACTTGCAATCTTAGCTAAATTGATACAATAAAAGTTATATATGTATGAGGGCCATCTATCTGGATAAAAAGAGAAGTCAATTTTGTTTATGGTTAAAGACGATAAAACCAGACAGATTTTCAGTCTAGAAAAGCCCTCTTAATGACTCCACTAATCATGTAGCATGCAAATTGAACAGCTCAAATCACAGTAACTTGTGAGATTGTGAGGCCAGGGCCAACAACAAAAGAATAGCAGATGTGCTTTTCAGCTACACTAACATGCGATGCTAATGGCACGCTTGCGTGAAGAATGTAATAGTTCACAAATCATGCGTCAGCACACCAGTCAAAAATCCTGTGAAGTATTTTGGTACATTAAAAAATATATACATTTGCTTCTTTTTCATTGAATCAGCTATTATTGTTACCGTTCCTCCAGAATGACAAGCAAGGGAATTGTGAAAGTAGAGATTCCATGACCACTGCAGGTGTAGTCTTGTTTGTTATGATCCGCTCCTTTGCTCCCACTTGAATATCAGAATCCCGCCAGAACTTGATAACATGTAGGCTCTCTTCTTCCGTTGACCTCTGGACAACAATTCTGGAAGCATAACCCTTCTCTCTCATAACAAGGCATATCTGTGAAGGGTTGTTTGCTGTTAGTGTGACCATGTACAACCATCCCCTATTTGACAAAAGACCGTCTGCAATGAGTAGGATCCTATCAATCACACTCCGCCCGTTCTCCCCTCCCGCCCAAGCAGAAGCAATCCCGTTACGACCCACTTCATCTTCAGGTGTTGGTACATACGGTGGGTTCACAACCATCACATCCACCATACCTTCCAGTCGCCTCTCCAGTCCCAACGCAACATCAGTGGATATCACCTCTGCATGCACTCCATGTGCCTCTAGTGTTTCTTGAGTCACTCTCACTGCATGTGGGTTAATATCAGTGGCGAAATAGTGGATTCCAGAACCCTCTTGTCCGAGCATGATTGCTAGGGATGTGATCACATACCCGCTACCGCAACCCACTTCCATGCACAATGTAGGTTGATGCTCTAACAGGTTAGTTCGGTCAGCTAGTAGTGCATCAACTAGCGCAAATGAATCATCACAGGGTTCATAAACCTCAGGATGGCAACTCACGAGGCGGATTTGGGCACTTCTGGAGGACATCTTGTATGGGACCTGTGGAGATGATAAAAAAAAATTTCAAGTTTCCAGGATAAAAGATGCATCAAGCCAAGTAAATATATTAGAGGGATAAATAGAGGAGTTCCATTCGGAAACTTGGAAGAATTATCTACTGATTGGTTAATTAAGGGAAATGACATTGAAGTTTGTGTTGGTATTAAACTAGTAATGCTGTCATTTTATTTTTTCTCTGCAACCAGCAATACCATTCAAGAAACTCCACCAAGACAAAACTACTTCACATAGTTCTTCGGTTTGTGGCTTACAGGTTTACTGTCACATTGTTTGCCTTCTTTAGCTTTTTTTTATTTTTATTTTGTGGCAAATTAATTTGGTTACGATTGGATTAACTTCTCAAACGACTTCTTCTGATTTCTGGCTCAGTCGAAGTCAAAATGCGGAGTGGAGAGCATTTGGTTTGCCATTTTCTTTTTTATTTTCCAAGAAAGTCAAAAGTTTGACTTTTTGCTGAAGTTAGCCCGAGGTGACTTCCATGGGAAGTTGATGGAACCTCGACGAAACAAAAAAAAGGATCAATTCTTCTTCTTCTTAAGACGTTATCATTTCATATCTAGTGGATTTCTTCGCATTTCAAATTTGGCGGTCTCTCCTCTATGGTTAGCTATTAAAAACAGAAACTGGTAAATGAGTCATCTGGCCTTCGTGTACTTGATTTTGCAGATGAATACAAGCCCCCTTAAATCAGATTTATCAGCTGAAATTAAGGTTTTCTTCCGATATATGAGAATTGAGAATATGAGAGAATCTGAAAATGAGAAAAGAGGTTGGGGGAAATTTACAAATAGGGTTAGAGAAATGAAAAAGGGTTTCACTGTATTCTGATTTAAAGGCTTTTAATGGAATGGTTCCCTTGAGTTGGGGATTGTCTGCTAATGATAGAACAATCAATGTGGAAGCTACTATGTTATCTCCCTAAAACAGCAACTGCAAAAACAGGGTCCAATTTTTATTTTTATTTTTTGTTGCTCATGTAAAATCTGATTTTATTTCAGTTTTGTTATAATTCAGAACGCAAATGATTTCTCTTTTTGCATTATAATGGATTTTTATGTTATACTGGATTGCATTATAACAAGTTGTGCATTCTGATTTTTTGTTATAATGTTTTATTTTTTGGCATCATAATGCTAAGATGTGCATAACAAATAGAAAGAATGCTAACCTATATGAATTATAACAAGCAAGATAGCAAAATATTGTATCTGGCAAAAGCATTTGTTGGACACTCTAGAAAATGAGATTAAAATCTATATTAAATGGTGGATTCAGGGATTTCCATGGAGACCAAAAAAAAAACCCTAATTTCAGATAGGGATTCAGGTGAGAAAGCCCTTATTTCATAGAAAGAGAAAGGGAACACTTACCCTGAATCTTATCGCCGGAAATTGACGCTTCTCGTCGGTGGCTGAACTTCCGTTTATCCGTCGCCGGTGTTTGGAAGAAGATGGAAGACTTTCTTTTGCTCACACTTTTTTTATATTCGTCTGGAGGGTATATCTGTAATTTTATAGATTTAACAAGAAGCAATGAATTGAAACCCCTCGTTCGTTCTCAATGTCTCTGTGGTGAGAGAGAAAGGAAAGGAAAGGATGAACAAAGGAGGAGGAGGAGGAGGAGGTCTCGGCGGCGGCGCAGCGGCGGCGGCGGGAGCAGCGGCGGCTGCAGCGGCGGCGCAGAAGCAGAAGAGTTTGTTGCAGAGAGTGGACACCGACATTACCAACATCGTCGACAATTTCAGTCTCTTGGTTAATGTCGCTAGGGTATCTCTTTCTTCATTATTCAATCCTTCTTTTCTTGTTTAATCATTTGCGTTTTATGGATCTTAATATTGATTTATTTTGATTTCATTTGTTCTAATTATTAGCTTTGATTGGGCAACAAATATATATGCATTTTTTTTTTTTTACTGCTAGTTGATAATTTCTTAGAAGCTCAAACATGAAATGAAGGAATCTATATATATACACCATATAATCAATGGTATTTGGATTGACATTCAATGCAATTTTTCAAAAATCTTCTTGATAGGATCAATGGTTGTTTTAATGTTCGTATGCGTTTATCTGTACTTGATCAGTTTTTAGCTTTCAGTAGGTGGATAGATTGAATCATAAGATTGGGTTAAAAGTGTGAAAATCTCTACTGAAGAACTATCCAATATGGTTCTTCTGTCTCTTATCTATTCCATTCCTTTGTAGTGTTTTTTTTTTTTTTTTTCGTGGAACTGGATATTTCTGAGATATTCAATGTCTCATGAGACTTCGATTCAATTCTTGCCAATTGGATGAAGCACGTTTAATGGGGTTTTCATCCACCTGGGTACATTCGGCCATTTGGAAATTATTTTGTATTTCCTGCATATAGAATTAAAGCCATTCTGTCCGAATTGGCTGATGTTTGTGTGCGGTTTGAGTTGTACAATCAAAGCTAGCGATCTTGAAGGTCACTATTGCAAGCCAGGAGGCTGCGAAGGAGAGCAAATAGCATTAAACATCCTGAAGGAGGGTTCTATCAAGCTCTTTGATTCTGGAGGATTTTCAAGCACAGTGATGTGAAGAGAACAAGAGTAATTTGAGAGGGAGGCCTGAAAAGTCATATCCATCAAATATGGGCGAAAAAGAGAGTTTAGAGTTTGACCAACTAGCAGTTAAGTGAGTTTTGACAAATTATTGATTGTGAATTACCAGTATGATAGAAAAATTAATGTTCTCCAATTACTAGTCTTGGAGACCTCGAGTTTGTGTATACGTCTGAGCGTACAACCTTTGCCATGTGGTTTCGGTAGTGCTGAAAAGTGGCATATCAAAAGAATGTTGGAATAGTATTTAAAAATTTGACATGAGGTTTTCATTTTTGAATTCTCCAGCTCAAGTGTGGATAAATCCCAAGACTCGTCACAAAGTGAAGGTCGGTCATTGGAACCTGTGGAGTGTGGAGTACTAAGGCTATTTGGATGTAATCAAGTTTCTAGAAGAATTCAATTGCCAATGAGATAAAGTTGAAGAAGTAGAGGATTTAGTGTTGCTGAAACCAAAGAAACCGGGAATCCAAAAATTGCGGAGGAGGAACCGAATTCCAACGTGGTAGAATTAAGCTTCTTGGTTCATTTTCATACTAATCAAGTGATTTGGATATCATTAATTCAAATTATTTAGTAAAAAAAAAACTATGATTTCAACTAGATCCATTAAATGGTTGTGAATTTTGAGCAACAAGTTTTTCATCTTCAAAATCTTGTCACTTTTTTCTTCCATTTCTATGCTCGAAATGGAGCTCCTTTTTATTTCTGAAGGTATGGAGGAAGCAATTCGTAGAGGGTTTGATTGGCTCCTTGTTCAGACCGATTCCTCTTGGGTTGCTAATTGTGTATTAGGTAAGAATACTTGGTCTTGGAAGCAAGCCTTCATGCTTTTCAACAATTTTTTTTATATGTAAGCAGGATGTATATATATATATATACACATAATAGAGAGAGAGCCTTGCATCACAAGGTTCACCAATAGTGAACCACGAGAAAAGAAAAAAAGGAAAGCTAAAAACAGCATATACAAAATGTGACTATTAGACAAAAGTGTCCCCCAAGGGTCTCCACCCTCGACCCGAACAAACCCCTAAGCTGATATAAGAAATCTAATTCGATCCTTAATACAGGGTATGGTCAAGGCTGTGTCCTCAAACACCCTCCTATTCCTCTCCTACCACAAGGATCATACAGTCATACTACCGCCCTTGGGAGGAAAGGCCAAAGTACTCTCACTTGGTCTGGAATAGGTGCTGAAAGCCTACAAGATAAAAAAGCTCTGCAAGGATCTGGGAAAGGTCCAAGGGATGTGAGGATGAGAAAGGAAATAGGACCAAACCTCTCTCTTAACCAGGAAATGTAATAATAAGTGATCAACATACTCCTCTGTTGAAAGGCACATGAAACCCCTGTTAGCCAGGCACCATCCTTTGTGCATGAGATGATCCCAAGTTAGTTTTTTTTTTAATCTAAAACCGTTGTCCACAATAAAAAAAAGATATCTTGGAAGGTACCGAAGGGAACCACACAGCCTGATGAGGAAAAGGTAGAATATGCCCAGATTGCAAAGCATGCAAAAAGGATCTCACTGAGAACCTCCCCTTGTTGTCTGGGGACCAGACCTAACTATCCCTGATGAGAGGGAGGGGGTAACCTACTGAAGTATAGATAATAACCCTAGAAGATCTGAACCTCCCAATCAAATACGTACCGCCTTAGTTTGGGAGTTTAATCCGACGCCCCATACCGCCATTCTAAATACTTGGCTACTGAGGCCTCCTTGCTTGAAGCAAGGAGATATAGGTTGTCGAAGGCTTGCCCAAGCGTGGATCCAAAAACTAATATGATCTGCATTACTTTATGCAGGTAAAACTAGAAAACTCATCCCAACCTTGCATCATCGTCTTCCACACTCCAGTGCTTAGCCACTACCACAGTCCTCCACAAACTGCCCTCCTCGCCAAAGCGCCAAAGGCACTTCCCTAGAAGTGCCCTAATCACCCTTAACGGATGATACATATTAAGACCGCCCCCACACTTAGGCTGCAAGATAGTGCTCCAGTCTACCAAATGATACTTCCCGTGACAACTTTATCGTTCCATAAGAATTCCTTCTGTAATCTTTCAAGAGAGCATGCAATAGACGCAGGAATCTTAAATACTGAAAGGAAGTAAGTTGGGAAACTGCACAGGGTACTCTTTATAAGCATGAGCTTACCCCCTTTAGAAAAAAAATCGGGATTTCCAACCTCGAAGATGCTTTGAGAATCTTTCAATGACTGAGTTCCAAACCAATTTTGCTTTGAATGCAGCACCCAAAGGTAACCCTAGATACAAAGTTGGAAAGGAACCCATTCTACAACCTAAGTAAGCAACTAATTCCCCAAGATTAGGAGCCTCACCCACACTGAATAACACGCCTCACAAAAATTGAGTCTCACTCCGGACATTGCTTGGAAGCAGCGAAATAAGCATCTAACCAGAGGTAGCTTCGTGCTAAAGGCTTCACAGAAAAGCATGGTGTCATCCGCAAATTGAAGATGGGATATCTGGAGACCACCATGGCCGATCCCAAAGCTTTCCCAAACCGAGGGCGAGGCTTTTTGGATCATTCTAATGTGGAGGGGCTTCACTCAATTATCAATGTACCATGTGCCGAGGGAGTCTAACAAGGCGGCTGATTTCCTCTCTAAGTATAGTTCTTGCTTATTAAGAGGATGCATATTAAGATTACCCCCACACTTAGGCTGCAAGATAGTGCTCTAGTCCACCAAATGATACTTCCTGTGAACAACCTTATCGTTTAATAAGAATTCCTTCTGCAATCTTTCAAGAGAGCATGCGATCGATGTAGGAATCCTAAATAATGAAAGGAAGTAAGTTGGGAGACTGTACAATGTACTCTTTATAAGCATGAGCTTACCCCCTTTGGAAAGAAATCAGGATTTCCAACCTTAAAGACGCTTAGAGAATCTTTCAATGACTAGGCTCCAAACTGATTTTGCTTTAAATGCAGCACCCAGAGGTAACCCTACATACAAAGTTGGAAAGTAACCCATTCTACAACCCAAGCAATCAACTAATTCCCCAAGATTAGGAACCTCACCCACACCGAATAACACGCTCTTACTAAAATTGATTCTCAATCCAGACATTACTTCGAAGTAGTAAAATGGGCATCTAAGAAGAGCTAGCTTCGTGTCAGAGGCTTCACAGAAAAGCATGGTGTCATCCGCAAATTGAAGATGGGATATCCGAAGATCCCCACAGCTAATCCTGAAGCCTTCCCAAACCGAGTGTGAGGCTTTTTGGATCATTCTAATGTAGAGGGGCTTCACTCAATTTTTTATCTGCCATGTGCCGAGGGAGTCTAACAAGGCGGCTGATTTCTTCTCTAAGTATAGTTCTTTATGCTCGGAAACAATTCTAGGTCCCGATGGTTCTTCATGCTCGGAAACAAATTCTTCAAGAATTTGGATCTAGGATAATTTGTATTAAATTCAAATTTGGGATATAACCTTATTTACATATAAATATCTTAAGTAAAGTTATCATTTATTTAAATGATATGTATATGTAAATAAGCTATAAAACTGTAAAACGAGATAATTGTTAAAAGGTCCAAGTGACTTCCGCCCGCCTAGAGAGGTGCTTAGGCGGTGACAGTCCAAAATTGCCTAGGTGATGCCTTGACTACACTAGTTCTAGGTTGTTTTAATAATCTAGGGAAGTCTATTTTGGTTTGGATAGAACAAGGATTTTGGTGCTGATCTTTGAGAAAGTTGATGAGCTTGGTCTCTAATAATCTAGGGAAGTCTATTCCCGGGGACATATTGTTTAATAAGATCAGTCGGTAGCATGTTGGGTTGTTCTTGTGTTTTTTTTTGCACTTTGAATGTTTAGTTGTGTGATTGTAAATGTAGTGTGCAGTTTGCTATTCAGGAGATCTAAAAAGCTTAAGTTGCTTTTATGCACTAGGCATCCCCTTGATCAGTTACAGAAGACGTGAGGTACAGCAACTTGATGGTTGTGTCTAAGATGATTTCAATGAATTTAATGTGACTGATTTTGATGTCAGATCTCATTGGGAGGTTTGCACTGAATGATTCCTGAATATTGTTGGACCTTCATTTTGTTTTTGTTTTCTTCCCTAATCCTTATTGTTTGAGAGGAGAGCATACTACATGTTTTAGCAGTTGTACGTATGCATGATAGAGCAGGGCCTGCAGGCCCAGGATAATTTCCTATGCGCCATTTTAAAAATTCTGCACCAAGTGAGTGTTGAATTTGTCTCTTACACATTATATATTTCCATGGCTTGTGGATTTGAGGTTGCAATGTATTTGATATGAAGGATGTTTAGGGTTATCGTATGCTCATAACTTTCCATGGCTTGTGGATTCGAAGTTGCACTATATATTTCTTTTGCATCAATTTAAAATATACACCCAATGCTGAGCAAGAACAAAGGGGCGCACTTGCTTTCTCTCATTCTCTAATCCTCTTGAGGCCAAGCCTTCGAGAGTCTTTTTAATTGGGTTTGCTAGGTTTCCTGCATAGGTTGGTGTGTTCTTGACTTCTCAGTCATAGTTACCAAACTCCCGTATTATTCCTGTATAATACTTTTAGGGGGGCGCTCTTTAAAACGACATACTTTTACCGTATTAAGTATTTTACACATATCGCCATATAATATGTGGATTCCGTAATAAACGTGTTTAATACCCGTACTTTTGCCATGGTAAACAAATATTCCCTATTAAATGATTGTTAGTATTTAGTACATGGTTCATATTTATTTATTAATTTTTCCGTACTTTTGTCATGTTTTTGCCATATTATACACGCACCCGTACTTGGTTATGTTCTCATTGCTTAGGTTTGAGTATATGTATTCATATATCAGCGACTTCTCATTGTTTCAGCCTTCGGGTTGGTTATATTTATTCATATTTCAGAATTAATAGGTTGTCCTTTTGCATTAGTATTACAAATGTTGTGGCCTAGTTAGAAGCTTGATTCTAGTGTCTGTTAAGAACACCTTTGATTTTCGTACATGAATATGTCTCTTTGGTAAAGAGAATTTATTTATTATAGATAGTCTCATGTAAGCTGGTATTATCTAAGTTTTAATGGGTTCAAGTAGTAGAGTAAACATCACTTTGATGGGTGCTTAGGGGTGCCTAACACCTTCCTATAGCACAATCAAATCCCCTTACCTCTCTTTAGACTAGAAATCACCTTTATTCATGGAATAGACATTAGGGTTCCTTATCACTTTTATTCATGGCTTATCATTTTGGGGTTAAAATGAAACTTGAGTTGAAGGGTGAAAAATCCCACGCTTTCATTGAACACTTGATTTTAGGTGAAACCAAGTTCCAATTGTGATTGGATTCCAATAGCCATTCCACGATGGCTTGAACAAAAATCGGTGGAGTCGAGTTGTGGCCTTTGGTATTGCTTTGCTCTGCCTGCTTGTGCAATGGGAGACTGTTCGCAGCATCACTTGGTGGGGGGTAAGCAATGTTGGGATTTGTACCTTGAAGTCATGTCTTGGTCCAAAGACGAGCACTTCAATGTCAGTATATCTTAGTATGCAACTATAACAATCCACCATTCCGTGTGGCTGCAGTGGACGAAGGCGAGCACACCTATGTTATGTGGGTCAGAATCTGAAGATATACGACTGCAGGCATAATCATGTGAAGCTGGTGAAGGATCCAAAGTCCAAACTACTTCATCTGTATGGATATCGACTATTTTTATATGGAGTGAGGATTATAGTTAATGCAAAGCGATTAATTAGTTAATAGAGTTTATCCTTATTGATGCAGGAGCTGAATTCCGTAAAGAGGAAACCAAAAAAATTAGTGGTTTTCCTACTGTGGGCCCCATCTGGACCCACATGGGGCTGTACGGTTGGCTTTATAGCCCTAATGGGCCAACTTCTTGAATGTTCTAGACTTACTTTTAGGCTTTAGTTATTTGTTGGGCTTAAATCAAAGTCCATTATTAGTCTTTTACTTTAAATTAAAAGTCTTTTATTTTATTAGATCTTTTGTTCTAGTAGTCAAATATTCTCTTTACTTATTAAGAGAATAAGAGTCAATATTTTGAGGAATTTCTAAGTTGGAATTAGAATAGGAATAGGAAGTAAATTCCGGCCATATATTTGATATCTTAAATCAAAACTTCATTGTCTTACAAATTATTGATAATTCAGACGAATTTTCAAACACTTGTTCTAATCACCACCCCTACTGTTTCTAGCTCATTTGTAATTTGTTATCAGTGTTGATGTTGTGGAATGCACAACATATTTATTACTTAAGTAGTGTAAATCTGTCTTATATTGTTACTAGATAAGAAAATTTTCTCATGTTTTAGGTTGGTTAACAGGGTTATGGTCACCACCACTCCTGTCTCTAGCTCTTAATAATTTGTTGAGTGTTGATGTGCTGGCATGCATAGTATATTGTATAAGTGTAAAGGTGTCTCTCGGGCAACCTGTCTTGACATCAAGCGGTCAGATTCCAAAACAACTTGCCACGTGTCACATTATTAGGGACCGTTCATTACAAGCTTCAATGAGCATGGCTCATTAGAATGCTACTCTATATATATATACATATTGCTTGGACATGCGTGAAAGGCAAGTCATTTCAATTATTCACTGAGGTGATTTTACCTATAAAAGGCATCATTGACTTATAAATTTCTATCATAACTTTGCATGTACTTTTACAATTAAGATGTGTTTAGGATATTAGGTGTAAATGTAATGCTCCCAAATTGATATCCACGTTTGTGTTAGGAAAACCGAAGATATGCAAGAAAGGGTATACATTGTGAGATTTTAACAGCAGTAAATATAATAAGATATTGCTAAGTAAGTATAAAACATATTACATATAGAATAGAAACATATTGAAAATTGAACTTACAAATCAAAACATTAATTTTGATAAGTAATATAAATTTTATTATAAGGAGAAAGGTGAAGAAATCCAATCAAAAAGACTCTAGAATAGAAAGGTTATTCATCAATATTAACATGAGAATGGCCATGAACTATGGACCTATGGCTCTCAATTCTGTAACTAAAAGAAAAAGGAGAAAGTCAATCCGTTGAATTCATTAAAAATAGAGGACAATTGGAAAAGTAAGGTTTCAATATTATCTTTCACCACAACCAGAGATTTATACTTATCTATTTTTGTCTTCTAAACTTAATATTACTATTCCAAACCAAACTCTTACTTGCAAGTTAAATAATACTGTGAATACGAACTAAAATAAAATCTCTACTATTAGAAGACAACACAACATTATTTGATCTGGAAAGCAAACTGAATTTTGAAGAGTATAGTTCATGTTAAAATACATACCAGTTTACAGGGGAAGTTGTGAAAAAACAGAATGTGTAATACACTAATACTCCCTCCTAGAATGAGCAATATCTATGATTGCCTCATTCTCCAATCTGTAGAAAGGACCTGACACATGGTTCTTTTTTAACAGAGTTCCTAAAACATTGTACACCAAATCACCATTAGCCTGGATAAATAACAGTGAAAACTGAAAACCATGGCAGAAGATGATTTGAAAAGTATATGAGATTGAGTATTGTCTGTTGCAACTCTTTGGACCGGCATACTTCTCAATACACACTCTCTCATTCTCTTCTCCCATCGTAAAATAAATAGATGTGAAGAGTTGTGTAGCTTTAAAAAATTAAAGAGTTGTGGCCCCACCAAAAACACTTTAAAAAAAGGACCCCACAGAAAAAAAAAATGTGTGAAGTTGCATCCAACCAAGATAGATAATAGGGAAAGTCTTTAAATCTCCTCATCAAACCTCCTAAAATCACTTTGGGGCTGCCACATGCCCACCCCAAAGCTCTGCTTTCATTTATGTCCCCACCCAAAAACCCGAAGAGTTGCGTCCACATAGAAAAAAATATTGTGTGTAGTTGCATCCAACTAAGAGAGGTACACTCTTTAAATCTCCTCACAAAAGCTCCTAAAATAACTCTGGGGCTTCCACATGTCCTCTCCAATTCTCTGGTTTCATTAGTGAATCTACGATAATTGAGCCATTTAATCACAGAATCTATGATAGTTGACCTATTTGCTCAAAGAATCTACGATAATGCACCCATTAATCCAAGAATAGGATAGCTCTTTGAAGTTTGAAACAATCATAATAATTAAAATCTCACAGTTGTCGTAGATGTTCCCATTTTCTTTTTTCTTCCCAAATGACAGCTACATATAAATGGAAACCTTGTCATTTCAAGAGCAATTGGAACTAATTTAATAATCTATATATTTGAGTATGTATATTTGTCATTAGCGTGGGCACTGTGGAGAGATGAAACAATTTGCTGAGGTATGTGTGAGCTTTACTAGTTATAGGCATGCCGCAGTTGTTGTATAGCTGCTTGCATCATCTCTTAATCCACTTGCGGCCTCCTTGCCAATGCCTAAGCATAGTCCATTTTGACTTAATAAGCTACCTGGTTCATTACTGCCTTTTGTGAGAATATTTGCAACATTCATTTCTGACCTGTTGTGGGTGATCTGCAAGAGATAGTGTAGTTTTATGAGAAAAACAAATCTAACAACAATAAACCAACTTAATGTAATCTATTCTATACTACTATATACCATATGGTATCCACATGGCACCCCTCACAAGCTTCATGTTGGTGCCATGTGTCCTCTATTCTCTCTCCTCACTTATCACTATCCTATTAAAAATTTCTATTGTGGACCTCACTCACTTATTATTAAAGCATCTTAACCATTCATTTATTAATCCTTTATATACACCCCACATCCACATTACTCTCGAGATCTCCAACAATAGTCCTATGGTTCATCTAGATGAATAAGGATGCAAGTAATACTCCATCATAAGTACGGTTCGTATCACTTAGGCATAATTGTCCACATGGCACCCCTCAAAATTCAAATGTGTGTCACGTTTCCTTTTATTAATTGCTATGACGAGGGGTTGTATTGATTCATTTATATGCACTTCTATCTATCTATTACTCTATATTAAACAAGAGTGTGTCTGACATGTACATCTTTAAAAGCCTTTATTCTCTCATCTCTTAATTTGTGAGGCCACGTAGGAAGGAATTCAGCAAGTGGGACCCACCTCCCCTTTGTATTTTTAGCATGGTGGGATGCACCTATTAGTTTCTCCTGTGATGACGCATCGAAACCAGCATGTGGGTGGTAACGACCTTTAATACAAGCAGATGGAAGAACATTAAGAAAAACAAAGAACCACGATTCTTGGCCTCTTTATAATGGTCCCTCTTCCCTCTTATATACAATCCCATTAGATTTACTGCAAACAACTGACAATGCATATTTTCCTCTTTGGAGTCTTACAGAAGAGTGTATCTGCAGATGGATATCTATCTGGAGACATATAGAAGAGTATTTCTACAGATGAATATCTATTTGGGGACTTATAGAAGAGTATTTCTACAAATGGATATGATTGTGAATATGAGGAGGGAGTGCTAGCCATACTTTCAATCAACCCATACTCTTACCTTCCACCAACCATTTGTCAATAATGCAATGATTAAAGCACTTTCTCACCAAAAAAAAGTGGACAGGTGGTTGGTTGAGGGTGAAATTATGGGTTGACTGAGAGTAGGGCTAGCATTCCTCATGTGAATATTCCTGTAACTTCCGCTATTACAGACGTGAGATGACTGTGACTTGAGTAAAAGGGAACACTGGAAGGGGGACAGGTTAAAATCTGTGCGCACCCTATTGACGTGGCTTGATCGTCAATGATGGGAAAACTGCTTTTTGTTGGGTGTTGTTTCTCGGATTGTGGAGTTTCTTTGAAGACACTATCTGCCTCAATTGCAATCACGGATTTGTAGTAGATTCTCCCCCATCATCCCACCCTCCAATTGATACACATTGTTGTGCTGAGAAAGTCTACGTACCTAATACATCATTTAGGTCTAATTTTGCATTTATGTGCAGTTTGAAGCAGCGTGGGCTCTGTATGTGCAATTTCGTAGTTTTTAATTAGCTCTTCAAACGATGCTCCAATCTCTTTCCTTTTTTCATCCCGTTGTTATTTGAGATGTTTGGTAATGTACATATGTTTTTGTTGGGACTGCTAATGGACAATTTGTATCTTTACTTTCCCATCTTTTAAACGTGTTGTATTTTGGTGAGATGAGTTGGGTCCAAGTCTTGTGGGTGGGCTGTGTGTGTGTGGTTGGCCTATATGTGTGCGAGTTGTGTATTACCTTTACCTAAAAAACATAGATGGTTATACTTCCCCTTGTCCTTGGACAGTTGATGCTAATACCCAACTTAGTCCCACATTGGTAAACAATCCCTAGGCCCCATATAAGGCTCATCTCTCTCACCAAAAGATAGGCCCTTTTCATGAGATGAGTTGTGTCCAAATCTTGTGTGTGGACTGTGTGTGAGTTGTGTATTACCTTTACCGAAGAAAAAAAAGTGTTGTATGGGCCTTGGGAAACATAGTTGGCGACTCACCGAGTTGTATAGATATTGTACTTGGTCATGGTGCACTCATGCCATTACGTGCTTAGTTAAGTGAATGCCAACAAATTTGCCTTGATTCCTAAAAGTAACCAATCCCTGTTTGTGGGTTTAAAGTTTTATTTGCAAGTACTTCAATTTTGAACATTTTTATTTTATTTTCCTCATATTTTCTGTTAATGGTTTTTTTATTGGGGGTGATTCTCAAGGGTATTTTTTCTTTGATTTTGTGGAGGAGAAAAAGGGGAAAGATGTAAATTTAAAGACTAGAAAAAAAAAAAATGGAATTAGATTTTTTTTTTTTAAATTCTGTTAGCTTGTGCTCAATCTTAGACATTGGGTAGTTTTATAAACTTGGAATGATAATCGATCAGATCGGCTGAGGTCCTGAGGAGACTGACTATATACAACTCATTATCTTTATGAGAGTAGTGTACACATTGATTCCTCTTGAAAATTGATAATGTGGCTAAATGTTTAGGGTAACGTGGAAGTCATGTTATGCATGGAAGTCTGATTATCATTTATAGAATAGGAGCCTCTTGGTGTCAGGTGGCATCTTCTACACGTAAAGTGGAATGATTGAGTTTAAATGTTAATGCTGTAGGGAGTAGAGATTTTGAAAAATCTCAAGGTTTGGACTTGAATGAAATCTTTCAATCTTATTCTTATTGGCAGAATTAGTTTATAGGATTGCAACAAACAAAATATATTAATCAATAGGAAACTAAAATATAACAAAAAAAAATCATGAAGTGAACCTTATAATAGATAATTGGATACTCTGTTAGTTTAATGTGATGGTATGAATTGATTTGAATGCTGATTTCAATTGTAATGTTAACTTCTTTCTTAACATATTCTAATGGCCTAGCATTTCCCTGTACTTTTATTTTCTGTGCATCGCATTGGGTGTTTGCTAGTATTTACTTATGGAGAAAACACTTTGATAATTGTAGGTAAATGATCCTCCAGTCAGAAACTCACAAGAAGCTTTCATGATGGAGATGCGTGCAGCCAGAATGGTGAGGGCATTTCTTCGTTTATTGGATATTTACCAGTTAATGACATAGACAGAACTGTCTTTAACTATTTCTGAAATATCAATAGAATTTTCTATTTGCACTTGATTGGTTTTGATTCCACAATTTTTTCTCAAAGTTGAGGAACACTAACTATTTGCACTTGATTGGTTTTGATTCCACTATTTTTCTCAAAGTCGACAAACCTTAAAAAGTCTGAACTAAAGATTCTGTTGTAATTGAATGTTTTATCCTTACCTTGCATTTAGATATATGTTTTGAAGGAGATCTAAGGTACCATCCAGGTAGATCAAGAAGATGCTCTACCTAGCTCAAACTTTATTCGCCATTTGATATGTTCTACATTAGAAACTTTTAACACCAGTACTATTACCATATATACTTTCTTGGACAGATTACAATGGATGATTCAAAGAACATCTTAATTATATACTTCTTGTCTTCTTCTGTGTTCTGATCATTCAGAGAAAGAAATGCAGTTGATTGGATTGTTAGGGATCGTCTATTGGGTCCATTTTTGAGATCTCTCAAGCCTCAACATTAAACCATGGGTGAATCCCACCCTGCTGCGACTTTTCTCTTTTTATTTATATTCTGTTTTTCATGGAAAAGTTGGGATTGAAGTTGTCACAATATTCGCTGGAAATGTTGCCTAATCGTAACCATATGCCCAATTCTTCTGAACTAGTTTGTTCTATGTTATAGTTGGTGGGAACAACTTTCAAAATGTCATTTTCCTATACTAATCAAAATGTGCAACTGCCATGTACAGGTTCAGGCTGCTGACTCGCTACTTAAGTTGGTGTCAGAGCTGAAGCAGACGGCCATCTTTTCAGGTTTTGCCTCTTTGAACGATCATGTGGAGCAACGGACTACTGAGTTCAATCAACAGGCAGAAAAAACAGACCGCATGTTGGCTAGAATTGGGGAGGAGGCAGCTGCTAGTCTAAAAGAGCTCGAAGTCCATTATTATTCGTCTGCCCAGAGGACGAACCAACCCGAACCATGAGGCCGAGAATGACGCCACAAATCACTCCCAGCTTGAGAGGAAGATGTGGCCTTTGATGTTCCCATATGCATTGATTGGGAATTTTGCATGAATTTCACATGGTCATTCTGTTCTTAGTTAGAACTCTCAGTTTACATACTAGATTTAAATCCACTTGTAGATATGAAAAAAACAACTCAGTCAACTGTTGAGAAAGAGAAGAATAATTATATGGCCTTGTCATGGATCTATTTCTAAATCTAATACTGCAATTTGAAGGGGCCGCCGAGGGAGTGTTAAAGAACTATGTTGCTCGCTCGTGAACAACTCAAGTTTGGGTCGTTAAAAGCTCACTCGAGCTTATTCATTTAATAATAAGCCAAGCCCCAATTAGAATTTCAAGCTCGTTAAATTAACGAACCAAGCTTGAGAACACAGGTACTCGGCTCGTAGCTCAGCTCGATATTATTTCTAATTTAATACAGCAATTTGAAGGGGCCATTGGGGGAGTGTTAACGAACCATGTCGCTCATGAACAACTCAAGCTCAGCTCGTTAAAAGCTTGCTCGAGCTTATTCATTTAATAATAAGCCAAGCCCGAATTAGATTTTCATGCTCGTTGAATTAACGAGCCAAGCTTGAGAATGCAGGTACTCGACTCGTAGCTCGGCTTGATTATATATATTTTTAAGATACTAAAATATTTAAAATATACTTACTTTATTTAAATATTAAAACTAAGTATATTTATTATATACTAGTAAACATTAATAGTATATTAATCCATTGTACATGATAAGAATACCCTTTAAACTACTACAAAAATTTTAGTTAACACCTAAGGATAATAAAATAAAATTCACCTAATATAAATAGATATATCCAATGTGACGACTTGAATTTGTTTATTAAACCTCGAGCTTGTTTATTTCATAAACAAGCCAAGCTCAAGCTTGATTTTCAAGCTCGTTTAATTAATAAACAAGCTTGAATGCACCACTACTCGGCTCGATAACACTAGTTTGGGTTCCTTCTATTAGAGATTGACTCAACTTGAGGATGGAATCTTTTCTTTTTTTTTACAGGTGATGGAATCTTTTACCAAATGTAATTCAGACAAATATAGGCTATCATTTAGAGCGATATTGGTCATGTATGGTTGCGCAATTAAATGTATTTTCCGTTAATGCATTTAGGCAAAAATAATAATACTTGGGTGACTGGTGGGACAAGAACTTGTTAAAATGAATTTCTGGAAAGCAATTTTTTTTCGTTATCTTAAAAGGATGAGAGCATCACAAGTAGAGGTGTACAATGTCCGAGTTGGATTGGGCTGGGCTGAAGCCAATTCGGGCTCAACCCGTGTTATTTATCCCAATGCGTAACTTAGCCCAAACCCAAACTCATTCCAACACATGAAGCCCAAACACAACTCATGTACGATATGATAAGTAAGTTTGGGTTGGGTTCGACCAGCCCAGTAACTCTATCAATCTCTCTTTACTTGTAGAAACTAAAGAGGTGGAGAAAAATGGAGAGTATATCTAGGGGTGTACAATGTGCGGGTTGGGCTGGGTTGGGTTGGGCTGGGCTAGGCTGAAGCTAATTTAGGCTCAACCCGTCTTATTTATTTTCATTAACTTAGCTCAAACCCAAACTCATTCAAATACATGAAGTTCAAATCCAACCCATGTACAATATTATAAATTTGGGTTGGGTTTGGGCCACCCTATATTCAAATCTATATTTAAACTGCAATAGTGTACCATAAAACATATAATAAAATTTAAAATTTTGACTTCTACAAGTGAGAAGAGCTAGAGTTTCACTTAATAATCTCTAACTCAGTAACCGAAAGGTAGAGAAAGAAAGAGAGTATATCCAATTGTAGAACCAAGAGGGGAGAATAGATCAACTATAGAAATTGACGAGGTAGATAAAGAGTAAAAGTAGGAACAAAACTCAAACCCAGCCCTTGGGTTTTGGATGCAAGACTAATTAATTAAGAGTTTCATTATGTGGGCACTTTGGTATAAGAAAAAGGTTGTTAAATTTTGGGTTGGGGTGAGAAATTAACCAGACTTTATTATGGTTTACCCAAACACTTAATGTATATAGAACTCAAATCTAGTCCAAACCATAGAACCTTAGCCCAACCTAACCTAGTTCAGGTTGGGTCATGCAGGCTACAGGTCAACCTGACCCTATCTACAACCCTAAGTATATCCAACTACAGAAACCACGTGCAGAGAGTAAATCCAATTGTAGAAATCGAAGAGATAGTGACAAAAGAAAAGTAAAATGAAACTCTTGTTTCTCTCAGTTTTGAATGCGAGTACTCAAGAGTAAACTCTTTCTCAATCATAGCAAAAATCTTTCTCTGGTTCGCCTAGCGAGGTGGCTGGGTCCTAGAGACCTGTGAAGATCCCTACTGTAAGGCATGTCGAACTGGGGGCCTGCTCCCCTGAGACTGCGATGGCTGCATCTGGCTAGGACAATCCCGGATCATGTGTCCCTGGAGGCCGTAACGAAAGCATCCACCCAAGAGCTTCCAATAATCCCCGGTATGGTTCTTTCCATAGTGGCCACATAAGTCTAGCTCTAATGCTAACGATGCAGGCTGCATAACCCGAGTAGCCTGAGTAGTAGCATGACGAGGAGCCTCTGGTGCAAGAAGAGGCCTTTGTACTTGTGTCAGCCCGGAGGTAGGGTAAGGGGTAGTCCTAGCCCTCTTCTCAGTCGGTGTCGAGCCACTGGAGTGACCTCTAATCATGCCTCCCCAAGGCCAATGTCTCTTCTCCTGAAGAACTCCTTGGAATTCCTCTCGGTGATCTTCGCCTTGCCCACAATCTTTTTCCAAGTTTCCACCTAAAGTGCGGAAATCTAATCTCGTTGAAAGCCTTCAACCCTCTTTCAAACTTCTGAACCCGCATGTTCTCTGATGCAATCAAATGAGATGCAAACCTCGACAACTCCATGAACTTGGCCTCATACTCGGCAACACTCATCTCAATCTTCTCTAAGGACATAAACTCCATCTCTTTCTGCTCCCTGACAAACCTAGGAAAATACTGCTCGTAGAAGACGTCCAAGAAATCTCCCCATGTCCATGGTTCTCCTACCTTAGCGGCATCCCTCTGTCTCAAAGTCAATCTCCACCAATGCTTGGCTTCACCCTTCATCACGAAGGAAGCCTGGTCCACTCGCTACTCATCAGTGCAACGAAGCATCCGAAAGATCTTCTCTATCTACATAATCCATGCCTCGGCAACCATGGGGTCTATAGTCCCATAAAAGGTAGGCTTATGTAGTCTCCGGATATCTAAAGTCCATAAGTGGGGTGTGCAGGTGGAGGCATCGGTGTAGGAGTAGCAGCAGGTTACCTGACTGCAAGAATGGCCATAGTGTCAGTCATGGTCTTCAAAATCTGGGAGAAATCAGATTGTTCATTGTCCACTAGAGTCCTTCCTCCATTTCCTCTAGTCTGGTATCCCCGACCCCTTGTACTGCGTCTCATAATCAAATCTTGAGAACAACAGTAACCAATGAGTCTAACTTTGAAACCAGTTCAAGCCGATTATTCACCAAACATCGAGCATTCATAATGTAGATAATAATACACCAAGGTATACACGTAGTAATATAAGCATATGTTTGGATTCCTAGTGAAGCTAAGACGCGACTTCAGTTGAAGGCTCAACCGGTTTAGAACTAAGACTAAGTGATTAGTATATACTTGGAATACGACTCCCTACATGGACCTAATGCCTTTGCTCTAATACCAACTCTGTCGCGACCCAAAATCCCCATAGAAGTTATGGGACTTTGACTCGTGACTTATACTTCAAACCATCCTGCAAGAGCATTTAAAGCAATGCTAAAAAGCGGAATCTAAAAATTTTCTTAACAAATAACACTTAACTGTATTCCAAGTATAAAAACAACACCGAATAAAATAGAGGTTTAACAAGTAAATCAGTCTAACACAATCAAAGTCATTGGTGGACATCCCCACCTCAAAGTAACTCTAAGTCTATATACACAGGTCACTCTCTCACCAACCCTCAACAATAATCCAAATAAGGCCACTTGTCTAGACCTTTGTCTTCTCCCGAGTGTTCTTCCTCTACACCCTCTTCAATTTACTCTTCCTCCACCAATAGAGTTGGAGCACAAATGTCAAAATGAGAATCTAACGACAATAACAGTTCGACTGACCATGGAAGGCTCAGCGTATACTAACTACTAAACAATCAAGTTATAAAACAACAAGATTTCATAATCAATTCATATATAATTAAATTTCAGAAACATAACATTCTTTATTTCAAACATGCAGAAATCATAGCTTCGATATCCATGTGCATATTTTTCAAAACTATTTACTTTACTATCTTTGAAAACCACATGATTTTATCATTTTCTTCATGTCTTTTATTTTTACTTTTTCATCTTTCATTTTCTTACTTAACTTAGCCGAGTCAATCCTTCTTACTTGGGATATTAGGTGGTTAGTGTCGGTACCTAGTCTAACGTACACTAAACACCCACCCAATAATATCCTTGGTCATTATTTTACTTGAGATCAAATGACTAGTGTCAGTACTTGGTCTGACGTATATTAGCATCCTCCTAATAACATCATTCTTACTTGGGAATATCAGGTAGTTAGTGTCGGTACCTGGTCTGACGTACGCTAAGTGCCCACCGAATAACATTATTTCATTTCATTTTACTTGAAAATATCAGGTGGTTAGTGTCGGTACCTGGTCTAACGTAAACTGAACACCTATTCAATAGCATATTCTTTTCTTTTCTTTCATTCATCTTCTTTACTTTGCTTTTCAGATACCCATAATAATACAAAAACCTCAATCATGCATTTTCACGTGTTCATATACATTTGTGAGTTAACATATAGACAATAACTTCAATAAAATGACATGTGCTGTCAAATTATTCATTCATGGTTCTAAACATGTTCATAATAGTTTAGACATATAATCCCCATAATTAAACATGTTCTTCTTTAAGACATCATATTCCCATTTTCATCAAGAATTCATCATATGAATCATTTAGTATAACACACATTAGAGCATTACAGCAAACACCTTATCTTCATCATTTAATTCAATAAAGAGTACCTCTAAAGTATTTAACAGAACTATACGATTTCATTTCATCATTTATACTCTCTCATTGTCCATTTTTTCACTAGGAAAGCATCATAGGAATCACTAGTATGCAATACCATTCAATACATCATAGAATAAGATGGTTGTTCATTCAATTTAATTTAAAAAAATTTTAACAATAAGGTTTAGTAGAGAGTTTCAACCTCACAAGGTTGAATCCTTACAATCTAAAGCTTGAGAAATGACTGAGAAGACTTGACGGATGAACTCCAAGCTTGATAAGTGAGCTCCAAGCTTGCTCTTGCTCCTCCAAGGGTTTTCTTTAGAAAACCTAGGGTTTTGCTCCTCTCTTTGCTAAATTAGGTTAGAAGGACTTAGAATATCCTAAAACCCCGAATTAGGTATCCTATTTATAGTCAAGGGGGTTACATCCCGAAAATATGGATTCAACACAGTTTTAAAAAAAAACTGATTTAACAACTTCGTTCAAAAGAATTTGTTTTCGTTCAAACAAAAAATACCCCATTTCAAACGGAAATGGTTGCGGAATTGTATTGTTGACCCTTTTCTGGCTTTATTCGAACGAATGGGACATTTGTTCGAACGAAAGTCCCATAATTTGTTGTATTTGAATTTTTGTTCGCTTTATCCAACCGTTACACTTTTAAACTCTCCCAAGGTTTAGGTTAAGATGAATTTGTCATCAAGACTGACAATAGACATTGCGTATAACCTATGTTTTAATATTGATCATTTTACCCTTTTGATGCTAAAGTCAACTTTCCCATTTTTCTTTAACCTTTACAACCTATGCGGACTAACCTTAATGGTTGTAGGATTCACAAAAGTGAAATCCCGCGGGTTCTCCCAAAATTCTTTCTTTTTAGACCACTAAACCAATTGATTTCTCCACTCTAACTTGCGGGTTCTCCCAACATGCTTATCTAAACTTTTCCAAAATGCTTCTATGAGCATTAAACCATTTGGTTTTTTCACGTTAATCTGTTGGTTCTCCTAAAATGCTTCTCTAAGTGCTAAGTCATTTGGGTTTTCAATGCTAACTTGCGGGTTCTACCAAAATGCTTTTTTATTTATGTCATTTTATTATTTAATAATTTTGACATTTGCACTTTCACATATTGATCATCAATCTATGAGGTCTTTTCCATGCTCTACAGCGGGTTAACTCATCATATATGTATCATGTCGTGGGATTTTTCAATGCAATGCATGCAATTTTTCATCACGCTTTCCTTCTCAAGTCATGAGATTTTTCCACATTAAACTAATGGGTTCGCTCTTCATGGTTGTATTCTGATTATTATGACATGAGATAATTCCTCACTATTTTGCGGATTTGTTCATCACTCTTAATTTTCAAATATATGACTATTTTTTTTTTCATATAATAGGTGTCATTCTATATTTGTATAATTATTATCCATCAAAGTACAAGGTATTTTTTTCACACTATCATTTGTGTTCTTCTATCATATATGTATTGATCATCATCAATATCATTTACTCATAGACAATTTAATGGTCAGTTTGAACTATAAAATATAATTATGCTCCCACTATTCTATATATATCTACAATGATGGTTTGTTAGCTTACATGCTAATCATATCTGTTAATTATTAATCAACATGGATCAAGCTAAATTTTCTAGCTTTTTAAACCAATGTTATCTACTATGTTATTCATATACTCTAATTTTTTGTACTTGTGTTCAACAATTTAAAGTAAGTGTACTCTATCTAGTCACAAGTATCAGTATAACTATGTAACATAGCATGTAAAAACATAAGCAATCAACAAATAATTACATTAAAGAGTTTGAGTTTTAGAAATTTGACCGTTCATTGATAATATTACCAATTGTGTACCACATGATTTTCTGAATTGCAATCCACTCTTTAGTTTGTTCCTCATGCCTCTAGGAGCACGCTGGTTCAAATGTATGAGGAATCAGAGTTATAATGGCTCCAATATTACAGAAAATGTAAAATCAATACACATTATAAGTGTATGTGATTTACATCATATCCAAACCAATGTAGTCAATTCATATTCACGCATACAATCATTGAGTCAGCTTGTGTATGCCTCATGGCTTGCTTGGCTTGGTTTGGGTGGCTTATCTAAGCTAAACCTTTTTTTAGAGAAGTAACCATATGGTCCACACGGCTTTGGGTGTGGGACTTTATATCTCTTTCAATACGTTTCAATTTTCTACAACCTTCCCCTATGGGAAAGGTCCAAAACCATAATGTTGTGAACAGCTTCTGTCTTATAGTCTCCTTTTTCATTTCACCTCCCAAAATACTTTTATTTTCTACAACCTTCCATTATGGATAATGGCGCATGCTGTCTTTTAGTCGTGACTTGGCTTGGCTGGTATATGGCACCGTACTTAAAGGTTCTTGACTTGCACAAGCACAAACACGTCACACCAAGTTCAAAGTTAGTACATAGGATGAGTGTAGGTATTTGACATTAACAAAACTTCTTCAACTCTTTGTCTCTTCCCTTTCTTCAACCACAAGTCTCTATAAAAGAAGTAAAACGTATGTTGATATCTTATTTAAATGAAAGGTAACAGACAAGTGTGTAGCGCCACTTCCCTCACTCTCTTTCCTTTTCTGCACATAAATTGGCAGTATCATCGTCATGGGCCATTGTTGAAAACTAATAATCCTGGTGGTGGAGTTGTCCATCTAATTCCTCTTTGACCACCAATAATGGTTGCATAAGATCTAACTCCTCTGTGGGTCCGAAAATATGTAATTTGGGGATTCCTACCAAGGATTCCTCCCTAGTCCATGGGTGGGTGTTGATTCGCTTGAATGTTCTTCTCATCACCCTCAGGTGCCAAAAGTACAGCTTGAAGCTGACCCTATCTCCACCATTGTTTTCAACAAACCCTCGGTGTACAATAACAAATTAAAAAGTGAGCAATCTCCAATGTTCCTTTGACTATACCCAAAACACTAGATTCAAATTCTGATTTGAATCCGGCCGATTCCCATCATGTACATTGTAGCAGCGGGTAACTGACAATGCCGAGCCTTTGCATGTGCAGATGATGGCAGGTTTCTGACCACCTCCACAAATCCTCCATTGCAGTCGGTCGGTCTCCTTTTGATGCTACCTTCTCCCGATCAAAATAGGATAACTCTTCAACCTGATTTAAGAGATCTTAACAATAGAAATGGAAAAAGAAATAATATACAAGGAG
Organism: Tetracentron sinense; assembly: GCA_015143295.1. Taxonomy (NCBI): domain Eukaryota; kingdom Viridiplantae; phylum Streptophyta; class Magnoliopsida; order Trochodendrales; family Trochodendraceae; genus Tetracentron; species Tetracentron sinense. Next base: position 2,021,434 of record CM026567.1, on the reverse strand, counting down.
AACTACCTCTAAAGATCGGATCGACGATCATCAACCATTGGTTTTTAACCATTGATTTTGATACCAATTGTAAGAATAACCGTAGGATCATCAATCCAAATTATTGAGGAGAGGCAACCGTGGATGTAAACCAACGATCATGGTCGACCCCCTTAAGCCAGATCCGGGTGATAAAAGTTTATCTAAGAGTATCATTTTACATGCTCTTGTCTCTATTATATAGAGAGAATCATCCATAACCAATGATTTTATGATTTTCTGTAACCGACGTCTTTATGACCGTCGTTACAATATCTGGTCAAGGGTTTCAGATCACTTCTTGATGACTTAACTAAATGGTTATTCCAACCAATAATTCTAATATGGCCTTAATCACAAGTCAGAAAATTCATGAGAATTGGTATAAAATAGATAGAAGTGGAAGTAAATGACGTTGGCAAATGTGGTAGAATAACACGTTAGATAGGAATAGGACATGAGTGGGTGCTTTCGAGTACAGGACAGATTCTTCAAGTTCTTAAAGATTAGGAGGATTGGATGTCAAATACAACGAAAGATTAGGGTGTTGAAAGCATTACTAGTATCCTAGGTTATAGAGAATTGAGAAATAGTCGTAATCAAACATTCCCTTTAGGTTAAAGGCTCATCTAGGGTTGTAAATAAAAATTAAACATGACAATATCTGAATTCGATTCGAGATGCGTCAGATTTTGACCTAGGTTATAGAGAATTGAGAAATAGCTGTAACCAAACATTACCTTTGGGTTAAAGGCCCATCTAGGGCTGTAAATGCAAATTAAACATGACAATATCTGAATTTGATTCGAGATGCGTTGAATTTTGACCTAGGTTATAGGGAATTAAGAAATAGCCGTAACCAAACATTCCCTTTGGGTTAAAGGCCCATCTAGGGCTTTAAATGCAAATTAACAATATCCAAATTCGATTCAAGATGCATCAGATTTTGAATTTTTTCGGATTCAAATTTGATTATTTATCCAACATGCGCATCCAATTCGAATCTGATCTAATTAGTATTAATACTTTTAAAAATTAATATTTTAATTAATAAATTATAAAAATTTGTGGGTAATACTATAATATACTTACAAAATTATATTATTATTATATTGTGTAATCAAATTGGATTTTAATCATATCAGATAGCTATAGATCCCAACTGATCTGACGATAATACTATTTGTGATCTCATTAGACATATCTATAATTGCATCGGGATCTACTCTTATTTGATGGGATCCGAATCAAGGTCAGATCCGGATCTCCAATCCATAGAGAGCCCTAGGCCCATCCAATTGGAATAGAATAATCACCATAAGTAGGGATGACAATGGGCAGGGTTTGGCCCGAGGAGACCCCAACCTACCCCACTCCTAATGGCAAGATTCCTACCCCATTCCCATTCCAAACCCGGGGCAGGATGCAGTGGGCCGGTTCCAATTTATCAAAACCTTTCTTAACATGTCTCCGTCCCTCCCCATCGCGTTAAGTACAGTCGGGTTGGGACTCGTCGATTCAATATTTCATATGTATTGAGGTAATTTTAAGATTAATTTAAAGATAAAATCCATTCGCGGCCGAACCCGAGTCAGGTTTAACCCTTCATTCTCAAACCCACCCTTACCTTACCTTACCTTGTTTAAGAACTCCCCAAACTCGTCCCAATAGGGTTGGGCGGGCGGGCGGGTTACCCGATAAACCCGGCCCGTTATCTACCTTAACTATAACTATAAGGGTATTATGGTAATTATGTCATACATACCGATTTAGGGCAGATATAATGCTTCAAATTTTTTTTGTTAGGGTTAATTTTCCTCTCTTTCTCTTCCCTCAGAGGCTGTGAGATCCGTTGAAGATCGAAGAGAAGCCGAGAGAATTACAGGCGAAGAACGCCAACATGGTTCGATTCTTTTATCCTTATTTTTTTGGTTTCATAAACGAATGAATTGTCCCTGCAAAATACTTGATTTGATTCTCTGTTGGTTGATCATTTTCTTTGAATAACTGATTGGTGTTTACGGTCATGTTCTTAGAATTTAGTCGAACGAGTTTGATGTTATTTCACCTCACATTTGTAGATTTAGGGTTCCTGTGAGGATTAGTGTTAGTTCTTATTTTCTTGGAATGTTTTCTTGTAGATTTAGGTTTCCTTGTCTGTTCACTTGGTGACTCTAAAGTTTAAATGCATATTTATGCATAAATGTTCCTGCAGATAGGAGGTGTCGTCTCATTAATTCTTTAGCTTAGTTTGAAAGAAATTGAACTCATTGAGTTTTGCTTAGAGTTGTACCCATCAATTGTGATTCATTTTTCTCATCACTCATACTGTTTATGATCAATGCAGCTTGAGTAATTTTACTAGATTCGGTGTTATGGAGTTATTGATAATACCAACTAACAAGTATTAGAATAGCTTAAAAGTCTTACTCCGGCAATAAGAAAATTAGAGTAATTATCTGTTTTAAAGTATTGTTTTTTCTGGAATGGATTTGGTGGATTAAGATTTTATCTCTAATTGACTGCCAAGTAATAACAGAAAGTGATGAAGCAAAATCAACACTGATATCAGATGAGTCTAATTCAATCTGATTAATTATGAAGTTTGTTTTGTGATATAAACAAAGAAAATATAGTTAATCACCTAGTCCCACATATATAAATTATACTGCTAGTGGTAGGTGTTTTCCAAAACTTCCGCTGGGTTTTAGTCCTACTTTAGGGAGGGAAAAGCCCATCCCTTTACATTATGGTGCGCTTGTACCTATGAATTAAACAGTGCACCTTATAGGGACTTTAACATGCCAGGTTACGAATTTTAAGAGGTGGCCTTTTCCTATATACAATTATATTGCATGGGTCCTTTGGGAATGTCCAGTCACTTGCCATATCAAATGTTTTAAAGGACCATTCACACAAATTTGATTGAATTAGAACGCTTCAACACTTATAAGTCCTAGTAATTGGTTTCAAAGTGTAGAGATACTCTGTATTTCCGGCATTTCCTTATTGGAGTACTATTGCACTTTTTTTTAGAAGGGGAAAGGGGTGGTGGTGGGCTATAAGAAGTCATTTTGTAAAAAAGGAGAACAAAAGAGGTTCTTTGCAATGTGAACTAGAAGTGGTACCCCATTAATCTAATATTTTTTTATTAGTAGCTGAATTTTAGGGGAATTAAGTAATTTAATAACAAACCGGGTTAGAGGGGGATCTAAAGGACTGGCTAGCAGCATCAACATACAGAGCATAGTTACCAAGTACGGGTACAAGTATGGCAACTTGAGGCGACAGACCCCATAGACGCCTGAGGTGATAGCTTGAGGCGCCCAAGACGTCGCCTGATGAACTCTTTGCAGCAGAAATCCCTCTCAATATGAGATCTATGTATATTTCATTTCCTTCAATAAGTAGCCCAGACAATTCATATAAATTACAAAATCTCTATTGTGAAGATGCACTCTTATAGAACTATCCTTGGGGATAGTTCTATGAATAATAAAGGGGGATTTCAAGCATTGGGAATTCTAAAAAAAAGGGAACAAAAAAAATGCAATCTATAATGACTGTCGAAACAGGGGAGAGGGACTATGGGGGATAAAAAAAATAGTCTACAATGATAGCTGGATAAGAGAGAGAGTGTAACTATCGAACAAGGAATAGAGAGAGAAGAGGGGGGAAGAGGTCGTACCTTTTACTCTCCTTTCTTTTTTCCTTCTCTTTCTTGATTATGCCAAAGAAAGGTAATCAAATATCATACAATAAGTAAAATTTATACTTATCTAAATTATTAAAACCCCTTTAAAGATGGGTTTATGAGAGATTTTGGGGGCCCTAGAGGGAATTTAGGGCATTTAAAGACTTTTTTTTGTTATTCGGCTGCCTGAGTCCAGCTGTATGTTTGGTTGCCAAGGCAACGCTTTAAAAAAAAACAACCATGCAAAAAATTGAGGGGACCAGATGGTCCACCCATAAACATAGAGAGAAAGATAGGCCAATTGGTCCACCCATTGAACGAGAGAAGACAAGTTAACATGAGGGAAACATATTTGACACCATTCATCTATTCTTTCTTCTTCTATCTGCAAATTATTCTTTGTTGGATATAATAACTCTTAACATATTGATGCGGACATCCGTGAGTTAAGAGTTATGAGTTATTATAACTCTTAACATTATTTTTTGTTTTTATACTTCATGTCACAAGTTAGTCCAAGGAAGATTCTTTCTTCTTCTATCTGCAAATTTATTTTATTTAAATATGATAGTTTGGACATGTTTTATTTAAATATGATAGTTTGGTCAACAAAAAAACATGTCCAAACTATCATATTTAAATAAAATAAATTTTTATATCCTTAAACAATAAAAATATTTTATATATTTGGGACTGCCTTGGATGCCAGTCGCCTGAGCCCAGCAGAGCGCTTGGTCGCCTGAGGTGATGCCTATAATCTTCCTATACTTATGCCGTGAATGAGAAGAAGATTAGCAACGCGTCCATTAAATTTGCTTTCTTTTTATGCCGTTTTTTTGCCATTTAACACCTGTACTTCCCAAACGGATCATGCGCTTCAGGCAATCGCCTAGGCTTTCTGGTGGGCTCAAGGCGACTTTTCACAAGTTAGTACTGATTATACTTCATTATTGTTATGAATATTCATTTATTATTAATCTTCGTCTCCTTCTCAGTGTGTAGATAGCTACCCCTATAAATTAGAAGTGGGTCTTTTTTATATCTCTGTGATGGGTTTTAGTTGTACTTATAATGTCTTCTTGCATACTGTCTAGCATGAATCTTGACCAAGTGTTCAAAGGCTCTTTGATATCCATCTCCTTCTGATTGGAATTTCACAATCTCTAGTAGTTGATTTGTAAAGTTTATAATTTGTAAGAATCATTATGGTTTGTTTCATTCGTGTTCACTTTTTGTAGACAAAAAGAACTAAGAAGGCTGGCATTGTTGGCAAATACGGTACCATTGCTTTTATCCACTCTTCATTTGATTTGATTTGATTTTGTTTGAATTTTTGATATCTACCATTCTACCTTTTTTCCCCCTCTTCAATGGATATGATACAGGCACTAGATATGGTGCCAGTTTGAGGAAACAAATTAAGAAAATGGAAGTGAGCCAACACAGCAAGTACTTTTGCGAGTTTTGTGGCAAGGTATTAGTTGATTGTACATAGTGGTTAATCTGGAGCTCTATAAAGATATCAAATTTATCACTTAAAAGAATTTAATAGAATCAATCTAGAATTGCCTATAAGCTTGTCAACCTTTTAATTTGTTTTTCCTCTTTTTCTATAGCTTTATGAGTGAAACAGTCCACCAGGTTTGGAACTCTGTTTTTTGGTTTGTACTCAGAAAATGACCTATTTTAATTTTCATTACTATCCAAACAATCACATTCTTCAGGACAGTCAGAAAAAACCATAGAAGCAAATGGTTCAGTAAAAGGTTTTCTTGCCGGATAGTTAAGATCATCTTATTGTTATGATCTTCACTTTTGGCTGTTGGCTGTGGAGATTTTCTTGGTGGGATTTATCCAATTGTGACCCTTAGTCTCCTGTATTCTCTCACATGTATGACTGCAATTTTTGTAGACATTCTGGATATTGCCTTGGAGATATCTTAGGTAGGACCATCCAACAGAAGATGCTACTGGATCTTTAGTTGTACATTTAGTGCAATTTAGATACTTTATTCTTTTGGTCCAGTCCATAGTCACCAAGTCAGAATTCGGGAATTATCCGGGGAGGGAAAAATTGGCAAAATTTGGAAAATCGGGATATGAACAAAAGTTACTAATTATGATAAATTATAAACAAATATATATGTTTATTCGAGATTTTTATAAAAAAAAATATCAGCTATGGTCTAGTCGACACTGTCTTGATATCCATGTTTTCAGTCTTTCTGTCATCATATTGGATGTTTATTTGGGACTTCCTGAAAAAAAAAATTTTGGCCAACTTTGTTACTATGATCTAGTCGACATTCTCTTGATGTCCATGTTTTTCAGCCATTCTGTCATCATATTGGATAATGAACTCGAATATCTTCTTTCTCTGCTTAAGTGGACTCAAATAAAATATTGCATAGAAAAATACCCGGCTAATCTGTAAGAACCTGCACAAAAGTTGTTTTTAAAAAAAAAACTCATTAGAAGCGTCATGATTCTACTATTCTCCGTTTGAGTCGGAAGTCTTTGCACTAGTAAATTTGTTTCATGTGTTTGTTCAGTATGCTGTGAAGAGAAAAGCAGTTGGCATATGGGGATGCAAGGACTGTGATAAAGTGAAGGCTGGGGGTGCTTATACCCTGAAGTGAGTATTTCTTGTGTCGTTGCATTGAGCCTTTTTTTTTTTCACTTTAGGAGCAAATTTCTTTTTATTCTGGGAAAGAGACTAATGCATGCTTTGTACTTTTTTTTTACCCATTTGCAGCACGGCCAGTGCGGTGACAGTAAGGAGTACCATCCGCCGCTTGAGGGAGCAAACAGAAGGATAGTTGGCAACCAGCAAGTACTTTTTTTGTTATGGTAGAGTAGCAAGGTTTTTTGGGTTGTTCTTTGCCAAAGCTACTCTCATTATGATTAGCCCAAAATGGTTAATTAAAATGAAGTAATTACTTGGAAAGGTTCGGACAATAAGGTTTAATCTTCTCGGAAATTTGTGCTGGTTTCAATCCTGTTCGTTGGTAAGCATTCTTAGCTATTCAGCTTTACTTAATTTAAACTCTCTTGTGTCTCAGTTGTTCCTTTATCTATTTATCTCTATCTTTGGCTTGGTTTGAAAACTTTGACCGAGTATAATGCCATTCACGACCTGGATTGATGAGCTTCACGTACTCCACTGTGGAAACACTTCCGTCTTCTTGGGAACATGAGAGTTAGGTGTAAAATGAAAACAGAGTCTATAGAATACCATTTCTTTTAGTTAAACAGGTCGCCATCACTTTACTTTTTTATTTTTTTTGGTAAGAGGTAATATAACACCTAACACACAGACATAAGGTAACCGCTGTCTGCTAAGGTGTCATAAGGATGAGTCCAAGCAACCACTCCAAAGTGATCCACCATCACTTCTTATTGGAGCTGTCAAAATGGTAGGGCTGATTTTAGATTGCGGACAAGGTGGTATATATCCCTACTAGCGAGGAACCCGTGCATCGCACGGAAAATATAAAGAAAATAATAATAAGGATGAATAATAGTTCGGTAGAATCCGAAAAAGAAAAATAGTTCTTGACAATAAAAGTAATTTACAGGGTAAAAACTGCAATCTTCCAAGTAGGCAAGTTACAGATAACAAAACATACATTTAAACCCTTGGTAAAAAAGATTGAAGGGTAAAGAAAAATCAAAATCGGACTCCTACCGTCATTTTTTACCACCCAGTCGTTTTTAAACGATGCAAGACAATGCCGAAGTTGGTTCCTTTTGAACCCTTGGTAAAGAAGATTCAAGGGTAAAAAAAATTCAAACTCGGACTCCTACCGTCATTCTCTGCCACCCAGTCGTTTTTAAACTATGCAAGACAATGCCAAAGTTGGTTGCTTTTGGTTTACTAAACATAAGGTCATAAAAAATTTTGAGTTATCAGCCAAAATAATCTAATTTTTATAAATAAATAAAAAAGTTAAGAAACACATGAAAAGAAATATTTTTTTAGTAGCCTTTCTCTCTCTATAGTAGCAAAAACACGAATTAACCAAGAAATACTTTATAAAATAAAAAAACAATGCAAAAGGAAGAGAAATTTAGTTGATGGTTATGCCAAAAGAGTACGAAATATTATGGAAATTTGAAATTCAAACACGGAATTCATGTGGCGCATATAAAGAGGAAATGAAATATTAGCAACTTGATCTATGTCCATTTTTGATATCTCTCCAAATTCTTTTGATTGTAGATCAAAGGGTAATTGATAAACTGGAAAAATGAACTTAAGCACTTGAGAATAGTCAGGACCCCAAATAACTTGTGCTTAGTGATTCCACAATCTAAATATAAATTCTGCAAAAACACATCAATGTTTTTCCTGTTCATCCACAAAATAAGAAAACAAACAAATCAAAATATAATGCATCAAAAGTAAAAAACAAAATGATCATTCTCCTGAAGAACATCCTCCATAGAAGAAACATAAAACTTGATGATGGCTTCTCTCTCTCTTTGCAAAATGGTTGTGGGGATAAAGAGAGAAAAGTAAGGTGCAAGGTTAGAGAGGAGTCTAAGGAGACGTGGTGGGAATAGAATGGTGGTGGGGATAAAGATTAAAGAGAGAAAAGTAGGGTGCAAGGTTAGAGAGAAGTCTAAGGAGACGTGGTGGGAGTAGAGAGAAAGATGGGGTGCAATGTTTGGAAAAGACACGTTTCTACACACCGCAATAAGTAAAGAGTTGGTCTAAAGTTCAATTTTGATCTTGGAGAGAGAAAATAGGATGGTTTAATAGGGGAGAGAAATTAGGAAGGTGGTGAATGAGGAGACGTGATATGCATGAAGATAACTAGTGTCATTTTGGAAGAGTGGTGAGAGAAAAATGGGATTAGAGAGAGAATATCTAACGATTGTGATTAGAAAGAGACACCACGTGACATCTTTAAGATAGAACTCATAAGATTATAGAGATTGGAGTTTGGGGATCAAAGGTTAGGTGACACTTGTTTCTTTATATTATAGATAGATGGAGATGGAGATGGAGATGGAGATGGAAATGGGTGATAAGATCCTTATGGAAATGGAAATAGAAATGGAAATGGGTGATAAGAAGATCCTAGAGAATGGTCTAAACACACTTCTTAAGGGAGAAAGTGTAAGAAGAGGGTAGAGAGTGGGAAGTGCACGCAGAGGTTAAGAATCACCCACTCGGTAGGCTATCTCGCGCGGTCCTCATTGGTCCACACCTCCTTTTTGAACACCCACTAATAATTGTGGTTAAGATTCACCCACTCTTAGGTTCATCCATCCAACAATGGTTTTTAGAAATAAAAAGATATTTTAATTTTAATTTATTTAAGCTTAACCATGGTTAAAAAGAAGTTAAAACGGACACGGGACACGATGGTAGGCTAGTACGATAATCATTGCTCATTTCTCAATCTCCCTTCTTTTTCAGGGCGGTTGAATTTGACTCTCTTTCCTTCTTCTGTTCTTTTTCCCTGAGATATGTTTTGAATGGAATTGGACCTACATTCCTTCGTAACCCAAGATGTTACAACATGTAAACAGATATTCTCATCATTTGGAAATTATGGCAAACAAACTAATATTCCAAACCATTACTTACAATCACGTGTACTACCTGCACTCTTGCTTGGGACCAAATGACTAAAATACCCCCCCTATTCTTCAATAATCAAAACAAACATATTGCCCCTAATCGTATAATCAAAACAATCATTGCAGGAATCACCAAGCACGGACGACATGATATATATGATCGACGGCTCAAAATACCCCTTAAGTGTGGAAGAAGATGCATCACTGTACATGAAATGTGTTGGGCTGCTTAGCTTGTGCAAGCATCTGAACAACTTCTCTCATGGTGGGTCTCTCCACGCTATGTTCTTGAACACATAGCATCCCCACAAAGAAGACCTGCATAGCTTCATTTGAAGGAACCTTGTTTAATCTTGCATCTAAGATCTTCACCACCCCTTCTTTGCTCCAATTGGTGTTCATCTTCGCCCATTGAACAATGTCTAACCCCTCTTCTCCAAAATCGCCTACCGGTCTTCGACCACTTATTAGCTCTAACAGCACCACTCCGAAGCTGTACACGTCGCTTTTCTCGTCAACTTTTAAAGTATATGCGTACTCTGTGTCACAGTAGGAAACTAGTAAGTATTAGAGAATTAATGTTATTGTAATAAAGAAGAGAATCGTTCTCTTTGTATCTCTATCACAATCTTAGATAGGTATCTTAAATAGATTATGATGTATTAGTTTGATTTGATTATGACTAGAATTGATAGAGTTTCTATCTCTTGAGATGATGTAATATCTATATAAATATTAAGTTTACATATATCAGAAAGATCAGGTCACACTGGGTGAGGTTGAGACTTTAAAGCTTCCCTTGTAATGAATGTGAAATCCTTCAAGTTCTCACTATTCTTATTGATAAGAGAGAGAAGGAGACTACATTCATCTCCCTAGCTAGGAAAGTAATAACCTCAGAATATATATACATATATATATTTAAAGTTGGTTGTGCTTTATGTCTAAAGTCTACACATTTTCCTTTTTTCCTAGGGTATAGGGAAAAGTAAAGCGTAGATCCCAATCAGAATTCATAGGAGGGTAAGCTTTAGATTCAAGGGGTTTTCTTGTTACTGTTAGAATTTTGGGTTGCTGTCAGAAAAAAGGTATTTGTGATTGGTTTGAAAGTGCATGTTTCATAATTTCCATTTTCCAAGACCAACAAAAGCTCACCCCCACTAAGTGTGGTGGAGAAGATAAAAAGAAAAAGGAGTTTCAATTCCTCTGTGTTAGTGTCTGGAGCCTGGTGGTTGTCTTACTCTCCTTGGACTCCACATGACTCTGCCTACTACTTTAGTCCACACAAGAAGATGTTATTATCAGGTAATTTGCTCTTAATTTCTATCATAGAGAAAAAGATGATCAAAGTCAGAATCTTTCGGCAACATATAGGCGAGTCAACCCGTTACTGGGTTGATGACTCATTTCACTGCCTAGTCCACAACCTGAGTGAACAATGCTGAATTATCTAACCCCTGAACTTAACAGGAGTTAGCTGAGTTATAGCATTGATTTAATAGAGAGGAATACAAACACTACACTATGTTACAGGCAATCAACACCATACCCTGGTGATACATACCATGGAAATCCAAGCCACTAGCTTGGGTGTCATGAAATATGCTCAATGAACAGCTGTAACCTTCTTTTACCTTACCATTTTCAAAATTCACGACTCATTTAAGTCATATGCCAAAGCTAAGATTGTTTAAGAAAGCAAAACGATTTTAAATCACTGAATTTTCGAGCTTTTAGCCGGTCTCTAAACTATGCCTTGAATATGTGTAAAAAGATGTACCTGGTGCAATATAGCCATAAGAACCAGCAATAGCAGACATGCATTCTGACGTCCCCGTGTCTTGCAAGAACTTGGCGAGTCCAAAATCCGCTACGTGGGCTTCGAAATTGGAGTCGAGTAAGATGTTGTTTGACTTCACATCCCGGTGGAGTATGAGTGGTGAACAGTCATGATGCAAGTAACAGAGGCCTTTTGCAGCTTCCATTGCTATTTTCAGCCTAGTATCCCATTTCAGATATCCCCCTCTCTTCCCATGAAGAACTTCACCCAAGCTTCCATTAGGCATGTACTCATAAACAAGTAAATTAGTCTCCTTGTTAGAACAGAATGCTAGTAACCGCACAATATTCCGATGTCGGATCCTCCCCAATGTCTGTATCTCGGCAGAGAATCCATTATCATGAGAAGAACCTTTGCTTATCCCCAACAGTTTTTTCACTGCAACTGGTTCTCCATTTGGCATGGTTCCTCTATAAACTATCCCTGCTCCACCTCTCCCTATAATATTTTGATCCTTTAAACATTCAAGGATTTCTTGGCTGCCAAATTCTAGTTTCTGGAATGCTGTCAGCTTCCACGACTTCGAATTCTTCCTTTTTATTGATTGGGCCTTGATGATAGCCATGGCCACGAAAATCAAAGAACAAGCTGAGAGTCCCAACACAAAAATGAGCTTATATTTACCTGGAACTTGAGGCTTGGTTTTGTTTTGATCATTAAACTCTAACGGTGAGGTCGATGAATAGTTGCATGGATTCAAGTAGGATCCACAGAGCCTGGAATTTCCCACGAAGGAAGTGGAGTTGAAGTATGCATACTGTCCGGTCTCGGGAATCCAACCAGAGAAGTCATTGTATGAGAAATCTACCGAGGTTAGGCTCTTCATGGTCCCAATTTCATTTGGGAGGTCCTGGTTTAAGTGGTTCCGAGAGAGATTGAGGTAATTCAGTATGTGAATTTGAGAAATCTGAACTGGGATTGGTCCTGAGAGTTGATTTTGGCTCAAATCTAAATAAGTCAGTAAGAGGAAATTACCGATCTCAGGTGGGATTCTACCAGAGAAATTGTTTCTACTCATATCCAACGTCAAGATCAGTTCCAAGTGACCCAGTTCAGATGGAATAGAGCCTGTGAATTGGTTTCCATTGAGTAGAAGAATCTGCAAGCCTGTGAAATTTCCGATAGAAGAAGGAAGAGACCCCGATAGGCGATTGTTTGAGAGGTTCAACTGGCCAAGTTTTGAAGGTACCTTGCTCGTTTCTTCTGTAAATCTTCCAGTAAGGTAATTGTTCTGTAGTTCCATGAGTGATAGCTCTGGCAAGTAGAGAAATCCATTTGGTATTGATCCATTCAGGTAATTCTGCCCCATTCGAACTCTTGAGAGCGTGTCACACTTACCAAGATCATCGGGTAGAGGCCCAAACAGAAAATTGTTGAGTAAAATCATGATCTTCAGCCTCCTACCGAAGCAAAGAGATCTAGGGACCAAACCAGTAAGCTTATTAGTAGAAAGATCAAGTTCTATCAATCTCCCATTCAGTCCAAGCTTCGGAGGAATGACTCCTGTAAAGTTATTATGCCAAAGCTTCAAGACTTCCAAATTGGGTAAATCTGCAATGAAATTTGGGATCTCCCCATGGAATTTGTTGATGAATAGATTTAAGAGGGTGAGCTCCCGAAGCTCCGAGAACTCAACTGGAATCTCGCCTGTGAGTCCATTATTTGAAAGATCAAGACATTTCAAGCTACTCAAATTACCGAAATGGGGTGGAATCGAACCACTGAGTTGATTCGTCTGTAAAAAGAGAGTATCCAATTTCCTTAGATTTCCCAATTCAGGAGGAATTGGACCCTTCAAACCACAGTTCGAAATACCTAGATGAACCAGATTGACCAGCTTACCGAACTCGGGCGGGATTCCACCTTCAAATTCATTATAGTAACCCAGATATAGCTGCTTCAGATTGGTAAGATTACCAAGCTCACCTGGTATGAGACCACCCAAATCGTTTCCTGCAAGAGAGAGATAGTTGAGCTCCTTGAGACCTCCATAGCTTGGGGTGATTTTCCCTGAGAAGTAATTCCCGGCCAGATCCAAGTACTTCAGCTTCGGAAGTTCCGTGATTCCCAAAGGAAGAGACCCGAAGAAGTTGTTGTTATAAGTGTCCAGCACCTCAATCTGCTTCAGCGAAGAGAAGTTCCAATCCAAGCTTCCATTGAACTGATTGTTGGATATGTTAAGGAATCGAAGGCTTGTCAGTTTATGAATTTCAGGAGGGAACATGCCCGAGAAACTGTTTCCAGCCACTGAAAGATTTATAAGGCTTCGAAGCTCTGTGATTACGGTGGAGAGAGAGCCAGATATGTTAGAATTTGATATATCAAGTGAAACCACTGATCTTTTCCTGTCATCACATTGGATTCCAGTCCACGAGCAGAGGGACATATACTTTGATTCATTCCAGCTACTTAGAGAAGAACTGGAGATATCGAAAGTGTGTTTAAGTGATACAAGGATAGATGATTGCTTTCGAAGAGAGGAACTATGTGAAGAAATTGAATAAGAAGAAGAAGAAGTGATAGAGACAAGTAGATAAAAAAGGAAGAGAAGCCTCATATCAGAAGCAGCCATTGAAAGCTTTCTGATACAGAGAAGGTGGTTTCTAATATTTCTACTAAGCCCAATCCTTTTATCAGGATTGCAGGAAAGCAGTTAACACTTCAAAGAGTTCCAAAAAGATTAGCAACAGAGAGAGAGAGAGAGAAAACCTTGGATGCTGTTAATATGGAACTTTAGCTTTCAATTGCTATGCTCTTCTTTTCTAAATGTATTTTGGGTTCATCTTTACTTTGAATAGAAAAGGAATGCTAAAGCAATGTTTGTACAAAGTAGCATTTGCCACCATACTGTTTGATCCAGGAAATTTCAGAATACATTTACTTTTCTCATAAAATTATTATTAATTATATTTGTTTCTAGGAAGGAAATTGGAGTTGAAAATGCAATAAGTAAGGAGGTTCTTACTCAAATGATGGTTAAAGGATAACTGTACTAAGAAAGTATTCTATTAGTCTTAATGAAGTGTAGATTATTGTATCAAGTGTAGATGATATATACAGTTTAGCATGATTATATGTATCGCATACCCGACATCTGCATCCACATCTCATGGCATTAGTAAATAGGAGTTGCAATCCTCCTCGACCCCATCAGCCGACCTGCTCATTTTTCATCAGCTTTGGTTTGGTACAGCTTAATTATTTCAGTTAATTAATGAGGCAGGCTCGAAATTATATGGGTTGACCTAATTGAGTAATGGAATGGGTTTGGGTTTGGACAATGGTTAGCCAGTTAAGTACCAAACTGATCTGACCCATTGAGAGTCCTCGGTTGCGGTATAGTTTAATTTCCATATACGAGCCCTTCTCTGTACATCGAAGAGCCCGAAAAAGAACATGAAAAAGTGAAAACAAAGGATAATTTAGATTGAGATAGATACCTTCCTCATGGGACCATCTGTTTTTGTTATCTGCATAGTAGTAGTATCAGCAGCAGTAGCAGTAGCGAGGAGCTCCTCTTACTTTAGACTACACCAAAGAAAAGCAAGATGGTTGATTTTAAAGCATTTGGGGATTCATCACTTTACAAGAGAGAGCCTACTGTGGCAGCTCCTCTTACTTTAAGACTACTTGACCATAGAAAAGAAAAGAAAAGCAGGATGGTGGATTTTAAAGCATTTTGGGATGCTATCACTTTGCAAGAGAGAGCTTCAAGGAGTAGTAGTAGTAGTAGTAGTAGTATGATTCGAGGATCTCTATACTTTTAGACCACCAGAAAAGACAAGATGGTTGATTTTAAACCATTCGCGGTTTTTTGGTAACATATTGTGTCAATTTGCGTATATCTTATCAAGCGAAAGGGATTTCTTTCTATACCTCTCTCCTCATAAATTTTTTTTCATCTTCCCTTCTCATACTACTACTCACTCTCTACTAAAGAAGGTAGAGAGAGTGGAGTGAAACTTAGCAAAAATGGTCGTTGTATCCCAGGTCTACAAACAAGCATTGCCTTTTGAACACATTAGAAAATGTGTTAGATACAAGCTTTTGATAAATACTAAAATTTTAGATAAAAGTGTAATACAACAAACTGTGACTCCGACGCATTTTATTATGTGACCAAAGGTCGTTGATTGTTTGTAGCCAAGGGCTACAAAAACCCTTGTTGCTAAGTTTCCCTCAAAAGAGAGTGGTTCTCTCCTTGTTTTGATTGGGCAATGAGGAAGACTACTTTTTAGTCTGAAAGTCTTAGGAGACCTTACAAATGGGTCCTATCATTGAGCTTTTGCAGCATGCAAAAGCAAAATAAATTGGGAAGAATCCTAATAAGGGTCCAAGAGGTAATGTAATATCTCTAAAGGGAGGTGAGGTGCACTCAATTCATCTTCCAATACTGGTTTCTTTATTGAGGCAATATAGGGGTGCTTGTTGCCATCCCTCTATACGTTTTGATGATGAGGCCTTATATGATGGCCCATCCTCATCAATATTATCTACCCCTGTTTTCCTGCTAGTGGCCATCTGGATCATTTTGTTTGGTGGGCCACTTCTTCAAAACTATATAAGAAACGCACCCGATTTTTTATACGGAAAAGGTCACACAAAATTCCTCCATACTCACAAAAATGCAGCATGTGTCCTATTAAACCTAGCGGGGTAGGCTTTAAACCCTAAGGCTAATGCTAACCCAACTTGGACGGTAAGAAAAGTTGACAAAAAACTTAAATTCCTAACACGGGTAAGGTGTTGGGTTTTTGTGATTAAAGCAAAAACCCAACTTGGGTTATTGTGATAAGCACTTCCACCAAAAAAAAAGTGGACATTGATTGATAGAGAGTGAGAATATGAGTTGATGGAGAATAGGGTAGCATCCCTCTTGCCCAAAATAAGCCATTTTGTGGAGAGAGAGATATGCTTTGCTCATATTATAAAAAAAAGAGAAAAAAAAGATTAAATATGAATAAGAGCTCCAGTTGAACAGTCAAGGAGCAATCCAAAATTTGTGTTGGGAAGTGGTAGTTTGGTAATTATGATTACAAATAAGGGTATTTTTTAAAACTAATTTTTTTCCATAAATATCTCTTCCCAAGGCAAATTTTGGTTGCTTCAATTAATCTTACAAAAAAAAGAAAAAAAAAAGAAAAAGAAAATATAGAAGTGCTTAAATGATCATTCAAATCCAAACAAGACCAAGGACATGTCTAAACAGGATTTGGATCAATTAGCCATCATCAACTTTCCTTTATCACCAAATATATCTGAAGGAATCTTCGCACTCCTTTTACTTTTACTCTATTGGGAAACCAATGGGCTGACTCTGTTGTGGAATGCTGATCTTGAGGAGGTTTTAAATCGGATCTATGTCATGGATTCTGAAGCTTCAACGTTTGTGGAACCTCTCATCATCACTTTATATAAAGCTACCTGATACGACTCTCTCAATCACTTTTTAAAGTGATTATTATGACAACAAAATGCCAAATTCTGTAGGACCCCCTTAATAGTATGTTTAAACACGAGGCTGAGCTCCTCATAAACAGGATAGAAGCTTTGTAATTATTTTACATGGCCCCCACCATGCTTATATAGAAATTGAATATTATTAATAGACTTTGATGATTTACAAGGTTCTAAAAAGTATTTAAATAGATAAATCAATATTCTTAATATAAAAATAAACTTAAATTAAATTTAATCTAATTTTACCTAATTTAATCAATTCACAATTCAAATCATCATGTGATGAGATATGGTGTATCTCATCACACTATTATTTTACTTCATTCTCTTTTAGGATGACAAATAATAACATTTGTCCATTCCTTGATGTTTGACGCTCCTCGTCACGAGTCTTCTCTAATTTTCCTTGCAACAAGTGCTTGAGTGCGAGAAAACATAGACTCTTCACCAGAATAGAAGTGACCGACGGACGTTTAACCATCCATACACTAGCACAAATACATTGACTTCATATTTCCTTTGATTATCATTTCGTCATATGACCCAACAGCCTTTCACAACATTAGCTTTTTTTTTTCCTTACATTTTTTCAATTTCAAATTGGGTCTACATTAATTTTAAGAGTTAATACTAACCAACTAAGATGGAACAGATATAGATGATGATCAATTCCAAAGAAAATTTTCTAGGTTAAACTTTAAGAAAAGTGAAATACATAAACCACAACTAGAGCTGTCAAGGGTTTGGCCAGGACATGGCCAAGGTCTTCTTGGGGCTTAAACTATTACTTTTACGACACGGTGGCTATAGTATTGAAATTACTATTATACCCTTATAACTACAGGTAGATAAAGATAGGGTGATAATTTTGAAATAACTAATAAATATCTGTCTTTACTATTATAATGAGAGAAACGGACTTAAAAAGTTGGTTGATTTTTTCCTACTATTCCTAATGAGTCCTAATTTTATGGTATCTTACAGTTAATAAGGGTGATTTTTTTTATATTTTTATAATTTTGCCCATAACTCCATATAAAAAAAATTAAAATATTATGTTATCTTATTTTACATGAGAAAAGTTAGTAAGGTTATTGAAGTAATATTAATTACAACTAACAATAATCCCTCAATATCTCCACGATTCTCTCAAATCCTTATCCTAATCTTCTCTCATGCTCCCTCTTTCGTCTCTCAACGAAGAGACATGCCATCTCTAAGTTGTAACTAGTTTTCAAGAGAAACAAAAAATATTACAACTCTCTCACTAGAGACCCTCTTCCCAGTCTCTCTCCCCTTCCCCTCTCTCTCACATGCATCGCACGTGCCGCCCACTAGTATATCATATATGAGATAGCTAGTATTCACACAATGTGAATGTGGTATCGACGCGGAGGTCTTTTTTAATCCTCCTGATTCATTAAAAGCAAGGTAATAAAAGTCATTTTTTCACCTTTCAAAAGACCGTTAAATTTTAAATTCCCTCATTCATGCTCTTCTCTTCTCCATCTATCTCTTATTTTTTCTTTCATCTAATGATGAACGAGGTTTCAACATAAAAATCCTATTGAGTAAATTGTAGGTTAAGCCTTCTCCTTTAACACTAAGGCCATGTCTGATGATGGATACTAGTAATCCACAACAAATGCAAAAAAAAAACATCTACTGAAAAGCACTCCAACGGGCAACGCTCCACTGGCGAAATTCGACTTGTAGAAACTATGGTGTTTAAAATTTCTTCTTCTTTCTAATATCACTTGCTTGCAAACAAGTTAGGTTTTTAGGACTCTTCATTAACAAACATTCTAGCGTCTAAAGGGGTGCACCAGTGGTCCTGGGCCTTTCCCCAAGTGGAAGGTCATGGGTTCCATTTCTCACTCCCCCTTGGGACCAGCCCCGCGCGGGTTTACCTGGACTTACCTGGTGTGGCAGGTTGCGGGGTCTCGTCGCACCCTCGGGGATTAGTCCTGACCCAAAGGGTTGGGGACACCCCAAGTTCCAAAAAAAAAACATACTAGCCTCTAAGTCATTAATAAAATGAATTGGAGATGACAATGAGACCAATCGACTTCGTGGGTTGGGCAGATGTTGAAGATGAAGTCGTGCCAAGGTCAAGATGATTTACAAGTGAAGAGAGCCAGAAAAATGGTGATGTAGGTGATAAGATCACCTACGGAGCCCCAATCCCTCGAATTTAGACCAAATAGATGACTTGAGATGAAAGTTAGATATTTACTTCAGAAATTTCAGGTTACCAAAATCTAGTAGAGCAGAAGATGATACACCCCCCTCCCCCTATTCTTGAGAGAGCAACATGATGAACGTTTAGAATTACGTGTGACCTAAAAGAAGGGATGCATATTGTTATCAATCCCCTTAAGTATTCAATTTTTGGCACTGGCTCTGTCTGTGTTGATGTAAAATGTCATATGGTGTAAAATTACGTTGTGGGATGTTTTAATGAAAAAATAATCATTTTTCAGCTCTTTGTTTTGTTTGGTGACAATACTGAAATTAGGCTAAAAAAATGGTTCTCTTATTTTCTGGTATTTGTTTGAAATAAAAATTCCTTTTCACGAGAGTTGAAGATGGTAATTGATAATTATGAAAAAAATGATAATTTTGATGTTGTTCTTTTGTTAAGATTGTTCATAAATTTAATTTTTATGTCATTCAAAAAAATCATGAAATGTGACTTTTCAATTCCCCTACGAAAAGGAAGGACTTCAATTTTCATGCATGTGAAAAAAAATACGAAGAGACCCCAATAAAAAATGACTCGGGACTCCCTCAACTTGATTTGTTCCTCTCATATATCTCTCCATACTCCTCTCCTCTCCTCTCCTTCACTCATCCCATCCAACGACATCGGACATTGCTCTGACATGGTTCAAACTGTCAAAGAGTGACTCCATTTTGTTTACTATAGTGAAATCTTGGCAACTCCGTGGACGTATCTCAACTTGAGGAAACCACGTAAATCTAGTGTTTCTGTGTGTGTTTATTCTTGTTCTTTTTTCTGTCTATTTTCGTATCTCACATATTTTGTTTAGGGTTTATTCTATAACAAGAACTTTTTGATGGTTTAGTCAAACAATCAATCTAGAGTGATTCCACAATATTGAAATTCAAGTAAGTAAGGATTGTCAATATAAAACTAAGATTGCATCTCTAAAGAGGAGGGGAGAGGAAAATGGATGGATCTCAACCAATAGGTATTGGGAAACCCTAGAATACTCAAAAAAATCTTCACTCTTACAAACTAAAAACCTAGTTCATAGAACAATTAGGTTATATAGGAAAGCTAAAAACAGAGTTTTAAAGTGTTTAATTAGAAGAGTTAAAAACATGTTTAATCACTATTTGCATGGTTACTATTCACTGCCGCGCGCAACCGAATGGTCAAGGAACCATTCGAACGAAACTATTCATTGGCTTACTATTCATCGGTTATTCACTATGTGAAAATGGGTTGAAAACAACATCAAAAGTTGGGGAAAAACGACGGCCTAAGACTATCGTTAAGTGTCTGGTGGTTGGTGTGAGTCGCTTATGTGTGACGCAATAAATGAATGCTTAGGTAGTCGTTCTTTGCGAAATAACCCTAATCCTCGTTCTTACCATTTTCCCCCCTTTATAGAAAATAACCCTACTCTCTCTCTCTCTCTCTCCCTCTTGCTACTGCTCGTTCACCGTCTCTCTCTCGCCGCTGGTCGCTCGCTGTCTCCCTCTGACCGCTGGTCGCTTGCCGTCTCCTCCTCTCTCCTTTTCTTCTTCTGAGTCAAGTACTCCTCCTCTCTTCTTCTTCTTCTTCTTCTTTGATCTCCATTCAGTTCCTAGAAATTGGGTTTGTCATAATTTTTTGCTTTGGTTCTTCTATTTTTTTCTTCTCTTATTTACTTTTGTTTCCTCTCTTTTTTATAATATTTTTTCTTGAATATTTTGATTTGGGTTTCTGGTTTTATTTTACTGAAGCTCTATATTTTTTTCAAGGCATGCAATTCTATGTGGGTTTTGTCGTTTTTTAGCTTGAATCAACAAGCTTTTGGGTTTTCTCAAATCTAATCCTTGGATCATAAAAAGGTATGAAAAGTTAATTTCTAACTCTAACCCTAACTCTTCTTCCTCTCTCTCGGTTTCCCTCTATTTTCATGATCCAATCATAGTAAATTTCGTGTTTTTCTATAAAAGAGCTCACAAGCTTGCTTACTTGATATTGGTGTTGATCCATTGCAGTCAGAAAATCTTGAACAAGAAGAAGAAGAAGAAGAAATTCTCAGAAAATCTGTTGGACTCGATCCTTAGAAGCTCATAATCCTATGTAAGCTTTTTTTTTTTTTTCATATTTTCAGCCTTATTAATGGCTAATTTTCTGGATTTTATTTAATTTCTAAGTTGGTTTGAGGTGCTTTAATGGTGGAAGTGTTTTCATTTGCTTAGGGTTTTATTATTTTGGCATTATTTATTTCCTGAATTTCTTATGTACTGGTTTTTTCGAGCTTATGTAATCTATATCATGAAAATGAAACCACATATGAAATTACGTTTTCCCCCTATAATTCAGCTTAGTTGTAGAGAACTCTGAGTTTGTTTTCTAATTTGTGAAATTTTGTTTTGGTTTGGTTTGTAGAAGCATACTTCCATGCATTTGGTTGAGATTATGGACTTTTAGTTAGAAATTTCCATTTTTCTTGCCAACAAATGGTTGGTCTCTCATGCTCCATGTTTTCTCATGTTATGTTATAGGCTTCAAGCATGCTTCCATGTTTCTCATTTTTCTCATGTTATTATTTTATATAATAAAATAAATGATTTTATGTGAAGCTCACAAGTGGCGGTGACACAAAGTTTTCTTTTATTTGGAAACTTTTTGAATTGTGAGGATATGGTTAGCATTACTCTTGTTAATAGAACACTTTCTTTTTGTAGCCTACTTGTGCGCCCCCACACAAAGTCATTTATTTTACAAGGAATGTTAGCCCCAAAAGTAGAATTCAAGATGTGGTTGTATTGTTTATGCAATTTCTGTTAGGTTAGTACTGTAGCTAGAATTTAAATGTTTGAATTGAAAAATTTTGGTTTTGTGATGGTGTAATGAACGATTGATTGTGTTTCAGGATGCTGCTATTTAGTTGATTCTATTTTGTGATGGTTAGGTTAGATCTGCTATTTTTTTCTTTTCCAAACAGAACAAACACTGAGCACAAATACGTATGGACGACATCCCCCATATGCCTCTAGGCCCTAGGATGCATAATCTCTTTCTCTCTCATTATTTATAGTGAGATTTTTTATTTTGTTCGTAGTTGGTGAGATAACCAAATAATTATTAAAATCCAAAAGAAGAAATCACTAATCAACTTAAAACTTCTCCCTTGGTGCATCAAATCCAGCTCTAATTGAGAAGAGAAGAGGTGAGCAAAGGAGGGTTATATAGTTATTAAAGAATGTAATGGGGGAGGAAAAAGGAGGGGGTGTTGTTGCTAGTACTTACTAATCCTCTTTCTCTTTGAGAGAGGTAATGGTGAGATTAGAGAGAATGGGAGAAAAGAATGAAAAAAAATGAGAAATGCCAAACCCAAACTTTTTGTGATTTGACTATTTAGTATGTTTCATATTAAGCATGATCCATTAATAAATATGAAAAGCTATGGGTATTCTAAGCTCATAGTCCATAATTAAAAAGGATTCTGAAAAGCTATGGGTATTAAATCTAGTTGAGAACAATGCCACTGTACAGAAATGAAGAAGTATAACAAAGAAATTTGAATTATTTTAGACCCAAACTTTTTCTAATATGTTAGAAACCTAGCCTTTGCCGGGGTTGCAAAGACATTGCGACCAAGTTCAGAGGCTATAAAAGGATCTCTCTGCAGATTCCTTCGCGTAACTAACGATCTTAGAAGTCAACCGTATCAAACCCATGATGGTCGTGCCTGTTGCCCATTGATTTACATGCCTTGTTACTTCTCTCAATCTTCGAACTCCCATGAAGTTAATGGATTTTCTTCATGCAAATTTCAACACTCTTAATGGTCTCCAAAAAACGCAAATATTCTGGACATATTTCCTGTTAGGCTGTTATTCATATTTAACTTTCGAACAGTTTGTTTCTGATTATCTTTTAGAAATGCATTGTATTGTATGGCTACCGCTATTTTTTCTAAGCGTATCATATATTTTATCTTCAATACTTAGGAGTTTGGATTGCTTTACCTTGTTGTCACAAAAAATCTCTAAAGAGTACTACAATTTGTGATGAACTTTTGAATTTGTAATGTTATGTTTTTTGCTAAAAGAATATATCTTCAAATAGTATGTATATCAACACTGTTGGTCATATGGTAAATGATGTGAATATTGCTTATTCATATGTGCTCCACGTAAACAACACAAGAAGAGAAAGATGTCCTAAGTTGAGAGCAGCTTACCCTGTCTGTTAAAATCAACTTCTTTTACAATTTCACAGATTGCATCTCTTAGTTTTTAACATGTAAATGATCATATTGACTACTCTCATATTGAGTTCTTTTTATTTTTTTTGTCAAACTGACTCTTCTTAATGTTTGTAGGTAAGGCGGTATTCTCTTCCCGAGTCACCCTCAACTTCCAAGCAGTGTTTATTAAAGAATTTCAGAGGGATAATTGTTGTCTTGGGACGGATTAATGGAGATGCGACACAACATCCCGAAGTATATACCGTTATAGTGGATGACATCTATGATCAAAATACAGGTCGTATGAACGAGTGGGAACACTTGGAGATGTTACAATTGGCGAAACTATTGTTTGGCCCAAATATTGTGTTAAATTTCTTTGACTTTTGTGTTGACATGTAATTTGTGATTAACTCATCTGTGCGACTTGCTCATTAGCTTGATAATTAGAAGATGAAGTTAATTTTTAATATGTATTGTATCATGTGATGGGTTGACTAAATTTATTAGAAGCGAATTTGCAGGTGAAATGTAACAATGACTGGTTCGTTTAGGAGGAAAAAATAGTAATTTTTTATAAAAAATTTCGTTAAAAACGCCGGCCATTGACTGTCATTCAGTATAAAATTAAAATTTTAAAAAAAATTTACGCAAACAACGATGGCGGTAATACGTCGTTTATATTAATCACGACTGGTATAAGCTGTCGTTTATGGTAAACTACGTCTCCATTCTCCACTGCCTACGCAACGGCTAGTAGCAGTCGTAATTTGACTTAAACGACGGATTTAGGCAGTCGTTTTTAGCGATTTTTCACGTAGCGATTATTCATCATCACTATTCACAACACTATTGTCAGCATTGCACATAGACCCTTTTTAGTACATTTTGAACATGAATACCAATCTAAGGAACAAACCACTAATCTCCTAAAGCAAGAGATTATTCTAAGTCAAATCCACCTAAGGAATAGGTCACTATCTAGGTCACTTATTATCCTAAAAGTGTAAGATGAAAGCGGCGATCGAAATGTCTTTAGTTGATCTTTTTCAATCTTCTTCTTCACGAACATGGCGAACTGATGACAATGACACAAGACACAACTTCACTAAATTTTGACAGATCCAGTCTTTTGGCTCTGGTTCTTTATAGTCTACTCAAGGTTTTGAAGATTTAGCATTGAGGTATCTCATATTCAATTCTCTCATGTTGGAGTACTTACATGATTAGGTGCCTGTTACTTCACTAAAACTATCAAATCCATTCAACAAAATCTTGGAAAGAACCTATCAAGATACGTCAATGGAAGTTCAACCTCTTTTGAACAAAAATATGTTTTTTTAGGAAAGATAGAGAATGAGGAAGAGATAAGAACACAATTTTTTGGTTAACGGGGAGAGAGAGAGAGAGAGAGAGAGTAGGGGAAGAGATGAGATCGTGTGATTTAATTTTAAATGAAGGTTACTTTTGGAATTAACTATTTCTACAAAGGATGCCACCTATGCATTTTTTTATACCACTGATTTTCTTAAAAGAGCGGTTTGGATGGGGTGTAAAACCAGGGAGTAAGAATAGAGAGTACCACTAGACTGACTATATATATATATATATGAAGGGATCGAGACACACATGAAAAGCACATACGTTCACACACACACACGCACACAAACATACGATTGGGAAATCCAATGGTCACCATCACACATGTTTTCTTTCACAAATTTTCCAAAATGCCCTTCTACATAAAAATGGGTGGTATGATGGTGGCTTTTAGATCTTTTCGATAGTATGGTTGTGTTCAAGTGTGAACATGTGTTTTTTTTTTGCATGTTTTTGCCTATCCCTTTCCTATATATATATACTAGTAGGTGGAACGTGCGATGCACGTGAGAGTGAGGGGAAGGAGTTAACCACAGTTAATAGGAGTTATAAGGGACACTTGTTAACCCGCGGGTGCGATTGAACTCTCCCTGAGTTCAATAGCGGGTGGCACGTGCGATGCACGTGTGAGCGAGGGGAAGGAATTAACCACAATTAATAGGAATTAAAAGGGACACATGTTAACCTGCTGGTGCGATTGAACTCTCCCCGAGTTCAATCGCGATAGGTGGAGTAGTGGGTTGAAACTACCTCATAACATATGTTCTTACTTTTTCTCTTGAAAAGTAGTTACAACGTAGATACCATAAAATTGAGACTTATTAGGAATATTAGTAAAAAAATCAACCAATTTTTTAATCCTGCTTCTCTCATTATAATAGTAGAGATATGAGCATAGTTAGTTTACATTTATTGGTGAGGAGACTGTTAGCATCCACTGGAGAGGTGCCATATATTCTTCTATGCACCAATAGAGGGCCTTGGTTTGAGTGCATAACGCCTCAGTTGGCACACATAGAGGTATGTGGCGCCTTCAGAGTGTTGCTGACGGTCTCTTTGCCAACATCTACTGGAGAGGATCTCAAGTCAACACCTCTTATGCTTTCGTCGCCTAATAAATAATTGAAATTAAATAGATTCATAGGAGTTGGGCCTGTGGGCTGAACAGAGTTTTGCTCAAACTGAACTTTGGGCCCAAAGTTGAGCACAAAGCAGCCCAACCCGTCAGGTGCAGCCCTAACTAGAATAAATTTGAATTCAAAATTCAAAAGAGACAGCAAGTGAGGGCCTCCGCTCCACTGCTATCTATGTATAGAACTAACGGCCCAGATCTTTCAATTCAAAATCCTTTGTTTTTTTCCCGTTGCTCGCTCTCTGCAAATCCATGAATCCAAGAACTCCTCTAAACCCTTTTTCGTTTTAAGATTTTCTCTTCTTTAGGGTTTTGCTTACTTCTTTCTGGCAGCTGAAATGACGACCCAGAATCGCGGTTCATCTTCGTCGTCTTCTTCTTCTTCTGTGAAGAGGCCTGCAGCTTTGGAGAATGCTGGCAAGGTTACTGCGATTCTGCCTCACCAGGCCAAGAAACGACCTGCTCTTACCAACTTAACCAACCACATCAATGCTTCTCGTAACACTGTTCGAATCTCTCAAGTTTTGGGGAATCAGGTGCTTGTTTAATTTACTTTGATTCTTGGAGAGTTAAATCTTGAATTCCCATGTCTATATGTATTTTTTTTTTTTTATGTCCAATTCGTTAAAATATACTATAGGGTTTGTGGATGATTGGGTTCACTTTTATGGTTCTTTGAAATTCATGGGGTATTTTGCTGGAGGAAATGCTTAAAACATATGAAAATAGAGCCAAGTAGGAATTAATGGTACTCAAGTATTTTGAAACTTGAAATCAAGAACAGATGAAATCTGCTTTCAAACTCTTTCACTTTCTCTATCTTCCGTCGTCAACGTCTCTTTCTTTCATCTTATCAACTTTGCAATTTTATCTCAAGAGTCTTGAGTTTTTTGTATTCAATATTGAATAAGTCAGTCTTACACTACAAGAACAAGTACCAATTCCGTCATTAACATGGGTACAAAATAACTCTAGATAAAACTATGATGAAGTTTGACTGTCTTATAGTTTCAGAGTTTTGAACATCAATAACAATCTCATTTCCCTCCAAAGACTCATCAAATGCTTTCTTAATCTGTTAATAGATGCCTTGAGAAATTAGGAAGAAGAAGGGAATCACTTAGGTGCTCACTGCTCAGTTGCCATACTGAATTTGAATCCGAGAGGAAGATAGAATTGAAGTTCTTAACATGTTGTTTTACAAGGGAATTCTCCTATGGTTGATCCTCATTCAATAAATTACAATATTTCCCAAATAGAGTTGTATTTTGGCATTTTTGAGTAACCATTTGAATGACTAAAAGCTGCTATAAGTGCATCATAGTAGTGGCACTGGCACTTTCATTGGAGTAATATTGGGCATTTGTGTTGGAAATACTGTGAGCAATTAAAAATATAGAGTACAAATAATTCGCAAATATGTTGAGCAGCAAAGCAATTCCAGAATGGAAATCAAATCTAAAAATAATAATAGTTGCAGAACCAGAAACTTAATCCCAGATCGAGGCACGTGTTGAACACGTTATCCTTAAGGTGAAATTCACCTCCTACTGGTCCTTAACGACCTTGTTGCTTATAGGATCAACGGTGGACACTTTGTTCCTTTGTCATAGCGAACTTGATCTTGTACAAAGCTTTGAAAAGAGTAAAACCAGTATGCAAAACAGTAGAACACACTCTGTATTTCGTTTTTCTCAATACTGTAATAAAGATAAAATAGCCCAGAATATAAAGAGATGAAAATAAATTTCTTAACACGTGGTTAGTGCGTTACGATTCACTCAAATGTTGGCAAAATTTTTTGCAACACATTGATCCAAAAGGAAGGAAATAAAAACTAAAAGATTTATCAAAACCCCATCAAAAGTTCACGCGCGTGACCCGACTTGGATGGCAGTGTGTGCATGTGTGTCTTTGATATATTGCGCAGGATGTGGCCCACAACACGTCTCACATGAAGGGTTCAAATGTTAGCAAAATTTTTTGCAACACATTGATCCAAAAGGAAGGAAATAAAAACTAAAAGATTTATCAAAACCCCATCAAAAGTTCACGCGCGTGACCCGACTTGGATGGCAGTGTGTGCATGTGTGTCTTTGATATATTGCGCAGGATGTGGCCCACAACACGTCTCACATGAAGGGTTTCTGGTCCGGCTTGACAATTTCTCATTGGGAGCCCTTGGGCCCCCATATGCGCGAGGACTAAGCCCATTCTGTTTTAACACACCCATTTAAGATGTGTAATCATATATAAACCTCTTCCCACTCTTGCATATAACAGACGTGGGACTAAAAACCAAAGGCAAAGTTTTGTTTTAAACTTTCTCAAGCTGTTTTCCAACTTTACAACAGTAGCAGCAATAATTTGGACTAGACATATATGTAAGTTGATATTAGTAGTGGCTTGTCTTCTCTCTCTGATGCGCAGGATTATCTTTACTGCATATGTGCACTCTGCTGGTTGTTGTTAGTAGTGACTTATCTTCTCGATCTGATATGCCTGACCATCTTTATCGCATTTTTTCACTCTTCTATGAGGAGAGGGGCCGTTTAATCTATTGCAATCAAAACTGATGGAACATAGAACATTTTTATTCAATATTCAAGTATTCTACCCTCAGAGATACAATGTTGTCTATTTTACAAATTTTTATTCATTCACTGCTTCCACTGGAAACTGTACATTAAATTATGATGTTGGTAATTATGTACTTGGCATATTGTACTTACATAAATGGTGTATATTCTATATCATCACCAACCATAAATGGCTTTTCGACTCTCTCTCTCTCTCTCTAAACACATATACATACTGAAGTAAATAGATACGTAGTCCTTTTGGTCTTATATAGAAATCACTTTTATCATGAACATTATGGACTCGATCACTAGAATTAGAAGCAATATCTAATCATTCGCTATATATTAATGTGGGGCATTAGTCTGGAGTTTTGAGTTTACATTCTAGTCTCAAAGGTTTACTTATTCTAATATTTAATAAAATAATTAATTAAACATGTTTATCATATTTGAAGGCGACATCTGCAGCCAAAATTGCCAAGATCAAGAAGGGGTCTTCTACTTGCATTTATCATTCACTATATATTGATGTAGGGCATTGGTCTGGAGTTTTAAGTTTACATTCTAGTCTCAAAGGTTTACTATTCTAATATTTAAGAAAATAATTAATTAAATATGTTTATCATATTTGAAGGCGACATCTGCAGCCAAAATTGCCAAGATCAAGAAGGGGTCTTCTACTTGCATTTATAAGTCAGGCTTGCCTCGGAGTAGTGTGCCTGCATCCTCAAATGTGAAATCATGTGCAGTTGTTTCTAGTAAGGCTACATCACTCCCAAGAAATGATGGACCCACCTCTAGTGTTGTGGCTCTTCTTGCCCCTTGCAGCATGGATGTTTCCCCAAGTCGATCAAATTTAGGGTCAGTTTCTTTGGATGAGACAATGTCTACTTGTGATTCTTTGAAGAGTCCAGACATTGAATATATAGACAACGCCAATGCTTCAGCAGTTGCTTCAATTGAGAGGAAAACTTGTAATAATCTCTACATTTCAGAGCACGTGGACCCAACAGGAGGTTCAAATCTAAATTTTTCTTATCATTGTTTTTTTATTTGTTGATTAGAATTCCTATGTTATTTCATGTTCACGAAAATTTTGCTTTTAAAAATGTGGGCAATAAAATCTTGTTTAATTTTCATGGATTACAAAGTAGAGTAATTTGTCCTGCTCCACTCATTTTGTCTCTGTTACTGTTTTGCTTTCAGGGATTATTTGCAAGAGAGATGTACTTGTGGAGATGGAAAGAACTGATAAAATTGTTGAGGTTGATAACGATTCCAAGGACCCGCAGTTGTGTGTATCAATTGCTTGTGACATTTACAAGCACTTGCGTGCGTCTGAGGTGCTACTTCATTTCTCATGTTATCGTTTGTTCACTATATGTTCTGCACACTTTCTCATGTTTTATGGAAGCATATGTATTGCTATTTGCTAAATAGATGCTTATCCTAATTATCCACTATTGTGGTGTCAGAAAAATTTTAGATCATTTTTCTTCGGAAATTGATCTAAAAAATTTCTAGAAACTTAGACTGACACATTAAATATAAACACTGAGTATATGGATAAGTTACTTACTTGCAGGGGGAACCATGGATGGGAAAATAAAGGGTGATAATTTGCATTCAGGTTTTACTAAATTTCTTTCCAACTGCCCAAAAAAAAGTAATAGTACTTACCAGTGTTTTATAAGTGTAGGTGTATGGCAAAGAGTTAGGACCTCCTAAGTCCTCCTGACACATGAGCCCACACTCCCTCATTTTCTTATATAAAAGGTAACTAAGATAAAAAAGAAATAGAAAGTAAAGAAAATAAACAAAATTTATAGAGCAAAGAGAGTGCCTAAATTAAGATTTTACCTTCTTGTTCAATAAATTGTTGACAAATGAATGATGCTTTTTTATCCATTAATATCAAAAAGTAATAGAACCTGCAGTTAGTTTTTGATAAAACAGTTAAAGAGATTAACTGAAGTATGTAATGCAATACAGATTTTTTTGTTGATATAAAAGATTCTGGAAGTTCCTCTAGAAAGTTGTAGACATATACAAATAATTTTTTTTGGCAGTGGTGTACATTCTTCATAATTTTACTGGATTTTCATTTCCCATGTCCTGGTTTTCATTTTTCTTTACTTCTGTTTCATGTAATCTATTCATTTCCGGGGTCTGTTAGATAAAGAAAAGGCCTTCCACAGACTTCATGGAGGGAATTCAGAAAGACATTAATGCCAGCATGCGTGCTATATTGATTGATTGGCTTGTGGAGGTAAATTTTCTTAACCTGTATATGAATGTACTGTTTCTTCATGGTTAAATTGTAACCTTTGCTTCCAACTGTAGGTTACTGAAGAGTACAGGCTTGTTCCTGATACATTATATTTGGCTGTAAACTACATCGATAGGTATCTTTCTGGTAATGTGATGAATAGGCAACGATTGCAATTGCTTGGCATTGCGTGCATGATGATAGCTGCGTAAGATCCAACTCTTGGTCCTTTCTAGTGTTTGTTTCTTCTTCGGTCCAGGGACTCTTCATTTGGTAGATGTTTGCAAAGATAAAGAATAGTATGAATAATAACACTAGTAATAATCTTCTCAGTAAATATGAGGAGATTTGTGCACCTCAGGTGGAAGAGTTTTGCTACATAACCGATAACACATACTTCAAGGAGGAGGTGCAAATTCTATCCTCTTTAAGCTGAAGTTTCCTTCTCTAGATGCTTTTCCTTGCATTGTTTTTTAATACCCTTTTCCTAACTATATATAAACACTGTGCAATTTAATTGCCACAGGTATTACAAATGGAAGCTACTGTTCTAAATTACTTGAAGTTTGAAATGACAGCCCCAACAGCTAAATGTTTTTTGAGGTAATGGCTAGCTTTCTGATTTATATTTTTCATACAATATACAGTGAAGTCTTGTATGTTGCTCTGGTTTTGACTTATGATACATTGACACAACATAAAGGCGATTTGTTCGGGCTGCTCAAGGATGCAATGAGGTATGTTCTTGGACTGTACTTTTAGTATTTAATACATACACTTTTTCTCCATTCTGTGCGGTGGTTTTATCTGGCTACTATTTGTAGTTTCCATCTTTGCAGCTGGAGTGCATGGCCAACTACCTCGCAGAGTTATCACTAATTGAATACAGTATGCTTTGTTACTCCCCATCATTAATAGCTGCTTCTGCGATTTTCTTGGCCAAGTATATACTGCTTCCTTCAAAGAGACCTTGGGTATGTGCCCTGTCAAACATTAGACCGTCCTCCTTTGGTATTGAGATACAGTTGCTAATGCATTTTTTTCCCTGAATCCATATAGCATAGTTTAATCCTGATCTGTTTTATTTTCCTTGAATTTTGATTGTACAGAATTCTACTTTGACACATTACACGCTGTACCAGACCTCTGAACTATGTGATTGTGTTAAGGCGCTCCATCACCTTTGCTGTAACTGCCATCATACTAGTTTACCTGCAATTAGGGATAAATATAGTCAGCATAAGGTAACCAAATTTCTTTCTCTCTCTCTCTCTCTCTCTCTATATATATATATATATATATCTGTGTGGGTGGGGGTGGGGGTGTATCTAGATTCAAGGATTAAACTTTTGGTGAGTCTGTGACTCAACCAACACCAAAAACATACAAGACAGTTCCAACTCAGCCAAGCTGCTGTAATTTTGTATAAATTCGATGTGATTTGTCTGAGTTGCTTGTATAAGAAACTCGGATTAAATTGTAAAATGTGGGTGAGTCTGCCAAGTTTCACCCTGCTTGAATGAAATTTGAAATACCATGTTCGAAACTGACATGTTTCTTTTTGCCATCAGTACAAGTTCGTGGCCAAGAAGTACTGCCCTCCTTCAATACCTCCAGAGTTTTTTCACAACCTAAAGAACTAGCACATTTACGAGACCAGCTCCAATGCTTTGTTGGATGGGTGGGGCTTCAGGTGCACTCATCTGCTGTTCAGCTCTGAGTGGGGTTCCACTCTGTGTCTTATATTAGTGTTTGACCCCATTCGTGTTTGGCACTTACACTTGCAGTTTCACCTGGCTTCTTCATTTGCTTTTTTGTCGCATGCTTTTTCTTTAATGGTAATCTTATGAGGTTCTTTTGCTTGGATTTGTAGGATCCCAGTCTTCAGTTTGTGTATAGGACCAGTGCTTCATGGAATGCAATTTCTTCAGTCTAATGTTGTTCCCTTCAAAATTGTAGAATTATAATTGGTTGAGTGTTTTTTACTTCTTGAATGTTCACTACTACAGAGGAAAGTTGGGAAACCACTGGGATATATATCGTTCAGAATTTTGCTGAATTGACGAAATACTTGTTTTAGCACTGTTTGTTTCAATATAAAATAGTGGAAAACAAATGGAATTCACTGTAAAGTAAAATATTTTGCCGAAAAAGAGTATTTTTTTGTGAAAAATGACATGCATTATGTCATTTTTTGTCATTAAATCATTAACTTTTAAATATATTTTAAAAAATGACAAAATTTCCATTCTTCAGATATCCTTATTAGAATGGCATTTTTTGTAGTCACATTTCAAACTCATAGAAATACCTTTCATTGCATGTATTTTCTAAAATGATAAAAATACCCATCCACATGTTTTTACTATAATAAAATACCCTTTTCCACATGCATTTTCTAAAACGAATAAAACCTATTTTCACGTGTATATTCAAAATTACAAAATCATTTTGCATGTATTTTTTAAAATGACAAAAAGTCCCTCTTTACATGTTAATATTTGAATGAAAATAACACTTATTTTTACATGTGATTTTCAATTTTCCTTGAATCCAAACTTAAATCAAGAAAATAGAGAATAAAAGTATTATTCGTTTTTTGCTCTATTTGATACGTACTTAGATCGTTATTAGAGCAAATGAATTTGGTTATGAATTGAATACATATATTATTTGTATTAGTTAGATGCCCCTATGGATGGAGCCGGTGCCAAGAGCAGCTGACTTTCTTTGAACTTTTGAAAAAAAATTATAGTTTAATAAGGCTTTTGAAAAAAAATTATAGTTTAATAAGGCATAGGCACAAAGCCATGGGGTATGGGGGCAGTTGCCCCATGAACTTTCGAAAAAAAATTTAGTATAGGTTAATAGGACATAGCCATGGGGCATGGGGGGAGTTGCTCCTGATCTTTTAAAAAGAACAATAGTTTATAATATATTGTTTAATTATTTAATAAGGCGGCAAGGGTATTTGCCTCTTTGAAATTTTGAAAAAAAAAATACTATATTATTTAATTATTTAATAGGATATTGTTATGGGACAAGGGGCAACTGTCTCTGATCTTTTAAAAACAAAATATCTCTTCTATATTATGTTATTTAATCATTTAAAAGGGCATATTCAAGGAGACAATTTTCTCATAAACAAGGAGAAACAATACTTGTAGACATAGTTGTTAAACGTGTTGCCTTAGGTGGTTGCCTATGTGCTAAATGATTTGTTGGGTTTAGGCGTTTGACTGTCAAGGTGGACATTATTAAAAATCCGATATATGTAATATTATTATTGTTTAAAGATATAAAAAATTATTTTATTTGAATATGGTTGTTTGATATTAAAAAAACATGCTATTTTTTAATATTTCTCATGTCTTTTACCATATAATATGTTAGGGTTTATATATTTAACAAAAAAGTTTATACATAGAAGAAGAAAGAATAGACGAATGATGTTAGTTTCAGTCATGTTAGCTTATCTTCTATCTCGCTCAATGGGTGGATCAATTGGCCTCTCTCTCCCTCTATTTGTGGGTGAACCAAATGGATCCCTCTATTTAAATAAGTGTAACAAAGAAAGTGGAATGAGAGGTACAACCTCTCCCTCTTTCCTTCATCTTCTCTTTTCTTTGTTTGTCGTTATATTGACTGTCGGACTATTTTTATGTATTTTTTTTGCCTTACATTCTTACACATGTCTCTCATTTTCAGCTGTCATTGTAGATTATTGTTTCTTTCTATTTTTATTCATCACAATCTCTCTCTCTCTCTCCCTCCTTTTGACAATCATTGTAGATTTTTTTTAATTCAATTTTTTATTTCCAACACTTGAAATCTGTATTTATTATTCATAGAATTATTTCCAAGGATGATTCTATCAAAGTGCATCTTGACAATGAAGGTTTTGCAATTTATATGAATTATAGGACTTCTTATACATAGATCTCATATTGTGAGAGATTTCTATAATAAAGAATTCATCAAGCAACACCTTGGACACCTCAAGCGTCAATGGGATTTGTCGCCTCAAGTCGCATTGACAACCATGCCTATAGAATATATAATAAACATACAGATGAGATTGTTGAGAATCGTGTAATAAACCCACAACACGATAGCCCGAAAAATAAGAATAGAGAAACACAAATAATCACATAACACAAGATATTACGTGGTTCGGCTAATGATGCCTATGTCCACAGATCCACACCACTTCACTATGCTCAAAAGTAAAAGCAAATCAAAGCAATACAAGTTTTCTCACTCTCTCAAGGAAAACCTCTCTTGGTGGCTATAATGAATGATTGGAATAATCAAACCCTAATCCAAAAAGTACCTCAAATACTAGGGCCAAAATGGGCTTCAAAAAGGATCAGGAGAACCAAAAAATGTCGAGGGCGTTTGAACAACCGAGGGGGGCATTCAAATGCCCATGATAAGTGTTGGGAGTTCGAACGCCCTAAGGGTCCATTCGAGGCGTTCGAACCCCATTGTTGCAAAAGCTCCTATCTGCCCTACTGTCCCATCAATGTCTGTCTCAACATATCCCATCAATCTCCCTCTTGGAGATTGACCTCCAAGAGCTCTGTTATACTTGCTTCATCTATAATGCCGCTCTCCTAAGAAAGCTAGTGTGAATCACCTCCTTATCTTCAAGTTTGCAGACCAACAGAAACTGAGCTTCATCTATAATGCCGCTCTCCTAAGAAAGCTAGCTAGTGTGAATCACCTCCTTATCTTCAAGTTTGCAGACCAACAGAAACTGAACATGTCTTCAGCTTCTTTGTAGTAATCGCCTTGGTCAACATGTTTGTGAGGTTTAGGCTTATGTGGATCTTCTCTAGAAATATCAATCCCTCCTCCAAGAGTTTTTTTTTTATCCCTCCTCCAAGAGTGATATAATGAAATGGTATCGAATGTCGATGTGTTTTTTTTTTTCTTCACATGAAATGTTGAATTCTTCGCCAGGTTAATTGCACTTTGACTGTCACTGTGCAATTTACAATTCTCCTGCTTCATGCCTAATTCATTTAGGAAACTCTGAAGCGAAACCATCTCTTTGCAAGCTTTCGTTGCTGCAATATATTCTGCTTCAGTTGTCGAAAAAAAGACTATCTTCTAAAACCTTGAGACCCAACTAACTGCTCCACTGCCCAGGGTGAACACATACCATGTGGTGCTTTTCCTACTATCCATATCCCCTTCCACATTTGAATCAACAAATTCTTGCAAACTGATTTTTGAACCTCCATAGTATAGAGCATTTTCTATAGTACCCTTTAAGTACCTTAGAATCCACTTCACAGCTGCCTAATGCTCATATCCTAGGTTGCTCATGAATCTGTGTACTACTCTCACTGCTTGAGCAATGTCTAGTCTTGTGTAGACCATGACGTACATCAAACTATTAACTGCAGATGCATATGGTATCTTGGACATGTACTCCAATTCTTCTTGAGTTTCAACGCCCTATTTTATTGAAAGTTTAAAGTGACTTGCCTTCAGATTTTTGTTTGCCTTTAAAGCTCATTAAATGGATTAAGTCAAGTAAATCACGTGCCAAAGTTCTCAATTCTCCTAGGGGGGATTTTGGGGCGTGACACTTGCCAAATGAGTGCTAACTAGCTTAGCACCTTGCATGTTGAATCTCTTCAATATCTTAGCCACAGAATCTGCCTGAAATAGCTTAAACTCCTGTTAAGCCTATCTCTACTGATCCTCATGCCAATTATCTGCTTTGAGGGACCCAAGTCCTTCATGTCGAACTCCTTCTAAAGTTGCTTCTTCAAGTTTGAAATTTCTTCCATGCTTGATCCCACTACAAGCATATCATCAATATATAATAGAAGAATTATATAAGATGACTCAAACCTCTTGAAGTAACAACAATGATTTGAATGACATCTCTTGTATCCTGATCGTTTCTCAATTTAATATATCTCGTAATAGTATTTATTATGTAGAATAGTGACTAGTGAAGGTGTTAAACCACAGAGGATTGTGCTGGCTTCGTTGCCTTTTTTTTTTATCAAGATTAATTCTAAATTAATGGATGACAAAAGTTGATTTAATTTGTATTAAGCTAAACAGAAATTAAACTAATGACTTTTAATTAAGGAAATCAGCTAATGGGTTTTTGTGATCTTAAGTAGAGAAGATCTAGGGTGTTTAAATCCACCGCAATTCTCATAATTGATCTCTAATTGAATCTATTCAAATTTCTCAAAGTGTAAACATTTAAAGTGAGAGTGACTACATGTCCCTACTCAATATATCAAGAAAGATACAAGGGATCAAATCCTAAGTATGTCTTATCGGCGGTTAGCATGAGTGATACACAATAAACTAGGGTAGTGAAATCACTTATCTTCCCTAAGCATAAAACATCTCAGTATTTAATCTCTTGAGCAATTAATACCATTGCATAAAACGCACATTAGCAATCACATAAAATTAATACAAGTGACCTCAATTTCAATTTCATAATACCTAAGACACGGATAAAACTCCATTGAAATCGAATAAAATCAATAAAACTGATTGTTTTACTACCCTCTTTTTATGCAATCAATGTTTATAATCTTAAAATCTAAATAAAAACAAAAACAGAGATACAATTCCTTGGCTAGGTTTTCATCTAAACCCTAGAATAGGAGATTAGTTCATGGCGAGGGAGGAAAATACCGTCTTCATCGACGAACACGAAGAACACATCTCTAAGCCTTCATAGATCTCCAAAGCTCTTCTTCTCTTTAATTTCCCAAAATTCTAAACTCCTTTTATGACTAATAACACTCCTATTTATAGAGAGAGAGAGTCCTTGTTAATTTAGGAATCATAATTGGATCCAAACTCTTTTCTTTCTCTCTCTACGAAACATGGCTTTTAAAAACATTCAAAACGGACCAAAATATAACTTTTCTGCCCAATTAAAAAACTACAAAAACGGACATTACTGATCGATCGACCAAGGTGTGCCGATTGATCGCTGCTTGGCGATTTTCGCTGAATTTGCTCTCTTTCTCTTATTTCTTCTCCATTGCTTGGTTGAAATTCATGTGTAGAGACCCGGATCTTTGCCCATGTAAAATCCTACGCTTATCAAGGGTATTTTGGTAAAAAATAAATTGCAAGTCATGACCATTGTTAATAAAATGTTTTGTTGAGTTTTAACCTTGAAAATATGTTTTGGAATGTTTAAAATGTATATAAGCTTAGTGGTCAAAGCCAAGTTGGGAGAAAGACAAAAATTAGGAAGTTTGGGATTTTTGTTCGAACGAAGCCAGAAGGTTCTTGAATATAACATTCCCGCGGCTATTTCCGTTTAAAAGGGGCAAGAATTCGTTCAAATGAAACTTTTGTTCGAACGAACATGAAGTTCGTTTAAGTGCGGATTTTTGGGGTTTTACACCCTAGGACAATAAATAGGACATCATTTCCGAGGTTGAAGGTATTCTAAACGATTTTTACTCAATTTGGCTAAAGAAGGGAAAAACCCTAGGGTTTCTAAGGAGATTGCTTGGAGAAGAGAAGAAAG
Source organism: Tetracentron sinense (assembly GCA_015143295.1). Classification (NCBI taxonomy): domain Eukaryota; kingdom Viridiplantae; phylum Streptophyta; class Magnoliopsida; order Trochodendrales; family Trochodendraceae; genus Tetracentron; species Tetracentron sinense. The sequence continues at coordinate 1,983,496 of CM026567.1, read as the reverse complement.
GCTTGGAGATCACTCCCAAATCCTTCCTTGAGCATTTTGGATTGAATGGAACGATCTCAAAGGTCGACATCCCATCTAATTTAGCTCCATTTACTGATTTGCTTGCTTAAGTAAGAATGTCTATGGATTTTTTAAAAACCTACATGATAATGCATGGATTAATGAACTTGGACATGACCTATGAAATAGATTTCTAAATATTGTTCTTGAAATGGTATTTTTCATGTGGATAAAGGCTTATGATTATGAATATTGATTTTGATATTTTTAATTGTTATTCAAGTCTATTGTAGTTGAAATGGAGGATGGGAATCACAATGGAGGTGATTTTGAATGGATGCTATGATTTTGAATGAATGACTATGGATTATGGATAGGGGTGAATGGAAGGTGATGTGGTAGAAATGGAAGAAGGGTAAACTGTGCATGAATGATGGATATGATTTGATAATATGAATGCTATGGGGATATTGAATGTTGAAATAGAGCTATTGAAACTGTTAAAGCATGTTAATGAGACATTGAAACAAGTCAAGATAAATTATGCCCTATTTATACTGTATGATGATTCACATTTAGATAGGTCAAAACTTAGAAGTAATCTTCTATGTCAGGAATTGATCTTTAACCAGGGAGATGTAACTTGGCAGAATTTCTTGGCAAATGATTGAAATCTAAGTGATGACCGAGTTCAGATATTAATCACGATACTCAAGCACAAGTGCACATGTGTGGTAGTTACAAGTCTCACGGGTACACAAACATGACATGGACACTGCATGGACACCGCATAGACTCTGAAATACAAGTACAAGGACTCTGTGCATGAAATACAAGTACAAGAAAAAGTGCATGACATACAAGTACATTGAATCATGGACCCTGAATTTATAAGAAGCGCCAAGAGACCGTGTGTGCTCTCCATGGATATGATTCCAAGTCCTAGATAATACATCATGGACATTGAGTCAAAAAGAGCATCTAGGGCTTATGCTTACCATCGATGCACTTCCATGGGTATGAACAAGGACCTAAAATACTATCTCATGAGAAACAAACATGCATGACATTCATTGTACAAGTCCATGTATCAGACAAGTATACGAGTCAAGATGATGGCATGTTATGCTCGCATGTATTTCGTGCACTCTGATTATGCTACTGTCTCATGATACTATTATTAATTATATTACTGTCATATGATATTGTCATTGCTTATACGATTGTTGCATGAACTGATATTCAACATGTGCATGTGGTGTTGTCATTGTTAGTTAGATTGGATATCCCCTGAGGGTTTTCAATACTCAGTTGACCTGTTATTGTCATCAGGTTTAGCGCAAGAGCAGGCCGCCGCTCCTTGGATTGAGGAGGATTTTGTAGAAGAAGAAGCAGGTGATTCATTCGAGGATGGTGCCACAGACTTGAATAGTTACCCTTACTTTTAATCTTTATGTTAGGTTTCATGAGAGGAGAATTATATTAGACTATCATACTTTTGTGGATGTTGCTTTAGACTGAGTTTGGTGAGGATCATGGTGGTTGATCCGGATTCTAGACTATGCTCATATTAGTCTCTTGATTTGCAGGACAATTGTTTATATTGATAAATTTTATAGTTGCTATCTAGGGAGAAATGTTATCTTGTTATTGTCCTTTTCTATTGAAGTTGAGCAGGGACAAGTAATGTAGTGGGTCCAAAGTCTCATTATGACCAAGGTGGGGTTTTGGGGTCGTTACAATATGGGCCTTTAAAGTTTGTAAATCCTTAAATTAATCTTCCTTTCCTCACATGGACCTAAAATCAATAAAGACACCAAAGTGAAGTAATATAATAGAGAAATGGACTTAACATAATTAACAAATATACTTTAAGGTTCATAAATGTGTTACAATTAGCACCGATCATATCCCTTGTCATTCATGAAGGTATCGAACTTGCTATACCACTGCATGAGAGCTTGTTTCAAGCCATATAAACTCTTCTTGAGCTTACACATCAAATTATCCTTCCCGGCCTCTACATATCCATGTGGACATAAGAGGTACACTCAAATATTTTGAGATGGGATAGGTTTACTTCCTTTCCAATCCATGCTTCCTTTGGCAATCCATGATCCAATGCGATCAATGGCCCTTTGTTGTTCAAATAGATCGCAACGCTCACAGTTTCTGCTAGAAATTGCTTAGGCAACCCTACATGGATCCTCATGCCCCTAGCACGCTCCATAATGGTCTTGTTCATGCGTTCTGCAACACCGTTCTACTGTGGCGTCCTTGAAATCGTTATCCATCTTCTGATTCCATTAACTAAGCAATACTCTTCAAACTTCCTTGAGCAGTATTCTCTCCCACTGTCTAATCTTAGACATTTAAGCTTTAGACCTGTTTCAGTTTCTACCAAAGCTCTCCATTTCTTGAACATATCTAATACCTCAAATTTATTTGTGTCTAATTTCTTTTTTTATTTCACTGGTTTAAAACATTACTGAAGAACAGTAGAGAAGAAGAAGAAAAAAGAAGAAAGAACAACAAAAAGGTTGCATTCCTCATTTGCTTTAGTCCTCATTTTCTTCAGGAGTAAGTAACATTTTGATGAAATCTCATTTTTTCTTAGTTTAGTTCCAAACGAATGTTCCCAAATGAACGAATTTGATTAAGCTTTCGATTAACATTTTAAAACTTTTAAAAAAAATTTAAGCTTTTCGAGATTGTAAAAAAATTTAAGCTTTTCAACGTATATTATCGAGATTTTAGCATTTTGAGGTTTTTTTTTGTCTAAAATTGTCAATATATAGTCAATTATCAAGATTTTTAATCGATTTTCGATACATTTATTAGATAATCGAGATTTTTGTTTTGATTATTGACTTGTTATTTCATTATCGAGTTTCTATATTTGTTGATATTGGATTATTGATATTATCGAGATACTATCGAGATTTTGACATCATTTTATCTAGATTATCTCTGATCAAGAAGACGAGATATTTTCTTGGTTTTCGAAGTTTGTTATATTTACCGGGATTTTTTTATTAAAGTATCGAGATATTGAATTGATTATCAAGATTTTTTACTAAATTATCGAGTTATTTAATTGATTATCGAAATAGTTTCTTAGATTATCGACATTTTTCATTGAATATCGACAATTTTGATAGATTATTGTGATATATATAGTTTAACATCATTTTTTTTCAAGATTATCGCTAGTTTTATGCAATTATATTTTTAAAATTCTCAAATTTTTGTTTCCAATTATAAAATTTTGTCTTAACATATAAATGATGTCCTCGTATTGTAAATAATGTCTATTTCAATAATTTGTTGTTATGACAATGAGTGGAACAATCACCCTGATATTAAAGGCTACGTATATAGTGGTGAGAAATCAATGTTGTTACAGTTATCTTCCAAAATGACGTATGAGATCCTATTGGGTAGAGTTTATCAATTGACTAACACTCGACCAGAAGAGTATGTGATTAGATTAAGGTCTATGTTTCCTATACCAGTGCCAATCCCTCCTAGTGATATTACAGACAATGAAGACCCGTGGTCATTTTTTCTCACATGTCAAAAAAGTAGAAAAAAATTATATGTTGTCATATATATATATAAGGTTAGGAAAACTGTACCAGAATCCTTTTATCTATTTTCTTGAGATTCCATTATTCTAGGTCCATTTCGATTATAGTTCTTGCATTCCCATTTTTTGTGTTTCTCTACTTGTTGTTCGGCAAACCAAAACTCCGCCTCATCGACAATGATGAGGAGGATGTGGGGAATGAGAATCCCATTGGGGAAACCTTCACCCATGTGGGTCATGGTATTCATGTAGGGACCTCCCAAAGGCCTCAAAGGTCTAGAACCCCTAAAACGAGTATCCCCATGAGGTAAGGATGAAAGGATCAAGGGGGAAATCCAAAATCCTTGAATCCGATCAAGCACTAGTTGAAAATTTTCTCAATAAAAAGTGTGAAGAATTATACAATGACTATGTGTACACTAGGGTTGTTACAGTTGAACGGAGTGTCAAATTTTCTGATTTCTCTTGAGGTGGGTTCACCCACCAAAGTGAGCAAACCATGCGTCTACTACCTAAAAGATATGCAAGGCAAACCCATCACGAAGTCGTAGAACATCTTCAACCCAAGGAAGTATTATCAATGAAGATGTCCCACTGCCAAAGACAGCATCTGCATAAAGTCCCGTCTCCCCTCAAAGTAAGGCGGCAAACAGTAAAAGTGAAGAGAATCCAGATAAAAAATTATGCAGAAAACTGGATCCCGAGGATCTTCACACCATTGAAAGCAACTAATACTATCTACAAGTTTTAGTCAAATTACTTTGGTGAAGGATGTTCACCGGTGAAGCAAAAACCAACTCGAACTATCAGGACTCTTTGTAGAGATTTCTCGAAGAAATACTCGAAGCTCGATCCTTGTTCTTCGCTATCCCCACGAAACTTTGGAATCTCTACTTGGTATTGAAGAATCGAAAAGGAGAAGATGAAATGTTGGTGTAGACTTTCTATCAACCAAAACCCTAGAGTTCAAAACCCTAAAAATTCAAAAACCCAACTAGGAGAAGCCTATGAAGCTCACGAAAATCCAAGGGGTTCTCCCTTGGGGCTCACGGTTTTTGAGAGGAGAGAATGAGAGAGAGAGAGAGTTGTGTACAGTTTGGGGGGGGGGTTGTGGTATATTTATAGGATTTGGATCATATCCAAATCCTAATCTATTTAGAAGTTTATCCCATAAGAATTATTTATTAATAATAACTCTTATTATTAAAATAAAATCCTAGTTTATCTATAACTACTCTAGTTATAGTAAACCTACTAGTTTAGGAGTCCCTTTCTCAAAAGGATTCCCTAATTAATGGGATTAACCAACTCCCTCAAACCAAGGAGTCCTAATCAAATTAGGAAACCAACAAAGAGGGGGGGGGGCGTGAGCTTTAGGGGAGTCTTAGACTCCTAGTTGAAATCCAATTCCATCTTTTCTCTTTGTTCCTTGCTTTCCAAGCATTGGATTTAATTCCATAAATAAACGAATTATTATTCAATAATTATTCAACTAACCTAATCATAATCCAATTAGGAAAGCATAAGTGGGCGCCCAACCCTAAGGATCAAATCCATGGGCTTGGGCCCACATTTAAGGTCCATACTTTATGGGTTTATGGATATGGGTCAAACCCATTTCCCCTTTCATTAGGTTAATTAAATAATTACTAATATAATCCTTTAATTTAAATTAACAATTAATTTAAATCATAGACTAACATTTAATCTATTTAATTAATAATTAACATTTAATCATTTAAATAATTGATTAACATTTAATCAATAGTTTGAGCTTGTATTTCTTATGTGAGCATCTCCACATATTGCTCTAGGACATTCAAACCCTGGCTTACCCAATGTTATCCCATCGACTCTAAATAGGAATTATATCGAAATTGCAAGTGACATGAGATATTCATGTTGCAATTGAATCCCAGTGTAAGAACATTAACCAATAAGGATCCTGCCACATGAACTTTTTAATTCAATTGATCCTTCAAATTACGTTATCCTTAATGGGCTTTCGAAATTAATATACTATCTAACTCATAGCCCATTGCACATAATCCGGGTTTCCAAGACTTTTGATTAAGTCATGAGAAACAATTTCTCATGTAAAACATTTTGATAAAAACCTTTTTATAAGCATAATACATTTTAATAAAAATTTATTTTTCAAATTTATTTTGTTTCAAAATCACCTGTGTAGGATTTAAGCTTAATCGACTTTTTTACCTGAAACTTGGATAATCTCTTAAATTAATGAGTATGGATTTCTTGTTTGAAATTCATTATGACTCGAACAACTTTCTAACTAACCAACTGTCACTGTATCATAATCCCTAGGGTAGAGAATACTTTGGTGGAATCAAAATACTGCTCAGTTATAAATGAACTTATCAGATCTAAGGATCATTGAAACTATTCAATGTGAATGAGAGACCAACTATCTGATAGTATGTTTATACAAGAGGTCTGTCATTGCATGCAATCAGTCAGTGTACATTTAAGCACCCATATGCTGATATGTAGTCTCCACTACAATAGTTTGAGATAAAACTACATCTTCAACTATTGAGAACATCTTAGCATTGTTGCAGCCATATAAGTGAAGTGTCTAGCTTCACCCATAGTTGTGACTATATAAGGTATAAGGAATTGGAAAGCTATATCTGCTTGTGATATATCCTAAGGACCTTTGTCGATATCTCATATCATATAGATCATCTCATGATCATGGTCAGTTACCCATAATGAATATACAATAGATAAAGAAGAAGTCTCTATTAATCAAATTAATAAGAATCTTACAATCTAGAAGACTTTTCTAGGCATCATGTCTAACAAAAAGCACATAGGTCCTATAGGACAGGTCGACTAACAGCCTCCAGGGTACTAAGTCCATAAGAGTTTTTGCTCCCCGAGGGGACAGGTTGGGCCATCCCTCTTTGGAGATTCCTTAATCTGTAAAAGCACCTATGTCATATGAGACTTGTCGGCGAACACCCTCTGGGATACCAAGGCCATAAGAGTTCATGCTCTCCTAGGGGACAGATCAGGCTGTCCCTCTTCGGAGGTTCCATAAGCAGTAAAAGCACCTACTTCCTATTGGACGGGTCGGCGAACACCCTCCAGGGCACCAAGGAAATAAGAGTTCTTGCTCCTTGATGGGATAGGTGGGGTCGTCCCTCTTCTGAGGTCCCTTTAGACATAAAAGCACCTACGTTCTATGGGACGGGTCGGCGAACACCCTCACGGCCATAAGAGTTCCTGCTTCTCGAGGGGACAAGTCGTGCCATCCCTCTTCGAAGGTTCCTTAAGTCGTAAAAGCGCCTACGTCCTATGGGATTGTCGGCGAACACCTTCCAAATTTCTAAGGCCATAAGCATTTCTGCTCCTTGAGAGGACAGGTCGAGCCATCCCTTTCGGGGATTCTTCAAACCGTGAGTACTCTTATGTCCTTCGAGGCAAGTCAGCAAGTACCTTATGGAGGATCCTAAAATGGTAAAAGCTTCTATTCTCTGAAGGGATGATTCCTTAGCTAGTCAGGTCGGGCTCCACAGCTCACCAGTCACCTTAGGGCCCATTTGGCATCGTTTCGGATCAGAAACGATTCTATTTGTCGCGCCCCAAAATGTCCCCTAGGAGTTGAGGGATACTTTAGGTGTGACTATACGTACCTACCAAACCATCCTGTAATGAATAGGATAATTACAGTACTAAACAATGATAATCAGAGCGCAGAAGCTAAACATAAATGCGGAAGCGTAAACTAACTTTTTCTTTTCTTCTAAGATTTCCAAAATAGTATTCCAAGTTAACATATATACAAAACATGTTTAAGTCTAAGGTGGACAGACCCACCTATCAAAATGTCAAAATACATAAGCACCCTCTCGTATTCTCCCCTCAACAGTAGTCGAGGTACGGCCACACGTCAAGGTCTCGGTCCGCCTGAGACTGCAGTGGGATAGACGACTCTCTCTCCTCTATATATTCTTCCTCGACCCAAGGTTCCGGGTTGAGGGCTCCCTCAGTACCTGCCGACATGAAAGTACGGCTGAGCATGGAATACTCAGCGAGTACAAGCTACTAGCTAACCATAATAATAATAAGTACCACAACAGGAATACAGTACACGGCAGTAATAGCATCACAAGAGAAATAGCAGGAGACATGGTACAATACAATCATCATAACGTGCGTGCATGAATGCAAAAAATCTGATAAAACTCGTGCTTGAAAATCCGTTTTATGTATCGGTATGGCTTGTAGAAATCATGGATGCGTGCATGCATGAATGCCTTGTCATCATCTTGTAACCTTGCATCTTGTAACTTGTGAGCCAGAGGCTAGCACCCGAATCTCCCTGGGCTACCAACCTCCTTGATATATGGTTTTCTTGTGAGCCAGAGGCTAGTACCCGAATGTCCCTGGGCTACCAACCTCCTTGACAATAGGTGATTTTTATCACTTGTTTAGTTTTCTTGTGAGCCAGAGGCTAGTACCCGAATGTCCCTGGGCTACCAACCTCCTTGACAATATGTGTTTTGGGTTTTCTTGTGAGCTAGAGGCTAGTACCCGAATGTCCCTGGGCTACCAACCTCCTTGACATGCAATATTTTCTTATTGGTTATTATATGCATATGCTCTTGAAATCTTGGTTCATGCAACATGCATGCTCGTGTACGTGTCAATAGTACAATCATGAAAATGAGGATAACAAGAGAGATATAACATCACAATTCATTCCATTCATAGTACATGCATATGGTCATTTGAGTAATTAACATGGTATTTAAATCAATTCACCATTCATAAGAATACATGCATAAGGCCTATTTCCATTTGCTTCATTCAAATCATTATTTCATAGTTTAGGCATTTTGTCAAACACATTACATGCAATGTACCTCCATAGTTCATCTTCTTCTTTTTAGTGTATATTTTCCATCCAATAATCAAAGTGAGTTCATTATTGGTAAAATGCCCATCCTCCATTTTCCATTACACAAACCACACATATAACACATCATACATTCGGCATCTCATCGCCTCAATTAATCTCCCATCCACACATCCATATCCTTTTCTTGTTCTTGTTTATAATTATTAGAGATGATACATTTTACAAGGAAAGAAACCTACTAACATGAATCACATTTCACATAGAAAACCTAGATTATTGCTAGGGGAAGTTAGTAGGGTGTACTAACCTTAGATCAAGGCTTGATCTTGGTAGGAACCTTGATTTGAGCTCCAACTTGAAAGGAGGAAACCTTTTCTTGAGGGAGACTTGGTTTGGGGAAGAAAACCCTCTTGAAATACCTTGGAGAATGCTGCCCTAGCTTGAGAACGAGATCCCCCATGACCTTGAGCCTTGAACTTGAAGTAATCCAAGTTTGAGGATGATCTAGGGTTGTCAACCCTTTGATTCCTTCTCCAATGGAAACCCTAGGTGCAAATCCCCTTCTCCTCTCTCTCTAACTCTCAAAAACCCTCTTAGTATGTTGAATAAGCCCTAATGGCTCGGGCAAGCCTTATGAAGTAAGGGTTTAACACCCGAAAGATAAAAATGCCCTTACTGAAATTTCTGTAAAAACGCAAAGACCGAGCGATCGGTGGTTATGACCGATCGATCGGTTGCCTACCGAGCGATCGGTGTTCTGACCGAGCGACCGGTCAAAAGTCTGCTCTCTGGAAAAATTTTCCATGCAAAATTTTTGACCAGTCAATAGCTACCGATTGATCGGTTTTGGACCGATCGATCGCTAAATGGACCGAGCGATCGGTGCTCTGCAGGTCTGGACTGTTTTGACCATATCTTTTGACTCGCTCGACCGATTTCGACGATTCAACTTACGTTGGATTCGTCTTTCAAAAAGGGATATTTTTGACGTTTCAGAATTTTCAATTTCTCCTTTATTTATTTATTAGAGCACGAGAAAGACCAATTAACTACGAAAGTACTATTCATTAAATATGGAAATGTCCAGGGTGCTACACTATTCCCCAGAATAATCTGATTTTTTTGGAACGTTTCTGTTCTTAGAACCCGTTTGGATGCAGTCATCCAGACTCTGTTCCAGGGAATAAGAACGGCAGAATCACATTTTGATAAAAAAAAATAGAATCACAATAACATTATTCTAATTACTTTTTTTAGGGGCAGGAGATGATTAATCATTGTAACTATACAAAATGATAGTTGCATCCAACTTTAAAGTCTATCAAAAGATCATACATATTTCATATAATACAAGTTTACATTTACAATAAAACATGTTATATGTTTACTTCATGAAGATCACAATCACTATTGCCCAAAAAACGTTAAAAGTCCCATAAAAAAAGCATATCACACTACAACCATAGGCTGCACAGACGAAAAGGTGGTGTCGTTTGTGTTCAACGACTAATTACTGAGACGCTGAATCGGTATCATTTTTAGTTTGACATTGTTCCACATCATATTCATCTACCCATATGAATGCGTCTACATGGTCCTAAACAAAAAAAAAATCTAATTAGCTAATGATTGATCGACATAATGAGTTTTTATTATATCAATATCAAAATTAAATTAAAACATATAAACCTAACGAACTGGGCATCGGAAAAACCAACGTCCATATTTTTTCTTTGTTTTTGCCATAAAAAATTTCATAACGCCACACCCACAAGAACATGTAGGAATTTTGCGATCTCTTGCCATACTTTTAGTAATATTTATAGATATTTGTAAAACTATAAGTACATATAATGCATGTCAAAACAAAAACATAGTCATAGACAAGTAATGAAAATTAAAGTGCAAAATGATAACAATGTCTAGCAATGTATCCCCTTGTCACACAAAATTAAAATGATAATATAACTAACATCATCATTCTAAAATGAATCTACATCTCAATCTCATGTAACACCATAATGCGTTGCTAGTGCATTTACAATGTCTTCCCTAACGCGTTTAATTTCTTGTCGGCCTTGTGTAGTGCCCATTTCTACAACCCTATAGGAACCTACCTCATTGGTAGGTGTGTCATCATTGTCGAGAATCATCTCCTCATTGCCATAAGTAAGAAATTATCTATCTTGTTGCGTTTGCGATTTGATAAAATTGTAAATAGTGCATGCAGTAAGAATAATACGTTTTTGTGTGCGGAGGGAATAAGATGACATTTGCTTCAAGATAGGGAATCGGAATTTTAAAACACCGAAACATCTCTCAATAACATTTCTCAAGGATGAGTGATGATAATTGAACAACTTCTTCTTCCTCCGTGGTTGTCGAACACGCCCCCTATACTCTTTTAGGTGATATCGTTCTTCATGATAAGACATCAGATAACCTAGCATGGTGGTGTAGCTCGAGTCGACGACATAATATTTACCTGCAATACAAAATATGTAAAAAAAATTCACTGAAATAAATTGTGTATATATATATATTAAACAATGTTACTTGCAGGGGGTGGGGGAATTCCAATTTTGGTCTTGTTATGACTTCTGCAAAAACACGTGAATCATTTGTGGTTCCTTCTCAGCCGGCATACACAAATGTGAAACACATATTAAAAGAACATGCATATAAGACATTTTGAGTAACTTGTCTTCCTCCCTCGATATAGAATCTGATTCTTAGTAGGTACAGACGCGCTTATATGTGTATCGTCTATTACTCCTATACAATCTTTGAAAAAGAAAAAAGAAATTGTAACTCATTAATCATTTAATGAAACACTTCATGTATAAATACAATCTTTGAATCATTTATTACCTTAAACCAAGGATGATATTTTGAACTGTTTAGAATTTCTATTGGAGTTTCTTTAAAATCTGATTCTTATCAGGCCCAAGTGAATTATTGTGAATCTGATGTCTTTCATCGGCATGTTCAGGGTTGCTTGGTAGAAGAAGTGGAAGAGAGGCTACAGAATTAGAATTCTGATTGCATGCCTTATGCTCGTGGACTTGGTAATCAAAAGAAGCTTGTGATGAGATTCCTATTAAAGAATTTGAAGAAGAAGATAGTTTTTAACCAGCGACTTCAAGGAGAAATAAGAAAAATAATAAAGCAACAACAATTGATTCTTCTCAAGGAAGACCTCAAAGGGAGGTTAGGAAACCTACTCAATTTAAGGAATAGTTTTTATTATGCCTCATATCTTGTTAGTTTAGGGGTAAGGCTTCTTGTTAAGTCTTATGTCTTTGTGTTCTTGTAGGGGTAAAGTTTTATATCCTTCATTGCTTTTTCTTATTAATAAATCGGTAGGGGCTTGCCAAACCCCCCACTCCCACTGAGTGGCTAAAAAAAAAAACTTTGTGTTTGGGTGAATATCTTTACTTAAAAGGACATGTATCATTACTTAAAAGGACTTGCGAAAATTTTTAAACAGTTCGAGGAATAATGGAATATTGATCAAGACAATTGTAAACACCCCATTTTTGCAACCCCGTGAGCTTAGAGGATTCCTTTTGAGTTTGAGAGAGATCTCCAAATCCACCATCTTTTGAAAAATGTCCAAAATATTCTTCAATTTCTTGATTAAAATACCCTTTTAAAATAATTTTTTAAATGACCAAAATAGCCCCGAACATTTTTATTGAAAAAATATATCCCATAACCCAATTTTCATCAGATAACCCATAACCATCTTTTATTATTATAAATAACTCGTTCACCCAAAACACAACCTAACCCATCTACCCATGGCCCATAACCAAAAGCCTATCTACCCATAGCCAAAATCCACCTACTTAACAATCCATATCCCAACTTTTGAAGAGGTGTGTTGGGCTTAAGTCTCATATGGCCTGTGTGTGTTGGCCTAACCGTGTGTTCGAGTGAGTTTAAGTGATTAGAATATAACCCAAAAAAAAAAAAAAAGTTCCATATCCCATAGTCTAAAACCCATTATCCAAACCATGACTCATGAACCTCACATTAAGAAACCAATTTTCAGACCACCTGAGACCGCGTGTGTAATGCACGAGATTCAATTTTTTGGGGAAATTTGTGCTCTCTTTTTTTTTTTTAAATCCCATGGTCTCGGAAGCATGCCATTTTCAAATATAACCGTTAAAATATAACAATTCCTAATTTTAGTAATTTGATCAATTTTTTCAAATATAACCAACTTACCAACATTTTTAGGATTTCAGTTGCAACTCTTTCTAAATTTAAGTTGTTTCTTTATAAAAGGGGAAGACTCAACCATCAAAGAGGGCTTTACGTTATTATGCAACACGTACGCCTTTGGTATTTTTACCAGGTCTTTCAGCACCACCACCACCACCACCTTGTTTTTTGTCCAGCAACGTGCCTTTCAGTTCCAGATAAAAATCCAGATGCAGATAAAGATCTCATTCTCAAGCGTTCACACCAGATCTCTCCTCAGATTCCAGACTTAATTTCGGCTCTCTCTTTCTCTCCACTCAGCAATAAACCATCCACGTTCATTCAAGGCTCAGCAGTAGCAATAAACCAATCCTTGTAAGTAGAATTCAATTCCCGCTTTTGGATAGGATTAATTGATCTCTATGCTCTTTATATATATTTCATGTGGGGGAATGGATCATATATAATCATGTTTATTGGTAATTAATGGAGCTATGGATGAATCGGAAGATGGACTGATGCGAATGGCTGATTTAAATGCTTGTGAACAGTACTGGGTTCTTCCTGGTTTTAAGATTTTAATTCAATATGAACGCATGATCATATATACATTGGACCCTTGGAATTTTTTGGACCAACCATATAAACTCCCTATATATATATATTCAATTTTAGATAATCTGAGTACTCGCTAAATTTAGGCTACTCGTTTGGGCATCAAACGAGTGATCTAAAATTTGGGATTCCTCGTTTTTCATAAGGATTCCAATTGTTATTATTATTTTTTTTTTTCTCGAATTCAATTTCAGTTACTTTTAGTTATATCTATCTGAATGGTTTTCCTCAATTCTGAAACAATCTTTGAGCTATAAAGTCTGAAAAAAAAAATAAAAAAGAGAAAAAGAAATCATTGTTCTCCTTAGAATAAATCGAATGCAACAAATGAAATTTGATTCCGATATCAGATGACAAAGTTATGGCATTCTGTAGTTTGCCAATAGCGACAGCACCCCTGGCTTTCATAGTTCCCTGGACCCCGGATCCCTATAATTTCACAATTCCCTTATCATTTTCATTGATTCATATTAGCTCTAAATTAATTTTAGATTATGCTTGCCATACACATGCTCAATACCTAAACGTTTAAATTGTTTTGTTTCATACAACTTGCACATGAGCTAAAATAGCTTAGGACATGCCCCATCATGGTTTAAAATTTCGCGAAATTTCGGTTTCGGACAACCCCACCGATATCGAAACTGGGTTTATTTCGGAAATCAGATTTCGGCCGAAATTTTGAAAATTTCGGGTGAAATTTCGGATTTCAAAATTTTCGGAATTTCTGCCGAAATCTGATTTTTTTATTTTTAAATAATTTTTTAATATTATTTTTTAATTAAAATTCCGAAATATTCCGAAATTTTTATTGAAATTTCGAAAAATTTATATATTAATTTTAAAAACAAAATAATAATAATATATATCTAATTAATATTATATAAAAAAAGATATAGAAAAATAAATATTTCAGAATATTTCGAAATTTCGGACCCAAAATTTCGGAATATTTCGGCGAAATTTCGAATCAAATTTCGGAATAATATTTTATTATTAAATGTGATTCCGGTGAGATGTCGGCCGAATTTCCGAAATTTCGGAAAATTTCGTTTCGAATGGGACATCCGAAATCGACCGAAATTTCGAAATTTTAGACCTTGTGCTCCATACCTAAGGATGGCAACAGGTTAGGTTTGGGTTGGGCCACCCCCAACCCTAGCCCTCCCCCAATGGCAAAACTCCTATCCCATTCCCGTCCCAAACCCGGGTCAGGGCGGGGCAGAGAGGTTCCGATTTATCAAAACCCTTCTTAACCTTGTCCCACTAAGCACAAGTCGAGTTGGGGCAGGTCGGGACGGGACGGACCATTTCGATATTTCATGCAATAAGTACTAATATATTGAGGTAATTTTAGGATTAATTTAAGAGTAAAATAGTAATTTTACAATATAAACAGATCGAGGCGGGGCGAGGTAGCTTAAATCCATCTACGGCCCAAACCTGAGTCAGGTTTAAACCTTCATTTCCAAACTTGCCCCTACCCTGTTTAAGAACTCCCCAAATCCGTCCCAATAGGGTTGGGTGGGGCGGGTTAATTACCTGATTAACTCGGCATGTTGTCATCCCTATCCATAACTATATGGGCTAAAACTGCTTAGTGCATGCTCAATATTTGCATGAGTTAAAACTGCTTAGAACATATTTCATCCCTATATGAAGCTTAAACTGTTTAGGGCATAAAAAATACAAAACAAAATCAGCTAAAAATACAAAAAAAAAAAAAAAAGGGATATGTAAGCACCCTTCAAGGGTGCGACATGGTAGTGTATGACAATATCCATAGCTTAAATGCATATGCAAGCTGGTATCTAGGTTGACATGAACAATTATAGTAATACATGCTTCTTGGGATGTAGCCTACTAAGAAATGATAAGTCTTATTTTTTTTCATTGGCACGCTTTAAAGGTAAAATATATATTTTTTTAATTACAGTAAAAGTTTTAAATATATGAACACTTTTAAATTTATAAGCTTTCTTAAAATTCATGAATGAAAAAGCCCAGACCATGTTGACATATCAAAATTTAGTGAATCTTAACCACAGTTAATATAGATTAAAAGAGACACATGTTGGCGTGTGGGTGCGATTGAACTCTAGAAAAGTTTTATCGCACTCACAGGCCAACCCGTATCTCTTTTAACTCATATTAACTGTGGTTAAGATTCATTAACCCTTAGGGTTCAACAATATAACCTTGGGTTTTAGAAAAAATATTTTTAAAAAAACTATTTAGCTCTGGTTAAAAAAATTAACCCTTAGAGTTAGTTTTTGTATATATAATATATATTTTTTTAAATCAAGATATTTTTCAACTCAAAGAAGCTATTCGCTAATGAAATACCAAATAGAAATCATCCTTTGTGTATTTGACACATCGTGGTAAAGTTTTGACATTGATTTTTGACTGACTCGAAGACGTAATTTCATAGGCTATATGAATTATATGAATTGGAGTCTAAAGAAGAATTTATTGCATGATGGTCTGATATGGTAAACAAGTATGGCTTGCATATAATTAGACATATCCATAACTTATATGTATTGTGTGAATATATGGCAAAATCATACGTTAAGTCCTTTTTGACAAGAATGACAACAATAACACGATCAAAGTCAATCAATTCATTTATTAAGGGTTCGTCTATGAAAACCCTACTTAATAATTTTATTGAGTGTGTAAGATTTCTTTTTATTTTTTAGCATTTCATTACTATGTAATTTCTTATTCAATGGCATTGTATATACATTCCTACTTAATATTATTTTATATATGTACTTTTAGGTGGGTGTTTTGAGATTAGAGATCAAATAGGAGAATAAAAAACTATGTTATAAAAATATTGTAATGTCAATCTTAAGACAACAACACCCATTGAAGAAGAACCTCCATCTAAGGTTTTAATTCCTTACACATTTAATTTATTTCTACAAGAAATTATTAGTACTTATTAGTACTGCTTTTCGACATGCTGAAATATAGATTAGAGTCGAAAGTTGAATTATAAGACATCACTCAAAATAAGATGGAGGGCAAAAGGTGACATTTATAAATTAATGTGGATAAATTGATCTATTATATTTTGTAGGATTTAAGTTTAGTGGAATCACTTATAGGCACTCTTTATTAGTCTTCTTAAAAAATAATTATTTTGAGACTAAAGAGCAATATCTAGTGATTTATTGGTCTCGTGAGATATCATTGCCCCAAAATTAAGTACAGTGAAGATTCTCCTAATAGTTACGAAGAGAGATATCAAATTCTCCATTGGATTGATTTAAAAGTTTTTAAAACTCAGCCAAGCCAGAAAAATGTTTCAATGTTGCTTATAGTTGTTTCACTAATCTCTTTGCTATTGGAAGGAGATTGAACCCATAAGCATTGTTGAAGGAATTGAAATTTGCAATATTTCAAATAATTTAGAATTAAGCAAGAGATCTTGTTGATATCTCACCTACCATTTTAATCTTAAATCCAAATCACTCTATATTAAATCCCTTTATATGATATGCCTAATTTTGTAGTAGCAGGAATTCTGGGAGTTATCGATTTTATGATATACAATGTGTTCACTTAAGGGAAAAATTATTGTTAACAATTTTCTAGAAGTGTCTATTTCTTCGCGTACAATAGGTCTAACTCCACCTAAGAATGACTAACAACTAACAGACTTAAATATTACAAAATATCTAGAACCAAACACTTTTTAGAGGTCGTAGAGGACTAGTGCAACAAACTAGAGGCATCTAAATTCATGCATTCTTAGAATCTAGTTACCTAAAGTTTGGTCTTAATCGAAAACAATGTGACTAATTTGGTCATTAAACAATTTGTGTGAGATTTGGGTTATGGTCCGAAGAGGCTACAAATAGTTTTACTATACAAGAGTAGTAGCTTAACCATTCATAGACCTAGAGAATCACCTAATGTTTGAGTTCCTTATCTGCTAATTAACTACATCCCCTCTCAGGGGCGGAGCCACATGGGGGCTAGGGGGACCGAAGCACCCCTGAAATTTTGAAAATAAAATACTTAACAGAAATAATAGGAGTGTAGCATTAGCGTTGTCAAAGGGCAGGGCCGAGGTCAACCCTAACCCTACCCTTCCCTATAAGAGTAGGGCCAGAGTAGGGCCCTAGCCCAGCCCTAGCCCTTCAAGGGCCGGGATTGATTGGGCCCTAGCCCTGTCCTCAAGAGCCAGGGTAGGGCCAAAGGATCGGAAGAAAGAGCGGGATTTTTTTTGTGATTTCAGATGACGAGATTTTTTTCCTATACCGACTATCAACCTAACATGGAAATGGATACCCTCCTCTTTTATCAGGGCTTGGGACCGACATTGCAACAAAAAAGAACAATGACAAAGTCAATTTTTTTTTCGTTGTCAGTGACAAGCATACATGATAGAATAAAACAAAGTAAAACTATATAGAACAAAATTTATATATCAAAATCCTCTAAGTAGGAGGAGGCGATTTTGCATACGTTATTAGGGTTAGGGTTCGTAACGAGTGTCAAGGCCTTGAGGGGTTTTATAACGATGGTCATGTGAAATTACTCATTTAACCCTACTATTAAACCGTTTAAAAGGGTGAAATGAGTAATTTCATCAATATATATATATATATATATACTTTTATGGTTTATAAACCTTAGCTACCGTGTAGCAACTAAGGAGAATGGCAGGGCTTTAAGGGGCAGGGCTGGGGTGAGCCGTGGCCCAACCCTATAAAAGCAGGGCTTCCAGATTTTGAATCCTACCCGGCCCAAGGGCTGGGAAGGGCAGGCTTCAGAGGGCTTTGGAGGGCAGGGCTGGGCTGGGTATCCTTCTACATGGGCTTTTTTGACAGCCCTATGTAGCATGAGAGAGGGACGGAGTATGCGGATCAGGGCTCTAGCTGGTAGAGTGGCCGATTCCCGATTCCACCAGTTCGACCGTGTACTTTTTGTAAAATAAAATAAAAAAAATTTCCCGATTCTGACCGATTCCGATTTATCCAGTTCGACCGGTCGGTCCGATCCGGTTTTGATAACAGTGATGAATACTAAAGAACTAGTACTGCATGTTGAAGCTAGTGTTCATCAATGGAGCAGTGTTGTCAGAATCGGACTGAGCATCGAACCGGTAGAGTGGCCGGTTCTCGGTTCCACTGGTTCCACCGGTCTGATTCGATCATGTACTTTTTACCAAAAAAACCAAAAAAAATTTTCATTTTTTTCCTAATTTTTCCTTGTTCTGACCGTTTCCTAACCGGTTCTACTGGCCAGATCTAGCCCCGGTTTTGAGGGTTTTGGGAACCGGCGAGGGGGCCGGTTCCGGTTCCACCGGTTCAATCGGCCGATCCGGTTCTAACAACACTGCAATGGAGTAAAGAAAGAAGGGGAGGAGAAGAGAAGATCGAGAAAGTGAGCATGAATGAGAAACTTTAAAAATTGGGGGAGCATTTCAAAATTTTGGGGGTCTTTTCAAAGGTGAAAAAATGACTTATATTAAGCATGCTTTTTATGAAAGGTGTTGCTACATGCACCCCATCAGTTTCTTACCATATATCATTTTTTAAAAATCTTTTTTATTTTGTTTTTAAAAATTCCTTTCTCTGTGCGCACCCAAACCCATAAACCATTTTCTCCAAACTTTCTTCTCCTTTATTCAGTGTTGCAAACTTATCCTTCTCCTGCCACTTGGGGATGGCTTGAAAGTGGAGAAATTCTCTCCTTGGAAGTGAAAGAGAGTTTCGAATAGCAGAGACCATGGCTTCTTCAATTTTTATAGTAAGAACGTAAGATATTTGGTGGCAAGAATCCATCTAGGAAGTTTTACACTGATTTCAATTATTTTGATTCCCAATGTAAAAAGAGCAAATTCTTTCCTAGTTTCAATCCGTTATATGTAGGGATATGTGCAGTCCTCATTGGTCAATGTCCCCATTTTAACACCCATCAACATGGTTAAGATTCACCCAGGTTAAGCAATCTAACCTTGTGTTTTAGAAAGAAAAACAAAACAAAAATATTAAACTTAATTTTTAAAAAACTTAACTATAGTTAAAAGAGTGTTAAAAGAGACACGTAGACATGACATTTGACTACATAGTCAAATGCGTGGTGGGCTAATCACTGCTCTCTGTATGAAGTATGAACAATGCTAGATCGTTTTATCATGAAGATCATCGATAACCGCTTGATGAGGGCCGTTGAGGACTTCATTAGTCGAAAGGAAAGTGATAAAAAAAACTAGGTACTATCGGGAGCTGACTGTTGGATTAAAAATCCAATTGTTTTCTTTGGACACATGGTTTAAACGATGGGCCCATGCCGCCCACCTAAGTGCTTGCATCCTTAGATTTTTAATCCAGAGGTTCAACTCTACATAATAGTTTTAAATCACTTCCCTAGTCTAAATCAGTCTACATCTCTTAAGAAGCAAATCTATTTGGAAAAATAAATTTGCTTTACCACGGGATCTTGCACAACTATCACTTCCCTAAGTATATATGGCTCTTAAAATTGACATAGCTAAAACCTCCCACCTAGTTGATTAGGGATTATGTGAATTTTTTTTTGCTTTCCACCACTTTGGGTTTCCACTAAGTTCATCAAATGCAGTCCTCTTCTCAAATCCTAGTTTTGGAATTATGACCAGTGGCGCCTAAGTGGGATATAAGACAAGGTAATCAACTAGAGGTTTGTTCATATGTACATATGAGTGTTTTAGTTGAATTAGTCTAGGGATACTCCCAAGGTGTACTCCCAAATATACTCCCAAATCCTAACCGCTTAGCTCAGTTGTTAAACGGTTAGGATTAGAGTTGATGTAGCATTAGAAAAGACAAAATAAGCCAACTCAAATCCTAGCCTTTAGTGGTTGGTTATAGACGGTTAGGATTAAGGAGTATATTTGGGAGTACCCAGAGACGGACTCGTTTTAGTTTGGTGTATAGTTAAAAAATTTGTAGGCGTTTTTTTTAAAACTTTGGTGTGCTCGTAGACTTTAATATACTTTATTGGTTATATTGTCAGGAAGTAATATGTCTAGTGCATATTAAGAAAATATATTGATGTACTCATAGCAACACCCTTTATGATTACCTTCCAAAAAAAAGAACCTTTATGAAGTACTCATAGCAGCATCCTTCATGAATCATGAATCAAGATGGGTTAAAAAAGCTATCACCATATTATATACAGTGATGGGTATGGAGTTGAGCCTAATGAGCTGAGCTTTTATCAAGCTGAGGTTTTTCAGAGGGAGTTTGAGCTTGGCTCAGCTCGGCTCCTTTACAAATCAAAAAATCAAGCTCGAGCTTTTAACGAGCTTAATTAAATATAATTAATTTTTTTAAAAATAAACTTATAATTTATGATTAATTTTAAAAATAATTATTTAATTGAAGTATGTGTATATATATATATATATATATATATATACACCAAAATCACAAAAAGACCAAACCATTCAATCAAGAGTTAGATTCCAAAAATGCCCCTTATGATTGTTTTTATTCCAAACATGTCCCCTAACAAGATTTTGATACCATAAATACCTCTCATAATTCTTGAGGATTTTTTTTATTCCAAACACGTCCCCTAACTAGATTTTGATACCAAAACTACTTATATTTTTTTATTCCAAACATGTCCTTAACAATAATTGATACCAAAAAATACCCCGCATGATTTTTTTATTCCCAAAATGTCCCGTAACAAGAATTTGATGCCCAAAAACACCCTTGTAACTTTTTTACTCCCAAGAATTTAATACCCGAAATACCCGTCATGATTTTACTATTCTCAATTTGATATCGAAAATATCCCTCATGATTTCTTTTTATTCCCAACACATCCCTAACAAGAATTTGATACCAAAATACATCTCATGCTTTTTTTATTCCCAACACATCATGTAACAAGAATGAGATACCATTTGTTTGATACCGAAAATAGTCTCATATATAGTTTTTTATTTTATTTCCAACACGTCCCATAACAATAATTTAGTACCGAAAATACCCCTTAATCAATAAGCTTGCAAGTGCACAACCAACTAGTTTAGATTATATATTTACATATGTTATTATTTTTTTTAAATATAATGCATATATTATTATTATTATTATTATTTATATATATATATATATGAGCCTAGATTTTAACGAGCCAAGTTTGAGCTTGACTCATTTAAAAAACCAGCCTAAAAATTATGTTCAAACTTGTTTGGTAAGCTGACTGCTCGCGCCCACCCTTAGTTGGGCTTTGCATCGTATTTCCTGGACGGATCCTCAAGTAAGAGAGCCATTAGAATCAAGGCCTGGGTCAGCCCTATGGGCCCAGGGTATAGAAAAAGGCCTCTATTTAAGGGCTGAGCAGGCCGCCTTGGTTTGACCGCCCCATCCACAACCCAACCCCAACGTGGGAGGCACTAAAAATCCAGGCTTATTAGTTAGGCAATTACAGATCGATTGGGGGGTTAGCACATTAAAAATGTAAATAATAAAAAATAAAAAAGTACAAAAACAAAAACAAAAATGTATATAATACATCAATATAAATATACAATGAACTGCAGCCAAACAACCTACGCTGTATGTAAGTTGCATTCTAACTCAATCAATCTAAACCATTCAAATGGATGACCCACCTCTAGAGTAGGCCATGTCCACAATCTTCACTATTGGGTAGTAAATGTAGGAACCAGGCGCAGCCGCGCAGCATATTACTCTCATGTGAGCAACATGCTTAAGTACGTTCAACTGTCTTATATTTAACATCCCTTTAACTAAGGTTAAGCTTAAGAAAATCAAAATTAATATTTTTTTCTTCAAAAAGTCAAGGTTAGATTGCTTAACCCTGGGGGAGTGAGTGAATCTTAAGCACAGTTCATGAATGTTAAAAAAAAAGGGTCATGGACCAATGTGGACCGCATAGTTGAATGGGCGGAAACATTTCCCTTAGTTTAATCTATCTACTACCTTATATGATAAAATATATGATGGACCTAGAGTCCATTTTCCTCAATGGACCCTTCCCCCTTACATTTTTCTCTTCATTTACCGGTATGTGCCTGTATGAGTGTTAGCTCCAGACCAGAAAGTTAAGATCATCCAGCCATTACTGATTTTTGAACTATGCCTTATGTTAACTCAACAATTGGTCCCCCAATGTAATTGAACACGTGTACGGTTTAGAGAGGGTGGCTGTATTCACAGTGATGGAGATGAAACACATCCTAAGAGGACTCTACATAACAGCCTACTTCAACCACAACCTTCCACAGGATAAAGTGGTGATCCGTACATCTTTGCATGATTTAGGAAATAGGGGGAGCGGAGACCTCTCCTCATCCACGATTTTCTCTCTGAACCATTTAAAATACCGAGAATCTTCAAAACTAAAAATCCACAGAAAACTAAATCTAAATCTGCTAGTGGGTTTACTCAGAAACTCCTTCATTGTCAATACCCAAATTGGATTTCTAGAAACAGTAACGTTTGATTGATGAATCCAAGGTAGATCCATCACTACAAATGATATATTATTGTTTCATCCTGAAATCTTTTATATTTGTTTGTATCTAGCTTTGTATGTTCTGATTCTATGTTTGTGTTTTGTTTTTATTTAAATGTTCTTGATCTATGTTTTCAAAAAGTTGGTTGATGCAGCTGGTAGCCTAAACAATGATCTATCTATCCATATAGTTGAGATTGGTTCTCGGCGTCTTTAAAGGGTCATAATCCGAATATGCACCAATTGGGGATCAGGAAAGACTAAAATTATGTCATTTCGTAGATAAAAGGCGAATGGTGCTGAATCATTTGGCTAGAATTCATGAGGGAGGTCAATAAATCAAAATAAGCTGATGAATTAGAAGCTTAAGCTATTTACCCTTCAAGATTAAACAACCCTAATTGATGCATATGAGGACACCCCCCTGTATTGTATTATATGTCAAGTAGGAGACTCCACCATGTCCACCACCATTCTAATATACCAAAGATTGTGGAGGAAGCAACATTCATGTCTGCTATGTTTGGTTGCCGAGAAAATAGGTGAAAACATTGAAAAGAAAATAAATTTTCAGATTTCTAATACAATTCTTAGTTGTGTTTTATTGAATTTTCTTTTATTTTCCATGTTATCACTTATTTTCTCGGGAACCAAACATAGGGGTCTTGTTCATATTCATGTCCATAAATCTTCCACTCTTATGACCATATATGGATTGAATCTTGTTTCAACATTGATATCAACCCCCTGGTGTTTCGTATGCAGATGTGATCAAAAATTCATACTGAGGAGTATCTCTGTATTTCCTTCTCGATGTCATCGAACCCTATCAAGATGCTGGATTCACATGAGGTAAGAGTTTAATCTTAAGTGTTTGTATTTGCTCTCGTTCCCTTTCAAAAGAGCTTTCTCATAATTATTAAATATATTTTTTTATTATTAAATATTTTGGTCAATTGTGAATACTGAAAAAGATAGATGATTTTATTATTAATGTAGTCTTTTGAAGGCTTGATCCATTTCACTCTTGTTCTTAAAATTTTATCCATTCTGATAATTTAAAAAAAAATAGTGGAATTTCGTAGATATTGATGAATTTAAAAATTAAAAGTTAGAGATATTGAGGCATTTCTCATTAATGTGCTTTTTTAGATGCCTTGCTGTAAATAAGATTTTCTTTTTTCCGTTTTGCAATTTTTTTCCAGTTTAATCCATTATCATGTATTCATTATCTCTTTATTCTAGTACAATTGAAGTTCTCATTCACTAATAAATAGGGTTTGGCGTTGTAATGCAGATAAGCAACACTCTATCAGAAAAAGCACCATCTGGCCCCCGAAAAATGGATCCAACCACCAAGAGTAGTATTAATTCAACCCGTGACCCCCCATACGAACTGAAAAAAATGGATCAAATTACCAAAAGTGGTCCTAAGTCGACCTGCAACCCACCATGTGAACCCAAATATATGGATCCAATTGCCAAAACAAATATAAACTTAACTAGCAAACCTTCAAGTGATCCTAAAAAATTAGATCCAATTACCAAGACTAGTGTCAGTTCAGCTAGTAACACATTCCCAATGCAAATGATGCTCACAAATTCAGAAATCTCAACAGCAGCACCAACAACAACAACAGAAAACACAAAGACAAAGATAAGTGATGCAAAGAGAAGTGATTCCATTACCAAGCCCCACACTGGTGGTGAGGGTCGGTGGGATGCTATTCAACTGGCCAATTCTAGAGATTCCCCTCTTGGTCTAAGCCATTTTCGGCTCCTTAAGCGTATCGGTTATGGAGACATTGGAAGTGTATATCTTGTTGAACTCAGAGGAAGTAATGCCTTCTTTGCCATGAAAGTGATGGACAAGGCATCACTTGTTAGTAGAAACAAGTTACTTCGAGCACAGACAGAAAGGGAGATTCTTGGTCTTCTTGATCATCCCTTTTTGCCTACTCTATATTCTTATTTTGAGACAGACAAGTTCAATTGCTTGGTAATGGAGTTCTGCAGTGGGGGTAATCTTCATTCTCTTCGACAAAAGCAGCCCAACAAGTTTTTCAGCGAGGAAGCTGCACGGTCAGTTTCTTTCCATTTATCCAATCATTTCATTCTTATTCTCATGTGATGTTATTGGCATCTTACTTTTGCACCCGTGTGCTTGTAGTAAGTTTGAGAACTACTGATTTAATTGGGGAACTTCATCTAGATATTTTCTTGCTCGTGTGCTTAAAAATATAATCTTTATCATGGGCATTGGTTTTACTCATGTGTTATGCCATTTGCCTTCTAGCTATATATGCATAGTGCCTTAAGGTTTAGATCTAAAAATTAAGTTTCTTTTGCGATTGTTCATCTTTGAGTTTTTCAGTCTTATTGTGACCCTGCAAAGGTACTTTTGGCTTCTTAAAGAACTTCGTGTTCCAAGTTTGAGTTTGAAGGAAATTGTACTTGGGTTTGCTGGGATGGGTGAGATTTAGTGGTTTCCTCTTGGAGTTTTGCACATTTTACGTTTATTGGAAGTATAGAAGCTGACATTATTATATGATTACTAGAAAAATGTAGTGGGTAACTTATTTTGTTGAAAGATTCATGAAATTATTTCACAAACCTCTTTACTCCAATGTTATGCAGGTTTTCATAATCTCTTGGAATTCATATTTTGGTAACTTTCTCAGTATCTTATTTTCTCTCTTTTGTAGAGCTGAGAATCTGTTTATTGAATCTGTTTATGAATTCCATGCTTTGAAAGAGATAACTAGTGAAAAGCAACCCACTCTATATCACCTATTGAACATTAAATCATATTAATAATAGAGAAAAAGAAAATTAATCGTCTGACAATGACTTGACTATTATCAAGAGACCTTGTTACTTTCATAAGCAATTCCATTTTCACTACACAAAACTCCATTCTTACAGTTTTTTGAATTTTGTTAGTATACATACAGGTGAAGTAGACAGTTTACATGGTTTACATTTGGAACTTGATAAACCCTTGGAAGTTCTAGTTTGATGTCCATTTCACGGACAGATAGAAAGCATTTTATTGGTCTTTTCAAGGGCAACCTCTGACCTTTACTATACTTGTCTCATTGACCACACCCCCGGACCTTGTATTTTACCGGTTGGGATCTCTGGTCATCCCTCACAAATCCTCTTATGTTGTAAATATTCTTTGCGTAACTTGATTTTCATCTTTATTAAATATAGATTGTTGAAGTAAAGCATATCTTATTTGAAAATGATTTGTTTAGCTCGTCTAGTAGCTTTCGATCGGTTTAACTATTTAACATTTTTCTTTAAAAACAATGTTTCGAGCATATAACTGTTTTGTAAAGTGTTATTTCATCTCAATTGTTGGCATCACTACTTTACTTGACTCGTTCATATAAATGAGTTAGAGCATTTTGACCCAGTCATTTTCTCAGTAGAAGAGTAAATATTTAGCACCTTCCTTTGTCACATCTCTCCCTAAGAAGTTGGAGCCAATATAATCCCAGAAATCTTTTGAGGGTTATCACCTGCCTATTTGTCCTTTTTCCTTCTTGGGTATGATATCTGAATAGTATTAGTCCTAATGGAAGCAAAGTGATACGAGTTTTAGGATAGTAGAGAGGGGTTTTTCACACCACAGGCTCACTTGTGAGCCACTATCTTGAAATTCTTGGTCGTGACCCGTCTCGACCTAACACGACTTGCGGGTAAGGTCTGTCTTCCCAGCTTTTAGTCCTGGCCGAGGAAAGCAGCTTACGGACACTAGAGCTGTTCCACCCCCTATTACGTATGCCCCTCTTGGGAGGGCACCTTCACTCCACTAGCCTTGATTGGCGGATGAAAGTAATATTTATAAAGGTTTTAATTGTAATTGGAACAATTTCTTTTTATAAGTAGACGCAAATGAAACATCTATATACTCATAATAATCTATATTTCGTAGTATTTTGAGTTTCTCTTAGAGCAAGTATTGAACTTGAACTTAAGATATAGGTTGTTTTGTGTTTCTTGTTTTGACTCAGCAGTTTCTCTTAGAGCAAGTATTGAACTCGAACTTAAGAAATAAGTTGTTCTGTGTTTTTTTTTTTTTAACTTAGCAGGTTTTATGCATCGGAAGTATTGATGGCGCTCGAGTATCTACACATGCTTGGCATCGTGTACAGGGATCTGAAACCAGAAAATGTGCTAGTGAGAGAGGAGGGCCATATCATGCTCTCTGACTTTGATCTATCGCTTCGCTGCTCTGTCAATCCAACACTTGTCAAGTCATCATCTGTCCATATAGGCAATGGTGGTGGCATTCTCGATGCTGAGTATGCAGTGCATGGGTGTATCCAGCCATCGTCATTTCTCCCCCGCATCCTTCCTAAGAAGAATCGCAAATCTAAATCGGATTTTGGCCTCTTCGCTGGGGGGACCCTCCCAGAGTTATTGGCAGAGCCCACAAGCGTACGCTCAATGTCATTTGTTGGGACCCATGAATATCTAGCTCCAGAGATTATACGTGGGGAGGGTCATGGCAGTGCAGTGGATTGGTGGACATTTGGTATCTTCCTCTACGAGTTGTTGCATGGGACAACCCCTTTCAAGGGCTCAGGAAATCGTGCTACGCTCTTTAATGTGGTAGGCCAGCCCCTAAGGTTCCCAGATCTTCCATCTGTGAGCCCCACGGCACGGGATCTTATCAGAGGGCTTTTGGTGAAGGAACCAAATAAGCGAATTGCCCATATAAGGGGTGCCACCGAGATAAAACAACACCCATTCTTCGAGGGAGTGAATTGGGCTTTGGTGAGGTGTGCCATGCCACCACACATACCTGATCCTGTAGACTTTGGGCAATTTGCTAGTAAAGAGACATCCCATGTGGAAAAGAAGGAAACAAAAAATGGTGGTGGTGGTGGAAATAAGAGCAGTTCAAATGATTCTTCTTATATTGATTTTGAATACTTCTAGGGAAAATGTGACTGCTAATTGGATGATTATATAAGTCTTTGGAGGGTATTGTTTTGTACATCAACCAGGAATGAGGGTGTTTGAGAAGTGTTTGTTGGCTTTTATTGAAGATGATTTTGGTGGACTGGAAATTCTTGATTTTTATTTTATTTTTTGAAGGTTTATAAGAAGCAATAAACATTCCATATGCAGGGGTGGAAAATTCATGCTAAATTATACTTTAGAGTTGAAGCCATGTAATACAATATGTACATGAATATTCTCCATCTTTCAAATAGCAAAATAAAAGTGTATTTGGATATTTACTTCAGAAATTTTAGATTGGTGTAATCTTAAATGATTTTGTCTTGACTCATATATATATGTGCAAACACCCCGTATGATACACTGGTAGTAACAAAGACATGTAAGAAAGCAAAAATAAAGAAAAAAAAATTATTTTTAATCATCAATGAGATTGGAGAGTTTAATGGCATTCCCATAGCCCTTTTTAACTCTGGTTAAGAAGTTTTAACTCCAAGGGGTTTTTTAAATATTTTTTTAAAAGTAAGGTTAAATTGTTGAACACTATGTGTTAGTGAATCTTAACCACAATTAATGATGATTAAAAGGGTTGACTTGTGGGTGCGATTGAATTTGGGTGTGGGGATTCAATTGTTTGTATGTGTGTACCTCTGAATTGGTCTATCACCGTCTCAAATGAAGTTTAATAACCTTAACTTGCTGCTTGATGTATTCTGAGGGTTCTTCTCTATGAGATTTGCTGATAATAACATATTGGGGTTGAAACTAATCACCTTCTATTGTTTGGATCAGTTTGTCCAGTCCCAGAGTCAGGTTTATCTGTTTTCAGATCCAAGCTGGAGTATAGAAATCAGTCTGCTTAAGATTTCTGGAAAATAAATGAATGACATGGAGTAGTTTGTCGAATACTAATCAAAATGTTGAGTTTGTGAAGATAGTCCATTCAGAATTGTACTAGGGGTAATTGCTCTCAGTTTGTAAGATATAGGAGTTTGGGGGTCTAAACCAAAACCAATATTAACCTAGTTGTACCAAGGCTCAACTTACTATCTCTAGCATTGATCACCTTGTAGTACTCTATGCCTATACTTCCATCTACTTGATTCAATTTTTCTACGGCTCACCAGGAAATTTTCAAATGCTAAATTGCCTAAATCTTTTATAAATTGAATGTGAAGTGATATTACTTATATAGTTTTGAGTACCATTTTATGACACTATAGTAGATATATAAAAAAAACCACCAACGAATTCACAAACAGGACCACTTAATTCAGCAAATTGCAACTAAATTGGCAAGCCAATGAACCAGTTTATCTGCTTTTGTAACATCTAAAGGTAGAGGACTAGAACTATGAATGGTGATCTGAGCTTTTTTTGCCCAACAAAACTCTTAGTCAAACTTCAAAAACATGCATTAAATAAATAATGATTGTTTGACAATTAACCCCAAAATGTGGCCTTATAATGACATACCAACGATAAACTAAATAACCACAACAAAAGATTGATTACCCATCAAAGATAGGGTTCTGACAATGTTTCCTATTATGTCTTGTCTTTTACATCGACCACATCTTACAATTCTTTTCGTTTCTCCCTTTGAAAGAATCTTTTTTTCCCGATCTTTATCGATGGTTTTCATAATAAATTGTCGGTTGTACTGATCTCAATCTATGGTTGGTGTCTTGAGCATCTATTGACCGATGGTGTTCTGAGTTTCTATGTGACATTAATGGTGATCTAAGCTTTTATTGAGCAATTAATTGTGTGTTGAGCTTTTTGTTTTTATTAAAAAATGAGATAAAGACCAAAAAATAATGGGTAATGACAACAACAAGAAAACACATTAATGATCTGCCATTAATGGCATTTATAATTTTTTAAAACCAGAATAAGGGTAATAGCCCAAATGAGAAGAAAATAAGAGCTTTGATTGCACCATTAATGGTGTTTGTGTATTGCAAAAAAATTTAGAAAAAATTCATTACCTCTCCTGTCTTTTTCCAATGAATCTTATCAAAAAGGGACATGTGTCAGAGATGAGGGGGGCAATACGTTGCTCCTCGCTCCACCAAGTGAGGAGATTAACACTCTCACCGAATTGACGAAAGTCTTGTTTTTGCTCTGTTTGTTTCGATATAAAATAGGAGAAAACAAATGAAATTTGCATAAATTTTCATTTTTTGTATATTTGGTTTGCACACAAATTTTTTTGAAAGTATAACATTTCACCAAAAGGGTATTTTTGGGGAAAATGACATACATTATGTCATTTTTTTCATAAAATCATTGGATTTTAAATAATAACAAAAGTACCATTCTTCAAACATGCTTATCAATATGACAAATATTTCCCAATCACATTTCAAAATAATAGAAATATCCCTCTTTACTTGTATTTTTTAAATGAAATAAAAATACTCATCTGCATGTATTTTTTAAAATAATAAGTATACCATTTTTCACATGCATTTTGTAAAACGACTAAAAAATCTTCACTTGTATTTTTTAGAATCACAAAAATATATATAATTTTACACGTATTTTTTAAAATGAAAAAAATACACTCTTTATATATCAATATCTGAATGACATGATAACACTCATCTTTGGATGTGATTGTCAATTTTCCTTCAATCCAAACAAAATTAAGAAAATGTATGGTAAAAGTACTATTAGTTTTTGCCCTACTAAATACCTATTCAGATAATTATCCAAGTAAAAGAATTCAGATGAATACAAATATTATCTATATTAGTTGGCACCCTCAGGGGTAGAGTTGGGGGCAGTATGCCCCCTAAACTTTTGAAAAACAACAACATGAACAAATTAGTTTATTAGGCCATAGCCATGAAGCAATATGGGAGAATGTTTCTCCTTAACTTTTGGAGAAAATGCATTATATTTTAATATGACATAGTCATGGTGCATGGGGGAGTTACCCCTGAACTTTTGAAAAGAAAATTCTTTTATATTTTGTTGTTTAATTATTTTATATGTGGTAAGGAGTAGTTGTCCCCCTAGTTAACTTTTGAAAAAGAATATTATACTATATTATTTAATAAGGCATGACCATGAGACAAGGGGATATCTACCCTTGAACTTAAAAAGAAAAAAAAAATATCTTATGTTATTTAATTATTTAATAGGGCATAATTAGTGTAAAGGGATAATTGCCTCAAAAACAAGGAGAAGCAATACACATAGGATGCGTATGAAACATATGGAGGAGATGTGTCGCGACCCAAAATACCCCCTAGAAGATAGGAGACCTTTTGGCACGTGACCTAAATCATATCATACCATCTTGTGCAATACACAAGGCATACAAATTGCGGAAACTGAAAATTTCTAAATAATATAAACTATACATGTATCCAAGTCTGAACCAACCTAGTTTCAAACAACATATAATTCTAAAGCAGACATTCCCCGCTTATCAAAATACACAAATTTCTCCCTCATCCTCTCAACAGTAGTCTAGATAGGGCCACCTATCCAGTGCTCTATCCTCGAGTGGATGATCCATAGTAGGCTCAAGCTCGTAGTATTCCTCCTCCAGCCAAGGCCCAAGGGCAACATCAAATGGACCTGCCAATGATAACAAATCGGTTGAGCATGGAAGGCTCAACGTATACAAACCACTAGATAATAAGTCATAATTTCGTATGCTTCACATAGTCAGTTCATAGATACTCATGCACTAAAACACATAAGAAAACCTCTTTGCAAACACACATGTGCGATATGATAGAACACATACACTTATTTTTCAAAATCATATTCTTTTTTTTTTCTTTTTTTTTTTCTATTTTTTTACACATGGAACATTTCACTTGATTTACACATGGCTTTATGGGAGTGTACATGTGACTTTGACTAATGCTCTACCTAGAGTGGTAGAAGTTCATTAGCATTCACATACACATGGAGCATGCCTAATGCTCTACATAGAGTGATAAAAGTCCGTTAGCAGCTACATCCACCTCCCCGTGGATATCTTTGCTCATAGTTTACCCGAAACAAATGCTAAATGCTCTACCTAGAGTGGTAGAAGTCCATTTGCATTCTTCCCACACATAGCTTCATTTGGGACCAAATGACTAGTGCTCTACCTAGGTTGGTAGAAGTCTACTATCATTCTCCTGATACATCTTACTTTGTTCATCATCTTTTACTTTGTTTTGTCGATACACACACACATGAAAATCCGATCATGCAATACACGTGCACATATACAATTGTGAGTGAACGTAGTAAACATAACACATGGCATATGCTCTTTCATTCCATTCAAACCTATCACATAGCATATACATAGGCATTACTCATAGTTTCATCAAAAACATTACTTTCATCATTTGTTTTAAACATAGCATCAATACAAGAGAACTAGGTGGATTTCCTATTTTCTTTTCATTTTAAGCATAAGGTTCATCATGATTTGTCAATTGAAACCATAACATAAATTCATAGTAGAGTATATCTACAACTTTTCATCATAGTACATGATTTCCATATTCAATTTCATCCATAACATGTTTTTCATCTTTAGGTTTAAGCATAAGATCATGACAAGAGTATATAGTAGAGAGTATCTACCTTTCTAGGATCGTTTCTCTAAATCGAACGCTTTAGAAAACACCGGGCCGGGTAGCAAGCACATACCTTGGGTCGATGCCAAAGCTCAAGCAAAAACCCTCTCTCTTTCTTCCATTTCTTTCCCCTTTCTTCTCTCTTTTCTCTCCTTTTTCTTTTCTCAAATAGCTGTAAGGGTTTGTGAAACCCTTAGCCCACGAAATGGGCTATATATAGAGGTGTTTGGGGTTTGTGAAACACCCAAAAGAAACCCTCAAAAATATCCATAAAGCATAAGGTACGTCGGCCAAGCCAAAAGGGAGTAAAAAACCACAGTCAGTCGACCAACTAGGAGAGCGGTCAATCGGCCAGTGTAAAACCCTTGAAATCCACCTTTTCAGAGATAGTCAGTCGACCGAGAATAGGGGTGGTCGACCGGCCTTCCCAAAAACCCTACTTTGGCCCTGTTTTTGGGCCTTTTTCATATAGGCAGTCGACCGGGAATAGGGGTTGTCGGGACCCAAAATCCCACCTAGAAGTTAAGAGACTTTGGCGTCGTGACTTACATTTAAACTAACCTGTCAGAGAGTATACAATGCATGACAAATAGTGAATTTGAAAATTTCTTCTACCTAAAAGTTCTTCCAAGTGTTAACATAGACAAACGACTAAATAAAACTACAACCTGTACACAATATCCAGCACTTGAGTTACCAACTCAAGCCTATATGAAAATTCGCAAAAAAAATTCCAAAAATACATGTCTCTCTCTCTCTCTAACTCAACCATAAGGCCACATGTCAAGGCCCCTATCCTCTACATTATGATCATCAGCAAGCTCGTGCTCCCCGTACATCTCCTCGACCTAAGGTCTCGAAGCACGGCCATCCAACTAGAAACTACCGAAATAACAATTCGGCTGAGCAATGAATACTCAGCGTATACAAACTACTAACTAATTAACAATGTTATAAGACATTAACATGTCATACAGGATACAATGCATCAGAATATATGCGAAATCTGAGTGCGGAAGTACATTTTCTAAAACAAGCTAACAAGTGCATATTTGCAAAATTATACTTTGAGTTCATACTTTAACAAAACGTATTTCAAATATCTTATAAGTCTCGTGGGTTTCTTATGCATCTTGTGGATTCTTATGCGTTTTATGAGTATCATTATGAACCTGATGAATTTTGTGAGTTACTTATGTGTATCTAATGAAATTTTTAGCTTATGAGTACTTATAAGGCTTATAAGATCATACTTTTCACTTACTTGGAGACAGATGTTAGTACCCATACCTGGACTTAGTATACTAACATTCTCTCATGCTTATAAGTTCTTGGAAACAGATGATTAGTGCCCATACCTGGTCTTAGTACACTAAAACATCATTTCTTAATTCTTGGAAACAGATACTAGTGTCTGTACCTGGCCTTAGTACATTAGTAACCCTTTCAAGCTTACTTCATTTTGCTTGGAGACAGGCACTAGTACCCGTACCTGGTCTTAGTATACTAGTGTCCTCTCATACTTATTTGGAAATAGATGTTAGTGCTCGTACTTGGTCTTAGTACACTAACATCCTTTCATATTCTTTATTCTTACTTGGAGACAGATACTAGTACCCGTACCTGGTCTTAGTATACAAGTATCCTCTCATACTTGTTTGAAAATAGATGTTAATGCTCATATCTGGTCTTAGTATACTAGCATACTTTCATATTCTTCATTTTACTTGGAGACAGATGCTAGTACCCATACCTGATCTTAGTATATTAGTGTCCTCTTATACTTACTTGGAAACAGATGTTAGTACCCATACCTGGTCTTAATACACTAACATCCTTTCATATTCTTTATTCTTGCTTAAAGACAGATACTAGTACCCGTACCTAGTATTGGTATACCAGTATCCTCTCATACTTGATTAGAAACAGATGTTAATGCTCGTACCTCGTCTTAGTACATTAACATCATTTCTTATTTATCTTGAAAACATATACTAGGGCCCGTACCTGGTCTTAGTACACTAGCATACTTTTATATTCTTTATTTTACTTGGAGACAGATGCTAGTACTCATACCTGGTCTTAGTATACCAGCATCCTCTCTTACTTACTTGGGACAGATGTTAGTGCCCGTACCTGGTCTTAGTACACTAACATCCTTCCATATACTTATGAGCTTGTGAGCTTCCTCTTATGAGCATTTTCTTTTTGTCTTATAAGCTCTCATTTGTCCTTATGAGTTTTCTTTTCTTTTGTTAAGAACATTCTTATGAGCTTTACTTAGAATTTTACTTATAAGTTTTGCTTTCTTCTTGTCTTATGCACTTTCTTTTCCTTTTCTTATGAGCCTTTCTCATGAGCTTTTACTTACGAATTTTCTTATACTTTTTCAAATACCCGTACTTATGATGTACCTCGGTCATACATGTGCATAGAGTGCTTATGAGCATTATAAGCAGTGTTACCTAGGCATGGTAGATTTGGAAAAATTTGAAGTGCCAACACTTGGACACGACATGGTACGGCTAGACACAGCACAACACAACTGGACACGTGCCCACGCCGTGCCCGTGAAGAATCCTTTCTTTGACACGGCTTGATGGCACGTTTATAATACGTGCCCAAAAAAAAAAACTGATTTGCTTTGTTTTTTAGAAAAAGTTCTTTTGTAAGGGTCAGTGCTCCAAAATAGAAGAAATCAGAGATTAGTAGGTCTCTTTGGTGGAAGATTTTGGACCAAAATAGAAGAAATCAGAGATTAGTAGGTCTCTTTGGTAGAAGATTTTGGAAAGAAAAGCAGATATTAGTGTGTTATGAAGAATCCCTTCTTCTTTACAGCCTGAGAGTGACTAGAGAAAGAAAAAAAAAAGAGGATCTACGAAGAATGCTAAATGAAGAACATACCTGCTGATATCGCTTGCTCCAGGTACGCTGATCTTCCCATCTATCGTCTGATCTCCTCTTCCTCTTCCTCTTCCTCTTCCTCTTCCTCTCCTCTATCGTCTGCATTTTCACTCTCCCTCTTCCTCTCCTCGACAGTCGGCGGTTTCCTTTTTTTAACGTTTTATACCTTTTATTTTTATTTTATAAAGGGTAAAGGTAAACTTAAAGGAAAGGGACCAGTATAAGAAAAAAAAAGTTAAAGGGAAGGGACGGGACAAACTAGTGGTCCCTTCGTGTGTCCCGCACCGATTAACTCTTATCTTTATTTTTATTTTGTTTGGTCTTTTTTTTTTTGATAATTTTAACTAACACCACACACACAACACACACACATGCCCTACAATCTCAACTTCAAGCCTATCTGTTGGTCTTGTCAACTTTTTTTTTTCTTTTTTTATTTTTGTTAAAAACAAAGGTAGAGATTCCCCTCTCTTAATTTCTTTTTTATTTTTGTTAAAAGCAAATATTACCCTTGTTAGTCTGTCTCGTTTGGGTCAATAGTCTATTTTACTATATGTTTAAAACTAAGGTAGAGTTTATATGTTAAAAACAAAAGAGAAGGGATTGTAGGACCCTATTTTTTACTTTTATTTTTTTAATTATAATAAATAATAATAGCCTTTTTAAAGAGAAGGGTCCTGTCCCTGTGCCACTCGTTTATCCATGTCCGTAGTTTTTTTGAATTTTTTTTATAATGTTTACAGGTTTAAAGAGAAGAGCCCCTGTCCCACTTGTTCTATCCTCCGTTTTTTTTAATGGTCATCTAATCCGGGGTCTCTCTTTTAAGTTTTAATGTAATTTATAATTAGACATATCTTCTGTAATTAAATTACTGTTAGCATAAAACTAGCAAGCATGCAATTGAATTTATGAAAACAAATAATGATCAATCTGTCATAATTTTTTTCTTTTTGTAGATGGCTAACAAAGAAGGTTTAAAAAGTCCTTTGTGGGAATTTATGGAAAATTTAGGAAAGATGCAAGGTGGAGGAGGAAATTGCAACCTTCGTTGTAAATTATGTAACACTTGTTTTAAATGGAATTATTATCGGGTGAAAGGACATTTATTGTTAATTCATAATCGTGGAGTTAGACAATGTTCATCTGTTGATGAAGACATGTTAGCCAAGTTTCATAAGATGGAAGATGCAGCACAAACAAAAAAGACATTGAAATGAGCAAGTAGTGGTTCAAGTGCTAATATTCCATTATCAAAGTTTGAAGATTTTGGAAAGAAGAGAAAAGGAGATAATAGCATAGCGAAATCCTTTAATGTTGTTGCACAGGATGAACTTGATCACTTGATAGCTCGGACATTTTATGCGAGTGGTTTGTCTTTCAATTTGATTAGGTCTCCATACTTCAGACAAATGATCAAGCATGCATGTGATAGTCAATTGAAAGGATATACAGTGCCTACATATGATAGATTAAGGACTACTTTATTACAAGCCGAGAAAGCTAATGTCGAGTTACACCTATCATCAATTCGGCAATCTTGGACTCATAAAAGGGTGTCAATTGTTAGTGATGGTTGGACTGATTCTAATAGAAAAGTAGCTTGATTAATTTTATGGCAGTGTCAGAGAATAACCCAGTTTTCTTAAAAGCTGTAGATGCAACTGATGAAGTTAAATCGGCGGAATATGTTGGGAAATTGTTTTTAGAGGTTATTTCTGAAGTGGGTCATGAAAATGTAGTCCAATTGATAACGGACAATGCTGCTGTATGTAAGGCAACTGGCTTAAGAGTGAAAGCAAAGCATCCATCCATATTTTGGACACCTTGTGTAGTCCATACTCTCAATTTGGCATTGAAGAACATATGTACGCCAGATAAAGACTTGTTAGAAAGGTATGAACAATTTAAGTAGATTGGGTAGATTGACGGAGAAGCTAAATTAATAAGAAACTTTGTGGTAAACCATAGTGTTGCATTTACAATTTACAACAAGTATTCAAAGTTAAAACTTCTTGGTGTGACTGAAACAAGATTTGTTTCTACATTGATCTTGGTAAAGCGAATCTTTCAGGTAATATTTATTTTGTATTTTTGAATTTATTGTTTTAAATTCTTAATATTTGTTTAAGTAATTATTATATTAATGATGCATTAACATTTCAGGTAAAGTCAGAATTGCAACGTATGGTTATTGATGAGAGTTGGAGATTTTATAGAGAAAAAGATTCTCAGAAGGCACAAAAGATCAAAGAAATCTTAGTTAGTGACTTGTGGTGGGATAATGTGGAGTACATGTTAGATTTCAGTGAACCAATTGTTTCAATGCTTCGAGTTGCTGATACTGATACTCCTATGCTCCATTTGGTTTACGAAAAGTGGGACTCAATGATTGAAGAAATTCGAAAAAGGGTATTTAGGCATAAGAAGAAAAATACCCTTACAGATGAGAGCAAATTTTATGATGAGATGCATGAAGTATTGGTGAGAAGGTGGAATAAAAGTAGCACTCTGTTGCATTGCCTTGCTTATTCATTGAATCCTAAATATTATAGCAATGAGTGGTTATCCGAAGGAATTAGCCGAGTTCCTCCAAATCTTGATGAAGAAATTTCAGAAGGAAGAAATGCATGTTTTGAGAGACTATTTTCAAGTGTAACTATGTTTCGTAAGGTTCGTGAGGAATATGGAAAGTTTGCCACTGCAATCGGTAATTTTGGGCGATGGGAGGCTCTTAGTGAGCTGTACACAATAAATCCTTTGGCATGGTGGGGCAATCATGGATCTAATGCACCCACACTCGCAAGTCATGCATTCAGGTACAACAATCTTTATGTTTATTACATTATGCTTGCTATTTATTGTTTAAAATGAAAGTCTAATATACTAATATAATAATATATGCCTTGTCCCCTAATGTAGGGTATCGAGACAACCTTGTTCTTCTTCATGTTGTGAAAGGAACTGGAGCACTTTTGGAATGATATCAAGCATTAAAAGAAATAGGTTGACGTCACAACGTGCAGAAGACCTTGTCTATGTCCACTCGAATTTGCGTCTCTTATCAAGATTAGATGAACATTATGTTGAAGGGCCTAACAAGTATTGGGATGCAGTTGGGGATGAATTCAATTTGGAGGGCCTATCATATCTTCAATTTGCAAATTTGTCTCTTGATGATCCAGTACTAGAGAGCATGAATTTTGAAGATGATGAGATGCCAAATGCCACTGTCGACTTAGATTCTATTCTTAAAGAAAACATTGGGAACCAAATAGATGGTTCTAATTTATTAATTGTTGTTTTTTCCTTTTTGTGATACACATTGATGATATACTTTTCTTTTTGGAGGATTGTTTGATGATGAAAACATTTATTTACTCATTTAGTAATGAAATTGCACTTAATGAATTCTATATATATATATATATACATATTTAATATAAATATATAATATACATTTATATATAGCCATGCCGCCTTATTAGAATTTATAGACTTTGCCGTGCCGAACACCTCTGGACACCTGGACACTTGGCACCCGTACATAACAATTAAACATCAATACATATTCATGAAATTTCATTCATAGTAATGACATGCAAATACATGGTTTAAAATCCCCAATTTCATCCCAAAATTCATACTTTAAATCCGATCATACAAGACATACACGTGCATAGAGTCCTTGTGTGTATCATAGTAACTTAAAAATCTTTAAACATAACATAGGAGACTTATAAGCATCATGGTAGTCATAAAAAGATCTTAAACATGAAATCATAATCATAGAATATCATTCTTAGAGGTATCATAGCAAGAACATGGCCTCTTAGCCTAAATTCATCAAGAACATTCTTTAAAATCATGGTTTTCATAAAGAATTCATACAAAGTTAGAGAGTAGAATGTATCTACTTCATTTCCATAAAAACTCATTCCTTTGTCCTTACTTAACATATAGAAATCCTAAGAAAACCATTTAGGAGAGTGTATTCACACTCCCTTTATAAAAATTCATCCATTTTTATCCTCCTTAAGCAAAATCTTACATTAACACATACATTGCATGAATGAATTACAACTAGCTAGTTAGTGGAGTGTATCTACACTCTTCCCATCAAAACCCATCTCTTTATATTTCTTTTTATATACATACAAGGCTATACTCCTTAATTTCATCCAATATCATGCATCAAAGCTTACTAACAAGACTATACGCCTTAATTTCTACCAAAATCATGTTTTCCTAATTACTAAGCATGAATGAATCATAACAAGGTAGTTAGTAGATTGTTTTACCTCTCTAGACCAGATCCCTACGGTCTTAGTGCTTTAGAAAAGTTGGAGAAGACTTGAGGAAGCGAGAATAGTGAAATCCAAGCTTCACTTTTGCTCTTAGAAGCCAACACCAAACCCCACCTTTGTTCTCACAAGAAAACCTCTTTTAAACCCTTACTCTCACTCAATCTAAGCATTAGAGATTTGGAAAACATCGTGGTAGCGAGATCTGAGCTTGAGAAGAACTTGAGAAAGTCCTTGGAGTCGAAATCCGACATTCAACTTCAACCTCAAGCAAAACCCTAGCAACCCTAGCTTTCTTTCTCTTCTTCTCTCTCAAAAATCTGCCAAAAATATGTCTTGAGGGTTTGTGAAATCCTAACCCATGGAAATGAGGTTATATAGGCTAAGGGGTGGTCAAAGACCAACATACCCTTAATGAATTGGCTTAAAATACCCAATAGTGCAAAAGTGCGGGGGTTCGGTCGACAAGTAGTGGCTCGGTCGACCGAATATTGCACTCGGTCGACTAGTGGAAAAACCTCTCTCTGGAAAATTTCCCCATATAAGATTATGCTCATTTGGTCGACTGTTAAGGAGTATCGGTCGACCAGTAATGACATTCGGTCGACCGGTTGCTGTTCGGTCGACCGGTTTGCTCTGTACTTGGACTATTTTGCTGTTTTTCCCATTTTTCCACACTTAGACTCTTTCCCATTTATGTTGCCACACCTATGAACCTCACTATTCACCTAAGTTTCCGAGTTCAACATACACACTTAGGGTATTCTATACCCTATGCTCTTAGACACTTAGAGTATTATTATACTCTTGTTTTGAGACTCCACATACCC
Source organism: Tetracentron sinense (assembly GCA_015143295.1). Lineage (NCBI taxonomy): Eukaryota > Viridiplantae > Streptophyta > Magnoliopsida > Trochodendrales > Trochodendraceae > Tetracentron > Tetracentron sinense. Next base: position 1,943,075 of record CM026567.1, on the reverse strand, counting down.
ACATAAAACTCTCACTTCACTTTCCTCAAACCAAGGACACATGGAAGGCCTTAGCCTTAACAAAAATGGTGTCAAGCACTATTCACAACACTATTCACTGCACAATGAACTCGGATTCCGGGGTTCTACAGGAGGCGATCAACCGGCCACCTACAGAATTTGGCAATTTCTTCTATTTTTCCCTCTTAGAGTGTTTCCACTCTTGTTCTAACTCACTTAGAGTGTTTTCACTCTTTTTTCATTGGTTTTACCACACACATAACACGCACACCAATTATAGAACTCCTTCATATCATTTAACCACGCCAATCACATTAAAGGCGTTTAGGCCTTTAAAACACTATTCACACACTATTCACAATACTATTCACCGGTTGTAAAAATAGAGTTCTGGGGTTCTACAAGATGGCTCACAAACTTAGTCGTATATATATATTCGACTACTATATGCCAGTTGGTTCCACGTTGCATCTCTCAACATCCTCCATTCTCTCTTCAGGTTAATGCCACATGTCTGCTGACATGACATATTCTCTTAATTAATCATCAATTAATAGGAATCCTTGATTAAATTCATTATTTTATTAAATTAAATAACAAGACATCCACTTATTAATATCACAACTCTCTAAACCCTTCATCTCATTTATTTATTTATTTATCATCCACTTAATAAGAACTCTTAATAAAATTATTGTATTTTAAAATTAAATAATAAGACCTTCTTTTATTAAATATTAATAAGACCCCCACTTAACTAAATATCAAATATGTTAAATGATATTTTTTCCATCACAATTCTCTAAACGCTGGACCATCCATCTCCCTTATTAATTGATCATCCACTTAATAAGAACTTTTAATCAAAAATATTTTTTTAAATTAAATAATAAGACCTCTATTTTAAAGTGTCAATATTATTTCAACAAAAGCAAAGTTAGTTATGGTATTTGGTTCTGTAGGGTGAGTAGATATTTAAGGTTTTTGGTGAGAATTGAAATTGATGCTTAATCTATATGCATTCATAATTAACTGAAATTATTTGATTCTCAAAATCTAAATGAATTGGTTTTTTATTTCCAGTTTTCTATAGTTTGTCGTAGGTTAGTCATTTAGTTTAATAAATTAGTTGTATATATCTATTATGTCTATACTTTCTCATGTTTGAATTATAACATTATGAAGTATAATTTATAATGTTTTATAGTATATTATACTAGCAAACACCCCGTGCGATGCACGGGGTGGATAAAAAAATAAAAAATAAAGTAAATATATTATAATTAACCACTCATAAGACAAACGTTATGAGATTGTTAAGATTTAATTAGAAAAAGGAAAATCCAATACAAATATCTATACACTCTCTCTCTATCTCTCTTATCACAATCCCCTAAAATCACCCGAATGGATTAACACGTCTATGTACTCTCTTTCTCTCTCTCTCTCTCTCTTAATTATCACAATCCCCTAAAATCCCTCCAATGGATCAATACGTCTTTACATTTTCTCTCTCTATCCCTCGTATATTGTAACCGTTTTAGATTAACCGGTTCCCTTTAGTGAGGCTTTCCTTCTAAAATTCTAAGGTTAAACTCTTTAGGCCTTAAGGATTAGTTAATCTTAACCATAACTAATATAGTTGTTTAAAAAATCAAGTTAGATTATCCAACCCTAAGAGTTAGTGAATTTTAACCATAGTTAAAGAACTTTTTTCCTTAAAAAAGAATGTTGATTTCTTTAATGCGAATGGTTAGTGAATCTTAACCATATAGTTAACAGAGTTTTAAAAAAAAAATATATGGTAGATTCTGTAGAAACCCAGATTTTCATCAATGTGAAGTCTAGGCACATCAAGGGTAAAATGGTCAAATGCAATTGTATGTCATACTCAAGGTTAATAAAATCGTTTTGATGAATGTTTATTCTTAAAATGTGTCTTAGAATGTTTAAAATATGTATAAGCCTAGGTGGAAGAAGCAAAGTTGGAAGAAATGAAAAGAATAGAGGAATTTTGGGACTTTCGTTCGAATGAAATCTCATTCGTTCAAACAAAGCCAGGAAATCTCAATTGGGTGAACCTCCAGCATCTATTTCCGTTTGAAGGGCCTGGAATTGGTTCGAACGAATATGTGCAGACATGTTTTTTAAAACAAGGTTAAGTCTAAATTTTTAGGGTTTTAAATCCTAGGACTATAAATAGAATACCTAATTAGAGGGTTTAGACTACACTGAGACTTTTTTACCCAATTTGGCAAAGGAGATGTCACGACCCAAAATCTCCCTTAGAAATTTTGGTGACTTTGGCTCGTGATTTAATATATCAAACCATCCTGTAATAACACTACAAGACATACAAAAGCGGAAGCTGAGAATTTCTTTAACAATATAAAATTGTATAACGTATTCCAAGCTCAACCACAACTTAATACAAAAGAGTTTAACAAGTAACTCAACATATGTCTAACAAAACAAAAGTCACAAGTGGACATCCCCACTTTAAAAATCAGTCTACGTTAATATATACAATCACTCCCTCACCCTCTCAACAATAATCAAGATAAGGCCACTTGTCAAGACCCTTATCTTCTACCAGGTGTTCTTCTTCAATGCCTTCTTCGTTGTACTCTTCCTCAATCCAAGGAGCTAGAGCACAAATGTCAAAGGGTGGACCTGCCGACAATAACAATTCGACTGAGCATAGAAGGCTCAGCGTATACTAACTACTAAACAATGATGGTATAATGATAACAAGTATAATGATAACAGGAATTCATAAGCAGTTCATATATATATCTCAATTTCTGAAATATAACATTTTTTAATTCAAACATGTACAACATTCTTTAATTCAAACATGTAGAAATCATAACTTTGATATCAATGTGCATACTTTTCAATACTATATACTTTACTTTACTTTCTTCAAAAACTATATGTTTTTACAATTTTCTTCATGTCTTTTACTTTTACTTTTACTTTACCATCTTTCATTTTTTTACTTAACTTAGCCGAGTTGATCCTTTTTACTTGGGATTAGGTGATTAGTGCATGTATCTGATCTAAAGTACACTAACACCCTCCCAATAGCATCATTTCATTCTTTTACTTGGAATCAGATGACTAGTGCTTGTACCTAGTCTAAAGTACACTAGCATCCTCCCAATAGCATCATTTTACTTGTGATCAGGTGATTAGTGCATGTATCTGGTCTAAAGTACATTAACACCCTCTCAATAGCATCATTTCATTCTTTACTTGGAATCAAATGACTAGTGTCTGTATCTGGTCTAAAGTATACTAACATCCTTCCAATAACATGCTCTTCTTTTATTTTACTTGAGATTAGATGACTAGTGTCTGTACCTAATCTAAAGTACACTAGCATCCTCCCAATAACATATTCTTTTCTTTCTTTCATATTCTTTACTTTACTTTTCGAATACCCGTACTTATACCAAAAACCTCGATTATGCATATACAAGTGCTCATATAACCTTTGTGAGTGACATATAGACAATAAGGCTTTAACAACATAGCATATGCATTTTTAATTATCAATTCATAATTCTAAACATACTCACATATCATTTAGGTACATAGTTTCATCTATTAAGCATGCTCTTCATCAAAATCAATGCATCATCATTTCCTTTTCACTAAGAATTCACCATATGAGCAATTTAGTACAATATACATAGAAGCATTTCATCAAATACTTTATCTTCAACATTTAATTAAATAAGTAATTCATCCAATACATTTAATAGAGCTTTACTATTTCAATTAACCATTTATATGCTTCCATTTTCATTTCTTTTGAGGAATTCATGATAAGAATCAATGGTGTAGAAAAATCTTCAATACATCAAGGAATAACATGCTTTTTATTTCAATTTAAACTAAGGAATTACAACAACAAAGTTGAGTAGGGAGTATTGACCTCAAAAGAATGAATCCCTGCAATCTAAAGCTTAAGAAATGGTTGAGAAGGCTTGAAGGTTGAATTCCAAGCTTTGGAAGGAAGATCCAAGCTTCTCCTTACTTGCTCTCTTGAAAACTAGGGTTTCTTCTCTCCTTTGCCAAATTGGATAAAAATATCTTAGAATAGTCTAAACCCTTGAATTAAGCTTCCTATTTATAGTCCTAGGGATTAAAATCCTGAAAATTCGGACTTAGCCTAATTTTAAGAAAACCAGTCTGTAAAACTTCTTCATTCGAACGAATGTGTTCATTCGAAACATTTTCTTCCCTTCAAATGGAAATGTATGCTATTTTTGATTTCCAAATGAAGTATCTGGCTTTGTTCGAACGAATAAGATTTCATTCAAACGAAAGTCCCAGAAGCTCCTGTTTTTGCCCATTTTCCAACTTTGATTCTTCCACTTAGGTTTATACCTATTTTAAACATTCAAAGACCCATTTTTAAGATCAAACTTTACCAAAACACTTTTATTAACCTAGAGTATGACATATAATTTAAATTGACCATTTTACCCTTGATGTGGCTAGACTTCATATGGATGAAAATCCGGGTCTCTACAGGAGAGAAGAAAACCCTAGGTTTTTTAGAGAACAAGCAATGAGAAACTTGGATCTTCCTTCTAAAGCTTGGAATTCAACCTTCAAGCCTTCTCAGCTCTTTCTTAAGCTTTATATTATAGGGATTCAATCTTATGAGGTCGATACTTTCTACTAAATAGTGTTGTTGTAATTCTTTAGTTAAATTAAGATGAAGAAGCATGTTGTTCTATGATTTGTAGTAGATTATACTCTATCATTCATTCTTATTGTGATTTCCTGCATGAGAATTGAAAGTGAAAATATGTTGTTGATAAATTGAAGTAGATATCTTCTACTAAATGACCTAGAAGTATCCCTTATTGAAAGAAATGATGAAGGTAATGCGTTTAATGCAAAACATTTAAGTTTACCTTATTGAATTGTTTATATGGTAAATTCTGGATAAAAGAGAAGGTATGTTGCATTGAATTTGAGGAAAAATACTCTAAATAAATAGAATTATATGTGAGCATGTTTAAGATTATGAATTGGGAATTGAATTACATGTATCATGTTATTGAAGTTTTATTGCTTATATGTCACGCACAAATGATATATGAGCACTTGTAATTGCATGATCAAAGTCTTGTATAAGTATAGGTATCCGAAAAGTAAAGAAGATGAAGGAAATAAAAAGATCCTGATGGGAGGATGCTAGTGTACTTCGGACTAGGTACAACCACTAGTCATCTAATCTCAAGTAAAACAAAAAAAAAATGTTATTGGAAGGATGTTAGTGTACTTCAGACCAGGTACAACACACTAGTCATTTGATTCTAAGTAAAAGAATGAAATGATGTTATTGGGAGGTGTTAGTGTACTTCAGACTAGGTACAGTCACTAATTACCTGATCCCAAGTAAAATGATGAGATGATGTTATTGGGAGGATGCTAGTGTACTTCAGACCAGGTACATGCACTAGCCATCTGATCCCAAGTAAAAGAATGAACAAAGATGTTATTGGGAGGGTGTTAGTGTGCTTTAGATCAGGTACAACCACTAATTACCTAATCTCAAGTAAAAATGATCAACTTGACTAAATTAAGTAAAAGAATGAAGGATGATAAATTGAAAGTAAAACATGAAGAAAATTGTAAAAACATATGGTTTTCAAATAAAGTATATAATTTTGAAAAGTATGCACATTGATATCGAAGTTGAGATTTACACATGTTTAAATTGAAGTATGTTTATGATTTGGAAATTGAGATATATGAACTGCTTATGAACTCTTGTTGTTGTTATAACATCATTATTTAGTAGTTAGTATACGTCGAGCTATTCAATGCTCAGTCGAACTTTTATTGTTGGCAGGTCCACCCTTTGACAAATGTGCTCTGGGACCCTAGGTCGAGGAAGAGTACATCGAGAAAGATCTGGAGGTAGACCATCCAATGGAGGATAGGGGCATTAACAAGTGGCCTTATCCAGGTCCTGATGATTTACTTGTTAAACTCTTATGGTAGTTTGTTTCGAACTTGGAATACCGTTTACAGTCTTATGTTATTAAGAAATTTTCAATTTCCACTTTTGTATACATTGTAGTGTTATTACAGGATGGTTTGATATGTTAAGTCACAAGCCAAAGTCTCTAAAACTTCTAAGGGAAATTTTGGGTCGCGACAGATTCCTCAATCTTACGAGTTAGTGAATCTTAACCACAATTAAATATTATAAAAACATTAGCTTCTACAACCCTAAGGGTTAGTGAATCTTAGTCACAGTTAAATTTTTTTTTCCTAAGTACCATAATTTAGCTTCTTTAAGCCTAAGTTTTTTTGGGGGCTAAAAGGGGGGAGGAGGGAGGGGGGGTTAAGCAAACCCCTACCTGCAATAAATCAAAAAATAACTAATTAAACCCTCACAAAATAGAGATAGAATCACATTTTTAATATATAAATATTTAAAAACAAAGTTAGTGCACATATTTTGCATTTTCTTATTATATATTATTACAATACATTAATTAAATCGATGTTATTACTACACCACGTGGCACAGTAAACAAAGAATATAGGAAAGCAAGTTACAAACAATTTTAACCTAGATATAATAAATAAACAACTAAATCATTGACATAGTTCAAATTATTTAAGAAATTTGAACTCTTGGAGTTTGGAGATCAAGGAGAAAAGTCTTATTTCTTAAATCCAAAATATTTGTACTTAGTAACTTGATTCTCTATAAAATCCATAATCCACAAAACTCATTAGCAATTAATAATGGGTGCTGCTACGAGCACACCAATCTTTACCGACTAGACACCAAATATTTCACTTACTAACTATACACCATTAAAACACTACAAGAAAAGTGCTTATTAGGGGCAGAAATTGGTTTCATATTTCATCAGTACAACGTATTGTTTTTGATGATTTGTGGTCTGTCGCTATATATCCGTCACTATTAATCATTACAACAATGTCTAGTTAAAAAATTGTCATATTAATGAGTGATGATCTAATAATATAGCGTCAGACGTATTACTGTCCCTAATAAGTTTTAACAAATAGCGACAGACAAAACTCCGTGACTATTACTTATATTAATAGATACAATATTATTTCTGGCATTACTATTTGTTAAAAATATTTTGTCGCTAAAAATTGTTTAACAAAAATCCCCTGAATGTCGCAACCCAAAATACCCCCTAGGAGTTAGGGATTCTTTGGCTCGTGATGTGCAATATCCAATACCAAACCATCCTGTCAAAATATACAAAGCAATACATAATGGAGACATAAAGTAATGCGAAACCTTAATCAAAGTGCGGAAGTGTAAACCAAAATTTTTTTTCTATATATAGTCGGTATCCCAAGTTTGTACATACATAATCCAAAAGTAAAGGTGGACATGCCCACCAAAATACAAAATGACCTCTTGCTATCACTCCGCTTAGCAATGGTCTAGATATGGCCACACATCTAAGTCTCTCTCCTCCTGTGGTTGCAACGGGATAGGTGGATCCCTTTCTTCTACATATTACTCTTCAACCCATGGCTCTGGGTCGCAGATATTAAACGGACCTGCCGACATAACATGTACGGCTGAGCATGGAATACTCAGTGAGCACAAACTAATAGCTAACCATATTATAATAACGAGATACCACATGCAGGTGCTTAAAGAATAATAATCACAACATTCATGCTTAAAAACCTCGTCGTGGAAAACCTTTCATAAAAACTTATACTTTTCTTGGAAATCAAACCATCTTATGCATGCTTATGAGTACTTATGAATGCTTGTGAGTCTCGTGTTTTCTTATGAGTTCTTGTGAGCTTACGAATTCTTATGACTTTTCTTATGAGCTTATGAATCTTCTTGTGAGCTTCTTGTGAGCTTATGATCCGTAGAGACATAAGCAAGATCTTAGACTTGTGAGATTCTTGAAAAGCCTTGCGAGACTTGTGATCCGTGGAGTTTATGCAAGATCTTAGGCTTGATCCTTGTGAGCATGAGTTAACCGATCTTAGAATACCAACTCAAAGTTTGGCTTTGTCAATGCTTATGATTCTTTCTTAGGAATACCTTTAAAAACTTTTCTTATGCTTTTTGAAATACATGCTTATGAGAAAACCTCGGTTCATACAAGTGTAAATGCTTGTACGTGACAACAGGTGCTATCGTGATCGTAAGAATAATCAAAATCATATAGCATTTCTACAATTCCATAGACATGTGAATTATTGAAGGAAGAACATATATATATAGCATTTCACTTAATAATTGCCGAATGGGGAAAATCCCCTAAATTATATCCTCATTTTCTTAACTTAGTCCTCATTCATGCATTTCATCAAACATGTAGTGTGCAACACTTTCTTAGACCTTTTAACATATGATTTCATATTCACATTCATCAACATCATAGGTGTATTCATTATTGGTACAATGCCCATCTATCATTTTCATCACACAACACCATCCATCACATTCTACGTGGCATCCATTCGCCTTAACCTCCATACATTCACCCCACATCCATTACATTTCCTTTAATCTTATTCTCTTAGGTTATATGATTATCTTCATGAAAAGAACTCAAAATATAGGGTAATACTAGGTTAACTACAAAAGTGTACTAACCTTGAAGATCAAAGCTTGATCTTGAAGAAAATCTCTTTGTTTGAAGACCCCAACTTGATGGAGGATGATCTACTTAAAGAGAATGCTTCAAGCTTGAGGAAGAAGGCATCACCACTTGAGGATGAAGATCCTTGCTTAAGAGGATGATCCAAGCTTGATTTGGACTCCCCTTGATCTCCACAAAACCCCTCTTAGAAAACTTCAATCTTCCTTCCCTTTCTCTCTCTCAATCCTTCTCTAGGTTTAGGTTCCCCCAAAATCCTCGGTTTTAAGAGCAAACTGGGTGCGAGTGCGATTGATCGCACTTGGACCCGAGAGAACCCAAAAAAACTCATCTGTATGTGATTGATCGCACTAAGGTGCGATTGATCGCACTTGATATGCGATTGATCGCAGCTCCCCCAGATTCAGACTGATTTTACCCCGTTTTGGTATTTTGATCATAACTTTTGACTTGATTGTTGGATTTTGACGATTCAACTTGTGTTGGATTTGTCTTTGAAAATAGAACAACTTTGATGTTTTACATAAATCCTAATTATTCTTTATTCATGGTCCAAAGTGGCCATAAAGGTGACTGGGTCAGGAATTTCAATAGAAAAATGATGGAAAACTCACATTTGACTTAAATTAAGCTCAAATTATGGAAAAGTGATAAACATGAACTTCAAAAAGGATTCCAATATGGTTCTAATGGTTTAAGAATCACTTGATTCCGATAAGAGGTGAGAAAACTAGTGCTATTCGAAGTTGAGGATATGCCAAAGCATAACCCTTGTTAATACTTAGGAGTATTCTATACTCTCACCTACTCCATTCCAAACACCCATATACCAAAAATATATTCTTAAAAGCTTTAATACATAATATCATTCATCATACTAGGCCATCAAGATTCGGGGTTCTACATTGAACCTCTACGCGATCACTTCCTATCACACTAATCCTAAAATCTCCCACCCTTTTTTCCCTCTGCCACTGTCGTCGCCTTGCCATTGCCGTCACTGTCACCATCGTATAAGAGCTACCGGCGTTGCTCTCTTCGATAACCTCTCTCTCTCTCTCTCTGTTTTTCTCAGATGCTCTCTTCGGGAGCTCCCTTTCTCTCTGTCTCTCCCACTCTCCGGTATCCGCCTATCCCTCTATTTGACTCTCTCTTTCTCTCTCTCACTCTCCGGTAACAAGTTTTTCTCTCTCTGGTAACCCCTCTCTCCCTCCCTCTCTCTCTCTGGGATATCTCCGATTACCTCCGTCTCTCTCTCTCTCTGGGATATCTCCGATTACCTCCGTCTCTCTCTCTCTCTCTCTCTCTCCCTCCGCTTACCTCCCTCCCTCTCTCTCCCTCCCTCTCCGATTACTTGCATTTATATGGGTTTGAATCACTACTATATATATTGTTAAATGTAAACAGGTAAACAAGTGACAGGTATGGTTGTATGCAGGTGTACAATTCCTTTTTTTAAAAAAATGAAAATTAGTGACAGAAATATTACCGTTGCTACAAATGAAAAAAAAAAAAAACAAAAATCAATAGTGGCGGTAATTTTTCCGTCAGTAACTTACAGATACCGACGGATATATAACCGTTGGCTAATATGGTGTATAGTGACGACTCCTTTCTGTAGGTATAGTACTATTAAGCAACATAAATCTTACTGTTCCTAAATGAGTGCAATACTGATGGTAAATATTCTGTTGGTATAGGGAGAATTAGCATCAGTATGTTTTCCGTCGGTATATTCTCTTTAGAAATGGTTATTTACCGTCACAAGTATACGATATAACTGTCGAAATTTTTTTAATCGTTTCAATTACCCTTCGGAAGGTATTAAAAAACTTACAGACAGGGACATACATTTCCATTTCATCGACGAAAATAATTTTCGTCGGTAATGTGCGACGATTTTCTCATTTCCGTCACTATACGCTTTACTGACACCCTTATTAGCCACTGTATTGTGATGGTAAGTAATCTGTCAGAATAGTCTATACCGATGGAAATGTAACTAATATGACGGTTTGAAATTGTTGGTGAATTCTTTATCTCGTAGTGAAATGTAACAAATTCTAAAAGTACACCAAAAGGTACAAAAATACCTATAAAATTTCTAATTATACACCATTTTAAAAAGTATAAAACATGATAATTCATTAGTACTCTTTTATGAACCTAAACCCAACAGAAGGTCCAATAAATTGGTATTAAAGGAATTAAACTCAATTTTTAATATATTGCACTGCTATTTGTGTGGGTTAAGGAGCTTGCAAGAAAAGATCTTAGGAAACTAAAATGATGTGGAGTATAAATCATGAAAGATAGACTCAAATTTGACAAAAAATAATATAACAATGAGAGAGATGAAGATTGAAGAACAATAAAGAACTTAAAATTTAAGGTTATTAAAACAAAGAAAAGCTTACAATAGTTCGTGTCTTCATAACTCACAGGCTCTTTGAAGGAATGATAAGAGGAGATTTGTGATTCGCTCTTAGAAGGAGAAAAAGTTTTCATGATAGAATTTAAGGGTATGAGTGCTTATAAACAAGATATTTTTATTTTTATTTTTTTATAAAATGGTGTCCCATAAGTAAATATTGGTGTGCTCGTAGCAGCAACAAATTTTCAATGTGTACACCGTCCAACAAAAATCGAACTGAGCGTTGAAATTAGAGCAACCCCATAAGCCATAGACAAAACACTTTCTGTCGCTCGCTCGCTCAATGGAAGTTGCCGAGGAGCCTGTAAGAGTACAAACCCTTGCACAAACCGGACTAGCAAACGTGCCATTCCCTTACATACAACCGCCGGAGAATCGACCGGCTTTGTTCCGGGAGAGGGAAACATCAGATTCCGGCATCCCCGTAATCGACCTCTTCCGCTTCGGTCGTCAGGAACTCCGGCGAGCTTGCAGAGATTGGGGCGCTTTTCAGGTTACAAACCATGGCGTCCCTCTGCAGCTGCTCGATGATATGAGAAATTCAGGCCTTTCTTTCTTCAACGAGTGTCCCATGGTGGACAAATGCACCTACTCCTGCGATCCCAATTCTGCTGCTTCCGAGGGCTACGGTAGCCGAATGTTGGTCAACCAAGACACCGTTTTGGATTGGAGGGACTTCTTCGATCACCATACGTTGCCGGTTTCTCGCCGGAATCCCAATCGTTGGCCGGACTTTATCCCCAATTACAGGTCGGTCCATTTTCTCTCTCTCTCTCTCTCCCTCCCCTTTTTCTTTTTATCATCGTTTTTGCCCGGGGAATATGTTTTTTTAACATTATATATAGTACCTTGCAAATGGTGTTTGAATAAATTACGCAGAGAAGTTGTAGTGGAGTACAGTGATCACATGAAGGCGCTTTCTCAGAGGCTGTTGCGTTTGATTTCTGAAAGTCTTGGTCTGCCATCTTTGTGCATTGAAGAGGTAGTTGGGGAAGTTTACCAGAATATCACTATTAGCTATTACCCGCCTTGCCCGCAGCCGGAGCTTACTCTTGGTTTGCAAGCCCATTCTGACATGGGTGCCATTACGCTTCTGATTCAAGATAGTGTTGGGGGGCTTCAGGTATTGAAGGATGGAGAATGGGTGACTGTACAACCTCTATCTGATGCTATTGTTGTCATTTTGGCCGACCAAACTGAGGTAATATTTTTCATTTGCCTAATCATTGTCTTGAATTCAGCGTCATCAGTAGCTTTACTAGCATTGATTCAGAACCATGATCCAGTCAATGAGTGAGTTTTATTCCCTTGTTTTAGCTCATCATTCATGATTTATGACCGTGATTTATATTTCGGTTGGTTTATTTTATGATACTTTTGTTGTATTAGAGCGCTACTATTTGGGGCGACTTGGTTGTCTTTCCATGACTTCTAGTTGTTATTAGATGTTGTAGCAAAGGTACTCCTAATGAATAATGATTTATATGCAAACATGCGAGTTTGGTGGGGTATCCAATGACAGACAAGGTTTTAAATGTCAATATTGGGGATATATCACAAGCATGAAAATGTGATATATCACGGGATATATTGCAAGATATTTTCAAAATGATGATTTTTTTTTTGTCTTTTGAAGAAAATTGGGAAAGAATCAGGGAAAAAAATCAAAAACATTTATTGAAATTTCAGAAAATTGCAAAATAGACATGGACGAATACATAGGATTCAAGAAATACAAAAAACAGAAATATATATAGGCTCTGTTCTTTTGGTGGAACATTTAAAAGTCCCGAACATTAATATTTTGGAACAAGAGGTAAGAGTCTTGGATGAGAGGGGAGAGGTTTTCTAACCCTTTTACACAAAGATATCTTGTATTTGGAGTTCCAATTAATTAGAAGTTCCACATCCATGGAACTTAAAAAATCCAAAATTTTTTGTGGAACTTGAAGGTTCCATATTTGTAGAACTTTTATACTATGGAATAATATAGTTCTAGACATCAAGTAAAATTAGGCATGAAACAATGGAAGTTCTACACTTTAAAAGGTCCACAAAAAGAACGGAGCCTAAGGGATGTAATTGAAAAGAGGAAAAAATATGCGCTGATGGCAATATGATATAGTATGGTATTGGTATAACATTCTTACATTGATTCGTATTTCAATAACCATTAAAAATAGAAATTCAAAACCCATATAATATTGAACAACTATATAGGTAATCCATTCTAAACAAAAACTACAATTAGATCCACATGAATGCGTTGAGTCTTGAAGTCGTTGTCTCTACCTCAACAGGAGGGCAATAATATTGATGTAGTACAAAGAAGCAAACTGCAGCAATCAATCAAACATCCACAAAGATTGAAGGAAAATTCCAGACTCAAGGTCTTCTATATTGATAGTGCTTCAAAAACTGATTCTCTAAGGACAACCCCCTTGGTTTAAATAGGCAACAAGAGGCTCACATTCAATAAACCTTGGTAATGGCTACTACAACTTACTAGATAAGAACTAAAAGCTTTTACGAGTAACTAGGTATGCATTAAATATAACTACAAGTAACTAGGATTGTGTAATTTCCTAGGATCAACTTCCAAGATAGCTCATTACTCCAAAGGTGGCCATGTGGACTTGGGTTCTTCTAGAAAGAACTCTCTTTATGGGCTTGGGCTCTCCTCATGAACTTGGGCCAAGCTTTGGTCTTACCCATCAATAGAAAACTAGATGCTTCTGCATCAAGTAACTCCGGTTGGAGAAAGTTTGCATTCAAACTTAATACTTTATTCTTGAATTCATCTAAAGCTGGTGCATTAATAACTTTCAAATCATCTTCTGAAATCCAAGTAGCTTCTGTTATCGGCTTTCCCTTCCATTGAACAAGATATTGAGGGTAAGATCGATGTGGGGTGGTGGTGTTTCACCAATCAAGGATCTCAAGAATCTCCTCTTGCACCTTTGAAATTTGATAAGTATCGGGATTGGGCTGATCATCTCCATGATAAGCAAAGAGATCCGATATATGGAAGATTTGAGAGATGTTAAGATCACTTGGAAGATCAATGACATATGCATTATTCCCAATGCGCTTTAAAATTCGGCACGGCCCAATTTTCTTGTATTTGAGTCACCATCTTTAAATTCCACAATTCGTCGATATGAATCCACATTTTCTTTGTACTTGGCATAAGTTTGCTCAATTTTCTTCGGAACATCCTCACGAATTTCCTTCAAGTGATCCGCAAATGACTCCGCATCATTACTCATTCTCTTGGGATCCGATAATGGAGCTCAATCAAGGGGCTGAATTGGATTTAGGCCATACACAATTTAAAATGAAGTCTTCCCAGTAGAGCGATTGAAGGCAAATTCGGCATGTGGTAGCACATTATCCCATTGTTTTAGCTTATCTCTAGCAAGGCATCTCAACAAGTTACCTAGACTTCGATTGGCCGCCTCAATTTGGCCATCAGTTTGAGGGTGACATGTGGTACTATATTGTAAATTAGTACCCAACTTTTTCCGAAGTGTCATACAATAGTGACTTAAGAATCGAGTATCACGATCAAAAGTAAGCGATTTAGGTATCCCATATAGTCGCACAATCTCCGAAAAGAACAAGTCGGTCGTATGAGAGGCGTCAAGAGTGCTTCTACAAGGGATGAAATGGGCCATCTTGGAAAATCTATCAACCGCCACAAGAATTGAGTCATGACCTCTTTGAGTTCGAGGTAATCCAACCACAAAATCAAGAGAGACATCTTGCCAAGGTATAATTAGAATTGGCAAAAGAGTATAAAGTCCAATGTTTTGTGAGTGCCCTTTGGCAAGTTGGCTAGTGTGACACCGTTTCACAAATCTAGAAGTATCCCTTCTCAATTTTGGCCAATAATTTTTCTCCTCGAGCTTGCCTATGGTCTTGTCACGACCAAAATGTCCGCTTAAGCCACCACCATGGGCTTCGGCTATGAGTTGCGAGCTTTCGGCACACACAAGCAACCCTTATAAAATAAATAACCATCCTGCAATACATAATCTATTAGTTCACCATTTTGAGCCCACTCATAGATAGGACTAAAGTAGGGATTATCCTTGTAAAGTTCGGGTAGTAACTCGAACCCCACAATAGAAGTAGAGATACCAATGAACACATGCTCCCTCCTACTTAAAGCATCAACCACAATATTGCTTTGATCTGATTTGTGCTTGATCACAAATGTGAATTCTTGCAGGTATGAGACCCACTTAGCATGTCGAGCGTTGAGTTTCTTTTGAGCACACAAAAAACAAAGTGTCTCATGATCAGAGTATAAGATAAACTCCTTCTGCACCAAATAGTGCCTCCAATGCTGCAAGGCTTGTATGATGGCATAGAACTCAAGGTCATAGGTAGAGTACCTAGACTTTGCTTGGTTCAACATTTCACTATAAAATGCCACAACTCGTCTTTCTTGGCTTAGAACAGCTCCAATGCTCACGTGGGAGGCATCACAATCTACCTCAAAAAGTTTGTTGAAGTTGGGCAAGGCAAGAATCGTCGCATTGGTCAATGTCTCCTTCAGAAATTTTTCTCAGTCTCGAGAGTCCATTTGAACTCTCTCTTCTTCATGCAATCGGTCACGGGTGCAATGATGACATTGAAATTCTTGATAAACCACCTATAGAAGGTAGCAAGCCCATGAAAACTTTGAACATCTCCAATGGATTGTGGGACTGGCCATTCTACAATTGCTTTAACATTTGCTTTATCAACATGAACTTGAAGGAGTTGTATGTGAACTTGAAGAAGTGTTGCTTCATCACCCGATCGGATACGTATTTGGTGATACCTGCTCCTTAAATCAAGTTTAGAAAATACTTTAGCACCCGCCAAAGCATCCAACATATCATCAAGCCGAGGTATTGGGAAGTGGTACTTGACAGTGATCTTGTTGATGGCTCGACTATGCACACACATTCACCAAGTGTCATCCTTCTTTGGAGTAAGAAGGGCGGGAACGACACAAAGACTTAACCTATCCCTTATGAACCCCTTTTGCAACAAATCAGAAACTTGTCTATGGAGTTCTTCATGCTCTTTGGGGGCATCCTGTAATGTGGCAAGTTTGGCAAACTGGCACCCGGAATTAAATCAATACAATGCTGAATTTGTCATATGGGAGGTAAACCATGTGGCAAATCCTCAGGAATCACATTAGAAAATTTCTTTAGGGATGATGGCCTTTGAGTCCACATCAGTGGATGATGAAATTTCCTTAGAAATTAGTGCATACATGGTGGATGATTCTTTTGTTGTTTCTTTCTCAAATTGCCTTAAAGAAAGAACAGTTTTAACATTTTTACCATGTTCAACCTTAAGTGAAGGTTTCAAGGGCCATAAAGTGATATGAATTTCTTTTTTTTCAAAGGAATAACAATTCTTAAACTCATCATGCATGACTTTTCGATCATATTGCCAAGGTCGTCCAAGTAATAAATGACATGCATCCATTTGCAACACATCACACCATTAGCATTCTTGTAATTTTTCCTAATAAAAAAATTAGCTAAGCACCTCTTTGTCACTGGTGTTTCATTACCTTTCTTGAACCAAGAAATGTGATAAGGTTGGTGATGATTCTCGTAGGGAAGGTTGAACTTTTGCACCATATATTCGGATACCATGTTGTCACAACTTCCGGAATTGATAATAATGGTACATACCTTTTCTTTAATAGTGCAACGGGATTCGAAAAATGTTAGATCTAAGCCATGGTTCCAGATGTGATTTTTCAACTCCTAACATTCTTTGCATTACTAAAAAGTCACCATCATCGGGTTTCACATCTTCCACATGTCCCGACACATTATCGACAAGTTCCGATTCACCCAACAAGACTTCTTCCTCATTTTTTTCTTCAAATTCATCTCCGGTCGGGTCCATTAAATTACTTTCTTTCCTAAGACATTCAAATGATCTATGTCCACTTTCACCACACCAAAAACATTTATAAGTGGCTGGATTTTGGATGGATCGGCTCATGCTAGTAAAACCCACATTAGGACGAATCGATTTTCCAAAATTTTGGGTTGGTCGGTTTGGGGTATTTGGCAATGATTGCTTCCCATTTGAAGCATTTGGACCTTTTGAAGAGCTTGCAATTGTAGCTCCTTTGGTAGTACTAATGGTGCTTCCTCTTCCCATAATTTTACTCTACTTAATTTCCGCTTTACGTGCATATTGGACAGCTTTGTTCAATGTCTTTGGTTTCAACATCATGATTTCATCTTGGATTGATATTCTCAACCTAGAAATAAATCGAGACACCAATTGTTGCTCGGTCTCTCTCAATTTATTTCAACTTATTAAAGCATAAAAAGTATCTGCATAATCAGAAAGTAACCTCATACCTTGTTTTAAGTGATGAAGTCATTGATACAAAGTTTGAGCATAATTGGTGGGTAGAAACTTGACTTCAAGGGAAGCCTTCATACGTCTCCATGTAGGAATCCGTTGCTTTCCGTCAATCTCACGGTTCTCTTGCAAGGTTTTCCACCATATCAAGGCATGACCCCTCAATCGGGTTACAGGTTTGCACAAATCTGATTTTTTGAAGGTCCGACATGTTTTTCCATTCAAAGAAAGATTCCACATTTTCTAGCCAATCGGTAAAGTCATCGAGTTGTAGATGTCCCGAAAATTCCAGAATATCTACTTGAATTTCTCTTTGACTTCTTTCCAAGGCTCGAATAATTCTTTTGGGTAATGGTAATTCATCATTATCACCATCATTAATAACCTGGATGACATCTTCATCGGATTCATCATTTTCATTCCTACGGTGATAAATTTCCAATTGAGCAAGTTTCAATCGGATTTCCTCAATTTCGGGATTGTTGTTGGCGCAATGTCCTCTTCCTCGACCACCACGGGCACCACGACCTCTTCCTAGAGCAGCCATCGCGCTTATAGTAGCATATTTAGGCGCTAATTTATAAAGAAAGTGTTGAACAAGTTACACGAACCCGCTTTGATACCAAATGATGTAGTGCAAAGAAACAAACTGCAACAATCAATCAAATATCCACAAAGATTGAAGGAAAATTCTAGACTCATGGTCTTCTATATTGATGGTGCTTAAAAACTGATTCTCTAAGGACAACCCCCTTGGTTTAAATGGGCAACAAGAGGCTCACATTCAATAAGCCTTAGTAATGACTACTACAACTTAATAGATAAAAACTAAAAGCTTTTACAAGTAACTAGGTATGCATTAAATGTAATTACAAGTAACTAGGATGGTGTAATTTCCTAGGATCAACTTCCAAGATAGCTCATTACTCCAAAAGTGGCCATGTGGACTTGGGCTCTTCTAGAAAGAACTCTCTTAATGGGCTTGGGCCCCCCTCATGAACTTGGGCCAAGCTTTGGTCTTACCCATCAATAGAAAACCGGATGCTCCTGCATCAAATATTGGTTGTGACTACCTCATGAGATGATCCATGTTATATCCTCATGAATCTAAAGGTGGTTCTCGTCCTCTCCAAGCTCACTAACACTACCATCGGTGGATATTGTGGGTGATGAGTCGTTGTCACTCTCATTGTTGTGTTAGGATGTATTTCTTCAGAGCCATATCTATATGGATCGTATTATTTAGCCTTAAAAAGTTAAAATATATATTTTAAAAATTATTCTAATTTTTTTTTACAAAAATAATTTAATTTTTTTATTATTGAAAATCTAATCTTTTATGTACAATCAATAGATCAACTGGAACTACACACATACTTAAATTTGAACTTTGAAGTTGATTAGAATACTATTAAACTTAAAATTTAGACTATTTGTGAAAACATTCATCTCGCACATTTCACCTTGCTTCTCACCATAGTTACGAAGTTCTCCGCTTTTTTGAAAAATCCCGAATAATACCCGACTTTTTCGTTGAACGGTTAATTCCCGAAGTATTCACGAGTTTTGAAAAAAACAACGAATTTTTCAAAAAAATCACGAATTTCGTGAATTAAACACTAATTATTCCAACTTTTTGAAAAATTCCTAAATAAATATCTAGCATATAAAATATTTTTGTTTATAAATTTCATCATTAGTAATCTTATTTTATATTTTTTTTCATTTATTACCCGAAATTTTCCCGATTTATTTCCGATTTTTTTCGAACTTTTTCCTAGATGAATAATTCCCAAATCCGGACTTGGTAAGTATGGTTCTCACCAAATTTTGGTTGATTTAGGGTTGAACAATTCAAATCCAAGCAAATTTTGGGATTGTTTTTTGAAAAATCAATGAAGAAAAAGAAATCCCAAAATATCTCACATGTTGGTTGACATTTCCATATACGGATTGGCATATTGTTACTTTTAAACTAAATACATTTAATTTGTTATCATCTTTTTGCATTTAAAAAATTGTGATATTTACACAATGTTTAACCTATAAGTAGAAAGTGAAACCCTAGAGAAAAAGAGGAAGAAAAGAGAAGAAGAAGATAAGAGGAGAAATTTTAGAGAGAGATTAAGGGGCCGATTCCCCATTTTTTATTATTTATATCACTCATTAAATAAGATTACAATAATAACCTTAATGACATGATACAATGTATCTACACTTATAATAATATATCTAAACACTCCAACTCAAGTTCAGCATAAATATCTAACATGAACTTGTAAAGAGCAACTTTTAAATATGCATTGGCAACACCTTTAGTTAGAATATCAACTAGTTGATTTTTTATTGTGAGTCTGTGACAAATAGTAAACATAGGTTACGAGAAATAGCCTGCTCTCGGATGACATGGTGTCAAAAATCCACTCAATTCTGCCGAAGTTGACCGAATTGAGTCGACTTCCGTAGTGTCCGAAGAGAAATGCACTTGTATTTAAAAATATTGAACTCCCTGGTAAATTTCGGTAAACTTTGACCAAAACAGAAAAAAATGTTGAGAAAATATAGAACTTCGGTGGAAGTTAACCGAAGTACACAAAAAAAATCTGAAAATTAAAGGGCTTTTAAGTTTTAATTTAAAAGGGTAATGCTAGTTCCATTTGCTTTAAACTTACTTTCTTCATAAGGAAATACATGTGTCCCTAGCATTAACCTTATTATAGTTATAATGAACTTTAGAAGAGAATGTTGCTAGCATGGTTCAAAAACCGGAAAACTCGACTCGACTCGAAAGTTAGCTAGGTCGAGTAACTCGGAAAACTCGAAAAAAACTCGACTCGGTCTAACTCGGAATATATATGTGTAATAACTTGAAAATCCTGGGTTAAAATAACTCAAAGTATATTGGTTTTACAACCTCAAAATTATAAACTAGGTTTAACAAAACTCATAGTAGGTTGTCTTTGTAGACCAAAAAAATATGATGCAGAAATAGTGTGATGTTCGAGTTTAGATTTAAAAAAATGATTAAAATACCCTTCAGCAAGTCGAAAAACTCAGCTTGACTCGACGAAGTCACTCGAGAAACTCGGCAAATAGTACCTCCTTCGAGTTTTGAGGCGACTCAACTCGAAATTCAGTCAAGTCGAGTAATTCGGCCGAGTTATTCGCGTGACTCGCCGAGTTTTCGAACTATGGTTGCTAGCACTAACCTTATTATAAATTATAATTTTATTATTCTAATAATTGTTATCAGTATATTATGCCCATAAGGGCCTTTTAGTAACATTAAATAATTAAATAAATTTCTGATAGTATTTCATAAAGTAAATTGACTACTCATCTCCTCCTCTTCACATATTGATTCAGTCTTATAAAAACATTGAGTCCATCAATTGCATATTGAAATAGGCTTAGAAACTCAATTGAATTTCAATTATTTATCAACTTTAATGTGCATTCATAAGTTTTTCAGGTTTCTAAAACAATTAACATGGATAACATTGAAAAATAAAGAATACATTTCCCCTTCACTTGACAAAGAGGATAAAATATAGTTAAATTTTTTTTTTGACAATATAGAGAAAGAGCAAGAAGTATTACAGCTCAAACAAGTAGACAGCGCATGTCACTTAACATGATTCTCACATTTGAGTACTACATGCTTGCATCAGTAATATAATGAAGTCTAGATGTGCATTTATGCTTGTGTACTGAATTTCTAAAGTTTCATCTTAGATTTCCAATGTTTTCTTAAAGTTTCTTAGACTTCTTTAATTTTTAGATAACTACTTTGGACTTCCTTAAACTTTCTCGAAACATGTCAAATTCCTTAGCGACAAAAGTTTATACTGAAACCGAAATTTAATACCTTAGTGTCTGTCGATCTCTATGTGCTTGGTACGATCATGTTGAACCAGATTATGAGCAATACTGATGGCTGTCTTGTTGTCACAAAACAACTTTAGCAACATCTAGGAGATAGAGTCCATCTACTTCACAACCATTCCTAAACGTTTACCTCGTCGCCAAGTCTTAAAAGACTCGATGAGTAAGAAAAAATGTTACACAAAAGTTAATATTTTTAGTAATACTACTAATAGACGACAAGTATGTCGATAAATTTAGAACATGAAGAACATACGAAATATAAGTTATTCATAGGTTTGACATCTTCTGTCTCAAAGAGAGGAAATGGATCCATCAACAATCCTTACTTCATCTCTTTTAGAAGATAGACTATAGTCAGAAAAAATTAAGGACAAACTTGTCATATGATCAGACGCACCTGAATCAACAATCTAGGTTGGACTGGATGAGGAATGATTTACGAAATTAGCAAATACATGAGTACCTGACTGTGCAAAGAGGTGGAGGCATAAGGACCTTCCAACTGGTTCATAAGACACTTAAGATGATCAATATCAAATGCAGAAAAGTTATTATTGGGTGATGAAGTGCTTCATATAAGATGAGTTGATGAAGAAGTATCGAAGGAAAGATTTATAGTCGTTGCAGTGTGGCCAGTAGGAGCATTTATCTGCTGCCTGGGACAATTATACCTCGTTGGTCTGCCATGTAGATCCCAACATGTCTCTAGTGTATGTCGACTTTTACTTCTCCACTCACCCTGAAGAGTGGAGTAGTAAGTAGCTAAGCTCTTCTCCCCCTGTCGAAGAGTAACAATTTTTTGCCTCAACTGATAAACCTTGCCATGATGTTAGAAATAAGTTCTAGTAGCTTTTATCTTAAATCTCTTTTGTCGTTCGAATAAACAAAAAACCTCTACTAATGTGTGATCATATCATCATATAGAATTGAGGAGCCATGACATCACCATATATATATATATTTGCATTTGTCATATGACATATCACCAATAGTATGGACCTTTACCCTACCATTCAAGTACGCCTAGCTTCCCTCTTTTGCCGATATAGATCTTTGCAAATTGAGACCGCTCTAGGAAATTAGTGTCATCCAACTTAATTTTGATCTACATAACCATAGTTGTTTGTGATAGACATCGAAATTGGATTATTGGGTACCCTGGAAATCACTTCAAACCCCCTTCAGTTGACATTGGTGATAATATCCTTTAAATATATGTTGAATCTCCATAGTTTTCCTAAAAATCAACTAAGAGAATTTGCACCAAAAAATCACAAACAAACAAAAAACGATACTAAAGGGGAGAAAAATCATTCCATTGACTTTAATTCTTCACGAAACTTCCCTAAACAAACTTATAGTTGTGATCCGCATAACCATAGTTGTTTGTGATAGGCATCGAAACTAGATTAACCCTGGAAATCAATTCAAACCCCCTTCAGTTGACATTGGTGATAATATCCTTTAAATATCTGTTGAATCTCCATAGTTTTCCTAAATATAAACTTAGAGAATTTGCACCAAAAAATCATTAAAAAACAAGCAAACAAAAAACGATACTAAAGGGGAGAAAAATCATCCCATCGACTTCAATTCTCTTCACAAAACTTCCCTAAATTAGTTTCAGAAAATTCTGAAATATTTAAAATCATCAAACAGAATTGCATAGATAATGGTCCGGCAAAGAGATTGTGCGAATCGGTAAAGTGGTTGCAACTTGCAAGAACCCTTTACTTGGGCAACAAGATCTCATTCCAGTTATCAATGAATAAGTATCGGAGGTCAGAGCAAGAAATTTGAGGGACGTTTAAGCTGGAGGGAGGACAAGCAATGAAAGGTCAGGCAGGTAGTAGCAGTAGGACTGGACTAAAAGTGACAATACCCTTTTTTCCCTGGCAAAAAAAGCCCTAACAGTCCATACCAATCTCATTTCCAAAAATTGATTTTCTTGCACAAAACACTTTGAGTGATAAAAACCCCTCTAAACATCATACAAAGATTCTAGGAATTTCAACATAAATCAGAATTCACATTCCCTTTCACCTTGCAAAAAATTTCAGGGGGGAGAATGGCTGTCCGTACGGCGGCTGACATCAGGCGTATAGTCAGCTGACATCAGCTGTACTGCTCCCCCATTTTTTAGACTCCTTTGATGATCTTGAGTGACCTTTACTCTGATACCAAGTAAAAAGTGAAATTCTAGAGAAAAAGAGATAGAAAAAAGATGAAGAGAGAAGAAGAGAAAATTTAGAGGGAAAGATTAGGGAGCTGATTCCCCTTTTCAATTATTTATATCAATCATAAAATCTGATACAGTGTATCTGCACCTATAATAATAACATATCTCAATACTATATATTATAAAAAGATAAACACCATGGATTAGACATATCCCTTGCCCGTGCCATTGTGATTATCGGCATTTATATGGGCTTTTTTCACATATATTTTAATCCATGGGTACTAATAATCTAATAATAACATATCTCAATAATTTTTGACCTTGTAGGAAGCAGATTGTGATTGTTGGGTCTATTGTTGAGGTAGAATTGGCAAAATAAGACTCGATCCCAACTAAACTCAATTATGCAAGCTCTCAAGTGGTCCCCACATCATCCGACATATGCCAAATCAAGGCTTGGGCCTTAGAACCATCCTTGTCATGCCTTTTATACATCTTTAAAGGGTGCTGCCATTAATCTCCATCATAGCTCCCTGGCTTGAGAAAATCGACTCAGATGAGTTTAAAATATGGAATCTCTCGTAAAGGTCAAGGTCTAGGTATTGAAACTCATCATAAGTGATCAGTGTACAATCCAAAAGTTGACACCCCTTCCATTCAATGAGATACTTTTGATAACCACCTCCTCTAATTGAAACTATCTGATGATTTCTTCAATTTCTTACTTCAAACGCGGGACTAGTGAGAGATGAGCAATAGGAACATCATGAGAAGTCTCATCAACATGACTGGGGTATAGAGTGAGAACCTCAATGTTGAAGGCATTACTTATGCCCATATCTTCTAGTTACATAAGCATTGAGGTTGGTTTTCTTAAGAACTTTGTATGGACCAATACTCTTTGAATGAAGCTTCTTATAGACGCCTTTAGGATTTGGTTCAAATTTTATCCTTAAATTCAGCAAACTTCCTTCTCAAATCAGCATATGCTTCATAACTCTCATTGCTTAGTGCTATCTTCTGCCGAACATCATGTATATCACGAATATGCTTACTAAAAGCATCAGCTCAGTACTAGGTCTTGCTTCAATCGGTAAAGGAACCAAATCAATTGGTTTCCTAGGAAGTAAACCCATCACCGTATCAAATGACTGCAACCCGTGGTCATGTTTATTGAGCTATTATATGCAAAATTGCGAATGCTGCCATGGGAAGAATCGGGTCTCAATTACCGACATGATCACCAACAAGGCAACAATGTAGATCACTCAAACTTCAATTAGTAACCTATGTTTCACCATCAGTTTGTGGGTGAAAAGAAGAAGAAAATTTCAGCTTTGTATTCATCAATTTTCATAAGGTGCACCAAAGGTAACTTATGAACTTCACATCACTGTTGGAACAATGGTTTTAGGCAACCCATGAAGTAGAACAACTTCTTTAAAGAAGAGTTTAGCAATGTGGATAACATTTGAAGTCTTCGAACAAGGAATAAAGTACTTAGTTGTATACAAGGAAACGATGGAGATGAATGGAGCACCCTTCAAAGGTGTATGAAAGGTGTGAAAAGGATGGTTCTAAGGCCCAAGCATTGATTTGGTATATGTCAGATGATGTGGAGCCCACTTTGGACCTTGAATAATTGAGTTTACTTGGGGTCGAATCTTATTTTGTCAACTTTAAGCTTGTATGCTGCTAATGCAACCCTAACTTTAGGTGTAATGACTAAGGGGTTTGGGAGTGATTCCTAGAGTATTTTTTTTTGTAACTACCAAATCCCTTATCTTCAGACCTCTTAAACCCTAAAAGATACCCAACTTTTTCTAACCCTAACCCTCTCAATCTGTAAGCCTTTGTCCAGTTATCGTAATGCCTCAAACCCTAAAATTGATACAGCTAGACCCAAAAATAGTTGATGTCCAGAAAGATCAGCAAGTTCTTGCCTTCAAACCCTAACCTATTCCTTCCCTAAACCATCTACAAAGCCTTCGCCCCTTCTTCCACCTTTAGAAAACCTAAACCCTCCAGCTGTCCAGAACCTTAGCACACCATAACCGATCATAGATAGCATTATCTTAGTGTTTTCCTGCATCGACGAGTCATATGAAGAAAAAAGAAAAACGTATAGATATGATCAGAAGCCCCTGAATCAAGAATTCTGATTAAGGTAAAGAGGAAACATTGTGAGCAGATGCATTAGTACCTGACTGGGTAAGAGAATTGAATGAAAGGGGCTGGCAGCATAAAGGTCCAACCAATGAATGCTCTTATTTATTCCTCTTATCTGTACTGGAATCGAAGAGAGAATGGTCCAACTGAGTAAAAAAGCACCTGGGAATCTTAAGCTTCTCTCGGGGAACAGATAACATTGCCCGCAAAGAAGACTATGCAGCAGGAAGTGATCTCGAAGATGTAATACTAGTGGATGAGGCGCTATGTGCACCAGAGCATCCAGGGCGAGTAAATTTGGTTGGTCCTCCAACCAAGTCTCGCATGTCTCCTTGGTTTGCCTTGACCTCCCAAAAAGATCACACTTAAGTTTATCCTTCTCATCCAAACTCATAGCTCATTTCTGCTTATATGGGCCTCCTTTATTTGCTTTTTTGAGAAATAAAGTTATGCTAAAGCAAAACGCTTTGAACTATTAGTAGGAGTATGCATAGCTATCTGCCTGCTCTCTTCACCTTAAACCAGATCATATACCTACCTCAAAGAGGGCAATTCATCCGTAATCGGAATTTGAACTCTTGACAATTCAAATTTTGAGTTCAACCCTGATAAAAATTCAGAATTTTGTTATGCTTTATCAACCTCTGAAACTATTCTCCATCACTGGTGCACACCAGCTGAAACATCTGATATTGGTCTAATGTTCTCACATACCATAAAGTCTAGCAAAATATCCAACCAAAGGTTTGTCACTTTGTCCTCATGTCTGAGATGTGATATCTCCTTGCATAACTGGTAGATCCTAACAATATTACGGGTTTGGAAGAATATATTTGGGCTGCTGAATCCTAATGTCCTTGGCTACCCGAAGTTTAAGAAACTCACGAAAAATCTAAGGTTGCAAGGAATACAATAGTTGTGACATGACAGGGAGATTTTTTGTTATACGTGACTTGATAATTGAGTCTTCAAAGCAGCTTTGTATCAAAGGTTCTATTCGAAGAGGCTTCCCGTTGTAAGTTAGGGTTTCTAATATAAGAAGATATAAAGAATTCTAAAATGGTGAACGTACCCTTTAAGTTTTACCTTAACAAAAATTTCTGATTAAGTTTCCTAATTTTTATATATAAACTAATACGATTAAGGGTATTATAGGTAATGCAGTAACATTAATCAAGCCGAGCCAAACCGAATCGAACAACTTATTGCTTGTGTTCGGCTCAATTAACAAACAAGCTCCGTCATGTAGCTCGGCTCATTTCGAGCCAAATCGAGCCGGCTTGTATGTTGGCTTGGCTCATTGACAGCCCTAATACCAAGTAGAAATCCGAACCTCAGATGCAAGAATGACAAAAGAAGAGAGAATAATACGTAAACTTTGAGAAAGAATGAAAGTTTCACCAATAGTGTTATAGACACACTAAACCAAACATAACTTGCTATGGGCTTATAGATTTAGGCCCATCACGGTAAGTGAAAATTAAGGTAATGGAAAATAGTTTTTTTTAAATAAAAAATTCAACTAAGCTAGTTAGGCCTGTAGTTTTATAATTCATGGTCGTGAAATTTGATTTAGTTATAACGTCAATGTCTCCTTGGGTGCTATTTTAATTTAGTCGATACTCTTTTAACTATATTTCATGAAGTAATTCTCTTTTTCATATATGGTGCGTAGAAACCTGCATGTTAGTAGCTTTTCTCTTTTCTTCTTTTTCTTTAATTCTATGATTCTAATCAAGCGTTAGCTTCATCTTGGTCAACTAGATCGAGTGGGAATTAGGTGTAAGAAAGCATACATTGTCACTTCTCTTGAATTGTAGTTTTCTCAAGCATATTGGACATTGGGATATAAAGAACTCATACTTCTGAGAATAATCGCATTTGAATACCAACATGGTTCCATCTGCTGTAGGATCATGACTTGTTGATTTCAGCATTTTTGTACAAATTCAGATTGCATTATAATTCTCTTTTTTCTTCCTTATGAAAAAAATTGTTCCCTTCTTGTCTTTCTGTTATTTTTTTTTAACTTCTGATTGCTCCTGTAGATTATAACCAATGGCGAGTACAGAAGTGCTCAACATAGGGCTATCACTAATGCTCATAGAGCAAGGCTCTCAGTCGCCACATTTCATGACCCCGCCAAGACGACTATAATATCTCCAGCGGCTGAGCTTGTCAGCAAGTCATCTCCTCCCCGATATCGTCAGGTTGTCTATGGGGACTATGTTTCATCATGGTACACCAAGGGACCCGAAGGAAAACGGAATATAGATGCCCTTCTACTTCATCAGTAGATTTGTTTTGGGCGGAAGGTAATAATGGGATTCTTGTGGTTGAATGAGAGCATAGATCATTAATATTATTTGGTTTGGGTTTCTATATGATGATTCTAATATAATATTATTTTGTCTGGTGTATGTGTGACCATTGACCATAGGTCCAAGTTATGAGAAAAAAATTGAACTCAGGGTACATGACCAGCTAATTATATCAAGTGGTGCTCACCAGATCAATAAGGAGCCCTTTGGGATCAATTCTGATGATTCTGTCATTCTGAAAAAGAATTAATTCTTATAAGTTGTGATTCTTATAATAAGATTCCGTGGAAGCGGTCCTGTGAGTTTATTGCTGTTAAATTCCTACAAGGATTAATATCACTTATTTACCACTTCACATACATATGATTAAGGTGGAGAATAGAAAGTACCGAAACAAATCATCTTTAAGAGTTGTACAAAGTGGAGAGGAGAGTCGTGAATGAGAAAGTATCTTTAAATTTTTAAACATATATTGGTCATTAGGGAACCGTGGAGATTGGGCGGCTCACTAGAAGATTTGGTGGGCATCACCCTCTTGTATGCTTCTATATATCATTCTACTGATCAAATTACAAGGAGTATACCAAACTTTATTTGGACTTAAATATTCTTTAATTTAAAATATTAACTCATTAAGCTATGGTATCTTTTGAAATTATTAATATAATGTATAGTATTATGTGGGATTCATGAGACCCACTGTTACGTATTGTTACATATTAAATCTCTGTTTTGTTATTTTTTCATGGAGAGGAGAGTCGTGAAGAGGACTATTGCTTTCTTGGGACGAAACAGGAGCACCTATCCTTTGAGTATACATTAACATATAAATGGCCCGCTCCGGTTGGGGTGGAGGTGGAATTTTGGCCAAGGCCAGAGTGCCAAGTTTTGGAGCCTGGCGCTTTGCCACTCAAATCACTTTTAAGAGATTTTACACTATTTGTGATTTATTTTATAGTTATTCTAATTTATAAGTACAAAAACATACCTAGTTTTCTCACCGGATTGTTCAAACTAACGAAAGGGAAGAGATCTTTTTTATTTATTTATTTTCTCTTATTCTACGGCAAGCGTAGACAGTGTAATCAGAAAAGGTGGAAGTGTATAGAGAAAATGGCATTTCGGTCTTTAGTCTGAGAGCTCCCACACGCTTAAGCCATTCACATGCAAAGATTTAAAAATAAGTCCCCTAAAAACGAGCTGCTCAGGGAATAATTGTTTGGAGGGCCGACAAAATCCCTTCTTCTTCTTCATTTTTTTTGTTAAGCCTCATTCCCAGTAGAGAGAGAGAGCGAGAGAGATCATTTGGAGACTCAGAGCAAGTCCCATTTCAACTGCTATAACGTATGAAGATCAGAATTTTCTCGTTCTTAGATGAAGTTTGTGTCTTATAGCTTCTAGAAGGTATCAAGCAGCGGAATGGCTATGGCAGATGGATCAGGGTGCATGCAAATCTCTGTCCAAAGAACCCTCCGAGGAGGAGTTCTGTCTTGCACTGCGCAATGAAATTCAGAGGTGGAATTTTGTTAAGGTTATGGTGTAAAACCCACTCAATCACTCCAAAAGGGCCTTACTAATGGAGGATTGTTAGACCCTTGTATACTTTTGCAAAGCCTAGTACCCAATCGATGTGGGACTAAAGTGGGTCAGTAACACCCAACCGCAAAACGGATTTTTGTTTTTCTTTTTTTTAAGGGTTATGGAGGTAAAGTAACACCTAAACACACTAAGGTGGGGTTTTCTGTTAGAAATAATGTCTGACAAAGTTATTTATCTTGTAAGACTTTATTGATTTGATTAATAAAGATGTCTTCTTACTTTTCTTATAGCATCCATTATGGGTAATTGACTTAGATAATGAAATGATTAATATGGTATGAGATACCTAATAAGGCCTTATATAATCACAGTTGTGAGTGAAATTAGGCACTTTACTTATATAATTACCACAATGTTAAATGCTCTCAAAGTTTGAGATTAGATTTGTCTCGAGGTATTGTACTGGTGACTACACATTGATATATTGGTGCTTAAATGTACACTGACTAATTGTGTAAATTAAAAGACATCTTGTATAAATATATTATCAAATGATTGATCTCTCATTCACAATAAACATGATTTGTAAATCCCTAGTTTGAGGACTTCATTGTTCACTTGGATAATCAGAAACCTATTCAAGTGATGATGAATATCCAATACGAAATTTATGCCCATTAAATTGGGAGAGTATCCCACTTTCAGGAAAGTCAAATTATTAAGCTTAAAGCCTGCACGGATGCTTTTGAAGCAAAAATACTTTTCAAATACTATTTTTTAATGTATCTATACACAATTATTCTACAAAAGAGTTTTGTGGAAAGTTTTTTGATTGATAACTAGTTTCTTATGACTTACTTAATTGTCTTGAAGCCCTAAAAGATTTTCATAGGCTATGAGTTAGATAATATCTAGTTCTCGCATGCCTATGAGCAAGGGCGGAGCCACATGGGGCCATGGGGGGCTGAAGTCCCCTTGAAATTTTGGAAAAAAAAAACCTATAGTGATAAGAGGGGTGTAACTTGGGAGAGAGGCGGAGCCGGGGGACTCTAGCCCCTCCCGCCCTAAAATTTCGAGAAACCCTAAAATTTCGAGAAAAAAATATATTATTTATAAATGGACATAAACAATTACGATGGCCCATGAAGTTGGCCTTTAAAAAAAAATATTTCAAAGGCTACGTCCCCGAATCCCCATTGTTAGCCCCTGCAAGAGAATCCTAGCTCCGCCCCTGCCTATGAGGGATAATGTAATTGGAAGGATTCATCGAATCAACTTGTTTTCTAGAGGGATCCAATTATGGGTATTATATTGTCACTGAGATTCAATTGCAATATGGATATATCATATTACTTACAATTTTAAAGTTCAAATTTGTACCGGGTCAATAGGTTGGTTTTGGGTTAGCTAGAGATAGTATATCCTCGAGCAATTTGTGGATGTGCCCATAAAATCTTATCAAGCTTAATTATCTCATCTATCTATCTATACTAATACTATGCTGGTTGATGTCACATGACATATCTCAAATCTCTCGATTCTCCCTTCAGGTTGACGCCATGTGTCATCTTACATGGCAAATCTTCCTTTGGTCGATCCAATGAAAACATGTCACATCATGTATTTAGTAAAGACTACTCTTAATTTAATGGGCCATGTAATGAGCTTATTGATTGTTTTTCTTCTCTTAAATGTAATCCATCGTATTCCCAAACATCTATCTACCACTACTCTCCATTGATTCGCTTCATTTACTAATCCCTATTTTTCTCTCTAGTTAAAGGAAAATGATCACCTCCTCAATTGGTGAAGTGAGGAGGTGCGTCTGGGTCCCTTTTAATGTCATGTGTCCTTCATTTAACTTTGGTTAAGATTCCTTACAATAGGGTTTATGCTTAGTTTTTAGAAAAATTAAAAAATTAAAACTTTGACCACAGGAGTTTAAAAAATTAACTAGAGTTTATGACAATTGAGCTGGCTTTGTGAGAGTAACACAGAGGAGCTAACTATTGCTCCTAGCTAATTAAGTTCTCTCTCCATTAATCTTCCCAAAATATCGATTGGTGTCAAAACTCCTTCTCCCCCATTTCTATTTTAACGTCCACCTATCTCTATCTCCTTCCACCCGTTGATCTTCCTTGTGAATTACCTCTCTTTCTCTCTCCACACGTTTGCAGAAAATGAAGCCAAAGCTTGATTCTCTCCCACATTGCTTTATTCAAAGAACAACTTGAAAAAATCGTTTGGTTCCAACTACAGGTATACACTACACAAAAACGGTCTCTCTGTAGGTATGATTGGTTTTTTTTCCTTCTATATCGATCGGGTCTTCTCGTCCCTTCACTTTGATATTTTCCGTTTTGTTCTAATTTCTTATGTTCTATGTTTCTTATTATCGTCTGAGATTGCAGAGATTGCAGAGTTGCAGAGATTGCAAAAAAGCACATCATTCTTCGCTTCTGAAGGTACCCATCGTAGCCCATTGTCATTCCGTTCTTCTTTATTTCTTTTATTTTGTTACTTCCGTTTTTTATTAAATATATTTTCAGATTTATGTGTTTTTTTCCGGATTGATTCAGACTTATAATTTGATATATGGGTCTTTTTTTTTTTCCCCCATTTGATTACTAACAGAAAAGAAAAATCCACAAACGGAGGTCATCTTGCTTGAAGGATTTCCATGAAATTGTTGGTGCAAATGGAAATAGGATTGGGACGAAGTAATAAAAAAAGTTAGCTTGTCTTGAAAATGGAAAGATTATGACTCTGAATTTTAAGAAAGATCCAAATGGAAAAATCTTTAGAGAGATGAAAAGTGAAGCCCGAAGGAGGCCTATGATAAGCTTGAAACAGAAAAATCGTACTACTAGATGATATTTTCCGAGTTTAAATCTCTGTGTCCAACAAACCCTTATTATCCTTTTGATAATTCTCTCCAGGAATTTTGGAATTGGGGCTGTAGTTTAACACTAATGCTATGTTTGGTTGCCTTGAAAATAGGTGAAAACATAGAAAAGAAAAGAAAATTTTGGATTTTTAATATAATTTTTAGTTATGTTTTGTTTAATTTTCTTTTCTTTTCCATGTTTTTACTTATTTTCTCAGCAACCAAACATAGGGTAAGGGTACCAAATGAGAAAAAGCGGTTGTTATAGAGAGCACCAACATAGTCTAGAATTACAACTGCAAATGAGTGTGGATGGTGTATATGTTGGAAAACACTACTGAATGATGGTGCACATGTGCCCCTCTGCACATTTGGTCCTACACATTTGGCCTCGCATGCGAGGTACAAACTTTCACAACTGCGACCAGTGTGATGTATTAATGATTTGTACTGTTTAATCTATATATTAACATAATTGTTATATGGTTGATATACATTTGATGTTTTTTTTTTTTTTTTGCAGGAGGGTGAGGCTTTATGTTCTTATTGTGGCAAAAAAACAGATTTTTAAATAATTGGTACTCATTGTAAGTAAGCTTCTTGATGTTATCTCATGTGTTATGGCTTCTCGATTTGTTTATTTTATTATAGGACTTCAAATCTCATCCAAATTAGACTGGACGGATGGACATATATGTGCATAACAAAGTTTCCCTTCTATGAGAAAAATTGTTTGTTCTCCCCCTTTATTTGACATTTATGATGGTTGATCAAGCAAGATCATATCTGCATTTGATGTTTAACATGAGAGTGAGGCTTGGTGTTCTTTTTCTGGCAAAAACAGATTTTTAATGGGAAATAGTTCTTCTATTTTTCCTTTATTTATCCTCTTTTAGCTTTCTAGACTTCATTCTGTGATCTTAGACCTCCTAATAGACATTTGACAGATGACATATAATGTTTTATTCGGCAACAAATATCTCCATTTTCATAGGACAAAAAAGAGACTCACTTTTTCCTATTTAGAAAGCATGGATCTGGTTATTTTTTAGTTTTTATCGTGGATGAACTAGAGCACTATAATTAATTAATTTTTCTTAATCATGGGAATATTTATGTTTGTGTCTCTAAATTTGCATCCTTTTTCTGTTGCTACTATCATGGATTCATGGACATCATTTTAGTGACCTAGATGATTGTATTTTACTTTGATAACATTGATTGTTGTCACAGTTAATGACACAAATAGTTGGGTCACTTAGATTCATTACAAGAATAAATAATATAACAGATTAGGGGCCGTTTGGATATACTTCCATTTTTTTGTTTTTATTTTCTGTTTTTAAAAATTGGAAATGACTTTTGTTTACAATTTTTTAAAGTAGGAAACACATTTGACATTACTAACTGTTACTTGTTTTAAAAAAAGAAAAACAAAAAAATGCATTAGGTAAATATGAATAAATAATTTCAATTCATGGTGGTGGTGGGTATAGTGTGATACTGAGTGGTGGTGGTAGTGATGGTGTGTGTTGGTGGTGTGGAGGTGCATGGTGGTGGTGGAGGTGGTGGGTGGGTGGTGGTAGTGGGTGGTGGTCATGATGGTGGTGGAGGGTGGTGAGTGGTGGTGGTTGTGGTGGTGCGTAGTGGTTGGTGGTGGTGTGATGGTAGTGGTGGGTGGTGTGGTAGTGGTGGTGGTGTGGTGGTTGGTGGTGGTGGTGTATGGTGGGTGGTAGTGGTGGCGGTGGGTGGTATTGTGGTTGTGGGTGGTGGTGTTGGTGGTGGTATTGTGGTTGTGGGTGGTGGTGGTGCTGTGGTAGTGTTAGGTAGTAGTGTGGTGGTGGTTATGTGGATGGTGGTTGGTCCATGTTTTCCAATTTTGTTTTTTATTTTCAAAAAATGCGGTAATAGAAAATTTCTGTTATCTTGATTTTCGAAAATTGTGTTTCTAATTTTGAAAACAGAAAGCCATGTTTACCAAACATGTTTTGTGTAAAATTTTTCAAAATTTTGATTTTAAAAATAGAAAACAGAAAAGTGCAACCAAACGGGGCCTTAGTTTGTGGGTTCTTTTGTATAATACATTTTTAGTACATGACATCCTACAAATTAGGCACAAATGAGGTCATTGTGACATATATGAACTTTGATGATGGAATAACAAATTTTTTTTATAGACATCTTCCTCGATAGACAATATTCTAGGTGTTGTACATGTGGGCCTAAACCCTGATAGCCGCCTGGAAATTGTGTGGTGCTCTCCACAACTCCTTGATAGTTTAATTGATTAAATCCATACTACTGTAAGGGGAATGTGAAAATAAAAATAGCTTACTTTTAATAATACCACTCTCCACCACATTTAGATTCAATTCTAACACAAGAACTTTAGGGAAATTCTAACACGAGACTTCGGAAATGAATTCCTCTTTCTTTGGCCATACTTGGATAACCTTTTTTTTTTTTGGTTAAAGAGCTGAACTTTATATAGAACTCGAGCTAGATATCCATCCTGCACAGACCGCAAAACTGGGGGGAGATTTCTACACATGGAAAGAAACTAAGGAACTTTGAAGACTATCATTGAGAGCTCTCTAAGCTTCACAATGGGCCTCAGAGTTTGCCTCTCTACGAATGAGGCTAAGAACTACTTCGGGGTACTTTCCAAGCAAACTTTGGATATCTGCAGAGATACTAAGAAGCTCCCAGTGGATAGAGGTGGCTAAACCGGACTGGTAATCAAGAATTTCCTTGGACTCAGATTCAAGGACCACCCGTTTCCACCCAAATTGAACTGCTATTTGAAGACCATGCAACTCGAGCAGATCCCCCCACTGAGAGATTTAGATGATGAGTAGATGGTATTTCCATGGTGATTACGAAACACTACACCCGCCCCAGCTGCAATGCCACTAGTCAGAGTTGCGCCATCCGTGTTGATTTTTAACCAATTAAGATCAAGAGGGCTCCACTTGGTCGTGTCCTTGGCGAGAGGGTGAGGGGGTGGATGCGACAGACGAAGAAGATTGATGATTCCTTTGTACAGGTATTCCATACGATGGATAGCAGTAACCGATTCACATGTATATTCCTACCAACATGCATATATGTTCTACTGTGTCTTTTGAAATGTAAATGTGCATCACACATCACACCTTCATGAGGAGCAAGACATCCATGAGTTAATTATCCTCACAGAGGGTACATGGGATGAAACCATAGTTATGGGGGTACACAATTGATGACTACAATACACGATCAACTTGCACAAATATATACTAATTAATACCACCATTATAAAACCAAAGAGAGAGAGTATTAAGTAAAATGATAGGTCTCTTAGTTACTTTTATCATTCATTTTTTTCATCCATTTCATATTTCACCTTGCTCCCTTTTCCTACTTGTACCACCAGCAGAAATAATCATGTTTTTACTAGAAGTCTGAACCTAACTTTGTCCGTTCAACTTCATCCACTACCTTCTGTATCACAGTTTTCTTTAAAAATCACAAAATAATGTAATTGTGGGGTTTGCTAATAAAATTTGAGTTTGAATATTAACCATCAAATTTATTTGATATTGTCATTTTTATTTAAATTTATCTTTACCTTCTCACACTGAATTAAGGGTGTATATATACTGTGCATGTTATCTGAATTGGTAATGTATAAAGTCTTATTTAAAATGTTCTTTATTTTTCTTAAATTCTAACTTTTTCATTATCCCATGTATCGATGCACGGACATTTGCTAGTATATGTATATCTAAGAAGAATGAATTCTTTAAATAAGACTCCCTGAATGAAAATGGGTATACCACATATCATGCCCATTTTTTTTGGTAAACTCAATCATACCACAAGGCAATGACTGAAGGCAAAGACAAGATGCCCATTTGAGTAGACAAACATTAAATGGAATAATGAGTAATGTTTATATCCAGCTGGAGATTTAACAATTAATGTAGTTTATGGATGAGACCCATAGTGTAATTGGAAAGAAGGTTGGACCCCCACATCGAAGTACACCTAATGCAGTTGTGGACCCCAGATGCATGGACGGCTAACATCACATGTTTGGACTCGCCTTCCCTTTTTATAGATTAGGGTTATTATTTTTGAATTTGAACTTATTCTCTATGTTTTTGAAATTCAAATGAGATTTGAATTAATTAAAGATTTATGGATATATATGTATTTTTTTTTGGTAAGAAGGATATATATGTATTTGAATAATTCATTTGATTAAGGAATGTGAATTCTATGGAGAAAAGAATTATGGTAAATGCTCTCTAGAATTGGCCAATAATTCTCTACATGTGTCGCGACCCAAAATACCTCATAGGAGTTAGAGATACTTTAATTCGGACTGCCGTATCATATATCTCGTATGACACATAAGGCATACATACTTACCATCCTGTCAGAGTACATAAGTTATAAAACATAGCGGAAACGATTTATAATAAAATACTCCTATCGATATGTTCAAGTGTGAACCAACATAACATATCCAAAATAGGGAGTGGACAAGTTCCACTCTCAACATATACAAAATATCAGTATCATCCCTCTCACTCTCTTAACAGAATTCAAAATTGGGCCGCCTATCCCGCGATCCATCATCTTGGTAGTGGTCCATAGAGGGCTCCGGATCATAATATTCCTCCTCTATCCAAGGCTCCGTGCCACAGACGTCGAATAGAACACATGTATCTTCCGAAATCAATAATTGGTTTAGCATGGAATACTCAGTGACATACAAACTACTAACTAACAGTGAATAATATCAAGAATATGCATAAGCTTAGAGTATAACATTAGTGAAAGTAGATTCCCAAAACCCTTTTCTTAACAGTATTCGTATGAAATCAAAACCAAGTAAATCTTGTCATGTGATAATCATGTTTTCTTGTGAGTCATTGTGAATTCTTGTGAAAGTTGAGATTCTTTGTGAGCATGCGAGATCTAAGTATGCATGATTTTCTTGTGAACTTGCGAACTTGTGAACTTGTGAACTTGTGAGCTTGTGAGACATGACTACTTGTGAGTCCATGTATAGTGGGATTCCTTGTAAACTTTGAAATGATCTTAGAACTTGTCACTTGCCAACCCATAATTTGGCCTTATCAATTCTTGTGAGCTTGTGAGAATTCTTTTAACCAAAACCTTACTTATGAACCTTTTGAAATACCTTTTTTTGTGAGAAATCATCGAATCATGCGAGACTTGTAAACATCATGCTAGACTTGTGAACATATGGTGCATATAGTACTTGTGGATCTAATGGTGAACTTAGAAAACTTGTAAACATGGCATCATATTCATAGAAGATCAATACTAGTGATAGGTTACATCTTATATCCAAATCATCATCCAATCAATTCAAGAACACACCTTAAGACATAGTTTTTCTTAAAAATAATAGCACAAGGTAGGTAGTAGAGTGTATCTACCTTTCAAAAGAACACTTTTGAAACTAGAAAGCTTTGAGAAAGCTTTAAGGAATCAACTCCAAGCTTGAGGAAACTCGAGGAAGTGAAGATCGGGCTGAGGAAGCAAGAACAAGCTTCACCTAGCGATCCTTGACGAAGCACAAGCAAAACCCTTTGCAAAAACCCTAACTTCTCTCTCTTTTCTCTCAAAATCTGCTCTAAGGCTGTTGTAAACCCTAAGCCACGAAATTGGCTTGTATTTATAGCTAAATGGGTTGGCCAAAGACTCTCATACCCTTAAAAGATCTCAAAAGAGTCAGTTTCAGCACAAAAAAGCATGGAGGGGTCGACCGAAGGTGTGACCGGTCGACCGGTTAAGTTTGGGGGTTCCAGAAATGAACCCCATACAAAAAAAGTGCTAGAGGGGTCGACCCCTAGTCTGACCAGTCGACCGGTAGTGGAGGGGTCTCCCGCTCATGCTGCCCTGTTTTGTCTATCTCGATGTTTTGGCCATAAATTTTGACTCAGTAATCGAATTTTGACGATTCAACTTGGGTTAGATTCTACATTCAAAGGGGAACAACTTTTATGTTTCACACAAAACCCAATTATGAGTTTTAAAGGGTCGAAATGAGCCCACAAGTGGACTGGTCCAAACTGTTCTAGGAATTCTCAGCAGACCAAGTTCCGGAAATCCCACATTTGACTTAACTTCTATTCCAAATCTCAAAAAGTGATTAACATGAACTTTAAAGAGGGGTTCAATATCTTTCTAATGGTTTAAGAATCACTTAATTCCGATAAGCTATGACCCAACTAGAGCTCCCTCAAGTTGAGGTTATGGTAAGACTTTCACCCTCTTTGACACTTTAGAGTATTTTATACTCTCGTTTTGGATCCCAACTACACACACATCATTCCTTATGTTTCACACCAAATCAATACCATAACACTCCTTTTAAAATGAGATGTCTCATCCCCATCTAAACCAGCACCAAGTTCACATGGAAGATCTTAGCATTTACATACTCTATTCACAGACACTATTCATAGCACTATTCATACACTATTCACTTACAACCCTTTAAGCACTTAGGATATTTTATTCCCTTGCTTTTACCCACTTAAAGTATTTCCTTTACCCTTCCTTTACACACTAACACCATTCAATTTCTTTTAGAGTCCTTTTGATCTTTGCTTCATCACCCACATACCTCGAGTCATGCATAACCTTTGTTTAAACTCTCAAGGACTTACAACATTTCATACTCTTGGTTTTAACGCACCGACATACAACACACATATTTCTATCCAACAACACTACAGGTAAAAACTCTCCTTATCATTTTTCTATAACATCATAATAATACAAGAAGACTTTTGACCTTCCATCGATCCCAATGCCCTGACACTATTCATAGCATTGCGAAATTGATTCTCAGGGTTCTACATTCACACTTAAGTTATTTTATACTCTACGTGTTTAGATACTTAGAATATACTTATACTCTCTTTTTGAGACTTAATACACGCACATCGAACATCATTTCACTGAGAAATATCCAAGAAGATACATAGAGGACTTGACCTCTATATGCACTATTCACTTAATACTTAAAAATATGTTTTATACTCTTTGCTTGCTTTCCACAGATACCTCACACCCCATGACTCATACACTAAACTCACATCATAGTCAGGTCATGTGAAAACCTCGCTCTCATTAACCAAACCCAATTAAAATGAAGGCCTTTGGCCCTTCCAATACTAGTGCCCTTGGCACTAATCACAACACTATTCACAGTGCATGTGAACTTGGTTTTCACCCCTAAGGCTCCCAACACACCCAATCATCAACTCACACAACACATATCACATGTTTTACACAAAAATATATTTCCCTTAGCATTAACCAAATGTCAAGATCACACATAACACCTTGGCTTAAACACACCTAGTGCAAAGCACTATTCACTCACATAATCAGTGTTTGCAGAAAATCTGAGGCTCTACAACATGATAGTAGAGATCTTGGATAGAATGCCGAGTTTGGTGCTAGAGAAACCTCGATAAAGAACTTTGGAGGATTTACTGAAAAGTCAAACCGTTAAATTTTTTTAAACTAAGTACATGTTTTTCTACACCCCCACCTCTTGCGTGAATGGTAGGGGGTGTGACCTTCAATGGAGGGAGGTCGGGGGATCCAATCCCTCGAAGGGTATGAGTTGCAAGAGCCGTAATGCCCAAGCTAACTCCTGACGTGCTTACCGTATTAGCGTAGATAAATGATGCTACACCCCAAAATAAAAAATGTACATGTTTTTCTATCTTTTTCTATGTGAAAAGTCGTTGATAAAATATACCTATTGTGTAAAAATCTGAATATTTTTTTTGAGATGACTGCTATAATTCTTTCTCATTCCCTTCGTTTTCAATAATAACCCTAGGTCTAAAAAGCTGGATTAGAATTGAAGCCTTTAGCAGCCAGCAACTCGCGGTATCTTGTTTGTAGAACTTAGGGCCTCATCTTAAGTAGTTAGATTAGAATGGAAGAAAGACTCGGAGAGAGAGAGAGAGTGATTTCAAGAAGACTAATTTTCCTCCTCTCAATAAGGGAAATTTTGGAATGCTCAAATTATAATTAACGACGGTAAGTGGTCCTCTTTCTTTACACTCGTAAAGAAATAATTGATTGACAAAAAGAGTGCTAGCCCAAGACGTAATAAGTCAAATTTTTTTCCCAGATGCAGTGGTTGCAACACTAGGTGTTATTATCCTATAATAGGAAGATGGTTTGACACTTATTGCCACCACTTTGCATCAACAGAAACATATTTCTTTACTTTATTTTTGGATTCTTACACTAGGGGTGAAGTCATGAAAGGATAATAAATTATCATATTTTATGATTTTAAGCTTAGAATGATGTATAAGTAGAAAATTTGTAGTTTTTTTTTTAACTCTTGGGGTGCTCGTAAAATTTGTTACATTTTAATAGTGTCCAGTTAGTAAATAATATAAATTGTGTCCGATCAGTAAATAGTGGTGTGCTCATAACAAATCCCTTGTTTTTTGAGATATAAAAAGCAAAAATCACATGACTAGTCATAAAAATTCCCTTATTGAGAAGGTGTTCATAAAATAACTAAAAAGATGGGTTTGTGCAAAAGTCATTTTGCTTTAAGAAGTAATAAACCGGAAAATTGGGGAAATTATATATATATATAATTTAAATAACTCTCATTACAATTCTTACACAACTAAGTTGTTTATATGAATTAGACGTGGGATCATCTCCATCCAATTGGTGCTGGTGGCGACACGTCAGGGCTTTGTCCCAATGGTAGTGTATCCCCTGCTTTAGGGGGGAGGTCCGGGGTTCAATTCCCACGAGGGTGGGAGTCGTTTATACTCTTCATCCGCCCACTAACTGAACAGATACTAACACCTAACCCGGCGTTGCGCTTAAACGTATATCTCAAAAAAATAAAAATAAAAAGTGCTGGTGGACGAGATCTGCAGCACCACTCTGATGACGCCAAATACCTATGTTCACGCCTATAAGGTGTTATGCATGTAAACTAATTCTTTGGTTGGCGTGCATGTATGTGACAGGGTGTTGGCAGTTTTCTTGCCAACACCAACCGGAAGTCTTTGAATTATAGTTGCACTTAGTTGATCGTATGATTGCCTTACAAGTGCATCAACCTTGACAGAGCAACTTCACATCCATTCTACTTTTTGCTGCTTGTAGACAATCTATTGATGGCTAATCTATGCTCTAGTAAACGGGCGAATTTGGAGCGGGTCTCCCAATTTGTATCCCATTATATATTCAACTATTTAAATTTGAATAAATATTCGACGGATTATGAAATGTGATATTTGCATCTTACTCCAATTAAAATATATGAATTCAGATAATAATCTAAGTACTTTTAAGAAAATTAAAAATTAAAAATTAATATCTAAAAGTATAAAAATATATTTAAATTTTCTTTTAAAATGCTAAATTAATATTTTGTCTTTACTTATTTTAAAAATAATAATTTAATGAATTAAATTATGTAAAAAGTATATATTTATAAAGTTATTTTAGTTTTATAAAGTTTTAATATATTATTTGCATATATAATAATATGTTGTATAATTTTATCCAATATATCGATATTTGAATTCGTATACAGTCGAGGACATATAATAAATTACTATTTATATTTGCTCTGTCAGATACCAATTGAGAGAATTATCTAAATAAGCAGATTCAAATATGGACAATACTTGTTTCCGTTTACACCCCAATATACACCACCTGAGAAGTTTCTAGTGCCTCCGGGGAGCGCAAATCCTTTACCCTAGGCCTAGTGTACAATTTTGTGCATTGGCCCACACACCAATAAAAATGCAACAAGTGTTCCTCAATTTTTAGGGTTTAAAAAAGGTTGAGGACACAAAAATGGACATTTATCACATTTTTGTTTGCTTTTGTAGGTACGAAATCACTACCTACATCTAAGTAGATAATTTGTGCTTGCCTCCATCAAATAGATGCCCTAGCCTTGTCTTTTATTTTGCTTATAGAGAGGCTAATGCGATCGTTGACCTTCTTGTCAATAGTGTGAATGAGTTTTACCTAATTTTGCACCTTTATAGGCCTTTAGAATTTCCTATGACATCTTAGAGAGTTCTTCAAGAATTCTTATCAAAATTTAGGTCTGTACAGCAGCCGGGTTATCTTGGTTGTTCGGCTCGGCCGGCCCGATCAAGCCGAGCTCAAGCTTAATTTGTTAGGCTTGATCGGGCCGGGTCGGGACAA
Source organism: Tetracentron sinense (assembly GCA_015143295.1). NCBI lineage: Eukaryota > Viridiplantae > Streptophyta > Magnoliopsida > Trochodendrales > Trochodendraceae > Tetracentron > Tetracentron sinense. Next base: position 1,900,351 of record CM026567.1, on the reverse strand, counting down.
ACAACCAAACTTGAAATTTACTTCAGGCCGAGCTCGGGCCAACCCCTATTTGATTCGGCCCAACTCAAAGCTCGGCCTGATTCGGCTCGAAGCTTGGCTCGATTTGAATATTATATAAAAAATAAAAATATTATATTATATATATATATATATCATTATTATATATAAAATGTTATTATTTTTATTTAAAAATATTTTATTAAATAAAACAAGCGAAATTGAGCTCGGCCTGAGCTTGAATCATTCGATCTCGGACCAGCTATTTGAATTCAGGCCAAGCCGTTTGAAGCCAAGCTTCAGGCCGAGCTAGATTACCCCCCTTTCAAGCCTAGCCGAGCTTGACCAAGCCCAGCCCGAATACACCCCTACCAAAATTCCTGTCTTTTAAAAAAATTACTAAAATGCCTAAGTTAAATAATTACCAAAATGTTCCTAACTTTTAAAAAAATGTATTTTTTATCCTCTTTTCATTCAAAATAATTATTTACATGAAATTGAGCATTTTAGACTTAAAATAGCTTTTAAAGAAAAAAAGCAATGTGTTGGCCAATGAGGTTGACACATGTAAGGGTGTACTTGAGTGAAGCTGAGCCGAACTTGGCCAAGCTTGAGCTTGGCTTGAACATGCTCTAGCTTGGCTTGAGCTTGATTCGCTAAAATTTTCAGGCATGAGCTTGGCTTGAACAAGCTTGGTCAAGCTCGAACTTTATTCAAGCTAAGCCAAGCTCGGGTTGGCTTAAGCTTGATTTACGGAATTATTTTTTTAATACTACATGATTTTACTTAAAGAATTCATTATTAAATTATAAAAACTAGAGAAAATAAATACATTAATATATAAAAAATAAGATTTGGGGTAGTCCTTCGGTCAAGAGAATAGAGAACTAAGGTTTGGGTTTCTGCTTTAACTTAACTTTTTTGTTATTATTATCTCTTAAACTTATTTATTGTAAATTAAATAAAAATTATAATCTATGATCGAGAAAGTTAAAGTTATGATTTTGGATAAATATAAATAACATTATTTTTAAAAAATAGTTTATATAGATAATATTTTGAACCAAGCCGAGCTCAAGCTAAATCGAGCCTTAAACGAACCAAGTTTCGAGTCGAGCCAAATCAAAGAAGATCTGGCTTGAGCTTGACTTGGTCTAAACATTCAACCTCAAATTAAAGCTTGACTTGATTGGTTTGAGCCTGAAATGCCAACTTGAGCTTGGCTAGAACAAGCCGACAAGCTAGATTTGCTTGAGTGCAACCCTAGGTCCATGGGATCCTAGGGTTATATTTTAAAATTTTGGTACCAAAATTCAATGTAAAGGTAATCCAACTTACCACCACTATATACCTACCTACTTTTGTTAGTAGTAGTGTGTGTATCACCCATCAATCTCATGAGTCGTGGTGTCACAGTTGGAATGCCTACATTGGCTCAACTTCAAATACTAGGCTCTCTAACCCACTAACCACCGAAAAGATCATACTAGCACAACTAGCTGGGGTTGCAGTCTAAACCTATATATGATACAAAAAGTTAAAAATTACTGTCACTTTACTTTTGAAAGGCCTGCAAAAATGTACAAAAAGAAATTTTCAAATAAAAGAAGGAACCTATTTAATCATATTTAGAATTTGGCGATAGAATAACTAAATAACTATAGCCGATTTCTTTTTAACCTAATTAGCAATTAACGGTAAGTACCAACTTTTGATTTTTCATTTAAATTCAGGTTGATTTTCAGTAATATGATTACCAACGCATACAATTTCTAAACAACACTTTGTTTCGGAATTTTGTTTTTGCAACACCTATTTTAAGACCCTTCACACCACTATATAACAGTTATTTATCAATTTTAAAAATATATAATAAATTATGTGTATAAATAAAATAAATATATAAGTAAATTTACTAGGCAGGGGTGGGCTTTAATGAGCAAAGCCCTTGCCCGACCCACATAATTATGGGCCTAAGAAATTGAGCTTGACCTTATCCATAGGGTCAAAAATATGAGTAATTGGCTAGCTTTTTCGAGCCGGACTATGAGGGTAACTAGGCTCATTCATACCCCATCTTGAAGGGCATTCCTATATATAATGGAGTGGATAATATTCCGTTTATTGTTATCATAGTATAGCTAGCAATATAGATGTAAGTATGCTACTGAAACCATTGTTTTTTTTCTATCTATATCTCTTCTTTTATTCATTCTCTTTTGATTTTGATGGAGGGTGGGATCACTTGAGAAGTTTGAGAATGTTGAGTTCTGAATTGGGTGATTTCGAAGTGTCATGGTGTAGATTAATTAATGGATTTGAGGCTAAAGTCAACCTTAGGATAATTTAATTAAACTCTTAATGTTTGAACCAATGAATCGATCAAGTGTTTGCATTATGGATGATGCCCAAAAGCTACAATTTTGATATATATGTGGTGTGATTAACTCCATATTGAATGATTCAAACCCTAAAATTCAGTATCCAAAAAACAATTACTTGTTGAAATCACTCTTAATTTTTGATTGATTTTTGTGACCGATTTAGAGTACCAATACGTATAGACTGGAATTTAGAACATAAATTGACCCTATGATTGGACCGATTGAATTCAGCCTCCAAACTTTTTTTTTTGGAAGGAATTCAGCCTCCAAACTTTACCAGTGGAATCGTTGTGAGTACATGGAAGGCTAGGAATGCGAAGTAGATCCTTTTTCAAGCATGGTGAGAGCTTGCGAATCCTTGGTTCTACCGACCCAAGCACGGGTGACATCCAACATAATAGCAAAACAAAAGCAAAAAAAAATATTTAAAAAATTGTGTTTAATTTGGAATTTGGGAAAGAAATTTATAGTTCAAACAAGTTTCAGCTTATAAGCAACCAAACATTTTAGAACAATATATATGTTTTTCTAGCGGCACCGGTATTACTGTCAGTATGCTCTATTCTATTTTAACCCTGCTTGTCTTAAACTTCAGGCCAAACCCCATTGTTTAGTTATTTCTTGTGCTTTCATAATTTTGTTTTCATCGGTTCTCGGCACCATAGGGTCCATTTGGCATCACTCCTAAGGAATAATTCTCTATTCCCTGGGAATAGAAACCCTTGTGGAATAGAGAATTGTTCCTTGAGAGTGATGCCAAACAGGCCCTTAGTACCGGGATTTATCTAAACTTACTTCTACTATGGTCCATACCTCGCACTGGCCTAAAATGCTTTGGGCATTCATATAGTACACACAAAAAAAATCAGAAAACCAATAAATTTGAAAAATACTAGCTAACTCTGTTTGGAATTACGTTGACTTGATTCTACATTTGTGGATACATGGCAATCTTCATAGGGCAGAGATTACCTCTGGTGTCTGCCCGAGCTGGGCGCTCGGGCATCCACAAACAATAGGCCATCTGTTTCAAATTTCTGGGCAGAAGTCATTTCATCTGTCACCATCATTTTGACTTCTGCCCAATTGATTTTTTTTTCCTTTAAAAATGCCACATGTTTTATTGTTTGTGGATGCCCGAGCGCCCAGCTCGGGCAGACACCAGAGGTAATCTTCTGCCATCTTCATAAGTTCTGTCGGTCCTAGATAGAAATTTTAGGTTAGTTTTATTTTTTTGATTTTTTGTTTATTGTTATTTAGATCATTTTATTTTTATTTTAGTAATTGATCATATGAGTTAACATTTTTTTTTGGGTGAATGATGTAGAGCCCCGGACCTTTTCACATTTATGCATGACCCTTCGTAGCCATTTTTCCTTTAAAGTAATGCAATTAATAAATAAGGAAGAAATTTGAAATTCCGAAACGTCAGAAATGTTCGTTTTCGAAGTACGAACCCAACGCAAGTTGAATCGTCAAAATCGGACGAACAAGTCAAAAGTTATGGCCAAAACAGTTTGGACCTGCAGACCACCGATCGCTCGGTCCATGGAGCGATCGATCGGTCCAAAACCGATCGCTCGGAGGCTATCGACTGGTCAAGATTTTTGTATGGAGAAATTTTCCAGAGAGTGAAATTTTAACCGATCGCTCGGTTATGAAACCGATCGATCGGTAGGCAACCGATCGATCGGTCATTAACACCGATCACTCGGTACTCGCGTTTTTGCAGAAAATTTAGTAAGGGTGTTTTCGTCTTTTGGGCGTTTCACTCATACCTTAAAGGCTTTACCCGATCATTTGAGGGTTCATACACAACCCTTAGAGTCTTTTGAGAGATAGAGAGAAAGGAGAAGGTTTTCCAAAACCTAGGTTTCCATTTTGGAGAGAAATCAAAGGGTTTTGAAACCCTAGATCAACCTCAAGCCCAATTTCTTCAAGATTTCGGTTCAAGCATTCGTGGAGCTCGTGTGGGGTACCCTCCTCAAGCTAGGGCAGCAACTCACGTGCGTTTGGTGGAGGATTTCTTCCCCCATTTGTCAAGGTCGGTACTTCTTACTACCCTCCTAGTTATAGCTTCTCTTTTCCTTTATTTCTTCTTGTTTTCTTTCACCTATATATGTGTTATGAGATTGGTGGTATGAATGGTGAATGGAGATGGATGTTGGCGAATGGATGCCGTGTGGATGATGTGATGAACGAATGGGAAAGGGCATTGTACTAATAATGAACATACAAGTGTGATGTGAGCATAACCCACATAGAAAAGCATGATTTAGGTTTAAGTGAATAATGAACACACCACATGTTTGATGAAATGCCAAGGTGAATAAAATAAATGATAAATTAAGGGAACCCATGTTTAATTGCTCTTGAAATTTGTTAGGGTTCATGATAGTGTGTTTCTTACATTTCTTAAAATGTGTAGATTATTAATTACTTAAATTGTTATATGCTATGCCTTGTAAATCACTCCAAATTGTCATATTTAATTCCAAATGCAAGTATGCACACGATCTCACGAGCACGCATGAAATGACGTGATTTACCGATGTTTTGAGTATGGGACGTAGAGGTGGGGCATATCCTAAGATATGTTTCACTTCGCTTTTGACAAGGGCAAGACAATCATGCATTGCATGGGGAAAGGTCTCCCATCCCCTCGCATGACATGCATAGCATCGCATGACACGCATAGCATAGCATGGCATGACACGCATAGCATAGCATCACACATTCTGCATGGATGCAAGTTGCGACGGGCTATGAACGGCAACTAGGCATTCACATTCTGCATGGATGCAAGTTGCGACGGGCTATGAACGGCAACTAGGCATTCACATTCTGCATGGATGCTAGTTGCGACGGGCTATGAACGGCAACTAGGCATACCCATCTGCATATAGGGTACTAGTTGTGACGGACTATGAACGGCAACTAGGCATGTGAACATGTTTAAATTATGAACAAGCAAGCATGATACTCGCATGACATGACATGACACGCATGATATAACAAGATAAGACAACATAACAAGTTTCAAGCACGGAAATGGTATTTTCAAGTCAAGTCAAGTGCACGATGTTTTCAAGAGGTTTCATCGGCTTTCTACGAAATACAAGCATGATTATAAATTGTTTTGTTTCCTTGTATGATATAAATTGTTCATGTTCTATATGTGCAACTTGCTTCCTCCTTTATGTATGCTATCTGTATGCCATGACTGTTGGTTAGTGCTTAGTACCCGCTGAGTATTCCATGCTCAGCCGTACTTCTTATGTCGGCAGGTGACGGCGGAGCAGCTGCTCCATTTGATATCTGTGCTCCGAGTCCATGGGTGGAGGAGGAGTACGTCGAGGAGCCTTTTGAGGAACCTCCAGTAGAGGGTTACCATTAGGTGGTTGTAGATTCTGAGTGGATTAGCTGTGGGTGAGATGAGAGATTATATCCATGTATTTTGGCGGGTCTGTCCGCACTTTCTTCTGGTTACTTTTTGTATAAACTTGGACCATATGTATATACTTAGAGGTTTGTTAGACTTCCGCTGTGTTTTATAGTTATGTTTCCGCTATAATGTCCTCTATTGTATATGCTCTGTGGGTTTTTGCAGGTTGGTTTGTCAAGCAAGTCATGTAAGTCATGATTGAGTCGTCCAAGATTCACTCTAACTCCTAGGGTGGGTTTTGGGTCGCGACAGAAGTGGTATCAGAGCTTAGGCATTAGGTCTCTAGGGTCATTTAGAGTTCGATACCACGATTAATACAAGGCATTAGGTCTAAGAAAAGAGTCGTATTCCAAGTGTGGAGTAATCCCTAGTCCTTGTCAAGAACAGGTTGATTTCAACCAAAGTTAGTGTATACTTACGCTAGAAAAAAAAAAAAAAAAAAAAAGTTCTATATACTTATACTATAATATGATGTATTGTTATGTGGTATTATATGATATATATATATATGTATGGTGTGCAGATTATATGTTATATGCTAAGTGAAAACCAATGCTTGATGAATGAGTTTCCCAATTAGATCCATGAGTGATGTGACATTCAGGCTAGAGGCTGGCCTATGTGTTAGTTAACAAGGGGATGGAGGATCCCTCGTCATATGTTGTGTTATTAGGTTTCTATAGGGAATTGTTTCCCAAGAGAGGCTATAGGATGGTCCTAGGTCTTACAAGTCTAGTGTATTTAGAGTCGTTGCGACAATAGGGACATAGGCTTGATAAGTAATATTATGAGCATTTGGTGTAATTTTAAACTTGTTAAACTACACTAGATGCGTCTTACATCACAAAGAAATATAAGTCACACATCATGGTATGACGATAATTCCATGAAACCCCACGAGTAGTAGAAACAGATGTAGATAGTAATACATTTTAACTCAAGGAACAAATATAATTTTAACAACCCAGGGATGCTCGATGCACGCTTCTAAGTACAGTTGCGCATTTTCTGCAGCACGTCTTAGACCCAGTGCTCAGTCCCAATTAAACATAATTTTTGGATGAGCTCACGGATGTTTGATGCACGTTTCTAGATGCGCGCCTGCAGCACGCCCTAGACTCAGTGTTCGGTCCTAGTCTAGATACAGATGCGCGTTCATTCTGCAGCACGTTCTAGACATGATGCCAGTCCAAAAATAATAAAGAATTTCTAACTCCAAAGGGTAGCATGCACATTCATACATATCTTGAGCATCATATATAGCATAGGCATCATGCATCACATAAGCATCATACATTTCATACATGGCATGAACATCACACAGATATCATAAAACATCACATACATATTCCGCATGCATCATGTAGATCTTAGAAGCATCATACATGTCACCAGATTTAGAGGACGTCACCTAAACAACTCAATTAGATGAATTAGTCATTAGTATTAGTTCAAACTGGCTAAGGTCTTAAGTGTGTGGCCGGTTAATACCATAATCGAGTGTGAAGCTTAGCGTCACTAGGGAAACTACTTGTACAATTATACTATTCTAATTGTACTTAGATATGTACGATGTGCTCGCATAGGTTAGGGGCTTGAGTCCAACCTCTGCTTAGGAGAATTTGTTGCCCTTAAGTAGCAACTAACGAGTTAGCCTTAGACCATAACCGGTTGCAACTCAACCAACCTTGTATCTTGGCTTCACTAGGAACCTTAGAGTATATTATTATGCTATGGTATGTGTATCTTGATGTGTGTATCTTGATGTATGTGCTCGACTTTAATAAATACCTACTATTATGAAATGCAACGTCGGATTTTGAAGGGATTCGAATTAGACTCATGCTTTGCTACTGTCTTCAGGAGTAAACCATGAGACGTGGCGATCAGGATCATGAATACCACACCAGGAGAGGTGGAGTACCTCCTCCTCCATCAGGGAATGAGCAGCCTGACCTCACCCAGGTCTTGGGGTCCATAGCAGAGTCACTAGCAATACTTGTCGCTAGGCAACCCACTACCCCCACTCCTGCGGCGGTACTTGTACCCATCCCTACGCATCATACCACAGGAAGTGAGGCACCTTGGAGGATGAGGCCCCCAGTGTTTGATGGTGACATGGACCCATGGGTTAGGTACCAGTCCTCTGGACATATGCAGGTACAGAGTCCTCCGACTGCACCACAGACTTCTCTTTCGGTTGCTCCACCGGCATCGCACACGGCTATCGTGCAGGCACCCCGCCTCGCACTATCTCAGGCCGTGGGATATACGCCCTCCGACTACTCTTATAAGAACTGTAACCTTTGTGGGAGGAGGCATGCGGCCAGAGAGTGTAGGAGGTTCTCCGGTGGATGTTTCCACTGTGGTCGCCGGGGCCACGTGATCAAGGATTGTCCACGCCGTCAGATGCCACCGTATTCTCAGGGAAATAGGCCCATGGTTAAGCGGTCACCTCTGCAGGACTCTACACAGGCATCAAGCCCCCAGCAGTTCACCCAGCCACCTTACCAGGCTAACCAGGGTCAAGCCCTTGCCGTGCCAGAACAGAATGCTTAGACATCAGATGATATGGCATGAGGATATGAGAGAAGAGACAAAATTATTTTTTTTTAGAAGGGAATGTATTTTGTGTTTTGTCGTGGGTAGTCAGTTGCCGCTTGTATGTGATTATGCTACCATATGTTATGAAAGTTCCCATCTATTTAGAATGATGTTGCATTCTATAAGAAAACTAGGTGCCTCGCCAACAAGTGATTACCTAGCCTTCTAGTGATTAATAGAGGATTATCATGTCAATCAGTGGGAAAGGTTAAGCATGGGCAAGTGTCCTCGTTTGATTTAGTAACATCCTACGTCCTAATTTCGAGGACGAAATTCCTATAAGGGGGGGAGGATGTAGCGCCCCGGATTTTCTACAAGCCCTGTCCATGTGCAAGCACTGTTCATGTGAGTGAATAATGCCGAGGGCACTAGTATTGGAAGGGCCAAAGGCCATTATTATAAGTTAGGTTGTAATTGGAAAGTGAGGTGAATAGTGCTAGTGCACGAGGCATAAAGAGGCTAGGGCCTCTCATGCTTATCGGTGTGAATTCAATGATCACCTAGGTGGGATGAAAACCTATTGAGAATGATTTATGAGGTGTGATTAGGGTGTTGGACACAAAGGAAAAGAGTGTGAAAACCCTCGAGGTATTCTAGGTGTCGAAAAGGTATGTTTTGGCAATTTCCCCAACTTTAAAGGGCTCTACTTTAGTCGTCATTATTCATAATTGAGTGATAACTGAATTTTTGGAAAGGTATTAGAACCCTCTTCAAGGTTCATGTTGATCACTTTCCCTGATTTTGAGTCGGGGTCGAGTCAAAAGTGGGATTTCCAAAATCGGGTCAGCTGCAAATCTGGGCTGTCGCAACCCATTACAGACCAGTCAGCTTTAGGGGCATTTTTGTCTATGAATAAAGAAGAATTAGAATTTTTTCAAAACATAAAATTTGTTCCCCTTCGAAAGAGAAATCCAACGCAAGTTGAATCGTCAAAATCGGAGCACCGAGTCAAAAGTTATGGCTAAAATACTGAAGTGCGTTTTGCAGCACCAGTCAATACCGAGAGCTCGGTCCAATACCGAGAGATCGGTCAAAAGCACCGATCGATCGGTCCTACGCGATTTTCAGAATTTTTTTAAGGGGTTTTTTGGTCTTTTGGCCACTCCACCCTTATTTTTAAGGGTTGGCTCGAGCCAAGGGTGTTCATAAACACCCTTAGCCATATTTTGAGAGGGAGTGAGAGAGGAGAGAAGGGGTTTTCACCCTAGGGCATCAACTTGAGAAAATCAAGGGGTTTTGGAACCCACGACCATCTATAAAGCTTGGATCTCTCAAATCCAACCTCAAGCACGTGTGGAGTCCCATTCCAAGCTAGGGCAGCGTTCTTCACGGCATTTTTCAAGGGTTTTCTTCTCTTCTTCAAGGTTAGTACACCCTACTAACTACTTTAGTAATAACCTAGGTTGTTTTAAAAGCATGGTTGTGGATTTCTTTAGTCTATTCTTTTCTTGTTTTACTTTATTAAATCCCTAAAACAAACAAGATAGAGAGGAAATTGTGGAGGGGAGATGTTAGATGTGGATGAGGCGATTGGATGCCATGTGTTGTGATGGATGTATGTTGGAAAATGGTGGAAGGGCATTGTACTCATAACGAACACACCATATGTTTGATGAAATGTTAGAACAAGAAAAAGTATGCATAAATGATTATAATAATGTTGAACACCACATGTTTGTTAAAATGCTTGTATGAGAAGTAGTATGCTTAATTAAGTCTATAACATGCATGATTTTGGTGTTGTTCCCTAAGAGGTGAAATTGATCAAATGCTCTTTATATTGCTTACATACACACATGACTATCAATAGAAAGTGGAAATGCTATATGGAGTCCCCAAATGGTGAAACGCTTGAATAGGAAAAACATGAATAAAAAGATCTACAATGATGTCAAATGCTAGGTGTTCGTTCAAATGCATGAATTAGAATTAGAACCAAGAATATGAAGCATGAATTAGGAAGATTTTTCTCAATGGTGTACTTTTGCTAGAACACTCAATATGTTGACTTTAAAACTCACATGCCTAGAGGAAATTATAAATCCCGTATGATGTCCCTTTAATTAGTTCATGTTATTATGCTCACAAATTGTCAAGCACACGCACGCGCGCATGCACAAACCAGTTTTCTAAAATATAAGTATATGAAACAACAAGAACAAGAACAGGAACAGTCAAGCGTGAGGGGTGCTAGTTTGCGACGGACTATGAACGGCAGCTAGACATACCCAATTTCAAGAGAATATGAACTAGTAAAGAACTCGTAAGAACTTGTAAGGACTTGAAGGACTCGTAAGAACTTGTAAATTAGTGGGACGGCCTGGGGAGCGCCACTAATCATCTGATATTCCCAAGCTACTTTGGGTGGGTGTTTAGTGGGATGGTACAAAAGGCGCCACTAAGGATGAACTTGTAAGAACTCGTAAGATAGTGGGATGGCCCGGGGAGCGCCACTAACCATCTGATATTCCCAAGCTACTTTGGGTGGGTGTTTAGTGGGATGGTACGAAGGGCGCCACTAGTGAAGAACTCACAAGGACTTGTATGCCCACAAGAAAATTATAAGAACACGTAAGCTCATAAGAAAGGCTATAAGAACTCGCATAAGGAAGCTACAAGACTTATAAGATATTGAAATATGTATGGTAAAGCATGAAGTTAGAGTATGATTTAATTGATTTTGTTTAGGATTATGTAACTGTTACCTTGTTTCCTTCCGCACTCTGATCATGTAACTTTATGATGAACTGTGTCCTGTATGGCATGTTAATGTTATTACTATTGTTAGCTAGTAGCTTGTACTCGCTGAGTATTCCATGCTCAGCCGTACTTTTATGTCGGCAGGTACACTATATGAGATAGGGACTCTGGTCCCTTGGATCGAGGTAGCTCAGGGAGAGCGGGAGGTGATTCGGATGGTTACCCAGATATTAGGAGTCTCGGCATGTGGCCTACGGTTGGGTTGAGTGAGAGAGAGACATGTATTTTGGGTTTTTATTTCTGGGGATATTGCTTCACTTGAGTGGGTAACTCAGGTTAAGGATTTCTTGTATATGTTTTGGCTTATGTTCAGTTATTGTATACAGTTGTACTTGGGATACTGTTAAGTTATTAAAGAAAATTTCAATTCACTATTTTGGCATGCCTTGTATACTCTTGCAGGATGATTTTAAGTGTAAGTGACGTCGCCAAAGCCTCATCTCTCCTAGGTGGGATTTTGGGGCGTTACAGAAGTGGTATCAGAGCTTAGGCTTTAGGTCTCTAGGGTCACTTAGAATCTTATACCACGGCTTGACAAGAGCATATGTTAGGAAACGAGTTAGGAAGGGAGTGAGTCGGGAACGAGTCTGGTTCCAAGTTTAAGACTAAACTTTGGTCTTAGTCTAAAATGGTTGCTTTAACCAAGTACGGGTCCGAGGTACGCTAGAACACTAAAGTATAAGTATAATGTGATGAATACTCTGATGACTTGATGTGATGTATATTAGTATTATACAACTAATACAAATTGAATTATTGTGAAATGACATTGAAATAAACTGTGGTTTTAGTGAGACTCATGTGGTGCTATTGTTCTCAGGACTTTAGTCATGAGGCGGGGCACACGGGGTCGTGGACCACACACCAGAGCTTCATCTTCTTCCAGAGATGAGGATGAGCAGCCGGACCTCTCCCAGGTCTTAGGCTCTATTGCTGAGACACTCGCCATCCTGGCGGCTCGGCAAACTATACCGGCATCAGCGGCACCTACTCCACCGCCCGCAGCTCCAGTACATCGTACAGCTGGAGTTGAGGCATTCAGGAGATTGAGGCCTCCATCCTTCCATGGGAGTGTGGACCCTCTTGCTGCGGAGGCGTGGATCCTCCAGATGGAGAAGATTTTTGCAGTCCTCTCGCCTACAGAGGAGGATAGAGTAGCATGGGCAGTTTTCATGCTAGAGGGTGAAGCCCACCATTGGTGGTTGTCCGCATTGAGGACGCGAGACTTGACCATGCAGGGTCAACCTTGGACTTGGGAGGAGTTCAAGGATACTTTTTACAAGAAGTATTTTCCGATCGGTGCACGGGAAAAGAAAGAGAGAGAATTCATCAACCTTGAGCAAGGTTCGATGTCTGTGGCTGCTTATGAGGCCAAGTTCTCGGAGCTATCACGCTTCGCGACACATATGATTGCCACCAAGGCAATGAAGGCGAGGAGGTTTGAGCAAGGGCTCAAGGATGTCATCATGGAGAAAGTGTCGGTTTTCAGGCATGCCACTTACGCCGAAGTAGTGGATAAGGCCTTATTGGTTGAGGCCAATTCGGAAGCGGTGTCTAAGAAGAGAGAGTTGGCGAGAGGCCAAGCCAGTAGTTCAGCACGCCCAGCAGGATCACATCAGGCGTCATCTCAGACTACCCGGTTCACACCTCAGTCTCGCCAGGCGAACCAGGGGCGAGTTTTTGCCTTGACAGAGGGCGATGCACTTGCATCTGACGATGTGGTGCAAGGTACGCGTTAGGAGTTATTTTCCTTATTCGTGATTGTTATGTTATGTTTTATTCCTTGTGTACGTAGTTGGTATGCTATATATATATATACCTACGTGTATACACTGTTGAGGCTTGAATTGACGTAACTAGCTAAAATTTCAGGAACCCTACTAGTCAATGAGTATTTGGCTCGAGTGTTGATTGATACTGGGTCTACTCATTCGTTTGTCTCGCCGAGTTTTTCAGAAGGCTTTTCTGGGGAGCCAAGTCAGCTAGAACCGGAGTTAGCCATTTCGACTCCTCTTGGCAAAACAGTATTGGCAGATAAAGTGTATAGAAATGGTGTGGTCCAAGTTGGAAGCCACGAGTTGGCGGTTGACCTCATCGTCCTTGGATTCCAAGACTTTGATATTATATTGGGAATGGATTGGTTAGCAGCACATCATGGGCATGTAGCTTGTTTTGAGAAGATGGTACTCTTCAAGCCGGTAAAAGGAAAACCATTTCACTTTCGGGGGTTAAAATGTAGAGACATTGCCCGTTTTGCGGCGTTGAGCGTAGCTAACCCCGAGGCAAAGGACTCATCAACTATTCCGGTTGTGAGTGAGTTCCTGGATGTATTTCCAGAGGAGTTGCCAGGATTGCCTCCAGACAGGGAGATTGAGTTTATGATCGAGCTTGCACCAGGCACAGCTCCTGTATTCAGAGCTCCATATAGAATGGCCCCTATTGAACTCAAGGAGTTGAAGACTCAGTTGGAAGAATTACAAAGCCTTGGCTTCATTCGACCAAGTGTCTCACCGTGGGGTGCCCCAGTGTTGTTTGTTAAGAAAAAAGATGGCTCGATGCGGATGTGTGTCGATTACCGACAATTGAACAAAGTCACCATAAAGAATAGGTATCCCTTGCCTAGGATTGATGACTTGTTCGATCAGTTGAAGGGAGCAAGATTTTTCTCGAAGATAGATCTTCGATCGGGTTATCACCAGTTGAAGATTAAGGCGGAAGATGTTCCCAAAACTGCTTTCAGGACTCGATATGGACATTACGAGTTCTTGGTGATGCCTTTTGGACTCACGAACGCGCCGGCAGCCTTTATGGATTTGATGAACCGGGTGTTCCGGCCATATCTTGATAGGTGCGTGATTGTATTTGTTGATGACATTTTGGTTTATTCCCAGACACGGGAAGATCACACACGCGACCTGCGCCTTGCTTTGGAAATGCTAAGAGAGCACAAGATATACGCCAAACTTAGCAAGTGTGAGTTTTGGTTGGAAGAGGTGGCATTCCTAGGCCACGTTGTATCGGCGGAAGGCATTTCGGTGGATCCAAAGAAGATAGAGGCAGTCATGAATTGGGCGAGGCCCAAGAGTGTCACGGAGATACGCAGTTTTCTTGGGTTGGCAGGCTACTACAGGAGATTCGTAGAGGGTTTCTCCAGCCTTGCAGCACCGCTCACTTACCTGACAAGGAAGAACGCTAAGTTTGTATGGAGTGACAAGTGTGAGATCAGTTTCACGGAACTGAAGAAGAGGCTTACCACAGCTCCTGTCCTTACAGTGCCATCTGGACCTCTTGGGTATGAGGTGTACAGTGATGCCTCACACGTTGGACTTGGATGTGTGCTTATGCAACACAAGAAGGTCATTGTCTATGCATCGAGGCAATTGAAGGAGCATGAGAAGAATTACCCCACGCACGACTTAGAGCTTGCCGCTGTCGTGTTTGCGCTCAAGATCTGGCGACATTACTTATACGGGGTGGAATTCTATGTGTATACGGATCACAAGAGTCTCAAATACCTCTTTTCCCAAAAGGAATTGAATCTAAGGCAACGGCGTTGGATGGAATTCCTGAAGGACTATGATTGTACCATTCAATACCACCCGGGTAAAGCAAATGTAGTGGCTGATGCTTTGAGTAGAAGACCTCAGGGGTTGTTAGCACACATGTTGGTTCAAGAATGGAAGCTGCTAGAAGATTTGGCAAGCGAGGCAAGCTCAGTCCTCGCTATGTTGGACCGTTTGAGATTATCACGCGGGTTGGTGAAGTTGCTTATCGAGTAGCTCTCCCACCTCACATGGCCGCGGTTCACAACGTTTTCCACGTGTCTATGCTTCGGAAGTACATTGCGGACCCTTCGCATGTACTAGCATTGGAACCGTTGGAAATTCGAGAAGATCTCACGTTGGTTGAGAAGCCGATTCACATATTGGATCGAAGAGATCAAGTGCTTCGCAACAAGACAATCCCTTTGGTTCTTGTGCAATGGAAACACCATGCTCGGGAAGAAGCTACATGGGAGCGTGAAGCCGAAGTCAAAGCGAAGTACCCGGAATTGTTTGAATGAATTTTGTATAGGTTTTGTATATGTAGCTTGTAATATTATTTGATTCTGTAATGCATGTCTCATCCAAATTTCGAGGACGAAATTTTTGTAAGGGGGGAATGATGTAGAGCCCCGGACCTTTTCACATTTATGCATGACCCTTCGTAGCTATTTTTCCTTTAAAGTAATGCAATTAATAAATAAGGAAGAAATTTGAAATTCCGAAACGTCAGAAATGTTCGTTTTCGAAGTACGAACCCAACGCAAGTTGAATCATCAAAATCGGACGAACAAGTCAAAAGTTATGGCCAAAACAGTTTGGACCTGCAGACCACCGATCGCTCGGTCCATGGAGCGATCGATCGGTCCAAAACCGATCGCTCGGAGGCTATCGACTGGTCAAGATTTTTGTATGGAGAAATTTTCCAGAGAGTGAAATTTTAACCGATCGCTCGGTTATGAAACCGATCGATCGGTAGGCAACCGATCGATCGGTCATTAACACCGATCGCTCGGTACTCGCGTTTTTGCAGAAAATTTAGTAAGGGTGTTTTCGTCTTTTGGGCGTTTCACTCATACCTTAAAGGCTTTACCCGATCATTTGAGGGTTCATACACAACCCTTAGAGTCTTTTGAGAGATAGAGAGAAAGGAGAAGGTTTTCCAAAACCTAGGTTTCCATTTTGGAGAGAAATCAAAGGGTTTTGAAACCCTAGATCAACCTCAAGCCCAATTTCTTCAAGATTTCGGTTCAAGCATTCGTGGAGCTCGTGTGGGGTACCCTCCTCAAGCTAGGGCAGCAACTCACGTGCGTTTGGTGGAGGATTTCTTCCCCCATTTGTCAAGGTCGGTACTTCTTACTACCCTCCTAGTTATAGCTTCTCTTTTCCTTTATTTCTTCTTGTTTTCTTTCACCTATATATGTGTTATGAGATTGGTGGTATGAATGGTGAATGGAGATGGATGTTGGCGAATGGATGCCGTGTGGATGATGTGATGAACGAATGGGAAAGGGCATTGTACTAATAATGAACATACAAGTGTGATGTGAGCATAACCCACATAGAAAAGCATGATTTAGGTTTAAGTGAATAATGAACACACCACATGTTTGATGAAATGCCAAGGTGAATAAAATAAATGATAAATTAAGGGAACCCATGTTTAATTGCTCTTGAAATTTGTTAGGGTTCATGATAGTGTGTTTCTTACATTTCTTAAAATGTGTAGATTATTAATTACTTAAATTGTTATATGCTATGCCTTGTAAATCACTCCAAATTGTCATATTTAATTCCAAATGCAAGTATGCACACGATCTCACGAGCACGCATGAAATGACGTGATTTACCGATGTTTTGAGTATGGGACGTAGAGGTGGGGCATATCCTAAGATATGTTTCACTTCGCTTTTGACAAGGGCAAGACAATCATGCATTGCATGGGGAAAGGTCTCCCATCCCCTCGCATGACATGCATAGCATCGCATGACACGCATAGCATAGCATGGCATGACACGCATAGCATAGCATCACACATTCTGCATGGATGCAAGTTGCGACGGGCTATGAACGGCAACTAGGCATTCACATTCTGCATGGATGCAAGTTGCGACGGGCTATGAACGGCAACTAGGCATTCACATTCTGCATGGATGCTAGTTGCGACGGGCTATGAACGGCAACTAGGCATACCCATCTGCATATAGGGTACTAGTTGTGACGGACTATGAACGGCAACTAGGCATGTGAACATGTTTAAATTATGAACAAGCAAGCATGATACTCGCATGACATGACATGACACGCATGATATAACAAGATAAGACAACATAACAAGTTTCAAGCACGGAAATGGTATTTTCAAGTCAAGTCAAGTGCACGATGTTTTCAAGAGGTTTCATCGGCTTTCTACGAAATACAAGCATGATTATAAATTGTTTTGTTTCCTTGTATGATATAAATTGTTCATGTTCTATATGTGCAACTTGCTTCCTCCTTTATGTATGCTATCTGTATGCCATGACTGTTGGTTAGTGCTTAGTACCCGCTGAGTATTCCATGCTCAGCCGTACTTCTTATGTCGGCAGGTGACGGCGGAGCAGCTGCTCCATTTGATATCTGTGCTCCGAGTCCATGGGTGGAGGAGGAGTACGTCGAGGAGCCTTTTGAGGAACCTCCAGTAGAGGGTTACCATTAGGTGGTTGTAGATTCTGAGTGGATTAGCTGTGGGTGAGATGAGAGATTATATCCATGTATTTTGGCGGGTCTGTCCGCACTTTCTTCTGGTTACTTTTTGTATAAACTTGGACCATATGTATATACTTAGAGGTTTGTTAGACTTCCGCTGTGTTTTATAGTTATGTTTCCGCTATAATGTCCTCTATTGTATATGCTCTGTGGGTTTTTGCAGGTTGGTTTGTCAAGCAAGTCATGTAAGTCATGATTGAGTCGTCCAAGATTCACTCTAACTCCTAGGGTGGGTTTTGGGTCGCGACAAATGATACATTTAAATTGCCCATTAGCATGGTTCTAATTTCAATTTGATATCCTATTAGTATGTTTCAATTTTAAAACATAATTATATATAAATAGTTTGTTATTTAAATTAGGTATTATAACTCAATTTTTCTAAGGTGAGTTTTTAGGAAGCACTTGAAATCCCTTATCTAAATATGAGTCGGCCTATGGGTACTCCCTCATCCTAACTGCTTATAACCAGCCATTAAGGGTCAAGATTTGAGTTGGCTAATTTTGTCTTTTCTAATGTGACATCAACACTAATCCTAACTGTTTAATAATTAAGATAAACAGTTAGGAGTATATATGTGAGTGTAGTTTGGGAGTATCCCTAGACTAATTCTCTAAATATATGTTCTTCACCAATTGTCTTAAATCATTTTTAGTTTAGAAGTTTTATTTTCCCCTAAAATTTAAAGAAAAGTGATTAAAAAATTCTCAATAGTACTTACGATCAACAATTGGACCATTGGATTGAAAATCCAATGGGGCCAAGGCACACATGCTTTAAATGGTGGGCCCATTTAATGCTTGCCACCATTGGATTTCCAATCCAATGGTCCTGCTCTCGATAATAGGTACTATAGGGAGTTTTTAATCACTTCCTAAATTTAAAATAAGTGATGGCTCTATTTTAGTAACATTTAATTATTTTTAATTTGAGTTTCCTAATTTGAATTAGTGCTTCACAACGTGTTTGAATCTAGTAATTTTTTAGTACTCCTTGTTGTAAAATTGTGAAAAAAATTAGAGGGTGCTCATTTAGATTGTAAATATTTGTTTTCTTTTTTTCATTATCTTGCATGCCTTCTTTCCCCAACCCCCATCTCGGCACCTTTCCCGAAAAATAGACATATGATCTATTATATAAATTACCTTCTTTGATAGAGAAAAGAGATTTATTGAAAATCTTGGATGATTACAATGACCTCCATTAGAGTCTATATAGAGATTACATTGACCTCAAGATAGAAAGCTAATCTAATAAAATCCTAATTAAATATATTATATCCTTAATTGATGTTAATCAAAGATTATAATTGAGATACACTAATAGTGATACAATGTATCTCATTCACCTTATTATAATATTCCTAATATATTCTCTAATACCCCCCCTCAAACATACGGGGATTAAAAATCTCCTTATTTTTGTCACTAATAAAAGTCCGTTTATTGCATGCTTTCTGGATAAGTCTTCTACACTTCTTGGTGTAACCATGGAGAATGGACTACCTCTAATGTCCAAGAAATGTAGGTCTTGATGGGCTTGATAAATAGGCCTCTATGGATCTAGAATAGTGATCTGATCTCGTTGGGCCTGTAGAAGAAGCCTCTAAGTAGGCTAAAATGGACCAAAAAGACCTCTGACTGGCATGAACAATGCCTCTATGAGCTTGTGAGGAGGCTTCTTTGAGTTTTTTTTTTTGAAACATCATCGATGATAACCAGAACAAAAGATAGGTGGAAATAGGCTTGGAGTTTGCATCATCTCGATTGTGGTGCCGACAAAGATTTGTTGATAGACCTCCTCCAAAAAGCCATTTTTTTCTCATTGACTCATGCAGCAGCCATCCAAGTATTTTGCTGGAAAAATCAATCATGCAACCCTTTGTACTTTTTTTCCATTCAACCTCTAAGATTTATCATTGGTCCTAGGCTCAAGGATTGTCTAAGAATACATACGTGGAGCATTGAACAACATCATTAGGATCACAGAAGAAGAGAGACATTCCCTCCTATATCAGCAACGAGAGGTGTCTTTGACCTGCAGAAGAGGGACGCTACTATGGATTGCAAGGTGTGCTATAGGTGCTTGGATAGAGGGCTATCTATTGTGAGCAATTCTTGCAAAAATCCAACAGGTCAAAAGTGCTATGCAACAAGAATAGGTAGTAAAAAATTAGAGCCGGTCGGGGCGGCGGCCTATCGACCTGCTTTGATTCCATGATAGAAAATGATTTATTGATAAACTGGATGATTTACAATAACACTAGATAGAATTTATATAGAGATTAAATTGACCTTAGGAAAGATAGAAAGATAATTTAATCAAATCTTAATCAAATATATTATATTCTTAATTGATGTTAATTAAAGATTATGATTTTTATTATGATTTGAGATACACTAATAGTGATATAGTATATCTCATTCACATTATTATAGTACTCCTAATATTCTCTAATATTCTTGATCCTGATGATTTGGGCAGATATATTTCATGCACAAACATACAGTTTTGTACACGACATACACTCTTGTTAATCCTATATATTAACATGTTATTACCTCAGTAAAGACAAATAATACAAAACTCTGATACCTTAACACCTACTGCCTTAACATGTTATTACCTCGATAAAAGAAAAATAATACTAAACTCCCTTATACCTTAACACCTACTGCCTCGACACGTCTGCATTAACTCCTGAGTCCCAAATGGTTGGCAATAAAATAATGAAAAAACAAAAAAAAAAATAGATTGGTAGAAAAGATAAGCAAATAATGGTATGCCTTCGGTCAGCGAGAAGAGATCGAATCACTGTCAATCACGACTGAATTAGGAGACAATTCAATCGCTTCCATAGGCCAACAAGTGTCCATTTAACTTATATTAACCGTGATTATCATTCACTGCACCTCCAGCTCAACATGTCATTCTTTTAAACCATAATAACCGTGGTTATTGTAATGACCCAGAAATTTAAAATAATAAAATTATGCATTTATGGGTCATTAATTGAGATAAATTAGTTAAATGTTTGTTAAATTGGTGGAAAGTAGGTTTTGTTCGGGATTGGATTGTACCAATAAAACTTCAATGTTTTTCCTCAACAATCGTACACAATGTATGGGTCGACTGTTTGGACTATTACCCATCGTTCCAGTTCCGTCGTGTATCGATTTGCGAGACCACAGGGGTCTTGAACCTAAGAAAATAGAATAAACCAGGAAATTACAAATTTTTGGGATTCAGTTGGGACTCAATAATTGTTAGGGATTCTAATAGAAATCCACGAAACTCGTTTCACTGTCGTTTCGGCAGTTCATCATCTCAAATGAAGAAACGACAGCATGTTTTGTGTCCACAATCAAGAAATTAGCAGGTTTTACAGTTTTCTTCCAGACTTACTTTTTACAGTCAAAATGAAATATTTTTTCCTAAAATTTCTACAACGGGTGTCGGACTGTCTCAATTTCGGTAACCTGAAGTTTCATCAAAATCAGATATCATATAGTAGGGTTTTAGAGGCCGTATACGCGACAAAAAGTCAGAATTTAGTCAATTGGTCAAACCATTAACTCAGTCAACGGGTCACATCACTATGGTCATGTGCATGACACATGACCTTGGCATATAAAAATGGGTCAGCCCCCTCATTCTCACCATTTCTCACGGATGAGAATGTGTTGCCAAACCCCCCTTCTAGAGAGAGAAAGTCTAGAGAGAGAGAAAAGAATAAAGAGAAAGGAAAGGAAAGCCACATTGGGATAGTTCGAAGCTTCCGACACGTTGGCAGTGTCTGATTTCTTTTCCGGAGCATCAGTTGGCGTGTAGAGAGAGAAAGAGAAAAAGTTAGTGAGAGAAAGTTCAAGTTAGAGAGAGAGATGCTCTACCTTGGGGTTGATCGCACTTCTGAGCGCATTAGTGGTGTCCTTTTTTTCTCAATCATCTTGAAATCCATGTAGGGAGATAAAACTTCTTCCTTCTTCTCTATTTTCTACTTTTTAAACTATGTAGAATGTATGTTTTTGTTTGGCGTGGATGAAAAATGGTCGGAGATGCCATGGATGATGTATGGAAGGGTGGATGTGCATGAAAAATGAGTAAAGGGGTGTAGCTCTCGGTTTAGGGTTGAAAAACCCCGGATTTATGCTCACTAGATAGTGGGCGATCGATCACCCTATAGGGGCGATCAATCGCCAACATGCAAATGTCTGGGCGATTGATCGCCCAACACTGGTAATCGATGTCAATGCCCAGATGTGTATTTTTGGGTTGTGATGATGTGTGGACTTCGGGTGGACCTTCGGGGAGCCTGGATTGGGTTCGGGTATATTGTATCATCACCCTAGGGTGTCGAAAAATTGTCTGAGTGTCGTGTAAGGTGATGGACACATCCATTAGCCTAAAAATGTTTCCTAATGGGATAGTATATTATTGGATTTGGTATACGGGCGTGAGACCCAACGGTTTCAGTTAATCAAGCAGGGTTTGGGTTAATTGGGGTTAGCCTTATGGTTAGAAAACCTAACCATGGTTAAGTGTAGTCTTGGTCAGGAGTGGCGGTGTCCAGTAATGGCCCGTGGCTCCTCTGTGACTGATAGTCGAGAAATGCCGGTCTGTTTGTCTAGGTCGACTGTGGCTCCTCTTGGAGTAGGTCAGGAGTGGCAGTGTCCAATAAGATCTGTGATTCCTTCATGACTGATAGTCGGGAGGTGTCGGGATCCTAGTGAATTTAAAGTGGCTGAACATCAGATAGTGTATTTTCTAGGGTTCCTCTCTGGGTGAGTCAGAAGATGTCGGCACCGTGTCTATCGGGATCTCTTCTTGGTGGAACGTCAGGAGATGACGACATCGGTATGGATGTCGGGATTCCTCCATAGACTAGCCAGAAAATGACGATAGGCAAGTTGGTCATAATTCCTTCTTGATTGATACCTAGGGCGATGGCGGTAAATACATGGTAGATGTTGTCAGTCAGTTGAATTGAGAAGTATGCCCTTATCAGGTGAATGTCTGGTTGTGTGTGTAATATTCGAATACGAAGTTGTCTGGATCGGCATACTCAGGGTTTATGTATTTTTCTGAGTCGGTGTACTCAGGATTCGGTATAGAATCATCGGATTCTAGGTAGTTTGGGTTGGTATACTCAATGTTTGGTCATGTTCGGATGAAAGCCAGAACAGCGTATGTGAGTCTAAATGGCACCATGTATGGTTGTGATTTAGAGACTTTAAGATAAACATTTATGGGTTGTGACTAATTAATAAAGTCTAAGGACTCGAAATAAAACATGATTGATGATTGAAATGATAACTTGGTAATATGAACATCATTTCATAAATGAACTTCATAATTAGAAAACAATGAGAGGTCGGGTAACCCCGGTTAAGGTGACGTAACCCTAAGTGACATTGGATCATAGTTTATTATATACTATTCTATTTTACTATAACATGCAACTGAACTCTTAATTATATCATTATTGATGCATGTTATTATGTGAAAAATAGTCTACATAGACTGTGGTTTTATTGAGCTTCATAGCTCACTGACATTTCATGCCATCAGATCTCAGAGCTATTGAGCGGTAGATATTGGATCTACAGACTTTTGGATATTGTACAGACTTTACCCAGCGTTTTAGTGGCGACTGCTTTTGTAAACAAACTTGATGGAATTAATATAGGTATATGGTTTGTATGATGACTATTGTGATGATAGTAGTATTTACTTATTAAAGCATCTAATAAATGTTTAAATTTCCTGCATTTTGTGGGTAAAGTCTTTCGCTTACGTGTTTATGACAAACGGACGTGCGTCTCGGAACTTGATTCCCTAAGCACGGGTTCGGGTCGTCACAGTTATCATTCACTAACTCGTAAGGTTCATTAATCTAACATGTATTTTTAGAAAAAATAATATTAAAAAATTAATCTTAAGGTTAAGAAATTTTAGTTAAATATTTATTTTTTTAAAAAAAATTCTTAAAACCAAAGTTAGATTATTGAATTCTAAGAGTCAGTGACCACGGTTAATGGGGGATTAAAAAGGGCATGTGTTGACCTGTAGGTGCTATTGAATTCAGGGAGAATTCAATCACGGTTGGCTATGATTCGAATTCCAAAGAGAAATGCTTGCAAGAAAGTATAAAATTATATGTTTTCAGCATTGCCCTTCTCAGGTATTAAGTCGACAATGACTCATCTTACCTATCCCATGGCGGCTAGTAGAGTCCCTTTTAACTGTGATTATGCTTAATCAACTTAAAATTAATTTTTTTAATTTATTTTTTATTCTAAAAACTAAGGTTAGATGGATGAACACTAGGAGTGAGTGAATCTTAATCACAGTTAGTAAAAGTTAATGAGCGGTGGAAAGGGACACATGACAGCAGTCATGCGACCCTTTTTAATACCCAGTAACTGCGATTAAGATTCACTCGGCCCTAGGGTTCATCCATCTAACCTTGTTTTTTAGAAGAAAAAAATATTAACCTTAGATTAATTAAACTTAATCACAGTTAAAGGACACTTTATATAGATGAATGAACCCTAGGGGTGAGTGAATCTTAACCACAATTAATAAGTTTTAATGGGTGGTAAAAATGGACACATGATAGCTTACCATGTATCCCTTTTAACACCTACTAATTGTGGTTAAGATTCACTCACCCCTAGAATTCATCCATCTAACCTTTGTTTTAGAAAAAACATTAAAAAAAATATTAATCTTAGATTGATTATATTTATTCATAGGTAAAGAAGACTCTACAAGCCGCCACATGTCTTTTTAACACCCACTAACTATGGTTAAGATTCACACACTCCTAGGATTCATCCATCTAACCTTGTGTTTTAGAAAAAAATAATTTTACATTAATTAAGTTTAACCACAATTAAATGAGAATGAATGGGACACATGGTGGCCTGTAGATGAACGGAACACGCATGAGAAAGAATCAGTTCCCTTTTAAAAATTGTCTTCTAGATAGAGTGTTTTCTTGCAAACTAAACACCATGGTCTGGGTGTGTTAGTTGTGTGTGTCTATTAAAATACACCATGGAAAAAGCCCAGTGTTAAGTGTCCCATTAGGCTCGAGTCCGGTGCGGGTGAGCGTGTTGATAATCCGCTCTTTTCGACAGATACTACCCTACTTACTAAGTAGCATGTGCAAAAAAAAAACACCGAAAAGTAAGTTTTAATGAGAAATACTGTCTTGGAACATGTTTTTTGCCAACCGAAGGGAGCCTAATGGTAATGCATAACCTCCTAGTTTTTGAAGGAAATAATCACCTCATCGGTTCGATGACACGAGGAGGGGCATCTAGGCTCCCCTTTTCTTGCCAGTGTCCCATTTTCAACTCTCTTTAATTGTGGTTAAGATTCACTCACCCTTATGCTATGTTTGGTTGTCGAGAAAATAGATGAGGAAAAGAAAATTGAAAGGAAATTTCAATTTCCATCATTTGGTTGCTAAGAAAGTGGAGAAATGAAAAGAAAATAGAGAGAAATTTTTTTAAAATTTTCTTTCAAATGGTGGATTTGAAATTTGTAAAAAAAAACGAGTGAATTTAAAGGAGAAAAGAAAAGAAAAAAGTATGGGGTTCACCATTCTTCCTCAGCCTCTCATCTTCTTCCTCACTCCTATCATCTTGTGCTAATTTCTGGTGATTCCGGCAACTCCGGTCGTCAGTGACTTAGATTCTCTCTCCTCCCTTCTCTCTCCTCTCTCTTGAAATCCTTTTCGAGGATCAATCATTAATTATATTATCTCATCGATTGAGTAAACGGTGAACCGGCCTTCAAATACCCACTGATGGTATAGAGACTCAAAACTTATTTTTCTTGAAACTAGTACACAGTGAATGAAAATATGAAGATTTTGCTTAAACCATTGCAATTGATGTTAATTGATGTCCAAGAATGTTTAATTGATGTTAATTGATGATTAACTATGTCTAAATATGTCTATATAAAGTTTTAATTAAAATTATAAGTATTGCATGATCAATGGTTAAGGTTTAAAGCAAAGAAAATAGTCAAAATAAGCAAAATTGTCTCTATCATAAGAGAGGTATTTTGATCATTTTTAATCATCTAAAATTTATGAAAATTTTAACTTAGATTCTATATGACTTAAAGTAGTTATGGTTCAAATTTTAGGTTAATCCGATAAGAATTGAGCTCTATAAAATTATCTAAAGTTCAGTAGCAAAACTGTAAATAAGATGAATAGTAACCGCGTGAATAATGTTTCGTGAATAGTTTTTTAGCAATTCTAATCACTTTCCAACTCTAGTATTGCCTATATAAGGAACTTAATTAACTCATGAATTTTAGGTATTCTATTATTCTAAAACTTATTAGAAAGAAAAATGGAAAAAAAAACTTAGGGTTTCTCAAGGAGTTTTCATTTGAGAAGAAAATAAGAGAGAAAAAAATTATTTTTAAGAGATCTAAGAGGGAAAATCAAAAGTTTTGTAAGAAGAAGAGCGTAAAGGCTTAGATCAAGCTCATTCACAAGCGCAAGATCGTAGGGAAGCGATCAAGAGAGGTAAATATTTTTCCCTAGTTCTCAATTTTATAACAATTAATCTAAAATATAAATCTAATGATAAGATCTATGTAAAGAACATGATTAATGGGAAGATCAAGAGATTTTGATCACCCCTTATGCAACGTCTTCATGAATAACGTAAATATGAATTTCATTTCTATCAATATGATAATTATTGATGTAAATAAGAAGAAAATGTATAGATTTCAAAGTAAGAAATAAGATCAAAACATGTTATATTATGTATATCCCTTATGAAAGATTTTCATGATTTTTAGAGATGTTCTCTTTATGATTTTTATTATGTATATCAACAAGGGGAAATAGAATGAAATTTGTGGTGTATGTATGGATTTAGAATTGAAGAATTTATGAATATATGGAGTTAAATGAAATGTATGAAATAATTGAATGATAGATGTAGATTCTTTTTTAGATTGAAGTTACATGTTAGTGAATTTTGTGGATATAATCTACGAGAACTATGATTGATAAATTATATGATGTAATTATAATATTGATCTTGATTAAAAAGGAAGTCTTGATATGTAAATTAGATTGGGAATCATGCATATTGAAAATAAACATGTGATTAAAGCCTATTAAACTATTGGAAATATGAATGTTGTGGTGTGTTTATTTTTATATTGTTATACATGATATATTATTAGGTAAATGAGCTTTTGATGAGAGTTTTGTTTGCTTATGTCTGGTTAACATAGTGGAATGGGATGCTATGATGAGATTTTCTATAACCCTTGATTGATAGTCTTAGGTATAATTTAACCAATAGTATATTACCGTACACTCACTTAAGATAATGAATATGTACAAGCATGATTACAAGTATTATTCAAGTATACAAGTACACACGAAAGCGATGAATGCATGATTGAGTTTTACACTGCCCGAGTACCAACAAGCTTAAGATCAAGGCAAGACAAACCGTATGCACCGGATAATGTGCAGACAAGTCGTATACACTGGATAATGTGAAGACAAGCCGTATACACCGGATAATGTACAGACAAGCCATATACACCGGATAATGTGTAAACCATGTGGTACCTCGGTAAGTAAGGTATATGACCCAATATATGGGGTAGAGTTATTTTAAGTTATTGCATAGTGGATGTTATTTGATTTATTCACGAAAAAGAAAGACAAGTCAGAAAAGTAAGACAAGAAAAACAAGTCAAGAAAAATAAGACAAGAAAGAAAAGTCAAGTAATAAGACATGCAAGATAAGTAAAATAAGTACAAGTAAGCACATAAAAGAAAATATGTTTTTAGACTCTGATTTACGTATGTAAATTATAATTGAACTATTACTTGTATGCATTTACCGTTATGATATTGTTTACTATGCATTGTTATATATGCGGAGTAACTTGTTACTCAGCCGATAACTTTTGTTGTCAACAGGTTCGAGATTTGATAATTGTGCCCAGAAGTCTTGAGTTGAAGAGGAGTATATAAGGAAGATCTTGTAAGTAATCATCCCGAAGAGGAACGGGATTTCAATGGATAATTTTATTATTATTTTAGTTTATTAGAAATTGTTTAAATTTCAGAGAGATTGTAATTAGTTTATTATGTTTTAGTTTTAATTTTGAATATTTAGATTTGATATGGTTAATTAAAGAGTTAAGAATCACGAGGATGATTCAGATTATGTATGTTCATTTTAATTACAAATTTTAATTGATGTTCAGTTCAAGTATTAAATGTTATTCCATTGAAGAAATTTTTAAGTTCAAATTTTGTTATGTCTTTAAAGCTCATTAAATGGATTAAGTCAAATAAGTCACGTGCCAAAATTCTTAATTCTCATAGGGGGATTTTGGGGCGCAACAGATGGATGATTGATGAGGCTTACCTGAGAGTTGTCGAGGGACATCAAGAGAAATTCGTCGTTGAAGTGAATTGATGTTTCGAACAATAAGCTTTTCAGTGAAATTCTTGAGAATTTGTGCGAGAAAAGGGGTTTTAGATGAGTTTTTTTTAATATATAATTTGCTTTTTAGAAAGATTCTAGACAGACTCATGAGTGAATGCGCACTTTGAATAGAGTTCGGTTGAGGAATAATCAGCTTTCCGGCGATGTTCCGACCAGTTTTGGGGCTTCCGCATGTATCTTTGGTTGAGCTTCTTGTACCAATGGAATCATGGTTAAAATTATGGTTAAAATTATTGTAATGCCCTTATTGGGGATGAGTTGGTAAAGACGTTATACTTTTTTTTATTTTTTGGTAGTCGATATCATTTACCTACGTCAGTAGAGTCATCCGGTCAGAAGTTAGCATGTGCCGCTCATACCCGGGGCATTGGATCCCCATACCTTCCCCTTGGAAGGGCCCCTACCACTCACACAAGAGGCGAGGTATGGTAAAGACGTAATACTAAGAGTCCATCAAAGTTCATGATCATGTCACGTTCATTTATTGTGCATGCATGACAAAATTTTGTATCCTCACCCGTCACCACATTTAAGAGAAATTTTGTAATTTTCTTTTAAAAAATGAAAAGTGAGCAATGCTAAGCCTACACCGACAAAGTCTACTTCTACCTTTTTAGGTAAATATTATTATCTAAAAATGGTGAGAATAGATTTTGTGATAATAGTTTTAGCATTCCATATGAAAAAAAGAGAAAATTAGCCACTTCCTCCCAAATTTTCTTAGAAATTTTCTCCTTAATTTTCTAGGCAACCAAACGACTGATTTTTAGCAATCAAACACAGCTTTAGGGTTCACCTATTTACCCTTGATTTTTAGAAAAATAAAATAACTAAACTACAAAGTTAAAAATATTAACCTGAGTTAATAGCAGTTCGCTACTTTGTGAGAGCCAGAGCAATAGTTCGCTCCTTGCATATGGAGTGACTCGTTTTTAAAATGGCAATTTTGGCAGATGCCCGAGTATTTCACTTGGGCATGCCTCTCCAGCTCACGCGTGCATAGATGCCTAATTAGGGAGGTGATACCATGTATCTCTCACGTTCCGTTGGTGGTATATGCACACATACCAAGCTCGCCACATGTTCTTATTAATATTTATTAACTATAGTTAAGATTCACCTTAGGGTTGAATAACCTAACCTTAGTTTTTTTGTAAGTAACCTTATTTATTTTTCACTCTTTCATGTGGTCAATTTTTTTAAAATATTTTTAAAAAACTAAGTTAAATTATTTAATCTAAGGGTGAGTGAATCTTAATCACAATTATTTACTATCAAAGAGGTCATATCAAAGAGGTCATGTGGTAAGCTGGGAGGTGTGTGCGTACCATCCAACAAAACATGTGAGATGTATGCTATCACCTCCTTAGCAAGAAAGAGGTTAGGCTCGAGCGTCGCGCCTCTTCTAGAGAAAATCGGTTTGCCTTTTAAAATAATGCAGACAGATGTACTGTGCAAACTAGGGGTGTCATGTGGCTTCCCTCTTTAATCTCCACCATTTGATTTAGGTCATCCTACAGCCCTCTCTATCTCCACTATTATAGATTCTTATCTTATCTCTAACTCTTACAGGTTTGGGACCCACTATCTCATCCTACAGTCCTATTTATCTCCACTGTTATAGAGGTCTCTTATCTCCAACTCTTGGGTGTATTAATTAAAGTTTAATACTAAATAACTTATGATTTTCCTATAAATGTTATTAAAATAATAATAAATTATTACTATAAAATTAATTAATTAATACAAATAATAATGTATATCAAATAATAAAAAACTAATACTATTAAAAATAAAATTTATTAAATATTCTTAAAATATATAACTTAATATTTAAATAAATAAATAATATTATTTAATTTTAAATATTCTTAATTATTACCGTGCATCGCACGGGGTTTCTGCTAGTATATAATATAATATAATATTAATATATAAATGGTGGTGCTACGCACACGTCAGCATTCGCTAATTATATACCAATTTATAAAATTACTTGAATGCACACCAAAGACCAAACCCTCCATTGTCTTCATCGTCTCCAACCAAACACCATCCCTCGAACAAGCCCCTCTTCCTCTATTGTCTCTAGCCAAGCACTATCCATTCAACACATAGTGATCGAATCCAAAATCGACAAAACTGAAATCTTTCTCCACCAACATAATTGTATCAAAACCGTTGCCATTTCAACTCATCTACGCCCTTACATCTTCATTGCGCTAAGATTATGGTCTTGTATGTTTCCATTGTTGTTGGACGTCACATGTTTTTAGTGTAGGAGGCATTGAATTTCTAGAGTTTCAAGACTGTCTTCCTTGACTAATGTTTATGTTTATGCCATTGGATTGGTGATTTCAAGGTCAGGATTGTGTCTTTACTAGTGAATTGGGCTTTAGATTATGTGGTGGTGATGGTGGATCAAGTTGGGGATTAGAGCCATTGAGGTGGAGTGCATATTCGGTGAGGGTGAATATCGACCGAAGGCAATGGAAAAAGAGAGATTTGGTGTACACTAAAGTAATTTTTTTTTTTTGGTAAACTCAATCATACCACAAGGCAATGACTAAAGTAATTTTAAAGTTGGTGTATAGTCGGAAAACATTGGATTGTGTTTAGCAACACCCTACATAAAATGAGTCGGTCTATGGGTACCCTCAAATATATTCCCTAATCCTAAATGTTTATAATCAACCAAGGTTAGTTGGGCTTCGTTTATTTGGCATAGAAATATCCCGTCTAAAATTTCTATTCTTCTCTGGAAAATTTTTCATAACTCTGTGCAAGTTGATTTACATGTTCAAAGCAAAGGGATTGCGTTATCCAGCAAGTGCGAATGTCGTTCAATTCCAAATAGAGAATCTCAATCACATCTTTTTTGACAAGGTGAGTTAGGGGCCGTTTGGCATCATTCTGGATCAGAAACAATTCTATTCCATGGAACAGTCTGATTTTTTTGGAACGTTTCTGTTCTCAGAACTCGTTTGGATGCAGTAAACCAAACTCTGTGCCGGAGAACAGAAACAGCAGAATTGCGTTTGGATGACCAAAAAAAAAAAAAAACCAGAATCACTTATATATACTATAAATTGATCAAATAATAGGCAAATAATCATCATACTCTCATAATCTCTACTTCCACCCTTTTTAGATAATATATCAATTAATAGAGCTACTTATTCATGTCAAGTGAACGAAGCCGAAGCCGAAGCCAAAGCCGAAGCCGAAGCCGAAGCCATTGCAGTCACCAAACGAGGAGGCTGTCAGGGTCAAGCATGTCCAGAAGAGACAATTCTCTCTTGGGCTAGACCAGATTCAGACGAGCTGCCTTATTGGGCTCGAGACATAGACTGAAACTTAGGCCATTTCACATGGGACATAGACTGAAATGGACAACTAGGATCTTCCAACTGGTGAAATTTTGAGCAATGCCCAATCTATTTGACAACCAGGATTTCTGTCAAGTTTGAGTATGGTAAGGTTAACAGGGAACCATACATATACCAAGGTTAACAGGGAACCATACATTTACTAATTGGTATAAGACTCATCTGATTCTCCCTCTTCAGCTCATCTGCATTTCTAATACAGGCATTCTTGTGGTTCAAATCTGTTCAAGCTGCTTAAGATCAAGATTGGAGATATGGATATCTCTAGATTCCATTTTGCACCTTGCATGAGCCAATCTTGGTATTTAAGGCATGAAACAGATTAGACCTGGATTGTTTTCTGGACCACTCGTATCATGCCTAATTGATATTTTACCTTCCTAGCTTGGATCGTGAAAAGATTGTTCATGCTTGGCTAGTAGACTATCATTGCATGCTATAAAAATGGTAAAGGAGAATTGAGGGAAGCAATATGATTGATAAAAAAAACGCCCCACAGAACAGAGTAGAGGTCCCCTTGTGTTGATCATGTGGCTAAAATCTATTCAATTACATTTCCTTTAAGGACAGACTCTAACCAAAAACTAAATTTAAATTGTAAGAGCAGATTGGAGCGCCAACTAGTCAGCAACCAGAGCCCACCTTGGAGGACTCTTCATCAGTGCCAACTACCAC
Organism: Tetracentron sinense; assembly: GCA_015143295.1. Taxonomy (NCBI): domain Eukaryota; kingdom Viridiplantae; phylum Streptophyta; class Magnoliopsida; order Trochodendrales; family Trochodendraceae; genus Tetracentron; species Tetracentron sinense. The sequence goes on along the minus strand of CM026567.1, from coordinate 1,868,289 downwards.
ATCAGAATCTAGCTTCCCTAGTTCTACCTCCCTGTTGACTGGAAGCTTTGCCTTGGGAGATAATTTCTTGGCCTCCTCAGGTAGTCAGGTGTGTAGATAAAAATCTTCTTGACCATGCTGCAAAAAAACAGCAGAAGATTTACAAAAATGTCTTCGAAAGGCGATAGATTCTACTCTATCTACTGCTGCAGAAGAAACATAATGAAACTCAGATTCCACAAAACAAAATGAATTTCAAAATACAAAACATTAGGCAGACTGGGGAAAGGCTTACATTTTATATAATGTAGAGTAACAATTTCAATAACAATACGACCAGCAACTCAATCTGGTGATCACTTATAGTAGATTTCAGTCTACTGAGTGTTCATATGCCTGAACTGGAACTATGTCCAGCATGCTCCACTGTCTTTAGTCGTCCACCTGCACTTTAGTACGTGAATCTTGGATGCAGTTAGGGATTGCATTATAACACTCTTGAAGATTCAAAATACAGATAAGGTAGAGGATGCCTGGGGCATGCTGAGTTCAAATCCTTGAGGCAAAAACAGTCTACCTGGACCATCCATTAGATTTTTCCCAACCAATAAACATAAGTTGACAAATTAGATGGTATTCTCAATGCATCATATTGACTTTTGACCAACTGATTTATGAATCTCCACTCCCGAGTGTGTATTTCACTTTGTTCTTATTGCATTCTATAAAAAGATAAAGAAAGAAATGTCTACTTGGCTAGTAGACAAGTTTACTTGCAAGCTCAAATATGAAAAGATTGTTCTATAATTGACAAGATAATCATCTTTTCTACTATGCTATACTGAATTATTTCAAGCATCTTAGAGAACAATGAAAGATGCATTGTGGAAGCATTTTATCTGTCTGATTCCAGAACTCCAGTTTTGAGATTCCAGAACCAAAAAAATATACAGCATGCAAATGAAGCACAAAACAGTGAACTTTGACAATATTACAAGCACATAAATTAACTCTTCTGATCAACTCTTAACTACTCAAAAATTAACAATATTACAACCACATAAGAAAGTAAGGTTTCAAACCTGAGAGAAGACAAAATCTGCACTTTCCTTTTGAGCGACGTGTGCATTAGGCTTGCTTCTCAACATGTACAAATTCACCCCAATAATGTGAATGAGATCAATCACCGAACACGTCCCCATTTCTAAATCTCTCCCACCATTTAAAGCTTTTATTGCTCCTATTTTCACATGCTTGGGTTGCTGAATTTTCAGAACAGGCATTTGCTGAGACACAATCACATATTAAACTCAGATCTACATGTAAAACATCATGTTCAGCCCTTCTATTTTCACAAATCTGTCCAGCTAAAAGAAACAAACCAAAAACTAATTTCATCTTTCAGTGCATGCACAAATATGCATAAAAAAGAAGAAGTAACCTTAGAACTTTCACCCTCAATATGAATAGCATAAAAAAAAAACACAAGACACAGTAACATCTGTGAACCAAAAATATATATAAAAAATATATATAGGATGGCTCTTCACCAAAAATCCTTTTTTCACAGATCTTGTTTCAAACCCCTTTTTCCTGATCTGTGAACCAAAAAAAATAAAATAACCAGAACCAGAGAAAAAATGGCAGATCTGGAAGATGGAAGATGAGATCTCACCGTCGTCGGCAGCAGATCTGGAAGATAAGATCTCGCTGTCAGCAGATCTGTCATTTGAACTTCACTTCCATTCTTTAGAGAGAGAGAGAGAGAGGGAGAACTCAGATCCATTTTTCAGAGAAAGAAGGATAGTACCTTGCCGTCCGGAGTGGTTACCAGAGCTGATCGTCGCCGGATCTTGGTTCCTCTTCATCGTCCCCTGCTACTCCCTTCACTACTGCCGAACTCGTGTTTGCTTTTTTTTTTTTTTCGGGAACAAAAGAAGCGTGGAGTGGTGCTGTTCCGAGAAGCCTTTTTTTTTTGTTCCGCAAAAACCGTGCCGTTGGCTACCATTTCGAACCTGGGTTGAACCCATAACTCCTCCCAAACGGGTTTCTTCATTCACGGGTTGTTCCGGAACGTGGAATCATTCCATGAGAATGATGCCAAACGGGCCCTTAGCTTCTAAGATTTGGCATAGAATTGGGTATGCTTTAAATGTCCAGATTTTTGAAGGAGATTCTATCCAAACAGGGATTATGAGATTCTTTCAAGGTAGGAGGAGAGGTGCAGTGGCAAGCTTCCTTTGCAAGGTTCTCCCATTGTATGTCTGCTGGGAGATTTGGTTGTTTAGAAATGCTTCAAGATATGATAATTTTAAAAGGTCTTTCAAGGACACTTTGAGAAGAATAGAAGATTGGATTCAAGGTACTGCTAAGAACTGGGAGTTCACACAAGAATTCTAAGTAACTCTGATAGGGAGTTGTGTGATTACTTCAATATTCATTCAGTTGTTCCTAGGCTAAAAAGGCCTATTATTACCAAATGGTTGTGTCCTTCTTCGGATTGATTCAAACTTAACACAGATGGGGCACAGCTGATTTGGACACGGAAACAAGCGGGGGAAGAGGTATTATTCGTGATTCTAATGGGAAGCTTATTATTGCCTTTTATGAATATTATGGTTTGGGGTCTAACACTATTGCGGAAATCATAGCCATTCATGATGGGTGTTTGTTATGTGAAAAATATGATTTAGCAAATATTATTGTGAAAAGTGATTCCAAAATTATTATCGATGTGATTAATGGGTTAGTGGATCCCCCTTGGAAAATGTGGTATTGGTGGAAGGAGATCATTTGGCTCAAGATCAAGTGTAACTTAGTTTTTCAGCATACTTACAGAGAAAATGATCAAGTGGCTGACTATCTGTCCAAAGAAGCTTGCAAAAATTTGGGCAACATCATTATCAGGGACATCAGAGATTGTCCTCAGACTATTAAAGGTATGTTGTGCATTGACATATCTTCGCTTTATAATGTTAGAGGTTAGTTTTTTGGCTGGGGTTTTGGTTTTATGTCCCCCCCTATTAGATGTTTTGTTGTAGGTGTATGGTTTATGTCCCCCCCCCCTTTTAATTTTAATAATCAGGTAGGGGTCCACCAAACCCCCTGCTCCTTCTGAGTGGCTTTTTAAAAAAAATATATATCACATCAGTTCTAATCTTGACCGTTTAATAATTAAGATAAATGATTAAGGATTTGGGAGTAGATATGGGAGTACAATTTGGGAGTATCCCTAGACTAAGCATATAAATATTAGTTACCCTTTAAAGCTAAGTATTGAAATAATACCCTTTTTTTTTTTTGGCTTTTGCTCTGTTTGTTTTGATGTAAAATAGAGGAAAACAAAAGAAATCTAAGGAAAATGTCATTTTTCGTGTGTATTTTTTTTAGGACAATTGACATTTTTCATCAATTTCATTTGTTTTCCCCTATTTTACATCAAAACAAACGGAGCATTTGTGTAATAACATTTTCATGTTTACATGTTTTTTTTTTTAAATTCAAACAATGTGTTTAAAAGCGAAAAATATATATGTTCACTATTTTATAATCCCAGCTCGGCTGTTTTAGGGCTACACTAGGACTTGATTCCTTCATATCCTTATAGGTTTTGGACTGGGGTTAGGCTCAATCCTTTCCACTTAGGGCTGGGCCTGAATAGTTCCTAGCCCAATCTCAGCCCATTGTCACCCTAAGGCTTAGACAATTGGTGCTTGACGCTAGGAATACCCTAATTTGTGAGGGATTGTCAAGATCCAAATTTTTTTTTTTTTTTTTGAATGCTCTATTTGATTAGCAGAACAATAAAGTAATGTCATTTTTATTTTTCTATGCATGTTTGGTTAATAAAAAAATATGTAGCAAAAATTATAACAAAAAAAGGTTAGATTCATAATTTTTTGAGAAAAATAGAAACTTTTCTTCATATTGGGGGATTTTTGTATGAATTAGTCTAGGGATACTCCCAAGGTGTACTATATATACTCCCAAATCCTAACCATTTATCTCAATTATTAAACGATTATGATTAAAGCTGATGTGGCGTCAGAAAAGACAAAATAAGCAAATTCAAATCCTAGCCCTTAGTAGTTGGTTATAAACGGTTAGGATTAGGGAGTATAATTGGGAGTACCCATAGACCAACTCTTTTGTATGAATTAGTTTAGGGATACTCCCAAGGTGTACTCTCATATACATTCTCAAATCCTAACCATTTATCTCAATTATTAACCGGTTATGAATAAAGCTGATGTGGCATCAGAAAAGACAAAATAAGCAAATTCAAATCCTAGCCCTTAGTAGTTGGTTATAAACGGTTAGGATTAGGGAGTATAATTGGGAGTACCCATAGACCAACTCTTTTGTATGAATTAGTCTAGGGATACTCCCAATGTGTACTCCCATATATACTCCCAAATCCTAACCATTTATCTCAATTATTAAACGGTTATGATTAAAGTTGATGTGGCATCAGAAAAGACAAAATAGAAAATTCAAATCCTAGCCCTTAGTAGTTGGTTATAAGCGGTTAAGATTAGGGGATATATTTGGGAGTATAATTGGGAGTACCCATAGACCAACTCTTTTGTGTGAATTAGTCTAGGGATACTCCCAAGGTGTACTCCCATATATACTCCCAAATCCTAACCATTTATCTCAATTATTAAACGGTTATGATTAAAGCTGATGTGGCATCAGAAAAGAAAAAATAAGCAAATTCAAATCCTAGCCCTTAGTAGTTGGTTATAAACGGTTAGGATTAGGGAGTATATTTGGGAGTACCTATAGACCAACTCTTTTGTATGAATTAGTCTAGGGATACTCTCAAGATGTACTCCCATATATACTCCCAAATCCTAACCATTTATCTCAATTATTAAACGGTTATGATTAAAGCTGATGTGGCATCAGAAAAGACAAAATAAACAAATTCAAATCCTAACCCTTAGTAGTTGGTTATAAACGGTTAGGATTTGGGAGTATAATTGGGAGTACCCATAGACCAACTCTTTTTGTATGACAAGAAAGTTAACTTTTTCAGAAAAAATTGAATTTGCTTGCTAACTATAAATGTTAGTTTTTTTTTTTCCTTTTCTTTCTCACATTTTCTAATGAACCAAACATCCTACAAATGGCACAAACAACTAAACAAGGTTAATTTTGTTAAGTTAATAAGGGACATATATCTTTAATATAGTTACATTGACCAACCATTTTCTTTCTTTATTTTCTTTTAGGAGTCTAAGTATGAGTTGAGCTCTGCTTCAAAGCATTTCACAACCCTTTTTATTGTATATTGGTAGTCATTTTGCAATTATTATCCTATTTGTTTCAATGTAAAATACAGAAAAATAAATTAAATATGTGGAAATGTCATTTTTGCGTGTTTATTTGCAATAAAAAAATTTATTAGTAAAACATTTTATAGAAAATAACCAATTTTTGCAAACAAAAAATGGCTTTTGATATAAAAATTCATATATCAAAATTTAAAATTCTGGTATCTTCAGATATTTTAAAAACAACAAAAGTACCTATCTTTACATATATTAATCAAAATAATAAAACTTTCACTAGTCACATTTAAGATGACATTTAAAAACAACAAAAGTACTCATCTTTACATATATTAATCAAAATAATAAAACTTTCACTAGTCACATTTAAGATGACAGAAATACCTCTCTATGACTCTATCCCTTGTTTCATGTATTTTTTAAAATAACGAAAATATCTCCCTTCCCGTATATTTATTTGTAAAATGACAAAAATACTTTTTTTCACAAATATTTTAAAAAATGACAAATATACCACTCTTCACATCTTTCAAAATGACAAGAATACCTCTTTTCACATATATTTTTCAAAATGACAAACGTACCATAAAAAGTTTTACACTATAAATGATTTTATATCATAAAATAATTTACATGGAAACAAATAGAGCCTATGAGTAAATCTGTTTGCAAAATTGCTACTATATCCTTCAATAATTACATAATGGCCACACAATTTGCTTTGAGAAGGGAGCTCCATCTAGGGGTTTCAATGGGTCGGCCAGCCCGACTCAAAAAAAGTCCTCTCATCATTACCCATATTTAAAGTCTAAATCTAGGGTTGAGCTCATTTATTTAGACCAATATTAATGTGGGTTGGGTTAGGACTCTCCCTAATGTTTAATATGTGCACATTGTTATATATTAAAGTGTGTACACATCATTATATATTATATACATTTATATATTGTGTAATAATTAAATGTTATATATATATATGTACATTATTATATATTACATATCGTTATATAGTATATAATACTTAAATATATAGGGAATGGATAGAGAGATGCATGAAAAAGAACACATGTTCACACACACATAACCATGCGATTGAGATATATATTACTTAGATATATCTAGGGAATGGATTTGGAGATATATGAAAAAGAACACATGTTCACACACATGCACATAACCATGCGATTAGGAGATCCAATAGCCACAATCCCACCACTCTTTAATGTATGGAAGGATATTTATGAAAATTTGGTGTGATGTTAGCCATTGGATCTCTCAATCGTATGGTTGTATACGTGTGTGAACATAAGTTCTTTTTCACATGTCTCTCGATTTCTTCCCTTCTACACTCACAAACACACACACACAAACATATATATATGTGTGTGTGTGTGTGAGAGAGAGAGAGAGAGAGAGCCCGATCCTGAATTGACCCTATTAATAATAAAGCCTCACTAAAAGAATATGTCTTAGGCCTATATAAGTATGACTCGTGATTCTCTCAAGTTGTAATGGACTTGAGGAGTTTAGGAGTCCGGTTACAATACAAAAGCCTGTTTAATTGCTCATTTAACTCTGATTAATAACTTTAACCTTTAGATTTAATATTTTTTAAAACCAAGGTTAGATTGTTGAACCCTAATGAAATTACCCTTTTGATATGAGTCAAGACCTAGAGGGGGGGAATAGGTTAATCTAAGGTTTGTCTATCAATCTTAATTTTAATCATTTAAAGTGAGGAAAATGTAAACAACACACAAATCATAAAACCAATATTTTTACGTGGAAAACCCTTCCTAGAAAAATCACAGGACCTTATCTAGCAAATGAGAATTCACTAAGAATAAAGCAAACAAATACTTACAAAACTTAAACCGTACTCTACCAAACTCGACACAACGATCCTCATTACTCTGTCATCCACACCTTGATAAGCAATCATGAACTCGCAAATCTCTAGATCAACCACATCAACTTATGATTCTCTTAAAACTCCACAACCACGATCTCTCAATCGATATCCGTTGATGATGGCTCTGAATTGTTCCGACCACAAAATCACGATCTCGCAAGATCGATCTCTGTCACAATGGTTTTGGCACATGCCAACCAAGATACTCACAAGGAGTTTTGAGGGGATTAAATTAGTTTAAACACCAACTACAATGATCTCGTGAACTGTGAGAATCAAATATGCAAGTATTGGATAGGTCAATTAGAACTTGCACTCTAGCTTAGAACATAAGAGAGAGTTCAATGAGATGATCCAATGGATTTCTGAAAACCCTAATGTGAGCTTGGGAGTCTCAACTCTTTGTCTAAAAAACCCTAGTTGGTAATAGTGGACAAAGCCTTATAAAGACAACCCAATAAAATTAAGTAGAAGTTTCTAAACAAGGGAATTCTGCAACTTTGGTTTGAACCACTTTGATTGTGTTCGAACCACTTGCATTTGGTTCGAAACCAATCAAAGTGGTTTGAACCACTTATAGAATGTGTTCTGGAATTTTTTCCCAAGCATGATCTTTTTTCACAAGCAGGATCGAAGCAAAATAGGGTAGTTCAAACCAAACCCTTAGAAATTCTCCAGAAAGTGAATTTTTGACTTTTCAAACTTGTGTCTAGCTACCTAAGGTATGTGTCACATTGTCTAAGTTAATTCCACCCAAGTGAGATGTTCTCTAAGTCTCATATCATTCTTAAACAAAGTTGGTCGCTGAATCTTTGGTCTTCTTCTTCACATCTCTTTGAGCACTTGACTACTTGGACTGAGATGAATGTAAGCACCCCATTTTTACACCACATGTCCCTCTTCCTGCTTCTTCAAAGGCTCCAAGGTTCACCCAAGGCCCAACCCTATTTGACCAAACTTATACCTAAACAACCCAATAAAGCCCAATTACCTAATTTCATTACCCAAACCTAAGTAGTCAAGCCCAATTATCCAATTACTCAATTGTCTTACCCAAAGCTCAATTGCTTTAGTCAAAGCATATTTACCATAGCCCAAATGTCATATTTAAAGTCCAATAACCATGACCCATGATTCATCTACTAATAACCCATAATCCATAAGATCTTGTCCACATACCCATATCCACATAATTACCTATATCCAACCACTCATGTCATAGTTCACTCAACCTATCAACTCTCTTACACGTCTTACATCTCTCTTACACCCCTTACAACACTCAACTCATCAACTTCCTTACACATCTTACAACATCAACTCATCAACACTCTTACACTTCTTACAACTCTCTTACACCCCTTACAACACTCAACCCATCAACTCACCTTACAATACTCAACTCTTTACCCACTAACTCCTTTTACCCCATGTAAAATACACAACTCAACCTCTTAGTTTTTCTATAAATACTCATCCATTAGCCCCTTAGAGACATCCTTCATGACCCATAGAAGGCTCTCACCTACTTGTGTTTCTCTTGAGTTTGATGAAGTAAGAAAAAATTAAGGTTTAGAGTTTGAAGAGAATTCTAAGACTAAAAGGTTAGAGTTCTTCACTAACTCTACTCATTTGTGGACTTTAAACAAAACTCTACTTCTTGGAGCATTGAAGAAGAATTCTTGGAGGAGTAGGCACTCCTTCTTTCATCATTTTTTTTTTTTTTTTTTATCTCATTTTTATTTGGTTCTCTCTTCTTGATCTCTTATTTCTCAAGCATAATTGGGCCTCTCTATACCAATCTAATGGTGTAGAGAAACCCCATATCAAAAGTAAGGAGATGTTCTTTTTTTCTTTTTCCTTTTTATGTACATATTTTTTTCTTTTTATGTACCCACAAGTGTGGATATGGGTAGGCCCATAGAGAGTGGAAGCTAAAGTTGTACCTCTCTTTTCATTTTGTTTCTTTGTTGGGATTCTACTCTTCTTTCTAGAATTCTTTGTAAAAGCTCATCCCATCTCTAAGCTTTATTAGGAAGACATTGCATCATTTATAATAGTGTAAATGAACCACCTTAAAAGGGAGATGATGAGTTTTCAATTTCTCTACGTGTCTCTTATTTTTTTTCTTCTTATTCTCCATGTTTTATTTTAAATGGGTAAAAGATGATTTAAGGACTTAAAAGAGGATGTTGTCAAAAATGCCTCATACTAAGACGATTGTATTTGGTTTATCATCAACATCAATCCAACAAAATAGGTGTTGGCAATAAACCATCTACTACTCATAATGCAAATATTCATCTTTATGTCCTAAATTCGATATTTTAGTCTAACCTCTCCTTAAATTTTTTTTGGGTTAAATTTGACTTTAGTTAAGTTTGTCAAAATCCTACCTATATGAAAATCCAAAAAAACATGATAAAATCTCAAAATACCAAAAACATTCAAATATAACCAAAATACCAAAAACATCAATCAACTTAACATGCTTATTTGTAAGAACTATTATGGCTTCATCCCGCCAAGTCGGATAAGTAGGCAGCTCTAACGGGTCCAGCTCACCTAGGATTAGTTTCCATTTTTCCCCTTAATATTGCTTTATTTGCTTAATTAGTATAACTAAACAACATACTTAAGTTCTATTTGAATTTCTTCTTTAATTAGCTTAGACATATGGAGTAGGTTACTATCTCCGAATGAGGGTCCTAGGGTACCTAACACCTTCCCCGGGGCTTAATCGAATCACTTACCTAGAATCTCATTTTATACATTATGCCTTATCCAATTTTATATTTGGGATCATATTTCCCTTTAATAAAATAGATGGCAACTCTTATCATTAGTGTTTAGCATCGTTCCTTCGTAGGACCCGGCCCGGAAGGAAAGGCGGTAAATTCTCTTGCTCACAATGAACTTAACACTATTTTGTCCTTAGAATTAGCCAAGCAAAATAGGACTTTACAATCTCCTCTTTGACGATTCTGTGACGAAACACAACTGACGAACATGTTAAAATACATACTCTCTTAAATTGATTCAAAAAACAGAGGTTATTACTTTTACATGACTCAAACTAAAAAATCAACCAACAGATAACATGACATTCTAAATTCACTTTGAAGTTGTCTTTTATCATGGAGAAGATTATGCGCGGACTTCAATATGTAATTTGCACATGCTTTTAAACAACACCAATGAAGGGTAAAGAATACCAAAATGTGCAAATAGTAAAACGTGCAAATATCAATACCAATATGCTATCTCCCATTGTGAGAGCTCAATGGGAGCAATGTGCTCTCTCCCAATGTGAGAGCTCTCCCCCTATGTGAGTAATGTTACTCTCCTCCTTTTTAGCACGAATAACCAAAGGCAATCCATAAGGATAAATAAACTCAAAGCATCATTCAAGTGCAATTCATAATCCATAAGAGATCGATGGACATATGAGAACATGTAATAAATATTCATTCATCCAGAATCCAAACTAAAACCATATTACCATCACATACAAACATTCCATCAAAGTATTATAATGTCATCACAGCATAGGAAGAGTACATCCAGAATCCAAAACATCCAGTAAAGAGATCATATTATAGTTTTTCCTTTGTCTTATCAAAATTTCCTTCATTTAGGTACTTATATACACTTAAATCTTATGTGCATAATTGAGCTCGACCAGAGGGTTGCATTGCAGAAGGGTACTTGGCGTAAAAATGCTTGACATTTTGCTCAAGATACCTATATAATGAGAAATTGAGATTGATCAGGCCAGTGAGGAATGATGATGAAAGTGTGATAGGTGTTGCAGAGCCATTCACTCTAAGTGAATTAGAATGACAATAGACACATTGTTATGTGTTGTTAAGTTGCGATAAAGTCACAAAATATACAGTGTAAGAGCACAATTATCATAGAATTTGTTCTTTCATTAATTTTTTTTAAACTTAAAATGATTTATTCTTCACAGGCAGCACATGAATTTCATTAAAATGACAAATCCAAGACTTAGAACGTCCCCCACGAACTCCAAAAAAACACAACGAATAGTTTGTTGATTGGTTTAGAGGCTACGTAAATCTTAACTTGTGAATTTTTTCCAACTTCATTAGTTATGTTTTGATATATATCTTAATCGTATTTCATATACAAATAGGTTCAAAGGTTGCGAGATTCATGAACTTCGGTTTCTGATGAGATTATATGGCTTGCATACGGTCCACAAAAAGTCGCAAAAAGGTTTAAGGGCTACGTCATAAATGGATATAGGTTTTCTACTAAGGATAGAAAGCGAGGTCGTAAAAGTCAGAATAGTGAGGTTACGATCATTGCAAATACTACAAGTTATTCAACTTCTAAGGACAAGACACCCATTGCAGGCGATATTCCCTATTATGGGCGCTTAACAGACGTAATTGAATTGACGTACTCTCAAAGCCTAAAATTTGTATTGTCTAAGTACAACTGGGTTGATGTGAGTTCACAGGGTAGAGGAATAAAGACTGATCCCTATGGGTTTATGCTTGTAAACTTTACACGCGTACTTCCGGCACACTCTGAGTCTCACGAACCATATGTGTTGGCATCTCAGGCAGAACAAATATTTTATGTCGAAGATCCAACAGAAGCAGATTGGAATGTTGTCATCAAGACTAAACCAAGAGACTTCTTTTACATGAATGAGGAATTTGTTGTGGACGATTATGCATTTAGGGAGAACGAGCCATTCGGTGACCAATAATTAGATGACACTGAACATGACGATGACGAAGGTGTCAGGTGGGTGAGATTAGGAATTACTGGTGCAACTGTTGATGCGCCTCCCCAAGTGCTATAGTAACAAGCTCCTTCTACCAAAATGCATGATTCATATATGTGTTTGTCCCGTCAATGCATAATACATAGTTAGTTTGTCTAATCAATGCATATTGTCATTTTGTTTGTCCTGTCAACGCATAATTCATAGTGTTTGCCCTGTCAACGCATATCGTCATTGTGTGTTCATATTGAGTAACATAATCGCGAAAACGCATAGAGTGGTATGTTCATAACCAGGGGACCATTCTTTCATAGCATAATACGTATCATGTTCAAGTTCAATACATGACCTTGTGAGATATATGGACTTGTGGACCTTACTTCTTATCATGCATTTGAAAATGTGCTTAAGTGTCATGATTGGAATTCGAGTGGGTCATCCATTATATTCTTATCATCCGTCAAGAAACCCCACTAGGTTACATCTCCCTGGTTACAGAATTCCTGATATGAAAGACTTCCTTTAAGTTTTAGCCTACCCGAACACCAATCACTATGCAAGTAGATAGGGCATAGTTTAACACACCAATCATTAATACCTTAATTTCATAATTATGCATTTTTCCAACACATAACTATAACATAAACATCATCATTCACTTCTATAATTCCCTTCATTTCATCATTCATCCATAATTCACTATTTCCTCCATAGGTATAGCCCATTCACCACACATCATTCACAACACATAGCCACACATACAACCCTTCCATAGTGTTTCCCATCCTCCATTCATCACATCTATAACCATCAATAACATTTCCAATTCCATAATAGCAACACATATAGTTAATAAAATCCCTAAATAACCTAAAGTTCTCATTTCATTTTCTAATATCCATAATCTAAACATAAAACATGAAAAACATACATAGATTTTCATTTCTATCTTTCCATAACATACAAACATCTTAATAGAGTTAGATTGGAAAGTATATCGACATTATGGATCTTTCTCTTCGATCCAAAACGCTAGAGAAAGCTCCTTAAACTTTGAGGGTGATCTCCAAGCCAAAACCAGCTTCTTGAAACCCTAGGCAAATCTCTCCAAAATTAGGTTAGAAACCCTTTAGAGCCTAAAACCCTCGAATTAGAAGTGTTATTTATAGTCTAGGGGTTTAAAACCCTCATTTTCGTAACTTTTTTTTTAAAACCTGAATCGCGACTTGCGATCGATTTTCATATCTAGGCGATCGATCGTTAATCGTCTGGCGATTGATCGTCGCATCCATTGCAATCGATCGTCGAAAAAATAGAATCTCCTTAACTTTTCTGGTTTTGGACGATCGATCATTACATTAGGGTGATCGATCGTTACATTAGGGTGATCGATCGTACATAAAACTAGAGGCTTACCTAGTTTCCAGACTCAGGGCGATCGAATCGTCGATTCCCCTGCGATCGATCGCAGACTCTAATTTTTCACCATTTGATCACTTAAGCATTTAAACCACTCTACACCGCTTAGATATAATTAGACATGCATAAAAACATAACAAAAGACCATTCTACCCCCATTAAACAAGATATAAACAAAAAATTAGTTTCGGGTCTCTACATTTATAATACATCACATTTCCTGAATCCCGTGTGCAGTCCTCATTTAGAGTAGCGCGGCAACTCTCCATCCGAAGTTACTTCCTCTCAGTATGTGCTTTCAGGTTTTCCTTGATTTAGAACCAAATCTTTTGTGTGTATTTCGATTGATGGTTGTCTCTTTAATCTTTCAACATCCACTATCTTCTTACCTTTTTTGTTGAGTAATCGTCTTCTCTATATGCTATGGTATGTCATTTGATTTTTGCGAACAATTTTTGCAAGCATTTTGAAGCTACAAAACAAAATAACACTAGTAAATAATAATAAAATAAATGATATTTTTTCAGATCGACAATACAATGTCAATCTATTGATAGTGTATTATCAATCTATCGGTACCATATTATTGATCTATCACCATTATGTATACACATATCAATAGATACATATTTTTATATCAATATATCACTAAAACATGCTCATTCAATATAATATTACTGATAGATAGAGATAATTGTTAGGTTACATTGAGATTTACTAAGGAAATAGATCCTATTTCAAAATATAACATAAGATTGACCAAAACTTAACAACGATAAAAACCCACATTTTTAACTTACAAAAATTATTGGGAAAGTAGGACAAACGATCTATGAAGTTTCACATTTGTTGTTTCTTAAGGCAAATGTTTTAAAAAATTAAAACCAAAGTGGGAGCCTAGATGTTTTTGTTAGAGTAATTGTAACGCCCCAAAATCCCCCTTAGGAGTTACGAGGCTTTGGCGACGTCACTTACACTAAAACCATCCTGCAAAGAGTATACAAGGCAAGCAAAATAGTGGACTAAAAATTTCTTTAATTACTTAACTGTATTCCAAGTACAATTATTCACAATTATTGACAATCACTAAATCTAAACTAAGGCATGTACATGAAATCCCTAAACCTAAGTCACCAACTCAAACAATACAATATTCCCAGACATAAAAACCCAAATACATGTCTCTCTCACTCAACCCAACCATATGGTCACATGTCCAAACCCCTAACATCTGGATGACAATCCAAGCAATCTTCTGCTCTCCATGAGCCACCTTGATCCAAGGAACAGAAGCGCCTATATCGTATAACATAGCTGCCGACAAAAAAGTACGGTTGAACATGGAATACTCAGCGAGTACAAGCTCCTAGCTAACAACAGTAATAACAAGTATACGTACTATCATGAACAGTTAATTGAGAGAATATAGTTCATCATTCATTCTTATAGCGACATACAAGATCATTCATTACATCATTTTACTTATGAAAGTAAAGCATCATCAATGGTCCTTGTGAGTTCTTGTGAGTTCTCGTGGGCTTATGAGTCTTGTGAGCTTTCTTACGAGTTCTTGTAAGCTTATGAGTCTTGTCAGATTCCTTACAAGTTCTTGTGAGCTTGTGAGTCTTATGAGATGTCTTACGAGTTCTTGTGAGCTTATAAGTCTTTTGAGATTCCTTACAAGTTCTTGTGAGCTTATGAGTCTTATGAGATGTCTTACGAGTTCTTGTGAGCTTATGAGTCTTGTGAGATTCCTTACAATTTCATATAACATTTCTTGTGAGCATACGAGTTCTTATGAGTTCTTCACTCTTCACTAGTAGCGCCCTTTGTACCATCCCACTAAACACCCACCCAAAGTAGCTTGGGAATATCAGATGGTTAGTGGCGCTCCTCGGGCGTCCCACTAGCTTACGAGTACTTCAAGTTCTTACCAAGTGGCGCCCTTTGTACCATCCCACTAAACACCCACCCAAAGTAGCTTGGGAATATCATATGGTTAGTGGCGCTCCTCGGGTCATCCCACTAGCTTACGAGTTCTTACCATCCCACTAAACACCCACCCAAAGTAACTTGGGAATATCAGATGATTAGTCAAATTCTTACCATTCCACTAAACACCCACCCAAAGTAACTTGGGAATATCAAATGATTAGTCAAGGTTTTACCATTCGACTAAACACCCACCCAAATTAACTTGGGAATATCAGATAATTAATCAAGTTCTTACCATTCCACTAAACACCCACCCAAAGTAACTTGGGAATATCAGATGATTAGTGTCGAGTACTTACAAGTTCTTATGAGTTTTACTATGAGCTTATGCCCTTTTCTTATGAATTGCCATTGACAAGCTCTCATATGATTCTTTTGAAAAACATGCTTATGCGTAAACTCGATCATGCAAGACTTATCGTGCGGGGAGTGCTTGTGAGTATTATCATGTACATATGGAAGGCCTTAAAAATTTATGTGAATTCATACAAGACATGTGATCACTATAGTATACTTGAAAAATTCTAGGAACATAGCATATTTTCCATGCATGTCATCGCATCATCAATACTATGGCCTTTAAGCCTAAATCCTCACATCATGCTCAAAATCATGCCTTATTTGTAGGTAATAATATTTTACTTATAATATAGCCATATTAATCATGTTATTGAAAAACCCCCAAATCTCAACTCCCTATTCAATCATTTGATCATTTTCTAGTTTTACCCCAAGTCATAATTTTACATTTGCATCCTAGCAAGCTAAATCACATATTTAATCATTCCTTCAATCTTAGTATGATAACAAAGATAAATAGTGGTTGCACTTACATCTCATTCAAAATCATACTTGCACTATTGCAAGAGAGCAAAGCTAGATAATAGTTTTACTTACAATTTCACTTTCTCCTTGTCTTATGGACTTTCTTATCTTGCTTAAATCTTATTCTTGACTTGTGGATTTCACTCTTGTCTTGTTCTTGGTTGTGTTTCGTGTACTTGTACGATATTTGGTTCGTGCATGCAAGTGTGCTTGGGTGTAGCAATTGTGGCAATTAATAACAACATGAACAATTTAACGGATAGCATGTAACATTTCAATTTGTAATCACATGAGAATTTAACAAATATGTAGAGCATTTGATTTAAAATGGGAAAACTACATAATTCATGCTTTCAAAACTTTCCTTTTATTCATGGCATTGTCATTCTTGCATTTCATCGAACACATAGTATGCAACACATTCATAGTCATTTCGTTCAAGTTCTTAAGTTCATATGTTTCATCAAACACATGATGTACGTGTATTATGCGTACAATGCTCATCCATCATTTTCCGACACACATTCATCACCATTCACACGGCATCCAATCGTCTCAACCAACATCCATCCATACACCCACACCTATTACTTTATCTTGTTTATTTTGGGAAATTAAAGCATCAACACAAGAAATAAACAATACGGGAAATTAATCTACAACATTCATGAGGAAACCTAAGTTATTACTAAGGTAGATAGAAGGGTGTACTAATCTCGTGAGGATCCCTTCTTAGTTTGAAGAAACCCTTGAACAAGAATCCCAACTTGAGGAAGAAGACACCACCACTTGAGGATGAAGATCCTTGCTTAAGAGGATGATCCAAGCTTGATTTGGAATCTTTTTGATCTCCACAAAACCCCTCTTGGAAATCCCCAAACCTTTCCTCTCATTTCTCTCTTTTTCTCTCAAAAAGTCACTCTCTAAGTATTAGGAACCTTGAACCCCCGAAAAATTGGGTATATATAGTGTTAGGTTAGTGAAAAACCTAAAAAAAAACATTTCTAGGCAATCTCGCTCGAGCAGGCTTCCATCTCGCTCGATCGGGTTACTCTCTAACCTCAAAAACTCGGTTTTGGTCAATCTCGCTCGAGCGGGTTTGGATCTCGCTCGAGCGAGTTTTTCTACAAAAACGCGCTTCAGTAAATCGGCCATTACTTTTGACTCGGTAGTTCGATTTTGACGATTCAACTTGCGTTAGATTCTTCTTTCAAAGGGGAACAACTTTTATGTTTTGTAAAACTCCTAATTTTGAGATTTAGTTTACCAAAAATGGCTCCAAAGATGACTGGTCTGTAAATGGGTTTCGACAGCCCAAATTGCAACAGATTCGATTTTGGAAATCGGCCGTTTGACTTAACCCCGACTCAAAATCTGGAAAAATGGTAAACATGAACCTCGAAGAGAGTTCTAATACCTTTCCAAAAATTTAATACTCACTCGATTCCGAGCAATGATGACTAAACTAGAGCCCTTTAAAGTTGAGATAAATGCCGAAACATACCTTTTTAACACCTAGAACACTTCGAGTGTTTTCACACTCTTTTCCCTTAGGTCCAACACCCTACTCACATCTCATAAATCGTTCTCCATAGGTTTTTAACCCACCTCAATGATCATTAAATTCACACCGACATGCATGAGTGGCTCTGGCCTCTTTATGCCTTATGCACTAACACTATTCACCTATAACTCATTTAAACACTTAGGGTATTTTATACCCTTGTTTTTAGACACTTAGAGTATCTTTATACTCTCTTTTGAGATTCAAAACACACACCTACAATCCTCACTTAACTCAACACGCTAACTAGAACAAAATGGACCATCCTACCAAGAACAAAATGTAAAGGCCTTAAGCCTTTACACACACCACACAAGGCACTATCCACACACTATTCATGGCACTATTCTTGGCCTAGGGAACTCGGTTCCAGGTTTCTACATACATACTAAGGGTATTTTCATAACCCATCCACCTCGAATCCAACCCTTACTCCATTCTCATAACTCCCGACCTTAGGTTCTTAAACTAACTAAGGTAACCCATTTGGCACAACCCAAATGCATGGGAGGCCCCGACTGCTACAAAATCGCTCAAATTGACACTTAGAGTGTTTTTATACTCTTGCATGTTTTCCCAAAACACCTTACACTTCTTGATTTATACACCGACTCCCATCATTCTCAAGCCATGAGGAAACCCTCACTCTCATTAACCAAACTCAACTTATAATAAAGGCCTTTGGCCCTTCCAATACTAGTGCCCTCGACACAATTCACTCACATGAACAGTCCTTGCACATGAACAGTGCTTGTAGAAAATCCAGGGCGCTACAGTAACGTTTTCAAAAAGGAATTCCACATTTTTTAAAATTAAACATAGATGATTAAAATTTGCAAATGAAAAAACATACATCTTTAAAAAAGTGTTGATATTCGCAAGAGAGTACGATAACTAACATCTTTACGAAAGAACTAGGGCTAAGTTCTTCACGAGAGGATGGTTTTTCTAGGACAAAGAGAGGGAGAGGAAGGAGAGAGATCCTGGAAAATTGCAAAAGAGTGAGATAACAAGTAAGGAAACGAGAGGAAGAATAAGAAAACGGAGAGAGAGCTCACAGAGAATGTGAAGAGGTCATGGAGAGGGGTTTATCTAAAGAAAAAGGGGGTATTTTGATATCTTTAACGTCAACTCTCTCATGTGTGGATAGTTTGTATGCACCAAAACCTCCGTACCTTTGGGGGGAGGTACCGAGTTCCATTCCCGAGAGGGTGGGAGTTTGTATATACTTTTCATCTGCCCACTGACTGAACAGATACTAACACCTAACCGGGGTTGTGGCCTAAACGTATATCTCGAACAAAAAAAAGATATATATATATATATATATATATATAGTTTGCACGTTCCAAAACCTACGTACCTACAAATGTAAGTATGAAAAGTTAGAGCTTAGTTGATGAATTAGTTTAAATCAGAGGCCTATTTTTAGAAAACCCCAATAATATATCACCGTGTCCGCCCGGCCCATTGAGAGCCCTACTATTTCAGTCAAGTACTTTGAAGCGGTGCTTGGCTCGTGTTTGAACTCTTCTTTTATCTTTTTCATTGTAACTGGGTGGCCGTTTTGTAATTATGGGTAAAATCTTGTTACAAAACTGGCACCATCTTTTCTATAATTACATAACTAGCACCGAACATTTCTTTGAAAGGAGGAGCTCCGCCAAAGGCTTTGAAGCGGAGCTCCAGCTCATATTCTTAACTCGCCTACATGGTGGCCGCCTTGGAAATTTGAACAAGAAGGAGGGGTATTATAGACACAATGGAATTCATAAAGCCCACTATTTTCACCCCTATTTCTGCAACTCGCGCTACCTTCTCCTTCTTCTTCGTCACTGACCTCTCTTCTCTCTCTCTCTCTCTCTCTCTCTAAAATTTTGGTGTTGAAGGTCGCTGGTTAATGAGATAACAGAGAAGAAACCACCATTGGTTGTTCTTGAGCGACGGATATTTTCCGGCATCCCGACATTCTCCGGCGGTGTTTCACGGCGACTAACCTCTCGTGAATCCTTTCAGCATTATTGGATATGATGAGGTCTGCGACCTAGATTTCTCTCAGGATCTCCTAACCTCTCTCTGTTAATGAATGTTAAACCAGAATTCAAGATTTCTAAATCTTCTCTCTCTTTCTCTCTCTCTCTATATATATATATATCTATCTTTGGTTGCTTAAGATCGGTTGTTTCTTCTGCATCGAGATCGATTTTCGGTATTCTTCAGGTCAAATCAGAGGGATTATACCTTTTATCTGCTCGAAGATCGCCGGCTTCTGGCGCGTTGGATCGATTTCTGGTTCCCGGTGAAGGACTGTTTGTTTCTCTCAATGGAGAGAGCAACTGTTAGATACTTACTCTCTCATTCGAGAATATCCATCAGATTCCGGTGAAGCGGAAGCTTCAACTCCGATGATTCGTGTTCTTACTCTGCTGGTCTTCTTATTGTTTTGTTATTGCCTGTTTCGGTTATTTAGGAGAGATTTTTGCGCCTTTCGTCTGTGTAGGTGAAGGAGGGTCACGGAGTCATAGTTTCCGGTGAGATAACTCCATTTGTGGTATCGATTATCTCTAGATTCTCACGCGACAGAAGAATTCTGCAGCCAATCTTGTATTTACAGGCAATTTTTCCCGGTAGAATCTCAACATTCCTGATCTTTTACAAAGAATATCTCTGATAATCTTCATTTCCTTTCCAGTCGGAATAATAATATATCGTTCTGGAATGAAATGCCTCCGGTTGTTGATTTCAGAATATGAGTCCACTATCGATTCATTCCAGCCAAATATCACCGATTGCGAACCTTCTTTTGTGGATTCAGGTGAAAGATCGGCGGTTTTGGAATGCCGGTAGAGCGGATTTCCGATCTTTATATAATTTCCCTCATAAGGATCCCTCGTCCCCATTTTTGTTATTATTTTTCTCTTGTTTTGGCTTCATGATATCTAATGAACTGATAGCTACCTATTTTTTTTCTTCTGTTTCCTGTTTTGTGTTGAAGATGGAGTCGAGATTCTCATGGGAGTCGTGAATACCTGCCATCTTTCTCTCGTACTTTTTAAGAAACTCCAGATTTACAAGAAAGGAATGGCGTTGCTGAGATTGCCGTCTCCTCTCACACGTTTGTGTTTTCTTTTCTTTGCTCTAGTTTCTTCTAAAGCAACCATTTTTTGTTCTTGATCTATTCTAATAAAACCCGATTGGTTGATCTTTATCTGGGTCCTAGTAAAAATCCTGGATTTTGGTCTTTGTTTTAAGAAATCAGCTAGGTCTGCGAATTCCTAGTCTCGTTGCTCTTTCCTTGCCCAAGGAGAAAAGGGAAACAGTAGAGAACTACAGTACATTTCGACTTCGAATGATCTTTGCGTGAATCAGTTGAATATCAAAGATCAGGACTCCCAACTTTCTTGAAGCTTAATTTTTTCGAGCAATTGACTCCTTAAATTGCTCATCTTTAAACCTTTGTTTACACAAATTGCCTGGTAGGTGTTAAATTTGCTTCTTCTGTGTTTCAGAAGGTTTGTTTCCTTCTCTCTCTTTTTATATCTTTCTTTTTTCTAAGATATTGGATTATGGTTTTCTTAATCTCTGGTAGAGGAGAGTGAAAGCCTTACCTGTGGTCTGATGCAGATAGGAATAGCTCTTGCAGGTCTGATAAAGATCTGGTTTTATGTAATCCTCATCCTTTTATGGGGAAAAAAACTGCTTTTATCTCGTGCTGTACTGATCCAAAGAAGGAAGAAGACTGTGTACAGTGTATTTACAACGGTTGTTTTGGGCTTCCTTTATCTGTGAATAGTAGAAAAAGAAATCTAGTCGGAGAAGATGATATGTCCAAATCTTGCAGATGAAGAGTTCGTTTTTATTTTTTCCTTTTTTTTTTAAAAGGGAATGGAGCAGCCATAGTTTAGATTTGATTTCTTTGATGTTGCTTGTATATATAGTGGGATTGATTTTCAGTACCAGGCTTTGATTTAGACTTAAAAGTTCCATTGTCGTTTGTTTCCATTCATCATCATGTATCCCTGAATCCTGAGATTTATGAAGGTTTTATTTTCTCTCTTTGATTCCTCAAAACTTTTACTTTCATGCTTGGATCCAGTCTGCTAATCCATCTGCCCCTGTTGTTACAGATACCAGAGAGTAAGCCCAGATTGTCTTCCTTTGAGCAGTGGAAGAAAATCCAATTTGAGAACATGTAAGGAAGATGATGGAGGAGAGAATGGGAGAATCCCAAATTACACTTCTTTTGAAGGAAAGACACTAAGTTTTAGATCCACATCCCCATCAACCAGCCAAGACCAAAACATCTCTCACTTTGCTGTTTCCGATTCTC
Organism: Tetracentron sinense; assembly: GCA_015143295.1. NCBI lineage: Eukaryota > Viridiplantae > Streptophyta > Magnoliopsida > Trochodendrales > Trochodendraceae > Tetracentron > Tetracentron sinense. Next base: position 1,846,206 of record CM026567.1, on the reverse strand, counting down.
CCCTATCTGAGAACCATGCTCCTCCAAAAAACCAGAGCCACGAAAGCAGCCCCACCCCAAGCCCCAGCCGCGGAGGCGATGTTCTGTTGCAATGGGGGCAGAACAAGAGATCCAGAGGGTCAAGGACTGAGAACCGAGTGGTGATTGATGAATCAGTTGTTCAAACGAGGCAATTGATCAAGATTCACAGGAGAGTAGCCTCAGGGATGGAGAAGCAGTCAATGACAAATCAAACAGCCACAATGCTGCCACGGCTCCCTCCTTGCAATGTTACCTCTTATAGCAGAGGGGGGAATCTTAGACCCTGCATGCCCATCCGGGAAAGCACAGGGTCTCTTCTCAACAGGTATTGAACATTTTTCTTTGCTATATTCCTTGTATTTCCTTATTTATTATCCAAGCGGGTATGTGTTGATCTCACAAAGCATGTCTTATTCTTCATCATCATGTTCTTTTTATATTGATTTAGTATTTTTCTATTTCGCAAATCCAATCTTGATAATCTCTGCACCTAGTTGTTTTATTTTGCTTTCTTGAATGTAAGGATTAGTTGTGTCTTACCTCACATGATTTTGAGTTTGGGAATTTCCATGTTTTGGTTTGGTGGGTATGGAGAATTTTTTACGTTTTGGTTTGGTGGGTATGAAAGATGGTTGTGTTTTAGTTGGGTATGGAGATCTGAATCATTCTCTGGTTTATTTTATTTTTCACCGCACCTGGTTTTTATGAGATGATTTTTATAATTTTAAGACTTTTGGGTAGGTGCTAGATGTTTATATTTATTTATTTTTTCTCTAACTTTTTTTTTTTTGGGTACTGTCTTACTTTTTCATTGATTTGTATTTTGGGTGGTTTATTTCTCACTAGAATTTCATATATTGGTTCAGGGTTGAACCTGTATGCTCTTGGGTTCATTATATCTGATTTGTAATGTAGAGAACTTTTTTCACTATTTACCTTTTTGTCCCTCAGAAAATGTGAAGATCTATGATTAGTCTTCCTTTTACTTGTGGGTATCCGAGATATTCTCAGTAGTCTTTCCCTTGAAATAATTTTGCCTTTCCTTTTCTCTTACCTTCTACTCTATATTTTCTTTGTTTCTCTTCTCTTGCTTGGCCTCTTGATGGTTTCAGTCATCAATGTCTTTTTTTTTCTGCCTTATGGTAATGACAAATCCTCTTATAAACCCTCCATTGCCCTATTTTTGTTGAGATTGATAAAGATTTCTGTTCTTGGAGATTACTTTCCTTTTCTGCTTTTGTATTGGAATCTGAAATGTTTATAAATTTCTCCTTTGTCCTTCCAGCTAGCTACAATTTATCTTCGGGCTTATATGCTTTTTTTCTTCTTTTAGGTGGGTATTAAAGATCTGTCTTTTTCCATTGTCTGACTTAGATTTGAGTGGAAACCACATCTCCTCAAAAAAAAACCTCTATGCACCACTACCACCATCATCATCTTTTTCATCCATCATAGTCTCTGGTCTCATCTTCACCTTGGCCCCCATGATCAGGAACTTAGAAGAGCGATCGGGACCTGGAAATGGGTCTCAACCGAGTAACGGTGGTGGTAGTAGCAGGGCTGTTTCTCGATCTACAGATAAACGATCTCCGACCTTGCCGGAGAAAAATGACAGAAAGGTTGCTGGTTTGGGCACTCCCACTGTTGAGAAGTCAAATGGGTCTATAGCACAGGCAGAGCACATGAATCAGGTTGGTTCTACAGCGGCACCATCGGAACAAGAAGCCATGGCTGATACTCCTGTAGTTGCTGGAGGGGAGAAGGTGAATCTTGATCTGTTGGAGTGGCCGAGGATTTACGTCTCTCTTTCAAGGAAGGAGAAAGAAGATGATTTTTTGGCAATGAAGGGAACAAAGCTCCCCCAGAGACCCAAAAAGAGGGCCAAGAACATTGACAAGAGTCTGCAGGTAATAATCAATTATAATATTAGAAAACAAAATAATTTATATATCTATATTTATTTATTAATTGATTTTTATGTGGCCTTCCTTGAGTTCATCTATTATCTGGGTTTTAAATGATTTTCTTTGACAAAAAAGAAGAGTTGTGTGGTGTTGTTGGCAGTACTGTTTTCCAGGGATGTGGCTCTCTGACTTGACGAGGGGGCGGTATGAAGTTAGGGAGAAGAAATGTGTGAAGAAGGTAATGCTTTTTTTTCTAACTCCTTATGTATATTTTACAGACCTGAAAGGAATCAGGGATTTTAGGATGCCGTGCTCTAGGATTTGAGCATGCCTATGTGGGTTTGTTCCCTCCTGAGTCAATGCTCACCCTTGGTTAGGTGTTTGTTTTTCCTTTTCCTCTTGGAAAGAGATTAAAAAAAAGGGAAATGCTACCGAGATCGCTTTAGGGCTGAGACCACCGAGACCGTGCTCTAAGAGCCATGGGATTTCAGGTGGGACCTACCATGTGAAATGGACCCCACCTGAATCCCGTGCTCTAAGAAACATGGTCTCAAGTGGTTTCGGCCTTAAAGGGGTCTCCGTAGCAAAGTCCTTAAAAAAAACTCTCAATAGTATGCACTATTGAGGGGAGAGCTCACTATCTAAAGCTGAGTCTTCTGATTTAAAATCTAACGGTGCCAAGGCTCATATGCATTCAATGGTGGACTCCACTTTCTGTGCTTTGTGTCATTTAGATTCTAAATTGGACAGCCCTACTCTCTATAGTAGTTTTTAATCACTTCCCTTTCATCTTTTTTAGCCCGTCTCAGTTTTCCAAGCTGTCATGGTGGTAGGGACAAGTGTTGCTATTTTTACTTGAGGAATTGTTTTTTTGAGACGCCTAATTGGAAATTTAATGGCATCATCAAACATCAAGTGGGACCTATTATTTAATGCATGTGTGCCTTGGGGCCGTTCGATTTTTTCAATTGGGCGGCCTAGTTTTTTTTTTGTTTTCAATTAGGCGGCCCAGTATAGCACTATTGTTTTCTATTTTCTTTTAATATGGATTATTCAATTTAATAATGGAAATGGATCACCTAAAGGGTGTAGTTGGGATTTGGTATTATTGTTAGCATAGCATTAATGAGTGGGTTCTGTTGGTGGATGCAGCCAAAGCGGAGGGGATTGAAGGGAATGGAGAGCATGGACAGTGATTCCGAATAGCAGGTTTAGATTGAATATACGGCTAGAGATAGAAAGTAAATCGAATCATGGTGCGTCTGTTGTGGTGGGTGGTGACCCCACCCCACCCCAATTTTACGCACTAGAGAGAGGAATTACAACGTTGTAGAGAGAGAGAGGGAGGGAGAGAATGAGATTGTGGGTCCTGGTCATTGATGTCAAAGGGTCGAGGGTATTGTTGACATTAGCAGTTGCCCGCTAACGTGCTCAGGGGTGGTAAGAGTGCCACCGGCTTTCTGTGTCTCTCTCTGTCTTATCTTATTCATGCTGAGCTCATGTACAAATTGCAACGCGTATGATCAATGAGAAAAAGTTTTCTTTTAATTGTTTTATGCTTCTGTGTTTATTTTGCTTCTCTGCAGACTAGTCAGGGGTTAATAAATTTTAACTAGGGTTAAAAAACATTCTTTAAATGTGCCTCGTTGGGTTGAGTGAGCATTTTCAACGCGCATGGAGAAAATTTATCCCTTATTAAAAAAAAAAAAGTTCATTTATGTTTTTGGGTGAAATTATATTTTATATGGATGGAATTATATTGAAAGAGAATCAATCACGTGATATAAAATCATTTCGTCTCAAGATATTTCACGAGATGAGAAAAGGCGGTAGTAATATGGGCCTTTACACTTTGGAGGTATCTCTATTGGCGTGTATTTATGGGGCCAAGCAAATTCCCAAAAGAAAAGTAAGGCCAAGTGTCCCACAGCGGGTGGTGCTGTGGTGGGACCCTCTAATGATTTTGGTCCCAGTGGCACCACGCGAATGGCTATGCTTTTCTCTTTCTGATGGATCGTGAACGGGAGCTGAAGGAACACGGGTGTGCCTTTCTCATTAAGAGGAGGTTCTAGGTTCAATTCTAATGGAGGAGGTTCTAGGTTCAATTCCATGCGGTAGAGGCCTGCAGTGGTAGGGCTTGTCAAAGCACAGGGTAGGGTAAGCCCTAACTCCACCCTTACTTATAAGTAAAAAACCCTAATCCTATCCTATCCTTTTAAGATCCTGAATTGATTAGGTCTAACCATACCCTTAAGACCGAGCTGGGCTCGGTATTCTTATTAAAGAGTTTTTTTTTTGGTCATGAGAGTCGCACTTCCATACCCCTAGGGTATTTAACCGTTCAATACCTAAGAATCGTGGCCGTTCATTAAGCCACGATTTCTCCACTTTTTTTCTCCAACGGGTTACCTCTTAGGTGACCTGTTGACTTAAAACACTTATAAATAAGTAAAAAGTGTAAGAATGCATCTAACCGTCTATCTTTAGAATAGACCATTCAGATCTATGGGTATTGTATGATTGGATACCCTATGGGTATTGAAAAAAAATCCTAGCCATGAAGTTTTGACTTATATCTATCTCTAGTCCTGGAGAAGAAGATTTGTTGTTAGTCTCCCCGTCTCTCCGTGAGGGTCCACCCTCCCCCAAATTGTTCTAATCGCTTTCACCTGAGTCAGTGCTCTAAAGTATAAGTTGGCAATGAATGACACCTTCTATCCTTACAAGGATCATCAGAAGGTACCCCTACCACCCACCCTGAGTGTATCTTAGAATGTAGAATGGACATGTCCCCCCACACATGACCGTTCAGTATCCTTGATCTTACCTATGAAGATCTCTTATTATGTGTCCAGGGTGTTGGGGAGATTTGCAAGGTAAATAAGCACGCACATGCACAAAGAAAAATAGTAAATAAAACACAAGAGAATTTATGTGGTTCGACAATAAGGTGCTTACGTCCATAGGCTAAGATCCGATTACTTTTTTCTTGTTCAGAGAAACCTTGAAAAACTAATATATGAAACACTCTCTCCTCTCAGATTAATTCCTAACCCAAGCTCAGCGACCCTTTGTACATCCATCTCAAGTCACTTTCTCAATGAATCCGAAGAAGAATCTCTATCTGCTTCCCTTAAACCTTTCTCTAACTTTTCTACACTGAAACCCTAAATCTATAAGCACATATTAATAATCTTACATCAAAGTCCTAAATAATTAGAATGTCACAATTTGCGCAACTTGCCAAATTTCATACTGATTACACTAATTCCACAGCAACCGTTCGAACTGTTTGGGGGGTTCCGTTCGACTGACCCGAAAGCCGTTTGAATGGTTTGGGGGTACCGGTCGAATATTTCCTAAAGTTTGAAGCCACAACTCAACACAGGGGTAGGTCTAGGATTTTCTTGTAAGGAGCAAGCGATAATTAATTAAAAATGTTAGGGGATGGGGGGTTTGGGGCCCAAGCCCAGATTATTTTTCCCAAAAACCAAGTTTGTGGGCCATCTCGTTCGTATGTTTCATGTTTCGTACATATCCTATAGACATTCGTTTTCCTTGTTTTAGGGAACAATTGTCCCTTTGCCCAGTAACTAAGGTTGTACTCAAGCCAAGCTACCTCGACGACTCAAATCAGTTTGGCTCGTTTGAAATAAGCTCAAGCTAAAATTTCAGGCTCGAACGAACCAAACTAAGCCTTTTTTTTTTAGCTTGAATATTTAAACAAGTCAACTCAAGTTAACTTTCAAGCTCAAACGAATCAAACTAAGGTTTCTTGAGCTCGAATGTTTAAACAAGCCAAGCACAAGTCAGGCCTATTTGATTCGGCTCGACTCGAAGCTCAACTCATTTAGGGCTCAGTTTGAGTTCGACTCGGCTCGAAATATTATATATAATATATATACACACGCAAAATATTTTTTTAGTAATGTTATATATAATCTAATTCAAAATAATATTTTTCACTTTCTTTATTACAAATTGTAATAATTTATAAATTATAATAAATAAGTTTAAGAGATAATAATAACAAAAAAAAAGTCAAGAAGTTAAAAACAAAACTTTGATCTAACTCTCTACTCTTAGGAACAAATGACTACCCCCAAATCTTATTTTCGTGTGTGAATGTATTAATTTTATGTAGTTTCTTATATTATAACTTATTAAAAAATATTATTATAAATTTATATAAATTTAAATAAAATAATTTCGTGAATCAAGCTTGAGCCAACTCGAGCTTGGATCGGTTTGAATAAAGTTCGAACACGAACAAAGTTCGAGCTCGAATCAAGCTTGTTCAAGCCAAGCTCAAGCTTAAACACTTGAGCTCGGATCAAGCTCAAGCCGGGATCTAGCATGTTTAAGCAAAGCTCAAACTTGGCCAAGTTCGGCTCGAATACACCCCTACCTGTAGCTATGCCCTATTGAATAATTAAATAACATAGCATGAAAGATATTTTTTGTTTCCAAAAGTCTAAGGGCAGTTGCCTCATTGTCCCATGCCTATGCCTTGTTAAATAACTAAATAACGTATCATAAATGTTTTCGAATGTTCAAGGCAGTTACCCCATTGTCCTATGGCCATGTCCTAGTAATAATTAAATAATATAGTATAACTTTTCCCCAAAAGTTAAAAGAACAATTAACCTCTTGCCTATGACTATGCATTGTTAAATAATTAAAAAATATAATATAAAAGACAATTTTTTTCAAAAGTTTAGGGCCAGCGGCCCCATAGCTTTGCCTTATCGAACTTTTGCTTTCAAAAGGGTAGTTGCCCCATTAACCAATTGACCTCTTATTCATTGATAATAATTAAACAACATACTGTAAAAAGATATTTGCTTTCAAAAGTTTAAGGGAGATACCACCTCCTATGCCCAATGGCTATGTCTTACTAAATTATAAAAAAAAATTGTTTTTAAAAGACACAAGATCCTCTCCGGTAGTTGCATGAGAAGACCACCAACATTCACCCTAGAGTTGCCACATATCCTTGTGCATGTCAATCGAGACTTTGATTTTGTTCATAGCACCTCAATTGGCGTACACATGAATACGTAAGGAATGTGGGCCTTAACAACCATTGGAGAGGATCCGAAGTCTTTTTCAAAATTTAAGGGTTCCCCCTGGCTCCGCGCCAGCGTGTCATAGCTCTTGCTTGTTGGGAAAAGAGTAGCCGAATCTGAATTCCAACGAGGCAATTGTTCACAGAGAGTAAAGACACACCTACCTTGAAGATGTAAGATAGAAAGGAGTCAGATAAACAAATTATCAGTAAGATTCATGATTCAGGCCGATGCTCAGTCTAGCTTTATTGATGGAGTCTGCCTTGCTAATATTATTTCCCTCCATTGAAAGTGGAGGCTAAAGAAACCCTTCTTTCCATATTCTCATATACCATCACGGAGTTATATATATATATATATATATATATATGTATATTATGATAATCAATTTCTCTATATCTTCCATCTCCCTGCTTGTGCCAGTACCAGTGTATATATCCACGTTAGGGTGATAAGGTTTCATTTCCTTTAGGTATAGCAGTTGAGATGCTTACTATTTGGTCTAACTTTTAACCCTCCAGCACTAACTAGGGGTGTGGCCTAACCGTGTGTCTTGTATAATAATAATTCTCTATTTGCCTTGCTAGAGAAAGTGAGGGGCCCGAAAGCCTCTTCGTTTGTTGAGAGAGTTTTCAAGTTGGAGTTAGAGGCTCGCATTTCTCATTTAACTAACCCAAACATAGATTTAAAATTTTGCTACACTCTCATTATAGGGGTGTAATAGATGTCGTATCTATTCGGTTAGAGATTAATTTTCATGTGGAGCTCTACATCATGCGGAGCTCCCTTTTTACACTATAAGGGGCAATTTATCCCTTATAGCGTAAAAAGGGAACTCGGCATGATGATAATTACACAGTTACGCTCCTTAGTATAAAAAGGGAACTCCCCATGATGCACAGTTCCACTTTATATTTAAATTGATTCGGTTAACACGAGGAAATAGGTAAAGAACTTTTTTCAAAGCGGATAGTCAAAAAGGAAGTTCTAAAGATAACAAACCCAAATTAGGACACATGTTGCAAATATAGTGAGGGTATAGAGGTTTGCGTCTAGGTTTAGCATTTCTCAATTTTTGTAATAATGTCAAAGAGAGATGCATAGAGTTCTTTCGTCGTGGGCGGGGGTGGGGTTAGCTGGAAAGGTTCGAGGATGTTAGGTGAAAAGAGGGGTAGAAAGACACAGCCGGTCACATTTTTTATTAGTGTTATATGTTATTTTACGATAATGCCCCCTCTACAATACCTTTTATTCCCTTATTAACTTTAAAAAAGGTTAGAAAATACTCTTATATTGTGTGGCGTATTTAGGTAAATTGCATAAGAGCATTCCTAGCAACCTCACCAAAATAACTTTTTGTGAGTCAAAACACTAAAAACATGTTAAAATATTCTCAGCAGCCTCAGCAGAATAACAAAATAGGTTTGGTGAGTCCACAGTACTCACCAAGTTTGGTGAGTACTGTGGACTCACCAAAGTTAAATTTTTCTCACCCTGGATCCCACACAAATAATAAAATAAGATTTCTCTCTTTCCCTTCCTTTCTTTGGTCCCACACAAATAATAAAATAAGATTTCTCTCTCTCCTTTCCTTTCTTTGGTCCCACACAAACAATAAAATATTGCTTCTCTCTCCTCTTTTTTCAGTTAAAATGATGAGGCTGCTGGGAGTGATTTAAAAAAGTGGCTCACCAAAATCACTTTTTGTGAATTTTGGCTATTTTGGTGAGTGAAATTTGGTGAGGCTGCTACGAATGCTCTAATGCAATAAGTAAGTTTGACCGCTTTGCCCCGCCACCAGCCGGTCAAAGAACCGACACCTGCCAGTTTTGGCGTGGCCCCATTGGGATTTGCTATAAGAGATTCCTAATGTGATTTCTGTACCTTTCCTCGTCAATATAATTCCCGTCTCTGTTTTCATTTTTCCAATCAATCGGCGGATCTCTCTCTCTCTCTGAATCGTAGCAGAAAAATGGCTTTCGAGAAGATCAAGGTCGCCAACCCCATCGTAGAGATGGACGGTGAGATCACTCAATATCTCTCCATCCTCGTTTTCTCTTCATTCTTCATTTCTGTTCTTATGTTATTCTTCCCATTTTTTTAGATCTGTTCTTTTCTTTCAATATTTTTCTTTTGCCTCAAATATGATATAAATTTGTATTTTATTTCTAAAATCTATTCATGGATGAGGTGGGATGTCCATGGAGTCGTGTATATATATATATATATATATCCGGCGAGATTTTTGATTTCTTGAAATATGATACAAAGTTATATGTTATTTCTATAATCTGTCAATGGAGGAGATGGGATGGTAATGGAGTCGTGTGTGTCTGTGTGTATATATATATATAAGCCGACGAGACGAGATTCTGGGTTGGATTCAAAGGACCACCGAAGCACTCACTACTCATAAGGGACCGAGAGTAGGACAAACCTCCCGGTGGCCCTTGCCCCACATGGAACAAGGACAGTGGGGTATATATATATATATATATGGCTACACTTTGAAGGCTGATGGGCAAGATCCATCTCCTTGTGGAGCTAATGGTTAACACCTAAATAAGAAGAGGTCTGTTTGCTGCCCCTAATTGACCAATTCAACCCACAAGTCAGGGGAGATCTGTCTCTTTCAGTATCCGGCCCGTTGATTAGGGGCGGTATGCATGGACTTGGACACCTAACTGTGCAAGCTAAGACAATAAGGGTGGGGGTAGGAAGGTAGATAGAGAATAATACATTCTTTACCCTATTCTCAGTGAAGGTTGCCGTGGGAGAGGAGCTAAAAATCCGAATGAGACCATGAAATGTACATTATGTAATATGATTGGCTATACGAAGAGATTCTTGTTGGGATCTACACGATCGGCTGATTGGCAATGATAGAAGTGCTCATTCAGCTACTTTAGAGACCATTTTTTTTTTTTACCAATGCAGGGGATATGCCTGTTTTTTTTCTTATGTGAATTTCCTGATTATTAACTCGCTCATTTTTTATTTTTTTTTTATCGGTAAGCAACCATGATATATATAAAGCAAGAGAGATTAAATCAATGATCAAAAGCCAAAGTTTACTGAGTAATAAACTCCAGCAAAAGACTACAACAAAAAGGTCCTAAACAATAATACAACCGCAAAACATGAAAGATAAAAGAGCCAAAAGAGGGCAGAGATTATTAAGTCACTCTTACTAAATCAGTTTAAATACAAAGAGATAAAACATGATATGCTAAAACAGTACTTGAATCTTAGTGTAAGGGGCCACACTATTGTATGTGATCATAAAATCTAGCTGTTATTTTTTTGATATTATGACTATCCTTATTGCCATCATTGGCTTAGTATTTGTTATTGTATCCTGATTCGCTAGCTCGTTGGTTTTGTGGTCCATTTAGTCATCTAAGTTTGTCTTCCTTTCTAGTCAAGCATTCCTATACCCTTGTACAGTCAATTGACATGAGGTTGCACATTTTTTTTATATATATATTCCCATCATTGGGGAAATATTTTTAGTTGTGTTGAGGTGGAATGAGATTTGGCAATTGCTACTTTTGTGGTCGTCCAAGAGTGAAGGAACCTTTGAGATTGACTAAAAAAAAATTGTTCGTTGATCGTGTTTTTACGTTAGGTTGCGATCTTTCAGTAAATTTTCATCTTTGGTAAGAGGGTCTAACTGTCTAAGTTCTAACAAGTAACAACTTAGCTGACTCTATCAAATGGTTATGGAAGTAGGGATATGATCTATATAGGGAGCTCTATTCCCTAATCAGAAATGTTCAGGAAATTCTTCTATTACTTATTAGGAAAAGAAAAGTCATATTGTACATTTTAGTTGTTAAAGCATTAAGTCTCCTCAATCAACTTGAGAAGAATGTCCTATTAGAATAGCCATCTTGGAAGCCACAGGCAAGTCTGTAAAAGCTGTTTGGATTCATCATGTTATTCCCTTCAACCAATATTGCGATCAACAAGTTTGTTTTATTTGCAACTCGGAAGATATTACTTAATAATTAGAGAGCTTACCTGATTCATTCTGTCGACCAGTATCCATTCAGTAGAGCAAAATATCCATTCAGTTTCCCTCCCAAAAAATTTATATCCATTCAGTTGATCTTTAAATTCCATTCTCTTTGTATTATAATGTGCTGTTTTTATGTCTATGACGCAGGTGATGAAATGACTCGAGTTTTTTGGCAATCAATTAAGGATAAGGTAATTGAGTGTATTTTCATTATTTATGCGTGATGCAATTGCCATCCATGATTCAGGTGTCTTATTTAAATCAATTGCTTTGATCTATCCACAGCTTATTTTCCCCTTTCTGGATTTGGATATAAAGTACTTTGATCTTGGGCTCCCTTGTCGTGATGCTACTGATGATAAAGTTACAATTGAAAGTGCAGAAGCTACTCTCAAGTATGTGTCATCTGTCTTGGTTTGAATTTTTATGTTCTTCTGGGTTGGATTCTCTAGAAAAGAAAGCTCTCGAAGTGTGGAACATGAGTTCCTTTTGATTTTGATCCATATTATATTGCAGACTATGGTTGTACAGTTTTTTTCACTTCCCTTTGTTGCAAACTTCATGTTTCTGTGCTGAACTGAAGCTAACAATGGTGTAATTGTAGGTACAATGTAGCAATCAAGTGTGCAACTATTACTCCAGGTATACATAGCAGAACTTGATGGAAAAGATACTTTCATATTTGTTAAACAATTGAACCGTCTGGTGGACATCATCGCTTAGTAATACTCATGATGTTTATAAAGGGATTTAATTTTAACATAATTGAGTGGATTTAATTTTTAAAAATTTGGTTGTATAATTCACAGATGAAGATCGTGTTAAGGAATTTGGCTTGAAAAATATGTGGAAGAGTCCAAATGGGACAATCAGGAACATTTTGAATGGTGACTGAACTTATCCCGAAGTTGTTCCAGTGTTTGAATTGTCATTTCCCCACACTGTTTGATTCATGATTGGCCATGAATTATCTATGCTTGCTGCAGGTACGGTTTTCAGAGAACCGATTATGTGCAAAAACATACCTCGGCTTGTCCCAGGTATTATAAACTTCTTGATTGTGCTATTCCGGTTTCTGTTATGACTTATGAAGAACCCGTACTAATAAGTGCTGTTGGTAGGTTGGACCAAGCCCATATGCATTGGAAGGCATGCTTTTGGTGATCAATACCGAGCGACTGATGCAGTTATCAAAGGAGCTGGAAAACTCAAATTGGTGTTTGGTAAGAAAACCTTTATCCAATGGAGCTTCCTGAGCCTCATATATTTGTTTCTCATTTTATTAGAAATTTAAAATATGTTCTGCAAAAGTTGGTTTTAGCAGGATGGTGTTAATGCTTCACTACCATCTTTTCTTCTGGCTAATTTCTTTATTCAGAATGGGCTATCAGTAAGGTCACTTGATAATGTTTGCAGTACCAGAAGGACAAGGCGAAAAGACAGAGTTAGAGGTTTACAACTTTACAGGTGCTGGAGGAGTAGCTTTGTCCATGTATAACACTGATGAGGTTGAACTCCACAACCCCCTTTTGTTTTTTTTACTGATGGTTCCTAATTTGATGCCCAAAATAGCTGGTTACAAACCAGGGATTTTATGTTTGTGCTTGACCTGGGTATACAGTCCATCTGTGCTTTTGCTGAGGCTTCAATGAACACAGCTTACGAGAAAAAGTGGCCACTTTATCTTAGCACGAAAAATACGATTCTTAAGAAATATGATGGAAGGTATGCAACTTGCTTGGTTCCCTTTTTTTTCCTTCCCTTTTCCTGATGTCTGTCTGGCAAAAAATAACCTTCACAAAATCCCCTTAGTCTTGTAACTTTTTCTTCCTCTGGATAAATTTTGTCGCTTATTAAAATTAGTTAAAAAGGGAAATTTCAAGGAATACCGTGTTGCTCTTGAATTCTAGGCTATTTAGGGATTTGTGTCTTCCTTTTCAATACATATTAAATGGCGTGATGAATCATGTATTTTTCTCTTTTTGCTGAAGGTTCAAGGACATATTCCAAGAAGTTTACGAAACTCACTGGCAGTCCAAATTTAAGGCTGCAGGGATATGGTGAGATATCTTGTCCCCCTGTTGGTTAAGCAGTTTTAAATGCTTGTAGTTAACATAAGTGCGTACAATTGAATTGGCAGGTATGAGCATCGGCTAATTGATGATATGGTTGCCTATGCACTTAAGAGTGAAGGGGGGTATGTATGGGCATGCAAGAACTATGATGGGGATGTACAGAGTGATTTCTTAGCCCAAGGTTTGTATCACGATTTAGTTGTGACATCTAAAATCTGCAGATATGTCCTTTTGCAATGTTATATTGGTTATGTACAGTGAATAGAAAGGCTTTCTTGAATGAGGTTTCTTTGGGAGGGTAATAACTGAGGTATCCATGGCTCTGTTTAATCACTATCATTTTTTTTTTGTTACAGGTTTTGGCTCTCTCGGGTTGATGACATCAGTATTGGTAAGGCTGCTGTAATAGCTTGTGATTTTTGTGTTTGTGTTCCTTCTTGTGTGTAAATGCTGAATTTATGGGAGCATGGATTGGGATTCAGGTGTGCCCTGATGGAAAGACCATTGAAGCTGAAGCAGCCCATGGCACAGTTACGCGCCATTACCGGGTTCATCAGAAAGGTGGTGAAACCAGTACAAACAGTATCGCCTCGATCTTTGCCTGGTCACGAGGGCTTGCACACAGGTATGTAATTATTATACTGTTAATCTGATAAGATAGGAGTGCCTTCTTGTTTTGTACTAGAAACAATGGCATTTTCTAATACATGGAAAACAGTGGATGGAAATTTAATGTGTGGATATTGGCAGGGCAAAGCTGGACGACAATGCAAGTCTGCTGGATTTCACTGAGAAGCTGGAAGCAGCCTGCATTGGAACTGTGGAATCGGGGAAAATGACCAAGGATCTTGCACTTCTCATCCATGGACCTAAGTAATTACTCCAAAAAGGGTGTTCTGTCCGTGTAAATCTTTTCTACCCTCAATGTTATTGTTATTAATAAAATTTTCTTCTTCCCTTGTGCAGGCTTACCAGGAACCTGTATCTGAATACTGAAGAGTTCATTGATGCCGTGGCAGAGGAGCTGAGAGCGAGACTGGGCAAAGCAAAGTTGTAAACCCTCTATCCACTAAGTAGGCTTTAAGCAGAGAAATAATGTTTAGAATGCACTCCTTTGATTCGATGCATTGTGGTATGGGCTCCGGGATAATTGATTCTACATCTAGTGCTTTGGTCTCTCTCTCTCCTCTCTCTCTCTCTCTCTCTCTCTCTCTCTCTCTCATATATATATATATATATATATATATTGTCTTTTATCTTTTTGAGTATTGACACAGAATTCCTGATCATATAAATTTTTTGTTTTATATTTAGTTTGATTAATCCATTTGATGTATTCCCCATGAACTATACTCAAAATTTGTTCTATTTTATTGACTTCTAACCCCTATCCACTATAAATAGTAGCTACTGAAGAGTGAAGAGGGAAAGAATAAAGGCCGTCTGGTTGATAGTTTCCTTGTTGATGTGCCAATAAAGGTGGGAGAACCAAGGTTAATTTTAACTTGGAGATATAGTGCTTGGTCATAGTGTAAGTATAATTCTTATGTTTGTGCAGTGCCATTGTTGGAGGAGCTGTCTTGGGTAATATTAGTTTGTTGATGAAAGAGTTTTCTGTGTAGGAGAACAGGAATTTTTTTAGGTTCTTGATGGGTGGAGAATTACCTTTTAACCAGTTTGAAGGAGGGTCAAAGAGTAGTAGTTACCCCTAGCATAGGTTGAACATGTAAATCCTCACAAGTCTCAACTGCAAATTTGGGTATAAGACATGGTAGAATGAAATGAAAAGCAAAAGAAGAGCAATATTGAATAAGCAACCTCCTTTTTTTTAAATTTATTTAATGCAGTGCTTAAGAAGATAATTTTTTTAAAAATGCAGTAGTAAGGGAGAGAGGGAGGGTGGTTGGTTTTAGTTTCTGTTATTTTTATTTTATTTTCATATTTTTTTTATAAGTTCCCTTATCCTCATGGTTCTTTGTTTTCTTTTGTTGTTCTTCATTTCTGTTTTTTCTTTCTTTCCCCTCATCGCTGAAAACTTGGAAGTTGATTAAATTATCTTTTCTGTTGCTTTATTTTTGGTTTGGTTGCAGGATCTGAATAGTGAATGGAAGAGTAATCTGGTACTTACATGATCTGAATGGACTTCTTGTTGAGAAGAAATAAAGAGAGGGAGGATCTTAGCCTTACTTTCATATGTTATGATGTAGGGAATTTCTCTGCTGATTGTTATCCTAGACACTTTCCAGTCTCCCTTTTAGCAACTTGAGGCAATTACAATGATCTTAATTTGCATGGTTTTAAGAATCCAATGAAAGGTTCCCCTTTTTATGGGCACCGAGTCAGAAATTATTTTGTGAAACGTTTTTATTTTCATGGGTAAGTAGCCGAAGGACCCAGAGGTCTTGAGGTCGATTCTTGGGCTTCCCTCAATATCGGTTGTATGGGGTGGGGGTATTCCCTATGTAGCACGTGGGATTAGTCTGAGTCTTCAAGGCTCGGGATATCCATGTTTATAAAAAAAAAAAATTCCAAAATTTACCTATGATAAAATATATATATATATATATATATATATATATAAATACATTTCTCAATGTTTTCGTACTTCTAGTTAATAGTTACATAAATATAATATTTTGGTTGACACCGGGGGAGTAAATGAGTTGGTAGTAATATATTGATATGCAAGTGTGAAATTGTTGGTTTTTCCATTTGTTCATTTATGGGTTTTATTGTGAAAATTGACTACTTTGTGATTACTTTTCTGCGTGGGATAAAAAAAGGCATCAATGTGTTGACTCTAGAACCAAGAAAAAAAAAAATAGTGCAAGAGAGAAACTATCAAGTTGAAAGAAGATGGTTGTGAAAAATTCTCTCTGTCCCTTTCTCTTTTCTTCCTTTGTTATTCCATCTCTAATTCCGCCTCTTTCCCCCTTTTTCCTCCCCCCTCTGTTTTTTCACACCTTTGGGTCTAAATGTATGAATACTCAAAGGTCTAAGTGTAGGACCTCATAAAACTCTCTCTCTCTCTCTCATTAAAAAAAAAAAAACAGAACTCACTATTATGGTATGCCATGGATTTGGTCATTTGGTGTGTACAATTACGACCAATAAAATGTTTCTTAGTAGGGACCACTCCCCTTTCTCATGGGTACCTCTCTCTCTACTTTCTGCTCCAAAAAGACTGACTCGTGCTACACCACGGATTGTGTTGTATGTGATCACGACGGGTAAAATTTTTCTAGTGAGATTTATTATTAGCGTGGGTTTACTCTTATGGCATCTTAGCGATAACCATAACCATAGTCTGACTGCCTGGGTATATTTAGTGTTTCTGATACCTTAAAAAAAAAGGAAAAAAAAAAAAAAAGATCCCTCGATCCAAACCTATTCCTATTCCAGATGGTTCTCTATGAGGACTCCTCAAGCAAAAGCCAACTATCTAACCCACTTGCCCCATTTGAAAATAGTTTCCTTAAATAATAATAATAATAATAATTTATTATTATTATTATTATATTGTTACAGTGTTAGAATCAAAGGGGAAGATTCTAGTCGAATCTCTTAAATTTGGCGAGAAAGTGAGTGAAAGAAAATGGAAACAAAAGAAAAGAAAGGAAAATAAAAAAAATTTAAATTTTCTTTTAAAATAACTATAAAAATGAGAAAATTTTTGGGAGAAAGTTTGTCATAACTGATAAAATAGCTGCTAACACACATTGCTAGACCTAAGGTAGCAGCTAAAGTGTCATAAGGTAAGTCCAAGCAAACACTCCAAAAGGCATGTCTTAAGGAGGGTTGATGGCCCCTTATTCACCCCTGTGAAGTCCACTTCCCAACCGATGTGGCCCGGGATTGACCCCTGCCTTGCTTAGTTTTGAAGTCGAAGTTTAAGGCCATATGTCTTGAACAAAAGGAGAAGAGATTACCACTCCTCTTTCCAAATTAGGCAATAATGCCACTTTCTTCGGGGCAAGTCTTGCCAGCATTTGGAGTCCACGACAGCCCAGAAAGGAAGGTATCAGATTGTCTATGGCACAAGCCAAAAAAATGGTCTTAGTTTCCACACATCATCTGACATTTGGCGATTAAAATGAGAGAAGTCATTTCATTTTCTCCCCATGTTTTTGACTTATCCCCACTTAATATCTCTCCCCCATTTTATCAGCACATGCCATATAATGTGTGGAGCCTGAGACCATTGACAATCCGATGCCAGAAAGGAATCTCTCTCATTACAGCCTCGTCAAATAGATAAGGCGGTTGAAGAAGGAACCATTCCTTCATGCGCCCTACCCGCCTCACTTCTTTGGGATTCCGGCAATCCTCTTCCATTCTGTACAGGCTCATATAGATAAAATCAACTCAATTTAAATTGAAAAATCATTGTTGGAGTTCCAACACATCCGAACAGACGCCTCTAATTAACTAGACTTAGACTGATTGGTAGGGGTTAATGAACTTCTGGTTCCGGCTTCAATTAAATGAAAGAAGCAGAAATGTTGCCAGAGTTCTATATAGCTTTTGAAATCAATGTTTATAGTGATAGGTGGGGTGTCTGCTATCCATTAATAGAGCCTAGGCCAGTTCATCTCTGGGGAGATTTATAGTTACAGAACAGCCAATCACCATGTTGGAGCGTCCCTCACGAGAGTTTATGGTAGTAGGCAAAAGATTACCTCTGGTGGCTGCCCGAGCTAAGCGCTCGGGCATCCACAAACCAATGGGCACCTGGCGATAATTTATGGGAGAAGTCATTTCATTGTCTCCCCTTGATTTTGACTTCTCCCCATGTGATATCTTCCCCCTTTTAAAAACGCCACATGCCCATTGGTTTGTGGATGCCCGAGCGCTTAGCTCGGGGAGCCACCAGAGGTAATCTTTTGCCATGGTAGTAATCATTGACTCATTATCTTTTTTTTCATTGTTTCTATTGCCTTTTAAGTTAGAAGACTTCCTAACTAATGACTAACTATGAGGTATTGGGATAAGAATAGAAGATTAGTAGTAGTTTAGTATTAATTAAAGATTAGAAGAGGAAGTTCCTGTGGAGAGGAGAGTGCTATACGTGAGAAAAAAAATATTTGTAATCAAACACTACAATCACCTATAATTGTAATCCACTTTTACATATGAATTATAACTAAATTATACTTCTAAGAATTTACACTAGTTATACTTTTATTAATATTTTTATTAGATACCTTATCTTATGTTAAGAAGTTAATATTTATAATTAAAAGATATTTACGTCAAAATAAAGTTTAGAATACTCTTTATACTTTTATTAGTAGAATGATATATCGGTAAAGTTTCTGATACCGTCTTAGGATTGAGACCATCGAGATGGTGTTCATAATAGACCCCACCTGAAATCCAATGCTTTTAAAGCATGGTCTCGGCCTTAAGACGGTCTCAATAGCCAAGTCCCATATATATATACTAGTGGGCAGCACGTGCGATGCACGTGAGAGATAGGGGAAAGGGAGAGAGATTGGAGGAAATCTAGTAAGGGTATTTTAGAAAAAAAATGAAAGAATATTTTAGGTATAGAAACTTAAGGGACATTTTAGATATAAAAATTTGTGAGAGACACGTTAGTTATAGAAATATGACGAATAGACATTTTGAGAACCAAAAAGCTTTAGAACCCAAAGATAGATGGGTGAATCCTAAGGGTGACTGGGTGAGTAAATCTTAACCACAGTTAAGAAGTGTTAAAAGAGACACATTGGACCTCAGTGGCGTATCCAGACTCCTAGGTGGATTTGGAAAAAATCATACGTTTTAAAGGAGAGCATATATAAGAAAAGGGAAATGGAAAACGGACCCCTCAATGACCTCATTAGTCCAAGCCCTTTTTTTACCACCCATCAATTGTGGCTAACTCCTTAAGATTATGCAATCAAACTATGGTTTTTACCAAAAAAACAAAATTACTAATTTTAATTTAGTAAACTTAATCATGGTTAAACAGGGCTTAAAAGGGATACGAGACACTTGGGTTAGCTTAGAAGCAAATGACTCATAAGATAATAGAAGGGGTAGTATCAGAATTTAGTAAAATATCATTAGTAATAGAAAGGGTGATATTGAAATTTATCAAAAAATAATCAAAGTTTTTATTACGAATGGCAAATTTGGAATTAGCGAAAACTTCCGTCGACGTTTTGAATAGGGGAATCGGCATTATAATAGTAAAGATTTATCAAAAAATAATCAAAGTTTTTATTACAAGAGGCAAATTTGGAATTATCGAAAACTTCCATCGACGTTTTGAACAGGGAATCGGCATTATAATAGTAAAGAAAATTAATCAAAGTTCTTATTACAAAGGACAAATTTGGAATTAGGAAAAACTTCCGTCCATGTTTTGAACAGGGCTAACCGGCATTATAATAGTAAAGATAGAGCTATAGCTATGAAAGTGACGTGTTTATAAAAATCATTGAATATTGGTTATTTGCCGTCTTCATGGTTGATAAGTTTTACTTATTTCTTTTGTTGTATCCAATGGAGATAAGAATGAATTGGTGTCACAGTTGATATGTTGACTCCCTCAAAAAGATATTAACCAAAATAGCGGGACATGTGTCAACTAGGCAAAGAGACGAAACACAAGCGTGGAGTGTTCAGCTTTCATCCACCGCAAAAGCTGCCAAGTCATGCATGGGATGCACCACGCGTAGTAGAACAAAACAGTCACGTACGTATCACAGGGTCTTAGCATGGGCACCACCTGTAGGCTGTAGTCACAGAATAAAAGAAGAGTTCGATGGATGGAGAGTGAGTGGTAGTTAAAAATAGAAGGAAAGGAAAGGAAGAGAAGAGAAGAAAGAGGAATATATAATGTCAGGAGCGCAGGGAGCACAGCCGAAGGAGAGTCGAACAGCAACCACCTACGAATCGGTGGAAGGAGGAGAGAACAAGACCAAGACTGATATTCACTCCGCCGATGACGTGGGAGGGATAGAGGTCGATAAACTTCAAGATAAGGTTGAGGACGCTGCAGGCAAGGGTGGCCCTGTTTTTGGTGCCGGAGATGACCAGAACAAGCAAGACTTGGGTGTCACTGGTACCGCTTAATTACAGAGTCTCATGTACGTTACGTTACGTTATGTTATGTGTCCACTCTTGATCATGGTAATCGGAGTACTGTTGTAGTGACATCTCTCTCTCTTTTTATATTTATATATATCTATACACACACATATACTAACGGGTGGCACGTGCGATGCATATGAGAGCAAGGGAAAGGGGCTAACGACACCCGATTGAACTCACTAGTGGCACGCACGTGAGAGCGAGGGGAGGGAGTTAGTCACTTTTAATAGGAATTAAAAGGGGAACGGCTGTGATTGAACTCTCCCGAGATCAATAGTGATTGGCTGTGATTCTAAATAGATACATGACAGGGTAGTTTTGGAATTAAAGAAAAACATTAAATCAAGGGTAGTTTGGGGTGGGTAGTTTGGGAATTAAAGTAAAACATTAAATCAATGTTTTGTTTTTATATAAGGGTAATTTGGGAATTTCAAAAAACTCATCGCATGCCTCTCGCATTAAAGTAAAACATTAAATCAATGTTTTATAAGGGTAATTTGGAAATTTTATAAAAAATCATCTACACATGCCTCTCGCATTATAATACCTCTCTGGCATTATAATAGTAAAATTACTATTTTCATTCATTGCATTAACCAGCCAGATATATATGCAAACACCCTGGGAACCGGGAAATAAAAAAGAATAAAGAGAAATGTTAAATATTAATTGCCTTATAAAAAGGGTAAATTAAGAGTCAAAATTACTTGACTATAATCCCTTAGGGATATTAATGTATTTGAGATTTTGAAGCAATAAGTTAATAAAGTAAATAAACCAACAAACAGGGAGAAAGAGATTCAGTAGATTCTCAATTACACAGAGAAACCAATATATATCGTGGGGATGATGTCAATTCTTTCATCTTGTATGAGGAAAAAGTAGGAGAAATGAATATGCAGCAGCCTTATTTTTAAGTGGTCAACAGATTGATCAAAAGACTCTGCACTGAAGTTAAAAACACCCTAAGCGAGATACATTAGCAAACCCCCAAGTTCCATCTGCCAAAAACAATAAAACGTGTTAGCAAGACAGCTTCCACACACAATGCACAAGCATAATATAATGTATAATCAGTTCAAATAGGCTAAATCTTCATTCTTTATCATAAGAAGGGAATTTTTTAGAGAAAATTTAAACCTTAACTTAGAATGGCTATGTACGTAATAAGACCTGGTCCTAGTTTCTTATCTTCCATTCCTGCAAGAAGATCCATAGAAACCTCCACTTTCATTGCTTAGCAAGGGCCTATCTGCAAGAAGATTCAAGGTTCTGATTGCTTAGCAAGGGAAAAGGACCGTGAGAGCATGCAGTTCCCAGAAGAAAGCATTGCCTCTCTCCATATGATCTATGATCTGGACCTCTCCTTCCCAAAAAAATCAGCACCATCCGTCCTGTCCTCCGAGGATCAGCTCTTCCGGTTGCAATTGAAGGAACAATGAGAAGTCCTCTTGGAATTGCATGAAGTATGCTTCGGGTACCAAAAGAGGACAGGATTCAGATCCCATTGTTTACTGACTTTCCACCCTTTCGTAAAGCACGGGAGCTAGGAACCTACATCAACATCAACGAAAATATAGCTTCTAAAACGTGGTGTATAGAGTCTATGCTGTGCATCTAACAGCATGCTTCTTTGAAAGGTTAATGGCTTAGAGAATCATAGAAGATCTCTTAGCATAAAACCAACAGAATTGGATTATACAAAAGATTGTGATGCATGAATGAAAGAAAGAGAGAAGGCGTGACTTTGAGGGAGAGAGAAACATGTTTGAAATAATAAGGAATCTTGACAAGAGTTGTATCATTTGAGGAAACGTGGGTGGCTTTATGGTGGATCGGCAGTGCAACTACTGGCATGCATGATACACGTCTCTTCAACATGAACGGGCGTGTTTTTAAATTGGAGAATACATTTCTAAGGATGCATCATTCATTGAAAGTCTAGTTGCCAAACGATGACCTTGAGAATAGGATTGTGAGTCGGTGAATGGTTGCCATTGTCCCCAAGTACCAAAAACCAAGTACCAAGTGATGGGTCGTTTAGGTTTAAAGAGAGAAGTACGGAATGGTTTGAGTAAAACTAAATTATTTAAATTGGGGAAATCAATGTGACACGTGTCATAAGATGGTAATCTTACATGGCAATGACATAAGGAGAGAATACATTCTGACATATTATTAATTAATAGATTTGTCTCTCTCATTCATGGTATCTATATATGGATAGAGATGTCATCTACGGTTATAACCAGATTCGGGGTCACTGAGGTTGCCATGTGTTGCTTTTGACACACCTTAATTATGTTTAAGATTCATCGCCCTGACTCGCTCACTGTTTTTAAAAAATATATTTATTTTTTTTTTAACCCTTAAAATTTACTAACTCTTAAGAGCATTCGTAAAAGGTTATTTTGGTGAGCCAAATGGCTAAAAAGTGTTTGAAACCCTCTTCAGCAACCTCAAAATAAAGATTTGGGTTTGGTGAGTATACATTACTCACCAAGTTTAGTGAGTACCGTACACTCACTAAAGCTAAAATTTCATCTTCCCTCCTTTTTTGTGGGCCCACACAAATAATAAAATAAAGGTTTCTCTCTCCCTTCTTTCATTGTGGTCTCACACAAATAATAAAATAATGTTTCTCTCTCCCTTCCTTTTTCGTTTTCCCACATAAATAATAAAATATTGTTTCTTTCTTCTGCTTTTTTTTGTTAAAATGGTGAGGCTGCTGGGAGTGTTTTAAAAAGGCTTTGGATTGTCTCTGGTGAAGCCAAAAAGGGCTTGTCTCGGGGTTCCATAGAATAGGTGACAAGTGGTGGAAAAGTCAAAATCATGGAGCCCATGATTTTGACTTCTCCACCCATAATAAGACATGTGGCGATAAGTGTATGAGAATATCAAATGGGGAGAAGCCAAAATTATGGGGAGAAAATGGAATGACTTCTCCCCATTTTTACACCAACTATCGCACAATGTATGGAACCCCGAGAGCCCTTTCTGGTTTGCCAGAGACAATCCGAGGCCTTTTAAAACAGTGGCTTACCAAAATCACTTTTTGTGAGTTTTGGCTATTTTGGTTAGTAAAATTTGGTGAGACTATTAGGAATGCTCTAAGGATAGGTAGGTGAATTATAGGGTGGGTGAATCTGAACCACAATAAAGAGGTGTCAAAAGGTACATTGACCTCAAGGGTGTAACCGGACTCCTGTGTCCGGTTATAATCGGAGAGAATCAGAAGTCGTGGATATATGTATGTGTGGAAGCTTCCTTGTGGAGCATGATAAACTATGGAGCGCACCAATCACTATCCTATTGTATATGCTTGTTGTAATCACCGATCAAGCTCATGGAGATATCAAGCATATTCATCAACAACAATCTTGAACTGTTCTAAAGTGCTAAAATCGTCCCAAGAAATATTTTTATTTTTTTTTAGAACTCAGGGTGTCATACCCTGAATGATTCGAGTAAAACTGAATTGTTTAAATTGGAGAAATCAATGTGACACGTGTTATAAGATGGTAATCTTACGTGTGGTAATGATATAAGGGGAGAAAACATTCTGATATAGTATTAATTAATAGATTTGTCTCTCTCATTCATGGTATGTATATATGGATAGAGATGTCATCTACGGTTATAACCAGATTCGGGTTACGGAGGTTACCATGTATTGCTTTTGACACACCTTAATTATGGTTAAGATTCACCACCCTGACTCGCTCACTGTTTTTAGAAAAAAAAAAAAATTAACCCTTAAAATTTACTAACTCCTAAGGATAGGTAGGTGAATTATAGGGTGGGAAATCTGAACCGCAATAAAAAGGTATCAAAAGGGACATTGACCTCAAGCGTGTAACCGGACTCCTGTGTCCGGTTATAACCGGAGATTATAACTGTAGAGAATCGCAAGTCGTGGTATCAAAAGGGACATTGACCTCAAGCGTGTAACCGGACTCCTGTGTCCGGTTATAACTGTAGATTATAACTGTAGAGAATCGCAAGTCGTGGATATATATGTATGAGTAGAAGCTTCCTTGTGGTGCATGATAAACTATCGAGCGCACCAATCACTATCCTATTGTACATGCTTGTTGTAATCACCGATCAAGCTCATGGAGATATCAAGCATATTCATCAACAATCTTGCGCTGTTCTAAAGTGCTAAAATTGTCCTAAGAAAGACATTTATTTTTATTTTTTTTGGAACTCGGGGTGTCATACCCTTTGGGTCAGGACTAATCCCCAAGGGTGCCCATAAGCAGGCTGGAAGTTGTCGTTGTTGCCCAAACCCACTTCCCTTGGTTCATGGTTGAAAAAAAAAGTTGATTTGAAGTTGTCAACTCTGAACCAACTCACCAGCCTCATACCCTTTTGCAGCCTATTTTAAAGCTCATGTCCATTAGGGCCACCTATTTTCAACCCATAGATGCCCTCTATGGAGGTCAACATATCAAATCTATAAGATGACCTCTTCTTTATTAAAAATAGAGGCGAACATCTCACATTCATAAAGTCATGTTTTCAGCCTAGAGGGTCTGCATATGTGGCCCATAGATCTTTCTCACAGGGGACTATTTATCCTCTCCGAATCCTCTCGAGTTCAAAATGGATATTTTCTCTCAAGTTGGGACGTGGACGGTTGGGGCATCGACGTGTAGCCATGAAATAATTCGGGCGGTGGGTTTTGAGGCTGCTACCGTTAACGGCTGTTATCCCGTACCCCCTAACACTAACGCCTAACCCATTCTTTCTCTCATCTATTAGACTTCGGGAAAGCCAGAACAACCATAACCCCCAAAACCCATTGCTCCGGCGATCTAAGTCTAAGGGAAGAAAATCTGCTCAAACCAACCAAAAGTTGGAACTCAGATTTTGAGTGGGCCTCGAAGACCTCCGACAATCTTGCTTCAACTCCGACAACAGCTTGATAGCAGAATCTCCTCCAAACTCCGGCGATAGCGAGGTATTCATTCTTTTCTCTCTCTTTTTTCTGTCTATTTTTATTTGTTGAGAAGAGAATGAGAAGAAATTTGTGGGTTTCTTAGGCAAAGAACAGAACCCCCAAACATAATAGAATTTTGCTCGTCTCCAAAACCCTCTTCTCTTTATTCCATTTCAAAACCCTAACCCTAGGATTTTCAGACGATAGAGTTGATTACTTACTCGAATTTGCAGCCGGCAGAGGTTGAAGACGAGCAGCGTTAGAGGGTTTGGGGGTTGAAGACGAACAGAGAAAGAGTGTTTGGGGGTTCAGTTCTATTCTTCCCTAAGAAATCGTGTTTGTTTTTTTGATCTCTTTTGGGTGATTGCATCGGGTGAAGGATTTCTTATATATATATATATTCAGTTTAGTTGTGGTTTTATTTTCTTCTTTGTGCTAGGTCAGATCATTGGATATGGTTTTTAGTGTTCATATTAATTCTTCAAATTCTAGGTTCAGTTTCTTTTGATTATTTAATATCTAGATCGAGTTTTAAGGTTTCGAAGATCATATGTTCACATTTTGTTAAATGAATTTTTTTTAAAAATACTTATTATACTCCTTCAGTTTTCCGTATTTGTTGTTACCTTTCACTCCATTTCTTTGTGTATGTCTTGCAAAGCCACCCCCCAAAAAAAAAAAAAAAATTGTAACTATGGGAGATTGAAGGGAACAACAGAGAGAGGAGAGAACATTATATAGAGATTGGAAGACTAAAAAATTCCAAAGAGACAGTGTGGGGCAAAAGAGGTAAAAGCATTTTTCCTCCCAAATTTCAGTTACTCATTCACACACACACACAAAACATAGCTCCTGTTTAATTGTTATACTAACTACTGGTCTACATGCTGATCTGACAGGGATCTCCGATCAATAGTCTTTAGGAGATTTATTATGTGGGAACTGTAGTTAATGAGCAAATGCAATGAAGTAGAGATACTAGGTAGTACTGTAAGAACAGAAACTTTCAAACTTGCTTGCTATATACCACTATTGAGAGGATATCTGAACTTTGAAATAGAGGTAAAAGAAGTTTAAATGCACAAGGACATTTGCAAAACTATCTTGCTATATACCACTATTGGGAGGATATCTGAACTTTGAAATAGAGGTAAAAGGAGTTTAAATGCACAAGGACATTTTTGTATCTGTTAGTGTAAGTATCAAAGGTTGTGATCTATTTATCTATTAATGATACTATAGTTTAGTATGGGCTAATGGAGTCTGTACACCTCTTTGTTGTTGTTGTTTTGTTACAAGTTCAGCTAATATATCAAGAGTTGGCTAACAGGTGGTTTTGGTAGGATGCAAACTTTGCCTTTTGTTGTATGTTATGGAAGGAAGGAATAATAGAGTATTTAGAGATAGTGTTAAATGGTTTACTACCTGTTGAGTTTCTTATAATGGGAGAATTGATAATGTCAAATTTGAAGATTTCATTGACTATTAGTTTTTAGGTAGTTTGCTAAGAGATCGTTTTTGTCGCGACCCAAAACTCATCCTAGGAGTTAGAGTGAATCTTGGTCGACTTATCATGACTTACATGAATTGCTTGACAAACCATCCTGCAAAAATACCTGGAGCATATACAAAGAGGACATAATAACGAAAGCATAAACTACATAACACAGCGGAAGACTAACCAAACCACTAAGTATATATATACATGAACCAAGTTTGAACAAAAGAAACAAAAGAAGGTACGGACATTCCCGCCAAAATACATGAATATAAATCTCTCAAGCTCACCCACAATCACTCAAAATCTACCACCTAGTAATAACCCTCTACCGGAGGTTCCTCCACAAGTTCCTCAACATACTCCTCTTCCACCCATGGGCTAGGAGCATAGATGTCGAAAGGAGCGGCAGCTCCCTCATTACCTGCCAACATAAACGTACGGCTGAGCATGGAATACTCAGTGTGTACCAAATGCTAACCAACAGTCTTAACATAGCAATAACAATATATAAAGCATGAAACAATTCATAATATAACAGGAAAGTAAAACAGTTTATATTCATGCTTGCATCACATAAAAGCCGATAAAACTCTTGAAATCATCGTGCACTT
The DNA here is from genome assembly GCA_015143295.1 of Tetracentron sinense. Lineage (NCBI taxonomy): Eukaryota > Viridiplantae > Streptophyta > Magnoliopsida > Trochodendrales > Trochodendraceae > Tetracentron > Tetracentron sinense. The sequence goes on along the minus strand of CM026567.1, from coordinate 1,818,955 downwards.
GACTTGACTTGAAATACTCTTTTCGTGCTTGAAAACTTGTCATGTCTGTCTTACTTGATCTTGTTAAGCGTGTCATGTCATGCGTGTCATGCTTGCTTGGAGATTTAACATGCTCATGTAACTTGTGAGATACGCTTGTGAGATGCACTTGCAAGGGAAGGAAGACTCTTCTTTTAATGACATGCACTTGAGAGGGAAGGGAGACCCTTCTTTCAATGATATGCACTTGTGAGTGAGGGGAAACCCCTCACTCAATGAGATGGGAGGGAAGTGTAAACTCCCTCATGTGCAATGCTTGTTCTTGTCCTTGTCAAAAGCGAGGCATATCTTAAGATATGTCCTACCTCTACAACCCTTATTCTTGAAAACACCGGTAAACCATGTCATGCGTGTCGTGCTCATGATTTCGTGTACATGCTTTAACTTATAATTAAATATGACATTTGGGATTCACAAAGTATAGTATAGCATTTATTTCAACAAGAAATCATTCATACCGTTGGAAGAAGGCAATTAAACACACTATCATAAATCCTAGCAATTTCATACGCTCTAATCACAACTTTCTTGGTTTAGAGTTCATTTTCTTTACCTTGGCATTTCATCAAACATGTAGTGTGTACAATGTTGGTTTAAGCCTATCATATGCTTTTCTAGTTGGGTTTATGTTTACAACATACACGTGTATTCATTATTGGTACAATACCCTTCCCATTTCATTCATCATAACACATCCACACGGCATCCATTGCCCCTCATCCTCCATTCATTCATCCCATAGCATTCACATACTTAGGTAGTAGGGAAAAATCATAAAAATGAAGAAAAGAAAGAAGAATGTGAAGTAGGAGGGTAGTATAAGGTACCGACCTTGAAGAAGCGAGGAAAACCCTCCAAAACGTGTGTGGAGTCGCTGCCCTAGCTTGGAGAACGTGCTCCTCGAGTGCTTGAACTGTGAACTTGAAGAAAGCCGAGCTTGAGGTGAGATCTAGGATCCTTGAACTCTTGATTTCTTCTCAAGATACAAACCCTAGGTTAGAATCCCCTTTTCTCCTCTCTCCCTTTCTCTCAAATACTTTAAGTGTGGTGAATGAGACCCTCAAGGCTTGGGCAAGCCTTAAAAGGTAAGGGTATAATGCCCCAAAGATGAAAAAGCTCTTAATGAAATTCTGCAAAACGCGATACACCGATCGATCGGTGGTTAATACTGAGCGATCGGTCGCCTACCGAGCGACCGGTGTCATTAACCGATCGACCGGTCAAAAACATGCTCTCTGGAATTTTTTCCCATACAAAAAAGTGCACCAGTCGATAGCTACCGATCGATTGGTTATGGACCGATCGATCGCTAATATGGACAGAGCAATTGGTTATGGACCGATCGATCGCTCTCGTGACCGAGCGATCGGTTCTTTGCAAGTTTTGACACTAAGTCCATTTTTTCACCCATTCCTACTATTTGGACTTATTCCTCTTCCATTCTAACATTTTCTAAACATGACTAGGACTCTTTCAAGGCTTATAAACATTATTAAAAAATTTATTTAATTAATTGTCACATTCTTGAAACAATTCTCAAGATTTCCAATTCTCATTTCATGAAATTGGAGATTACAAGGCATCATACCTTGATACACCTTCCAAGGCATATACAAAAGTTTCGGGGTTCTACAGTTTCGTACCGATGTGGAGTTCACCCCCCCAATATGGTACGCTTCAACTAAAATTAAAAGGTAGGTTGCTTAAAGAACCACTTTAGGGACCTTATAAATTATTTTTCTTCACACCTTTTCATTTTATTACCATTATATCCCTTGAAGCATGAGAATAATTAATGTTTTTATTGTTTTATCTTGTAGGCAAATGTCATCTTCTTCATCAACAAGAATTAGTTCTCACAAATGGCCGATGGCCACATGTCTTATGAAGATGTCTACTACTTCTAAGAATCCAAATAGAGAATACTACTCTTATCCAGAAAATGAGGTAAGTTGTTATTGTACTAATAATCGTAACTAAGATGTTTAATTATGAAAAATTGATAATATGTTAATATGATGTAGCTTGGTGGAAATGTCTGAGTTTCATAAAATGGTGTGACGAGTATGAACAAGCCGTGAGACAACGTCGCGGTTGCACAAGATCAAGTTATATCGTCAATGAAGTCCGAGATGAAGGAAATCTACAGGAGAATTTTCACTTACATGATCGGGTTTTAAGAATTGAATCTAAAATTAATTCTAGGAAAAAAAAAAGAGTTCTTATGTATTTCTGGTATTTTGTTGCTAATCGGGGGTTTTTTTTTTTTTTTAAGGTAAGTTGGGGTTAGGTAGACCCCTACCATAGACAGTATGCAGTTTCCTTTTGCTCTAAATGTCGAGAAGGAAGAACAAGCAAAACTAAATGTAGTTGTTTTGGTGGGTTTTTAGGAGTTTGGTGTTTCATGTGTGCTCCTTGATGTTTTTTGTGCTTATAGTTCTTTTTTGTTAGATCAAGATTCTTATGGGTTTATTTCAAGAAGTATTAGATAACTGAGTACATGAGATGTGTTGATGTTAAATCATGTTGTTGGCTCCCATGTGATCCATTTTATCGTTCTTGGAGAAATGGGAAGCCACACCATTTTGATGTTCTAAAACTTATGTCAATGAAATCGACAGGTTACAAGATAGGTAATGCAACAATCGGTAGGTTACAAGAATTTGGGGAAAAACATATACAGATACGAGACCATAATATCGCCTTTGGTTCAGCACAGATGGTCTCCTTTGCAGGGTCATCCAATGATGATCTTTCCCTATTTTACATATGGTTAGTTTTATTTTATCCTAAAATTGCGTAATTGAATACAGGTATGTAAACCGCATTAAACAAACATAAGATTATAGGATGTCCAACTGAGTACCCCAGTTGACTCGGTAGTATTACTACAAAATTTGCGCAAGAAGACCAATGCCACTTTCTTTCTTTCTTTCATTAATTAGAAGCAAACAATTCTTGGGAGGGATATATCTTTGAGTGAAATGCCTAATGTTATATTTTATGAATATTCTATAATTCTTTTCATGGTGGCTTAGTTTGGACATTGGCTTTGTTTTAGGATAAGAAAGAATATATAACTTGTCTCAAATCCTCTGGCTATCAATCTGAAAGATGTAGACGCTTCTCAAAAAAATACCTTGAATGTCATATGGAGAGGTTATTAGGTTGGTTAGTTTCCTCAAAGAATGCTTTGTATACTTTATGGGCATGTTTGGTGAATAAGGTAATGTCGAACGCCCAAATTTTAGGCCGTGCCAATTAAACCAAGTTTTATCCAGAGGGCACCTTACGCCCAAAAAAAGTGCTCAATGTCCTTATGGAGGTGGATATGTAATTACAGACCCTAAAATCAAGTCCAAGCTTAATGCATCATAATATTGTGTCAAGTTAAAAACATGCAACACAAAGTTTTGTCTACAAAAACCTCCCATGAGTTACATACTGTTTTCATTCAAACTTTGAAATTCCTTACTCCTTGCCTTTGCATGTTGTATTAGTATTCGATCATAGTTATACTATTATTTTTACTCATCGATGCTAAAGCAAATTTTAGGGGTGATGTGGCTCTTACTGATGTAATAACATCTGTATATTTTTATATATTACCATCATCGTCATCAAAATTCTTGTTCTACATATCAATAGAAAATCATTATTTGTGTTCTAAACAATCTATCAAATTATGATGTGGATAAAATTTTTGTTAATGCCATAAAAATTATAATACTTGTATAAATTTTTCAATTCTCTCAATCTTCATTGTTTATACTTAGAATTTTGGATAAGAATCACTCACTGCACTTGACTCTCCAACACATATATTGACACCTATGTCAATTTTCATGTAAAACAGTAAAAGTGAGCATGGTAATTGGGTTAGAACTTAGAACCCGTATTAAGAACAACCTGAGCAATGGATGTACTTGTATGAACGCCATATTTCTGTTTACCATGAGTAATCAATAAACTGAATATGTTAACCATTTTCTGATAAAAAAAATCATGTTGGCATCTTAGGCCATCTTTTGTTCAAACTGTTTAGATTATGTTGTGGCAACTATATGCCCCGCATATTGGCATGATAGTTGCCTTGTAGCATTTGTTTCCTCAATTCTCTTTTGTTCAAACAAAGAATATATCATCAAATAAATATCAAAATCCATATCAACCTCATTGTATAGTCCAGACACATCAAGGTTCACTACTAAAATGATAGTACCTCACTGAAAGGGGGACTACTCTCCTTCCCACCACCTTCCTCTGTCCCCCTTTCAACCATTGTTGCACAACTCTACTGCTTGGAAAGAAAATCCCTGCTAAATGGCTTACAAGAACACAGTAAAAAAAACAAACAAAAATTACCCAAAAGTGATAAATGTTTGGGCTCCCACCAAAGGTCCTAGTAGGGGACCGTCCAGTCCTTCCCCCTTGATTTTTCTTTGCAGCAGTCATGCGCCACTTCTTCAGGGCCTTGGACGTTTGGTCGTCGAAGATAGATTTCTTCATGTTTGGCCCATCTACGAATTCCCAGCATAACAGTCATTGTATAAATCAATCATGTATAAATTTGCAGGAGACAAAATCCATAACAAAAGGATAGAAATATGGACAAGCAACCAATTGCTCACAGGTTGTAAACACCATAAATACACAGAAACAATATTAATTGTTTATTCAAATAGAGCAGTCGATATAAATGACTGATTCTCAAGTTATCCGGGTAATCTTGATATTAATACAAGAGTTTTGATATGACGGTGTTGTGTGGAAATGCAATCGTTGGGTCAACAGAAACATGAAACAAATAGAGATAAATAAAATAAACTAGAGAGAAGAAAGAACACACTCACAAAACAAGATTTACATGGTTCACCCTCGATCTAAGAGATTACATTATATTGAAGATTACAATATACTAGAGTTTCCCACTCTCAAACTTTGAGTTATCTCCTGAAAACTCTCCTCAAGAGTCACAAACAGATGACCCAAAAAATAGACGCCCCAAATCCCAGGCACTCACATTCACACCTTTGTAACATAAAAGCAACTGCTTTCTTTTGAGAGCCACCCACTCTTCCCAAGAGCTGCCTTGGCTCTCCCTAAGAGCCACCTGCTCTCTCTCACTATGCAATAAGCTTGCAAATTGCATCCTAAATTCCTAATTTGATTTTATAAATTCTAAACCTGAAGCCAAGTCCTAAACAAACTAGAAATTTCATCAATTAGATTCACATAAGGAAACCCCCCCACCCCCAAAAAATAGGGGGGGATTGCTCTCCTTCCCACCACCTTCCTTTGTCCTCCTTTCAACCATTGCTGCACAACACTACTGCTTGGAAAGAAAATCCCTGCTAAATGCCTTGCAAGAACATAGTAAAAAAACAAACAAAAATCACCCAAAAGATATCAAAATCAACAAAGAACAAAATCACAAATACAAGTACAATCAAGACAAGAATGCTACATCCACCATTACATGCAAATATCAAAGCCTTCAAAGCAGAGACTTTAAAAATAACTTAGAAGCTTTAGCTTAAACATTTTCATGTTGTCCCGCATAATCACAACTCCAACTTGGTTTCAAAAGGGAAACATAGAATCATGGCTTCAAACCTAGTTAATCACATCAAGTCTGGTTTGTAAGCGCAAATTATTTTTTGGAAAGTCACTCATTCATGAATCATTTTGTAAAAAATTTTAACTAACTGGTAGAAAAAGAATTAAGGCCTAACATGTACAAAAGCCCAAGTCAGAGGAAACTAGTATGTCGAATCTTCACTTGCTTCTTTATTAGTTGGTTCATTCTGCATGCATCCTATAAACAAAATTTGTTAATGTAATCAAGCGCCAAAAGAACATAAGCATAATTGTAATTGCACAATTTAGAGGGACCCAAGAAATTACTCACTCACAATATTCGACATGGCCTCTCCCCGTGAGCAACTGCCGATAATCGAATGTTGTTGAGGGACATCAACTTTCATGAAATGCATTATTAAGAAAAAGAATTATTAATATAAGTAAACTTAATAAGCAACGAGTATACCTGACTCAATTGAGATCTATTGAAGATAGATCCTTGAGATGGTTGGTAAATGCCTGGATTTAGTTGGTGCATGAGTTGAAGCATCTGATAACCTTGTGGTTGACAGAAATATGGATTCATTTGATACTCCTGAGATGGTTGGTATGTGAATCCTTACTCAACACAATCAAAGCATATGCAACATCATTAAAACTAGTAAAAGTAATTACGATTTTCAACTAAATGGAATCAAACACTTAAGACTTACATGTACAAGTTGATTAGGTGGAGGGATAGTGATTGGGGGCTCTAGGGAACCAGATGCATTAGGTACAGTCCTTTTGGTTCCACTTTTCTCCAAAGGTGCCTTAGTGGAACGCTTTTGGTTCCACTTTTCTCCAAACAATTCTTCATTCTTGGCCTCCCCTTACAAGCGCATGCACTTTTTTTTACCCCCTTAACCTGAGTTGGCCTAACAACCTCAACATCTTCGGCACAAGGGTGAATACTTCCTGATTCATCATCCTCAATGTTAGCACCCATCTCTTGTGATGCAATTGTTTGGGTTCCTCCACGGATAAGTTTGTTAATGATTCTTCCACTTTTTGTCATGCAAAGTCTAACAATTTCATAGCAACCCCAAATGCATGTTTATTTTCTACAGTCTTGCCATTTAATTTCATGCTCTTATGCATCAATTGTTTGTAACGACGTGTTAATACGGCCTCTTCTTCGGGTTTAATGGTTGTAAGACTCATGCTTGGTGTTTAGAAAACTGTAGCATCCTTTCTCCATCTCTTTAAGATATATCTATCTGATACCTCCTGTAAACCCCTATTATCAAATACCCTTAATGCATGTCCACATAAAATTCTTGTGAATTCAAACTTCTTACAACGACACGACACCATATCTTCTTTTGTGTCGAATGTAACAGTGTATTCGCGATTTCCGTTCCTCCACAAGACTTTGTATGTGACCAGAGTTCCAAGCTCACTAAATAATTTGGATGTATAACTCATTCCCTTGCAAAATTCATTTTGAAATAATTTAAAAATCATCGATGTGTAAACTTCTCTTACCGCACTCAACATAGTAACATCCATAATCAAATCTGATAAAGTCTGTGTCATTTTCAATTCTGCTACTGCTTCCGCCTTACGTCTATCAAATATCAATCTATGAAAATGCGAAAAAAATCACAACAAATCATGACTATGATGTAAATAGCACCGCAATACACTATTCATACATTCACTCATTTGCGTACTCTTCATATCAGCGCAAAATGTAGATCTTCCATAAACTAAAGTCCACTTCTCCCTCTCATCAAATAACTGTTGTAACAATTCATTGTTTCTAAGATCATACTTCTCCAGCATTTGTTGTCATCCATCAAGGAAATCACATTCATCGTCGTAATCATAAATGCATCGACTAAAATCTTCATTAAATGTTGTTACCTGACTAAAAACATGACTGAGGTGTTTTTTGCAGTATTCTGATACATGTACTAAACACAGATCCGGTGATATGTAGTAAGCATAACAGACTTTATTGCACTAGTCATTGTCTTATCTTGGTCAGTAATAATTATTTTCAATGTTTTACCTGACATTGCATCAAGAAATGTCTTAAATACCCACTCAAATGATGCAATAGTTTCATCATACATCAATGCCGCACCAAATACAATAGTCTGTTTGTAATTGTTTACTCCTACAAATAATGCAAGTGGTCTATCATAACTATTTGTCCTGTATGTCGTGTCAAAACAAACTACATCACCGAATGCCTGATAATCAGTCACCATCTTTGAATCCGCCCAAAAAATATTGGTTATTTGATCTTCAGAATCAGGTTGTAAGCCATAAATAAAACATGGATCTTGTACTGTCATTGTCTGTAAATGTTGTATTATGCCACCTGCATCTCCCTTGTCCATTGATCTCATTCGCTTTGACCGGATGTAATTTTTGAAGTCTACAGGAAGAAAACCAACATTCTCTCCCCCCCCCCCTCGACTTGTGCACTTATCAAGTCATATGTTGCCTTAGGTGCAATGCCAACACTGTCTGCTAACTTTGCTTGAGCAACACTAATTTTTCTATGTAACCTCAACACGTATGCTTTTTTCGAGGTACAATGGTGATTGTGATCATATACTAACCTAGGAATTGAATATTTACCATTCTCTTGCAATGTAACCACCATGTGTACCTTACAATCAACCCTTATTGTATCACGATGATGTGTCACCTTCCTTTTACCTTCCTTTCTAATTACTTCCCTTGAACAACAAATTTTTCTACTGCTCACCACACCGAACTTGTTCTTGTTGATTCATTCCTTCCTAACACTAAAATCAGCATTCTTGCAAAAGTAATTTAAAATTCAAAAGTCTTTTCATCTGTTTCAAACTCCATCCCAACTGTTGGATTTAGCGTGCCAATACTTTCAGATGTATCTTCATTAGATTCATCTTCAATGGCAATATGACACACTTTCCCTTCCTCTCAATTGATTTTGGTCTTTCTATACTTTCTTCAATGTCAAATGATAACCTGCGTGCTGTCTGAATCCCACTATCCATACCTTCTTTAGAAGTCCCCAAGAAGTTTGATTTCTTACACCCTAAATGAACAAGGCAAACAAGCGATACCACCAAGTCATAATATCAAAGCCAGAACTAGACATAGCTAGAACACATTAAGAAATTATGTAACTAGAATTCTCACTAAGAAATAATATAACCAATTGGCAATTCAAATTATCAAGCAAACACCCTTAAAAAAATCTGATTTGAATCACATAATCATGGGGAAAGAACTTCTAAATAAACTAACTATAAGTGATACAATTGGGTAAACATATCACAGACACAAATTTTCTTTTCATTGCTATATGGGAAAACATCTATGAACTAACCAAGAACTTGTGCAAAACATAGAAAAAAGTAAAAAGAGAACAAATCCAGTGGAACTAACACAATGAATAATCTTTAGTTGATTATTGTAAATTTTGCAACTAATTTACTAAAGGTCTAATATATAATATGAGTGAAGGGCTGCCACAAAAATATCCTAAATGATTTCAATTAATCATCACAGACATGAATGCTCTATCCACGTGCATTCAATTTCAGATAACCCAATGGAGACCAAAGGCATTTGGAAAAAATTGGATTCTTGACAAAAGGCGAAATTATAGGAATTTCAAGCACATAGATGAAACAACCCAGAGACTCGTGTTCACAAACACAGACATGAATTCTCCTTCCACAAGTTATTGCATGTCAATCACTCCATAAGAAAAATTTTGGGATATGCTTACATATTAGTCTAGTTGGTCACTTTGGCTTTCTTTCGAAGAACTAATATTGCTCTTGATGTATGTTGTGATACATTGGAGGAGCCCAAGCTTCACCTAGCTTAGAATGTCACACATTGAATCACTTCTTATCATTGTTAAGTTATCCCAGTAAATGTCAAATTTAGCTCAAATATAGAAATCATTTACATTATAATTTAGTACCTAATCCATGCTGCATTCATAATAAGATTTTTTCATTCCTACTTTGTTAAGCATGTATTGCCCATGCAACAGAATTACACCTTAATGTTGCATGCAAAATTCTAAAAGAAAACAAAGGTAAAGGTAGACCTATTTTAAAATACAAAATAACTTATCAATGAAAATTTTCTATGCAAAATTTTTACAAACACCTAGAGGGCATCATTAAGAGATATAAGGAATAAAAGTGTGCTTTGGAGACGAGCAAAATACCCAATTTAATAGATCATACCTAAAATTTAGCTCAAACCCTGTATTCAAAAAATCTTCAAAAATTCCATAGACCCTCAAATGGAGTTGAATCAACCCTATCATCTGAAAATCCTAGGGTTGGGGTTTTGAAATGGAAAAAAGAAGAAAAGGGTTTTGGAGACGAGCAGAATTCTATTCTATTCAGGGGTTCTGTTCTTCGCCTAAGAAACCCACTGATTTCTTCTCATTCTCTTCTCAACAGATAAAAATAGATGGAAAAAAAATGAATACCTCACTGTCGCTAGAGTTTGGAGGAGATTCCGCTGTCAAGCTACTATCGAAGCAAGATCGTCGGAGTTCTTCGAGGCCCACTCAAAATCTGAGTTCCAACTTTTGGTTGGTTTGAGCAGGTTTTCTTCCCTTAGACTTAGATTGTCGAAGCAATGGTTTGGGGGTTATGGTTGTTCTGGCTTTCCCGAAATCTAACAAATGAGAGAAAGAATGGGTTAGGCGTTAGTGTTAGGGGGTACGGGATAACAACCGTTAACAGCAGCAGCCTCAAAACCCACTCCCCAAAATTTGATTTCCCGCTTATTTCGTGGCCACTCGTCGATGCCCCAACCGTCCACGTCCCAACTCGAGAGAAAATATCTGGTTTGAACTCGAGAGGATCCGGAGCCATTTATCTTTGGTCAACCTCAGATTTTTGGCTTTTTCCTCTTGGGATCAGGGGTTTATATTGCATATCTATGCTTTGATGGGGATATAGGAACGGTATTGTTTAGGGAAATGGAAAACATACCTAAGGAACAGCTTAGAAGCTGACCCCGGGATCTCATTGGCTCATGCCTCCTTTTTACCACCCATTAACTGTGGTTAGGATTCACTCAGCCCCTAGGGTTAAGCAATAGGGGTTAAGCAATCCATGATTTAAAAAAAAAAAGAACAAAATTATTAATTCTAATTTAGTTAAGTTTAACCATAAAGAGGTGTTAAATGGGACATGGGGACACTGCGGTCAGCTTAGAAGAGGACCCAGGGTCTCTCTTCTCAAGACTCATTTGTTTATATCGCATAGGGAAATGGAAAACAGGGTATTCTTCCAAACGGACAACCCACTTCCAAATCGACATGTGGCAGTGAAACATTTATTTTTTTTTAAAAAAAATTCTCTCTTGAAATCTGGTCGGTGTGGTCAGGTTGGAAGAGGAGCTTGGGGTCCTCTTATCAGAACTCTATTGCATATCTATGCTTTGATGAGATCAATTAATTAATGGGGATATAGGAATGGTATTTTTTCCCCAACTTATATTCTTCATTGTTCATGTAATTACGTTGCTAGTCTGTTGGAAACATAAATTGTCAAACTTTTTTTTGGATGAGAAAATGATTTTTTAATTCTGAATCTTCATTTAAAAATCTAGATTTTAAGGAAGGTTTACGAACTACTAACCTTTATTCACAATTCTCCTATGTTGATTTATGTCATTCATCTCTTTGATTTTCTACATTCTTCCACATAGAAGTAATGGTCTTCTTCATTCCTTAATGTGTGCATCTATCTCTATCCTTAAAAATCACATTTCCTTTACTTCATAAGCAATCATGAAGACTACATAAGTAATGTAGAAAAAATCTTTTTCCTGTCTCTTTTATTTGCTATTGGTGTTGTGACCCTCAACACAATTGATTTTATAAAATCTTCTCAAACGAAAGTTGTAGATCTCGAAAAAAACTTGATTTTATAAAGCCTTCCCAAACGAAAGTTCTAGATCTTGAATTTTTTTTCTAAATGATAGTATACTAGCTATCAGATCAAAATCAAAGTTAAGGTAAGTTAAGGTCATGGACTTACTATCTGTGAGTCGATATAGTGTTAAATCTCTTAGTCAAATAAAAGCCAAAAATTCAAGGGAAATTAAGGTTGGTTAAGCACTCTTATGATTATCACACATATTATATGGAACAAGTCATAGAGCGAGTAGGAAACTAATAGTATGGAATCTCAAGGGATTCAACTGTTGGATGTAAGATTAGAATTACAAATCTAATTTAAACTGTATGAGATTTTTCTTTTAGTCTCTGTTCTTTTGCCAAGAATTATAACGTCTGACACTTTGCAAGTTTTGTCATTGACAATATGTATTTTATTTTCAAAACTAGATGTATGTTACTTTTTATCTATTGAGTTGCAATACCTGAGAAACTTCAAATACAACAAAATATGATTTCAAATATCATAAAAATTGATAAGACTAGGAATCTCATGATAGTAAGAATTAAATGTGTTAAAAACCTTGACAAAGTGACTCAAATTTCCTAACAACTACCATGACATCTCTAAGCTTTATAAATCTCAACAAAAGAATGAACCCAATATAGAAAATCCCTTGGAGTTTTACATATTGTAATAACACTTTGCAATGTAAATCTTAATAGTGGTGTCACACTATAAAATTCCATCTTGGCCTAATGGGACTTTGGGCCGTGACACTGCTTAAACTTGCTTAACTTCATAGAAAACAAGGCAATACTAAATATAAGTCTACAAAAATGAAGATAATAAAATTTTGATATATAACAAATCATCCTGAATTATCCTATGATCCAGTCAACATATCCCACCATATAAACATCAATAGCCCGATACTCAAATAAAGTGTATAACCCTAAGCAACATCATAATCCAAATGAGACAAGTATCTAAAATATCTATTACAACTCTTTTAAAACAAATAACAAAAGTCTAATAATAATGAAACCGGTCAAGGTCCCTAACTCCCTCCTCGGGAAGATCACCTTCTTCTTCCTCTTCCAAGTACACCTCCTCGACCCACGGCTTGACGACTTGCTCCGGCTCTAGAACCTGTCAACAATAATAATTCGACTGAGCATTGAAAACGGTCAGTTTATATAAAGTTTAACTAATAATGTAACATCATATGTGCATAATCAATACCATAATTCATGGCATATTTACATAATCAGAGTATAGAAAACATGTGAGCACATCATATATATCATCACATTGACTCGTGTACTTGTGAAACTCTTAGACTTGATTTTACATGATGCATGTTCTTGTAATACGTGTTCTTGTACCATGCCCATGCGCAGCGAGTCATTGCTCATATAACCATGTCTATGCGCAAAAGAGTCATTAAAAATTGCCACAGTTGGCTTGGCACGAGCCCATTTCCGTAGCGGCTTCTATTAAGCGTCGTTGAATATGATTTCCTACCATGTCTTTAGCAGTGGTTTTTTAGAAAATGCCGCAAAAACATTGGCAATAGCGACGTTTGTGAAATAAAATGTCGTTGTAATTGATTCCCGCCATATTATCTGCGGCGATTTTATAAAATGTCGTTGTTGGTGGTCTTCAGATGCATTTTTATCTAACCGCCACTAAAATTTCACCATTGAAGGCCACAATTTTTGTAGTGATGCATACTAGTGGGACTTGTGTATTCATGAGACTTATATGGCCATACAAGTGGACTTATGACTTGTGCATGAGTGTCGTGATAAATATACGAGTAGGCCATCCCTTAGATTTTGATCTTCCACCAAGGAAACTCCACCAGAGTCCATACCACAATGGTTAGAGAATTCCCGATTTGGAAGACTTTCTCTAAGTTTTGGCCTAACCGAATGTCAATCACCATACAAGATATGTAGGGCATAATTTACCACGAATATCATAAATATTGCTTTATTGTAATTTCTTAATTTCCATAATATGATTATGGGCATATAACGTCAACATTCATTTCCATTTATCCACCCCATCCACCATTTAATCATAAAGTGTCCTTCCTCCATTATACCACCCCATCATTCATTCACAGTCATACATAAACCATACAATTACAACCAAACACATCCACTATCATTTTCTCATCCTCCATTTCACACATCATTAGAGTTAAACATCAAAGAATCCCCATAATACTCAAATCATACTCATAGTAGCAAACTAATACATGCAAAACCCATTTCATCCTTAATAATCATTATCAACCCAAAATTATGAAAAACATCTAATATTCTTTACTCTAGCATGCTTAATTATACAAAAAATCAAAATAGAGTTAGGTTAGACACTGTATCAACCTTAGGGATTGTCTCCCTATGATCCAATCGCTTGAAAATTGCTTTCAGGGCGATCCCTAAGCTTAATCCTCCTTCACAAGTAAAGACCCTCTTAGAAACCCTAGGGTTCCTCCCTTTTCTCTTCAAATTAGGTTCATAACTCTAGGATAAGGTTAAACCCTCAAAATAAGGCCTATTTATAGTGAAAAGGGGTTTAAACCCCTAATTTGGGATTTTTTCCGACTTTACTGCTCATAACCGTTTGAATGGTCTAAGGATCGTTCGACTGGTCAAGGCATCGTTCGAACGGTTTGGTTCATTCGAACAGTTGTGCTTACTATTCCTTTGTTTTGTGATTTTGCACTGGGATCGTTCGAACGGTTGAGGTTTGTTCCAATAGTTGAGGTCCGTTCCAATGGTCACACATTCGGGAACCTTTTTCTTGGTATCGGTTGAGCATTCGAGAAACCACTGCACCACTTTTATTGGCACCGTTCGAGCGGTCTGAGGATCGTTTGAATGGTTCCTCCTATTTTTCTTATTTTTCACATTTTTTCAATTTTTTTCATTTGTTTTAGTCATTTATACTTTTCAAACACTCAAAAAATATTAATTAACACAAAACACATCACCCATAATGAATTTAACTAACTTACCCTTGTTATCTACGATAATGACATAAAAATAAATGCGGGTCTCTACAAGTGGAGACTTATAAGAATAAAGTCATTCTATTACAACTTGTTTGTAAATAGAATCTTTCCACTTAAATTTTCGCATTTCATATAAGTCATTAGGAATGGTTTGGTTATCACAATCGATCACTGGCTCATGAATTCATAATTTACTTTCTCATTGGACTCATATAAATTTTTTTTTTAAATCTTTAGATTAAATTATAAATTATATAAGATAAACTCTTTTATCAAAACCACTATGCATAGATTTATTGAGTCCAATATTGATGATTAAATTATGTGAATGCATTCATCCTTTAAGAACCATTTCACTTGTAGAAGGATTAGTGCATCCTTTAATTGAGCATCCACTCATCCATATATCATGTGCATAACCAAACGTACTCATATATAGCCTGCAATTAGGCATAATCATTTGGTAACATCAAAGTCATACAAACGTAGTAGTGATGATGTAAATCTCTAAGATTTGAGGACAATATGCATGCCGCAAATTTCTTTGCACAATGCAAGTGAATCACCTTTGGTAAACATTACAGGGATTTTTCCATCGGATATTCTCGGATAGATCTATTAGTGTCATATAACCCATTACATACACATACATGTGTGTTTGAAAGTAACTACTCTCTATTATGGAGATACATCATACTATCTTATAGGAACATCACATGTATAAGCCATAATGGAGTGTGATGTCAGTCAACACTTATCGGCTAGACCGTTTTAAGATTACTAGAGTGTCTTATCTCATATCCATGCTCTCAACCATGACAAGGCTCTCATTCATAATATATCAAAAAGACATAATATATCCAAAAGATAAAGTGTTCAATTACAATGAAACATTTACAAATCTCATAATTAATTGTATGTAGGAGACTATAAATAAATATTTAAGTGATTAATCTCATTAATCACCCGTACTTGACATTCAGTCCCATACTATAATAACAACTATAATAGTCATATTTGGTGTAAATCTATTGTAAGCACCCCAATTTCGGGTTCAATCCTGATCGGGAAGAGGGGTTATAATCCCGTGCTTTCAACTATAATTTAGGACTCTACATTGGAAATGTTCCCTTGGTTTATACGTATATATTAGATGGCTTGCACAACTCATTTGAGTCTGTTTTGGCTTTTCCTAGTTGATACTATCATGTTAGGTTGAAATTTATACTACCTAGTCATTAAACTGGGGTTGGTAGTTAGTCCTCATGTCAAACCAAGTAAATCTATAATTCTTTTAGGAAAAGTGGAGAAAAACATAAACATCTATTGTGTACTATGAATCCGACACATGCCAAATAATGGGTTTTCCACTATAAAATTTCCATGAAAAAGGGAAGACTATGAAGAGCCTTATCCTACACATCAGTTAGTTTGTAATGTTGGGAGTCTTTGAGTAGTCAGTTTGATCCCTACTTACCAAACAAGGATAGAGGAGAGAGAATCTAAAAATTAGGTGTGAAATTTAATGTAACCCGCAAATCAATAAACAAATAAGCACAATATTGCTTCTTAACAGATTCACTTGACAGTGCAGATCTCGAATGTGAAATGTGTCGCGACCCAAAATCCCCCTTAGGATTTTAGGAGACTTTGACTTGTGACTTGACTTGTCATATCAACCATCCTGCACAATAACAAAACATGCTATAGCGGAAGCTAACAAAAAAATTTATTTTTATATAACATGACTGTATTCTAAGACTTTTATACAATAACCAAACTAAAAGCAAGAGTGGATCTGCCTACTCATCAAAATGTATATATAAGACACTCCCTCACATCTCTCAATAATAAGCCTCGTAAGGCCACCTATCTAAGTCATTTCCCTCATCGGGAATGTCACCTACTTGTTCCTCAACACACTCATCTTCAGCCCATGGTTCTAGCACACAAATGTTAAAGGGAATACCTGCCAACATCAAAATGTACGGCTGAGCATGGAATACTCAGCGTGTACAAGCAACTAGCTAACAGTGATAAAATATACATCATGGCATTCTTGCAATCTAAAACGGTACAACTCATATGCATGTATAAATCCAAGTGTGGAAACAATCTCAAAATCACATGTGCATTTTAAACCTTACTTTTCGTGTTTTCAAAACATGCTTTTCGTTCTTAAAACATAGCTCTTATCTTGTTCTTGTCGTGTGAGAATCATGTTTGTCTTGTTTAATCTTATGTGAATCACGCCTGTCTTACTTGAACATACTTGAAGTCAGATGTTAGTGCCCTTGAAAACGACTTGAAGTCGGGTATGTAAATACATTTCATGGAATTTCTTGAAACAACTTGAAGCTGAGTATGTAAATACCCTTCATTGAACATGCTTGAAATTGGCACACTAATATCCTTGACCAACCGAAAGTTTGGCATTATCATTCTTACTTGTCTTTTCTTAAAGTCAAATATGACATATCATTGGATATGTCCTATCCTTAACCAACTCTTACGTTTGGATTTATCATGGTTTTTGTGAATCATAATTTGTCTCAATTGTTTTTGTTATGAACTTGGAAAATCATAGCTTGACTCATTTGAAAATCTTGGAACTTACAACTTAAGAAAACTCCGGTCATGCAATGCCTACATGTGCATCGTGCTTGTGAATATCATAATATACTTTAAAAGCTCTTAAACATTCAAACATATCTTTGATAATTTCATTTCAACATTAGTATAAGCATACTTAGGCTACACATCCCCATTTCCCCAATAACATGATCTTTATTTCATTTTGTTCATATTTAAAGCTCAATAATGTAAAATAGTGGAGGATATACGCTCATGCAAGATCATACACTTTTACATCATCCACATTAAACCTTTAATCACAACTACATTATCTATTAGGATGCATCTACCATTTCTATTCAAAATCATGCATAGAATTCTATTTTATCAACCTTTGTATTATAACAAAGCTAGGTAGTATGGGGTATCTACATTGATTCATCCAAGTATATGCTTCACATTTTGCATTTCATAATTAAATACCACAAGATAACTAGTAGGGAGTACCTACATTGATTCATCCAAGTACATGCTTCACATTTTGTATTTCATAATTAAATACCACAAGATAACTAGTAGGAAGTACCTACATTGATTCATCCAAGTACATGCTTCACATTTTGCATTTCATAATTAAATACCATAAGATGACTAGTAGGAAGTACTTACATTGATTCATCTAAGTACATGCTTCATATTTTGCATTTCAAAATTAAATACCACAAGATAACTAGTAAGAAGTACCTACCTTCAAAAACTTGGGGAAAGGACTTGATAAGACTCTAGAGTACTTGTGGAAGTGAAATCCAAGCTCCAATGGCACATAGAAGTGAACTCCAAGCTTGAAGGAGAGGATCCAAGCTTGAGGAATGAAATCTAAGCTTCAATCATGATCTCAAAAGGAAACCCCTTTTAAAGCCCTATTCTTTTTTCCTCTTCTTTCTCCCCAAAATCTCTCCTTAAAACTCTCTTAGGTTTGTGAATTCTAAAACTCACGAAATGGGTTGTTATTTATAGGTCAAGGGTGTTTAAAACCCTAATCCCCATTTAAAATTTACGTAAAAAAGGGAAAACAACCCCAATTACTAAAGGGTTGTCAACCGGCTTGGAGGCGCGGTTGACTGGCCAAAAAGAAAACTCCACTGTTGCCCTATTTTTGAGCCTTTTGGGGACAGTCGGTCGACCGGCCTATGAATACTTACACATTATGGCCCATTTTGGGCTACGATGGAGACAGTCGGTCGATCGGCCTTCACCAGAACTAATCATTTTCCTTTGTTTTCTTCATTTTTCACTCTTAAAGTGTTTTCACTCCTCCCTTAACTCACTTAGAGTGTTTTCACTCTTTTTTCCTTGGCTTTAATACCCACACAATACATCTAGTTTGATTTCAAACTCTTTCATTCATTCATCACACACCAAATTACATAGAAGACTCTTTTGGCCTAAAAGTCACTATTCACCAACTAGGAACTTGAGTTCCGGGGTTCTATAAAATGTGAGAGAAGAATCCCATATCTATCCCTGAAGAATAGAATTCACTTGATAGTGTAAATCTCTGAAAGGTACTTTCATTAGTACTAGATTGATTTTTTTTTCTAGCAAAAAAAGATGCACATAAGAGCAAAAACATTGAAAAAAATCACGATAGAAGACGTACAAGAAAATAAGGCTTCATCAATGTCAAACCAAAATGTAGCTTTTGAGATCAAATTAAGTAGTTCCAGTGAATAGCATCAAAGATTAAATTATCGAGAACTCTTAATGGGGAAAAAACAACCTATAAAGGCGAATTTTAATGGCTCTAGAATGCACATAAAAAAATTTGATCTCTACTCTTTATTTCTAAGTCATAATAAATTCATAAACAAATAAGAGAAGCTTAAAGAATTAAAATTGAGAATTGAACATTAAAAAGAACAACATACAATTCTATATTAAAAAATATAATAATTTTTGTTACGAAGACAAACAACAAGAAATAAAAATGAATTCCCCCGAAAAAATTTCATCCACCAACATAAAAATTAACCAATAAATTAATATAATACAACACCATTACCTAAAACCCCATTTGGCTTAAAAATCTGAAGGGCAAGGGCATGGTTCAAGACTTTGATTAATTACTTTTGATGGTGATCTAAGTTCAACAACAATTCGAGGATGGAGATTTGTGCTGGAACTAAAAAATTTTGCCACATGAAACTCTCTAGCAATCTATATTGCCTTCAATAATGCGGTTGAAACTTTCTTCTATTTTCCTAGGCCAGACAATTTCTCTTTGTCCTTATCCTGCCTGGGCTCAACCACAATTGGTTTAGGCTGACAGAATTTGCCGGACCTGGTGACATGTGCTACACCCAACATGGGAGGATCTGTGAACGGTACCTAGTCCAGGGAATAGACCAGTGGAGGTAAGTAGGGTATCTATGCTCAGTCATCGATTTGCTTAAGCTGGAGTAAGATAGGTTGGGATAGAAGCCAATGTGTGGGACCTAATTACCTGGCCTTACTAGTGTCACATGCGATTCAAACTTTCAGACAATACTTGTTTGGCTAGATATTCTTCTATAAAGGGAATTATAACAATGTGAAGCTGTCATGGCCTATGGTCTCTATTTATGCAAATTTCTTTACATAGAACATGTAGATTACATATTTGACCATGTGTATTACATATTTGGATTGTCGTTCATACAATACTCTTAATACCTTTCGACACTCTCGGTATCATCCAAGATCATATTTGGTTTCAATATTAATCCAATGCACTGCATTGGTGCTTATCTCTTTAAATTCGCTCTCATGAAAAAAAATCTACACCCATTAAAGAAAGCGCCAGTGTTAGTTTTGGCTGAAAGCAAGAACATGTGTTGGTTAACAATAGAGATTTCCAGAGAGTAAGATCAACATGACTCATCATGAATTTATCAGATCTAGGTCAAACCTAATTAACTCTTAATCGTATATATGGACCTAAAAATGTTGCCCATGTTGGCTGGAAATCTGGTTTGTCGGGCATGCCAGTGCCACGTGCCGCAACTGCAGACAAAACTTTAGGCTGACAAAATTTGCCGGACCTGGTGACATGTGCTACACCCTGTTGGACATATATGCCCTCGAAAGCCAATAAGAGACTTTTCTATGTTGATTAGACAAACATCATATTCACACAACCAACTATAAAGGGTATTTATATTAATTATTGTCTCATATGATGATGACATAAAGTTCCATAGGTAACATTGTAGGAAAATCATGCAAAGGTTGTGAGGAGATATGATTTTCCGGTTCCTTGTAAACCTAATATTGTTCGAAGCCTCTAGAGTACTGGTTGGGCGTCGTACTTCATCATGGCTTGCACATGTGTAGTTCTATGAGATAGTGTGATGAATCTCATTCACAGAGAGTGGTGACTCTTGACTAACATGTGAGTATACGTAGCAAGTACATAATACTGAACGGGGTCACTAGTGGATACCCTATGGAATACACTGTCAGATTGTATTAGGGTTATCCATTTGACAAATTGTCCTTAGACCTGAGAGGTTAACATCTTCTCAGACATTTGTCTATATGGCTTTGATGTGCCAATCGGCAATGTCCAATACACAGGACTAACTCCGGGTACTTTGGGTCATGTACACTATGTTTGGAGAAGTGTGTAAACACTCAATAAGGAATCCACAACTCCTTAATTGGAGATAATGATATCAAGGTGATACTTGTTGAACTGAACTGTTAAATCCAGTACTGGTGCTTTTCGGTAAAATGGTCTTTATCGAAGTTGATATTTTTAATATGGAAAAGTATATATAAATATATATGTCAGTTCTTTTCTAATGTTTTCTTCAAAAGTGTTTTGGAGGTTCAGTTCAATGAAAAGTAATCATGAGAAAGAGTTCTATTCATAAGTTAGGGACTAAGACAGTGGAATTGTTCCAATCCCGGAAGCTTACATGTGATATCGGAATGTGGAAGGATTTATTTGTAAATATACTGTGAGATGGTACTTACAAGCAATTCTCTAATTTCTGAAGGTTAATCACATTGTGTTAATGGACATTAATTGTGATTGGTGGAAGTCCAGGGACTTAGATAACATTCTATGATCCTAATGGAGTTTTAGGAAAGGTGTTTCCTAGTAATAATGCTTCAACCAAAAAGGTGAAGTACTTGGTCCCACAACCGGAAATAGGAGATCCCTTTAGATCCCACACACAAGGACCTTCTTAAAGTATTTAATTTAATTTATAATTAAATTAATTAATTTCTCTAAGTAATCACTATATGGTATAGTGAAGCTCTAAAAGGTGGAATCACATTAGATGTGAAAAACCAAATAGGTAGGACCCATTGGGAATTATTATAAAAGAATAATTCAAGTGACCAAGAGGGTTTTGGAAACCCTTTAGGCGTGTAGGGTGGGACCCACCTAGGGTGGGACGCCCACTTTATGGAGCAAGTTTTATTTTAATTAGTTTCTAATTAATTAACACCTTATTGGATAAGGTTAGTTAGTTAGTTACTAATTAAAGATTCCCTAATTGTTACGGATTCCATTAGTTAGTTACTAATTCAAGATTCCTTATTGGATAAGGATAAGATTAGTTACTAATGGATAAGGTTGGTTTCTTTTAAGATTAATCCTAATTGGATTAGGAGAATAATCAATAAAGGAAACTATTGAGGAATCCTAATTGGACTAGGATAAGGTTAATGAATTATAATCGGATTACAATTCAAGCAACCAAGAGAGAACTTATATAAAGGATTGGATGCCCAGCCCTTTAAGATAAATAATTCTCCAGAATTTTTCTTCTCTCCCTCTCCTAAAAAACCTCACACCCTCCCCTCTCTCTCCTTGAGGTGTACGGTCACACTCATCTCTCTCTTCTTTTGTCTTCTTGATTGGATCTTGAGGAAAAGCAAGAATTTATCTTGTTCATCAAGAAAGGTTCTTGATCAATAAAGATTGGATCTTTATTCAAGATTCCTAGAGCTGGAAATTTGGAAGGGCCATTAGCTTCCATTAGAGAAAGCTTTAAAGGAAAAAGAAGGTTCGTGTGAATCGACAGGAGACTTGACACTTGTGAAGTTTTGCGAGTACTATTCTAACGTGGATTTGACTTAACAATTTTAAAGTCGCAAAGGTGAATGTTATTCTAACCTTCATTGAATAAAATCAATTAGAATCTTAGTCAGATCTTGGGATTCGATGTATGCCCCCCAAGAACTGTGTTTCTAAAATTAATAAGAGGCATACTTTCACACCCAACATGGGAGGATCTGTGAACGGTACCTAGTCCAGGGAATAGACCAGTGGAGGTAAGTAGGGTATCTATACTCAGTCATCGATTTGCTTAAGCTGGAGTAAGATAGGTTGGGATAGAAGCCAATGTGTGGGACCTAATTACCTGGCCTTACTAGTGTCACATGCGATTCAAACTTTCAGACAATACTTGTTTGGCTAGATATTCTTCTATAAAGGGAATTATAACAATGTGAAGCTGTCATGGCCTATGGTCTCTATTTATGCGAATTTCTTTACATAGAACATGTAGATTACATATTTGACGATGTATATTACATATTTGGATTGTCGTTCATACAATACTCTCAATACCTTTCGACACTCTTGGTATCATCCAAGATCATATTTGGTTTCAATATTAATCCAATGCACTGCATTGGTGCTTATCTCTTTAAATTCGCTCTCATGAAAAAAAATCTACACCCATTAAAGAAAGCGCAAGTGTTAGTTTTGGCTGAAAGCAAGAACATGTGTTGGTTAACAATAGAGATTTCCAGAGAGTAAGATCAACATGACTCATCATGAATTTATCAGATCTAGGTCAAACCTAATTAACTCTTAATTGTATATATGGACCTAAAAATGTTGCCCATGTTGGCTGGAAATCTGGTTTGTCGGGCATGTCAGTGCCACGTGCCGCAATTGCAGACAAAACTTTAGACCTCGGGCGCCAAGTCAGATTGAGTGACCGAGAGTGCGTTCACTTCGGTCTGCTTG
The DNA here is from genome assembly GCA_015143295.1 of Tetracentron sinense. Classification (NCBI taxonomy): domain Eukaryota; kingdom Viridiplantae; phylum Streptophyta; class Magnoliopsida; order Trochodendrales; family Trochodendraceae; genus Tetracentron; species Tetracentron sinense. The sequence goes on along the minus strand of CM026567.1, from coordinate 1,795,773 downwards.
TCAGCCACCGCTAGATAAATCGGTCATGTGATTTAGAGAGGGGAGAGTTCTTCCTTCTATTATGCCTCCGGTGACTGAAGGGCTTTCCAAATTTAAAGGCAAAGTCGAATGTGATAATGTGATGTGTGTGTTGGATGTGACATAGACAAAAGTGACAAAAATGATAAACAAAAAATGATAATTGAACTAGATTGAAAGTAATCCTAGTGATTGAAATGAGTCGCAGAGGCAAATACAAAGTCCCACCGAGGTGGATACTAAAGATAAAGTGACTAAGATATCTCCCAGAGGAGGTGGATAACAAAGTGACAAAGGGGGCTCTCCTGAAGAAGGAAAATATGCTAAGGTATTCTCTCGAAGGAGTACGGAAAATGTAAAGGGGATCTCCTGGAGGAGGAAACTATGCTAAGGGTCTCTCCCGGAGGAGGAGATAAGGTTGGCGAGAGGCAGGTTGCTGTGGAGCAAGGTTATGTGTGTGTTGGGTTGATCGAGAGATCTTTGCAATTGGTCTCTCTCGAATGAGGAAAGTAGACCAATGTTTCTCCCGAAGGAGGAGATAAGGTTACCGAGAGGTAGGTTACTTAGGAGTAAGGTGTTGCTGATTTGGGTTTAGCTGGGGGCTCTCTCGAAGGAGGAAACTATGCTAAGGTATTCTTGCGGAGGAGTACAAAAAATGTAAAGGGGCTCTCCCGGAAAAGGAAACTATGCTAAGGGTCTCTCCCGGGGGAGAAGATAAGGCTGCCGAGAGACAGGTTGCTGTGGAGCAAGGTGTTGCTGGTTTGGATTTGGCTGGGGGGCTGGTCTTCTTCATATTTGGCTCTTTTATAGATTTCATTGGCAGTTTTAATAATTGTTCCCACCAATTGTATCTATTTTCTACATTAATATCATCTGATTTTGTTAAGTGTCCTTGAGAGTAATTGTTCTTTGATTAAGGCTTCATTCGTCCTTATCTTATTTTGTCACGTGTGAGCTCTATTGGCAATTGAGATAAATGTCTCCTCTAGTGATTCTGTTATCTGTTTTTTGCCATGTGCCCCATCTTTGGCAGTTATAACTTCCACATAACCATGATCTCAACCTTTGATGATTGTCATGTGGTCCATATACTTCACCATCGATGACTACCATGCGTCTCGCGTACTTGAGCTCCGATAACTACCACGTGTCCCACGTACTTGACCTTTGATGACTGTCACGTGTCCCAGGATTGACCAATCACGGCCGAAGTTGACTTTGGTCATCCTTCGGTCATTGGTTGAAATTCATGACTGAAGTGTTTTGGTTATTCTTTGGTCATTGGTCGAAATTCGTAACCAAAGTTAGAGCGTATTTCTTCAGTAATGACTCCAGTCATCGTTTGGCTGATAAAAATTATGTCGTGTGTCATAATCTAACTCGTCCATCCGTGGTGTAGGATTTTGGTGTAAACAATACCCCTCGACTCCTTGACTTTGATGGAAAGTTGAGAAGATGTGATAATTATCACTTCTTGGTCATAGTCGAGTCTTCTACCATGCGTCAACTCTTGGTCGTTCTAGATTCTTTTCAACCATTAGTTCAGTCGAAAGAACTTCCTAACCCCAAACAATATTGATGATGACCGTGACTTTTGTGTGAATCGATTATTCTTCGATCTTTTTGAACATTCGTAGAGCAATAAATAAAATGATGTACTTATTGTTGCCCTTTTATCCATCAATATATTTTCATCTGGCATCAATCCATGCAAACCGAAGTATAAATTGTCTTAAGATGTCGTGTCATCTTTCCGATCGACTTTTCAATTATAACTTTTTAGGCCAATTTTCATCTATGGTAATAGAAGTCATACATAACGTGTTTCCTTCGTTACTCAAGAGGTTGGCATCAACCTTGGCCACTAAAGGGGTTCTCCCCCCTTCCCCGAGTTTCTTATACATCTTTTTTTTTTATCTTTTGAGGTTTATTTGGCCAAACTTCAAAAACTTTTAGTAGAAAGTAAACTATATTACAGTTCATCGTGGCCGTTTGTCCCTTTATGGACCCTTCGATCATCGATGCTTCGGCCAAAATTTTGTGTGTGGCCAATTTTCTTGATTGAAGTGCGGGTGGAGGTGGTTCCCCGACCTCGACCTTTGGATGAAGGAAGTAAATCATTTTGAAGTTAAAAACAATCAATTAGCCCCTTGTAGCACCTTCGATCGTCGGTGCTCTGTCTGAAATTTTGTTATTGGGCAATTTTCTCGATTGAGGTGCCAATGAAGATGACTATTTGATGTTTAACTTTGGACAAAGAAAGTAAACCATATCAAAGTTAAATGCGATCGGATGACAACTTATAGAACCTTTGGTTGTTGGTGCTCCGACTGAAGTCTTATTACTGACCGATTTTCTCCTCGGTTGAACACGACCAACTATTTCTTCAGCAATGTTCAACACTTCATTTTAGTTTATTTCAGCCAGTGTCTGTGGATAGATCAGACCGATGGTGGCATCTACACGATCAATGGCCTTTGATGATCAAGTTTCACTGACAGCTTTTGATTCTGCCCCCCGGCTGTTAGATCAGTGGTTGCCCCCCCAGTCTTACCATAGGAGGTATGTTATTTTGGCCTTCATCCCAACCATGATTTCGGCCACTAAAGCGATTTATTCTTGCAATGGCCTTGTAGAAACTCGGAATTTATTTCATGTCATTACCTTGTTTAATTGGGCTATAATAGTCAATGATATGTCCTTATATGTAGTTAAGAATAACTAAATGGTGTGGGGTCTTTAAAATACTTATATGGATAAAAAAAAGTGGGAAAAACAATGTGGCGATCAATCTCCCTGGCGTGGCGATCGATCGCCCTAAACCTGGGAGTTCATGGAGCTACTATTTGATAGGCAATCGATGGGGAGATCGATCGCCCAGATGGGGCGATCGATTTCACTAGGGCGGCAATCGATCGCAGGTCGCGCGATCAGTTTCTTTAAAAAGTGCAGATTTTAGGGTTATAACCCACCCACGATATAAATAGACCTAGGAATTAGGGGTTTATGATTTCTAAAGAACCTAAACCTATTTTTGAAGGAAAATGAGGAGAAAGCTAGGGTTTCAAGGAAGATTTGGCTTGGAGAAGAAGGGGTTTAACTTAAGAATGAAGATTAAGCTTGAAGATTGCTCTAAGGAGGACTCTCAAGCATTTGGATCCAAGGAAGAAGCTCTAGGAAGGTAAATATGACTTCCTCACTATCAATACATGAACCATTAATGTTTTTGAGTTTAGAAAATAAAATCTTATGTTAGAATAAGATTAAGTACGATTTATTGTAGAAATGCCTCTTTATTTATGTTTTGTTCATGATTGTGATATATTGAAGTGAAGGTGTTTGATTATATGTAGAAGAAGTGAATGATTTGAAGTTTTGTGGTGGAGATAGGAGGATGAGATATATGTTTGAGTTTGAAATGGTAGATGGGTTGTATTGTGAAGCTATGAATGAATTATGTGTAGTTTTTATGTGGAATGATAGGTTGGATAAGTAAATAATGATTGGAGATTTTTGATCTTCTATGTTTTAAATCGTGAAAACGATGAATTTTGAATGAGGATAATGTTATGAGTTGTTATTGAAATACCATGATGATGCATATTCAATGGATAAAACGATGAAATTAATATGCTTTGATGAATAGTGAATGTTCTTGAAATTGTATGTAGTGTTGGGTGAATAAACCATTGGATTTAAATCTTGTGAACCTTAGTCTTCTATCATGATGGAATGAGACGCATGATAGATCACTGAAGGTACCCAGATTGACAATCTAGAGCATTATTTAATCAGCATGTGTATCACCTTTCCACTCACCAATATGATAGTTGCATAAGCATGGTAAGAGCACGAACACGAACAATCGAAAATAAGCCAAGTGTATGTGTAATCGCATGTTGAGTTTTGCACTTGACCAAGTACCACCAGTCTAAGATCATGGGGTATGCGTACCAAAGCAAGTAAATCACAAGTAATTCCGAGAGCACTGGAGTAAAGTGCTACGAGATCATACTCGGAATGTAGAGTATAATAATCTATTTCACTTATATAGTGAAGAATTAATTTAAGTTACTACTAAGGATTACGCATGTTATTGATGTTTACATAAGAATAAGAAAAGGATGTGTTATAAAAGGAAAGAAGAAAAGAATAAGGTAAGAAAAGGAAGAAAGAATGAACTAATTATGAAACTTCGACAATCTGATTTATGCATGTTGTGCACTCTGAAATACTATATTGAACCTGCTAAGATTATGAATTGATTTATGTATGTTTTTAAATTCCAAATACCATAATGAACATGCTTATGTTAATGGTTGCAATGAACTGTGACAATGATATGTTATTGATGCTTATGATATTGTTAGTTAGGAGTTCATATTCACCAAGCCGCATGTTGCTTAGTTGATATGTTTTCATTTCGGCAGTTCAGGTTTCGAGATAGTTGCAAAGCCGTGGTTAGAGAAGGATTATGGTGTAGAGGAAGAAGGTGACCTTCCCAAGGAGAAAATGAGAGACCCTTGACCGTTTTTCCTATTGTTAGATTGTCAGACTTTGGTTTTACTTAAAAGTTATAATAGATGTTGATATGGATACAAGAACTTACTTTGATGACTCTTAGGTTTACTTTTGTGGTCGTGAACCATGTTGGGATGATTTAGATAGAATAATCTCAGCTATTAGATAGAATTGTCATAGTAGTTAGCTGTTTAATGTATATCAAAGAAAATTTTCAAGTTCATTTTTAGTATTGCCTTGCATACTTACAAGTTAATTCATCGTAAATAGTGCCACGGGCCTAAAGTCCTATTTTATCCTAGATGAGATTTTGGGGCGTGACAGACCTAGCTGTTATGTCCATCCATGGCCGAAGTTCAGAACTAGTAAAGGGTTTTCAATCCTTTTGACAAAATTTTGGGCATGCTTAATTCTATCCATGATTGGTGGAGATTGATGCCAAATATTTTGATTTCCATGGTCTAAATGCTCGAAGAGTAGACCCATGGTTCGATTGAAGTTTTCTGTATGAACTTGAAAGCTTTCGGCTAGGCTCTTCTTTATATCATTGAGTGTTTCTGCCACACTTTCAAGGGTTGAAGGAAATGATGAAGATCCTTTCCCCTGTAGAAGTTCTTCATAAGAAACTTCAGGAATGGGTTGAACAAATGAATTCTCTTAAGCATGGGAATCCGTTCCATGATAAGTATTGTCCAAGTCCTTGCTGGATCTTCGACTTTGCCCTCTCACCATGTTGTTAACACAATGGTCCCACCGGGCGTGCTAAATGAAAGGTGTTGGCTGGAAATCTGGTTTGCCAGGTGTGTCATCACTATGTGGAGCAATCGCATATATAAACTTTTAGAGCCCAGACACCGATTCGGACAAAGTGATCAAGAGCGCGTTCGCTTCCACCATCTGGTCACTCACTGCTAGAATCTGTCAGGCGATTTAGAGAGGGGAGGGTTCATCCTTCTTAAATGAGTTCTATAATGCCTTTGATGAGGCAAAGTCAAATGTGATAATGTGATGTTTGTGTTGAATGTGAGATAGCAGAAGTAACATAAATGATAATTGAACTTGATTGAAAGTAATCGTAAAATTTTTTTTACAGACTATTATGCGTTTGAAATGCGTCGCACAAGCAAATACAGAGTCCCATTGAGGTGGATGCTGAAAATAAAGTGACTAAGATCTCCCTCAGAAGAGATGGATACAAAAGTGACTAAGGAGGCTCTCCCGAAGGAGGAAACTATGCTAAGGTATTCTCCCCGAGGAGTACGAAAAATGTAAAGGGGCTCTCCCGGAGGAGGTGATAAGGTTGTCGAGAGGCAGGTTGCAATGGAGCAAGATTGAGTGTGTTCTGGATTGATCGAGGGATCACCACAATTGGTCTCTCCTAGAGGAGGAAAGTAGACCATTGTCTCTCTTGGAGGGGGAGATAAGGTTATTGAGAGGCACTTATTATTGAGGAGCAAGGTGTTGTTGATTTGGGTTTGGCTGCGGGCTCTCTCGACTGAGGAAACTATGCTAAGGTATTCTCCCTGAGGAATACGGAAAATGTAAATGAGCTCTCTCGGAGGAGGAAACTATGCTAAGAGTCACTTTCGGGGGAGGAGATAAGATTGTTGAGAGGCAGGTTGCTGATTTGGATTTGGTTGGGGGATGGTCTTCTTCTTGCTTGACCCTTTTATAGACTTCATTGTCAGTTTCAATAATTGTTTCCACCAATTGTATCTATTTTCTGCATTAATACCATCTGATTTTTCCAATTATCCTTGAGAGTAACTATTCTTTGATCAAGGCTTCATTCGTCATTATCTTCTTTTGTCGCGTATGAGCTTTATTAGCAATTAAGATAACTGTCTCATCTACTAATTTTCTTATATGTCTTCTGTCATGTGTCCCATATTTGGCAGTTATAATTTCCACATAACCATGATCTCAACCCTTGATGACTACCACTTGTCCCATGTATTTCACCATTGATGACTACAACGTGTCTCACGTACTTGACCTTCGATGACTGCCACATGTCCCGAGATTGACCAATCATGACCGAAGTTGACTTCGGCCATCCTTTGCTCTTCGGTCGTTGGTCGAAATTCATGACCAAAGTGTTTCAGTCATTGGTCGAAATTCATGACCAAAGTTAGAGTACATTTCTTTAGTAATGACTTCAGTCATCTTTTGGCTATAAAAATCCTGCTATATGTCATAATCTTACCTGTCCATCCTAGGTGTAAGATTTTGGTGTAAACAACTCCCTAAAGCCTATAAAAACCCCTTCATCCCATTTTCATTCATTCAAAAATGAAAAATCTATTTGCAATCTGTTCATAGTAAAGGAGTAGAAAAGTATAGTAGACGTTTGGATTGAGCGAAGCTTCTAGTGGTCGCTCAAAAGTCACACAAAGGATCACCCCCCCCCCCCCCCCTTTTATATCTCCCTTGATTGATTTTTTTGAGTCATGTTTAGGTTAGATTTTATTTAGTTTGTTCAGGCGTGCTAGACATACTCTAGGTGTTCTCTACTTTTAGCCGGTGAGCAACACCTGTAACATTACAGAATAAATGGGTTTAGGCTCAAAAGGTTAAAGTTCTCAAAATCTACCGTGTTCATAATTATATTGGCATGTCTTAAAATTAATTCACCAAATGAGTAAGGCCCATCACATGTAACATTTTCAGTCCAAAGGAGGGAGTGTGATGATGCAACAACTATCTCATCAAGCAACTCTGGATTTTTTGGCTGATATCCCATCAATTGATGTATTTTGCATCATTAAATGCATGAAGTAAGAATGTTGATTCATGCATAGATGCTCAAGTGCAAACTGTTGAGTAGCCGTTTTAGTTAATTGCCATGTTTTATTTCTTCTTTAATTAGTGGTTCTTTGGTAGGCATTCAAACCTTAGGTAATATTTTATTATTATTGAAAGCATTAGATCAAGGTGACGTTAGGTTGTTTAGATCTAGACATAAACATTTTGAGCACAAGGTTAAGGCTAAGTATAATGAATGAGCAGGTTCAAATAGACTAAGCTTGATGTTTATGAAGGGATCCACATCTAAGGTTATTTGAAGTGGATTCTCTAATACTGTGAGTGGCAAGATTTTTCTTGATAAGGTGGAAGTTCAATTTGTTAGGTCCTCTAAGCAGCATAAGAGTTTATCTCTTTGACTAATGGGTGCTGTGATAAACTAACTACTAATTAGAGTTCATGAAAACATTCTATATTTGATCAATAACATATAATCGAGTTCAATAGGAACAATAGTCCATATTGAGTCTCTTTGGTACAGTTCATGCTTAACTTTCTATGCAGGAAATAAAAGAAATAACATATAATTGAGTTTACTCCCTATTATACACAAAAGAAAAGAAATAACGACTTTAATTCCGTTTTTTTTTTTTTTTTTTGTGTTTTTCCCTAAGCAACCAGAGTGTAAAGCGGGAATGAGGTTGAGAGCGGAAACGAAAGCATGAAAGTGTCAAATCTCAATATATACTAGTAGAGACCCATGCGATGCACGACTAATAATTTAAGAATATTTAAAATTCAATAATATTATTTATTTATTTAAATATTAAGTAAAATAGGAAAATAATATTTAATAAATTTTATTGTTAATAATATAAGTTTCTTTATTTGATAGACATTATTATTTGTATTAATTAACTAATTTTATAATAACAATTTATTATTATTTTAATAACATTTAATGGAAAATCATAAGTTTTTTAGTATTAAACTTAAATTAGTATACCCAAGAGTTGGAGATGAGAGAGGACTCTATAGTGGTAGAGATAGAGATGGCTCTAGGATAATATAGTGGTCCCCAAACCGGCAAGAGTTGAAGATAAGAGAGGATTCTACAATAGTTGAGATAGAGAGGGCTCTAGGACGAGATAGTGAAAATAGAATTTCTAGATTTTGAAGAATTGAGGTTTGGAGAGCAAAGAGAGAAAGTCTTATTTATAGTATACTAGTCAGCGGCATGTGAGAGAGAGAGAAAGAGGGAAGAAGAGAGAGAGGGAAGAGGAATCTTAGTGAGGACATTTTGAATTTTTTTTTTATATAAATATTTTGGTTATATAAACTCAAGAGATTTTTTAGATTAAAAAATTGAGAACACATTAGTATAGAAAGTGACATTATGAGAACCAAAAAGCTCTACTTTTTCCTTTGGAAAATAGTTGCCACGTAGAGAGGGCATGCCTCTTCATTGAGAGAGACCAAGGAGGGTGCATGAGAGAAGATAAGGATAAAGATTTGAGGGAATCGTAGAGATATAAAGAGATTATTGTTGGTTGTAGTTGATATTAATGCAATACCCTTACTAACTTTTCTCATCTTTATCTTTACTATTATAATGCGAGAGGCAAGCATAACCTGATTTTTCCAAAATTCTTAAACTATCCTTATATAAAATAAAAACTTTAATTCAATGTTTTACTTTAATTCCCAAACTACCCCTTGCTCATCTATCTATAATCTATTTAAAGAATAAAATCACAACCAATTGGGATTGAACTCGGGGAGAGTTCGATCGCACCTGCGGGTTAACACGTGTCCCTTTTAACTCCTATTAACTATGGTTAACTCCTTCCCCTCGCTCTCACATGCATCGCACGTGCCACCTGCTAGTATAAAATAAGATAACATAATATCTTAATTTTTTTTATATGGAGTTATGGATAAAATAGGAAAAATATAAAAAAATTTACATTATTAACTACGTTCACAATAAGAAAACATAAAATTAGGACTCATTAGGAATATTAGAAAAAAATCAAGCAACTTTTTAATCCCGCTTCTCTCATTATAATAGTAGAGAAGTAGTAGATATATACATACTTGATAGTTATTGAAAATTACTTATAAATGCAAACATTTCATTTTCACTTTTTGAAGTATAAGAAAAATTAATAAATCATTCATCATTTAAATTTTTAGTCGTAGTAAACATGATAACTATTGATATATCAAATGTATCAATCAAATTTCAATTACAAGATCACTGATAATTAACAAACCTTATAAGAATCTTAAACCCTACAAAAAAAAAGACAAAATATTCCATACTTAACATAAAAATTGGGGATAAAAATGAAATTTTTCATAAACCTACGAAAAATAAAATTAAAATCGGGCTCCGGATATAAAAGCAGGTTTGAGAGCCAGATGAGGAGGTTTGAGTTCCTAAGAGCCCGTTTGGTTCAGATGCCATTAAGCGATTTAATCGCTTTGAACTGATTTCACGGTAATCAACAACCCATAATCGCGTTTGGTTTGGGGTATAGGAACCGATTATCATGAAATCGGTTTCATTAAAAGCCGATGTATTCGGAATCGGGTCTGGGGGTGATTATGCGATGACAACTATGATCGATTTCACGGACCTTCCGAATCGTAAAACAGACCCCCCAAAACACAAAACTCTCTTTCATTTGTGTTTGATGAAAGGGGAACACTGCTGTGAGGGAGAAAGAGGAGAAGAGAACAACTGAGAAGACTCGGAGAAGACGCCGCCAGTACAAGTATTCGGCTCCATCTTCCTCCTTCTTCTTCCTTCTTCTCTCTAATTCTTCTATTTCTTCTTTATTTCTTCCGTAATGTCGTGTTAGGGTTTGTGTTCTTCAATTTTAGGGGTTTCTAAAATACAACATAGGTTACCCTTCTAGGGTTTGTCTTGTATGGATCATTTGATTTGGCTACTAAATGGTTTCTCCGCAATTTATCTATTGAGTTTTGTTAGGGTTATTTGTTTATGGGTGTTTCACTTTCTGAATAAACATATATATAAGAGCTGTGTGATAAATTTTATCTTGTCATCTTGTCTTGCTACTTGAGGGGGTTGGATGGATGTCTCTCATCGACATACCTCGTATACTTTGATTTTAATATATTTCGAGTCACAATAGAAGAAGATTTTCCCTAATTACTAGTGCATTTCTGGCTTATAATTCTTGTAAGGAGTTGGTAAAAACAAGATGCTGCTATAAAAATCGATTTCCCGCAAATAATCAATTATAAACAGGATGCTTCCAAACATGATTATTTATAGCAGCACTTTCAGCAGACATCGATTATTCATGATAACGCTTTTTGTATAATCAATTGTGACTTTCATAATCCGAACCAAACAGACTCTAAGGTTTTTCATTGGAGTCAAATCAACCGGATTTGGCAAATCTGGATTTGGTTTTTTTTTAAAAAAATATTAATTATTATTTTTGAATTAAAAAAAACTATTTTTAGAGTTTTTTTTAATATTAAAACAGTTTTTTAATTTTTTAAAAATAATTAATATTAAAAGAAAAAATCCAAAAATGGGTGGGTGAACCTTACCCACGGTCAAGGGTGTCAAAGGAGACACGTGGTGACCTCTAGGGGTGATAACTGGATTTGCCAAATTCGGTCACCGGAGATGATTTGGCTCATTTTTCATTTTATCCTTTAACCTGTTTAAGAGATCGAATCACAGCCAATCACGATTGAATTTAGGGACAATTAAATCGCTCTCACAAGTCAGCATGTGTCCCCTTTAACCCCTATTAACCATGGTTAGGGTTCTCTAATACTTAGTATTCAATAATCTAACTCTAGTTTTTTGAAAAAAAGATTAAATATTTTTTAACTCTGGTTAAGAATTTTTAACTCTTAGGTGTAAATATTAAAAAAAATATTTTTTTCAAAAAACTAAGGTTAGATTATTGAACATTAAGGGTTAGAGAATCTTAACCATGGTTAATAATGGTTAAAGGGGACACGATACACCTGTTGGAGAGATTGAATTGTCCTTGAATTCAATCACGATTGGCTGTGATTCGATCTCCCTGTTTAATGGGAAAAATTTGAATTATCCGTGTAGGCTGCTAATCCACCATAATCATTTAGAAGATCTGACGTAACGGCACTAGTAGTGTCACGTTAAGTCGACAAGCGGTTCTAGGGTTTCTCCCTGTAAACCCCCCGATATAAATATATTTACTCTCTTTAAAAACGCAGGAAAACGAGAAGAACACACACCTGCTAAGTCCGAACTTCAATTTCAAGGGTTTTTTCTTTAATGGCGAACCAGCTCTACGGCTACAACTCGAGCTACGGAGGAGCAGGTCTCTCTAATGCCTACCCCTCAAGATCTGTCTCTGATGCTTATCTATCAGACTCTTCTCTCATCGGCTCTTCCAGATATTTCAGATCTGATCCTCACTCCACCTCTGATCCCTCCAAGTACTCATCAATGTTCCTCAACCAGAACGATGGATTGAGGTTCTCCGGCACTGATATGGCCGGAACTGGTATGCCAGGAGCTTTCTCGGCGAGTAGGATTCCCGGCGGGATCGGCGCCGCTTCGGCCGCTACTCCTTCTCTGTTATCGCAGTCGTGGCCTGGTGTTGATGTCGATCCGACCGTTGCTGGCGCGAAGCGGTCTTCTGAAGGTTAGGGTTTCTTTTGGTTGCTTGTGTTATGTTATTGTTTGCTTATGCATTTTAGATTATTATGGGGTTGATTTTCTGGGGTTTCACTTTACCCCCATATTCTGTTTATATATATATTTTTAATGTGACAGGCATTACATCTTAAATGTGTACATTGTTTGAATTTTTGTTAGTTAATGTTTGGCTAAATCTTTATTATTGAATATATGATGGCTGGTGTGGAATACATACATAGATTTACTTTGTTTCTCAGCATCCATAATTTTGTAAATGAAGCAAATGAAAGAAAGAAAACTGTATTGACCCAATTGAGTTTGAAGATTTAGTCTCATCACTGAGTGTCAGATAACATGGTTGAAACTGAAGTCTCTCATTTGGTGATGTATACATGATTGAGCTAGGGTCATGGAGGGGATGTCCTCATCCTCTACTTTCAATCTTCTATTGTATCTGGTATGCACAAGGTGTTTTCTTTGATTATAATGTGTGATACTCGAAACATATATATCAAGTATTTAGACTTAAATCACAAGGATTATGGCTTAAGTAATGCATTTCTTGCTAATAGAGGCATGTACTATATTACTGAAAGAAGCAAAGAATTATAAGAAGGTTTATTATTCATTAGTATGCTGACTCAAGTTTGGGGGGAGCAAGTGGTTGGGAATTCTTCAGTTTTGAGCTTTTACTCACTTCAAAGCATATGCTAATTGCCAACTTCTGTTCAAAGGCAGCTAAAAGTGAAATAGTAGTAGCTAGGAAGAAACGAGGATGAGCTATTGTAGCCTATTGCAAACTTCCATGATTTTTTATCCTAATTTTAATTGGTGTGATTTCATAATTTGGAGTGTGAAAGAGTATCAGAATGTTCCTACGCCATCTGATGTAGCAGAGTTGTGAAAATCAACAAAAAGAAATACAAGACTTGGATTGAAATGAGGATTCAATGGTCGTTAATTTTTTTTTGATCGATAATCATGATGAGCATTTATTAATCAAGATAGAGCTACAAAAGGAAGACTGGAAAAATAAAAAAATTTACAAGAGTGTAAACTTGAGAACACGAAAAAAAAAACAAAGAAAGTAAACAAAAGCATAATAAGATTGCCTTATGTTGAGAGAAGTCAGAAAAGGTCAAACCAACTCAGCTCTCAATGGCCCTTAATAGACATGACTAGGGAAGCTACTAGAAATTTAGAAGCTTGGGATAATCATTTGAGTTGTAATGTTGACATGCTGTCATTTTGGGGTTAGTATTGGAATAGCATATAATTTGTGTTTGACCATGGCTTGTGGCTTGTTGTTTTCTTTACTCACTCAATTAGATATTGTCCAATACACTACGAGTTTGATAAAAATAAGGAAAATATACACTAGAAGAAGTATCTTATTACTCACTCAAGAGCGTTAGAGCGATGTTGTATGTACTATAGAAGATATATCAATATATCTCACTCCCAAAAACGCCACTCAAATCAGGAGACAAGATATGCAAGAAACCACCTTGGTCTGAATCATGTCAATGATGTAAGGACGGCTGAGAGATTGTTGTTTCTCTTCCTAAATGCACCACATAATGTATGCACTGTGCGCCTCTACATATTCTCATGGTTCAAAGTATTGGTGTCGAAGTTCGTGTCAGTAAGATGATTATAGGCTCTTGGATGCGCAAGGAAAAACTTAGATACCTTACATAATATTTTTTTTAATGCAAATATAAGATAAAAACAAACTAAATGAAGTTCCTCAACTATATTTATAACTATACATATGAGAGTTAAAAATTCTATAAGTTAAAAAGACGAGCAATCTAATAAACTGGTATAAAAACACTTATCATAGTCACTTAGCCAAGTGTTGGCAATACAATCAAAATACAAAAACCTTATACTCATTAAAATACATAGAACGTATTTGACTTTACAACCATAAAAGTACCATTCAATATTTTTTTTAAACTATAAAGTACATAACAAACGTGATACAAGTTCAATACCACATTAAATTACGTGCCGACTCGAACATTGTGGGCTTCAGAAAGTGAATAAAGTAGTACATGATAAGTGTGCCATATATGATAACAATACTTTAGCCAACTCTTGTAAATGTGATATGTGGTTTGATACATATATATGTATGTCTGCTGTTGATTAGCATTTGGAGCATACTCTATCCCAATTGGTTGGAAACTTGAGAACTGTAAATATTTGAGGTTGGACTTCATGGCAGTGTCATTCTCATAAAACATAATGGTGTCATATGCAAACTAAAGGTGAGTGATATTAACCCTACTCCTTCCCACACTGAATCTCTAAGTATGTTGAGATCCCATGCTTTAGCAATGAGTATACTCAGTAGGTCCCCCCATTATGTTGAAGAAGAAAGGGGAGAGCGGGTCCCCTGTCGAAGAGCCCTAGATGATTTGAAAGGGCCTTTAGGTGACCCATTAATAGCCACCGTGAAGAACATTGAAGAGAGGCATCCTCTTATCCACTTCCTTCACATGCTTTCAAAACCTTGCATAACCAACAAAGAATAATCAAGGAAGTCCCAATCAACTATATATTAAGCTTTTTCAAAATCCAACTTGGTCACTTATCCAAGTGCACTCTTCCATCTTACAATCCTCCATTTAGGGGCAATAAAAATTTCATCCAAGATTTGTCCATCTGTCATTGAAGCTCCTTGAGATGGGTAAACCGTCAGGTGTATAACTTCTTTCGAACTCTTAGCCAAATTTTGTGACAAGGTTTTATACAAATTGATGGGCCTAAAGTCCTCTAGGCTTCGCAAACCTTCCTTTTAGATATGATTTTAATAAACGTCGTGCTAGATCTCTTGTTTATTACCCCTTTGTCGTAAAATTTATCAAAAACCTTAATGGTCTCCTCTTTGACGATGTCCCAACACTCTTGATTGAAGCCTAAAATGAAGTCCTTAGGGCTTGGTTGGGATGGCAATGTGCCCGGTTTAGTGTAGTCAAGGCGTCTAGGCGATGCCTAGGTGAGGCATTGCTTAGGTGACGCCCAGGCGTTGCCTAGGCGATAAATTTAATATAAATATATATGTATCACGTATATATATTATTATATATGACATCCAAAAGACCAAAACTCCACACCCACATTCCACAAAAACATAAAATGAAAAGTCTATTACAATCATTCATCAGATAACTAAAGACATGTTGATATAGTGGAGTATTAACCACTTCAAAATCTGGACCAAATACCCAAATTCGTGTCACTGTCCATGTATAATATTAGGCAAAACCCCCCTGCGATTTAGAATCGTCACTTAAAAAAATGATATTTTTAGTGAAAAAAACGATTTAGAATCTTGTTACTTCTTACATGTTTTTTTTTAAAATTTTTTTCCCTATTTATTGAGATTTTTTGGATTTTTTTAAAGCAAAAAAATAAAATAAAATTACTGGGTTCGCCCGCCTAGAGGGTCGCCTAGGTGGTTGAGGCCCAAAATCGCCTAGGCGACGCCTTGACTACACTGGCCCGGTTAATCGAGTAACCCGCCCCATCCCTATTGGGATGGTGCTCTTAAACGAGGGAGGGGCGGGTTTGGAAATTGAAGGTTAAACCCGACTTGGGTTCGTGTGAGGAATGGGTTTAAGCCGCCTCGCCATGCCCTGTTTATAATGTAAAAGTACTATTTTAGCCTTAAATTAATCATAAAATTACCTCAATATACATCACCCGACCCAACCCGACCCAAACCTGACCCGTTGCCATCCGGGCCCGGAGCTTTGTCCTTGTATTTTTTTGATCGGTAAATCAGCAGGATGCACATATATAATCAAATGGAACAAAAGTACAAACGGAGTTCTTCGACTAAAGGGATCACAAGAATGTGAAACCAGAGACAAGAAACAAGAGAACTAATAACAAGGAAAGCATGCAAAGAGTAGACGACCACAGTTTCTTTAATCTCATTTTCCTCGAATTTGAGCTCCAACCATTCAGATTTTTCGATGGGTAGACGGCCTTATTCCAAGTTTCCAACCCTTCTATCTTCACACAACTCAAATCCTCCTTGGGGTGTGACTTCCCAGAGTTCACCCTTTCAATTTCACATTGATCTTCCATTATCGACCCATTATCCATTATCTTGCAAATTTAGTTTTTCCTTCCGCCATTGGCGATTATTTGTAAAAAAAAAGCCAGTGTTCCCATCTCCTTCTATGAGGCACTTATTTCTTGATTTTTGCCTCCCATGGATCTCATCTTTTAAAGATTTATTTATTTCTTTATATTCGATCTTATTAAAGGCTATCTTCTGGTGATCTTCACTGCTAAGGGTGCCAATCTTTTCATTCTTATCCGGCATCAATCTCAGCCAAAATCCAAATATTGGATTCCCCCATTCAAACAGCTTTGCCTTATTGAACTAACTCTTCTTCATGAATCTGTGACCAACCCACCTTCTCACTAGCAACTTTTCCATTGCTTTCTAACTTCATCCTTAAAAGAAGGATGGGTGATCCACATATTTTCAAATTGAAAAGGGTTGGCACACTTAATCTTATATGTAATTAACATAATGAGGTGGTGATAAAAAAATCGGTCTGTCCAAACTAGCAAAGATTTTCAAAATTCTCTTCTCAGTAAGATGAAATCAGGAAATGATCACTTCTGCTACATACAGGATTCTCCTGCATATTAGACCACGTGAAATTAGCATTAAGGAGCTTGAGCCTTGAAGTCTTTGAGATTACAACTACCAACAAAATCCTTGAATCCTCTCATTCTGTGGGTGATACAGCTGCCCCCCTTTTTCTTGTGAGAGAATCTAATCACATTGAAACCCCCCCTAACATCACAGAGTATTTCAAAGAAAGTAGATGCTGGGCAATTCATACGAGAAATCCCTCCATATTGTAGGCTTGTTTGACCAATACACATTCCTAAGAGCCCACGTGAAACCATCCTTGATTGATTCGAGTTTGATGGAAATTGAGAAATGGCCCTCAAGCACTTCCAAGCAACTCTTCTATCCCAGATGATACTGCACCCACCATATTTTCCCTCTGCGGGTGAGAAACACCAATCCCTAAATTTTTCTCCCCAAATTTCCTGATTACCTGCTTGTCAACCTCCTTGTGACCTAACGATACCAGATGATACTTGTGGATTGTATCCTTGGTCGCCCTTATTCTCTTTTCACAAACTGGACCTCTTAACATTATGACCAAGATTCCTCATTCTATAACCATGCTGCTAAAACCTTCTTACCTTTCATCCTGGTGTTGCCTTGATCTTTGTACTTCCCCTCACAGGATAGGTTCCTTAATTCCCTAGACGCCTTCACTGATTTCTTTTTTTGATCGGGTCCTTCACAGATTTCTTGACTTTTTAGTTGCTAGATTCCTCTTCCCAGTCAAAGATTCTGATAATTTAACAACACAACCATTTGTATCTAATAAAACACAACCCATCGTCTATGTCAGTGCGTTTGCTTTAGTGTCCTCACAGTCTTCACCCCCTTTTGACGTATCTGCCTCAAATAATTTGTACGACTTTCCACAACCGATATCTGGCTCTTTCATTACTCTCCTTTACTTCCCCTAGCCCTGTATGTCCAATGCTATGGTCATGCCATTTTTCTTCTTGCTCTTGGATTTCAGAAAAAGATCCAAACAGATAGGTGTAAATGGGATGGGTGCTAAGCTAAAATGCCGTGGGAATGAGAAAGCTGATGAATAGAGGGACCACAATCAATTAAGGAGGGAAAAAATTGGAACATGTCCATACCTGAGGGAAATGGAGACTTAAAAGGAGGGAGGCCGGAGCGAGAGCTTACCACTTACCAAGGCTTTCGAACAGGTTCTTTGAAGGAAGATTCTCTCTGTGCAGATTATCATGCTCAATCGAATCCACCCTTTTGCAAGACTTTTTCCTGCAATTATGAGATGAATCATAGTCTAGTATTCTTGAGAATCTCTGAGGGAATTGGAAACTCAGAAGGAGGGGCCAGAGTGAGAGCTTACCACTTACCAAGCTTTCGAACAGGTTCTTTGAAGGAAGGTTCTCCCTGTGTAGATTATCATGATTGACTGAATCCACCCTTTTGCAAGACTTTTTCCTGCAACTATGAGACAAATCATAGTCTAGTATTTTCGGGAATCTTGGATACTTATTTATCACCAGCATTTTCCATATCAAAACATAAAGGCTGAATCGATCGTCTGATCTTGCTGGATGAAGCTGCGAAATGTATGCTCGAAACAGATGGAAGCTACTCTGAGATAGTTGTTTTTGGCAGCTTTAGTGATATTGCAAGTACTTGCCCACACAGTGATACAGTTGCATGCTGATTTGCATGTGCCCCATATTTTCGTCTGTTGATGTTCGTGATGGGCGCCTCAGCTCTTGATATAGACCTGATAGGCATGCTCGAAGCATATGGGAGCTGCCCCTGGAGTTGGCATGACAACTGTTTTGACATCTTTAATAGTCACATTTTCAGTTTGCTTTTCACAGCCTTTAAGATTAAGATCAATCTCCACGTCCAATGACTGCTTTTAACTTGGTACATTGGCACTTTGGGTAGTTTTTGTTGTTTTCATTGCCCAACGATTACCTTTCCTTCTTTGGGCCTTGGACAAGTGGCTTATGCTACCTTCTGCCCCCAAAATACCTTTATGGTCTATACCTTTGCGAATAATCGATTGACATATGGCTAGTGGAGCCCACAAGCTTATTAGCTTTCTTCTTGCGATTGACATGCATCCATCCTTGTCCACGTCACTGCGTCCATCTCTTGTCCATCTCACCATCATAGTTAGTAAATTCGTGAATGAAACGGATAGTTCGTGTAGTAGCATATGGTTCAGCCATCCATTTCAATGATTCAGATTTGTATGCATTGTTTTGATTTTTGAAGCCATCCGAATTATTTGCCACTGATACGCAAATAATAATCGAATATATGTAAATTATAAAAAAGGAAAAAGTTATCTACCCAAACAGTAATGTCTTCCATTCTCATTCGCGAGTTCCTGTTACTTTTGTTGCCTCTCTTCCAGATCATATACTAGTCTCTCCCTCAGTCATTGACGGACTAAATTGTTGGATCACTGCCGCTCGCATCCGGATTGCTGGAGTTAGTATGTCTTTCTCTCTCTCTCTCAATAACACAAGAGAAAGAGAGATCCGGATTTTTCGCTTCGTAATCGACCAAATTACTTAAACGTTCCATGGCCGATCAACTCAAGACTCAATAGCTTCTGTTCATACAAGTCAGATCTACTGTAAATGAGCTAGGGGGACTCCTATGGTTTGGAGGCATTCCAAGCTTCCACAGGTTATTGTAACTTTTGACACGTTGGGGGAGATCTAGCCTCCCGACTTGGTTCTCTTTTGCTTTGCCAATCTATCTTTCCTACCCCAAAAAGGGTTCTTACCAACCAAGGTATAATAATCAGTACAGGAGTTTAGAAGTTCAAGTTAAACAAAACTCGCAACATCAATATCACCTGAGTAGTAACATTAACCCATTCCCCAAATCAAAGGCCTGACAAGTGACAACTAGCAAAATGAATAGAACCACTGCAGGTAGATCTGCCCTTCTCACTTCACTTGAGAGGAATGAACTGAAGGAATGTGTAGCACCAATACCGGTTCTTCCGTGTTTCACAAGCTAATATGAGATTGAGAACTCTGCCAAGTAGGGAGTAGTGACCAATCATCTCGGCTTGGAAGATGCCAAAACCAAGAAATCTTCTCTTGAGACACCAAAAAATGCAAGTATTTAATGGTGTTTTGTACAGCAAGGGTTATATGAAAATAATTCACTATAAACACACAGCCCATACATGTATTTTATATGTTTAACCGAATCTTTGAGCGTATTTTTGAGTCTTAGCCTGAATTAAACTTGAATTATTCCCCTACCGCACTTTTGACCTATTGCGTTTTTTTCGCCGAAATTTTGAGCAAATTATTAAATGAATATTTTGAATTATATGCAAATAATTCCTGTGCCGAATTATTACCGTACACCAAATTACTAACTATGGTCACCATTGTCTCCTCTTTGAGCTTCATAACTCGAAATTTGGATACCTGCTTCTTGCTGCAAATAGTTGGCTCTTCTAAGGTCACTGTTTTGACTGCCTATATAGTGATGTTTATTTGGAATGTTAGTGCTCTCGGGATTGTTAGGATGCCACTCTTTGTTCGGAATTTTGATGAGGTGAGATCGTAACAATCTAGTGTTAATTGCTGAATTTCTGCAAGACTACTACTGGCATTTCCGATCTTCGATGACATAGAGAGGTTCCAAATGTGGAAGGGAACGCCCTTGAGGCCAGCCATCACGATTTGGAGGACGCCATTAAAGATAAGATGTTAGCTTCAGGCTACCATTGATAGAAGGTTAATGACGTACCCTCGTGGGTCAAATCCGGATTTCTTGTACACAATTATGCGAACGGATTCTTGTGAGGGACAAAGATAACGACTAGTAAAGGGTGATGTCTTTGGTCGATGAAACAAGGCAACAAACACACGCTTGCACCTCAGTGCAGTTTGTGTTAATCTTTGAGGATGAAACAATAATGGCTCTGCTCTACTTCTCGAGGTGATGGAAAATTTACCCCCGAGTAGATTCTCGGTTGTTCTCCAACTACCTTAATGTGGCATTGCTAAGGTTTTGATCCCAATGCAGGGTCCTTTTTAGCCAGCGTGTTTCCACTTTCCTGGCGCTTTAAACTGAAAATTGTGAGTGGAGGAGGCCATTTAGGTGGTTGGGGAAGCTCCATGATTGGCCTTGGAATGGGAGATGGCTTCTTAGGTTTGAAATATGACAAGGCATGCTTTACCTCTTTCCATGCTTAGATGTTGACGGCTTTGGGGAAGATGACCATTCTTCTTCTTTCATGCCGTTTTTTCTTCTTCTTTTCTTTCCAGCAGTTAGGTACTGTATCTCCCTCCACAATTGTCAATGAAGGGATTCCATCTTCCTTGGTGATGTTATACACCATGACTTTCCGAAGACACCAAAAGCTACCCTCTATCCACACCGCCGATTGATATCCTCTTCACCTTTCAATGATTCTAAAGACCACCGCAACTGTCCTGATCTTCCTCTATGAAGTTGTAAAATATTGATTCTACGACGATAATTTCTTTGCGTAACATCTTTAGGGACTATAACATGCAAAATTAATTCCATCGCTTGATGTTACAGCAATCAGCTTGGACAACAATCAGCGGTGCACCTTAGTGGAAACATCTGAGATTCTCAGGTGATCAAAGCTGCGATCAAACTGTGATTATAACAGAGATCAGCGAGGCTATTCGCCAGATAACTCATATCAATCAAATTATCTAGTCTCCTTCTCAGTTCCCATCAGGTTTTTGAGATCCTTTGACAATCCTCTTGTATTACAATATCTCCACCTTCCGCAGTTTCAAGCTAAACCCAGAAAAACTGTTGAGTTGTGGTTTTAAGTTTGAGTCAGTCTATGTGTACTCCCAAATATACTCCCGAATCCTAACCGTCTATTGCTAACCACTAAGGGTCAGGATTTGGCTCGACTTATTTTGTCTTTTCTACTGCCACATCAGCTCTAACTTGACCCTTTAATAATTGAATTAAAGGGTTAAAATTTGGGAGTGCACTTTGGGAGCCCTTTAAGATTTGAGAGTCGTTTCTTACTTTTTCCCTTACAGTTTAACTGTATATATCATTTATCATGGATTAGCTGGAGTTGGAACTTTAACATCAATGCTACAAACTAAAGGTCCTAAGCCCAGTTGTTTAACCCTAGTTTTCATTGTAGGTCATTCCTACATTATTCCTAATGTATCCAATATCCTTAAACCCTAGCTTTTAGCTTTGTTTTAGGAGAAAGTACACTTTACCCTTGCTCTCTGGAAATACAGAAATTTTGTGATTGCTTTGTTAGGCTGGTTCTCTTATGTTTAGGTCATTGCTTCCGTGACAACATCAGCTACTATTTATGCTATATGCTGAGTTATTTAGAAAGAGAAACATCAGGACTTCTGAGCATCCTGAATCCTCATTGCCCAAGATTTGCTCCTCAACCGGTTGGAGTTTGAGTAGTTGGGCGGCTTCTCTTCCAAACTGTTTGGGTGTGTAGAGTTTTGACTTTATATGAAAATGAAGTCAAACTGTATTTTGTAACCTTTGAGTCCTTTTTTTTCTTCCTGTTTTCTCTGTGGGATGAACCATCTCATCCCCCCTCGCCTGTTGTAAATATTACTGTTTTTGTTAATATAATCCTCGTTATTCATTAAAAAAAGAAGGCTGCAATGAGCCTTTGGTGTCTTTGTGTGGTTTGTCTCTTTTATTTACCTGCTGACATTGTGACAGTATTTTGCTTTGAGTGAGCTTCAGTGAGAATATGCATGGTGTTGCAAGGGTTATCGCAACTTGCAACTGAATGATGGATAAAGATTTCTATCATGCATGTCTAAAGTTGTAAAAAGTTTTCTACAATGCACAATGTATATAATGTAATTACATTTCACTACTTTTAACCTCACAAATGTCCAGCGTACTCAGCCTTGCTGAAGGACGAATTTGCTCACGTACTTGGGTCGACTAATTTACGTTAGTACCTATGGTGATAGCAGTAGGAAAACTTATAAGGATTTCTTTCCCCCATGTCTAAAGTTGTAAAAGCTTTGCTATTTGCTACTGTGGATAATGTATTTGAAATATTTATGTCACCTTTACTTTAACCTTACAAATTAATCTGCATTTGACTTTGTATTCTCTAATTTATGTTAGTACTTATATTTAGTTGAGCATCTGGTCTAGTTATATACTCATTCTTACTGGTGCTGGCAACCCTTTAAAGTTGGTCAGTTTAGGAGCCTCTAATTTCATAAAATGTAATATGCATTTGGTTCACTTATGTTAGCTACAAATTCTATTATATTGTGTATTTCTGCCTTTTTAGTATCTATGTTTCGGTTATCAATTTGAAATTATTTTTTACGACATACTTTTATGGTAGCATCTATGTATGCTGCTGCTTTCTTAATTTATTTTTCTCTATTATTATGTACATATAGCTCTCTACCATCAGACTGTCCTGGGAACTCATAATACTTTTGGGCAAAGTGATGCTTGGTTTTCCAACACTTTAGCCAAGCGTCCTAGATTCGAGAGTACAAGCAATTTGCCTATTTATCCACAAAGACCAGGAGAGAAGGACTGTGCCCACTATATGCTCACCAGAACCTGTAAATTTGGAGATAGCTGCAAGTTCGACCATCCTATTTGGGTTCCTGAGAGTGGAATCCCGGATTGGAAAGAGGTGACCATTTATTGCTATTGTTTATTTCTAGTATTATGGAAACTTATTTTGTTGTGTATATAAACATTACTTTGTAACACATTAATTAGTATTAACTAATCCTTGTACATTTCATAATTTCATGTATTTATGCATTTCTGCTAATAGTTCACTTTATAAAGGCAGGTGATAAATTATCTGATCTTATGGTAAGAATGTAACTTATGGAAACTTATTTTGTTGTGTATATAAACATTACTTTGTAACACATTAATTAGTATTAACAAATCCTTGTACATTTCATAGTTTCATGTATTTATGCATTTCTGCTAATAGTTTACTTTATAAAGGCAGGTGATAAATTATCTGATCTTATGTTAAGAATGTGACTTTGTATTCACGTTGATTCTATACATTAGATGGGTGTGTGAGAATGTTTCTTACAATGGTTTAACTATGTTTATATTTTCGGATACTGTCCAATATTTATGGAAGCTTTGTGTTTCCCTAGCTCTTATAATGATCTATATCTATGTTTTAGTTTTTATTTGTCAACCCAATGGATTGTTTTGATGATACTCAATTGGGAGAAGAGGAGGGGGGGGGGGGGGGGGTTGAAGTATGGGTGCAATTCGGCCTGGCAGGATCAGTTTAGGGACCAACTCAAGTGCAACCCCTAAGAGTAGAAGAGTTTGTCCATGGTCCAACCCAGGGTTACCTAGTTCGTTGGGCACTAGGCGAACCGCGAACTGGTTCGAAGCGAACCAGTTCGCAGTTCAATTCGTGGTTTTGAGCGAATTACACTGTTGGGTCAATGGAATGTACCATGAGATGTTTAAAATCTAATGTTTAATGTTATTAACCAATGGTTTTAGCAAAAAAAAAAACCAATGGTACATGAGAATGCATGAAGTTATTAACCAATGGTACATGAGATGTTTAAAATCTATTAACCAATGGTCCATATGTGAAATGAGTGATGATGTGTGAAATAAGTAATGATGTGACCATGTCAGTGAATTGTCTTGTCTTAGACTTATGAGTTACAAAGAGACCGAACACAAGTCTCTCCGGCTTATATTCTCTAAGTGTAAACTTAACATAAAAAAAAATATATATATATATGCGTGAATTAAGGTAGCGAACCAAGCTAGTAAACTTAGCGAACCAAGAAACGAATTGTCTAATCCTACTCCTAGCGAACCGGGTTCGTTATAGAGTAGTGAATTGCGAACTGTGAACCCGAATTCGAACCGAGTGAACCAACGAACCAGGTAACATTGGTCCAACCCACCCCCACTAACCCAAAGTGCTTAACCCAAGCCCAACTAAATCACTCATTTCTTGGCCCTAGGCTCAATTGGGTTGATATGGATTGAGTTGGTTTTGGCCGTGCTGTGCTGGGTTTGGTTAGTTTAGGTTGTGCTTGTATAGTTAAGTATTTTAGCTGAAATGAGTAGCAATAAATATGTCGTAACGTGGAATTAATGACTTGGTTTGCCAAACAAAGTCATTAGACCTTATGGTAGCCTAATAGCCTATAACCAACACGAAAGACAATTCCAACAAGATATGATGTGTTCATAAAAAATCTAATTCCTAAACAAGAGGATCATTTAAACCTCTAACCAGTGTATAAAGTATAAGCAAATGCACCATCGTCATTCGAATACCAATCCCTTGTCATGAATAAGATAACTTTGTCACTTATACACTAATGAGAATTATTGTAATTATAAGAGTTTTAATATTGGTGATAAATCTAATTCAGTTACTTAGTACTAACTTATATATTGTATAGAGTTTAAGTATTAGAAATTCAGAATTAGATTTCTTTCATATTTACTTAATTAGAATTTATAGTCCTACGTATTAAAGAAAGTAATGGCGTGTTAAAAAGCATTTTGGAGTTACTAAAATAATCTAGGAATCTACGAAACTCTTTAATTATTATGTATTAAAGAGAGCGTTTGATAATAGGAAAAGCCTATGGCCTTGTATTTTGGAATTAAAAAATGCATTCTTGCGATAAGCAGGTCTAGATCACCTGTATTTTTGTGCAAGTTAGACATGGGAAAAGCCTATGACCTCGTATTTTGGAATTTTTTAGATTACTAGTGGTGCCCTGCATGTGCAAGGCATGTGCAGGTTTGTTTCGGTTGATACCTATAAGAACTGTCGTTCATTTTCCTTTTGCATCTGGTACTTGGGGATTCTTCCTTACAATCGTGGGTATGTTGGGTCTTTCCCTATTCCTTTTGGAACTTCTTATCCTATTGGTCTTCGGTGAGTCTGGATGCTTTGAGTGCGGTTATTTGGTCGTTTCTTCTAGGGGCCGTACTTGGTTTATTTAGAAAGAGGAACTTGAGTGCTTGAGGATCACTCACACTCTTGATCTTTTGTGTATGCGTGTGAGATACATTTTTTTTGGTGTTCCCCCCTTGCTAAGATTGAGGACTTGGGTGAATTTTCCTTGTGTGTGTGTGTGTGAGAGAGAGAGAGAGAGAGAGAGAGACTCCAAAGCTTCCTCTTGAAAGAACAATAGATGAAGATGTTACTAACACATTTCTCTTTCTTCTTTTTTCTTTTTTTTTTTAAACTCTCCCAGTGGGGGAGGGGGTTTGGCCGGACCCCTACCAGTTTATAAAAACATTTCTCTTTCTTACACATGATGCTATTTGGTATTATCATACCACAAAAATTAGGTGGTCAACCATTGATAAAAATATAGATAGGTAGCCAACCATTAAAACTTTTCCCAGCACTATGGACCAATAGAAGACCTTTGTCCTTGGAGTAATTGTTTTTTTTTTTTTTTTTGTGGTAGGTTGGAGTAATTGAAATGCACCTAATATTCACAGCTTTT
Source organism: Tetracentron sinense (assembly GCA_015143295.1). Classification (NCBI taxonomy): domain Eukaryota; kingdom Viridiplantae; phylum Streptophyta; class Magnoliopsida; order Trochodendrales; family Trochodendraceae; genus Tetracentron; species Tetracentron sinense. The sequence goes on along the minus strand of CM026567.1, from coordinate 1,769,654 downwards.
CCCTCTTGAAAATCCTATACTGACAATGCCAAATGTTCATGCTTATTACACTAATTGATTAAATTATTAATATTTCTGTGTTGTATGAATCTATTACTCTATGTTGAAATCAGTTGTTTTTGACATCAATAATTATATATTATAACTGATGTTATTTGTTAGCATATATTTTTTTCTACCTTAAAAGTTTTCTGTTTTGGTAAAACCACTGTAGAAATAATGCTCGCTGTAACCATAACGTCATTGTTGGTATACATTTTTTGCTACCTCAAAAGTTTTCTTTTCTGTAAAACCACCATAGAAATAAAACTCTCCGAAGCCATAATGCAGTAACTGATGCCCTAGACAAAAAATGAATTTTTTTTTAAATCTCAGATGTTACGTTCCAAACTGTAATGGCCGATACTTAACGGTTTCGGCAGGAACCATTATGCAACCTGAAATTGTTTTTTAAAACCTTGAAAATCATACACACCCCCACCCATTCTCTCCCTACTTTCAAATCCTAAATCCTATCCAGCTTCTCTGTTAAGCATTGCGTGGAGGACCCTTTCTTTATCTGTCCTTGATCTAACTTTTTTTTTCCTCTCTAGACTCTTGAGCAAAGACAATATAATAGGGGAAAAGTCATCAGTGATTGATTTCTTGCAAGCAGTTAAGGTTTGATAAAAGTATGACTGTATTCCTATATTATGTATGTGTTTTTTTTGGATTGGTAGGTTATGTATTTATATATGGCGTGCCTTGCTTAGGCATATCTCACAAATCATAAATTGACAAGCCGTTTGACTGTCTTCTATTGGAAATAGAACCTTGCCTTTTCTCATTTCCTCGGTGTTGAACTTCTCGGTCTTCCTCCGCACAAAATAGATGTTGGGCTAGTATAAGTGCTTGTAAACTATTTTTTAGGTCGAATATACCTGAAAGCAACTGGGATGCATTTCAGTATAAGTTGTTTTCGCTTTATCTTTTATAATGTTAGCCTGACTCACATTAATGAGCTGGAACATCCTTCTATAACCTGAATATCTGTAGCTGGGAGTTATTGTGGGGCTTCTAGTTGTGTGCAAGTAGCTTGTAGCATAAAGATTAGGACAGTGCCTTTTCAACATCCTTGCTTGATCACAGTTTTTTAGCTGTTTAGTCTTAAATGCTGTTAGTATTAATTTTAAACCTTTTCAAAGAGCCTTTTCTAGAGAAATTTTGGACGATGTCCATCTTTACATATTTTCCTATGAGGAATAGACATGCATCTGAAGAGACTTAAGTGCGGCAACTTTATTTCAAGGCTTGTTTATCGTTTGAGCTTTTGAGGAAATCATTTTCATTTTAATACTTGTACAGTTGTACCACCCATGGTTCAAAGTATCATTATGGATGGGCATATCACTCAATCAAAAATAGGATACATATCAATATGCTTGGACATGAATAGAAACGCCGGATTCATGATACGCTAGAAAATGCATGGATACACAAGGGAGCAGTTGGATACCTTACATAAACCACTTTTAAGTTTTAAAGCATAGATAAGTTAAAAACAAAGCTTAAAAAAAGTCCAGGGACATTTACAATCATTCAGATGACATATAAGAATACTAGATGTCATAAACAAGGATTAAAAAGTTGGTTTTGGGGACCGTTAAGTAGGGCTGTCAATGGACCGGATCATGATCCGGATCCGATCCGAATCCGATCCGATTAGCCGGACTTTGGACCTTATATGTGATCCGTCGGATCGGATCGGTGGAATCCGATTATAATCGGATCGGATCTGGATATAGGGTGATCCGATCCGATTAAAATCCGATCCGATAATAATAATAATTTTTAATTATTTTGAATATATTATTTAGATTTTTTATGTATAAAATATTAATTTTTAAAAAAATTAACATTAATTAGTATTAATTAAGGAATTATTAGATTTTTTATTATTAAAATAGATTAAAAAAAAAAAAACAAACCTTACTCGGATCGGATCGGATCGGATTCGGATCGGTTACTTCATGATCCGACGGATCTCGGATCGGATTCGGATCAGTCGGATTCTTAATCGGATCGGATTCGGATCTAGGCAGATCCGGTCCGAATCCGATCCGTTGACAGCCCTACCGTTAAGGTCCCAACCGAAACCGATACATATATGTTTCGAGCCTTTTTTGATTTTATTTTAGAAAAAATCCAATACATTAAAAAAAAAAAAGGCAGTGCATGGGTCTAAGTAACCAAAGCGGGAGTGAGGAGCGTCAAATTTTAATTTTGGATAGGGTCGAGAGCGCCAATATATATATATATATATATATATACACACACACACACACACACAAGTCAATTATATCCCTTTTCACTTTCTAAACTATACCAAAGAATGGATAAAATCATTCATCATTCAAATTCCTAAACAAGATGACTATTGATATGCCAAATGTATATCATTGCAAATTCAATTACAAGATTGCCAATAATTATGCAAACGTTACAAGAATCTTGTACCCAAAAAGCTAAGAGCTTGAATATGTATGACCCCTAAAATATACTGAATTACAAGATCATAAAATGTTACCAAAGCTTAAAAGTATTCTTCACCAAAAAAAGATTGAGCTTAATAAATATGGACTCAAAAAGCAAATGATAAGCTCACAAAAAACCCAAAACCTAATCATCTCAAGCATGGCCTTTTACCCCTTGCAAATTGCAATATCTTCTTTATGCACGTGTTTCCAATGAATGTGATCCACGAGGACACACAATGAAGACCTAATCATCTCAAGCATGGCCTTTTACTCCTTGCAATATCTTCTTTATGCACATGTGTTTCCAATGAATGTGATCCACAAGGAGACACACTATCAATATCATCAGATTAAAGCAAAGTATACTCTCTACCTTCAAGGGCTTCCATGTCCTTCTCTAAGTAATCATCGTTGACAAAGTTATCCTAATTCTTATAGGTCGCATCATAATCCTCTCTATACCTTGTCAACAGTCGATGGTTATAGTGGACATAAACTAAAGATTCTGCACGATCTGCATTCATTTTATTCCTCTTGACATTATGATTAAATCCATAAGTACACCATGCTCTCTCTGCACATGATGTGTTGACACTTTGAGATAACACTTTGACAGCCAAACTATAAAGTTCAGGTGCAGTGACTCCATATAAATCCCACCAGGCTACTACACTCATTCTTTCTCTATCCTTAATTGCTTGAGGGCAAGCAAATATACCGTTGCTACTAACAAAGTCACTAAGTTGCCGGCGAACCAAATATGCTTCTTCTGGATCTCTCACTAATCTATCCGCTATATCAAAGTAAGTCATTTGAACATCAAAAGCTGCATGAGTCTTTTTCCTTTTTTCTCCCCCTGGAGAAAAAGATGTCAACCAATTCTCTGAGTAATAAAATGGAGTCAACACATAAAGCAAAAACATGCAAAGGAAGATTCATCTTCCCCCAACGTCCCATAACAATATTTTCAACAATATGGCACATCTCAACTTTGATGCGAGACAACATATCTCCCATCCTCTGGTAAACTTCCCCAACAATTGCTCGATCTGAATCACAAAAGTGAATCATTGCCCAAATTGGCTTTGTGAATGCCAATATAGTCTTCAACTCCTTCCAAAAGTCATCATCTAATATGGTTTTCTTTACCCCATCATGCTCCAAATTTGATTTTGACCCACCTTTCTTCAGTTTATCCCATTCTTCACTTACAACCATGCTAATCAAAGCATTTTTTACTCGAGAGACACACTCTAATACCACAAAATGATGCCCAAATCTAGTCTTTTTAACTTGTATAAAATCCAATGCCGAGAGTGTTCGAAATATTGCAAAGCTGAAATGTGATTTTTTATGTATTTTACCACCTCTTTTGCTCTCTTATAAATATCTTTAATACAAGATAAACTTGGATGCATTGAATTTGCAATATCTTTCATCAAGAGACTCAAAGTATGAGCCATACAACCAGACCAAAAGATATGTGGGTGCCTCCTTTCAATGATGGTCCCTGCAGCCTTACAAGAAGATGCACTATCAGTTAACACTTGGAGCACATTATATGGACCCACATTTTCAATTGCTTTGAGCAATATTTTAGCTATATATTTACCTGACTTTTCATCCCCGGAGCAATCAACACCACTAACAAACATTGCTTTACCTCTTGACACTGCCATTACATTGATAAGTGGTTGATTCTTGATATTTGTCCAACCATCGGAAACAATTGAAACCCCATATGTAGGCCATTGTTGCTTTATAGGCATTAGTGCCTGATCAACTTTAGTCCTCTCCTTATCAAGAAGCCCAGTCCTTATCTTCTTTGCAGATGGTGGCTTGTATCCTTTTGATGCTTCATTAATTGCTCTCACCATATCAATCCAAAAAGGAGACCTTGCTACATTAAAAGGTATACCATTTCCATAAAAGTATCTTCCAACTATCCCATCCACTTCATCTCTAGAAGATCCTCTAAACATGTCAGCAATATTCTTTTTTCCCTTCTCGGTTGATGAAGTTGTCCTGCATGTCGGTGGAACAATGGAATACTTAGAAGAGGTCTTTTACATGTACTTTCTCTGAAAATTCTTTTTGCATCATTTTCTTCTTTCTTTAATATTTCCCTTTCCTCTTTCCCCACTTTTGAACACAAATTCACTCCTTGTGATTTTTGTCCAGGTAATAACCCAATCAAGTGGGCTCTCATACGAGAATATGTACCCGTATAAGGTTCAACCCTACAACCAAAGTTACTAGTCCACTTACAAGCACTGCGATCTTTCTTACCTCCCAGAATAGTTACATACCTTTTGAGAGGAGTAGTTGTCAACTCTCCAAATTCAACCTTGACACCATCATCAAGGTTCAAAATCTCGACGAGATCTCGCATATTTCGATGAGATATCTCGATCTCGGAGGGTCCCGATATATCTAGACGGGGTATTATAAATTTTACAATTTTTTGGGAAATATCGACCGAAATTTCGGAATATCGCATGATATTTCTGAAATTTCAGTCGAAATCTTCAAAAAAATCATTACTGAGAAAAAAAAACCAAATTTTTTTCGTTTTTTCTTTTGCTGTGATTTTTTTTTTCGTGAAACCCTATAGGGTTCACTTTGTCTAAAACAGAAAAAGGAAAAAAGAACAAAAAAAGTAGAGAAAGAAGGAAGAAGAGAGGAGAAAGGATGAAGAAGAAGAGAGGAAGGAAGAAGAACCTGTATCCTGGACCCTGGAAGACCTCAATCGCCGTCGATGTCGCCGTCTCCGAGCAGTGACTCCTGTCGCTGGACGCTGGGTGTCGCTTGTCGGTGAGTCTCTCCTCTTCCCCTCTTCTCTTCTCTTCTTTGTTTTTTGTTTTTAATCTTGAATCTGATCTTACGAATGTTAGGATTAGGGATTTTAAAGTTATAATGGCTTTTTACGAAAAAGTACCTTAGTTATTCATTAATAACTAAAAGGTAATTATTTATAAATAATTTTAATTTTTAGAATTTTTTTTTAAAAGACCCCTCCCTTACATTACAATTTACACACTAATGATATTTTTAAAAAAATTGTATTAAGTGTTAGTAGTGGAGGCCTAATAATATTTCATAAATTAAAAATTTCATGTTTTTCACTATTTTTTTCAATTTTATCCTCCACGTGCGATCTTGCTCCCTCGATATCGATATATCTTGCGAAATATCCTCGATATATTTTTTTTTCACAGCTCGAAATGACATGCGAAATCGATATTCAGAACTTTGACCATCATTTCCAGCAAAGATTGAATTAGCTTCCTCTTGTTCATTCATTGTGCACCTAAAAAATGAATAAAATAAACACAAGTAAATAACATTACAAAGTCCTAACAAAAAACAAATAACATTTCAAAGTTAAAATTAACATATCATTATCATAATAGCAATTAGTAATGAACAAACTAATAATAAAAAAGTATATTGTTACATAGGTTTTCAATTTTTAATAAAAAAATATAGAAAGAACATCATTTTTTTAACAAGATTAAAAATAAGACCCCACAAATTAGGGGTTGATTAGAGAGTTCATTAGACATTAATGGAGTAACTAAATTTAACTCAATCAATCAATAAAACCATAGAACAAATTTTCTTTTTTTATATAAAAGATTACATATATATATATATATATATATATCTATAAAATTATAAACCCTAAAAGAAAGAAGTTAGGGTTTCTTGTTTACACTTTACATTTGGCTCAATAGTAGACAAAGATAAAGGGGTAGAGCCGTAGACCTTACCTGTAACATCCGGCAACCCCACGGCCAAAATCCAAACTCCAACGGTGGCCACTGCCTTCACGTTCTTCTCTTCCTTTGTTTTCTTTTCTTCTTTTTTCTATCTTATTATGTAAAAAGAAAATAGGAAAGGAAGTTGAAAAGGTTTTGAAACTTGAAACGTGTTAACTTAAGAGACTGAAGAATTAATTGTTAACCCCACTTAGGGGTAAAAACGAAATTTTACATATAAAACCAATAGAAGGTCGATCTCTTCTTCCTAATCTGGTGATTTGCAGAGGCGAAAATGCCGGCCTTATACTTCTTCGATCACTGGTTTCTTCAGTTCAAGTCCTCGATTTCGCAACTCAATCGCTCTTTATGATTTGCAACCATGCTCTCGGAAAAGGGAAACCGTGCTCCAGGGGCGAATCCGCTCTCAAACCCTGAGAGCGAGTTTTGAGAGCGGGAGCGGGGAGCATTAGTCACAGTTTGGGTTACTAAGGGATGGATAAAAACATTCTTCCAAAGCCATTATCAAGTAGAAATGTAGAAATATTGAAAAGATAGTAGATGAGTCGAAAGTAGAAACAGACTGCTAAAATCACATAAAATTACAGGTTGACTCATCATCAGCGTCATTTTTACTAGGCTGAATGTAAGCTGGTGGTAGAGATTTTCATAGTTTCGGGCTTAGGCATAGTCGTGTGAGAATAAGCCGCTAAAAAATCCTATGCAGTGTCAGTACTATACTGTGGCTAATCATGCAGTTATGAGGAAGGGTATCCATAGTTGGTTTGGTTTGATTAGGTTTAGGCTTAGGTTTTTAAGGTCTAGGGTTTGAGAAAAAGAGAATAGGAAGAAAAATAGATTAAAGAAAAGATTAGAGAGAGTTAATTGTCTCTCTCCTACTCTTTCTTATTTATATTCTACTAATGGTATACTATTAGTAAATAATAGATTCTAATAAATTATCGAGATTACAATGTATAAAAGAAACACAAACATAAAAGAGAAGTATTCTTCTACACTCCCTCTCAAGTTGGTGTGTAGATGTCACTCATGCCCAACTTGCTATCAATACTTTGAAATTGAGAACCACCAAGCCCCGTAGTCAATACATCAGCTAATTGATCTTCAAATTGTACAAAAGGGGTGCAAATATAACCTATCTTCAGCTCCTCCTTGATAAAGTGCGGATCCACCTCAACATGCTTCATTTTGCCATATTGCACAAGATTGTGAGCAATATTAATAGCTGCGTTATTGTCACAATATAATCTCATTGGTCCATTAGTAGGGAACCCAATCTTAGTCAAGAGTAGCCGAAGCTAAAGCAACTCACATACCCCATGTGCCATTGCTTTAAATTATGCTTTTGCACTGGATCTTGTAACCAAATGTTACTGCTTGTTTCTCCATGTAACAAGGTTGCCCTCCAATCATAGAAATTAGAGTAGACTCCATTGGGGATGGTGAGGGTTCCTTACTAAGGATCTAAACCCACACCTGTTCATAATCTGCATTCTGGCCAACAAGGAGTTCAAATACCCGAACCTGCTCTAATAATTTCTTGTATGCAGTAGCATCTTCAAGATACTTGACCTGAATTGTCTGATAATGATCCAACTCTTCCCGAAGATGACGAAAAGTGAAGTAATACACTGGAATAGACCTATCTCCTTGCTTTAACAGCCAAATGCTTTGTTGTAACTCAAATATATGAGCTGCATTACCCACTTCAGAATAGGTATGCGTAACTATTTCCACATCTCCTTGGCCATGGAGAGAAACAAATATCCACTACTAATATCTGGTTGCATCGAGTGATGGAGCCATGACATAACAATGACATTCTCAGCCTCCCACTTGGCATAAGCTGCATCTAAGGGCTCAGGGATCAGAGTGGCACCAGTCAAATAACCCATCTTCCCCTTGCCTTTGATAAATAATGTAGCAGATTGAGACCATGTAAAAAAATTTGTTCCATCAAATTTCACAGTAGTAATTTGGAGATTTGGGGTGTAACGTGCAAATTTCATGCGTGATCAAATTGCCTCCACTGTTATGTGGAGTTTATTGTTTGTGTGAGGGACTATCCTTCCAATCTGAATGAACCCGAATTGTTAATCATCTTCCCAATTTGGGGAAGTACCTCTGATTAAGAAGAAGAACAAAAAGAACAATATTGATTAAACTTATATTTTAATTATTCAAAGGGGTTGCCTAGTCCATGTAGGCACTACAGGGTGCCTCTTTGAGGTCTTGAAAATTAGAAAAGAAGAGAGAAGAGGGGTGGCCATTTTTAAAAGGCTCACCTCATATATTCCATGTCGGGGGAGTCTTCTTTTTCTGGAGCTTGCTTTTTGCTTGCTGTTCTTTCAAGGGAGAAAATAGTTTTCTCTTTTCTCCTGTCTATTCTCCGCCGGGGGGGGGGGGGGTGTTCTTGTGAATAACCCTCTTATTTATGGGTTTGAGAGAGTCCTCTTTGGTCTCTCTCTTTTGACTCCCCTATTTCGGGGAAGTCAAACATAGTCTTTCCTCTTAGAGGAGGACATGTCACAGTCTCCCTTATCCGGGAGACTCCTAGAGAAATAGTCATCTTTTTAGAGTACTTTGTACTAGGTGTTCCCCATTTTTTTTAGGAAAAACTCCTGATCCTCTTCGAAAAGAGGGGGGATAGGTTATCCTCTCCCTAATGAGTGGATGCCATATGACATCCCTTCCTGGTATAGAGGACATAATCCTCATCCTTTCCCCATTCTGGGGTGCTATGTGGCACCCCATCATGGGATTTCGAAGAGGGGATCCCAAATGTCAGGAGGATCTCCTTTTGAGGGGGGATTCGTAAGGTTTCATCCTCACGGGTGAGACATGTGTCAGTCTCTCGGAGGAGAGCACCTAAGGGATATCCATGAGGTTTTAGTCCTCACGGATGTGACACGTGTTAGCCTCTTGGAGGCTGGCACTCAAGAGTCATCCGTGAGGTTTTGTCGTCACGGGTTACTGATACTCAAGATTGATCTGTGAGATTTTGTCCTCATGGATTAAACACGTGTTAGCCTTCGGAGGCTGGCACCTAAAGGACATCCATGAGGTTTTAGTCTTCATGGATTGGACACGTGTCAGCCTCTCGAAGATTGACACTCAAAATGGATCCGTGAGGTTTTGTCCTCACGGATTGGACACATGTTAGCTCTTGGAGGCTGACACTCAAGATGGGTCCGTGAGGTTTTGTCCTCACGTATTAGACACATGTCAGCCTCTCGAAGGCTGACACTCAAGATGGATCCGTGAGGTTTGGCCCTCATGGATTGAACACATGTTAGCCCCCATGAGGGCTTTCATAGATGGTTTATCCATGGGATTTTATCCCCACGGACTGGATACATGTCAGCCTCTCGGAGGCTGGCACTAAGAGGCCATCCGTGAGGTTTTGCCCTCACAGATTAGATAGATGTTAGCCCCTCGGGGTTCGCACTAAGAATTCATTCGTGAGGTTTTGGCCCTCACGGATTGAATATGTGGTAGCCCCATTAAAACTAGCACTAAGAGGTTTCCAAAAGGTTTTGTCCTCTTAGATCAGAGGCAGATATTAGGTGTAGGTGGATGTATTGAACTTGGTGCGTCCGACTCATTAGGGTGTAGCAATTTCGCTGCCCATAGTGGGCATTACTTGCACTAACCCCAATACTTCCTCTTCCCTGCACAGGGATATTGAAAGGACTCCCTAACCTCGGACTCAACTGCCATGCTTTCCAAATGAAGAAACAAACTCAAATAATCACAAACTGGCACCTTAGGGATTCACCACCTTAGAAAAAGGAAAATTAGGGTATTACTATCCTAAAATATCACCAAAACCGGGTATCACCATCCTATACTCATGGAAAACAAGGGTCACACGCTGAGATGTATTAAAAAACATTGGAATTGAAATGAAACAGAAACCAGAATTTAGGGCCCATGAACATGGAAAAACAGCAAGCGGGGGGGGGGGGGGGGGGATCATCACCACACCTTCAATACTCATCCGATCTTTGTGAAACTTGTTTCATACAATCCGGAATTTTAATATGGACCAAACAATACCAATTTTTGTTGTCAAATACCCCTAACAGATCCCATGGTTCACTGTTCTAAATCTGATTTCTTTTGAAAAAAATCAGAGAAATTCAAAAAACATCCATTTCCAAGCTTCAAAATATTCTGGAAAATCACCACAATTCTTAAAAAATGCTGATCTATTAAACCATACCAGATTCACGCATTACTATTCACAACACTATTTATGCTATTAAAAACCTTGATTTCTTACTCTGATACCAAGTTGGTTTGGTTTGATTAGGTTTAGGGTTGTGGTTCAGGGTTTCAACAATGTTTTAAAACCCAGACTCGACACTAACCCGGTCAAGGGGCCGGGTTGGTCCAAAATGGTCAGAGTGTCGGGTCAATCGGGTTAACCCAATGACACTAAGGAATGTCGTAAAATATTTAATATTAATATTTTTTTTTCCTATTAACATATTTGATTCATGAGTTAGTGTTTTATATAAGGGGTTTTATCTTTTATGTACAGGTACCCGTAGAAAAGTTGAGAAACACCATACTAAATGAGTACGCTATCACAGAGAGGAATTTGAGAAACACCATATTAAGGGATCTTATCCTTTCTGTACTGCAAGCATCATACATAATGCAGGGAGGAATTTGAGAAACACAACACATGAGAAAATTTATAAACCATATGCGAACTCCTCACACTAATCGGCATGGTGGAAATTTTTAAATGTCTAAAATGTAGACCAAAGACTTTTGGGCAGTCGGCTTCTTTATGTGTGGGGGTTCTAATTTAAAATTTATAAATCATCATACTTTCTCATTTACAAGAGAGAGAACTCTTATCTTGTTAAGAGTTATCCTTCACACTAAATGGGTACGCTATCATAGACAACAAAAAGGAAGCACCTCTTAAAATCAATGGAAAACCCCGATTATGAACTAATAAAACATGAGATTATAATTCAAAATTAAGTAAAAAAAACATATACGAACCATTCAAATCAATAGAAAAAAGAATGGTTTGATCTCACCTCACATTGGCTTGAGTTCTCTCTATCTCTAATCTCTTCTCTTTCCTATTTAGTCTTTTCTTGTTCTCTAGGGTTTTGTTTTAAAACCCTAATTTTGTTTAATATATTGTGTTTTAGGATAAATAAGTCAAAAGGTACCTTTTTCCATGACCGGACGGTTCAACAAAAACCACCCAGGTCGATTGGGTCATGCCGGTTTGGGCGGTTTTCACTAGGTTACCCCGGTTTTGGTATTAAGCGCTTCAAAGGATCAACCCAACCCACTAAGGTTACTAGGTCCCGGGTAACTGGTTCGACCCACCGGTCCGGTCCAGGTTTTAAAATATTGGTTTCAAGGTCCAGGGCTTTAGAGAGAGAGAAGAGGAGGAGGAAGAAGAAGAAGAGATTAGAGAAACAATTAGGGAGTTAATTGTCTCTCTCCTACTCTTTCTTATTTATATTTAACTAATGGTATACTATTAGTATATAAGACATACTACTAATATACTGAAATTACAGTGTATATAAGAAACATGAACTTAAAAGAGAAGTATTGTTCTACATCCATAACCTTAAGCTCCATATTGATACTGGAGCAGCGAACCATACCCTACCACGTAGTTTGAAGGAGTCAAAACAACAATAAAACAATATTTTAAATTTCTAATAGTTTTTTTAAGTGTTTAACAACATTCTATAGTACTAATAGTTATTAAAACAACAATAAAATTACATAATAACTATTTTTTATTTAAAAAATAAGCAATACTACTTAAAATAACTATATCAATGTATGAATATTTAAAACAAAAATATATATGATCACCCAATAAATTAACTAGAAAGTGTTATTTATTTTTAAAAATAGATAAAATGTAAAAAAAATGAAACCTTGTGGATTGTAGTAAACATGATTTGACTAAAAAAATTGGGAAAACTTACCTAATTTAGTGCTTCAAATGAGTTATCCAGAAATGAAGAATTTGACATAGATTTCTTCAACTTGATGATTCAAACTTTAAATTAAGTTTTAGTCAGCAAAATCAACAGAATTTTAGGTTTTAAGGCTTAAAATGGGTAGAGAACTAGAAGGAAACGAAAGAGGAGTTTTTGAGGTATTTTTTGGGTTTACGGTAACCCCTTTTATCTAGAAACATCAATCGAGTCTTACGCCGAAACCGTTATGTATCGTAGTACACGGGGATACATAACGGTTTCAAGCGAGTCTTATTTTTTCTTAAAAAACCATTTACAAGTCATGTATCTAGTATCGGCTCCTATCGAAACCAATACATATCAGGCTATACGTATCCAGCGATACGTATCGATTTCAGTGATTTTTTGAACCATGGTCATAAAACGCGAGTACGCTGATGTATGATATTAATATGAAAAGTACAAAGCATAATTAGTTCTCGTATAACTCATACGCTGATAGTTTATATTAATATGAAAAATACAAACCATAATTAGTTCTCAAACACTTCAAGCATGGTCTACTAATAATAACATAGTTAACTAATCACTACAACGATAATGACAAAGTTAAACATATGGAGAAATGCGGATTTAGTGGTAAAAATGCGGATTTAGTGGTAAATGCGAAATCACTTTAGTGGTCTTCTTTGCCCTTCAAGGCTTATAACCCTTACTACCACAAGGGATAGGCCCACCACCTTGCATTCCTTCTCCCTTACCACCTTCGTACTCTCACCATGTGGTGGTGGTGCATTCCATTAGTAATCAATCTCCTGCAACTATAAGTCGGGAATTTTCTTTCGTTTCTGAGCCATGATGCCCTACTATCAAGAATTCAAAATTCACTCTGCTAAAATGTGCAACATATAGTAAAACAACATAATATAAATTACCTTACATAACAAATATGTTCTCAAATTACAAGAATATTCCAATAAAAATAACACAGTTCACACAATCATAATTAGGTATCAGATGCTACAAGCATACTCTCTAGTAACTCCAATAATAATAACAGTCATACACTATAAGCATAGTCTAGTAACTCCACTAATAATAACAAAATCAGAGTTTTCATTTTTCTTCTATCAATATAACTATGTTCCCAACTTCTGGAGGACATGATGGGTTTGCATATACTTTGTGCACTAGCTAAATGTTGCTTCTACCGAGTTACTCCCACTTCGCCTAATGAATTTGCATTATCTACATTTTGTCTGAAGATTGTTCCCTTCAACAGGTCCTGATGCTGCCTTCCAATATCATTTGGATTTTTCCTTGGTAGTTGAGCCATGCGTTTTATATAATTTGTGAGACAGTGATATTACTAACATTGTATAATTTGATCTTATCATTTAACTTTTATATTTTTAATATTATAATTTAATGATATATTACATATATTTTTTTATTTTTCAATCTTTAAGATTTAAACTTCAATTTTTTTATAAAATAATATGTGATACAATGATATTAAATACATTGTATAACTTAATTGTCTGATTTTATGGTATGATACATATATTTTTATTTTTCAATCTATTAGATAATAAAATTCAAAATTTTAATTCCAAAAATCATGATTAGTGAATGGATGTGAGAGATCATCCATTAACATTAATTTTTTTAGAATTTAGGTAATTAATAAGAATGTTATAATTTCTTCGGTGGCCTCTTGTTTCTTCTCCTTTTAGTGTGTTGTTCTTTCCTTTGCTTAATAAAATGAGTTATTGATAAATAAAAAAAAGCTGCTACGAGCACCCCAACAATTTCTTATCATACACCAAAATTAAAAATACATGTCTGTTATTTTGAGTGGTCCATTCTCTATGTGCACCCAAACCCTTTTAACTTTCTTCTCCAAACCACCATTTTCTCTTTTATCAATGTCATCTTCTGTTGTTGCTCTACACTTACCGCAAAGTCCCCTCTAGCGTGTGGATATGAACCCTCTTTTATTTAGAATTAAGGTAATTAATAAGAATGTTATAATTTAAGGGTGCTGCTACGAGCACCCCAACAATTTCTTATCATACACCAAAATTAAAAATACATGTCTGTTATTTCCATTCTCTATGCGCGTCCAAACCCTTTTGACCTTCTTCTCCAAACCACCATTTTCTCTTTTATCAATGTCATCTTCTGTTGTTGCTCTACACTTACCGCAAAGTCCCCTTCTGTAGCATGTGGATATGAACCCTCTTTTATCCACTTGATCTGCTGATTTTGATGATGGTTGAGCTGCTTAAAAACTCCTCTTTGGTAACAGAACTTGGCCGAGACGAATTGCAGGACCTCTCCATCTATAACTCAATTTAGAATAGTGTTCGATTCGTTTGTTCAGCACTCAACAGTAAGGTTCTTATTTTATTTAGATCCTGCACCAAAATTTCCAGACTCCTTGTACACCCGAATCAAAGAAGGGCTGGAGTCTTCCGATTCTGATTTGCAGAGAATGTCCATTGAACTTTTGGACCCTTTTTGGAGAACATGAAAGATACCAGGTCCCGCCAGTCACTAGATGAGAGGATTCCTTTCCACCGACATATATTAATCACTGGTTATAAGGGTGAAGATGATACTTCCAACAACAATAAACAATCCTTTTTGTTTTGTAGAGAGTAGTTGTGGATGCTGCCAAGGAAACACAGATTTGGGATGTTCTGTAGGACCCAATACCATCATTGCAGTGTAGAATATCCTAGAAGCTGTGGGACTTAAGTACCAAGTACTAGACCTCAATTCGCGCATCATTGAATTCCAAGTATTCTTTATTGACCACAATGTCAATGATTTCAACACACTCTTCGCATTGCTCCATCCTAACAGACGATACTTTGCAGTGGCCATGCCTGGATTTCTATGTCCGCATATTTCCCAAGGCCTTCATTTTGTGCACTACTCTTATGCATTCAATGGCTCTCTAAAGTTACCAAAGAGGTGGAAGACATAAACTTACCTGAATGGAATATAGGGAGAATCCATTACATAAGTGCCGGAAAGGAAGTTGTTGAGGCTTATTTAGCTTAATATGCCGGACATGGAATCCTTTCTGTTTTCTAGAGCGCGAGAGCTTGTGTTTAGGCTGATGGCACTGCTCATTGCTACCCTCCCATATGGGATTCGTCAATCTACTGATATACGGTGTTTTACAGTTTGGGTTATTGCTTTAGATGAGAGGATTCATAATTGCATAAGAAATCAAACCCAAAACAAAGGCTTTAGAGGTCTGTTTGAATCTACTAGTCCGCCAGCCAGTAAGGGGGCGTTTGGTATCATTCTTGCGGAACGATTTTGCATTCTGGAACGATTCTGCATTCTGGAACGATTCTAGAGCGAGAAACGTGTTTGGTTTGGGTGTTTCTTTGGCTGAAGAGCGGAACGAAACACTCTCCGAATGATATTTGTGGAACATAAAAGAAGCTTTTTGGAATGGAACGAAACACAACGGACGGAAAAATGTAGGTGTTCCCGATAAAAACTAAACGCAAGAACAAGGGGCGCTTGTGCTCGTTCGTGAAGGGAGGGAAGCAGAGAGCAGGTGAAAGGGGTAGAGGTGGCAGCAACCCAAGGAACTCTAGCAGACTTTGATCGCCAATAATGGCTCTAGACGGCGACGGCGAGGTCCTCTTCTCTCCCTCTCATTCTGAAGCATGGATGTGAGCATGATCGATCCAAATCTGTTTTTCTTTTGACCCCAAAATCTATATTCTTCAATTGTCTCATCGTCGTCTTCTAAGTAATTCATTTTCTCTCTCAGCTTAAATAGATGCATTTCAACTCCATCGTCTCCACCATTAGAGGTCAATCTCTCCCATCCCATTTACATGATCTGGGGTTCAAACACCGGTGTAGGAAAACCCTAGTTTTTACTGGTCTTGCTGCTACGGTTCTCTCTCCTTCTTCTACCCTTCAAGCCCTATCAAATACATATACATCCAGCCCGTTCAAACAGGATCTTATGAGGATTCAGATTCTCACTTCGTCTATTGCAAGTTCTTCGAGATTTCTCTTAATTGGAAATCTTCATTTAGCTTGCGTGCTTCAAATCAGGCTCTCAAATCGTTAATTCTAGCTGCAAAGGAGGTATTTGGTGCTGGATTTGAATCCGAGCAGTTAGAGAGAAGTGTGGATGGATTGAGGGATTTGTATAGGGGGGAGTCTGAAGTAGTGGCATTGGAATTGGTTTGTGCAGGATAATGTGTTGCTGGAGATGTTGCAGAAATGTCTAGGACTTTGTTTAGGAGATGGAGATGATAGTCAGAAGGTAGGAGTTTGGAGTACAATTGAGAATTCAGTGGGTATTGTAAGTCCAGCCTTCTATACTCTTCAATGTGACTTGTATAGGAATGTTATTCTGTGGTGCTTCCAGTGGATGGTAACATTGAAATAGGAAACTTGGGTAGCTCTATGAGGGAAGTGGGCAGGTTAGTTTTGTACTTTTGTTACATGTTAAAGCATCCTAATATGTGACTTGTATACTTCTGTACTTTTGTTACATCATCACTTGACCCAAAAAAAAAAAAAGGATTCAATGCTAATATAGTATATGGCAGAAGTGTTCAACCCAAAAGAGAACTCTCAGTTTTATAACCAAGTTGACAGAAGATTCATGAAAGCTTCAATATTTAGTAACAGTTGATTATGGTGCTTCCAAACGCGATTCTGCCGTTTCTGTTCCCCGGAACAGATTCTGGCTGACTACATCCAAACGAGTTCTAAGAAGAGAACCGTTCCAAAAATCCAACTGCTTCGGGGAACAGAATCGGTTTCTGATCCGGAACGATGCCAAATGGGCCCCAAGTGCTTGGCCTTGGTCTGATTGTGAACTCCCACTTTTGGCTCTCCCATCACTCGATGAGTAACACAAGATTCCTGGAGGAGTGGGTGGGAGTGTGAGATCTAGATCTAGATCTTTCTCTGTTCTTGTTCACATCTTAATTTCAGAGAGGTGATATTCAGATTTGGGTTTGTACAATGGTGGAAGTGAGTTTTAAAGTGAGATTTGGTGTATAGCTAGAAATCTATGAATGCTTTTTTTTTACCTTTTGGTGTGCTCGTAGAATATAACCCATTTAATGGTGTGTAGTGACTGTAGTCAGTAAATTATAAGTTTGGTGCATTACAAGAAAATGTTGGTGTGCTCATAGCAGCACCCTAATTTAATGATATAATACATATATTTTTAGTTTTCAATGTCGCCATACATTATTTAAGAATTGGTAATGAACATCCCTCCTGTAATTGTGCAGGCTGCCATAGCAATGATATAATGCATACAACTCTAGTTTTTGGTTGGGATGGCTCGATGGCTTTATTTGAATTACCAGTTTTTTCCTCTCACCCCATAAAAAAACTATCTACCTGAGATTGTTCCTTGCCCCTAAGGTCCTTAAAATTCTAGCTCTTCTAGAGTGCTATCAAACCGATGGCTCTGCCGGCCCACTGGAAGTAGTCCTTCGCCCTTCGCCCTTCGCCTAAGCTGCGTGAGAAAGGTTTCCAAAGATAATTCCAAGGAACAATAATGCTTCACAAGGTCTTTCTGTCTAGGTGCAGGTTCAGCATCTTCACATTCTAGTCTATCCATTCCAATTCATTAATTTAATTTTGTATAAATAGTAGAAACATATGAGGAGCATCGTCTTGACATAGACTCTCAGTCCTTAATCCCTTTTTTAAAGTATATATGAAAAAAAAAACATTTTCGGATTTGCCCTTAAATGTGATGGAAAATGATTGATTCCTTGAAATAAATGGTTGTAGATTCATGGATTTCACATGAAATCCTTAGATCTACTCACACTCCATTTGGAGTGATTTTCACAAGGTAGAAGTATATAATAGATGAAAATAAATTACATTCCTTTATTTTTTAAGGAGGAATGAGGAATCCATTTAAAATAGAGAGAGAGGACTTTTGCACAAAATTGAATAGAGTTGTTGGTTTTTGTTCTAGAATCAGTTTTGGGAAGAAATGGAGGGGTTAGAGAATGTTTGTTGTGTGTATTGGTGTCGCTACGTAGGATACTGTCCATACATTATCAATACACAAGTATATGTACAATCCTTTCATACGTATCAGTACAATGGAGGGGTTAGAGAATGTTGTGTGTATTGGTGTCGCTACGTAGAATACTGTCCATCCATAATTGATACACAAGAAGATGTACAATCGGTACCTCGAAATACTGATATGTACTCGAATGAAAACATACTTGCTATGTTTACTTAATTCTTCAATCCTTGTTACGGATTCCTGCTGTAGCTTTTGTTGTAGATCTCGATCTAATATATCTCTGCATTAGCGTATTAGTTCTCTGTGACTATTGGTTAATTAGGTATGTGTCATATGACATAGTGACATGATTCATTCTTATTTAAGCAGGTTCCACTTATTGCTACCAGTGAATCTCTTCCAGAAAGACCAGGAGAACCGGATTGTCCAGTAAGCAGTAGTTTAGATTTCTTGCTTTTTTATTTAGTTGCCTAAGAATACTTACACATTTCTGTATGCTACTTATTTGTCATTTTAATGTTCCAGTACTTTTTGAAGACTCAAAAATGCAAGTTTGGTTTTAGATGCAAGTTTAACCATCCAAAAGAAAACATAGGCGCTTTGGTGGGTGCCATCAGTGTGGAGGTGAATTCCTGAGCTAGATTTTTTGGCATCTTGCCAATGATTGTGTAGATACATATTTTTTTCCTAGATAATTTACTCTTTCATTTCAGGGTGCTTCTGAAAATGTTGACTTTTCCGCTTTCCCTGAAAGGCCGACTGAGCCGCCATGTTCAGTAAGATATTTTCCTTGATAATTGCAGTGGGCATTATCCTTTTCATTTAAATTGCATTTACTTGGTCACCTCTAAGCTATAATTTTTGAACAGTTCTACATGAAGACTGGAAAATGTAAATTTGGTGTATCATGCAAGTTTCATCACCCAAAAGATATCCAGATACCATCAGCTGAACAAGAAAATGTTAATCGAGAACAGACTGATAATGGAGAACAGACTGAATCAGTAGTTAAGGATGACGGAACAACAACTGGAGATGTGAATCTAGTGAAGCCATTTGTTTCATTCACTCCAGCTTTGTTACATAACTCAAAGGGGTTGCCTATAAGACCGGTAATTTGTTTTATTAATAAAAAGAATGGTTAAATTCTTATATAATTTTTTTACCATGTTATTGTATTTGTACATTCACAAGCAATTAAATTACTAGGACTCTGTGCTATGCAACAAATAGTTGTTATTACGAATTGATAGGTTTTATATATTTTTGCATACATGATGAATATCTGTTTTCTCATGGTTATCCATATGTTGATTACGCGTGTTGTGATGGAGGGGTTATGAGAAATTAGTTACCACTATGATTCTTAAAATGCTTTTTGATTACCCCAAATGTCTTCCATCTCATCATATATAATTTGCCTCTTGACAGGGTGAAGTGGATTGCCCATTCTACCTTAAGACTGGCAGGTGGATTTAATGCCTCTCTGTAAAATCAATTTAGTTCTATTGATTTTTTCTTGTAAATCTATTTATGGTAGACTTGAAATTTATAAGTTTTCTTTGTTTTTTTTATTCAGTTGCAAGTATAGTGCCACTTGCCGCTATAATCATCCAGATAGAAACTGTATGCTTCTCCTACTGTATAAACTTATGGTTACATGGTTGGAAATCCTGGGATTTGATTTAAATTTTTTGCTTTAAAATTTCATTGATGGGATCTTTGTGCAGTTATGAATCCCTCAGTTGCTGCTACACTGGGGCATGCAATAGTAAACTCCGCAGCAGCTAATCTGAACATTGGAGTCATTAATCCGGCTGCTTCTATGCTTCCAACCATTGATCCTAGGCTGGCACAGACAACGGTAAGTTGAAAGCTAAGTTGGAGAAGATTAGACCTGTTGGGTTGTTCTATGGAATTGTTGCTATGTGACAAGATTAATCCATTATTTAAAGTCACGGGGTTGTTATGTGGAGTTGTTGCTATGTGACAAGGGTAATCCATTCTTTATATGATGGCTGTATTGAACATGTGCCCAGCATGTGTTAGGTATCTATCAGCTTACTTTTCCTCCTTTGTTGGTAAAATGCGATCCAATTTTTCATTTTTTATGTGCTTCCAGTGGAGAATGTCAACTAATTCAGCCTACTAAAGATAATCACTCTTCAACATGCTGATTAGGACAATCTTATTTTTTGCTGTTAGCCCTTTTCAAACTGTGCCTATCTGAAATTATGTCTTTTTATTTGTGTCCTTAGTTTTTAGTGATTAATTTTGGTATCATATTTTATTGATTTAATGTTTTTTTATTGACGCCTTATGCGTCCTCTTGAAGTTGTTTTGGCTGCAATGTCCATTTCTGATGCAAGGACACACAAAGTTATGTTGGTTGAGCCCATACTTGCTTTCATTGGACATTTTGTTCATTATGAGATGTATTTTTGATTACTGCAGTCTTTAAATTATGATTTATCTTGTTTGTTTTCATGTTGCAGCTAGGAATGGGCCCAACTATCTACCCTCAACGACCTGGACAGATGGAATGTGATGTATGTATTCGTATACTCATATTCGAGTTCTAATATGAAATCTACTTTATTGAATGCAGTGGATATTCTAGTTATTGGCATCTACTCAAATGAAATAAGGGAAGGGATCCGTAGACATATGGAAAAAGACATATATGTTTACATATGACTACATCCGTACGATCAAGGGATCTAACGACCACCATTCAACTAGACTTTTATGTATTAAGGGCATTAAGGAAATTATATTTGTTTACAAGATCTGGGCCATCTGGCTCTATCTTTTAGTTTCCTCAAAGAAATAGTTTCCTTAGAGAGTAGAAACACGTTTACATATGAGCTCCTTCACAAATTTGTTCTCACTAATCCCTGCTCGTAACATGCCAGAGATAACAAATTTTTGAAGGAGCTCAGCTAAATACTTAGATTGAGTGGAACAATATTGTGATGTCGAAGAAGCACGAGAGGATGTAGTGGAGATCAAATCTGTCAATTATTTTCAACCCTATCCTGGTCTTCTTATATGTTAGAGGAAAGGAGCTATCATGGAGCTACCCACAAGCTAAAAGTGGGTTAGCATACAAAAAATGATGGCTTACATTAGAGGCATGTCAACCAGATCAATTTCTGGAATTCTCTTCTATTCAATACCAAAATAAAATACTTACAACAAGGATTTTGCCACTTCGATTCCCTATCTATACAAACTTGTAGAGACGAGATAGAAATCAGGATGTTATAGGTCCAACAGCAAAACTCTATAGGCAAGCACATACCTACTGATAATAAACAACTAGCAATGACAATCCTATTATAAATTAACTTGTCTCAGCAATTTGCTTCCACACCATCTAAAGTGTAATCACTCAGCAATTCTGGAGATTCCCATGTATCCCATTTCATCCACATTGCACTCCAGCTTGAGTGCCCACTATGTAAGATGGATTCTCGGGTAGGTAATCCTCTTCCTGATGCAACTATGCTACTCTTTATCGGTATTTGGTGGGTGAATCTTTGATACACACTTGGAGGAAGGGGCATCTGCAGCACAACAAATAGTCAATATAAGATGTAAGCCCCAAAAACTCAGTCCACACACAATGAGAAAATCGTTGGAGAAAAAGCCTGGAATCATCGGACTGAAATCCGTTTGAATCATCTTCCTATTTATCCCGAGAGAGAGAGAGAATGCTGAAGAGAGAGGAAAAGGTGTTTCTTCTCTTTTGAGGGAACTATCTCTTTTAGGAAACTAAAAGATAGAGCCAGCTCTTATTAAAAAAAATACAATTTCCTTAAATGCCCTTAATGTATAAAAGTTTAGTTGAATGGTGGCCGTTAGATCCCTTGATCGTACGGATGTAATCATATGTAAACATATATGTTTTTTTCCATATGTCTATAGATCCCTTCCCATGAAATAAATATATTAGGATGTCAAGAATCTTAACAAGTTATGAGAAGATGTTTCCTTTTAGCCAAGAAGCTCCGGAAGTGGTTTACCTTTCTCAGGACAATAGCTGTCCTTGTCCATGAATGAACCTCAATGACTCTGCTTGTGTGTTTTTGTATTCTTAATTTTTTTTTTTTTTTGTTTCAGTTCTATATGAAAACTGGAGCGTGCAAGTTTGGAGAAAGATGCAAGTTTCATCACCCCATTGATCGGTCAGCACCAACACCATCAATGACAAACCAAGCCCCTCAACAAAATGTAAAGCTCACTCTTGCTGGCCTACCTAGGAGAGAGGTATGAATACTATATCTTCTTAATTTGCAAAGAATGATACTTATAAATGTATTCCATATCTTGTTTACAAAACAAGTGGAATCAATTTGTTTAGTAAATGGGAATAAATCACTTGCTGATTTTCTTCTAGTACTGTCAAATTCTGAATAATCGTTGTTTGTTACATGAATGAATGGTGGTAACTTGTGCTTGGGATTTTCTCTCTTTTAATTTCTTGAATCTTATAGATTATTTTTAAAGTAGCCCAAGGCATGTTTAGGTGGAGCAAAACTCTGTTCATCGTTGATGTAGGACAATTTTATTCTTATTGATATGTAACAAAATTTATATAGATACAGAAAAGTTTGACCAAGGGGGATTAGGGAATATATTCATTATGTGTGAGAACTAAATAGTTGATGTAGGACAATTATATTCTTATTGATATGTAACAAAATTTGTGTTTGACCAAGGGGGATTAGGGAATAGAATTCATTATCAGTAACAAAATTTACAGAGACAAACAAGAAAAAAATGCATGGAAGGGGATTAGGGAATAGAGTTCATTATGTACGAGTATGGTCTATTTTCCCCACACTCAGGCCAACAAGTCAGCTAAATTATTAGTTACAGAATTTACACAGTAGCAAAAAAAAAAATTCCACAAGAGTATTAGTGAATATGAATGATTATCAGAACCTACCTATATATAGTGTAGTCAAAGTGTCTAGGCAATTTGGGGGGGGTAAATGCCTAGGTGACCAGAATTTATTTTTTCTGTTCATATTATATAATATTTTACTGAGTATCCACATAGATCACGATCTAAACGATAAGGTCCTGGCGAGGCAGTGGCCTAGGCATCATTTTGACTTCACCGAGGAATATAAATAGAAATTACTCTAGAAGACATACTATGATGTGTTATGGGAAGCATGTTATCTTGTCATGGAAAGGTTTCTTCCCTCTATCCAAATGGAGGGAAACTACGATCAGGGTTAATGACTATTGCTGTTTGTCTCACCTCAATATTGGGTTGGTTTTGATCTGTGGGGATTTTTGGGTTACAGATGGCCTTTTTTTTTCGGGATTTGTTTGACCAAATCGATGCTATGCCCGTGCTTTGATGATCCATATCCAATGCCATTGGATATCTATTCACAACTATTTTTTTTTCACATTTCCAACCATACCCTTTATGTTCATCTTAGTGATTAAAATGCTATCAACTTTTCAACTGTGTTTTTGTTATTGCTCACGCTTCCCCCATGTGTGTGTGTGTGTGTATTTTTATTATGAACTATGTTTGCTACCATATGCTAGCAGTAATTCAAATATGAAATTTTACAGGGTGCTATAATTTGCCCTTTCTACATGAAGACTGGCACATGCAAGTATGGTGTGACATGCAGGTTTGATCACCCACCTCCTGGAGAGGCCATAGCCATGGCGACAGTGCAAGGAACCGGGGGAGGTGAGGAGACTGAGACCACGCAGGAACAACAGGAGTAAGGGGTCTCCTTCCATGGTTGAAAGATCATTCATTTCTTTTGCCTTGTTTTGCTTGAGACCGTGTTCTGAACTCAAATTCATCCGACTAATCTTACCAGCTGTTGTTCCTTGTCTGTTTTTGGTTAAACGCAATGTAAAATGAGGTTCTACAAACACGGTTATTCTCTAGGTTATTTTGGGTCAATTAGATGGCCAGACTTTTTATGTTTTCTGTTTGGCAGAAAAATGTTGGGACACACTTGTGTTGGAACTTAATTCAGACACTGCATATTTCTATGTTGTGTCGTAAACTTGCCATTCGTATCTCCCATTAGACCCGTCCATCGAGAAGGATTTGTATACCGCAAGAACCAGCTGTACCAGAGGATCCTACCTGCATGGTCCAAGTCAATACATGTGCAAAATGACATGGATCCCGATGGTTGGTTCCTACCTGCATGGTCCAAGTCAATACATTTGCAAAAAAGCCCTTGTAAGCATTTTTTGTTTTGCAACTCTCTTTTGATTTATGTCTTCATGATTATTGATTTAAAAAAGAAAAAAAGGGTCTACCGTTGGGAGCTCAGAAACGGATGTTAAACATGATTTAGATCCCCACATGGTTAATATTGATCATAACACAAACATTGGACCAAATGCATAATGAAAGATACCTTAAACGAATAAAAATTGTAGCAACGAGGGGTCTTATTAAATGCTACTCCGCAACATGCAATGATGAAGATAGATAGTCATGGACACGGGCCACTTTAGCATAAATAACTTATCGGAAATTATTGGGAATAAGTTATTTTGGTGGCGTAAATGTAAATTATATCCATACTGGTATGTTTGGAGGTTTGTATATACGCATAAATATTTTTCTTTTTTCTTTTCTTTGTTGCCACTTTGTTCCTAGGGTTATCAGACTTGGTAGCAATGGGCAATGCTGTGCATATGACCAGAAAACAAAATGACCTGTACACATTCTATAAGGCTTCATTCTTTTGGTGGAGCTTTTAAAGTCTAGAACTTTCATTGTTTCTAGTCTAATTTTAATTAACGTCTAGAACTATATTATTTTATAGAGTACAAAAGTTCTACAAATATGGGACTTTCAAGTTCCAACAAAAATTTTGAAATTTTTAAGTTCCGTACTTGTGGAATTTCTAATTAAATTGAACCGAAATCTGAGATACAATTGACCAAAAGAATCAGAAACCCTCTCCTCTCATCTCCTCTCATACTCTTGCCTCTTGTTCCAAAATATTAATGTTCCTGATTTTTAAAAGTTCTACCAAAAGAACGGAGCCTAACTGATTTTTTTCTGACTTGTCAGCAAATTTTTGTTGCTGCCAAGTCTGGTTCTGTTCCTACATGTATACCCAGGAATATATTAATCTCTCTAGGTTGGTAGAGTAGATCAAAAAGCAAGTTAAAAGTTGGAAGACATATCAGTGAATTAGATTTGTAGTAATTTCAAAAAGTTCGACTTTTAAAATTTTCAAGAGTGAAATGATCTTATTGAATAACCCAAGAGAGTATAAATAACCTCTTTTGAAAGTCTGCTTAGGAGATCATCCCTCTTTTCAAAATTGGTGCACAACCCTGCCTACCAAGGTTTATAGAAAATCACTTAAGCGTATGTAAAAAGACTGAAGGCATATGAGCAAAATCATGACCGAGCGTGAATTGGTTATTTGTTGCTGATGGTATTTAAAATAGGGGAAAAAATGTAATGGTATATGTAGTTGATGTAAACATACAGTTATAGGTTCTTAAGTATATATATACAAAAGTAACGACGAAATATATATATATATATATATATATATATATATATATATATATATATATATATATATATATATATACTAGTAAGGCTGACACCTGGAAGCTCTGTTTAACAAAATTTTAAAAAAATAAAAACAAAAAAACAACTATATGGAACAAGACCATGAACCCTCTATTAGTTAGACCCTTTGGAGTGGTTGCTTGGATTCAGTGTGGTGCTTGTAGGGATACCAGATTAAGCATGGATCAGATTTAAAGAAAGAGAGCAAAAAACACACAAACGACCATAGTGTTACCACATTGAAGTTGATCTGAAACCAGTTGAAGCTACTATCATAGAAGAAAGAAGCGGCTACCTTGATCGTAGGAGACAAAGGGCTGCTCTTTATTTTTGAGACTCTTTCAATAAATATAGGATTTTTCCCTAATATGACAGAGTCCTAAACCAACACTCCTTTTTGAGACTCTTTCTATAGAAATAGGATTTTTCCCTAATATGGTAGAGTCATAAACCATCTCTCTTTTAATAATGGGTCCCACATAATATTAAATAGTGACCTAATTAAAGTTTTGTTATACTCTAAGTTATGTTTTAAATCAAATAAGTAAAAGGATATTTACGTCCAAATAAAGTTTTGAATACTCCTTGTACTTTTATTAGTAGAATGATATATATATATATATATATATATATATATATATATATATATATATATTTTTTTTTTTTTTTGATAATATTATTTATATTAATATGAAAATAATGTTTTTACCTTTCTTTGTCAACGATAACTTTTAATTTATAATTAATGAGTTTAAAAAACAAAAAAGTTAATAAGTTAAAAATAAAAACTTTAACCCTAACTCTCTACTCTCAAAGTTGTAGGACTACCCAAAATCCTTTTTTTTGGTACATGAATGTATACTTCGTAGAACCCCGGAACTTGGGTTCACAGTGTGGTGAATAGTGCTTGTAAAGGTCTATGTATTGTGTTGTTTGTATATGAATGAAATGAGGGTTTTTAAATCAACAAGTGTGATGTATTTGTGTTTGGTTGTTTGAAAAGAGTATGAGAATACTCTTAAGTGTCGGGAGGGTGTTAAGATTCAAGACAAGGGAGTGTGAAAACACTCTAGGTGTGAAAAAAATGGGAAAAATAGGGGAAATAGGCAAAATTCACAGAGGTCGGTCGACTGCTCCTCTGGCCGGTCGACCGATTGTATGAAAGTGGCCCAAAAATAGGCAACAATGTGTTTTTTGGTTTGGCCGGTCGATCGCCCCTCCCAGCCGGTTGATTGACTGTGCATTTTTGGCCTGTTTTGGCTTGACCGACCTACTTTATGTTTTTGGGATCTTTGGGGGGGGGGGGGGGGGTTTAGGGGTTTCACAAACTCCTTAGAGTCTATAAATACCCCCTTTCGTGGGGTATATGGGTTACACAAACCCTAAGGCTAAAAGGGAAGAAAGAAAAGAGAGAAAAGACTCCTTAGAGTCTATAAATACCCCCTTTCGTGGGGTATATGGGTTACACAAACCCTAAGGCTAAAAGGGAAGAAAGAAAAGAGAGAAAAGAAGAGGGAAAGGAGAAGGAAGCTAGGGTGTCCTTTAGTTGGGTTGTGAACCAAAGAGAAGTTGGTTTCTCTTTTCGAGGTGTCTTCCACAATTGTTCTAAAGCGCTAGACCACCGAGAATTTAGTCATTGAAAGGTAGATACACTCTACTCTCTTCCTTATCATGCATTCCTTGAATAATAAAGGTTATGTAAAGTAAGTTTTTGATGAAAAATGGGGTTTTTAACCCATATATGACATGTTACCTCTATAAAAGGAAATTCCACGAATTGCTTTGATGGTTCCAAACTTATATAAACATGAATTGAATGTTTATGGTTCATAAGTATTCCATGATGCTCACAAGTACTCTATGTACTCTTGTCTTGCATGATTTGAGGTTTTCTCATAAGTATAGATATCCGGAATCTCATAAGTAAACTCATAAGCATAACTCATGATAAGCAAAGCTAATAAGCCATAACTCACAAGCTCAAAAGCATTGATAAAGTCAAACGTTGGGTTGGACAAAGATAGGGGCATATCCAAGGATATGCCATATCCGACTCGAAAGTAAATCTCATAAGTTGATAATGCCAAATGGAGGGTTGGTCAAGGGTGATGACAGCCATATTCTATGTACCTTCGTTGAAGAGTATTTACATACCTGGCTCATAAGTCTCTAAAGTGTGTTATCATCTTGCTTAGAAGTTCATAAGCTCATAAGTATCTTATAAGCTCAAAAGCTCACAAGTACTCATACGATCTCATAAGTCTCATATGGTGATTCTCATAAGTAAAGATCTCATAAGAACCTTGATTCTCATAAGAATTCATAAGACATGATTTGGTTTCTCATAAGTATTCATACGGTTTCGGATTTCTCATAAACCTCATAGGACAAGTTTTTGGAAAAACTACACACTTTTGGTTTACGCTCTACACTCTACGTTTTGATGAATTGTATGGATGTTATTGTTTTATAACATTGTTAGATAGTGGTTTGTATAAGCTGAGTAATCCATGCTCAGCCGAACTGTTATCTTCGACAGGTCCATTCGACATATGTGCTTCGGGACTATGGGTTGAGGAGGATTACGATGAGGAGGAGCCTACGGTGGATCTTGCTCCTAAGGAGAGGGCCCTTGATAGGTGGTCTTATTCGGGTTGCTATTGAGTGATGTGAGAGAGTGATATGTATATTCATTTTATTAAAGTGAGTGTGTCCACTTTACTTTTGTTATGTTGTCTTTTGTATAAACTTGGAATACGATATGTATAGAAGAAATTTTCAGTTTACACTTCCACTATGTCTGTCTTGTGTATTTTATACAGGATGGTATGACATGATATGATAGTCATGCACAAAGTCTCTCCTAACTCTTAGGTGAGATTTTGGGTCACGACATATTCTTTGTAGTTTCTTGTTTTAAAATTTAATAATAAAAACTTTTATTAAATTTCGTGAATCAAGCACGGGTCATCTTGAGCTCGCTCATCTTGAATAAAAACCAAATTGGTTCTTATCGCGTGTGTTAGGGTGTTTTCCCGGGTTTAGTCCCACATCGGTTGGGAAGTGGACTTCGCAGGTTTGTATAAGGGGCAATTAACCCTCCTTAAGACAGGCTCTTTTAGAGTGGTTGCTTGGACTTACCCTTATAGCACCTTAGGGGCTACCTTAGGTCTAGGAGTGTGTGTGAGTTTAGTGTGTGTTAGTTGCATATATGATAACATTTCCATTAAAAAAAAATCTTGAATAAAGTTGGAGCTCAATCAAGCTTGTACAAGCCAAGTTCAAGCCTACACATTCAAGCTCGGTTCAAACTCTGGAGCATTTTCAAATCAAGCTAAGTTTGGCCACCGTACCAACCCATGGGTTTAAAACCTTATTCTAATTTCTAAACCATAAATCACAAAGGCAAGCGAGTTACTGATCGGGTCGGGTCAAGTTATTATTTATCCTCCTGGGAAATCTTACCCCGTAGGTTTACAGCCACAGAGCACATCTTAATGACAGTATAAATTAGACAGGGTAGTTTTGGAATTATTGGGGAAAAGGTTTTCTGAAATAAATACCGGTTCTTTGTATTTTAATTACCAAATTGCCACTGCTGAAAGGCATTTTTTTGGTTTGCTCCGGAGCTACTGTTCATTGCATCTCTCTCTTTCTTTCCGAATTAGAAACTCAGAGAGAGTCTCTCAACCGTTTCAAATTTAATTCAATTAATCAAATCTTTTCCGAAATTTTTGCAATCGTTTGAATCCGGTTTTAGAATTAGAAACAAACCCACTTGGTTCGAAAGAGAGATTGTCTTAACCGTTATTTTTTGAAAAAAAAAAGTCACTTTGTTTCCTTTTCTGACTCGATCGAACTGGGGTACTCCTTCTTAGACTTGAATTGAAATTCATTTTATTTCTATATATACATATCAGTTCCATCAAGTCTTTCTCATTTACTGCATCTGGTTCAATCTATTCTCTTAATTTCAATTCTCAAAGAAAAGCATATACGTATCTGCATCTGTTTTGAGCTGTAATTAATGGAGATCATGAAGAAGCACCACCCGCATAAAAGATCTGCAGAAGAAGAAGAGAATTTGACCGAGCTGACGTTGTGGTATGGGCATGAAGGGAACAAGAAGGCCAGGACAGTTGAACCCACAGTTCCTAGTGCAGCTGAAATAATAGAGGAAAAGTGGTACAAAGAGGTAGAAGAACGTGTAGGGATATCGCTGAGACTGACACTGAATATTACTGATCCATGGAAGATCAAGAAGAAGCTTATGAAGAGCGATGTAGGCCAACTCAGCCGATTACTCTTGAAGACAGAGCTAGTGGAGAGACATGTTCTGCGTTTCTGGGGTGCTGATCGGATTGCCGACGCCATGAAATCATCGGGCACTCAGGTCAAGATCCATGATCTCGACACAGATTCGCATCACCAACTCACCTTCAAGAGGTGGTCTAGCAGCAATAGCTACATCATCAACAATAACTGGAATGTGGAGTTCGTGAAGAGGAGGGTCCTCAGGGAAGGAGATGAGATTGGGTTGTATTGGAATTACTACAGCTCTTGCTTTTCTTTCTCAGTCCTCGCAAGTGCTTAACGCAATGGCCATGTTCTCTGATAACCTACTGTAATTTTTTTTAAAAAAATTTCCTCAGTATTTAGTTTTCAGTTTCTTGTTGGTGTAGTTTGTGATGTTTGAGTAGAGATTAGGATACCCCATACATACCCATCTGTAATGAATCAAGCGGAAGAACTACAGGAATTCAATTATTCGTTTACCATCCAGAATTCGGGTCTATTTTTATTATCGATTGATTATTAATTAGTTTTTTCATCGTTGAAACAAAATAATAATGATGAGATGATAATAAAATGAGAAGTTGTCTCTGATTCAATCTGAGCCGGGGATAGAACCAGAGCTATTATTTGTCTATTATTTACTTGTAGACTATTTAAACCCTTTTTTCTAAAATAATATTTAAACCCATTTTGGGCTAATTAAATGCACAGAACCGCGTTACATGAAATGCGCCAAACTCATGCTACTTTGAATTCGATATAAGCAATCGCTTATTTTATTGTGTTTTTTATAACACGAGATTATGTATCAAAAGAATAATATGATGTAAAGAGTATTTTTGATTTGATTTTATCTATCGGGGTCATTTCAACGCCAGAGACTTTGTTTTGGTTAACTAGTTGATTTTTGATTTAAAATTGTTTTAAATTAATAAAAACCGGATCAAAAGGATCCGGGGTTTTGATTTTAATCATGGACTAAAACCTCCCATTAATTTAATCTTTGTTTAGGTTGGGTGTTTAATCATTTGAAAGAGAGAAAACACACTTTTTGTACATTTCCTTGAGTTCTTTAGTCACACATAGGAAAAGTAGAGAAAATCTAAAGAGTTTATTTACCCCATTGGTTGCTTAGTTGTCAACAACTAAGAGTGTGGTGTAGTCTTTGACCCACTAATTCCTTTAGACGATAACTAGGGTGTACGAGCTGCGCACACGCACGGGCTCGGAGTCGGGTGCGGGTACGGTGCGGGCATAGGGCTTTGGGCGCTATGAGGCGCACTTTGCACGTGCGCATCGTCGCTTGGTTCGCTATTTATTTTGACCGTATCAGGACCGTCTATCTAATCAAAACCGTTGATCTAGGTTGACCCTGATCGGATGATCAGTAGGGTTGATCATAGTCGTTTGATCATGTCTCAGGCTTGGATTGAATCTGGGCCATCGGATCTGGGTGTGTGAGATCTGAGGATGCACATGGGTTTGTCAGGTGGATCAGATCTATTGAGTGCTTGAGTTAGTGGTGGCAGGCCCATGATGGGATGCTCTGACCAAGGCCTGACCCAGTTAGCCAAGTGGCCTGCCTGGAGCAGGAAGGGCCTAGCCAGGTGGCTGAGCCCATCCACATGATAGGGGACCTTGGTCCACTATATATAAAGGGCCTTGGAGAGTGTTGGGTTCTGTTGGAACTCAGACCAGACCCAGATCCGTGGACCCAAACCAGTGAGCCAATGTGAACCCAGATCAGTGAGCTAAGGAGACTAGAACAGTGAGCCACCAGACCCTAGCTAGAGCAGGTCCACCCTGGTCCAGTCCGGTTGAGCCATGGTCCATCAGGTGGACTCCAAATCAGGGACCTCTTAAGAGGACCCTAATCTAGAGACCTCCATTAATGGTGGACCTTTGAGCTCAATGAAGAAGATGGAGGCCCAGAACCCATATTCCAGAACCCAGACCCAGCAGGCTGTCCGGATCGATCCAGATCCATGGATACCAGGAAATGGGCTGCTGTCCAGCTCTTAATGAGCCTTCTGGCTTCTCAACTGTCCATCAGAGAACAGTCCACATGCGGACCGTTCGATTACCTGATCTGGATCCTATAAGGACCATCGTACCAAAACAAGAGTATCTTGTGGAATGGGTTAATCTGGACAAGCCTGAACTTGTACCCAAACAGAAATAGAACATGATAAAATCAGATTAAGTATAATCTTGTCACTAAACAGACTCGGATTAAGTTAAAATGAATTAACTTAAAATCTGTAACCAAATGGGACTTAAGACAGAATTGATTTTGGCTAAACCAGAATCAGATTCTGAACAGAACTAGATTCTGTAACCAAACAGAATAGGTGCAGACCTAAACTGTAATAGGTTAAACCAGGATTAGAGCAAACCAGAGTAGACCTAACCCTGTAACCAAACAGACCCTTAAACCCTGAGGGGTAAAATGGTAATTTTGATAAATTTCCAATTAATTAGATTATTTCTTACTGTAAATCTGATGAGACTTTAGGACATTTGGATTAATGGTAAACCCCAATTAAATGAATATATATATAAGTAAATATTTAATTTTAAAGGGCATCTTAAAGGAAGATTAGTACCCCGTCTTCTACTGAGTAGTGCAAACTCGTTGAGAAGATCGGAGAGCATCCGAGCTTTGTTGTATCCCGGAGATAGAGTTGCCACATCTCTTGCACATAGGAGGCTTGGACTATCTTCAAGAAAGACTCAATTGTAGCGCTTCTCAGCGAAGCGATTCTCTACCTTAATTAATTAAATAATTAATTATTTATTTAACTGCATTATTATCTGTCTGTATTTGCTAAGTGACTATGTGTGCAGGAATTTAGCCCAATTACACAAGCATAACTCAGTTACACCACAAGGCGAAGGTAAGACGAAGAAGGACGCACATCTATCCGAAATTCAATCAATCAATAAACATGCATAATCTCATATGAATAATATGTGGGAATCACATTAAAATCTTACTCATACATGAAGAATAATTCGCAATAAAAAAGTCTAGGTTTAAAAATTAGCAACATTAATTCGTAGCATCAATAGAAATTACCAATTTCTAAGATTATTTATAAGTCATCATAATTCCAAGATTTATTCTCATTTTCTTATATCAAGCATAAATTATAATTTAAACAGAGTTATTCACATCCTACTCATTCAATCACAAAAATATAGAGAACCATCATTCTATTCATGAAATCGGTATCATAATCATAACAATCCATTTTTTAGATCTTATCCTTGAATGCTAATCTTCAAATCATGAAATAACACATCATAACATGCTTTGATCAAATCATATAAACTCAAAAACAACTCTAAATTTTGATTTCATACAATTTCTTAGAGATATCATTAGATTAGATAATGCATAGTACATAAACACATATCCATGTCTTGAAAATACTTAATCTTATAACAACCATTAGTTAGAACAGTGCATAGTACATTCCTTGACCGTTTCTCTACGATCCCTCGCTTGAGGATGGGCTTGGATCTCAATCTCCAAGCTTTCCTTTCTCTCCAATTGAAACTTCTTGCAAAGATTATTGGAATTCTCTATTCTCTCTATCTTTTAGGTTTAGGATGCTTTTGAAAACCTTAACTCACGAGTTAAAGGGGTATTTATAGAGTTGGGGACCATAAAATATTAAAATAAGACGGAAATCAGCGTTTCCGCTCAAATCTCAGCACTCACCGATCGATCGACCAGTTTGGCTGATCGATGCCTACCGTCGGCGATCGATCGGCTCTGGTTGGCCGATCGATTCATGGCATATATATTTTTTTGGTATTTTTCCCAGATTGCCCCTCTTATGGGCTTCTTTCCTAAATATCCAGGTTTTAAAAACTCTTCTCTAAATGTACACTTGGGTGGTGATCTGGTGCAATTCAATCCAATCTGGTGTCGCAATTTCGCTGCCCATAGAAACATATTAGATGTACAACAAGTGGAATAATTACCAGGATTTTGAACAATAAATATTCACCATTTCTAGAAATTTAAACCATGCAAAAAAAATTTGTCTTAGTATGAGGAGATAGTAGATTTCAGTTGTTGATTTACAAAGTTACAACCGGCATAAGAAGTGCATATGACGAAGTACAGTAACGAAATATACGTAAAGTATAGTAACGATACGTAGAATTTAAGCTATTGTAGGACATAAGCTTTTGGAAAAACCTAAGTACATTTGTCGTATGACTACTAATGACCTAATTAATTTCGAGTTCGGATGAGCAACAACGCTTGCTGTTGCGCTGTTGCCCATATGTGTCTTGCTAAATGGGCCCCATATCCATCATTTGGTGATCCCCATGTGAATAGTAAGTGGCCCCCATTTTATAAGACTCATATGGGCAACAGTGCAACAGTAAGCGCTGTTGCCCATCCGAACTCATTAATTTCACCCAAAGTGAGCACACCAATGATAATGCTTACACAAATCCTACGAAGAAAATTCTAGACAAGGGATTTGTACACAACCCACAATTGTTAAGTGCACAAATGTCATTAAAAAAAAAGTGCAACTTACCTCATACAAGAACAACAAAAAGAGCAAACCCCGGAAGCCATTAAATTGTTGGCTTTGCTATGTAGTGCCAACTGGAATAGACGAAGATCCCAAAATCCTCATGGTCCAATTGATGTATTGCACAATTGCAACCATAATCAGTCCTTTCAATTAGGTTTCTTTTTCACGCGGTCACAAACATCATCGATCCAACAAAGCAAGAGACTCTTGATCTCTGAGAAATTAGAATTTTTATATTCATCAAGATGCTCTTTTGAGCTCACGTACCAAGAAGTGAGCGATTGTCTAGTGAAATCTATGGATGAAGAGATCTGGGAAACACAGGAGGTCGAAGAGATTTGTAAATTTCCTCCCTTCTATTGTCGGATTTCTCCATTAAAGTTGCAGAAAAGAGAAACCTTAGAAATTGAATTTCTTGAAATATGGATGAAAAGATATGGGAAAAGACATACGAGGTCGAAGATGTAATGACCCAAAATTTTGATATAATAAAATTATGAGTTTATGAATATTTCATTACGATTAATTAGTTAAGTGTTTGTTAAATTGGTAGAAAGTGAGTTTTACTCGGGATTGAATTGTACCGATAAAACTTCAGTGTTTTTTCTCAAAAATTGTACACAATGTATGGGTCGGCTATCTGAACAATCACCTATCATACCGGCTTCGTCGCGTATTGATTCACAAGACCGCGAGGGCCTTGTACGAAAGAAAATCAAGAAAACAGGAAATTTACAGATTTATGAAGTTCCGTTGAGACTCGATATTTCGCAAGGATTCTATTAGAAATCCGTGTGGCCAGTACCACAGCGTGCCGGTCGACCGTCTATCATTTTGGCAGTTAATCATCTCAAACGAAGAAACGCCAGCGTGTTTTGTGTCCCAAACTAGGAAATTAGTGGATTTTACAGTTTTCTTCAAAAATTGTTTTTTGCTGTCAAAACTCAGTATTTTTTCCCGAAATTTTTACAATAGGTGTTGGACTGTTCCAAGTTCGGTCACCTGAAGTTTCGTCAAAATCAGATGTCTTTTAATAGGGTTTCGGAGGCCAAACAAGTGAAAAAATTGACAAAGAGTCAACTTTGGTCAACGGCCACGTAGGCGACCTGTGTGATAAGCACATGGCCTTGCCACGTAGGCAAGGCCATTGCCTATATATATATATGGGGTTAAACCCCTCATTTTCTCACGTTCTCAAAGAGCCGAAGCTCTGCTAAATTTTAGAGAGAGAAAGTAGAGAGAGAAAGAAATGGGAGACCATATTGGCATGTTTCGACGTTTCGAACGCACTGGCGACGTCTGATTTCGACCCCCGATGCCTCGATTAGCTTGTAGAGAGAGAAAGAGGAAAAATTAGAGAGAAAATGAAAGTTAGAGAGAGAGGAGCTTTACCTTGGGGTTGATCGCCCTTCTGGACACGTTGACGGTGTCCGTTTCCTCCCTTGACGTCTCAAAATTCGTGTAGGGAGGTAAAACCCCTTCCTTTTCCTCTATTCTCTTTTCCTTGTTATTTTGCTATATTTTTTTATGTGGAATGGATGTGTGTATTTTGGTGTGGATGAAAAAGGGTCGGAGACCTTGAGGATGATGTATGGAAGAGTTGAGAATGTATGGATTTAGAGCAAGAGGGATGTAGCCTCAGTCTATGGTGTAAAAACCC
Organism: Tetracentron sinense; assembly: GCA_015143295.1. Lineage (NCBI taxonomy): Eukaryota > Viridiplantae > Streptophyta > Magnoliopsida > Trochodendrales > Trochodendraceae > Tetracentron > Tetracentron sinense. The sequence goes on along the minus strand of CM026567.1, from coordinate 1,733,205 downwards.
AGGATTTAGGCTCACTGTACGTGAATTACCTAAACCTGTATTTTTGGGCTGTGATGATGTGGGGACTTCAGAGAGCTTGAATTGGGTCTTGGGTATGTGATATTGTCACCCTAGGGTGGCGAAAAGTTTGTCTGAATGTCGTGTAAGGAGATAGGCATATCCATGGGTCTGGAAATGTTTCCTAATAGGACGGTATGTTATTGAACTTGGTTCACGGGCGTGAGGCCCAACTGTTTTAGTTAATCAAGCGAGACTTGAGTTAACTGAGGTTAGTCTTGTGGTTAGAAAACTTAACCAGAGTTAAGTATAGTCCGTGGTTCCTCTTTGACTAGGTTAGAAGTGACAATGTCTTGCATGACCCGTGGTTCCTCCGTGATTGATAGTCGGGAGATGTCGGTTTATTGTCTAGGTCGTCTGTGGTTCCTCTTTGACTAGGTCAGGAGTGGCGGTGTCCTGTAAGGCCCGTGGTTCCTCCGTGACTGATAGTTAGGAGATGTCGAAGTCTTAGGGAGTTTAAAATGGCTGAACATCAGATAGTGTAGAGTCCGGGGTTCCTCTCTGGTTGGGTCAGAAGATGTCGGCACCGTGTCTATCAAGGTCCCTTCTTGGTGGAATGTCAGGAGATGACGACATTGGTAAAGATGTTGGGCTTCCTACGTAGACTAGCAAGAAGATGACGGTAGGCAGGTTGGTCGTGGTTTATTCTTGACTGATACCCAGGGTGATGGCGGCGAATACACGGTAGATGTTGTCAGTCAGTTGAATTGAGAAATATGTTCTTATTTGGTGAATGCCCAGGTGATGTGTGTAATCTTCGGAAACGAAGTTGTCTAGGTCGGTGTATTCAGTGTTTGGTATGGAATCTTCGAATTACAGGTGGTTTGGGTTGGTATACCCAAGGTTTGGTCGTGTTTGAGTAAAAGCCAGAACAATGTGTGTGAGTTTAAATAACTCCATGTATGGTTGATGTTTAGAGACTTTAAGATGAACATTTATGGGCTATGACCAATTAATAGAGTCTAAGGATTCAAAATGAAATATGATTGATGATTGAGTTAATAACTTGTTAATATGAACATCATTTCATAAATGAACCCCATAATTAGAAAATAATGAGAGGTCAGGAACCTCGGAAAGGGTGACATAACCCTAAGTGATCTTGAGTCACAGTTATTATATATTGTGTTATCTTACTATAACATACAAACTGAACTGTTTATTATATCATTATTGATGTGTGTTATTATGTGGAAAATAGTCTAAATAGATTGTGGTTTTATTGGGCTTCATACCTCACTGACGTTTCATGTCAGCAGATCTCGGAGCTGCTGATTACTAAGTGATGGATCTACGGACTTTTGGATATTATACAGACTTTACCCGACGCGGTAGTAGCGCCTACTTTTATAAAACAGACTTGGTGTAAATAATACAGGTATTTGGTTTGTATGATGGCTATTGTGATAACAGGTGTTTATTTTTTTTGGAAGCATCTGATAAATATTTTAAATTTCTCGTATTTTCGCAGGTAAAGTCTTCCGTCTACGTGTTTATGACGAACGGGCACGCGTTTCGGAACTTGATTCCCTAGGAACGGATTCGGGGCATCACAGAAGAGATTGGTAAATTTCATTCCTTTCATAACCGAATTTCTCCATTGAAATTGTCCAGAAGAGAAACCCTAGAAATTGAATTTCTCTGGCTCCAACAGTTGTTGTAGCACAAGCAAGAAGTCAGTAGAAGTTGCTATTCTGAATTTATGTGCGGTTTCATGAGGCAGGGTTAGTTGCTATGCATAGTAGGAGAGATTGATGACGAAGGCATGTCAACACGTGAAAGCTCCATGAGTAGGTCTTGCATAGAAAGAGGGATCTTTGATTGCAACAGGTTTGAGGAGGAAGTCGGCCATCGTTGTTGGTCGAAGGGGCTGTACCGGTAGGGCTGTCAACGGATCGGATTCGGACCGGATATGCCTAGATCCGAATCCGATCCGATTAAGAATCCGACTGATCCGAATCCGATCCGAGATCCGTCGGATCATGAAGTAACCGATCCGAATCCGATCTGATTATATATCGTCCAATCCGAATCCGATCCGAGTAAGGTTATTTTAAAAAAAAAAAATCTATTTTAATAATAAAAAATCTAATAATACCTTAATTAATACTAATTAATGTTAATTTTTTTAAAAATTAATATTTTACACATAGAAAATCTAAATAATATATTTAAAATAATTAAAAATTATTATTATTATCGGATCGGATTTTAATCGGATCGGATCACCCTATATCCAGATCCGATCCGATTATAATCGGATTCCACCGATCCGATCCGAATCCGATCCGACGGATCACATATAGGGTCCAAAGTCCGGCTAATCGGATCGGATTCGGATCATGATCCGGTCCATTGACAGCCCTATGTACCGGGCAAACTTTGGAACACATACACAACTGAATGGGGCCCACCGGTGTTAATCGAGAGGTGTTGTACTACAAGCAAAAGTATATATATAAATTACTTCTTATATAAAGGTCATTTTTGGTATTTATAAAGTTCATCTTCACCAACTATTGCCTCTTCTATATTTACGGTTATATATATAGACATGTTAACATTCATTGATTTAAATGATTTAATGAACCAAACTTTTTAGGAACAATATCTATGCTTTCATAACAATTTTGATATTTTCAAAATAATATCGAGATTTGCAAAGCAAATATCGATATTTTAAGGAAAAAATCGAGATATTCAGTCTGATTATCGAGCTTTTATATTGATGATCGAGATTGTCAGAACAAATATTGAGATTTGCAAAAAACCATATCGAGATTTTCATATATATCATCGAGATTTACAGATATTTAGGCATCTTTCGAGTTTTTAGATTGAGATTTAATAAAAAAATTGACGTGGGTTTGAGAATCCTCTATCCAAAAGCCGAAAGTTGACTAAATGCAATGTTTTAATAACTAGACTGGGCGTCAAACTGGTAGGGCTAGGCAATGTGACCCATATGCGATCAAAGGGAGTTCATTGTTGAAGCGGTAGCGCGACCAACCAATCCAACCGGTTCGATAGTAAACCTCCTTTTGATCGTGTGTGGGTCACGTTGGATAGAGCCAACTCCATTGAGAATCTGAGATGACCCCAAGTTCTTGAAGATCAGCAAATAGTGGCTCTTGGGAGCTGCTTGGAGAGAAGTCATGCGGAAGTCATAGCACAAGTTCGAATCCTTCTTCGCTGATTTCTTGTAAGTCTTGTGAATGAGATTGTTGTACTATGAAAGCTTCCATGTGAAGAAGATAAAGAGAGGAAAGGGAAGGACAGAGAGAGAAGGCCTCGTTTTGCTGGGTATAGATCTTTTGCTTTCTCATCATGATACATTATTACAAGGGTATTGCTTGTTGTGGCGACCTTTAACCCAACCCATGAATAAGCTTGAACCCACAGGATATGTCAAATTTAAGCTATTTTTACGTTTTGCACATGAGGGAGAGTAAGCCTCCTTATATGTTTTTTTTTTTATAATTTCTAGCCATTTGGTCGACCATTATGGTCGGAAAAATAGCTTCAAAACGGATTTAGTGCTCGCACGTACCCTAGACATCTCAATTATAAAGACTAATGTTAGATTCTTTAACCCTAAGGTTAACCACAGTGAAAAAGGGACACACTAAAAGTGTAAACTAGCCAAGTTAAGCCGAGCTGGGTGCTGCTCAAGCTCGGCTCATGACATATATATGTTGGCTCAAGCTCCTCTTGAGCTTGATTCGAGCTCTTGAATGTTAGCTTGAACTCGATTCGTCAATAGATCAACTGAGTCGGCTCGCGAGCTTATCCTATTATTTTAAATTTGTTTACCTCTAATTTTAATAAAAAGAATCAAATCAAAATCTTAAGAGTTGAACATGCTTATCAGATTAAAAAAGAACTTACGAGTCTAACAAGGGAAAAATGATTTAAAATCTATAACTCTGAAAGTAACAAATTACCTTTTAAGTTTTACCTTAATAATAAATTCATATTTAAGTTTCTTAACTTTTATATTAAAATTAATATTATAAGTAGCCGAGCTGCTTGTTGCTTGTGTTCAACTTGATTAATAAAAAAGTTCAATTGTTAAGCTCGGCTTGACCAATGAGCTCAAATACTCAAATCAAGCTCAGCACATTTGGAGACAATTCGAGCCGGCTTAAGTACTGACTCGGCTCACTGACAGCCCCAAGACATCGACATACTTGGGCAAAGAGGGTAGGCCCGAGTACCTTAATCGGGCTTGAGCCAGAGTAAATCCGTTGCACCTTTGAAAGAGAGGTAGGTTCGTAACTGCCCTTTATCTATCAGACTCTTCTTTGATCAGACTCCAAGTACCTGGACCAGAACCATGGCTTGAGGTTCTCCGGCACTGATATGGCCGGCACTGCTGTCAACGGAGGTTTCTCGGCGACCAGGCTTCCCGGCGGCATCGGCGCAGCCTTTTCACTAAAAAAAAGGGCTCCCCTTTTTTGGTATTTAAAATCTACAGACCTTCTCGCCACTAGCCGTTACTCCCCGACCAAATAGAAGCCGTTTATGTTCCTTTCCTCTTCATAAATTTTCTAATGTTATGTTCTTCTTCAAAAAATCGATGCTGCTTCAGTCCATAAGAAAGAGAAGAACTCCACGTATTACTTCCTCCTCCTCCTTCCTCTTTTTTGTTCCTTCACTCTCCCCAAACCAAACTCTCCCTGCATTCCACTCCCTTGCAACAACTCCTCAATCCTACAAACCCAGAAGAGAGAGAATTCTTCCTTCTTTCTATGATCCTTCATCCTCATCTTGCTACGCATCTCTCCTCCAAACTTGCATTGATCGAAGGGCGATCAAACCCGGAAAACAACTTCATGCTCACCTCCTCCTGACCGGCCTCGGCTACAATATCGTTGTAGCTACCAAGCTCGTCAATCTGTACTCTGTGTGCGACTCTTTATCTACTGCCCACCTCCTGTTTGATAGAATTCCCAAGGACAACCTCTTCCTTTGGAATGTCCTCATTCGGGGTTATGCTTGGAATGGTCCTCAACAAGTTGCCCTCTCCCTTTACTACCAAATGCTTGATTATGGTCTTCAACCCGACAATTTCACTTTCCCGTTTGTCCTCAAGGCATGTTCTACCCTCTCTGCTCTTCAAGAGGGACGCGACATTCACCAACATGTGATACGTTCGAAATGGGAATCCGACGTCTTCGTAGGGGCTGCTCTCATTGACATGTACGCAAAATGTGGATGCGTTGAGACCTCACGCCAAGTCTTTGATAAGATTATAGTGAGAGATGTGGTCCTCTGGAACTCCATGCTCGCCGCTTATTCTCATAATGGCCATCCAGATGAGGCCCTCTCTCTGTGTCGCGAGATGGCCTTGGCAGGTTTACGACTCACTGTCGCAACTCTTGTCACCGTGATCTCAGCTTCAGCCGACATTGCAGCTCTCCCACAAGGGAGGGAAGTTCACGGGTTTAGTTGGAGACGCGGGTTTGAATCCCAAGACAAAGTGAAGACTGCCCTGGTAGATATGTACGCCAAGAGCGGTTTGGTAAAGGTTGCTCGGAGGTTGTTTGAGCGGCTCATGGAGAGGAGGGTTGTCTCTTGGAATGCCATGATTGCTGGGTACGCGATGCATGGTCATACTACTGAAGCCCTCACCCTGTTTGAGGAGATGAAGAAGGAGGAAGCTCGGCCTGACCACATAACTTTTGTGGGTGTTCTATCGGCTTGCAGCCATGGCGGTTTGATGGATGAAGGGTGGAATTTTTTCGAATCAATGGTGAAAGTTCACCTGATCAAGCCAACAGTTCAACACTATACATGCATGGTGGATCTCCTTGGCCATTCCGGCCGGTTGGATGAGGCTTACAATCTTATCACGCAAATGACGGAGATGCCGGACTCTGGTATCTGGGGTGCTTTGCTGAACTCATGCAAAATCCATGGAAATGTGGAATTGGGCGAAAGGGCACTAGATAGGCTGATTGATCTTGAACCTAATGATGCAGGCAATTATGTAATTCTGTCAAACATCTATGCCCAAGCAGGGAAGTGGGAAGGAGTTGCCAAAGTGAGAAAATTAATGACAGAAAGGGGACTAAAGAAGAGCATAGCTTGTAGCTGGATTGAAGTGAAGAACAAAGTACATGCATTTCTGGCTGGAGATATATCTCATCCTCAGTCTGACGAGATATATGCCGAGCTGGAGAGGTTGAGAGGACTCATGAAAGAAGCTGGATATGTGCCGGATACCACCCCAGTTTTCCACGATGTTGAAGATGATGAGAAGACTAGCATGGTCTGCAGTCACAGTGAAAAACTTGCAATTGCATTTGGACTCATCAGCACACCCCCTGGGGCGAGGCTTCTAGTGACCAAGAACCTTCGGGTTTGTGATGACTGCCATATGGCTATCAAGTTCATCTCAAGAATCACAGAGAGGGAAATCACTGTCAGAGATGTCAATCGCTACCATCATTTTAAAGATGGTGCATGCTCGTGTGGAGATTATTGGTGATCAGGATAAGGAGAAGCATCTGTAAAACATTGAAGTTTTACAGCCAATATGAAATGAAAAGTGCCAAAGTGTTGGAAGCTGAGGTGTACTGATGAGTTGTATGCATTGTCTAATTCACAAAGTTCACCATGGTAGCAGAATATCAAATAGCCCAAGGTTTTCTTTTCCTCCTCTTATAAAGGCCGAGATGGATGGTGAAAATTGGCCTGACAATTTAGCTACCAATGCAAATCCATAGAAAATACGAATAGTGTTTTCATTTCAACTATCTGTCTGAACCTCAGCTTGCTATGAGGTCTACACAGGGCTATTTTATGTCCCTTCAGGGTAGTTTCACTTTTTTGAGAGGGAGGCTTGAGACTTGACTTTACCAATGTACCAGTGGTTGCAGGTACCAATCCATTCTGGTGGCTGTATTTTTCCATTGTAATTCTTATTATTGGGTATCCAATAAGTTTCAAGCAAATTTGGCTGATTGATTTGTAGGGAAAACTGTTCATTTGTGGCTGCTGAACTTTCGACCCAATAGATCGTCTATGATTTTCTCCAGTAAGTTTATTGCGGCAACTCTAAACCTTTATCTTCTTTGCAGCAGCAGCAGCAGTGACGGCGACTGCACCTACTTTGTTATTGCAGACATGGCCTGGTGTTGATGTCGGAGCTGCTGTCGACTTGACCATTGTTGGCGTGAAGCGGTCTACTGAAGGTTAGGTTCTTTTGGCGGTTTATCTCATTTATTTTTAACTTTCTTATTTTATGTTATTGTTTGCTTATGCATTTCGGATAATTATGACCACTGCCAGGTTTAGGTTTGCTATGTCATAGTGAGGTTGATTCTCTGGGGTTTCACTTTACCCCCATATTATGCTTTTTTTTTTTAATGTGTATGCATCTTAGATGTATACATTGTTTGAATGTTTATTACGTAATGCTTTGCTAAATATTTGTTATTGAATATGATGGCTGGTGCTGAACACATATATAGGTTTACTTTGTTTCTCAACATCCATAATTTTCTAAATGAAGCAAGTGAAAGAAAGAAAACTGTTTTGACACAATTGAGTTTGAAGAATTAGCCTCATCACTGAGTCTCAGATAACATGGCTTAAACTGAAATGTCTCATTTGATGATGTAGACATCGCTTAAATAGTGTCATGGAGGGCAAATGGTTGATGCCCTCATGCTCTACTTTCAATTGTCCATTGTACCTGTTATACACAAGGTGTTTTCTTTGATTATAACATGTGATAATCAAGACATATACATCAAATACCTAGACTACCTATATCATAAGGATGATGTCTGAAGCAATGGATTTCTTGCTAATAGAGGTGTGCACTATATTACTGAAGGAAGTAAAGAATTAGAGGGAAGTTTATATTCATTAGTATGCAGTGTCAAGTTCGAGGGTAGCAAGTGGTTGGGACATCTTCAGTTTTGAGCTTTTACACAGTTCTAGGTATATGCCAACATCCGTTCTAGTGCAGCCATTATAAAAAAAAATGTGAAATAGTAGTAGCTAGGAAGAGAAACGAGGATGAGGTACCGGATCCTGTTGCAAACTTCCATAATTTCTGATCCTAATTTTGAATTGGTGCGCAAAATAGTAATAGAATTTTCCTACGCCATTTGATGTAGCAGAGTTGTGAAAATCAACGAAACGAAATACAAGACTTGGATTGAAATGAGGATTCAGCGGCCCTTAAAATGGACATGAATAGGAGAGCTACTAGAACTTTAGAAGCTTGGGATAATCATTTGAGCTGTAATTTTGACATGCTGTCATTTTAGGGCTGGCTTTGCAATATCATATGGTTTATGTGTGACTATGGTTTGTGGCTGCTTGTTTTTTTTAGTCACTCTATTAGATATTGTCCAATACAATATGAGTTTGATGAAAACATGGATAGTATACACAAGAAGAAATATCTCATTACTCACTTGAGAGCGTCAAAGTGATGCTGAATATGTATATAGAAGATATATCTCACTAGTATGCTGCTAAAATCATGAGACAAGGATATGCAATCACCATGGTCTGAATCCTGTCGATGATGGAAGGAAGGCTGAGAGATTGTTGTTTCTCTCTTCCCAAATGGACCACAGAATTGCGTGTAATGTGCGCCTCCACATATTCCTACCGTTGGGTGCTAGGAAATTTGCTCCACTTCCAGAAACCTCGAGATGTTGGGAGGGCATACCCAAATGGTGTGGGGCCTGTAAGCAATCCTGCAATGGATGAACAAGTGGCTGGTGGTCTTGCCATCCGCATGCACGTATGACATATGTGAGGTGAAAGAGCACTCCTTTCTCCTCTAAATCGTGCAATAAGTGTTATCCTTAACTTTTGGGCTAAAATTAAGTCGAGCATATTAACCTTAGGGGGAGCCCAAGACCTCTAGATAACCTTATATGGGAAGCTAGTCGTCCCTTCTCACTTCCTCACCCAAAATGAGAAGAATCATTTGCAAGAAAATTGCCCATTAGGGGTTTGGCACCAAATTCTAATGTCGGGCTCCTCAAGGACCAAGGAGATATTTTGTAAGAGATTCAAATAGGATACTATGCTTATCAATATCAGCGGGTGTAAGGACTCTACAAAAGAAAATTCCAATCTAGACAAGATCGAGAAATTTATGCCATATTAGAGATAAGGGAACCTTTGGTTCGACAAAGAGAAAAAAGGCTAGGAAAAAGTAACTTGAGAGGGAGTTCCCCGAACCAAATGACTTTTGAAGCTGCTCCAATTTGCTTATGATTTTACCAGGTATTTTAAAAAGTAAATGTAATAGATGGGAAGGTTTGCTAACACCGATTTGATGAGGGTCACCCTACTGCATAAAGATATAACTCTTCTCTACGTGGTCAATTTCTTACCCTTTCTCAATAATAGTGTCCTAGAAATTGATCAATTGATCTAAGGTTATCACCAAGGAGAAATCCAAGATACATGATCATCCAATTACCACTGGCACAACCAAGAACCTTTGTGAGGGAGTCAGTTACACCATAATCCAAATTTGAAAGGGCCTTTGGGCATAGTAACAAAGTTCTCGAATAATTCCCGAATTGTACCCGAACTATTCATTTTTTAAGGGGTGCCGTTTAAAAAGGCTTCTTTTTCCCGAACTAACGAATAATTCCCGAACTGACGAATTATTCGCGAATAATTCTCGAACGAACGAATTATTCCGAACTTATGCCGAACTTATTCCGAATGAAGATTTCTCACAAATTATTCGTTCATGCTTATTCAGAATTCTAAAATAAAAATGAGGATAAAATGAATTTTCTATTAGCAATAGAATTATTACTAATAACTCGAGACTTATTTCACACTGAGAAATCTTCATTTGATTGAAATCACCAACTGATAGAAGAATGAGAAAACTCTATTCGAGTACGCTATTTTAGGATTTTGACTACATTCGATTGAATTGAGAGAAAAAATATAATTTTGCAAGTTGGTTAGTCTGTTGAATTTCCACTGAATTAAGAGAAAATAAGATTTGTGTTATTTATTCTGAGCTATTTCTATATTTTGCTAAATAACTATGTTATGCCAAACAAATACACTCATATATTGCTTTTTCTGATTTTATCTATTCAGATTATTTTTCTTGTTTTTATATATTTTTGAATTATATAATTTGATTTGCATATAAAAACATGTAATCTAAATTATTCTTTTTTCTTAAATTACATAAAGCTTACTTAAGCCTTATGTAATTTTTTTCTTGAGTTTGCGAGTTTACATAATGCTTGTTTTTTAGAAATTGGAATAAATGTTAACATAGTAAGAGATGTCAATACATATAGATTGGTAGATGGATTAGTTGGCATCACGTTCTTATTTTTTATAATTATTAATTTTTATTTTTTCGAACTTTTCCCGAACTTAACCCGAATTTGCCGATTTTTTCCCTTTTTTTTCGAACTTAACCCCTGCCGAATAATTCCCGAATCCGAACTTTGTTACTATGCCTTTGGGTGACCCATTAACACCCATTGAGAAGACATCGAAGAGAAATCCTCTGATTTACTTCACATGCTTCCAAAACCTTTCATAACTAGAGAATAATCAAGGAAGTCCCAATAAACTATATTGTAAGTTTTTGTCAAAATCCAACTTGGTCACTAATCCGCTGCATCCTTCCATCTTATGATCAAGGTATTAAACTTCGGTTTCGGTATAAACTTCGGTCACTAAGGAAGTTGACACGTTTCGAGGAAGTTTAAGGAAGTCCAAAGAAGTTATGTAAAAATTAAATAAGTCTAGGAAACTTTAAGTCTAAGATGAAACTTTAGATATTCAATACTTAAGCATAAATACACATCTAGAATTCATTATATTACTGATGCAAGCATCTAATACTTAAATGTGAGAATCATGTTAAGTGATATGCGTTGTCTGCTTGTATAAGCTATAATTTCTTCTTGATATTTTTCTATATTGTCAAATTTTTTTAACTATATTTTATCCTCTTTGTCAAGTGAAGGGGAAATGTATTCTCTTTATTTTTCAATGATTATCCATATTAACTATTTCAGAAACCTGAAAACTTATGAATGCACATTAAAGTTGATAAATAATTGAAATTCAATTTAGTTTCTAAACGTATTTCAATCTGTAATTGATGAGCTCAATATTTTTACGGACTAAATCAATATGTGAAGAGGAGGAGATGAGTAGTGAAATAATTTTTAATTTATGAAATACTATTAGACAATTATTTGGTTTTAATATTACTAAAATGCCCCCATAGGCATAATATATTATTAAAAAATTATTAGAATAATAAAATGATAATTTATAATAAGGTTAATGCTAGCAATGCTCTCTTTTATAGCTAATTATATTTATAATAAGCTTAATGCTAAGGACACATGTCTTTCCTTATGAAAAAAGTAAGTTTAAAGTGAGTGGAACTAGTATTATCATTTTAAGTTAAAACTTAAAAGCTCTTTAATTTACAAACTTTTCTGTACATTTCGGTTAACTTCCATCGAAGTTCTTTATTTTCTCAACATTTTGTTTCTATTTCGATCGAAGTTTACTGAAGTTCATCAAAGTTTACCACAAAGTCCAGTATTTTTATAATACAAGTGCATTTCGCTTCGGATTCCACAGAAGTTGACTCAATTCGGTCAACTTCGGAGGAATTGAGTCGATTTTTGACACCATACTTATGATCCTCTATTTAGGGGCAATAAGAATCTCATCCAAGATTTTCCGGTCTGTAATTAAAGCTCCTTGAGATGAGTAAACTGTCAGGTGTAAAACTTCTTTCAAACTCTTAGGCCTTAGCCAAATTTTGTTATAAGATTCTATACAAAACCCCCACTAGACTAATGGGCCTAAAGTCCTTTGGGCCCAATAATCCTTCTTTTTTAGGTATAATTTGTATAAACATTGCGCTAGAGCTCTTCTTTGACGATGTCCCTGCACTCTTGGTAGAAGCCTAAAATGATTCCATCAGGGCTTGGAGCTTTGTCCGTGTTGAGATCATTCACCATTTCTTTAATCTCCTTTTCCTCGAATTTGCGCTCTAACCATTCAGATTTTTCATTGGGTAGACGACCTTATTCCAAGTTTCCAACCCTTCTGTCTTCCGACAACTCAAATCTTCCTTGGAGTATGACTTCCCAGAGTTCTCACTCTTTCAATTTCACATTGATCTTCCATTATCCATTATCTTGAAACTACAGTTTTTCCTTCCTCGGTGATTAGGTGGAAAAAAAGGGCCAGTGTTCCCATCTCCTTCTTTGCTGCACTTATTTCTTGATTTTTGTCTCCCATGGACCGGATCTCTTCTTATTGGATCTTAACATATGCTATCTTCTGGTTATCTTTGCTGCTAAGGATGTCAATCTTTTCATTCTTATCCAATCTCAGCCAAAATCCTTAGTTTGAATACCCCAATCAAACCGAAGGTTTCTTTGTTCGAACTCCTCAGCTTCGCCTTTATTTCTTTTGTATTCTATGTTTTTTTCAATGTATTTGTTTCTATATGATGAGAGTAATCCATTCTTTGAAGTCGCGGAGTAGTTATATGGTGTTGTTGCTATGTGAGAAGAGTAATCCAGTCTTTATATTACCACTGTATTGAATATGTGCCCCATATGTTAGGTATCTATCAGCTTGCTTTTCCTCCTTTGGTGGTTAGCTGGGATCCATGTTTTTTTATTTAGTGCTTCCAGCAGTGTAGTCAAGGCGTCGCTTGGGCGTTGCCTAGGCGGTTTTGGATTGTCACCGCCTAGGCACCTCTCTAGGCGGGCGGTAGTCACCTAGACGTTTTAATAGTTAGCTTGCTTTACAGTTTTACAGCTTATTTATATATAAATACCATTTAAGTAAATGGTTTTACACTTTACTTTCATTTACTTAAGATATTTATATGTAAATAAGGTTATACCCCTATCTCCCTCCTCCCCAATTTGAATTCAATAAAAATTATCTTAGATCCAAATTACTAAAGAATAAAAAGTCAACTTTTCAGTTCAAGAACAAAATCCTTTTTTTTAGCACATTTGTCAAAATTTTAACTTGTAAATGCTAAGTTATTTCCTATAATTTGAAATTTCATAAATTCTATGATAACAAAATATTACTAAACCCAAAAGTCCAGTAAAAAAGATTCATAATTTAGTCTTTAAAAATATTTTCATCTACAAGATCAAAAAGTTAACTAATAGTTTAGCAGAAAAGACTTATATCCAAGCATTACAACATTAAATGTTAATTTGCCTAGACCCTAGGAGGTTTGAATTATGTGTAAATATTAATATTATATATATATATATAATTTAATTATTTTTATCACCTAGGCATTGCATGGGCGACGCCTAGGCATTGCCTCACCTAGCTAGGCCTAATCGCCTAGGCATCGCCTAGATGCCTTGACTACACTGGCTTCCAATGGAGAATGCCAACTAATTCAGCATACTCAAGATAATTACTCTTCAACATTCTAATTACGACAATCTTCTTTTGCTGTTAGCCCTTTTCAAACAGTACCTATCTGAAATTATTTGTTTAGGACCATAGTTAGTAATTCAGCGTACAACAAAAGCTCGGTACGAGAATTATTTGCGTATAATTCGGAATAGTCATTTTATAATTCATACAAAGATTCGGTGAAAAAAAATGTAGGATGGCAAAAGTGTGGTGTGAGAACAATTCGAGTAAATCGGAGCCAAGACTCAAAAATCCATTCAAAAGTTTGTCTAAACATATAAAATATATGTATAAGATTACCTTTTATCTAGACTGTGAGCACGGATTTCCACCCCTCACAAGGGTTTTGTTTGAGTCGCCACTTATTAACTGAGGGATAAGTTCCGGATATGGATAAGGTCTTATGATCTATATGAGAATCTAAGTAAGAGGTTCGATTAAGTCCTGGGGAAGGTGTTAGTCACCCCGGGACCCCCATTTTACAATGATTTCCTACTCCCTAGTTATAAGTCAAAATGATGTCAAAGTTTTATTCAAATGCCTAAGTTTTAGAGTATACTAATCCAAGAAAGGAGAAAATTCTAACTAGAGTCGAATTCAGGTTGGGTTGCCTATGTACTTACAAGGGGTGAGATCAGACCGAGCGTAGTTCTAGCACATGAGTCCATGCCAAGGCTAGGGGAGTGTGTGTGTGCATCGGAGTGACTAAGGGTCTAGCCCGGTGGGCTAGGTTTGGTTGACCGGGGAGGTCAAGTGCATGGTCTTAAGGTGTGGGCTTGGAGGCCAAGGGTTGAGCCCGGAGGTTAAGGAATGGGCTCGGAAGCCAAAGCACAGGTCCGGAGGCAAAGGTTGAGCCCGGAGGCTAAGGATTAGTCTGGTAGACTAAGGTTGGGTCCGGTAGGCCAAAGTTTAGCTTGGTAGGCCATGGGGTAAGCCCGGAGGCCTAAGGTTGCTTAACTGGAGTTAAGGGGGAATTAACCATGGTTAGGATTGCTAACCAGGGTTTACAAGGTCCAAGGTCAAATTTATGGTTCTCTTTGCATTTTTTAGATGTTTTTGAGATTTTTCCAAGTTTTTCAAGGTTAAATGGTCTTAATCATGGTTTAAAAAAAAGATCCGGGTTGAACTAACCCCAGTTAGAGGGTCTGGTCTAAGGTGGGTCTAGGAAGTATGACATGGCCTAAATTGACTTCCTACCTGGTCTGACCCCTATGCAAGGCCAATGTTATTAGAACAGCAGGATTGGCGGTAGAATAATTAGAATAATTATCGCCAATCCCATTTGTTTGCAAAATGAGATTGACGGTAGAACAACTACCGCCACTGCTGCTGTTTTTGCAACAGTGGTTTCGCAGCCAAAAGGGAATGGTAGGGATGATGCCCAAGGGATCTTGGACCCATGAGGGTGTTCAGGGACTTGTTGCAAGTCCTGGGCCTGGTTTGGGCCCTAGGCCTGGCCTGGGATGGGCCCACAGTGACCATTTACAGTGGGAAGCAGAATGCCCAGAATGTCGGTAAACTGTTTACCGCCATTCTGGACAGTTCCACTTTGGTTGATTTTAACCATGGTTAAGCTAACTAGGGGATTCTGGAAGGACCAGGGAAGGTAGAGGGAAGTCCTACGGATCTGAAACAGGCCCTGGAATGGACCAGGGCTCACTCAAAATGGGCCTAGAGCCACTGCAATAGGGAAGCCCAGAAATAGAGGTACTGGGTTTACCGTCATTTTTGGATTTTTCCAAAAAATAAACTTTCTCCCCCTGGGACTGAACCAGGCTACTTCCAGGGGATCCCTCATGGACTGAGGGTCCCCCAGAAGCTCAGGGGAGTGGCCATGCACGTAGGAGGCTACAGGGTTGGAGCTTGTTCCCTCGAGAGGGACCCCATGCCTATGAAGAGGCAATAGGACCTCTGTCCTTGGGTTTGCAACACTACAACAGAAATAAAGAGGCCCCTAGAGTAGAACCAGAGGCTCACAATGCTATTTACAGAATAAAAAGGGGTAAGGGAAGACCCTACCCTACTGGCTCGATTCCTACGGTGGTGGAGGTGGCGGTGCTCAGTGGTGCACTGCTGGGAGAGGCCTGGGGGTAGTCCTTGGGTGCTCTTAGGAACCCTTAGTCTCGCCTGAGGTGGAGGACGAAGGCTGGGAGTAGGGAACTCGAATTTCCAGAGTTTCAATAGGGGGATTTTCTTGGGTGGTTTGAAGGCTTGAGGGGGAGGATATTTATAGGCTTAGGGACGACCTAGGGTAGTTTAGGGATTAAAAACAAAGTGGAGGAACCAAGTGAGGCGCAACAGGTGGTCCAGGGGAGGTGCCAGACCTGTTCTGCGTACTCTTCAGGAATGACGGTAATTCCAGTCCCGTCATTCCTTAAATAGGCCAAACTGGTAATGGCGGTAATTGGATTACCGCCATTTATGAGTTTTTGCTCAAACAGACTCAGACCAATTGCTTTTGGTCTGGGTTACTGTAACTTTTGCCAAATCTAGTAATGGCGGTAATGTTATTATCGGCATTATCTGATTTTTCAAATTTTGAGCACCCCCCCCCCCCCACCATCACCACCACCACCACCACCAATGGTCAACTAAGGCTTGTGGGCTCATGCTTGGGCCCACAGGATGGTCTGGTTGTGGTTTTTGGGTCTCTGGGCCTGAAAATGGGCCTTGGGCCCATGGGACAAGCTAGGGGGCTTAACTAGGGTTTTACTTCGGTTGGACCTAGGGTTTGAGGAGATTAACTATGGTTAAGATTGTTAACCATGATTAGGAAGGGGTGTAAAAATTGGGTTTTTACATAGACTTTTATGTAATTGAAAAAATAAAGATAAGTGACCTACGTATATAAATAAAATAGAGAAATAAATCAAAAAAATCTAATGATTAAATAAGTAAATTGAATTAAAAACTTTAAAGTAAATTAGTCAAAATTTCTCCTATGTTGTGTAATTGATCGTTATCATGTGGCGCTTCAATGCCTCCCTTCTAAGAAGCTATTTATCTTAAGTTATGAAAATGACCTAGTTCCAGGATGGAAGATGGTAGCATACATGGATGTTATTTTGGTGGTGCAATGGGTCAAATCCATGTAACATAATTGCTGATGTTGATGCTAATGGGCTTCTTCTCAGCTTGCAAAAAAGAAATTATTATAGTTTCTAAATCTGCATGTGGTAGAGGGTTGTGTGGGAGCTGGCCTTGTGGCCTGGGCGTGTGTGGGTGTGTTATCAAAAATTAAATAAAAATATGCATGTGGAGCTGAATAGGACTGCTTCGTGTCTGATGAGTATGCATGTTACTGTATTTTGAGCTCACATGCCTCTCTTTAGTTGGAAGAAAACCTCTCATAAAAACCCATTTAAATCCGATTTGTGCTTATGGTTCTGGAGGTGTATTTCTAATTGGGATAGTGTTCGTGATGTCTTTCAGCTTCTCTGACAATTCTATTTGATCCATCACCCCTCTTGCCTGTGCTTTTGAAGCTCGTCCCCAGTCCGAAAACCCCACTGAGTTGGATTATCTTATAAAGTTTATCTGAAAATTATTCAGTGAGGTGTCTCAGCAAAATACCAATTGAAATTTGTTGAGGTGTCTCAGCAAAGCACCAAACCGGCCTGAGTAGAATAATCTACTGAGTTGAAAGATGAATCCATTTATGAAATCCAATCTAACTACCGAGTTAGAGAGATGAACGAGTGAAAGAAAGATCGGAGTGAGAAGGAGAGAAACAGAGCAAGATCTATTTAAACCCATCCGAACTCTGTTGCTCTTTCAATTTCATCCTACGTTTATTTGGGCAATTTCACAAACAATTTTAGCACAAAACATAGCCCAACTTAAGTTAAGGGCAGTCCCAATCCCAGAGAGAGAGAGAGAGAGAGAGAGCTGGATTCTTGTGAGATGGTGGTGAGTTATGGTGACCAGGAGGTCCGATTTGCCCAACTGAGAGAATGATGGAGAGAAAGGGAGAGATTGAGAGAAGCAAAATGTGCACGATAGACATGAGAGAGAAAGAGATATGGGAGGCAAACCTCCGGCAGTCGAGCGGCGGTGACCAGGCGACATGGTCAGTCCGTCACTTGGGGAGATTGGAGAGAGATGTAGAAACTGCACAACAGCAGAATTTTTTTTTAGACTTTTTGTTTTGGGGGTAATTGTATTTGTTGGCTTGGGGATTTTGAAGCTAACATATAAAGATTTTTTAATCAAATATTCGCTTACGATTCGCGCCTCTATTATGAATAATTCGTATGGCTGGAAAAGGACGCATACGCTTCCGAATCATTCAATTGGAACGTTTAACGAATTACATGTTGTATTCGCTAATAATACGTGCATTAATTGCGAACTTACTAACTATGGCTAGGACACAGTTATGTTGGTCAGCATTATCTCTCTATTCTTGCTTCCATTTTACATTTTGTTCGTTATGAAATGTATTTTTGATTATTAGTCTTGAATTTATGATTTATCTTGTTTGTTTTCATTTTGCAGCTAGGATTGGGGCCACCTCAAAGACCTGGACAGATTGAATGTGATGTGCGTATTCGTATACTCATATTCGAGTTCTAATATGAAGTCTAATTTATCGAATGAAGTGGATAATCTAGTTATTAGCATCTACTCAAAAGAAATAAATATATTAGATTGTCAATAATTTTAACCAGTTATGAGAAGTTGCTTTCCTTTTAGCCAAGAAGCTCTGGAAATGGTTTACAAAGAAAATAGCTGTCTTTATAACCAATAAAAAAAAATAGCCGTCTTTATCCATGAATGAACCTCAATGACTGTGCTTGTGTGTTTTTGTATTCTTAAATTACCTATTTAGTGCCAGTTCTATATGAAAACTGGTGAATGCAAGTTTGGAGAAAGATGCAAGTTTCATCACCCCATTGATCGGTCAGCACCAAAACCATCAATGACAAAGCAAGCCGCTCAACAAAATGTAAAGCTCACTCTTACTGGCCTACCTAGGAGAGGTATGGATTCTATATCTTCTTAATTTGCAAAGAATGTTTCCTATGAATTTCATGTCTCATGTACAAAACAAGTGGAATCAGTTTGTTCAGGGAATGAGAATAAATTACTTGCTGATTTTCTTCGAGTACTGTCTAAATCTGAATAATCGTTACTTGTCATATGAATGAATGGTGGTAACCTGTGTTTAGGGATTTTCTCTCTTTTTATTTCTTAAATCTTAGAGATTATTTTAAAGTAGCCCAAGGCATGTTTAGGTGGAGCAGAACTTTTTTTTTGTTGAGGTTAGGACACTTATATTCTTGTTGATATGTAACGAAATTTATATGGATACAGGAAAGTTTCTACCAGGGGGGATTAGGGAATAGAGTTCATTATGTGGGAGAACTAAAATAGGAACAAGAATAATCTTTGATTACCACACTTGGCCAGCAAGTCAGTTAAATTATCAGTAACATAATTTACTTAGACAAAAAGAAAAATTACATGGAGGGGGATTAGGGAATAGAGTTCATTATGTGCAAGTATGGTCTATTTTCATCACACTTGGCCAACAAGTCAGCAAAATTATTAGTTACAGAATTTATACTGTAACCAAAAAAAATCTACAGGAGGATCAGGGAGTAGGATTGATTATCAGAACTTGTATTAATGTAAATAGAAATAACTCTAGAAGACATACTATGAGCATTATTTTGTCAACAAATAACCAAAACTTCAAGAACCTTCTAGTGTTTGGGTATCCTTTCCCACTCGGTCGAAGAAAAGGTCTTCATAAATATTAAGACCTTGAAGCAACACTTTACTCATCATTTTAAATCTTATATTCAATTAGATTAGAGTAGGCACTCTTGAGAGTTCCTCTGTTGCAGTCTCTAAAATAATAATATTCTCACAAATCCAAATCCTATAGCTCCTGCTGAGCATGTGCAACATCTAATTTGATCCAACCTCTTCCTAGAAGATGCTAATGGGGATTTGGTTGGACTTTGATACCACCATATAACATCACATACCAACAATTTTCTATGTCTTGTCTCTTGATAAAGTAAGTCCTTCAAGGTGGACACCCACATGTCAATTTCTTTGTGCTCTCATTTATACCTTCATAGTGTGGGTTTTCCTCTGTAAAGCATCCGATCTCTTCTCCCAAAATGGCCTATTCAACTACTTGGAGAAAAGATCTACTACATCTTTTTGTAAAAGACCTTGCAAACCCCATAAAATATTGGAGAAATACTATCATGAGTTCCTTGCTACCTACGTAACAATGGATGAAAAGGTGGTATATGGTCTTTTCTCATTCCTTGCACAAGAAACAACTATGGAGATTGGATAGAGTGGTCCATCGTGAGAATCTTGTCTACTATGACCTACCCAAACCAATGTGCGATGAAGAAAACTATGAAAATGTTCTTTTGAGTAGCCACTGTGAGAATCTTGCCTTGACAAGCATTGCATGGTGGCATCTTGCGATGAAATGAGGAATGATGAGGAAATATCTCATTTTCTTGGGTAGATCTGCTAATTTCTCAGCAGATCAGCTTGCCAAGGAGGTGGTTGATAGGTGTAATGACCTGCATTTTTTTTCTCGAAAACCGCACCAGGCATGTACGGACACAGTTTATTTAATAAATTTTGACTATAGTTAAGTCTTGGATTACAGTGTGATTAAGTGTTAATTACCCTGGGAAAATGTTTGGGTTCAACTGCAGGCTCTGGTTTATCGGATTTGGTGTCCGATAATTATGGATAAAATCAAGAGATACCCACTCGGTATTCTCGAGTAGTGTGTCTGTCGACTATTTGGGCGATGACCCATCGTGTCGGCTCCGTCACGCATCGATTCACGAAGCCGCGATGCGTTTTGTATCTGAAATGCAAAAAATTTGCAAGATCGGGAATTTCGTTGGTCCTCAGCATTTTCAAAATGTCTCCATAGAAATCTTCGAAACTCACACACTGCATGTCGGTTGGCTGTCTGGAGTCGCCTGTCGTCTTGGCTTTATTGCAACTCACATCGCAAAACCGCGATGTGTTTAGTGTTCAAAACTAGGAAATTTGTGGGTTTTGCAGTTTTTTCCAAACTTACTTTTTACTGTTAAAATTCCATATTTTTCCTCGAAATTCACGTAGTGGGTGTCAGATTGCCCCTAGTTCTGTCACCTGTCGTTTCGTCACCATCACACGTCGTTTCATAGAGTTATGGAGGCCGTACGTGTGAAAAGTGGGAAAATCGGTCAAATGGTCAAAGAGTCGAGCATTGGTGACATCACTGCGATGACATCACCTATGACATCGAGGGACATCTCACCCCTTTCCCTCCTCATTTCTCATTCTCTCCCAAAGATCACCGAACCCCTGCGTGGGATTTTCTAGAGAGAGAAAGTTAGAGAGAAAGGAGGAGAGAGAAAGAAGATAAGGCCTATCTTGGGGTTATTCGACGTTCCAAACGCATTGGTGATGTCTGTTTCACCACCTGGAGCCTCGATTTGCGTGTAGAGAGAGATTAGAGAGAGGAAGTAGAGGGTACAGAGAGAGAAGGTTTACCCTAAGGTTCTTTGACGTCCCGGACGCATTGGCGTCCATTTTAACATCCGGAGTTTCGTGTAACGCATGGGAGGTAAAACCACTTCCCTCTCATAGTTGTTAAAGGCGTCGCCTCAGTCGCCTAGGCGACCAGACGCTCTGCTGGGCTCAAGCGACTGGCCGCCTGAGGCGGTCATTATTAAAAATCTGATATATGTAATATTATTATTGTTGAAGGATATAAAATTTATTTTATTTGAATACTTATTATTAGATATTATTTTAGTGTTCATAAATAATTAAAAAAATATACTAATAATCACATCTTTTGGGATTGATAACTTTGGGTTTAATTACATAAAAATATATCTTAATTTCATTAGTAAAAATTAATATGTGCAAAGTACGTGCACCTTTACTAATATATATATATGTATGTATATATAAACGTCTTCTCTTTTTATGAACTATGATTTTTATTTTTGTACAACCCGAGCATCAGTAGTGTTAGTATCTATCGGTGAAGGCATAGCATTGGAAGCTTGGCGAGACAACCAACGCACTCCTCGGGATTGATCCCGGAACCCCTTTCCCAGTGAGGGGATACACTATCACTGGGATAATCCCACAGTGTGTTTTTTATGAGCTATGATTGCTGCCATACGCTAGCACTAATTTGACTGCGAAATTTTACAGGCTGCTATAATTTGCTCTTTCTACAAGAAGAATGGCACATGCAAGTATGGTGTGAGATGCAGGTTTCATCACCCACCTCCTGGAGAGACCATAGCCATGGCCACAGTGCAAGGAACCAGGGAAGGTGAGGAGGAAACTGAGAGCACACAGGAACAGCAGGAGTAAGAGGTCTCTTCCATAATTGAAAGATTATTCATTTCTTTTGCCTTGTTTTGCTTGAGACCGTGATCTAAACACATTCATCCAACTAATCTGTTGTTCCTTGTATGTTTAATTTTGGTTACAGGCAATGTGAAATGAGGTTCTGCAAACACAATTATTCTCTGGGTTATTTTGGGTCAATTAGATGCCCAAACTTTATATATTTTTCTGTTTGATGAGGTTGATTTTGGTAAGACACTGGTGTTAGAACTTTGATTCAGACAGTTATTTCTGGCCAAGGCCTCAGATATTTATTTCTTGTATCATAAATTTGCCTTGTGGATCTCCAATTAAACCCCTCCAGCGAAAAGGGTTTCATGTATACCAGAAGACTTGGGGTCTTCTCCGGTTGGTGCTGGCGGAGATCACCAGCACCAATCCAAAGGAGGCCCATACCCCTGTGCACATAAACGCAATTATTCTCTAGTGTTTATAGCAAGGGAGTGAAATAATATGGGAGACTCGTTTGTTATGGGAAATTTGCTGGCAACCCGATTGACTGTTATGGATGGATGGATTGCGCAGACTAGTGTAGATCATGTAATCAGTAGCCTCCATTTGTATGCCTTGACTTCCGATTCTTGAATTATGTCCTGCCTTCTTGGGGCTCCACCACCATCCTCAAGAATCTAACCAAAAAATGAAGCAGTTGAGGTTGATTTATCTGATTCAATTCAATTAGAGAGAGAGAGTAAATTTTAAACGAGGTTTGGTTTTTTGCTGAAAATTGAAACGAATGCCTAAACTAAAAAAAAAGGTGCTGCTACAATAGCCTCTACATTTTCTTCCCTTGCACCAAACAAAAAAAATCTTTTTTATTGCGAGAGTTCCATTTTTCTATGAGCTCCAAGTTCTATCCCCTTCTCCAAACCTTGTGGAGAAGCACTCTCCTTGACAAGGAGAAACACTCTTTGACAAGGAGTTCACTCGTTCAAGGCACAACGACATTAGTTATACATCATGATGATTATTAATGTCCTATGTTACTCATTAAGTACATTTTTGCAAATCCCCGTTGACCATTTCTTGTTTGGATGAAGAGTTTTACCCTATGTTTGGTTGTCGAGAAAATAAGTAAAAACGTGGAAAAGAAAAGAAAATTAGACAAAACACAACTAAAAATTGTATTAAAAATCTAAAATTTTCTTTGTATTAAAAATCTAAAATTTTCTTTTCTTTTCCATGTTTTCATCAATTTTCTCAGCAACCAAACATAGCATTAATGTTTTTTCTTTAGTTTTGTGGAATTCATTCAAATTCTTATTAGAAGGTAACTCAAGAATTTAGTAGTATCCAATTAATAAGTTTTGAATTTGGTGTATGGTTAAGAAATTTGTAGATAAATTTTTACCTCTTGCTATGCTCGTAGAATTTAATACATTTTAATGGTGTAGTTAATAGGTGATCATATGCTTGGTATACAATAAGAAAATATGGGTGTGCTCATAGCAACACAAATAAAAGGCAACTTTAGTTAGATATTTCAATAAGAGGAACAGTTCTCTTCTCGCGGGTCTCTCCAAGTATTCTTTTTAATTGTGATTAACTTCTTTGAAATAAGATTAATATTTTTAACTATGATTTTTTTTCTAAAAATCAGGGT
This sequence comes from Tetracentron sinense, assembly GCA_015143295.1. Taxonomy (NCBI): domain Eukaryota; kingdom Viridiplantae; phylum Streptophyta; class Magnoliopsida; order Trochodendrales; family Trochodendraceae; genus Tetracentron; species Tetracentron sinense. Next base: position 1,709,687 of record CM026567.1, on the reverse strand, counting down.
TAAAAATAAGAAACCTAAGGGTGTGTTTGTTTGGCGAGAAATTGAGGAAAAGTAAAAGAAAAGTGAGTTCTTGTTTTTGCAATTTTCTTGTTTGCAAGAAAACACACTTCCATTTTTCTTACACTTTCTCAATAGTGACAAACTTTCACTCAAAAACTTATCCATCTTTTGATTATTTTTAAAGAAAATTTAAGTTTTTTCCCTTTTTCTTTTCCTTTCTTTTATTTTCCTTACATTTCAATTATTTTCTTTCACCCAATTGCAACATTCTTATCAAGAGCTTATAAGGCATAACTAAAGAAACAAAAACTTAAATTATTGTAAAAATATCAATCTCGTAATGTCTAGGAAGCACTTAAACCATTCAAACAAATCTAACATCCATCAAGAATATTAATACATCCCATAAAATCCATAATCTAAGGTGGTGTTTGGTAACACTAATCTAAAAGATAGAGTTTATTTGAAAATTATGCTTAGTTGAAATTTAGATTGTTAAGTTGAAATTTAAATTGTTAAATTGAAGGTTAATTGCATATCTATATCTTAGAGATTTTAGAGGTAAAAACTTCTACTTTAAAGACTCTTTCTCTTTTTGAAATATTGGTTAAAAGCAGTGTCTTTCTCTCCATGGAAGTCAATAACACTTTCCTTGTTGAAGAAACTTGAGGTAACATTATCCATATTTAATAGAGTTCTAACTCGTGCTTAGCTACAATTTCAAAAGCTAAACATCCCCATACCAAGAATCACATAACCAATTCACAACTTAAAACCAAAAGCACCAAATAATCTGGCCATCAAAACTTCTTAACTAGACTCATCAAGTTTAGATTATTGAAGACTAAGGGTTAAAAGTGCTTAACAAGAGTCAAAAGTTTTAACTTTTTCCTTAAAAATCAAGGTTAGATTATTGCACACCAACCCTTAAAAGTATGTTTAGTTGCTGAGAAAAATAGATAAAAACATGGAAAAAAAAGAAAATTTGGATTTAATTTTAATACAATGTTTAGATGTGTTTTGTCCAAATTTTTTTTTCTTTTCCATCATTATCCATGTTTTCTCGGCAACCAAACATGGGGTTAGTGAATCTTAAACATGGACTGCGTGTGTGTTTTTCCCTTCTATTACTGTACAAAAAAAAAATCTTAAACATGGGATTGATCAGAGACACTTGTTGACCTGAAGGTGAGATTTGACTCTCCCCGAGTCAAATCGCGATTGGGTTGATTTGGTTCTCGTATAGCGGAGTACGGTAGTCCGGAGAAACAGAGAAAGCCAATGGTAGGTAAGGTACCTAATGTTTAAGCACAGAAAGACTTATATCCAAGATTAAACATTAAATGTTAAGTGCCTAGACCCTAGGAGGTTTGAATTATGTGCAATATTAATATTATATAATATATAGTATATAATTTAATTATTTTTATCACCTAGGCATTGCATGGGTGACGCCTAGGCATTGCCTCACCTAGCTAGGCCTAATCGCCTAGGCATCGCCTAGATGCCTTGACTACACTGGCTTCCAATGGAGAATGCCAACTAATTCAGCATACTCAAGATAATTACTCTTCAACATTCTAATTACGACAATCTTCTTTTGCTGTTAGCCCTTTTCAAATAGTACCTATCTGAAATTATTTGTTTAGGACCATAGTTAGTAATTCAGCGTACAACAAAAGCTCGGTACGAGAATTATTTGCGTATAATTCGGAATAGTCATTTTATAATTCATACAAAGATTCGGTGAAAAAAAATGTAGGATGGCAAAAGTGTGGTGTGAGAACAATTCAAGTAAATCGGAGCCAAGACTCAAAAATCCATTCAAAAGTTTGTCTAAACATATAAAATATATGTATACCTTTTATCTAGACTGTGAGCACGGATTTCCACCCCTCACAAGGGTTTTGTTTGAGTCGCCACTTATTAACTGAGGGATAAGTTCCGGATATGGATAAGGTCACCCCGGGACCCCCATTTTACAATGATTTCCTACTCCCTAGTTATAAGTCAAAATGATGTCAAAGTTTTATTCAAATGCCTAAGTTTTAGAGTATACTAATCCAAGAAAGGAGAAAATTCTAACTAGAGTCGAATTCAGGTTGGGTTGCCTATGTACTTACAAGAGGTGAGATCAGACCGAGCGTAGTTCTAGCACATGAGTCCATGCCAAGGCTAGGGGAGTGTGTGTGTGCATCGGAGTGACTAAGGGTCTAGCCCGGTGGGCTAGGTTTGGTTGACCGGGGAGGTCAAGTGCATGGTCTTAAGGTGTGGGCTTGGAGGCCAAGGGTTGAGCCCAAGGGTTGAGCCCGGAGGTTAAGGAATGGGCTCGGAAGCCAAAGCACAGGTCCGGAGGCAAAGGTTGAGCCCGGAGGCTAAGGATTAGTCTGGTAGACTAAGGTTGGGTCCGGTAGGCCAAAGTTTAGCTTGGTAGGCCATGGGGTAAGCCCGGAGGCCTAAGGTTGCTTAACTGGAGTTAAGGGGGAATTAACCATGGTTAGGATTGCTAACCAGGGTTTACAAGGTCCAAGGTCAAATTTATGGTTCTCTTTGCATTTTTTAGATGTTTTTGAGATTTTTCCAAGTTTTTCAAGGTTAAATGGTCTTAATCATGGTTTAAAAAAAAGATCCGGGTTGAACTAACCCCAGTTAGAGGGTCTGGTCTAAGGTGGGTCTAGGAAGTATGACATGGCCTAAATTGACCTCCTACCTGGTTTGACCCCTATGCAAGGCCAATGTTATTAGAACAGCAGGATTGGCGGTAGAATAATTAGAATAATTATCGCCAATCCCATTGTTTGCAAAATGAGATTGACGGTAGAACAACTACCGCCACTGCTGCTGTTTTTTGCAACAGTGGTTTCGCAGCCAAAGGGAATGGTAGGGATGATGCCCAAGGGATCTTGGACCCATGAGGGTGTTCAGGGACTTGTTGCAAGTCCTGGGCCTGGTTTGGGCCCTAGGCCTGGCCTGGGATGGGCCCACAGTGACCATTTACAGTGGGAAGCAGAATGCCCAGAATGTCGGTAAACTGTTTACCGCCATTCTGGACAGTTCCACTTTGGTTGATTTTAACCATGGTTAAGCTAACTAGGGATTCTGGAAGGACCAGGGAAGGTAGAGGGAAGTCCTACGGATCTGAAACAGGCCCTGGAATGGACCAGGGCTCACTCAAAATGGGCCTAGAGCCACTGCAATAGGGAAGCCCAGAAATAGAGGTACTGGGTTTACCGTCATTTTTGGATTTTTCCAAAAAATAAACTTTCGCCCCCTGGGACTGAACCAGGCTACTTCCAGGGGATCCCTCATGGACTGAGGGTCCCCCAGAAGCTCAGGGGAGTGGCCATGCACGTAGGAGGCTACAGGGTTGGAGCTTGTTCCCTCGAGAGGGACCCTATGCCTATGAAGAGGCAATAGGACCTCTGTCCTTGGGTTTGCAACACTACAACAGAAATAAAGAGGCCCTTAGAGTAGAACCAGAGCTCACAATGCTATTTACAGAATAAAAAGGGGTAAGGGAAGACCCTACCCTACTGGCTCGATTCCTACGGCGGTGGAGGTGGCGGTGCTCAGTGGTGCACTGCTGGGAGAGGCCTGGGGGTAGTCCTTGGGTGCTCTTAGGAACCCTTAGTCTCACCTGAGGTGGAGGACGAAGGCTGGGAGTAGGGAACTCGAATTTCCAGAGTTTCAACAGGGGGATTTTCTTGGGTGGTTTGAAGGCTTGAGGGGGAGGATATTTATAGGCTTAGGGACGACCTAGGGTAGTTTAGGGATTAAAAACAAAGTGGAGGAACCAAGTGAGGCGCAACAGGTGGTCCAGGGGAGGTGCCAGACCTGTTCTGCGTACTCTTCAGGAATGACGGTAATTCCAGTCCCGTCATTCCTTAAATAGGCCAAACTGGTAATGGCGGTAATTGGATTACCGCCATTTATGAGTTTTTGCTCAAACAGACTCAGACCAATTGCTTTTGGTCTGGGTTACTGTAACTTTTGCCAAATCTAGTAATGGCGGTAATGTTATTATCGGCATTATCTGATTTTTCAAATTTTGAGCATCCCCCCCCCCCACCATCACCACCACCACCAGCACCACCACCAATGGTCAACTAAGGCTTGTGGGCTCATGCTTGGGCCCACAGGATGGTCTGGTTGTGGTTTTTGGGTCTCTGGGCCTGAAAATGGGCCTTGGGCCCATGGGACAAGCTAGGGGGCTTAACTAGGGTTTTACTTCGGTTGGACCTAGGGTTTGAGGAGATTAACTATGGTTAAGATTGTTAACCATGATTAGGAAAGGGTGTAAAAATTGGGTTTTTACATAGACTTTTATGTAATTGAAAAAATAAAGATAAGTGACCTACGTATATAAATAAAATAGAGAAATAAATCAAAAAAATCTAATGATTAAATAAGTAAATTGAATTAAAAACTTTAAAGTAAATTAGTCAAAATTTCTCCTATGTTGTGTAATTGATCGTTATCATGTGGCGCTTCAATGCCTCCCTTCTAAGAAGCTATTTATCTTAAGTTATAAAAATGACCTAGTTCCAGGATGGAAGATGGTAGCATACATGGATGTTATTTGGTGGTGCAATGGGTCAAATCCATGTAACATAATTGCTGATGTTGATGCTAATGGGCTTCTTCTCAGCTTGCAGAAAAGAAATTATTATAGTTTCTAAATCTGCATGTGGTAGAGGGTTGTGTGGGAGCTGGCCTTGTGGCCTGGGCGTGTGTGGGTGTGTTATCAAAAATTAAATAAAAATATGCATGTGGAGCTGAATAGGACTGCTTCGTGTCTGATGAGTATGCATGTTACTGTATTTTGAGCTCACATGCCTCTCTTTAGTTGGAAGAAAACCTCTCATAAAAACCCATTTAAATCCGATTTGTGCTTATGGTTCTGGAGGTGTATTTCTAATTGGGATAGTGTTCGTGATGTCTTTCAGCTTCTCTGACAATTCTATTTGATCCATCACCCCTCTTGCCTGTGCTTTTGAAGCTCGTCCCCAGTCCGAAAACCCCACTGAGTTGGATTATCTTATAAAGTTTATCTGAAAATTATTCAGTGAGGTGTCTCAGCAAAATACCAATTGAAATTTGTTGAGGTGTCTCAGCAAAGCACCAAACCGGCCTGAGTAGAATAATCTACTGAGTTGAAAGATGAATCCATTTATGAAATCCAATCTAACTACCGAGTTAGAGAGATGAACGAGTGAAAGAAAGATCGGAGTGAGAAGGAGAGAAACAGAGCAAGATCTATTTAAACCCATCCGAACTCTGTTGCTCTTTCAATTTCATCCTACGTTTATTTGGGCAATTTCACAAACAATTTTAGCACAAAACATAGCCCAACTTAAGTTAAGGGCAGTCCCAATCCCAGAGAGAGAGAGAGAGAGAGAGAGAGAGAGCTGGATTCTTGTGAGATGGTGGTGAGTTATGGTGACCAGGAGGTCCGATTTGCCCAACTGAGAGAATGATGGAGAGAAAGGGAGAGATTGAGAGAAGCAAAATGTGCACGATAGACATGAGAGAGAAAGAGATATGGGAGGCAAACCTCCGGCAGTCGAGCGGTGGTGACCAGGCGACATGGTCAGTCCGTCACTTGGGGAGATTGGAGAGAGATGTAGAAATTGCACAACAGCAGAATTTTTTTTTAGACTTTTTGTTTTGGGGGTAATTGTATTTGTTGGCTTGGGGATTTTGAAGCTAACATATAAAGATTTTTTAATCAAATATTCGCTTACGATTCGCGCCTCTATTACGAATAATTCGTATGGCTGGAAAAGGACGCATACGCTTCCGAATCATTCAATCGGAACGTTTAACGAATTACATGTTGTATTCGCTAATAATACGTGCATTAATTGCGAACTTACTAACTATGGCTAGGACACAGTTATGTTGGTCAGCATTATCTCTCTATTCTTGCTTCCATTTTACATTTTGTTCGTTATGAAATGTATTTTTGATTATTAGTCTTGAATTTATGATTTATCTTGTTTGTTTTCATTTTGCAGCTAGGATTGGGGCCACCTCAAAGACCTGGACAGATTGAATGTGATGTGCGTATTCGTATACTCATATTCGAGTTCTAATATGAAGTCTAATTTATCGAATGAAGTGGATAATCTAGTTATTAGCATCTACTCAAAAGAAATAAATATATTAGATTGTCAATAATTTTAACCAGTTATGAGAAGTTGCTTTCCTTTTAGCCAAGAAGCTCTGGAAATGGTTTACAAAGAAAATAGCTGTCTTTATAACCAATAAAAAAAAATAGCCGTCTTTATCCATGAATGAACCTCAATGACTGTGCTTGTGTGTTTTTGTATTCTTAAATTACCTATTTAGTGCCAGTTCTATATGAAAACTGGTGAATGCAAGTTTGGAGAAAGATGCAAGTTTCATCACCCCATTGATCGGTCAGCACCAAAACCATCAATGACAAAGCAAGCCGCTCAACAAAATGTAAAGCTCACTCTTACTGGCCTACCTAGGAGAGGTATGGATTCTATATCTTCTTAATTTGCAAAGAATGTTTCCTATGAATTTCATGTCTCATGTACAAAACAAGTGGAATCAGTTTGTTCAGGGAATGAGAATAAATTACTTGCTGATTTTCTTCGAGTACTGTCTAAATCTGAATAATCGTTACTTGTCATATGAATGAATGGTGGTAACCTGTGTTTAGGGATTTTCTCTCTTTTTATTTCTTAAATCTTAGAGATTATTTTAAAGTAGCCCAAGGCATGTTTAGGTGGAGCAGAACTTTTTTTTTGTTGAGGTTAGGACACTTATATTCTTGTTGATATGTAACGAAATTTATATGGATACAGGAAAGTTTCTACCAGGGGGGATTAGGGAATAGAGTTCATTATGTGGGAGAACTAAAATAGGAACAAGAATAATCTTTGATTACCACACTTGGCCAGCAAGTCAGTTAAATTATCAGTAACATAATTTACTTAGACAAAAAGAAAAATTACATGGAGGGGGATTAGGGAATAGAGTTCATTATGTGCAAGTATGGTCTATTTTCATCACACTTGGCCAACAAGTCAGCAAAATTATTAGTTACAGAATTTATACTGTAACCAAAAAAAATCTACAGGAGGATCAGGGAGTAGGATTGATTATCAGAACTTGTATTAATGTAAATAGAAATAACTCTAGAAGACATACTATGAGCATTATTTTGTCAACAAATAACCAAAACTTCAAGAACCTTCTAGTGTTTGGGTATCCTTTCCCACTCGGTCGAAGAAAAGGTCTTCATAAATATTAAGACCTTGAAGCAACACTTTACTCATCATTTTAAATCTTATATTCAATTAGATTAGAGTAGGCACTCTTGAGAGTTCCTCTGTTGCAGTCTCTAAAATAATAATATTCTCACAAATCCAAATCCTATAGCTCCTGCTGAGCATGTGCAACATCTAATTTGATCCAACCTCTTCCTAGAAGATGCTAATGGGGATTTGGTTGGACTTTGATACCACCATATAACATCACATACCAACAATTTTCTATGTCTTGTCTCTTGATAAAGTAAGTCCTTCAAGGTGGACACCCACATGTCAATTTCTTTGTGCTCTCATTTATACCTTCATAGTGTGGGTTTTCCTCTGTAAAGCATCCGATCTCTTCTCCCAAAATGGCCTATTCAACTACTTGGAGAAAAGATCTACTACATCTTTTTGTAAAAGACCTTGCAAACCCCATAAAATATTGGAGAAATACTATCATGAGTTCCTTGCTACCTACGTAACAATGGATGAAAAGGTGGTATATGGTCTTTTCTCATTCCTTGCACAAGAAACAACTATGGAGATTGGATAGAGTGGTCCATCGTGAGAATCTTGTCTACTATGACCTACCCAAACCAATGTGCGATGAAGAAAACTATGAAAATGTTCTTTTGAGTAGCCACTGTGAGAATCTTGCCTTGACAAGCATTGCATGGTGGCATCTTGCGATGAAATGAGGAATGATGAGGAAATATCTCATTTTCTTGGGTAGATCTGCTAATTTCTCAGCAGATCAGCTTGCCAAGGAGGTGGTTGATAGGTGTAATGACCTGCATTTTTTTTCTCGAAAACCGCACCAGGCATGTACGGACACAGTTTATTTAATAAATTTTGACTATAGTTAAGTCTTGGATTACAGTGTGATTAAGTGTTAATTACCCTGGGAAAATGTTTGGGTTCAACTGCAGGCTCTGGTTTATCGGATTTGGTGTCCGATAATTATGGATAAAATCAAGAGATACCCACTCGGTATTCTCGAGTAGTGTGTCTGTCGACTATTTGGGCGATGACCCATCGTGTCGGCTCCGTCACGCATCGATTCACGAAGCCGCGATGCGTTTTGTATCTGAAATGCAAAAAATTTGCAAGATCGGGAATTTCGTTGGTCCTCAGCATTTTCAAAATGTCTCCATAGAAATCTTCGAAACTCACACACTGCATGTCGGTTGGCTGTCTGGAGTCGCCTGTCGTCTTGGCTTTATTGCAATTCACATCGCAAAACCGCGATGTGTTTAGTGTTCAAAACCAGGAAATTTGTGGGTTTTGCAGTTTTTTCCGAACTTACTTTTTACTGTTAAAATTCCATATTTTTCCTCGAAATTCACGTAGTGGGTGTCAGATTGCCCCTAGTTCTGTCACTTGTCATTTCGTCACCATCACACGTCGTTTCATAGAGTTATGGAGGCCGTACGTGTGAAAAGTGGGAAAATCGGTCAAATGGTCAAAGAGTCGAGCATTGGTGACATCACTGCGATGACATCACCTATGACATCGAGGGACATCTCACCCCTTTCCCTCCTCATTTCTCATTCTCTCCCAAAGATCACCGAACCCCTGCGTGGGATTTTCTAGAGAGAGAAAGTTAGAGAGAAAGGAGGAGAGAGAAAGAAGATAAGGCCTATCTTGGGGTTATTCGACGTTCCAAACGCATTGGTGATGTCTGTTTCACCACCTGGAGCCTCGATTTGCGTGTAGAGAGAGATTAGAGAGGTAGAGAGAGGAAGTAGAGGGTACAGAGAGAAGGTTTACCCTAAGGTTCTTTGACGTCCCGGACGCATTGGCGTCCATTTTAACATCCGGAGTTTCGTGTAACGCATGGGAGGTAAAACCACTTCCCTCTCATAGTTGTTAAAGGCGTCGCCTCAGTCGCCTAGGCGACCAGACACTCTGCTGGGCTCAAGCGACTGGCCGCCTGAGGCGGTCATTATTAAAAATCTGATATATGTAATATTATTATTGTTGAAGGATATAAAATTTATTTTATTTGAATACTTATTATTAGATATTATTTTAGTGTTCATAAATAATTAAAAAAATATACTAATAATCACATCTTTTGGGATTGATAACTTTGGGTTTAATTACATAAAAATATATCTTAATTTCATTAGTAAAAATTAATATGTGCAAAGTACGTGCACCTTTACTAATATATATATATGTATGTATATATAAACGTCTTCTCTTTTTATGAACTATGATTTTTATTTTTGTACAACCCGAGCATCAGTAGTGTTAGTATCTATCGGTGAAGGCATAGCATTGGAAGCTTGGCGAGACAACCAACGCACTCCTCGGGATTGATCCCGGAACCCCTTTCCCAGTGAGGGGATACACTATCACTGGGATAATCCCACAGTGTGTTTTTTATGAGCTATGATTGCTGCCATACGCTAGCACTAATTTGACTGCGAAATTTTACAGGCTGCTATAATTTGCTCTTTCTACAAGAAGAATGGCACATGCAAGTATGGTGTGAGATGCAGGTTTCATCACCCACCTCCTGGAGAGACCATAGCCATGGCCACAGTGCAAGGAACCAGGGAAGGTGAGGAGGAAACTGAGAGCACACAGGAACAGCAGGAGTAAGAGGTCTCTTCCATAATTGAAAGATTATTCATTTCTTTTGCCTTGTTTTGCTTGAGACCGTGATCTAAACACATTCATCCAACTAATCTGTTGTTCCTTGTATGTTTAATTTTGGTTACAGGCAATGTGAAATGAGGTTCTGCAAACACAATTATTCTCTGGGTTATTTTGGGTCAATTAGATGCCCAAACTTTATATATTTTTCTGTTTGATGAGGTTGATTTTGGTAAGACACTGGTGTTAGAACTTTGATTCAGACAGTTATTTCTGGCCAAGGCCTCAGATATTTATTTCTTGTATCATAAATTTGCCTTGTGGATCTCCAATTAAACCCCTCCAGCGAAAAGGGTTTCATGTATACCAGAAGACTTGGGGTCTTCTCCGGTTGGTGCTGGGGGAGATCACCAGCACCAATCCAAAGGAGGCCCATACCCCTGTGCACATAAACGCAATTATTCTCTAGTGTTTATAGCAAGGGAGTGAAATAATATGGGAGACTCGTTTGTTATGGGAAATTTGCTGGCAACCCGATTGACTGTTATGGATGGATGGATTGCGCAGACTAGTGTAGATCATGTAATCAGTAGCCTCCATTTGTATGCCTTGACTTCCGATTCTTGAATTATGTCCTGCCTTCTTGGGGCTCCACCACCATCCTCAAGAATCTAACCAAAAAATGAAGCAGTTGAGGTTGATTTATCTGATTCAATTCAATTAGAGAGAGAGTAAATTTTAAACGAGGTTTGGTTTTTTGCTGAAAATTGAAACGAATGCCTAAACTAAAAAAAAAGGTGCTGCTACAATAGCCTCTACATTTTCTTCCCTTGCACCAAACAAAAAAAATCTTTTTTATTGCGAGAGTTCCATTTTTCTATGAGCTCCAAGTTCTATCCCCTTCTCCAAACCTTGTGGAGAAGCACTCTCCTTGACAAGGAGAAACACTCTTTGACAAGGAGTTCACTCGTTCAAGGCACAACGACATTAGTTATACATCATGATGATTATTAATGTCCTATGTTACTCATTAAGTACATTTTTGCAAATCCCCGTTGACCATTTCTTGTTTGGATGAAGAGTTTTACCCTATGTTTGGTTGTCGAGAAAATAAGTAAAAACGTGGAAAAGAAAAGAAAATTAGACAAAACACAACTAAAAATTGTATTAAAAATCTAAAATTTTCTTTGTATTAAAAATCTAAAATTTTCTTTTCTTTTCCATGTTTTCATCAATTTTCTCAGCAACCAAACATAGCATTAATGTTTTTTCTTTAGTTTTGTAGAATTCATTCAAATTCTTATTAGAAGGTAACTCAAGAATTTAGTAGTATCCAATTAATAAGTTTTGAATTTGGTGTATGGTTAAGAAATTTGTAGATAAATTTTTACCTCTTGCTATGCTCGTAGAATTTAAAACATTTTAATGGTGTAGTTAATAGGTGATCATATGCTTGGTATACAATAAGAAAATATGGGTGTGCTCATAGCAACACAAATAAAAGGCAACTTTAGTTAGATATTTCAATAAGAGGAACAGTTCTCTTCTCGCGGGTCTCTCCAAGTATTCTTTTTAATTGTGATTAACTTCTTTGAAATAAGATTAATATTTTTAACTATGATTTTTTTTCTAAAAATCAGGGTTAAAAATAAGAAACCTAAGGGTGTGTTTGTTTGGCGAGAAATTGAGGAAAAGTAAAAGAAAAGTGAGTTTTTGTTTTTGCAATTTTCTTGTCCGCAAGAAAACACACTTCCATTTTTCTTACACTTTCTCAATAGTGACAAACTTTCACTCAAAAACTTATCCATCTTTTGATTATTTTTAAAGAAAATTTAAGTTTTTTCCCTTTTTCTTTTCCTTTCTTTTATTTTCCTTACATTTCAATTATTTTCTTTCACCCAATTGCAACATTCTTATCAAGAGCTTATAAGGCATAACTAAAGAAACAAAAACTTAAATTATTGTAAAAATATCAATCTCGTAATGTCTAGGAAGCACTTAAACCATTCAAACAAATCTAACATCCATCAAGAATATTAATACATCCCATAAAATCCATAATCTAAGGTGGTGTTTGGTAACACTAATCTAAAAGATAGAGTTTATTTGAAAATTATGCTTAGTTGAAATTTAGATTGTTAAGTTGAAATTTAAATTGTTAAATTGAAGGTTAATTGCATATCTACATCTTAGAGATTTTAGAGGTAAAAACTTCTACTTTAAAGACTCTTTCTCTTTTTGAAATATTGGTTAAAAGCAGTGTCTTTCTCTCCATGGAAGTCAATAACACTTTCCTTGTTGAAGAAACTTGAGGTAACATTATCCATATTTTAATAGAGTTCTAACTCGTGCTTAGCTACAATTTCAAAAGCTAAACATCCCCATAACCAAGAATCACATAACCAAATTTCACAACTTCAAACCAAAAGCACCAAATAATCTGGCCATCAAAACTTCTTAACTAGACTCATCAAGTTTAGATTATTGAAGACTAAGGGTTAAAAGTGCTTAACAAGAGTCAAAAGTTTTAACTTTTTCCTTAAAAATCAAGGTTAGATTATTGCACACCAACCCTTAAAGTATGTTTAGTTGCTGAGAAAAATAGATAAAAACATGGAAAAAAAAGAAAATTTGGATTTTTAATTTTTAATACAATGTTTAGATGTGTTTTGTCCAAATTTTTTTTTCTTTTCCATCATTATCCATGTTTTCTCGGCAACCAAACATGGGGTTAGTGAATCTTAAACATGGACTGCGTGTGTGTTTTCCCTTAAAAAAAAAAAAATCTTAAACATGGATTGAATCAGAGACACTTGTTGACCTGAAGGTGAGATTGAACTCTCCCCGAGTTCAATCGCGATTGGGTGTGATTGGTTCTCGTATAGAGGAGTATGGGAGTCGGAGAAACAGAGAAAGCAATGGTAGGGCGGCGAGTGAGAAGATCGGGAAGAGGCCAGACCCTCTTACCCCTCCGCATAACCCATATCTCCAACACCATTTCCTGTTGGTAATCTCTCTCTCTCTCTCTCTCTCTGCTTACTCATCATTAGAAGAAAAACAAAAAACTTTCCCCACCAATTTCTTTTATATAAATTTTCAGGTACTGCGACTTCAAGATATCTGCCTTGAATCAACCACTCTTTAATTTTGGGCGTAGACATGCAAGGTTTAGGGTTTCGTTTCCTCTCTCTCTTTCTGTTAGTTTTTTTAAATTAAAAAAATTGGAGTTTGGTTTGTCACTCACACATTCACACAGGTGCTTGAGAGTTTGGTTTTCGATGGGGATTGGTTTTAGCTTGACGGCTTTGCTTTCAGTCACTCTGGTCAGAACCCCTACCAATTACCTGTTTTTGTATATATAGTTTTTGAATTTTGAATTTTGAATTTCTTTATTTCCAGTTTCTTCTTTGGGAAGCCTTACATCTCTACTATGGGAATGCCCAGCTTAACAATCTTTCGAGTGCCTTACTGTTTGGTTTCTCCCCTTGGGTTAGTGTTGGATTTTCATTTGCTTGCATTGGACTTCATCTCGACTATGTCGGGTTCTTATAGGTATTGTCTTCACCGCAGGTTCCTGGTTTTAGCTTATCCCTCGCTGATGCTGTCTACATGATTATTTCCTCCTTCATATCTGTAGCAGTTCATGAATTTGGGCATGCTGTTGCTGCCGCAAGGTTGTTGGATTTTAATTTGCCTTCTTTTACTAGTCTAATATTGCAAATCCCGCATTAAGTTAAAGAAGTTAAACACATATCTCATACCATTGAACTTTGAATTTTTCGTTCGAGAAAATTTGAATATATTCATGCATATTTGTTGGAAGTTGGACCATTCATACCTTGGTTGTGCTACTCTGACCAGTTCTATGTTTATCTAGATATATTACTGAGCATTTCAGCTCTTAGTTTGTGAGTTCTAAAGACTATTCACGACTTAAGAGTAAAATAAAATTGTCTAAGGAAACCCAACTTGACAAGAGAGTTCTTCTTTTTTGATTTGCACGTAGATTAGATAAGGCAGAATTTGTAAAGGGCATTCTTTTTACAAGAGAGATCAGTATTGCAAGAATTAAAATGGACTATACAGGAAGCAAATATGTCTACTTAACAGAGAGAATATGTTCTCCATCATTGTTTAGTTTTTTCGGGGACATCTCTTAAATAAAGTAGAAAACTAGGGTTTGATACCTAAGATTTGTAGAAGAGAAGAGAAAGAATGAGAGAGGAATAGGGTTTGGAATTATGTCTTCAAACCCTTTAGAATTCCTTTTGTAGCACTAATAAGATTGAAATGACATGAATGTCCATAAGTACATAAAAAGCAATAGACAATAGCTAACAATAAGTTTTTGGGCTTATTAAGATAGCCCATTACAACATTCCCCCTCAAGTGGGGCATAGATATCCAGAATGCCAAGCTTGCCGATAAGCCCATGATGATGTGCTTAAGCGACAGCCTTTGTAAGAAAATCTGTTAGTTGATCTTCAGTTCCAGCAAAGGCAAGACAAATTGTCTTTGATGTTACATTCTCTCGTATAAATGTTAGTCAATCTTAATATGCTTGATCATGTCTGTTGCATTGGGTTATGTGCAAATTGCAATACTAATAGCGCTTCTATTACCAGAATAAAGTCATCTTGAATAAGTTAGGAAAACCTAATTATGTCATCAAGGTCTTGATCCACAATAATTCACAAGCTCCATGTGCTCTATACTCAGCTTCGGAGCTAGATCGGGCAACCACTAATTGTTTCTTGCTCCTCCAAGTAACCATATTTTCACCTACCATGGTGCAATATCTTGATGTAAACCGACAAACTATAACTAACTCAACTCAATCTGCATTTGTATATACCTCTATCTGCAAGTATCCATTTTCTGTGAAGAGTAACCCTCTATCAAGTGAGGATTTGAAGTATCTCATTATACTTTTTGCAGCCTCAAGGTACACTGTCCTAGGTTTGTGCATGGAGTAGGCTGATTACACTCACAACATAAGCAATATTCAGACGAGTCAAGGATGAATAAATTAGCTAGCCAACAAGTCTATGGAACACCTCAATTTTGTCGAGCAACTCTCCATTTTGTCTCTTAGGGTCAAGCTTACATTGGTGTGACTATTGGTTTTGAACTGAGCTTCCTAGTATCTTCCAACAAATTAAGGACATTTCTTTTAAGATATGAAAATGCCGTTGTTTGAGTGGGCAACTTCAATCTCAAAGAAATACCTGAGTAGCCCCAAATATTTTCTCAAATTCCTTAGCTAGTAGGTCCTTGAGCTATTGTTTTTTACCATGAGTTATCTCTTTTTAAAACAATATCATCTACATACACTAGGAATGCAGTAGTTGTACTTTCTAGATGCTTCACAAATAGTGTGTGATCTGAATGACACTATGTATACCTAAACATTTTAATAGCTCTACAAAATCTTTAAGACCAAGCTATAGGGGATTGTGTAAGACCATAGATTGCCTTCTTTAGACGACACACTTTACCGTTCTGGTCTTGAACATCGAACACTTCTTCTTGGAGATCTCTATGAAGAAATGAGTTCTTCACATCCAGTTAAATGGTTAAGAGTGATTTGCTATCATTGGAAGAAACATTCTGACTATATTTACCTTTGCCTAGAGAGCAAATGTTTTGTGATAGTTAATCTTAAAAGTTTGCGTGAATCCCTTAACCGCCAACCATGCTTTGTATCTGTCAACAATACCCATCTACCTTGTATTTCACTATATACACTCACTTGTACCCAACTAGCTTATTGTCCCTATGAGCATCAAGAAGTTGTCAAGTATTATTTTTGGTTAGTGCATTTGTTTTCTCCCACATAGATTCTTTCCACTTAGGGTGTTGATCTATTACACTAGATGGAATAGATACCGATGGCAAAGATGAGATGAATACATAAAGTGATGGAGAACAAGAATCATATAAAACAAAGTTATAGATAGGGTGAGAAATACAAGCACATTTTCCTTTGCGTAAGGCAATGGGAAGTGGGAATATCAAGATCAGGAGTAATAGGGGGCAATTGACGAAGTAAGATATGGGTTCCACTGAAACATGCTATAAAGGTTTCAATTTGGATCGTTGAGAATATATCTTAAGCTTCTTTTCCTCATCTCCAGTATCATCAAGAGAGGACACCAACATTAAAGAAGTACTATTACAATTAGCTGGAACTGAAGGGGGAGTTGTATCTCTTCATTAACATTCTCCCCCTGAAGTGGAACAAAAAAAAAACAACTCAAAAAAGGGAACATCCTTGGAGATAAAGCTCTCACATGTTAAGGGATCAAAGGCTTTGTACCCTTTTTGTGTAGAGTAGTAGCCCAAGAACAAATATTTGGTGGACGTAGTGAAAGACTAAATAGATGACTATCGGGATACTTTGGAAGGCCCAAAACATAAGAGGTATCTGGTTAATTAAATACACCGCTATAAGCATAACACGTGACCAAATTTTTTTTATCCACTTTCATCTGTAGAAGGAAACTGTGAGCGGTTGAATAAGGCTTTATGGGCTTTATTCCTATGGGCCTTGTCTTTATGTTATCTCTTATATACTGTATTGTAGGTCTACTATTAGTAGCTCTTATATACTAATAGTAGACCATTAGTGGAATATAAATGATAAAGTGTGTAGAGAGATCAGAATTTTTTGCATCAGATTTTTTTTTTCATTTCACGTGATAGATCGTAATTTTCTGAGATTTGTGGTTATTTTTTGAGAATTTTCTGAGATCCGAAGATGTACTTTTTCTAAATATTCGTCAAAAATTAAAAAAAATTCAGATCTGGTTTTTGAATTGTGTGATTGATTTAGAAATTTTTTGGGGACTCAAACCTATTGTGTTTGATTCATATGATAAATATTGACAGATTGAAACAAGTTTCGTGAAGATTAGAGAAGTATTGAATGTCCGATGAAGGTTTTTCACCCCTATAATTGCCATTTTTTTTTACTGTTGGGACCCTTTTTTGTTACTTGAAAATTGGTATATGGTTGGCGAGGGTTATTCCATGGATTTCTATTATCCCGAACACTGTTAGGTTGTTGTCGGGTTGTTGTTTTTGGTGTTTTTCACTATTCTACCTATTGTGGAGGTACTTTTGGGGTTTTTTTGGGTTGTGGAACCCCAGTATGTTTTTTTATTTTTATTAGTACTCTCTTCGGGTTGATTTGTGTAAAACAGTCTTGTGACATTCATGATGGATGAATTTGAGGTTAGCCAGTCCTCTAGTGTCCCTGTACAAGGTGGAGGGAGTATTGAGGTTAGTGATAGTGATGCACCAAACCTCTAGATTATTACAGTGAAGTTAGATGACACAAATTTTCTTGCTTGATCTCAATCTGCAATGTTGTTTGTTAAAGGTAAGGGGAAGATGAGATACTTAAAAGGTACTATCTCCACTCCCAAGTCTACAGATCCAGCCTATGCCAAGTGGGAGGTTGAGAATGAAGTTGTTATGTCATGGCTTCTTCATTCTATGTAGCCACACATCAGTAGTGCTTACCTATTCCTTCCTTTCGCCAAAGCTATATGGGATGCCGTGACATTGACCTATTTTGAGATAGGGGGTACAGTCCGTGTTTATAAGTTGCGTTAGAGTATCTCACAACTCAAGTAGGGGGATATGTCTATTCCCACCTACTACTCTACTCTTTGCCGTCTCTGGGAAGAGCTAGATCACTATCAGACCTTTTAAGCTAAGTGACCTGAGAATTCGGCTACTTATACAAAATTGAGTGTTTAAGCTACTTGCGGGGCTGAATATAGACTATGAACAAGTCAGGGTTCAAATACTTGGCAAAGATCCGGTCCAAAATTAGGTCTATGCATGCTTACACCGTGAGGAGTGTCGTCGGAGTGCTATGCGCCCTCCTCTCATTATTGAAAGATTTACACTAACCTCCTCATTCCAACGGAGAGGCAGGAGTGGTGGTCATGGTAGAGGTGGTCGTTTTGGATCTTTTGGACCTTCTACTGATGATCGGAAAAAACGAAAATATGACCATTGTGGGTGCACACGTCGTACAAAAGACACATGTTGGGATCTACATGGCCGTCCACCTCCATGAAGTCCTTGTGGTGGACGAGGAGACAAGGACAAAAGACCTAGAGGGGGTTCGAGTGCAAACTCTGATACATCTACAACCCCAGTATCTACTACTGTACCTCCATCTGATAGCCCTCACCTGTCTCGAGATGAGATCTATACATTCCGCCGTTTTATGTCTTAGTTGGAGACACCGACTATCACTAGTGCCGCCTCAGTCCCTTACTCAGGTACCTCCATAGTGACAAAGTCGGGGTTCGGGAATAATTCGGCAGGAATCAAGTTCGGAAAATTCGGGAATAAAATAAAGTGTAAATTAATAATTATAAACATATAAGAAACAATTTGATTAAAATATATAAAAATAAATAAAAAAAAATTAAAATTTTTGAATAATTCTGGAATTATTCGTAAAAAAACGCGAAAAAAACGAAAAAAATGTGAATAAAACGGAAAAACGGCGTTTTTTTGTTACTTGGGGTACCTCAGCCTCGGCTCTTAGCGCTTCTGTTTTCCGATCATAGTCGCTCTTGGATCATTGATTCAGGAGCATCTGATCATATGGCTGTATGTCTTCCTTTTTTACTTCTTACTTAATTGATTTTGGTAGACACAAAGTTAAAGTTGCAGATGGTACTTTATCATCCATTGCGGGTAAGGGGAGTGCTGATGTTATACCGTTTATGTCCCTTCCTCTATTCTTCATGTTCCTAAGTTCACCTTGAATTTTTTATCCGTTAGCCATATTACCAAATCATTGAACTGTAGCGTCACTTTCTTTCCTTCTCATTGTGTTTTTCAGGACTTCGAAACGAAGAGGATGATTGGTATGGGTCATAAGGAGCGAGGACCGGATCTGCTCAACCCTTTGCCTCGCTTTGCTTCATCAGTCCAGCAGATACCCCATGGTGTTCGGAGTATTAGTAGTACGGAAGAGTTATACCGGTGGCACATACATCTCGGTCACCCCTCTATTTCCCTTCTTAGGTGTTTGTTTCCGTACTTATTTGTTTCTAGTGTGCTTTCTTCTTTTCAGTGTGAAACTTGCGAATTTGCAAAACATTGTGGAACTCCATATCCCTATAGTGGTAATAGATGCAATTCACAATGTTCTCTCGTGCATTCTGATGTGTGGGAACCATCCTCTGTTCTTTCATTGTGTGGTTTTAAGTATTTTGTTACTTTTGTGGATGATTTATCTCGTACTACATGGGTGTATATGTTGAAATTTAAGGGTGAAGTTGACACTGTTTTTCCTCCTTTTCATACAATGATTTCCACTCAGTTAACGTCTCAATTAAAGTCATTCGTTCAGATAATGGGGGGAAAATATGTCTGCTAGTTTCACTACATTTTTTGATTCCTATGGTATAATTCATCAGAATTCTTGTGCTGGCACACCTCAACAAAATGGTGTGATTAAGCGAAAAAACAGACATCTGTTGGAAGTCACTCGTTCGCTTATGCTTGTTATGAATGTGTCTAAACTTTTCTGGTCTGAAGTCGTTTTAACTGCTGCATTCTTAAGCAATCGGATGCCTTCCTGGATTTTGGAGTTCTAATCTCCTGTTTCCCTGTTATCCCCTTCCACTCCTTTGTTTCCAGTGGCCCCACAGAATTTTGGATGTATTTGCTTTGTGCATATTGCTCAATCTGTTCGCACAAAGCTTGATCTTAAGGCTCTTCAATATATCTTTCTTGGGTATGTTCCTCATCAGAAAGGGTATAAATGTTATCATCCTCCTCGTCGGTCCTTCATATTTATGGATGTCACCTTTTTCAAGTCTACTCCGTATTTTTCTACCAATGAGACATCTCTTCAGGGGGAGAACATCAGTGAAGAGATATCTTATTCTCTTCTCATTCTTATTTTCTTATCTGACAGTGATTGTAGATAGGGGGAGTGTGAACCTTTGATCAAAGAATTCCATGTATATAAGAGCAAACAGAAAGAACCTCATGAGCCCCACCAAGAGACCTCTTTTGATCTAGGTAACATTATTGTTCATTCTAGTCCTGACATTGTTGAGTCTGAAATTCCTATTGCTCTTGGAAAAGGCACTAGAACATGTACTCAGCATCCTATCTCTAATATTGTATCTTACCATGCCTTGTCTTCTTCGTGTTGCTCGTTTTCCTTGACTGTCTTCTGTTTTTGTCCCTTGCAGTTTAGCAGATGTACTGTCTCAAGCAGAATTGAAACAGACTATGAAAGAAGAGATGTGTGTACTGGAAAAAAATAGTACCTGAGATATGGTCAACCTACCAAGAGGAAAGAGGCTGGTTGGATGTAGGTGGATGTTTACAGTAAAATACTGCTCGGATGGCTCAGTTGAGATATACAAAGCTCGCTTGGTTGCAAAAGGGTATACTCAGACGTGACTATCAGGAGACATTTGCTCCAGTTGCAAAAATGAACTCAGCGAGAGCCCTCTTTTCTCTTGTAGTCAATAAGAATTGACCCTTATTTCAGCTTGATGTGAAAAATGCATTTCTTCACGGTGATTTAGAGGAAGAGGTGTATATGGTACCTCCTCCTGGGTTCAAATGCCCCTTAGATGAAGGGAAGATGTGTAAGCTAAAGAAGGCTTTGTATGGACTGAAGCAGTCCCCCAGAGCATGGTTTTAGCGTTTTCGCAATGCTATAGTGAAGAATGGTTACAGATAAAGTCAAGCAGACCACACATTATTTTTGAAGCGGTTATGCCAGAAAGTGATTGTCTTGATTGTTTATCTGGATGACATTGTTGTAACAGGTGATGATTTGGATGAGATAGAATCTCTGAAGGATAAGTTAGCAAAGAAATTTGAGATCAAAGATTTAGGTCTTCTAAAGTATTTCCTTGGAATTGAAGTTGTCAGATTTAAAAATGACATATTTGTCTTTCAGCGCAAGTATGTACTTGACCTACTGGAGGAGACAATCATGATGAGTTGTAAGCCATGTGATACACCTATAGACCCTAATCATAAACTCAGTGAAGCTAGTGGAGAACATCTGTCAAATGCTAGAAGGTACCAAAGACTTGTTAGACTTATTTATCTGTCCCTTACCAGGCCAGACATTGCTTATGCTGTCAGTGTAATTAGCCAATTCATGCATTCACCAACTACTGGCCACCTGGAGGCAGTGAATCGGATCCTCCACTACTTAAAGTCATCTTCTGGGAAGGGTTTGTTGTATACTTGTAATAGTAACTTAAAGATTGAAGCCTACACTGACGCAGATTGGGCTGACTCAGTTTCTGATAGACGCTCTACTTCCGGGTATTGTACCATGGTTGGAGGTAACCTTTTAACATGGAGAAGTAAGAAGCATAATGTAGTTGCTAGATCCAGTGCAGAGGCAGAGTTTGGAGCCATGGAACACGGTGTGTGTGAACTGCTTTGGCTCCAATTACTCTTGAGTGAGATTGAGCTTCCTACTGAAGGCCCCATGAGCTTATATTGCGATAATAAAACCGTTATTAGTATTGCTTATAATCCGGTGCAGCATGACAAAACGAAGCATATTAGCATAGATCGTCATTTCATCAAGGAGAAGTTAAAGACGGGGTATATTTGCACCCCGTTTGTGAAGTCAGAAGATCAACTGATTGATGTGTTGACTAAAGGTCTTAGTGGTACTCAGTTTTGAAATATTGTTGGCAAGTTGAGTATGAGTGATATTTACGCACCAACTTGAGGGGGAGTGTTGAATAAGGCTTTATGGGCTTTATTCCTATGGGCCTTGTCTCTATGTTATATTTTATATACTGTATTATGGGTCTACTATTAGTAGCTCTTATATACTAATAGTAGACTATTAATGAAATATAAATAATAAAGTGTGTGAGAGAGATCATTAATCTCTCTCACTATTTTTCCCTAAACCTAACCCTAACTTCCAGCCCTAATAACCTCACAAACTAAACCAACTTGAGCAACCTAGGGCAAATGTTTGTTCTTTTGTTCAGCCAATCCTTTCTGTAGGGGGCGTGTAAACACTGTTGTTTGATGAATAATACCATGGTCATCAAGTAAATTCTGAGTGTGCCCCCAAGGTGTTTTCGTTCATGATCAGAATGAAATATCTTAACATTCAAATTGAGTCCATGCAATTTTATGGAAGGTGTGAATGATGTTGAGCACCTCATCTCGAGTTTTCAGTAAGTACAACCAAGTACAACGAGAGTAATTATTGATAAACGAAATAAAGTTGATATTTAAATAAAGACAAAGTGAAAGAAGGTCCCCATACATCAAAATGCACAATTTCAAATGGAAAAGAGATTATTTTATTATTGGGAGAAAAATAAACATGACTAGTTTAGTTAGTTCACAAGTTTCACACTGCAAACTTTGTGGACTGACAAATTCAAATAGACGAGAAATCACAACTTTTAAAGACTTAATTGACAAATAACCTAAGCAATGATGTTAGAGAAAAATTAGTTTTTATTAAAAGAACTACGAGATTGAAATGCACTGGAGGTAGGAGCAGGAGTTGATCCAAGATAATAAATTTCATCCACTTCATGTGCACTCTCAATCTGTTGCTGTGTCACCAGATCCTGAAACATAGTGAGATGAACAAAAAGGTTAAACCACAACCCAATTTCTTAGTTAGGCTACTGCTAACAGAAAGAAGATTGGTAGAGAAACCATGAACATGTAACATAGAAGACAATGAGAGATTAAGAATTATACTGATGTTTCCTTTCCCAGATCCTGAGAAAAAAGACTCATCCGCTATTTTAACTCTAAAAGGTCTAGAGCCATAGAACGAGAAGATAGAGGTTGCATCAAAAATGTGATATGAGTCTCCTGAATTAATGATCTAGGGAATTTCATGCGACGTTAAGGAAGAGTCAAGAGACATGATTGGCAAATGCATAAGTACTTGACTGAACAAAAGAAGTAGAAAATTCAGTAGGTATCTTCAGAAGTTGACGAAAGCGATCAAGTTCCTCTTCGGATATTGGCAGTGTAACGACCTAGAATTTTAATTTAATAAAATTATGTGTTTATGGGTCCTTAATGGAGGTTAATTAGTTAATTATTTGTTAAATTAATAAAAAGTGGATTTTGCTCGGGATTGAAGTGTACCGAGGAAATCTCAGGTATCTTTTGGCGAAAATCGCACACAGTGTGCCGGTCGACTGCCGGGACACACCCCTACCTTATCGGTTCCGTTAGGTACCATTTCGCGGGACCGTGGGGCCATTATGTGTGATAAAATTGAGAAAAATGGGAAATTTTCATATTTCCAGAAATTAAGTCGGACCCAATATCTGTTGGAGATCCTAATAGAAATCCGTGCGATTGGCACTAATGCGTGCCAGTCGGTCGAGAGGATGATCGTCTGTCGTTTTAGCAATTGATTGTCTCATATGAAGAAGCGACAGCGTGTTTTGTGTCCGAAATCAGAAAATTAGTGGGGTTTGCAATTTTCTTCCGGACTAAAGTGCAGCTGTCAAAACTCAGTATTTTTCTCCGAAATTTTTAAAGTAGGTGTCGGACTGCCCCAAGTTCGGTCACCTCAAGTTTCGTTACTGTCGGGTGTCATATAGCAAGATTTCGGAGGGCATATACGTGAAAAGTGGGAAAATCCAGTCAAACCGGTCAAAGTGGTTGACTTGGTCAACCTCACTTTTTCCACACTAATTGGGTCATGTGCTTTTGCACATGATATAGCCCCAATTAAGGCATATATAAATGGGGGCCAGCCCCTCATTTGCTCACGGTTTCAGTTGCAAACAGTGCTCTGCCAGATTTTTTTTAGAGAGAGAAAGTGAGGAGAGAGAAAGGAAGAGAGAGAAAGGAAGAGAGAGAAAGGGAAAGGGAGGTCCCTTTAGAATTTTTCGACGTCCCCGACGCGTTCGCGGCATCTGATTTCTTCCCTGACGCCTCGATTTACGTGTAGAGAAAAAAAAAGGTTGAGAGAAAGTGAAAGTTAGAGAGAGGAGGTTTATCTTGGGGTTGATCGCCCTCCTGGACGTGTTGGCGGTGCCCGTTTTTGCACTAGCTGCCTCGAAACGCGTGAAGCAGGTAAAACCCCTCTCTTTTGTTCTTTTTTCCCCTTATTTTGCTATATTATTTTATTTGAAGTATATGCATGTCTTTTGGCGTGAATGAAAAAGGGTCAAAGACCCCTATGTGATGTGATTTTATGTGGTCCATCGGGGAGCCCAGATCGGGTCCCGGGTAAATTGTATCGCCACTTTAGGGTGACGAAAAGTTATTTTGAAGGTCGTATAAGGCTATGGAGACATCCATTAGCCTGGAAACGTTCCCTAACGGGACGGTGTGTTACCGGAGTTGGTTCACGGGCGCGAGGCCCAAGTATTTCAGTTAATCAAGCGAGACTTGGGTTAACTGGGGTTAACCTGGGGTTAGAAAATCTAACCAGGGTTAAGTATAGTCCGTGGTTCCTCTTTGACTAGGTCAGGAGAAACGGTGTCTAGTAAGGCCCGGGGTTCCTCCGTGACTGATAGTCGGGAGATGTCGGTTTGTTTGTCTAGGTCGTCCGTGGTGCCTCTTGGACTAGGTCAGGAGTGGCGGTGTCCTGCATGACCCGTGGTTCCTCCGTGACTGATCAGGAGATGTCGGAGTCGTAGGGAGTTTAAAGTGGCTGAATATCAAATAGTGTATAGTTCGGGGTTCCTCTCTGGGTGGGTCAGAAGATGTCGGCACCGTGTCTATCGGGGTCCCTTCTTGGTGGAACGTCAGGAGATGACGGCATTGGTAAAGATGTCGGGGTTCCTCTGTAGACTAGCCAGAAGATGACGGTAAGCAAGTTGGTCGGGATTCCTTCTTGACTGATACCCAAGGCGATGACGGCGAATACACGGTAGATGTTGCCAGTCAGTTGAATGGAAAAGTATTGTCCTTATTGGGTGAATGCCCATGTTGTGTGTTTAAGCTTCGGATTCGAAGTGGTCTGAGTTTATATACTCAGGTTTGGTGTATTTGTCTGAGTTGGTGGACTCATGGTTTGGTATGGAATCGTCAGATTCCAGGTGAGTTGGGTTGGTATACCCAAGGTTTGGTCGTGTTCGGGTGAAAGCCGGAACAGCGTGAGTCAAAATGACTCAATGTATTATGGTTAAGATTTAGAGACCTTAAGCTGAACATTTGTGGGTTGTGGCCAATTAATAGAGTCTCAGGACTCGAAATGAAACATGATTGATGATCGAAACGATAATTTGGTAATATAATACATTCATAACTGAATCTCATAATTGGAAAGTAATGTGAGATCAGGAACCTCTGTTAGGGTGACATAACCCTAAGTGACCTTGGGTCACAATTTATTATATATTGTTCTATTTTACTGTAACATGCAAATTGAACTATTTATTATATCATTATTGATGCGTGTTATTATGTGGAAAATAGTTTAGAAGAATTATGGTTTTATTGGGCTTCATAGCTCACTGACTTTTTATGTCAGCAGATCTTGGAGCTACTGACCAGTAAGTGAAAAGTCCAACTGGACATTTTGGAAGCTTGTACAAGTTGTACCGACGTGATAGAGGCGCCTACTTTTGTAAAACAAACTTGATGTAAATAATACAGGTATATGGTTTGTATGATGACTATCCGCTTGCATGATTTGACGAACGGACACGCGTCTCGTAACTTGATTCCCTAGGCACGGGTTCGGGGCTTCACAATTGGTATCAGAGCCGATGAGCAATAACCATCATAACAAACCATACTTGTTCATGAACTACCGTAGTACATCATTTTTAGTTGTGTGGTTAGATGTATTACTTTACATCACCTATTTCGAAATCAGATAGTGATTTGGAAATTGTGTGTATGTGCTGGAATGCCGTTAGTGCACAGAGTCCCCACCAAGGAGGATTGGCAGCATTATGAGCAGATGGCAGCCATATTGAGTCGCCGTTATCCAGAGTGGCTTGGGATGACTCAACGAATCATGGCGGCCATTAAGTCGAAGGCTGTCCGGATAAATCCGGACGGAACTGCCTGGATGCCACCCCCGACTCCGATGGAGCTTGCAGTACCGGCTCGGGTACGTCGTGAGATTTTAAGGCAGGTCAAGCGGGCACTGGCAGACATTAGGCCTAGTCCGGATGGGACTGGTTGGATACCTCCACCCCTATCATCTAAGAGGCTTACGGCACGAGAGTATCGTGCGAATTTGAACAACCGTAAGCAGAGTAAGAAGAAGTCGGTGGAGGCGAGTAGTCCGTCTACCTTGACTGAGGTTTAGATGCAGGAGTAGGGAGTTAGGAGGGGAGACTGTAGCGCATCTGTATGGTTTTGGAATATAGTAGATGCCCTAGGCGGTCTTCTTATCACTCGACTCATAGATTTTTGGTGTATATACTTGTATAGCGGATATGATGTTTTGTATACTACGGTGTAGTATGTTCATGTATATGGTGTGGTATGTATATATTAAAGATGAAATGTCTCTTTTGGGATATCGAATTCTCAGTGCATTTCAGTTTCATTTTATTATTAAAAGTTCGTTACTTTATAATTATAGGTGAATCATGCCATCTCGACGAGCACCCGAGAATACCTTGGCTGGGGCATTCGAGGCTATTACAGCCCTAGCCAACCTAATTTAGCAACAACAGGCCCAGAATATGAATGGAAATGGGGATGGTAGTCGTATCCCCATTGCTACCATGCCAGAGCATGGGAATGTGACCCGATTGGAGAAGTTTAAGAGGCTTGGATCGTCGGTCTTTTCGGGCACTACTGATCCGCTAAAGCCGGAGAACTGGATCAGAAGTCTGGAAAAAGTTTTTATGGCTATGTCCTTGCCAGAAAATGACAAGCCCGAGTTCGTTATCTTTCTACTTGAAGGAGAAGCGAAACATTGGTGGACCATAATGGAAAGGACAGTTCCACCGCATCAGAGGCCCGTGACTTGGGCAAAATTTACTGAATTGTTTTATGAGCGCTATTTTTCAGCGTCGATGAAAAAGAGGAAGGAGATGGAGTTTCTTCAGCTGACCCAAGGAAATATGTCGGTTAGCGAGTATGAACAAAAGTTTAATCAACTCTCGAGGTTCACTGCGAGATTTGTCGAGGATGAGCAGTGGAGGGTTGAGAAATTTGAAGAAGGATTGAAGCCGGCTATCAGAGGGAAATTGGCAGCTCAACGATTTACCTCCTTCTCAGAGATATTAGATAGAGCACTCAGAGTAGAGCAAGTGCATGAAGAACTGACACAGTCTAGTGCTGGCAAAGGCAAAGGGACAGTTGGGAAGCCCTGGATAAAGGAGAATAACCGACAGTTTACTGGAAAAAGAAAATTCGAGGACATGAAAAGCCAAGGGTCTACAGGAAGATTGGGGCTTAAGTGCGAGAAATGTGGTCAAGGCCATTTGACCAAGGATTGTAGAGCGAAGGTTTGCTTCCAGTGCGGAAAGCCTGAACACTTCAAGAAGGATTGTCCTAAGGCTCAACCACTAGCGTTGGAAGGCGGAAAAAGAAGAGTGTTTGCAATTACCCAGGAAGAGGCACAGCAGACCGAAGGTGTCATCGAAGGTAAACTTTTGGTATTTCAAGTACCTGCTTATGCTTTGATTGACACTGGTGCTACACATTCGTTTGTCTCTACTCGTTTTGCTAAACATATAAGTTATAAGCCTGATACACTCAAAAGCATGATGTCTATATCTACACCATTAGGGAAAGTTCTGTACACAAAAACAGTCTATGATAGGTGTCCCATACTTGTCAATAGTGTACGGATGTTAGTAGATCTGATCGTGTTAGACATGAAGGATTATGATGTTATCCTAGGGATGGATTGGTTGGCTAATTACCATGCAGTGGTAGATTGTAATGCCAAGAAAGTGATATTTCGAATTCCGGACATCCAGAGTTCGAAATGCAGGGGATTATCCGAGGGCAAGCACCCAAGCTAATATCAGCAATTAAAGCATGTCACCTTCTAGATAAGGGGTGTATTGGGTATTTAGCTGTAGTGGTGGTCGATAAAGATGAAGATGACACTTTAGGGAATACCTCGGTGGTCAGAGAGTTTCGAGATGTGTTTCCTGATGAATTACCAGGACTCCCTCCTACTAGAGAAATCGATTTTACAATCGATGTTACTCCGGGTGTAGACTCGATATCTAAAACACCGTATCGGATGGCTCCGGCTGAGTTGCAAGAACTGAAGATTCAGTTGCAAGACCTATTAGATAAGGGCTTGATCCGTCCTAGTGTTTCACCATGGGGAGCACCGGTGTTATTTGTCCGAAAGAAAGACGGGAGTCTGCGTCTGTATATAGATTATCGTCTGCTGAATCAAGCGACGATCAGGAATAAGTATCCTCTCCCCAGGATCGATGATCTATTTGATCAGTTGCAAGGCGCCCAAGTGTTTTCAAAGATTGATTTACGGTCCAGCTATCACCAATTGCGGGTCAAAGAAGAAGATATTCAGAAGACAGCATTCCGAACTCGGTACGGTCACTACGAGTTCTTGGTGATGCCTTTTGGACTGACAAATGCACCTGCGACCTTTATGGAGTTGATGAATCATCTTTTCAGGCCGACTTGGATCAGTTTATTGTGGTATTTATTGATGATATCTTGGTGTACTCACCTAGTCGTGAGCAGCACGCTGAGCACTTGAGGATTACGCTACAGACATTAAGAGATAATCAGCTGTATGCTAAGTTCTCCAAGTGCGAGTTTTGGATGGAAGAGGTAGCCTTTCTTGGGTATATTGTGTCAAGAAGTGGAATATCTGTTGATCCTTCCAAGATTCAGGCAGTAACTGATTGGGCAAGGCCATCCACTGTTACTGAAGTTCGAATTTTTCTGGGATTGGCTGGGTACTATCGCAGATTTGTAGAAGGTTTCTCGAAGATATCAGCTCCATTAACGGAATTGACTAAGAAAGATGTGTTCGAATGGACGGCATCTCGGGAGCGAAGCTTTCAAGAATTAAAGAAGAGATTAATAATCGCTCCAGTATTGACAACTTCCTCAGGATCTGGAGGATTTGAGGTGTATTGCGATGCTTCCAGTAAAGGACTCGGTTGTGTCTTAATGCAAAACAAAAAGGTCATTGCTTATGGTTCGAGACAACTCAAGATTCACGAACGGAATTATCCCATGCATGACCTGGAGTTAGCTGCGGTAGTGTTCGCACTAAAAATTTGGAGACATTATCTTTATGGAGAGAAGTTGGTGATCTATAATGATCACAAAAGTTTAAAGTATCTATTCTCCCAAAAGGAACTTAATTTGCGACAGCGTAGATGGATGGAATTCTTGAAGGATTTCAGTATCATCCTGGTAAGGGTAACGTGGTTGCTGATGCCCTGAGTAGAAAGACAGTTGGATCTGTAGCATATATGAGGGCAGAGCGATGGAAGATGATCGAAGAATTCAAGAGTTGGAATCTGAGTCTAGGATTTCAGGGTAATAGTGCCAAGTTGGCTAGTATTCAGGACAAGCCAGTGTTATTACAAAAGATTCAAGAAGCACAGTTGGAAGATCAGGAGATCAAAGTTATCAGAGATAAGATTCTTCAAGGAAAAATGGGTGATTTTGAAGAATCTGAAGATGGAATACTTCGATTCAAAGATCGAATCTGTGTGCCTAGAAATCCTGAGTTGAAGAATGAACTGCTCAATGAGGCACATCGATCTCGTTTTGCGGTGCACCCCGAAAGTACAAAGATGTATCAGGATGTGAAGAATAACTACTAGTAGAACGGCATGAAGAGAGAAATTGCAGAGTATGTATCTCGATGCCTTGTTTGTCAGCAAGTCAAGGCAGAACATCAGAAACCACATGGATTGTTAAATTCATTGCCTATTCCCGAGTGGAAATGGGAGCACATTACGATGGATTTTGTGGTAGGGTTATCAAAAACAAGGAGTGGACATGATGCCGTTTGGGTGATAGTTGATCGATTGATGAAGTCGGCTCACTTTCTCGCTATAAAGGATACCATAACCCTGGAAAATTTATCAAAGTTGTATATCAAGGAGATTGTGAAGGTGCATGGTGTGCTGGTATTTATTGTGTTAGATCGCAATCCGCGATTTACTTCCCGATTTTCGAGGAGCTTGCAAGAAGCTTTAGGTACACAGCTAAACATGAGTACAACTTATCATCCGCAAACCGATGGACAGTCTGAGCGCACAATACAAACTCTAGAAGATATGATGCGCACTTGCAGTCTGGACTTTCAGGGAAACTGGGATGATCACTTGCCATTGATTGAGTTTGCATATAATAGCAGTTATCAGGCAAGTATCCAAATGGCTCCTTACGAGGCCTTGTACGGCAGGAGTTGTCGGTCACCAGTATGTTGGACTGAAGTAGGGGAACGTAAACTACTGGGACTTGAGTTGGTGCAAGAAACAACAAAAAAGATCGAGTTGATTCGATCGAGGTTATTAGTTGCACAAAGTCGACAAAAAAGCTATGCAGATGGAAAGCGCCGAGACTTAGAGTTTCAAGTCGGCGATCATGTCTTCTTGAAAATCTCTCCATCAAAAGGTATTGTATGATTCGGAAAACGAGGAAAGTTAAGTCTGCGATTCATTGGACCTTTTGAGATTTTGGCTAAAATAGGAGGTGTAGCCTACCGTTTGGCGTTACCACCAGAGCTGGCAAGGGTTCACAATGTATTCCACATATCCATGTTGAGAAAATATGTACCTGATCCCTCGCACGTGATACGATATGAACCAATTCAAGTCAGAGAGGACTTAACTTTTGAAGAAAAGCCAGTGATAATTTTGTACCGTAAGGAATAGGTGTTACGTAACAAAACGATTAAGCTAGTTAAAGTTTTATGGGAACACCATAGCATAGAGGAAGCCACATGGGAACTTGAAGATGTCATTAGGAGAAATCATCCTCAGTTATTTGATGATTAGTGTATATGTAAATTTCGAGGACGAAATTTTTTGTAAGGAGGGGAGATTGTAATGACCCGGAATTTTAATGTAATAAAATTATGTGTTTATGGGTCCTTAATGGAGGTTAATTAGTTAATTATTTGTTAAATTAATAAAAAATTGAATTTTGCTCGGGATTGAAGTGCACCGAGGAAATCTCAGTATCTTTTGGCAAAAATCGCACACAGTGTGCCGGTCGACTACTGGGACACACCCCTACCGTATCGGTTCCGTCAGGTACCATTTCGCGGGACCGCGGGGCCATTATGTGTGATAAAATTGAGAAAAACGGGAAATTTCCATATTTCCAGAAATTAAGTGGAACCAAATATCTGTTGGAGATCTTAATAGAAATCCGTGCGGTTGGCACTAATGCATGCCGGTCGGTCGAGAGGATGATCGTCTGTCGTTTCAGCAATTAATTGTCTCATATGAAGAAGCGACAGCGTGTTTTGTGTCCGAAATCAAAAAATTAGTGGGTTTTGCAATTTTCTTCCGGACTAAAGTGCAACTGTCAAAACTCAGTATTTTTCCCCGAAATTTTTATAGTAGGTGTCGGACTGCCCCAAGTTCGGTCACCTGAAGTTTCGTTACTGTCGAGTGTCATATAGCAGGGTTTCGGAGGGCATATACGTGAAAAGTGGGAAAATCCAGTCAAACCGGTCAAAGTGGTTGACTTAGTCAACCTCACTTTTTCCACACTAATTGGGTCATGTGCTTTTGCACATGATCTAGCCCCAATTAAGGCATATATAAATGGGGGCCAGCCCCTCATTTGCTCACAGTTTCAGTTTCAAATAGTGCTCTGCCAGATTTTTTTTAGAGAGAGAGTGAGGAGAGAGAAAGGAAGAGACAGGAAGGGAAAGGGAGGTCCCCTTAGGGTTTTTCGATGTCCCCGAAGCATTGGCGGCATCTGATTTCTTCCCCGACGCCTCGATTTGGGTGTAGAGAGAAAAAAAAAGGTAGAGAGAGAAAGTGCAAGTTAGAGAGAAGAGCTTTATCTTGGGGTTGATCGCCCTCCCGGACGTGTTGGCGGTGCCCCTTTTTGCACTAGCTACCTCGAAACGCGCGAAGCAAGTAAAACCCCTCTTTTGTTCTCTTTTTCCCCTTTTTTTGCTATATTATTTTATCTGAAGTATATGCATGTCTTTTGGCGTGAATGAAAAAGGGTTAGAGACCCCTATGTGATGTTGTGATTTTATGTGGTCCATCGGGAAGCCCAGATCAAGTCCCGGGTAAATTGTATCGCCACTTTAGGGTGACGAAAAGTTATTTTGAAGGTCGTATAAGGCTATGGAGACATCCATTAGCTTGGAAACGTTCCCTAATGGGATGGTGTGTTACTGGAGTTGGTTCACGGGCGCGAGGCCCAAGTATTTCAGTTAATCAAGCGAGACTTGGGTTAACTGGGATTAACCTGTGGTTAGAAAATCTAACCAGGGTTAAGTATAGTCCGTGGTTCCTCTTTGACTAGGTTAGGAGAGACGGTGTCCAGTAAGGCCCGAGGTTCCTCCGTGACTGATAGTCGGGAGATGTCGGTCTGTTTGTCTAGGTCGTCCGTGGTGCCTCTTGGACTAGGTCAGGAGTGGCGGTGTCCTGCATGACCCGTGGTTCCTCCGTGACTGATTAGGAGATGTCGGAGTCCTAGGGAGTTTAAAGTAGCTGAACATCAAATAGTGTATAGTCCGGGATTCCTCTCTGGGTGGGTCAGAAGATGTCGGCACCGTGTCTATCGGAGTCCCTTCTTGGTGGAACGTTAGGAGATGACGGCATTGGTAAAGATGTCGGGGTTCCTCCGTAGACTAGCCAGAAGATGACGGTAGGCAGGTTGGTCGGGCTTCCTTCTTGACTGATACCCAAGGCGATGACGGCGAATACACGGTAGATGTTGCCAGACGGTTGAATGAAAAAGTATTGTCCTTATTAGGTGAATGCCCATGTTGTGTGTGTAAGCTTCGGATACGAAGTGGTCTGAGTTGGTATACTCAGGGTTGGTGTATTTGTCTAAGTTGGTGGACTCATGGTTCGGTATGGAATCGTCGGATTCCAGGTGAGTTGGGTTGGTATACCCAAGGTTTGGTCGTGTTCGGGTGAAAGCCGGAACAGCGTGAGTCAAAATGACTCAATGTATTATGGTTAGGATTTAGAGACTTTAAGCTGAACATTTGTGGGCTGTAGCTAATTAATAGAGTCTCAGGACTCGAAATGAAACATGATTGATGATCGAAACGATAATTTGGTAATATAATACATTCATAACTGAACCTCATAATTGGAAAGTAATGTGAGGTCGGGAACCTCTGTTAGGATGACGTAACCCTAAGTGACCTTGGGTCACAAATTATTATATACTGTTCTATTTTACTGTAACATGCAAATTGAACTGTTTATCATATCATTATTGATGCGTGTTATTATGTGGAAAATAGTTTAGAAGGATTGTGGTTTTATTGGGCTTCATAGCTCACTGATTTTTTATGTCAGCAGATCTTGGAGCTGCTGATCAGTAAGTGAAAAGTCCAACTAGACATTTTGGAAGCTTGTACAAGTTGTACCCGGCGTGATAGAGGCACCTATTTTTGTAAAACAAACTTGATGTAAATAATACAGGTATATGGTTTGTATGATGACTATTGTGATGACAGGTGTTATTTGCTTTTGGAAGCATCTGATAAATGTTTAAATTTTTCGCATTTTCGCATTTTCGCGGGTAAAGTCTTCTGCTTGCATGATTTGACGAACGGACTCGCGTCTCGGAACTTGATTCCCTAGGCGCGGGTTCGGGGCGTCACGGGCAGAGTGTCCTTATAGGACAGTTGAGAATTAGGTGATATAACAGAGGATTCCCCAAGAGGAGTTATTCTAGTGGAAGGGGCATTGTGCGCTGCAGTCAGACATGGTCGAGTGTACTTGGCCGACCTACTACCTAGGTTTCTGCATGTCTCCTTAGTATGACTAGTTCTTCCATAGTGGTCATACTTCAGTTTGTCATTCTCATCATTCTTTGGTTTGCAAGGACCTGCTCTGTTCCTTCTCTGTGGTAAGGTAAATGCAGATGCTAAGCCAGAGCCACAGAGTGCTCATAAATATTAGATGATGAGTGCATAGCCAAACGTCTACTTCTTCTCCTTGGACTAGTGCATACACTTGATTCAAAGAGGGTAGCTCATCCTTAAGCTCTACACCCATTCTAATTCAAATTTTTGGTTCAACCCAGCCAGAAGATTCAATTCTGCTTAGTCAATCTTTGGTAACTCTTCCATTATGAGTGTATGTAGCTCAAAACATTTGATAGTGATCAAGCTCTTCCTACATGCCACGTATGCTAGCAAAGTATTCAGTTAAGGATCTCTTCCTTTGAGATTTCTTGACTTAACTGGTAGATCCAGACAATATTATAAATTTAAGGGTAAGTTTGAGATGCAAAATCCTAAATCTCGCTAGTTGCTTGCAGAAAAAAGGAAACCACGTAACACCTATGACTACATAGAATGAAGGAGCCAACTCATGACAGTAAGATTCTCGGATTCCCACCTGTAATGCATGGTTTAAAATTTCGATACGTATCGACCGATGCGGGTCGATATGTATCTTGTTTGGAGCTACCCGATATATTGGTACGCTGGAAAAAAAAATCCCCCATATCAGGCATATTGGGCCGATACGGGACTTTTACAATCCTGATACCAGAGATTTTTCAGTTAATTTTTTCCTCTCCTAATTATACTAGGATCCAACAATATAGTCCCGATACGCACAACTTATTTACATAAAAAAATTTATTTAAGTAAATAATTTTAAATTAATTTTACTTTCATTTACTTAAGATATCTAGATGTAAATAAAATTATACTCCTCATTTGAATTAAATAAAAATTATCGTGAATCCAAATTCCTGAAGAACAAAAAGTCAACTTTCCAGTTCAAGAACAAAATCTTCTTTTTATCACCTTTTAGGAATTATATGTTAAAATTCAACTTTCAAATGATAAGGTATATCTCAAAAATTAAAATTTTATAAATTCTACTATATCAAAAGATTACCAAAATTCAAAAGTCGAGCAAAAAAAGTCTCATATGAAAGCTTATATTCATATGTTATATTTATTCAAGTATTTTTCAAAAGTCGTGAATAATTCGCAAAAATCTCAATTTTTTGGCAAAGTCGTGAATACTTCGCATGTTAATTGCTTAACGAAAAAGCTGTGATTTATTTGGGAATTTTGAATAAATCGGAGAACCTTGTTACTATGCTTGGGCTTCAATTTTTGGTAATATTGCTTTTATTTTCACTTTTAAATTTGTTATAATTGTTAAATGATGCAATAATAATAGATTGATGGTTTTGGTATGAAATCCATGGTTCTATTATAACATTTTTGGATTTTGGATTTTTTGCTTACTTTTCTTCAAAAACAATGGTTTTTGCATTTTTTTGATTTTAATTTTTTTCGTTTTTTAATGTTTTGAACTTGTATGGAGTGTTCTCAGAAATCTCATCTATGAACGTTGGTTTCACCTTATGGTATGTTTTCACCTTTAAAATAGTTTTCACCTTACTATTTTAATATACTTTTTTGGTCCTTTTCTTTCCTTTTTGTGTACTGTAATAGGTTATTACATTTAGGTGTTAAACCTTGATTTTATGATATTTAGGTGTATGAGCCTATGAGGTGATTCATTGTAGTCAAAAGGGAAATTTCGCTTGAAAATATATGTTTTTAAAGTTATTTTTATATACATTTTCCTTTCTTTTATTTTGTATATTATAATACAAATTTAATACTGTTAATCTTAATTACATTATTATTTATGATGGTATAGAAAGTATTTGGATAGTAATCTAATACAATTTTTTGATATTATTATTTTCCCCTTTTATGCTTTTTTTGATAACTTGAGTACTTGATATATTTTTTTGATCGGTAACTTGAATACTTGATATTCATTCAAGAAAAATGAGGTGACCATTACGGTTCAAAACGCTATTTAAACCTTGATCATAATTAATGTGTTATCCTTATAATTTATGTCGTGGAAAGAAGGGGAAAAAAATTCTCCTCCTAAGCCGTTATGTATCTCTAAATTTAGTTGTTATATCTAGAGTTATATTCAAGAATCAAAATTCTATTTTGTGGGGCTTCTTTATGTCACATTTGGTGGATTGTTCTTCAACATCATATATTTTCCTATGTATCAATATAATACTATGCATAACCACCAATTCTTCCACTGAAAAGGTTGCCAATAAAGAAATTGCTATTCGTAACTGAAACCTTAACAAACTTGTATCTTTATCAATTCCTTATTACTTGAAATTAATCTTAATGTTAAGTCTTCAGATTTGTCAAGTATCTTATTGTTGTCTAAATCTGCAAAATGCATTGAAATTTTTCAGTGTGCAATAGTTATGAATTGTCTTTTTTGGAGTTTACTATTCTGATCTTGGGAGTAGATGTGATGCTATTCTGAATTCTGAGGGGTTATTTAAAATTATGATAAACCAATGATGAAACAAGCTACAAAAAATTGATGTCTCAGATTTCAGATCTGAATTTTCAGAAGGCTAGATTCTCATGGCTGGTACTGTAGGCACGACTTCAATGGAAAGCAGTGAGGGGCTACATATCGAGTACATTGCCATATTTCTTGCAGTTCTATTCCCTGGGGCTCTGGTTGCTTTCAATTATGAATTACTGCAGAGTTTACCTCGCTTTACTGCCCTTCGCATATACTGTGCGGGCATTTGGCATAATGCAGTGGTGAGTTTATGTTGTACTTGTTCAGTGTGTACATATCTAACAAAATTGTAGGTATCCCTTTTGCAATGCCAAGATCGTGCATTCGGTGGCTATTTCTTGTGCTCAAGCTTGGATTGAGACTTATAGGATATCAATTGCATGTGCTATTTTATATGTTATCTCAGTTCGATGCTGATCAGCTACCATTTCTCTCTAGTGTTGCGTAGTTTGTGGTTTGGCATTGTTCCTCCTGCCTTTGATCTTGTATCCTCTTTACATACATGGTGAAAGCCCAATGGTACTTATCCATACACATGTTTTTACTTGTCTCATGGTTATATATTATTTTCTATTGCTCTAACTTGACAGAACTTATCCACACTTATTGCATTCATTTTTCCTCGGGAATAGGTTTTGGACGTGTCTCCTACATCGCCTTTGACTGGTTATTTATCTCCTGGTGATGTCATTGTGTCGTTGGATGGCTTACGAATCCATGAACACCGAGAATGGACGAAAATTATTTCTTTGATGGATGAGCAGACAGTTCAGAACTCAAATTATTCCAAAGATTTCAGAGGCTTCCCAGCAGTTGGTTTCAGAAGGGGGTATTGTGTCCCCAAGTCGTTGATGGAAGACAACAAGAAGATTCACCCCGTAGATGACCAGTTTGCTTGTCCGAATGAGCTTACTGCATTTGTAATTGTCCCTTGCTTTAGCTCAAGTATGTTAGATGATGGTAGCAGTGAAGATAGTCACCAGAACAACAGGGAGGGTAAGCACTGCTTGAGTTTTAAGGATGTTGTTGAGCTTAAAAAATGTGGCGATGGATGGGCAACAACTGCGACCAGCAGAAGCATCTGTGTATGTTCAGAGGTAGAAGTTCAAATGTTTATAGGTGTTCCAATATCTAATTTTCAGTGGCAGTTTTGCTAAATAAACTGAAAGCAGTTCTAGAAATTCTTTGATTGGTGGAAGTATTAAATTTCTATAATTTGTCAAGCTCTGCAAAATTTCAAGTTATCTTATGAGTTATGACTGTTATTTCTTGCCTGGAACATTATGGAAAGTAATTACAATATTTTGACCATGTCGACAGGATGAGTCCTGCTTAACTCCAGTTCAGGTTCCGGGGCTGACATGGGTTGAAATCACATATTCAAGCCCTCATTCTTCAGAATGCTTGCAATTTGGAAGAAATTCATCAGCAGATTTTAAGAGTGACTCTGGAAAAACTAACTGTGGTGGAACATTCGTTTTTGTCGGGGATGTGCTCTCGATGGAACATTCAGTTCGGTTAACTGCATATCGATCTCGTTGGCCATTTATTTTTGGTGCATATCTTCCAAATATTATAGAAAAGATGTTGGCATGCACATTCCAGGTCTCTCTGACATTGGCTCTTCTCAACAGCTTGCCGGTACGTTCTTATGCCATTATGTGTTTTCTTAAGTTATTAGATAATAGTTACTGTCAAACATGCATTCTTATGAGCCTAAAATGTACATGGAGCATTTCAATACGCACAACAGCACAAGTATGAAAAGACCAAAGAGAACACTATAGACCACTATCAGGTATGGGGTGTTAAATAATAGTCCCGTGGTCCATAATCTCAAATGACTTTACCTCCCATCCCATACATTTTGCTCATCTGTGCAATGATTTAATACCATTTAATTGGTGGGTCACGTTGCTAGCGAGGCATAGCCCAGCAATGAAACTGACTTCAGGATCAGACCTTCCAATCTTGAGTGCAAACTTGTATGGCTCAAAAAGTAAGAAGCATGGATAAAGTGCAAGAATCCAGCAGTTAGAAGTGTCCAGTCTACATTAGTTTTGGCTATACCTTATAAAAGAACCACTCCACTTGTTCAACAGTCATGATTTATTATGTGATGGCTCAGATATAGGGAATCAAGTCCAATGAGGATGAAGTATTAAGGTCACTATAATTCTCTTTTATATGGGTCCTTGTAAAATTTTCGTAATCATTCACTTGACACTTACCCCTTTCTCTACCCCACAATTTCGAACCGGAGGGCAGTTTTGGTCACTTGACCACAAGTGTCATGAAATAGGACCTTACAATGGGCACATGGACTTTCATTTAGAGGATAGGAGGAGAGATAGAAGTATCCAATACAAGATCGGCACTTAGTTTATAATACAAGGAAAAAGGTAGACAGATATTTAAGAGAGAGAGAGGTGGCATTCTGCAGCTAGGAGAATATAATGACTTCTGGTCGTAGGTGTAGAAATGGGATTTGAAACACTAGCTAAAAGTGGGATGAAGGGGTGGGTTTGAAAGTATGGAAGGGATTATGATGGGGACCAGAGAGCAAAATAACGCTTTGAAAAGGAGTAACAGAACTCAATCAGATTAGAACTCTTGAATGGTGGAGAACACTTACTAAAGAGAGCAGATGTAAGTGGAACAAACCACCATAAAAGAACCCTAAGGGACTAGAAAATACATTACAAGTTAATTGAAGGCTGAAGAGATGGGGCTTATTCTTTTCTAATATGTGACAACTTCTTAAAAGTACTAGATAATTGAAAAATCTACTGGGTCTGTTCTTTTGGTGAGACTTATAGCTTGGCACCTTGTACTCTGGGATGGTAGTTAGGGAATTTCAGTCACTTTATCAAGGTTTTTAACAAGATTAATTCTTACCATCATAGAATTTCAAGTCTTGTCATTTTTTATGAGACTTGAAATCATTCATTTTGTTGCATTTGAAGTCTGATGGGAATTGCGACCCAAGAGATGAAAAGAACAATACATCTAGTTTTCAAAAGAAAAGGCATATTGCCCAGTGATAAAACTTGCAAAGTGCCAGACTTTATAAGTCTCCGCAAAAGAACGGACCTCTAAAGATAAACTGAAGTAAGAAATAGGAGTAAAATAAAAAGGCAATATAGGAGTTCTAAAGAAAGTCAAATTTTCTAAAGAGGAAGGCTGTTGGCTGCTAGAAGGATCTCACTATCCACTACAATGGTAATGCCCTAGACTGGATGGACAATTCATGAGCTGGACTTCCAGGCTTACTGGGCCTGCAGGGGTCGGGCTGGGTTTATGTGCTTTTATGCCCACAACTTCATTTGCTTACGCTTCAGAAAGTAGAACTTGTTAGAATTTTTAGAAGATAGTTTTGATTGAAGGGACTGAAATTCCCCTATAATTTAAATCATTATTAAATTTAGAAGGTTAAAAATGTCATGTGCATTATTGCACTTCACCTTTTTTATCTGTGCCTGTGAGTGTATTGTGCATGTACTTCTATATGAATTTACCTAATGATGGTAATGTTTAGCAGGTATATTTTCTTGATGGTGAGTCCATTTTGGAGGTGAGTCTCTGCTACATCACTTTGTTGAGCCACAGAAAGAGGGGGAAAGTTTTACAAATATGCCTCTTTGGAGGGACCCTCTTATCCATTCTTGCCTTTTCAAGGATCTTCCTCTCCATCTTTTTGTAAGTCAAAGGTAGCTCTCCCTGTTACTGAGCTTCTTGTTTTTACCTACAAGTTCTGATTTTTGTTTTTGTAAATCTAACATAGTCACCAGCCCCCCTCCCCTCCCTTTCTCCAGGGGTGTCGGGGTGATTTGGTATTCACGTCATTGTATTTTGGAGATAGAAGTTGTACTTCAATGTATTCGCCTAATCAAGGAAGTTCATATCTCTTGCTGGGAGTGGAGTCTCATAATTGATTGTGAAATGTCTAGATTAAATCTGCCAAAGATTTATGATGATCTTGATCTTGAATTTTCACAAATTATTAAAGTTTAAAGGCAGCACATTTGTTTCCTACAGATTTTTCTACCATTGGAGAATTTAGTAGGATTTTCAACGAGATACTTTGCAAATAGGACAGCCTTTTGTTTAAACAAAGAGATCAAGGGGAAAAGAACAATAAAAGAGATTGGTGCATCTCTTTGATGTTATGCTCTCTCAAGCTAACAGCTTGGGTGGTATAGGGTCGTTTTTGTGTGCGTGTGGGGTGGGGTGGATAAGCTTGTGATGAAGCAAGCTTATCCCCCCAACCGGCAGCTGCTGGGTCTCCGCATCTCTCCTAAACCTTCCCCAATCTTCGGCCAGAGCTGTATGAGGCAGAAATTTGTCCCACATACGGTTCGGAGGCTGAGCCCCACCCCAGCTGTAATGGTGCGGCTTAGGTTAACTAACACTAAGAAGATATAGTTCACTCAACGATTGCCTTTGGGTTTCGAACTCCATATGGGGAAGGAGCGTTGTTCTTGAGGTCTCGATCATTTACATGGACCCACTTCTCATTCCATTTGTGAGAATTTATGATCTATAAATCGTCCCTACTGAACGATTGGTTCATGTTTGAGCTTGATGAATCACTTCGTGCCGACCTGTTGCCAATCAACTTTTTGACCTCATGAGAATGGAAAACTTGAGCATTTTCTGCGGATGAATAATCGGTAACATAATTATTTCTGGTTGACCATGTTCCTAGAAAAAGGATACTTTTGAGAAATGACAAGCACCACTGAAGTGGCTAAACATACCAATCCATTTACGGATCTATGTGCTCCGATTGGAACTGTTTTGCATGTGATCTTTGATGATTTACCATGGTGCTGGGGCTATTCAATTTTTTGCCATATATACTTGTTTGTAGATGTATATATATATATAGCTTGTTTGCAGATAGATCTTCATGTGTATATAGAGGGAGAGAGCGTGAGAGAGAGCTTGTTTGTAGAGAGATCTTCATGTGTAGAGTCTTCTAAATTTGCTGCCCAAACATTTAGAACCAGTTACATGGCACGCACTGGCAGGAACTCCTGAGCCTTCTTACATGAGCCTAGTTTGTTTACGGGAAACTGGCTAGAGCTATTGACCATTTTCCAGCAGCTGATATACACACATACACGTCTCCAAGTGACATGAATGGAAATATACTGCTGCAGCAGAATTTAAAAAGGGAATTGCTGGTGTCTCCAAGTGAAATGAATGGAAATGTACAGCTGCAGCAGAAATTGGAAAAAAAGAATTGATCTTGATTTTGAACCTGTTCTTTCCATGATCCCTATTAACTGAGCCTTCTAGAAAAAAATTCGTCTTGGTCAAAAGAAACTCAGAAGAATCATCTAGTGCTGAAGCTGTTGTTTTACTTTCTTTATATAACACTTTAATCAGGTAATCAGATTTTTTTTTTTTGGAACGAATCAGGTAATCAGAATGGATATACCAGTACCCAAAACTGAAATTGAATCAGAATATATTGTGATGAACTGGAAAACCGGCAATGAAGTAAAGCTTGTACCTGAATTCCAGAATTAATATTGCATCTGTACTATCCCCGAATGCAGGAGAAGATTTATCTGAAACTAACAACGATAAGTCTTCTTACTATACTACTATTACTTAAATAGTAAGAAGATTCATTGGTGTTAAGTAGACAGAGGCATGTTTTGGAACATTGTTCTTGTATTAACCCAATTTTAATTTTGAACTTTTTGCGTTTTGAGTTTGTTGGACCTAGCCCAAAGAAAGAAAGCTCTTAGTAGAGGCTTGGTTGGGCCATGTCCATACACTCTTAAGCTTTGAATGGTAGTTAAATTTTAAAAGAATAGAATGAGGGAGTGGAGAGAGGGCTCTCGTTGGCCACCCTCCGGATTTATCCCGACTTTCCTGGTGCGTGTGGAGAGAGGGCTCTGCACGTGCCCGGGGGAACTAGTCGGGTGCTCTAAGAGGCCCGGATACCCTCGTCACCAAAAAAAAAAAAAAAAAGAATGAGGGAGTGAAGAACTTCATGCGTAGGATTTTTTTTTTGTTTTTATAATTTCTCTAAAGTCCTAAACGTAAGAAACCATTCATGTTGATGACTTAATAGTACAAGGAAGTAACCAAGAAAATTCATAAGAAGATCATTAAAGACTCAAGATCAAAGACTTCGAGTGGCGAAATCGAGGTAGGAATCGAACCTGAATCCTAGATCATGATGGGTATATGATTAAAATAAATAAATAAATATTATTCTGCTCAAGTTAATTAGTGTGAAATTCATATCATTGATAGAATTTCTCATAATATCCTTCTTAAAAATTTTTGTGATTTATAAATTATTTTTGTGGAAATTATTGATTTCTATAGAATATGTCAGAAACTGTATATGATTGAGAGAAATTTGTGTAACTTCCTCTGTGTATATATATATAATTTAATACTTTGACCAATTGAAAACGAATCTAAATTATTTAACATTACTACTGTGATTTTTTTAGATTTTTTTGATAATTTTGTATTTTTAATTAATCACGTATTTTGGGGGGTTGTGCTGTAATTTGCACTCTCAGATTCTATCAACAGAGTTTTAATTCATTTTTTCATAAATCTTTATTTTGTCTAAAATCTTGAAATTTTTATTGTAAATGTCTTAATCTGTCTTCTTTAAAAAATCCCACTGGTTTCATACAATTCCAAGTTATATTTAATTTAATAGGCATTTATTTGTGAGACATGTTCGAATCTCAATTGCAGAACCTATAGATTAAATATTTTAGGTATGAATTGTTATCCTATAAATTCTTTAAAAAATTCTTGTAATATATACATGAGTTAGCTTTAAAAATCCTATGATTTGAATCCAATTGGATTCAAAATTAGTTTATAATAATTTTTGGACTAGAACTATTTATAAATTTACTACTTTCAACATCATTACTTAGGTATGAAATTTTATGTGAAAAATCATGAGGTTTGAGATGTTTAATATTTTTTAGCAAAACCTCATTGAGTTTATTTTCTAAAGAAATAATAATTAATGCATGTAATGTGTTTATACTTGAGATTTAAAAAAGATAATGAGAATGAGCAGTTTTGTATATTATTTGAATAAGTTTACTTGAATATGTGTACATGGGCATGTCCTAGAGACCTTAGGGGACCCCAGGGCAAAACTTCTAAAGTAAGCAAGAAGGGCTCTATGCCCTAGGGTGAAAGACCCAAGCATCCTGAGAGGACCCTGGTGTGGGTATTATGAGAGTTAGGCCGAACTGGTGAGAAAATCAAGTCACATTGATACACGAATTTGATGAAAGAAAGTCTTTGATACAGGTGTGAGTGTATGGTTAAAATAATTTGGTTTGTTCTTAGAAATTCTTGCATTGCATTATTTTGAAATGAATAATTTTTATTTAATATTTATTATAACTATTATGATATTTGATGTTGGTTGATTTTTTATTGGCCTTGTGAAGCTCATTATTAATTTATATATGTTTCATATTGAGCTACTAGACGTGGTGAGAAGTTGGACTAAAGATAAGAAATTTATTATTATTTTTAATTGTTATGTTGAATGTGAATGATGATTTTAAGACTTAATTCGACCTCATGAGCCTTTCATTTTGGTAGTACTATTTTATTGGATTTTCTATTACAAAAATCTCATTATGATTGTTATTGTTAGACATCATATTATAAATTGATTAATATGGTTTGCAATTCATGATAACAAAATGTGTAATTTTGACTAATCAATGAGTTGAGAAAATTAATTTTAATAAATAATCTAATTAATTTTCATCATAACTCTTCGAGTTTTCGGGCAATAGGCGATCCATGGGTTATGGATCGGGTCACAGGTCTTTTCCGGAACTCAAGGTGTTACTGTAGAACCCCAGATTTCATGTGCTTGGCTGTGAATAGTGCGGTGAATAGTGCTAGCGTATGAGGCATAAAGAGGCTAATGCCTCTCATGTATGTTGGTAGGTGTTCAATGATCACCTTAGTATGGTTTAGAAATCTATGAGGTGTGAGTAGGGTGTTGGACCTAAGGGATTTGAGTGTGAAAGCACTCAATTTGTTCTAAGTATAAGAAGAGGGATGTCTTAAC
Organism: Tetracentron sinense; assembly: GCA_015143295.1. Lineage (NCBI taxonomy): Eukaryota > Viridiplantae > Streptophyta > Magnoliopsida > Trochodendrales > Trochodendraceae > Tetracentron > Tetracentron sinense. The sequence continues at coordinate 1,665,210 of CM026567.1, read as the reverse complement.
ATACTCTCAACTTGAGGTAACTCTAGTTTTGTCACCACTGATCAGAATTGAGTGATTCTTGAGCCATTAGAAATATATCGAAACCCTCTTCGATGTTCATGTTTCACAATTTTTCAGATTTTTAGTCGAAGTTAGGTCAAATGTTGGTTTTCCAAAGATTGGTCTGCTGAAATTAGTCCTTGGAACAGTCAACTTTAAGTCCAATTTAGACCATTAATAAAGTAGAATTAGGATTTTTACATTAGAAACAAATTTGTTCCCCTTTGAATTTAGAGTCCAACGCAAGTTGAATAGTCTAAATCCGATAAGCCAATAAAAAGTTATGGTTAAAAAATCAAAGCGGGAAAAATGGGGACCAATCCGGTCGACCACACATAAATTCGGTCGACCGTTGATCGATATTTTTGTATGGGTTTTTTTTCTAGAACCCTAAACTGTCCAGTCGACTGGTGGTCACATCCGGTCGACCAAATGGTGCCCTTTTGTGTTGTAGCCGTCCTCCTGAGATATTTTAGGGGTGTTATGGGGTTTTGGCTCACCCCAAACCCCTATATAAGGCCCATTTCGTGGGCTAAGGGTTTCACAAACCCTTAGAGCTTTGAGAATAAGAAAAAGAAGAGAAAGGAATGGAGAGAAAGAGGAAGGAAAAGGGAAGGAGACTAGATACTAGCCTTCTCATGCTTTGGAAACCCAGAATCCAGATTCTGTTATTTTTCCAGCAAAAACTAAACCGGTCAACCAACCTTGAAATCGGTCAACCATATTGTGTTAAAATCCTTACTGGCATTTTTCCAGTAGCCAAACTGGCCGACAGACCCTGGATCCGGTCAAACAATTTACGTAAGAGCGAAGTTCTTAATGTAGAGCACCGTGTTGGATTGTGTCCTGTTAGGTAAAGATTCGAGTCTTGTAGTTTTACTTTCTATTATTGAATTGCTTGTGCTGGACTAGGTCCCGTGGTTTTTCCTGGAAGAGTTTCCATGTAAAAATTCTCTTAGTCTTTTGTGATTTGTGCATGTGATTATCTATTTTAATGTGATTAGGTAGTAATTAATAATTAGGCAAAGTATTTAAAAAGGAAACCTATTCACCCCCCTCTAGGTCTTGAATCATTAGGAGAGGGAAATTTCAATTTATATCAAAGCGGGTTCACTTTTAAAGTTAACACATTTAGTCGATCTTGTGCAAATCTGTCAACTATGAGTTTAATGAAAGAGGGTGGATCCATTGCTTGTCCCCCATTGCTCGATGGGAGTAATTATGCTTACTGGAAAGCTCGAATGAGAGCCTTTCTTATATTGCTGGATGAGCAAAGTACTGATGACAGTCAGAGAGTTGACTATGGATAAGTACTCCGAAGAGTACAGCAAAGAAGAGATTAAATCATGTGGATGGAACACAAAAGGTCTTAATGCTCTATTCAATGTTGTCACACCTAAAGAAAATTTTGGAGTTTCTCAAAGTGTGACACATCAAGAGAGGGATGGAATATCTTAGAGATTACTCATGAGGGAACCACAACAGTGAAACTCTCTAAGCTCCAAATGCTGACCATCAAGTTTGAAAACCTTAGAATGGATGACAATGAAACATTCGATAGTTTCAACGCTAATCTTAGCGACATTTTCAATTCCAGTTTTAATCTTGGTAAGAGACTTCATGAGTCAAAAATTGTCAGAAAGGTCTTGATATCTCTGCCCAAGAGGTTTCAACCTAAGGTCACAACCATAGAGGAGAGAAAGAATATTGATGCTCTCAAAATTGAGGAGTTGGTCGGCTCACTCCAAACCTTCAAACTCAATCTCCACTCATCTAAGAAACCCCAAATTAAGAATTTAGCCTTGAAAACTCTCAAGGAATCTTTAGTGGGGTTGGATAATGAATCTGAGTTCTATGAAGAAGATCTGGCTTTATTCGTGAAAAAATTCAACAAATTTCTTAAAACGAATAAAAGATTTATTGTGAAGGAGGAAAATCCTTTGAGAAATCAAGGCCTAAGCCCCAGGAAGAGAAGAAAAATCTCAAGGGTACCGAAAAGAATTCTCGTAGTGTTCAATGCTATGAGTGCCATGGAAATGCTCATATTTTGCCTGAATGCCCAAACAAAAAGAAGTCTAATGGAGAGGTACTGAATGCTACATGGATATGGTCATATTTCTCCTGAATGCCCAAACAAAAAGAAGTAAGGGCAAGATGCTAAACACTACATGGAGTGACAGTGATTCCAAATACGAAAAATCGGATAACCCATCTCCCGAGAAAGAGGATTGGAATTATACTACCTTTACTTCCACTTAAATGGGAATCGGAATATCTTCTACGCCAATGAGTGAGAGTGACCAAGACACTGACTATCTAATGTCTGACAAGAAGAAAAGAAGTGAAAAGAGTTTGGATGACTGACAAAGAGGGAGAAGATAGTCAGGATGACTTTGAAACTGAGGGAGATATGCATACAACCTACAAGGAACTATATGAGGAGAGTCTCAAGCTTAAAAAGGAAAATATCTCTTTGACCAAACATGTCAAATTGGCTGAAGATGATAGAGATAAATTCCTGCAAGAAATAGAGGAGTTGAAGACTCTTGTTTCTAAGATTGAATCTAAGGAGGATTCTGACAAGAACAGATTTATAGAAAGAGAATTTCCTAAAATCCTTGAGGATAAGACTGGTCTGATGAAGAAAGTGACGAATCTTGAGAGGGAGAATTAAGTTCTTAGGCATCACTGAAATTCTCGGTGAGCTTACCTGTCATAGAAAGAAATATGGGAACAAGGCCAGACTTGGCTATGCCGATAGGTTAGTCAGTCTTATTACTGAGAAACTCAAGATTAATGCCCTAGAACCTATTGTGCAACATGATTCTCCTATTGTAATAAGAGATCATGGACCCCCTGTAGCAAATAGGGTTCATCCACCTCCTATTGCAAAAGGGTTCCAACATTCCTAATAACAAAAAGGGTTTCTGCTCCTCATCCTATCAAGAGAAATCCTCATCCTCGGTTCATTCCAACCTATTTCCATTGTGGAGTGAAGGGTCACACCAGACCCAACTTGTACATCCTTTAAGAGAAATCCTTGTCAAAGTTCATTGAACCAAAATAAAAAATTTCAAGGGAACCTCCAAAGGCAAGTTGAGATCCTAGTAGAGAGATCTAAGAGTTTGAGTGATGAAGTAATGAAGATTACTCATCTCTAAAAATAGGTTCTAGACACTCCTACATACACGGGATATGGAGGAGGTGATAGGGTGAATCAAAATGCCTCTAGGAATCCAAGGACTCAGTCAAGGAAGAAGAGGATTAGGCAAAAGGTGATCATGCCTCAAACCTTACCCAAATGGTTAGGGACCACTGGGTCACTCCAAATTTAAGAACCATTTGGATGAGGAAGGAAGACCTTCAGGGCTTTGCTTAGCCCCTATCTGTCATATCCTAAGTTGTTTTTGATTGCCATATATGTTCCTAGGGCTATGTTTAGTTGTGTATATTTATTAGGTTTGCTTGGTTTAGTTATTTTATTTCAATTGCCAATAAATAAAAAACTCAAAAAGATTTTCTTTTTTTATTTTAGCTAGGTTGTTTTTCTTTTGACATTGAAAAACTCAAATATCTCAAAATATTCAAAAAATATTTCTTTTGTTATGTTTTTTCATTCCGAGCATATCACACATGTTTTGCATTCATTGTTTATAATTGATTTATACATGTCCAAGGAAAAACATGAGCTATGATTGAGTTGTTGAGGATAATACACCTTCTCGACCCTTTGGGTGAGTATGATTAGACAATCTCACTTAGCAAAGTTAGAGTTTAGTCATCCATGTATGTCATGTTACATGCACATGCACTTTGACTGACCCTAGTAAAAGGTCTGAATCCCTATTTGTATTATCATTATTGGCCCCTAGGTTGACCAAGTCTAGATTGACCATTGGTTAATATCCTAGTTAATCGTATCCTCCATCAAGAAAAAAAATTGACGCGATGAGAAGGGCTACATGTGAGCTAGTGTGATAACTGTAATTGGGTGCAAACAATAGTAATGACTACCTATGTCACAAGTTAGGTATCTTTCTTGGTTGCTAGTGCGAAAGTCTCTATTGTCTTTTTTTGGGTGAAATTTTATCATGTAACTAACAAACTCATACTCTAAACTCACACACACACACACTCTCTACTGTCAATAGAGAGGGCTACCTACTCATCAGTGTGAAAGTTACCATTGTAAGAAAAGAAAAGAATAGAAAAGAATAGAAAAGAAAAATTAAAAGAATTCTTACAATTTGGAGGTGTTTGAAAAAATTAAAGAAAATTGATTAGTCAAACAATGGAGAAAGATGATCCTAAATAGAAATTATGTATTTCTTGATATAACTAGGTTTGACTTCTAATATTAAGATACACGGTGTTCCCTTCGTGGTATAATGGAAAATTCTCACTAGGGATAGAAACCTAAGATTAGAATCTAGTCAGAACCCCCACTACACACAGCTACATAGCGAAACTACTTCCTAAATGTGACTAAGTGTTTGAGACTAAGCTTGAACACCATGTGAGAGTAGATGAGATGTTTTATCCTCATTTAGACGTACCAAAACTAATGTTAATTTTTGGGTATGTCATAAATTTTGTAGCTTAGAATGCTTCTCATACACATGTGTGGATGCTTCATTTTGCATGATGGGAGTTAGGGGAAGTGTTCTCATCTTGTTGGGGAAAACTTACTTGAACTCAGGGGGAGTTCATGTTTATTTTGGGGTGATTGATCTTAGGGGGGTAGATCAATTTTGGGGAGAATGTACAAATTCTAAGGGGGAGTGAATGACTTATCATTACCAAACCATCCTGGAAGACATGCAAGGCATACTATAGTGGAAACGGAACTAAAATTTTTCTTCTATACATACCATATTCCAAGTTTATACCCAAAACCAAAAGTACAAAGTGAACATCCTCACTCGTGAAAATATATATACAAGTCTCTCCCTCCCATCACTCATTACTTCATCACTCAAACTCTTAGATCTCTCTGCTAGGATCTCAACCTGCTTCTGGAGGTTCCCTTAAATCTTTCTTAGATTTAGGTTCTAGGGTTCGAATTTCTCTATGGCTCTTGAGTTTTCATTCCTCATTTTTTGTGTATCTCATGGACAGAAATTCCAATAAGTGCCATGTCATCGGATCCGATTCCGATAAGGATTAAATGGATGAGAGCGAGCCATCCATGTCACCTCCTGTCTACAAGGGTCATGGAATCACTATCGAGAGTGTTCCAAAAACCCGAAAAGCTAGAGAGCCCGCTACTAAGGGTAAGGGCAAGGCCAACCATCAAAGGGAAAAGCCCAGACAAAAGAAAAGCCTAAACGGGCAAAGCCTAGTCAACCCTCTAGTACCTCAAAATTCAAAACCCCTACTTGTGAGGCCCTTTACTGTAACTCCATGTCCCATCGAGCAATTATGGTAGAAAGGTCTACTTGTCTTGATGATTTCCCTGGTATTGGCTTCTCTGGTATTATCCACTCTCGATAGTGGAAGGGTGTTCTTGAGATTTCTGGTCAGGCCCTTGTTGAGTTAGTTCGCGAGTTCTATTCGAACATCCATTCCATTAACTTTGACACTTTGTCATTCAAGTCTTGGGTCTGTGGTCATAAGATCACTGTTGATCCTGACATCATTGTTGTCTTGATAGGTTTCTCTGGTGTTCCAGATGCCTACTACCCATATAGGTTTAGGTCTTATGACGATCCATATTCTCTTGATGAGGTTGCCACTTATCTATGAGATACCGCGACAAAATGGGCAGGTCGTCATCTTCTTCATAAGAAATAACTTATTTGGCAATGTTGATTCACTTTATCATATGCACCAATATCCATCTGAAGGTTCATAATACTGAACTTGTGGTGTATCGAGCGATATTTTGTACACCACCACGATAGTCGATAGGTGATCCGATAGACTTGGGTGCCCACATTGCGGACATGATCCTCCAAGGCCATCGTGCGAGTGTCACGGAAGTGGCATTACCATTTGGATTTCTAGTATCAAGTTTGTTGAGGGTGCAAGGTGCACGAGCTCTTCCGGGCGAGGAATTCCAGGCTTTTATAGGTCCAATCACTACAAAATCTCTTGCCAGTAGCTTTGCAAATGCAGCAGCTTCACCCCATCCTCTCGCAACAGATGCTAAGGACATTCCAGATATCGAGCCCTTAGCAACTGATTACTTCGAGCGACATGATGTTGGTCCATTTTCTCGGTCACCTACGACTTAGCGGCCATATTTATTTAGAGTCTCTTGTTGCAGTGTTAGCAAAGATGTCTGCCTCGCATACGACTTTTGCTACTGAGGTCCGAGCCCAGTTTGGTGCTCTTACTGCTGATGTCCACGTACAATTAGATACTCTTGTTGCTCTAGTGAGTGATGTCTGCCACGAGGTTTGTGATTTTCGGGCTCGCTATGATTTGGATTATGATGCTCCTGCTGATGATACGGATGATGCACCACCGCTGTTATTGACTAGACTAGGTTTTAATTTTCAGTTGTTGGTTACATGTAGCCAATCTCTGTCTTTCTTATTCAATTTGGATTCTGGATATTTTTTGTGATGTACATGACAGTGGATGGATGCTTTGATATATTATCATTTTGATGGCAATATGATGTGTTCAATTTCCTTATAGATGATGTTTGAATGAATGTTTCTTTTTTTTTTGCCCTGTCGTTGTGGTATGTCGTTGGTATTTCATGCCAAAAAAGGGGAGAGCACAGTACATTGCTTTGTTTTATCCATTATCTTTATGATCCATTATATGCGCATATTATTGGCTAATCTATTTATTGTTTTATATCTTTCCTACATGCTTCACTGGCTACACTATATATACCATTTTTCCTACTTCGTAGTAGGGCTTTAGAGACAGGGAGTTGAGGCTATCAAGATCCAATTAGGGTTTCCCAATTGTGCTTGGTTGATCCCCATTAAGTCTCCTCTCAAGTTCTCACTAGAGATGCAAGTTTAACTCTCTTACTCATACTTTGCATGTGTGTTCTCCTCTTTTTATGAGATCCTTCTAGATCCAGGATTGTCGAAACGGTTTCAATCCCCTCAATACTCTAAGTGAGTATTTGGTTGGTGTGAGCCAAAGTTGTTGCAACGGAGATCGATCTTGCGAGATCATGGTTAGCATTCATTTGAAAAAGCCTTGGCTAGTGAAGAGTTGAAGCCACTGTGGTAGATGTCGGACCTACAGGTTCGTGGTTTGCAAGAGTGAATAACTTGTTACTATGGAGCACTGTGTTGGGACGTGTCATGTTGGGTAAAGTTCTGAGTCTTGTAGTTTTGCTTTCTCTTAGTGAATTGCTTGTGCTGGACTAGGTCCGTAGTTTTTCCTAGAAGGGTTTCAACGTAAAAATTCTCTGTCCTTTGTGATTTGTGCATGTGATTATCTATTCTAATTTAATTAGGTAGTAATTCATAACTAGGCAAAGAATTTAAAAAGGAGACCTGTGAGCGCGGAAATTTACCGCCTTTCCTTCCCCGAGGAATGAGGCCCGATGCTAAAATCGCTCAACAATGGCTGCAATTTTGAAACAGTCCTCACCTATTTATATTCTAAGAGAAATAGAACCCGAATAGATGTGGACAAGGACCTGCAGTCCATGGTGAGATTCTAGGTAAGAAATTCGCTTAAGTACTAGAGAAGGTGTTAGGTACCCCGAGACCCCCATCCTAAGTTGGTAACCTACTTCCCAAGTTTTAGCTAAATAAACTCTTTTTGCTAATTGATTTTGCCTAAGTATTGTAGAAATGCTAAGCAAGAAGGGGAGATAGAGGTCGCTAAGCTAGTGGGATCGCACCCTTGTTTGGGTTACCTACTTATCTGGCTTGGTGGAATCAGACCAAAGTAGTTCATGAGGGAGGTGATCGTGCGTAGTTCATACTCTATTTCAGAGTTAGTGGCAGTTTGGGCGCTCGTTCCGGAGCGATGATAGTTTAAGTGCTCATTTCAGAGCATATGTAGTTTATATTCATTCTAGAGGGTGGTAGCTCGTTTTACAACTATGGATTGATTTCTTTTGCTTATTTTTTAGATTTTAAAATGTTTTTGGATTTTGATTTAATAATGTTTTTGAATTTTAGTTTTATACTACTTTGGGGATTTTTGGAGAGGGCTAGGAGGTTATGTGGAAGCCTAGGAGTTGAATGGGGGCTAACTAGGGTCAAGACAAACCTAAGTGGGGAAAGTGGAGAAACAACAATTCTGAGCACATACCATTCGAACGGTTTGTGTACAGAACCTAGAATTTGTCTACTGTTTCACATCCGTTCGAACTAAATGGGCATTGTTCGAACAGATGTGATTCTGGATTGATTCCAAAATCTATTCCAAGTCTGTTTTTCATTGATTTTAACATGGTTGGGGAAATAAGGTCTAATTAGGATTAGATGACTGAAATCAGTTTAAACAAACCAAAATAGGTATTCTGTTCATAGATCATCCAAACGATCCGCGTAACGTTCAAATGGTCCCAGATAGTAAATAGTAAAACATATTCTATTCTGGGACAGTTCGAATGGTAATAGAACCATTCAAACGGTCTTTATCCCTAATCGCGGATCTGGCTCTGGCTTGCATTTCAGAACCCTATTTTGGTCATTTTAACCTGATTTTAGCCATACCAAGAGCAAATAAAGGGGTAAATATCCTAGATCTAGCCAAGCTAACTAGTGAGAAGGTTAAAATAAGGAGAAGTCCTCAGATCTAACTAGTTAGAAGGTCAAAAGGAAAAAAATAGACAACTAGGCTTACTGTGCTTGGACGGATCGAATGGATGGAGAACCGTTCGAACGGTTCTTGAAGATATGGACTGTTTTTGGCCTTGCATTGATTTGATTAGTTGAATTATAGTAAAGAAAAGTACAAACCACTAAATAAAGTCGATTTTGCCTTCCTTAGATGATATAAACCTTTCTATACCTTGATTTTGGTATAGAAAAACCTATATCTAACTTTGATGGTAAGATCCTAAAAGGAAAGAGAACCTACAAGGGAATAAAGCTTTAGAAATAGACTAAAGCTCCTTACAAGATAGATTTACAAGGAATTAAATTGAAGAATGGAAATGAAGAAGAGTTGAGAGATTTTTATCCAATCCTACATCGCCAGAAGGTCGGATCTAGGCTCAATCAAGCTTCCTTTGCTCCTCCAAGGCTTAGATCTAGAATTACAGTTCCTCTTAGTGATCTACAAGCTTTTGGAAATCTGGAGTTGCTCTCCTTCTTTGAATCTTCAAGTTTCTAGCACAAAAGTAAGAAGGGTAGTTGTAGCGAGTGAAATCTCCCCGCCCGCAAGACGGGTGTATGGTGCACCTGCTTACATAGGATCACCACCCATAGAATAGGCGGTTGAGCTTCGCACATGCCAAAGGCATGCCCTCCAGCTGGCCAAGGGCTGGCTCACAGCCAACCTGCATAACATTTAATGCTGGCAGCAGGGAAATGATGCCCCGCAGATACCTTTCAAGTCAGTCCTCATGGGATTGACATGTGGTTAGGGTTTGCCCTTACGGGCAGACCCCCATTCAAGATCTGTGGACATACTCTATGAGTCCATTCGCGGGCTAGTCAATGACTACAGTCAATGACCATAAATGGCCAAAGACGCAACCCAGACCAAGGGAAGGACCCATGGTCCCACCCTGTCTTGGTCCACTGACAGATTAAGGTTAGACCTTGGTCCGCAACCTAAATAGGCTTTAGACCTAACCTAGGCTACGGGTGAGACCCATGGTCTCACCCCTTTAATTTGTGGACTGATCAAGGTCAGTCATTTTCCAGTTAGCAGTCAGATATTGACTGCCATGTGACAGAGAATCCTTGATAAAAAAAGGACTCTCTACCAGCTTTGGGGGATCCTAAGATAGAGATCCCATCTTTTTCTCCAATAACAGAGTGTCATATGGCATCTCATTCGAAAAGGGGAGTAATCTCTCCCATTTTCTTGGAAAATAAGGTCCTTTCCTCTTTTAAAGGAAAATATCTTATCCTCACAGGTTTCCTAAAAAGGGAAACCAATTTGGAGTCATTCAAGAAAAAGGACTCCCCAATCATATCAGGTTTTCCCAAGATAAGGGAAACCAACTGTCAAATAACAGATGGCTCTCTCAAAGGAGAGAACCTTTTTGACCTTCACAAAAAGAGAAAGTCAAAGGAGAGTCCAAAACGGACTCTCCAAAAGATATAAAAAGGGATTTTCTCACAACTCCCACGAATCAAAGATATACAGAATTTGTCACAAAGTTCAGAGAGAGAAAAAGAGTTTTCTTTTCTTTTGCAGGAAAACAACAACCAAGAAGAAAAAAGAAGGATCTCCAATCAATAAAGAACATCAGGTGAACCCCCAATATGGCCACCTATTTTTTTTTTTTTTTTTTGATACAAAGAATTCAATGAGGATTTTGTAACGCCTACATGGGATATGAGCAACTTCATTTAAAAATAAATATTTTATTCAAATATCTTGTTCTTCTTTAATTATTCTTCTTAATCAAATGTTCTTTCCCAAATCGGAAATGTAATTAACAAACCAGGTTTACTCGAATTAGAAGGATAACCCCCACACAAAATAATAAACTCCATACAACAATGGAGGCAATTTAATACGCAAAAAAATTTACGCGTTACAGTAGTATGAATTGGGTTAAAACTAATGGTGATTGACGTTGGATAGAGATTAGGGTTTGGGGATGGAGGCTAGGGTTTGAGGATGGAGGCTTAAGGATTAGGGTTGGAGAGAATTAGTGTTTTCTCTTGGAGATTATTCTCTAAGGCTCTAGAGGTTTTTTTGGCTAGAAAATAGATTTATAAAAGCTTAAGTTTAAAGTTGAAACATGTGGGTATTTATAGGCTTTCTACAGGTAAGGATATGTTAGGAATAGTCCTAAAAGGTTAGGGGTGAGGCTTTCTGACCAAAATTCCTTGCACCGTTCGAATGATTTCGAATGGTCCCAAGACCAGAAATGGGTTTTTGGAGGGGTTTTGGGCTGGGTTTTGCGCTTGGACTTGGCTTTGAACATTTTGGACCTTGAATAAGGATTTCTAGGGACCCTTGGAGCTTCGAAGAGGTGGGTAAAAAGGGTGTAAAAATAGGGTCCTGATAGTTACCCCACTTTATCGAAGAGTTCTGCCAATTGGACGATAAAGACTGAAATCGTCATCATTTTTGCACGCAAAAACCTACCTATGCGACATGGACGACAAAGACTAAATTCTAGTCTTATGTTAGTTTGATATAACACAAGGATGGAGTAGTTTACAGCCTTATTATGGAGGACTGTTGGGAAAAATAATTGACAAAATTCAATGGCTGTCAACCGGACCAAAGATATGAGAGATCTGAGGATGTTGGTTTGATTAGATAAGATTGAAAAGGTTCTAAGTTTGTTGGTCTGCTTAGGGAAGGATGACAAGATTCTAGGGTTGTCGACCTGATTGAAGATGGAAATGATGAGGGTGACATGATTCGAGGGTTGTCAGCTTGAATGGGTGGAGGATGACATCATATGACGAAATTTATTAGATTAATTGATGGGATTGATTGGCAAAATTTGATGATTGCCAACTAGATGATAGCATTCGGTGGTTGTTAGCCAGATGAAAACATTCGATGGTTGTTAGCCAGATGATATCAGAATTCAAGGGTTGTCAGCCAAATAATGACATGACTTAAGGGTTGTCAGCCAGATGATAACAACATTCGATGGTTGTTAGGCAAATGATGACATAATTCGAGGATTGTCAGTCAGATGATGTCAAAATTTAAGGGTTATCAGCCAGATGATGACAAAATTCGAGGGTGATCAGCCAGATGATGACAAAATTTGAGGATTGTCAGCTTGATGATGAAAAAATGCACAGCTCTCACTTGGGACCTCCCCGTTTTGTCTAGTGCATCTTAAATGCGACTTATTGGGGATTTGCGGCAATGCAGCTTAGTTTCACAATGGGGATAGAGTGTCCATTATCCATATCAGTATCCCGTCCCTACTATCCTCCAAGGGTTGCAATGCTGCTCGGATTCAAGACGAAGGGATAGAGTGTCCATTGTTTGTATCAATATCTCGTCCCGCGATCCTCCAAGGGTGAAAATGCAGCTTGGATTCACGACGAAGAGATAAAGTGTCCATTGTCCATATCAGTATCTCATCCCTGCAATCCTTCGAGGGCGGCAATGCAACTCGGATTCACGGTGAAGGGATAGAGTGTCCATTATCTGTATCAGTATCTCGTCCTTGCAATCGTCTGAGGGCAGCAATGGAGCTCGGATTCACGACGAAGAAAGAGTGTAGAGACCCAAAATTTGATTATCTTGAAACTTATGCACATTGAATGAAAATCTGGATAATTTTGCTCAAAACATTGCAAGTGATGTCAATTTATGTCTAAATATGTGTATTTAATGTTATTGGGTGCTTAACTATGGTTAAACTTAGTATATGATAAATAGTTAAGGTGTAAAATGAAGAAAAAGACCAAAGTGTGGAAAAACAGAGCACATCAATCGACCGCTCCCAAAACTGGTCGACCGCGACCATTCTCGGTCAACCACCATGCCACCAGTCGACCGCCCATACCATTGGTTGACCACTTATGCTAACTTTGCCCAAAAATCCTAATTTGATTAGGATTTCGTAATTGGAAGGTTTCTAAGGAATCCTAGGTCTATATAAAGACCTTAAGCTCATGGGTTTTAGGGTTTTAATCACTTTTAAGAGTTTAGAAATCCCAGAGAGAGGTTTATAAGGCTTTGCAAGATCATCTCAAGGAGAAGGGAAAGTTTGGAGATCGTCTCCACGGTAATTCTAAATTGATTCAATCGTAGGGAAGCCATTAAGGAAGGTATCATACACTGTTCTAATCTAATAATATGTGTGAAATATATGTTACAAGTTATGGGAATAATGATTTTATGTTTATGTTATGATGATTATATCAAGGTTAGGTTTTGCACAATTCCGAGAGGATTTTGTACTAATGATCATGAATTGAATGAGAGATATTGGAATTGATATGTTATTGTTGTTAGGATGATGAATTGAGGATTATATTGATGTTCTAGGCATGATATTATCATCGTTTTTTAGAAACCTCATGCACCTAGGATTGAAGTCAATAAAATGAATGATTTTAGGGCTTACTCGTGAATGGAATTATAAGGAAGGAATTATGGTTTAATGATGATTATAACCTGGAAATTTTATGATGTTAATTGTGATTCTATTCTATGTATATAAGTTATCTTTGTATGAACTTCCATGTAAATTATGTCTAATTATGCATGTATGTCGATTGGTTGAATTTCGCATGGGTGAATACTTAGAGGATGATGTCAAAGCCTTGAATTCAGTAGCCTTAGTTACATGGGTGGCTTTGGTGGAATTTGATGTCTTGACATTAAAATGTAATGGATAACTTAGATGAAAGTTGATCATGACACTCAATCACATGTTCCATCACATGATAGTATTACAAGAACATGTCTCACGAGCACAAGCACTTACATGTCATTGGGGATCTTTCATGTTACATGCCATTGGGGACTATCATGTTACATGTCATGGGGGAATCATTCATGTTACATGTCACTAGGAACTTTCATGTTACAGGCGTTGTCGAATCTTACATGCATTGGTACATACGATCACAAGAACTTACATAAACATGCACAAGTCTTACATGTCCTCCCAAGTCACGAGTCTTACATGTCATGGATGATGTTATGTTTATATGTTTCCACACATGAACTGTAAGATATGTTTATTTATTATAAAACATGACCATGATTATATGTTATGATATTGTTAGCTAGACTTTGTATGCACTGATCTTTCGTTTGCTTAGTTGTACTTTTTATGTCAGTAGTTTCAAGAGGATTGGACATTTGTGTTCCAGGATCTTAGATCGAGGAAAAGTACCTAGAGGAGCCAGAAGGTGATTATCAAGATCGAGAATCTAATCTAGATCATTATCCATACTACTGATTCAGTATTTAGATAGTTTGTTTTATTTCAGTTGAAAGTAATGTAATAAGATAATTAAAGATGTTGCTTAGGTTTTATTTTGAATTGAGACCATATAGGTGATCAAATTATATTATGTTAGTTGGTCGATGGTTTAAATATTTCTATTGATTATTTATGGGAGAAATTTTGAGACTCACTTTAGCATGCCTTTTATGTTGATTATATGGATATGGATATGGATATGTATTGTCACGGGTCCAATGTCTCATTGACCAACATGGGATTTTGGGGCTAACCTTAATGAAGGTTAACCATGACAGTTAAGCACATGTCACACCACATAATAGTTATTACAAGAACATGTCTTACAAGCACAAGAACTTACATGCCATTGGGGATCTTTCATGTTACATGTCATTGAAAAAGAACATCATGTTACAGGCGTTGTCAAATCATCTTACATGTATTCGTACACATGCTTACATGAATTTACATGAACACGCACAAGTTTTACATGTCTACATAAGTCATGAGTCTTACATGCCATGGATGATGTAATTTTACATGTTTATGCACATGAACTGTAAGATATGTTTATTTATGATAAAGCATGATCATGATTGTATGTTATGATATTGTTAGCTAGACTTTGTATGCAATAAACTTTCGTTTGCTCAGTTGTACTTTTTATGTAGGTAGTTTTAGGAGGGTTTGACAATTTTGCTCCGAGACCTTGGATCGAGGAAGAGTACCCAGAGAAGCCAGAAGGTGATTATCAGGATGGAGAACGTGATCTAGATCATTATCCATACTATTGATTCAGTATTTAGATAGTTTGTTTTATTTTAGTTGAAAAGAATGTAATAAGATAATTAAAAATGTTGCTTAGGTTTAATTTTACATTGAGATCATATGGGTGATTGGATTTGATTCTGTTAGTTGGTCGACAGTTGAATTATATCATTATATTGAAGTTTTTATTTGATTAAATATGGAAGAAATCTTGAGACTCACTTTTAGCATGCCTGTTATGTTGTTATATGGATATGGATATGTTTTGTCACATGTCCAAGGTCTCATTGACCAATATGAGATTTTGGGGCACGACATAGAGTGTCCATTTTCCGTATCAGTATCTTGTCCCTGCGATCCTTCGAGGACAACAATGCAACTCGGATTCACAACGAAGGGTAATATCCATTGTTTGTATCAATATCTTATCCATGTGATTCTTCAATGGAGGTAATGCAGCTAGGATTCAAGACGAAGGGTTAGAGTATTCATTGTCTGTATTAGTATCTCGTCCCTGCGATCATCCGAGGGTGGCAATATAGCTCGGATTCACAACGAAGGGATAGAGTGTCCATTGTCCGTATCATTATTGCATTTGAATCAATCATAACAGTTTTTTATCGCAAGTGAAATAATCAAAGTTGCTACTTTATATACAAAATATATAAGATAGTATGTTATGTATGAGTTGTACGTTCTAATAGGGTCGGCAGGCCAGATCATAATAAAAAAAACAGCTAAGGAATTAGTACCTTTATGACTGATGTTGTATTAGCTTGTTTCTGTTACTCGTCTGGGATAACAATTCCTCAAGGTCCCCTTTTTTTTACTAAGCATTCTAGATAGTTCCCTAACGCCTTGCATTGGTTGATGTGTGCCCTCGGACCCCATGATAGTGACTATACTCTTTCGCACTTAGTCCATTGGTGATGTCAGTGATGGCCTTCCACCAAACAAAGTCAAGTTTATGTTTCAACTTGTTCATGATTGTTGTTGGACCAACTCTGAAAAATGTTAGGCCATCACCTTTTTTGAGGGGACACGACTCCCGTCACCGTTTGGTTGGTAGTTATTTTTCTGTAGTTTTAGTAAATGGAAACTCTGGATAATCCTGAAGAATCTAAGTCATATAGAGGGATATCCTGATGTAGAAACAAGGAAGGTCACTTGTAGAAGCCGGTCGAGCTTGGGTCCTCCAAATTTGGGCGCGTTGCTATCTAAATTTGATTCTCGATTAGATCGTGTCATTCACGTAAGGCCTGCCGGTCCTTCTTCAGTTGATTAATGATATCTCACTCAAATACCATTATTTGGATAAGGATTTAGAATCGCCCATGATCGTACTCTGATAGACTACCTGGAGACATATCGCTTGAGGAGTTTCAGTTGTTCTTGACTTAGGGGTGAGAGAGTTGTATTATCTCAACAATTGTTTTCCCACAGACGACGCCAATTTCTATGGGCGAAAATACTGACTCTGCTTCCTGCGATACCACGTGTATGCCTCTAGGTAGCCATTGCGCTCCTTGTTCCTTGGATTGGGTTGACTAGTTGACCTGCAAATGTCCTCTGACGATCAAGTCAATGGTAGAATGGTTAAAGGGAGGAAGAAGAAGAAAGAGAAAGAGTTGCAGGGTTTTTGGGAGGATGGAGGCTCAAAGTATGCTTGAGTTTAGGGGGATTTGGGGGATCCTTTTATCTGTCCTCTCATTCTGTATTTATAGAGAGCTTATTAGGGTTGGCTAGTTGCATTTCCATTCTCATTCCTCCTTGGAATAAGAGTGTTTCCATCCACGTTTGTCCTTGCTAGTGATACTATAGAACGAATTCCCTATTTAGAAGGAGATTGCTATGATCTGGTATGAGCTCTTCAGAATTGGATTGAGTTGGACTATTCTCTCAATGGTTTGGATGTTGAGGTGTCCTTGCCTTAGACTCTCGGATCTAGGGATCGGGTAAGAAATGTATATCCCAACCTGAGCTTTGCCTTGGATCCAATGTGTGGATTGGGGTTGTTAGCCTATAGGTGTCCACCATAGGTCTCCTTATTATTTTGATGATAACACAAATAATGAAATTATAGTTGTGTTACTAATGTCTCATTGAGTGTTCATGAAAAACAGATTATGAAGAGCATTAGCCCAACCATCCAAAGAATGAAGCATGAAATTGCTATCCAAAGTTAGGAAAAGAATCATTCAAATCAAAGAGAAGATCATTCAAATCAATATCGTAATGAAGAAGATCAAGTTGAAGGGGAAAAAGGATCAAGAGCTTAAAGTCAAATCCAAATTCAAGATCAAGACTCAAGAAGGATTAATGTTTTATTTATTTGAGTCAAGAGTGACTTTTGTAAGAAGTCCTCAAAGGTTGATAATTGATAAAGCTCAATATATAGATCAACCTTAGGTACCTTAGAACATATTGAAAATTCAAATGACCTAAAACATGATAATGATCATGGTAGAAGACCATAAAAATCATTCTCGTCATATTGGTCTTTGAAAACAGAGGTTTGTGAGAAAAATGAATGGATCCGTCGACGGTTGGAAGTTACAGAATGTTCTGTAACTTTCTGTCTGTTGAACCGTCGACAGTTCACGAATGGAAATCTCATCCTTCGATGGATGCTTGGGGGGAACGCGAAAATGCCTTAACGGCTATATTTCCAACGGTTAGTTTGCTTTCATTGAAGCCTCCAACGGCTATATCTGATCAAAGCCTATAAAAAGGAGTGTTCTATGAGTTAGAACACAAGGGGTTTTCACTCCCCTATCATTCAATCATTCACTCTTAAGCTTAGATTAGAAAATCTTTTGAGTTATACCCGAAATCCCACAAGACTTGTTCTTGAGCTTTATCACTCCAATCTTTGGGAGATTTTAAGTGAGCCTTAGAGAGATCATCAGCTCATGTAAGGAGCAATTATGATTGTAAAACCATTTTGCCAAAAGTGTGTTAAAATCAAGACATCCGTGAGAGTCTTGTTTGTGAAGCCGGAAGTTTTGTAAGGTTTGGTCTCTACCCGGAAAGGGGACTGAGTTTAGTCTCGACCCGCAAGAAGACTGGGTTTGATCACTATCCGAAAACTATACTAAGTCTAGGGAGGATTGTTCCCTTTCATGGTTTGGGCTTCACCCGGAAAGAAGTCTATGATTTGTAATGGATCGGTGTGAATCCTTGAAGTGGGAAGCTCAAAGGCACGTTGCCGAACCTCGAGAACAAACTTCGTGTGTCAATATGTTTGCATTCTCTCTTACTCTATCTCTTTACTTTATAGTTTGAATGCTTGTATTGAATTGCTTAGTTTCCATTCCCTTTAACTTGTTAAGTTGAAATTCTGCTTAGGGAATTTGAACAAATTTTAAAATTTGCCATAGACCCAATCAACTCCTCATCTTGGGTCAAAAACCTTGGGCAACAGGGGTCAAATGTGATGCTCTGGACTAATCTTTTGGTATGATCAGAGTCATCGGTTCTGACCATGTGCTTTTACCAATTTTTAGCCTCATAAGCTCTATTAACTGTGGTTAAGATTCACTAATCCTAAGGGTTCAACAATCTAACCTTGAATTTTAGGGAAAAATATATATATATATTTTTTTAAATAACCCTAGGGTTAAGAACTTTTTAACATTTTTTTTTCAAAAAAGCACTGTTAGATTCTTGAACTGTAAGAATTAGTGAATCTTAACCAGCCATAGTTAATAGGAGTTAAAAGTGACATATGTTGACCTGTAGGTGGGATTGAACTCGTCGCAATTGATTGTGATCCGATCTCAAGAATTGTAAGAGCGGCTATTCAAGGGGCCAAGTGACTTAAAACTTTCAATAGTAGGTGTGTATTGAGAGTTGGACAGCCCGACCAAAAATCCAAGAAAATCAAACATTAATTGGGGCCCACCATTACGCCTTCGTGCCTTTGGATTTTTAATCTAGCAGCCTAACTCTTTATAGTACCTACTATCAAGAGTTTTAAATCATTTTCCTATTGGTAAAGAGGCCCTAGTAAATGAATGGCTTAACACACCGTGGGCTCCCCCTGAGGCGGAGCCACATGGCCCCCCGAACTTTGGAAAAAATATGTTCATATTATAGGGGCAGAGCTAGGGTGAGGGCCTTAACCCGCTAAGCTTTTGAGAAAAAAAATAAACAAATTTATAATGTATTATTTAATTTAAGAGGGCATAGGATGTTGGCCGGTAGTATTGTGGTGGTGGGTGGTGGAGTGGTGTTGTGGTGGGTGGTGGTGGCATTGTGGGTTATGGGGGTGGTGGAGTGGTGATGGGTGGTGGTGTGATGGTAGGTGGTGGTGGTATGTGGTGGCGTGGTGTTGTGTTGGGTGGTGGTATTGTGGTGGTGTGATGGTGGTGGTGGTGGCAGTGTGATGGTGGTGGGTGGTGGTGGTAGTATTGTGGTGGTGGTAATGTTGAGTGGTTTTGGTGGTAGATGGTGGGTGGTGGTGCAACACTCCATATTTTCTGTTTTTTTTTTTTTATTTCCAAACAACAGATGTAACAAAAATTTTGTGTTACCTTTATTTTCAACAATTTTGTTTCTACTTTTTAAAAATAAAAAACAGAAACATGTTTATCAAATATGTTTTGTGTAAGAATTTTCAAATTTTTGTTTTTAAAAATGGAAAGCAAAAAAATATGAAGGCTACCCCTAAAACCCCCCACACTCGTAGACAAAAAATATTTCATATTGCCTAATCATTCCTTACGAACTTATCAATAATAATTACTATTAATATTGGTCCCCCCTACAAGAAATACAAGATAATCCTGGCTCCACCTATCCCGCCCTTTGGGGTAGGTTTTGGGATCGAGTCGCAATGGGGTGGTGCCCCGCCCTTTGGGGTAGGTTTCGGGATCGAGTCGCGATTGGGTGCGATAGTTGTAATATCCACCTTTTTTTTTTGGTAATGAGATAACATATTCATTGGAGAGTCATCACAAGAGTAGGTGGTGCCGACGTAGGGGGGCATCACACTACGAATACATGAAGATAGACTACTTGTAAGAGCATACTGGGCCTTTGCATGGGCCAGAGAATTAGCAGATCGAGGCACATAATTTAACACCACTTGGGTGCACTGGTCCTTGAGGGCTAAAATATCTGCAATAATGGTTGAGTTGTCCCAATGTTGCTGATCTAAGTCTCCATTAAGCAATTCCACGATGCTTCGACAATCTGATTCCACAATAATATTTTGCCAGCCCATAGAAATAGCTGTAGTCAATCCCAACCTGAAGGTCTGGGCTTCCGCTACTCAGGCTGACCCACCAACTAGGGGGATGGACTTGGATACCAGAATAGATCCGTAGGAATCACGAGCGACTCCACCCACACCTGTAGCTCTGCCATCAAGAGTTACCGCTCCATCGACGTTGACCTTAAACCATTCGAGAAGAGGGGGTTCCCACGCTGTGGATATAAAGGACGGGACGTTAGGAGACGGGGAGGACCCCCCAAAACTCCCTTGAGATCGCAGGGATAGAAGCTCTGAAGATAGATTGTCAATCTAGCTTATAGAGGTAGCCAGAATGGAAGTGATAACATTGAAAACCACGTCATTCCTCGTCTTCCAAATGCCCCATAGGGTTGTGACTAAACGAATAGAGAGAGCATAGTCACTTGCCGAGAACTCAGGATGATGCACCCATTCTCGACACCAAATTCCTACTACCACAAGGGCTAGAGTAGAGAGCTTTAATGATAATCGGGTACCAAACCATATGCGTTGAGCCCATGGGCACTCGAGGAACAAATGGGTTGTTGTCTCGTCTGCCTCCATGCAAAGAGGACAAGCTGCATCAATCATAATATTCCTCTATTGTAAAATAATGGCTACTGTAAGTGCATTGTGGCATAGTCTCCATAGAAAGACATGAAGCTTAGGTGGTATGGGAAGCCGCCAAATCACCTGCCAAGCTTTACGATCACAGGCTGTGGCAGTGAAACTAGTCGAGGGAAGAGACGCCTGATCCAGTTGGGTGGCAAGATGGGTTGCTGAACTCACCTTAAAGAGGCCAGATTTAGAGTGATGCCACACTAAAGAATCCAGGGAGTTGCATGAGCTCACTAGAATTTTCAAAATTTCACCCACCGAGTGGCTAGTAAATAGGGTAGATAGCTTGGCAGAATCCCATTACCCAACTTCCGGATTGATGAGAGTGGAAACTCGAACATTTACAGGGATGTTATCGTCTAATATGACCGGCTTGAATAGAGGAAGAGAAGGTACCCAGGGATCCTCTCCCGCAATGACCTCCTCTCCTGAGCCAATTTGCCAACGAACACCACCATTCAGAAGAGTGCGCCCTGCCAGGATACTCCGCCAGCCCCATGATGGGCGATTCCCATATTTGGCTTCCATAAAAGATGAATAAGGGAAATATAGGCCTTTCAACGTAGCAGCTCATTAAGAATTTGGATGGTTGAGCATGCGCCAACCTTGCTTGGCGAGTAAGCCCTTATTGAAAGCTTGTAAATCCCACAGCCCCAGACCCCCCCTGTCAAGAGGATGACATAACTTCCTCCAGTTGGTTCAGTGAATCTTCTGCTCCTGATCTTGGTGCCACCAAAACTTAGCTATAGCCGAGTTCACCACCTTCAACTAACTTTTGGGGAGCATGAAGCAACTCATAGTATAACTTGGGATAGCCTGGACTATGGCCTTGATGAGTATCCCACATCCGGCTTGAGAGAGTAATCGCCCTTTCCATCCTTGAAGTCTGTTAAGGATACGCGATTTGAGTTTCTCAAAAGTGCACATTTTGGACTTGCTAAATTCAGTTGGCATCCCTAGGTAGGATCCTTGAGCTTGGATGTTTTTTTATGTGGAGGATATGCCCTATCATCTTCCTAAACCGCCAAGGGGTATTAGCACTAAAATTAATGCCGGATTTGGAAAAGTTTACCTTTTGGCCCAAGGCTTCACCATATGTAGCTAATAGACGTTTGAGATTCTGTGGCTCTTCCAAGTTTGCATTGAGAAAAACAAGACAATCATCTGTGAAGAGTAGGTGGGATATTTTTGGTGTGGTTGCTGCCATACATATATTAGTTATCTCTTGTTGCATCTCCACTTTCTCCATCAAGCAAGAAAAGGCTTCAGCACAAATAAGGAACAAGGAGAGCCAGTCGGCTTTTGAATTTTGCCTACAAAGGATCTCCTCCTGTTGTATGGTTTCGTCCAATTGTAAAGTCAAAGAGTGGAGAAGACCCATGTGGTGCCCCTGAATATCTTGCTCTTGAAGCTGGGATAACTGATCTCTCAAACATTTAATTCTTTGTGGAAGAAAACCAAAGGAGTTCTTATTCCAAGAGATTAGATCTGCTCGACAAGCTCAAATTTTTTGGCATAGGGAAAACATTTGAGAGCCTAAGCATTGAGTCTTCCACGCCGACTGGATAACCTCTACACACCTTTGATGCCTGAGCCACATTTCCTCAAATCTGAAAATCTTTTTTTGGGGTTGAGACGTGACCTTTGAGAGAACAAGGATGGGACTGTGATCTAAACCAATAGCTAGGAGAATTTTAACCACACCGTTTGGAGCTAATACCCTCCAAGCAGCATTAGCAAAAGCTCGGTCAAGACGGCCTGCGATGCGGTTGGGAGAAGCCCTTCGATTCGACCAAGTAAAGATAGGTCCTTGAGCTCCTAAATCCATCAGATTAGTAGCATTTACCCAATTGCAGAAGGACTGAATGTGGCTAGGAATAGGATGATTGCCACCCATCTTTTCATTAGGGTCCATTATATCATTAAAATCTCCAAGGCATATCCAAGGTTCCGACCTATGAATGCTCGACCTTCGAGATGGTGCCAAAGGGCTCTTCGGTCACCATAATCTGTAGGACCATAAACTAAGGAAATATACTACTTATCATGGTTTACTATGAGGGAAAGATCAATGAGTTAGGAAGAGCTATATAAAATTTGGATAGATGAAAGGAAAGAAGAATACATTACCGCAAGTCCACCCGAGAGACCCATGGGGTCAACAGCAAAGATAGACTTGAATCGGAGCTTTCGCACCACTTAATGAATGAACGCTTGTTTGTTCTTTGTTTCCATAAGTAGTACCAGGGAGGGTCGAAATTTAAGGACATGGTCCCGTAGCATCTGAACCATCCAGGGTCGACCCAACCCCTGAGAGTTGCAGGCGAGGAGATTCATAATGGGCGAGGTGACTGATCCCTATCAGTCACCCCTGATCTTGGAGAAACTTCAGCTTCCCTGGTTACAATGAAATCAAACGTGTTGCTCAGATCGGCCAGAACATTCAACTCCGCCTCCCCTTGGGGATGAATTTTCAATGACGTGCGACCTTTCTTTTTCATGGGTTTAGGTGGAGATCGAAGAGGGTTTGGTGTTGAGGCTTTAGCGAGGTATAGGGGAGCTTTGGTATTCGGGAGATGACGGTTGGGCTGTTGGGTTGATGGGCCACAAGAAGGCTGGGTTATAATAGAGGATTTGGGGTGTGGAGTCTGTGTTTGGGTTACTGATGATCCGTTCGGGTCCTTGGCCAGAGTAGCTGGGTCTGGAGGGTCGGTTGCTTTGCCCGAGCCTAGTACTGAATCTTTCCATACAGATAACATATCGAATGTCAGGTAGTGGCCTTCAGGGTTGTTGTCAGTGGTATTCAGCCTTTTAGGATGAGGTGGCGGGCTCATCAAGGGACTCGGGAACAATATGATAAAGCAACAATTTTCAGAGGTCCAGGTGGATTCACCTCTGAAAATTGTTGCTTTATCATATTGTTCCCCAAGTCTAATCTTAGCCTGTTTTCCACCTGGACAATGGCTACGGAGAAGCCGAACACCTGGGCCGGCTTTGGGGTAGGTGGAGGGATAGTTGTAACCACGTCGGTATCATGCATAACCTTATCCACACCTTCCGTACCACTCAGAACGGCTACTGACAACTCCCTGGTACGGTCATCGGCCCCCTCCGGATTCATCGCCATTGTTGTATGTGTAGTATCTCCGAGTTGAAACGTACCAGCTCCCATGCCCTCCTGAAGATGACGAAGTGGCCAAGACGGAAAATGAAAGAGCTTAGTGCGGAGCCAAGGGCAAAAAATCTCTGGTTCGCCATCAGTGGGTGGTGGGGAGTAGCAGTGGCATTCATCATGTCCCAAACGGCCGCACAGGTAGCACACCATAGGAAGTTTTTCAAAGGTTTGAGGGAACATCGTAGTAGTCTGAGACTAGAGATTAAGGACCACAAATGGATGGAGGGGTTGATGAATGTTGAGTATAACCCTTACCCGCAAGTATTTCCCTCTAACCACTCCCTTATTATTTAAGTCTACACCAGCAAAGGTTCCAACCTTCAAGCCTAACAGCTCTCCGACTTCCTGAAGTAAGTATTCCGGCAGTAAATCATGCACTTGCATCCATGTCGGTAAGGACAACAGCCGAAGATCGGACACCAAAATATCCGGTTCCCATTCCTTCATAAGGAGGTGGTGGCCGTTGAAAGACCATGGCTGGTTGCGGAGCACCCTGGCCCGTTCTTCATTGGATGTAAACTGTAAGAGAATAAAACCATTTTCCAGGTCAGTAGCACTCACCGGAGAACGGGAATTCCAAGCGCGTATAGTGGTGTTTTTGGCCACCATGATATTGATGGGACGATCGGAGAGAAATTTGCCGATAATACTGAACTGATACGAAGCTATTCCTATCTTAAGGATGCCTGGTAAGGGGCGTACTTATCTTCTGTAGTGTGAGTTTGCGGCTAACTTCGTCGGCTACAGAGTCCGATGAAGGGCCATCCCGGTCATGAAGCTTGGGTTGGTCCATCAGGAGGGCGTCGGGAATGGTGGGGTTCACAGAAAGGATCTCGAGCACCAGCAGGTAGCAGAGAAGAAGAGACGGGGAACTACTAGCCTAGGTCAGGGGGAGGATGGCTTCCACTCGCCTCGGAGGGAAAGGTTCTATCCTCTTTGATTCACCTTGGTTTATTTAGGGTTCAGTGCTGCTTGAGCTCGAGCTCAAAAATGTAATATCCACCTTCACCAAGTTTCAGATGTCATGCATTAACCCACTAACCGTATGACTTGTACTTAAAAAAATTGAACACATTGTCACGACTAAGGTGTCATAAGTGTAAACCCATTCAACCACTCTAAAAAGGGCATGACTAATGGAGGGTTGTTGAATCCTTATACACCCTTACGAAGTCGAGTACCCAAGCAATGTGAAACTAACAAGGGAACAATATCACCCCGTCGCTAAGCGGGTTGACATTTTTCATGCTTTTTTGGTAACCAAAAAAACATGAAAAATGTCCATCCAGCTAGCGGCTGGAAATACAAATTATAAGCATACCATTTACCGTACCTGCAGAATACATCGAAACAAACAAATGGTTATTAACACACCATGGGAATAGCCCAGTGGTAGTGTCTCCCCTCATTTGGAAGGAGGTTCTGGGCTCGATTCTGAGCAGGTGGGCATTGTGATTTCCCCTCCCTTTCTGTAGAGCAGATACTAACCCACTAACTAAATTGTGCTAAAAAAAAACAAATTTTTTTTAGATTTTGCTATGACCACTCTCCCCTCTTTACCCTATGCTAATGGATTTTTTTTTTTTTTGGTTGAAGAGGTAATCTAAACACACCCAAGACCTAAGTCAACCGCTAGGGTGCCATAAGGGTAAACCCACACAACCACTCCAAAAGGGTCTGACGTAAGGGGGCTTGTGGTCCCTTATAGTCCCACCTCGGTTGGGTACCCGCCTAATATATTCAAACAACAAAATGGTAATTGGATTTTGCTATCCCCACTCCCTCTTTTTGTACTCTCCTATTTGGGCAAAAGGTATGAGATTTTGTGGTGAGGCTCAAATGATCGGATGCAAGATTCTCTTATTGCCTCAAAAAGGGACAAGTACAATAGGGAGAGTGAGCCACTTGATGCAAATCAAACTGAGCTGCCTAGTTAGTCCAGCCCAAGTCAACGGTAGGCTAGGCCGAAGCAGTGTTTTAAAATCAAACCAACCAGTTGAATCGGTGTAACCGAGAACTGGCTAGGTCTATGATCCCAAAAACCTCCAAAACTGTCTTTTGAAAATTGGCCTTAGAACCAGGAGAACCGGCTAGTTCAACTAAAGAACCGATGATAAAACCGGTAAAAATTGGAAGAACCGGTCATAAAAAGAGAAAAAAGGAAAAATAATAATTATGTTAATAATTAAAAGACACGGTCTAACCAGACTGGTTGAATCAGGAATTGGCCACCCAGTTGGTTTGACCGCAGGTCGAACCGTCGATTTGGTTATGAAAACATTGGCTCAAAACTCAGTTCACTATAACAAATCTACCGCATAGTGGAAAATTAGTGATGGAAATATTTCTGTCTCTAATACATCACTTTTAGAGACGAAAACTAGTGTCGTCACTAATATTCTGTCTCTAATTAGTATTTCAATATTTATTCAATTTTAGAGACAAAAATATTACGTTTCTAATAGTAAAAGACCATTATATGATAGAATATATCCGTCTCTAATGCTTATTTTGACATTTAATTCATTTTTAGAAAAGAATTCACCTTTAGAGACGGATTTATTTCTGTCTCTAATCGTAAAAGACCATTAGTGAAGGAAATAATTTTGTCACTAATTCTTATTTTGACATTTAATCCATATTTTAAAAATAAATTCACCTTTAAAGATGGATTTATTTCTGTTTGTAATCGTAAAAGACAATTAGTGACGGAAATAAATCCATCACTAATTCTTATTTTGACATTTAATCAATTTTTAAAAATAAATTCTCCTTTAGAGATGGATTTATTTATGTCTCTAACCATAAAAGACCATTAGTGACGAAAATAAATCCGTCACTAAAAATGCGAATTTAAATTGGGTTCTTTCCCGTAAAAAATTAGAATTTCCCCCCTTCACTCCATTTTTCCTGCTCTCTCTCAAGCTCTCCTATCCTTGGCGGCAACAACACCGGCGGTGACACAGTCATCTCTCTCGTGGTCTCCCTCCTCGCCGGCAACAACGACGACACGGCCATCTCTCTCGAGATCTCCCTCCTCGCCGGCAACAATAGCGATTTGCTCTCTAATCTCTCTCTCTCTCTTCTTTAATCTCAATGTTCGTTCTTTCTCTCTCTCACTCATTTCTCTCTTTCTCTCTAATCTCTTTGTTATTCTCGGTTGATCTTTGAATGCCCTATTTTATTGTAGATAATAGCTAGGGTTTTTGTGGAGAGATATGGAAATGGTGCTGCAAAGAAGTTGAAACGGTATTCTCTCTCTCTCTCTCTTTATTATTCTCTCTCTCTCCTGTTCTCTCTCTCACTAAAGGGTCTATATTTATTTTAATAAAAAAATCAGTTTTAGAGACGAAAATATTTGTCCCTAAAAGTAAAATACTTTTGGAGACAGTAATAATCTGTCACTAATTGCTCTAAATCGATTAGTGACACTAGCATCTGCAACGGAATAGTGACGGGTAAGATTTTCGTCTCTAATAGTATTAGTGATGGAAAAAGCATTATTCATGACGGAAAATTTCCGTCACTATGCGGTAGATTTGTTGTAGTGGTTTTTGGGTCCAAAGAAGAGTTTGTGCTACCTTGGCCTAAATTAGTCTGAACTCACATAGTCATCTTCATAATACATGTAATGTAAATTCAATATATATAAGACTTCGAGCTTGGGATCCATTAAGACTTAAATTTGGTTTGATCCTATGCTAAGTTCATGATTTCCACGGTTGGGCCAACTCAACAAACTAAGTGTTAGCCCAAGGTGCATTTAGGCCCAAGGAAAAATAGACCATGTAAGGCCCAAAAATAACCTTGGCCCAGCCCTGCCGATTGTACATTTCTACCTATATGGTGCGGAATTGAATCGTGGGTATAAGAAAATGGATGATTTTCCTCTACAATTAGATCACAACTTCAACGTTTACGCACATAATTTCTATGTTTGTAGTGGGCCATACAAGATTAGTGTCAAGTTGCACATATAAAGAGCTCCCTTCCTCTATATAGGGGTCTTACATGATGGTTTGACACTTTAACAAATCTATCAATACACACACAAAGCGTGTGACTCTCCTAATTTTGGACCAAATTGCCCTCCTTATAACAAAAGAGAGGGATGGAGATCGATGGATCCAACTTTTCTAGGTTCGACAGCTGTTGCTCTCCTTTTCTTCTTTCCATTTGAAACTTGGCTCTTCCCGTATCTTTTCTGCCATAATTTTTTATAGTCGTTCCCATCTGCTCTCTGACATCTCTGGCCTGACAATGCCCAATCATCTCAATCATTGGCAAGAGTCTCATTTCTCAAGCTTCGCTTGCGTCATGGGGCATCTACTTCTTGCCTTCTCCTAACTTTATGCATTTATAAATCTGTAAATATTCTCTCCTTTTCCTATCTCTCTTTCTTTCTCTATTGTTTTTGCCATGGAAATGGGGTTTACAGACAAATTAATTCATCGGAAACCTAAGTAAAAAATGATTTTTGAGAACCCTAACTTTGTTTTTGAAACAAAATCATAAAATGTGTGCCAAGATGACTGATTGGATAATTAAGAAGAAGGATTTGGGATGAAAACTAAGTAGATCGGTAGTTTTATTGGGAAAGACGAATCAGGTCGTTAGTTTCATTGGAGAAGACGAGTATGATCAGTACTTTCATTGGGGAAGATAAGTGTGCACCGATCGATCAATATATTCACCGATTTGCTTACTTTGGGTACCGATCTGCTTACTGTGAGTGCTGGTCTACTTATTTTAGGTGTTGATCTTCATATTGAGTTCATTGGAGAACCATCATTACGGTGCACTCAAGCTTTCTGGTTCTAAGTTAAGAAATATTCGGATGGCAAGTCCACTAGGAAGCAAGTTTGGGCGAAGTGTTATTTTGAGCACTTAACCCAACAACCACAATGTAAATTAGTTGGGAGGGTTACCTGCTCATCTAATTTTTTGTGTTATGACATAGGAAAATATCAAGGATCATCGAGGCGACACGACACGTATGAAACCTAAAGTCGTGGTTGATATGGCAAATTAGATCATGTGGATAAGGACATGGGTATTTACATACACTCAGTTTCATGACTCATGTAGTGGAATAAATGCTTTTATATATATATATATATATATATACACACACGTTTATTTCCTATACACTTTTAGAGAATGATGCATTGTTTTGTGTATGCATTTTTTGATGGACGTAATTTGGATGGATATATTTTTGACAAATTGACACTTAGATATGAAGGATACATGTTAGTGTTTGTATACAGGTTTTTGTGAAATTTGTAACATAAGGGGGACATTTTAAAAATTTTTGATCGGTACATCTCTGCGCCCACCGAATTGATATCGGTAGTCAGAGAAAGCACTGATTTGCATTGAAAAAATTTCAATACCTCCATGTAGACACCCTGTTTTGTATGGTAAACCTTTTTCTAATTTAATTCCTCTAGTTTTTCCTTCTTCTCTAAGGCAAGGTGAACTTCATAGGATCATTCTAAAACCCATCATTTCTCTTTAAAAAGAGTCTTTTACCATTTAAAATCATCTCATTGCCCCCTAAATTTCATCCAGACCTTAACCCTAATGTAGGGATATTTTAGTTATTTTGGCATCCAAAAGCGAGACCTGGCCCGAGTTAGTAAATTTGTAAGATTTTTATGAACTCCAGTGAGTCCATTTTGTACCTTTAAATCCCTTTTTAATGGTCTAAAAATCAATCTTCAAGTGCGGTGGCATATTCATAATTATGTTGAAACCAAAATGGTTGTAATTCTATTACCACAGTTTGCTTTTATGCTTAAGGCGTATTGGCTATAATTAAATTCCAGTCATTTAAAAGTAGCTTAATTTCTAAATGAATGTAAAGTGATTACTCTACATCCATTTTTGAAATTAAAATGGAGGTAAACCCTTTCCTGACATTTTGAGACAAAAGTATTTTATCAGAGGTTGTTAGCACCTTTACATGTCAGAGTGTTGAAATTATAAAAATGCTCAATTTAGCTGTAATTCAATTACAATCATTTCATAACTAAGCCAAATTTCAATTGTCTTCATTTATATTATCGTCATTTTAGGACTCCTAGGATTCAGTTACAAATCATGTGCACTGACTCATTAGTCACAGCACCCTTTTTGAAATTCAGATTGAAATGGAGGTAGAGACATTACAGATATTATGAGACTTACCCTATTACAGAAATAGAGGTAAATGTATTACCTCCACTTTTGCATTTCTGCACTTACAATAGTGTCCCTTCTAGAGTATTCTTGCACTTTGGACAAACTATACCCTTGACAATCTAGAGAATTCTTGATTTTTGATTCCCTTTTAATTACCAAAGTACCATCAAATGACTATAATAGCCCCACCTTATTTAAGTCCCATATTGGAAGTGAAAGAGTTTCTCCTCACATTCTCATCCTATAAATGTCATAACTCCCCACCCATTTGAGACATCTTCTATTAGCATTCTTCTAAGGAACACCCTAGTCTATAAATTTTTTATCATTTCTCTTCCTTTAGGTTCAAAAAAATTCCCTAAGTCCCTTAGCATTTCATTAGTGATCTCCTAAGTCTCTAAGACTTGGAAGAAGAAGAATATCAAAGGAGGAAAGGAATTAAATTCCAACCTACATTAGGTAAGTTTGTTTAAATTTGATTTTTCCAATTATGCACAGTCTTCTTCTAATCCTCCTTTTTTTTTTCACGTGTGCCTTTAGATAGGATAACAAAATTATCCCTCTCCTAATATATAATTTAGGCCATTTAGGATGTGTTTTTCTGATTAGGGTCTCCTTATGAAAGGAAGGATGGGAACCTTTAGGCCTTAGAACTCATTTTTAATTTTGAAGTTTTTATTATTTGAGCCTAATTTTTGTAAAATCACTAACCCATTTCCTAAATTTCCTCAAGGACTCCTTTTGATATGTCACTGAATAGGGGCTCCATGTGAAAAATGGAAACGGAAGGTGCATCCCCAGCCTTAGAACTTATTTTCGTTCTTTGTTTTGAGCATTACTTTAGATTTCAATTACTTACTTTTTCCTAAATTTCATTAAGGGCTACCTTTGACGCGTTCCACCAAATTGGGCTCCTTGTGAAGAATGAGAATAGGAATACATAGATTTTCAAAACTTACATTCTTACAATTTTCCAAAAAAAATGAAGAAAAGAATTTTTTCATGCATTCATTTCTAATTTCTAGATTTCTTTTTAGTTCGAATTCATATAGGTTTTGTTTTAAATTGTAGTAACTTTTTTTAAAAAAATATCTAGCTAGTAATTAGAACTCCTTTTCTCATTAAGTAATTAATTTCTTTTAAAGTATTTCCCTATTAATTCATCAGGTTTCCTTTTTATTTACAACCCCACCCAATAGTATTTTGGCTTTCCCTAGTGATTTAAGATGAATTTTAAACCTTTTCATTTCCTTAAGAAAATCTTCTAATTCTATAGAATCTAAAATCTAGTTTTGAGTCTAGACCTTTCTTTTTTAAGTTTAACTTTAGAATCATTAGGTGTTAAGTTGTTTAGGGTTTTTCTTTTTTAGCTGAGTTAAGTACACAGTAGGTGTGTTTTACTATCTTTCCTTTATAGTTTTTTTTCAAATCTAAAATCTCCTCATGCATTAGTCTTGCATTTTCTCATTTTTCTTCGAAAGCCGATTTTAAAAATAAATCCTATAGGGAATTTAGAAGCTTAGGTTATCGTCTTTGGATTGATGATTTTGGGGTGCCTAATAACTTCCCCAAATCATAATAGAACTCTCTTTCCTAGAATCTCATTTTTGTATTCGTAGAACAGAGTTTTGTTTCATTTTCATCAAAAAAATATTTTAGGTGGCCAATCACACCTCAAGTCAATGATTGGTGGTGACTCGGTATTCGCCATATTAGCATGTTTCATGCGTGCTAATGAGGAGAATATTTTAGACTCTTAGTTATTTTTTTTCAAAAGTTGTCATATCACAGTCTACCTAATGATTCCGACAACAAAACCCTTAGTCAAACTTCAAAATCAATATTAAACAAATAATGATTGTTTGACAATTAAGCCCTAAAATGTGGTCTCATAATGACTCCCAACAAGAAACTAAATAACCATAACATAATGTTGATTACCCTCAAGGACAGGGTTATGACAATGTTTCCTATTAAATCTTATCTACTTACATCGACCACATCTTATAGTCATTCTCATTTTTTCATGTGAAATAAAAAAAATTTCTCAGTCTTCCACCAGATTGGTAGTTTTCAGTATAAATTGGTGGTTATTCCAATCTCAATCAACAATTGTTGTATTGAGCTTCTAGCATTGCACCATTAATTATGTCTTGAGCTTTTCGTTTTGAAAAAATAAATAATGGGTAATGACAAAAATGAGACACAAATGTTAATGGTTTGCCATTAATGGTATCTAGAGGTTTTTTTAATGAAAATAATGGTCAAAATGAGAAGAAAATAGGAGCTCTTATTTCACTATTAATGGTGTTTGTGTATTGCAACAAATTTCAGGAAAAAATTTCATTCACCTCTAGGGTTTTGAATCTTTCAAACCTTACTAAAGGAAGTTTGAATGAGAAAAAAATGTCTCAACTGGAGCAAGAAAATTTTGTCTTCTATCAATGGAGAGCACTACTAGGGAAGAAGTGGATGTCATAATGCACACGTCAAGATTTGTGTCACAATGTCACCTCAAGAGTAGTACCAATGCTTTTCATGCATGTACATTAATGGCCAAATTTTGTTAATTCTAATTATTTTGCTATTAATACTAATATCAATTGTTGGTATCGTAGAACATACCAAAACATATATAAATTTATAATCATTCCAATCCAACCGGCAACAATAGGTGAGTCGGAAGTACTCCCTCAACTAGAAGTAGCAGTTGAGTTTGATAAATGAGGTTTATGTTGGAGAACTGAGTTATTTGTTTTTTAGGGGTTGTGTTATTTGTATCTTTCTTCTTTATTACTTTTTTGTCATTTTTATATTTTTTTAGTAGATGTGTTATTCAAAGAATTATGTTATCGAAAAAATACGTAAAAGAACTAATTTTTTTTCTTCTTCAATTATCATTAGGGTGGTGTTAGGCACACCCCAAAATATTATGATTGCACCATTTCTATATTTATTTATTTCTTTTCAGTTTTCTTCTTTTAATAGCCGTACCCCAACTACCTTTGGCGGGAAGACCAGCAATCTTACTTTCAACTCCTGAAGATGAGAAGAATTAGTCACCGTTCGTACCCAATGCTTGATGAGGTAGACTACATGCTAGACATGGGTTTTGAACCTAAGATACAAAAGATTGTGAAGGTGTCTGTGAAGGAGATACTTGCTCACATACAAACCCCTCATGTACACTGTAACATGGCTAAAGTTGGTCAGTAAAATTGCAGCTGATCTATCAATTAATTTAGTTCAGGTTAACATAGGCAACATAGATTAGCTTGTTGCTAGAAAGTCTATCATACAATATATTGAAGTAGTGATGCCATGGAGAAACACATACACATGGGGCAGATATTACGATCTTAAAAATCATGATCTAAAATCATGATTTGAGTTGATTAAAAATGGAATTTATTTATTTTGTTTTGTTATTGAAAAATTCTAAGTTAGATTTAGAAGTCGTGCATCACATGAGCAGACGGCAATCAATGTTTTGCAACTTGGTTGAAGTATAATTTTGGGGTGTATAAGTAAATTTTTTCCTTTTTGGTGTGTACAAGTAATTTGATGAATTTAATGATGTACAATAAGTAATTTTTAATAATGGGATGCAGTCATCAAAAAGTGGTGTGCACCTAACACCACCTTAACATTATTATGGCACATGTTCCTTTCTTTACTTGGGCTATTATTCATGAATCGTTCATCTAACCCTAAATATATATCCTAATCAAAGAGAGAAGGGTTTTCATCAACAGTGCTCACTAGAGCATGTGGTGAGTGCCTTGATTGTAGTCGTTAATAAATCATCACACGGAGTATATTTTAATCTAATATCTCTCTCAATGAGCCCTTGATAACTAAGCACTATTTTGTAAGCAACATGAACATTAAGTCTTTACCTGCATTTACTTTTTATAAAGGAATTCTGAGAACTTGCACAAAACTACTACCACTTCTAGACAAGGAAATTATGAAATTTTCAATGTAGAAGGCATTGACTAATAATAATTAAATATAAAGAATAAAGTATTTGACAAGGATTCACTCACAACTTAAATCTTCTATAATGATTTGCTTCCAATTGAACAATTTGGCATGCAATTTGGTAATAACGGTTTGATAAGTTTCGAGCAGCCCCTTCTTTGGCGAATTCAATTCCATTCCATTCTCCTTCTTTGCAAGCTCATCATACAGAACACTCCCATATGCCTCTACCTCAGTTCTAAGAACGGATGACGATCGTTTTGCAAATTCTGAAAATCTAACTCTATAATTTGAAGCATTGTTCAGACACTTTCTCCATTTTCCTTTGAGACTTGATGGTTTGAATCCTATAGCTCAGAGGATCTAACTCAAATCCATTCGAACAATAACTGATATCATAAAATAAGGATTTAAGATCAATGAAAATTGAATCAACATCCTTCTTGGTTATCGGATCCTCCTGAATGGAACAAGCAATCATCTTCTTCTTTCTTGAACTCCGTGTTCTTTGGTTTATGCTGGTAAGGCTTATCTCTAGAAGCCAAACGTTCTCCATCTCCGCCATTTTCCTGACATGGATTTGAGATGATGTGTACAAGAAGATTTCATCTTCCATAGAGTCATCGCTACTGAGAATGTCGAACGAGAGCTTCCTTCCTGTCAGTACTCAATGCCATGGATTGAGAAAACAACGAAGAAGGGTCGGAAAATCTGAGCAGAAATGGAAGTTACATTTTTCGTTATGGATTGAAAAATCTGGTAATTTTTCTTAATACTTACTTAACCATGATAAACTAACGAAAGTTACGTATTTCTTTAGAATTTAACAATAAGGAGGTATATGTAAAAGAATTTGGAAGTAAGTGGGGGAGAATATAAAATATGAAAGATGATGGGGGAATTTACAAATACATGAAAAGATAGGAATTTTTTTAATAGAGTCCTAGATATTTATCTTCTTGCTTCGAAAAGGGGAGAATTCAATTTGAGAGAGAGTGGCTAGCAAAATCCATTTATAATCTTCTATCGTGTTTAAAAGAAAGAATAGTGTAAAAGAGAGTATGAGTCACCATCCGATGTTGAACGGCTTAAAATTAAAGATAAAAATAAAATAGCTATCATAAGTCAAGCAGAGCTAGCTTGACTCTTAGACAAGTATATTCGAATTACTTTTGGGAAAAATAGTCTGGGTACAAAAATAGCAGTTTTCTTGCTTGTGAGACTTGCAGGTCTCACCTGAATCTTTTCTACAAAGAGGATTGAGTCCACTTAGGAGCCAGAGAATGAGCCTAAAACCACTCTTACATTTATGATATACACTCTTCTAAATATTTTTAAATGTTGAACCATTCATATGCCCGAATGTGGGAATTTAACCCTTCAAACTAATATTTCCCTTCCTTCTGGGAAGGGATGTCTTTAAGGAGCAATACTCAGTCATGGATCCCTCATCAGTTGGATTACCTTTCTAAAGAAAATGAAACAACATAATTACAATACTAGAATATATACATGTTAATCTTGGAGATTGGTATCTTGAGATCCCATATTAGGCAAGCATGGTTGGGATAGCTCATCGATTTGCTAAAATGACAATGAAACATAATCTTTCTTTCCAACTACATTATTATCTCTATTGGTATCCTTATCAATCAAATCATTAAAACCCAATCCAAACATTATTAAAAGAATTTAAAACTGATTTTCTAAATCATTAGATCAACATATAGCATCTCGATTGGTGTAAAGCTAGGAAGCATGGATACTTCAAATAGAGTTCGTACCTGTATCCGATATGTATCGGATACAGATACACCTCTGATATGGTGGGATACGTACGGGATACGGCTTAAACGTATCCTGTTAATTAAAAATAAATTTTTAACTTCGGATACGGCTCCGATACAGCATGGATACGCCAGGATACGCTCGGGATACGGCCGTTTATATATATATATATATTTTTAATTTATTTTAATTTAATTTTTTTTTGGAGACCCGTGGGTGTGACCCTATCTCTTTTGTTTTTGCATGGACATGGTCTTCTTTATATTTTGTTTAGTGGATGATAGGATGACTTTCTTTTTTTGCTTAGTGGATGATGAGATGACCCTATTTCTTTTGCTTTTGCATGAACATGGTCTTTTTTATACATAAGCAGAACTGAACCAATGGTTATTTTGTAATTATAATACAAAATATAGTATTATTATTATTTATAAAAAAAAATTACAGACGTATCCTGGCCGTACCCGTA
The DNA here is from genome assembly GCA_015143295.1 of Tetracentron sinense. NCBI lineage: Eukaryota > Viridiplantae > Streptophyta > Magnoliopsida > Trochodendrales > Trochodendraceae > Tetracentron > Tetracentron sinense. Next base: position 1,628,936 of record CM026567.1, on the reverse strand, counting down.
TCCTATTCTTTTAGGTTTTGCCGTATCGCCATATCCGTATCATATCGTACCCGTATCCCGTATCCGTATCCGTACCTCCTAGGTGTAAAGTATTATAAGCACTTATTTAATACTTAATCGTTTATGTCTCGATTATTTCCTAATAATAGTGTTTGGTTTGACTCGTCATAAGCACTTATGTAATAACCGAGTATGAAAATACCAGTGATTCCATAAACTCGACAGGAGATGATTATTGTAGAACATAACCGTTGATGCACCTTTAAGACTATGTAAACATTATTGTAAGCACTAAATTTGCACTTAGTAAGGCCTACAAAATCCATTAAGACTAGGAGAGAAATTCTTGAAAATATTTTTTTCTCAAACAAACCAAAATATCCTCTTTTAAAAATAACCAGCTAATCACTTTTCAACAAAGTGACAATTAAAAAAGATTACAACTATCAATGCTTATTGACAATTGTGCTTATCTCTACTATTATAATGAGCGAAGGAGGGGTAGGTGGCGTTATTGACTTTTTTTACTATGGCAAAAAGATCAAATATTATATTATCCTATTCTTATTTAGTGAATATCTAAGGTGATTAAATTCATTTCAAATTTATTAATTTCAATGTGTTAGATACGACTAATTCCATTAACTATCTACTCCTATATTTTTCTCTCTCACTCTCTATGTGCATTCAACCACCGCACAACTCACCGTTTCTAACCCATTTTCTCTCTCCCACGTCTCCTTCTAGCACACGAGCATCACGTGGGTCTTACTAGGGTGCCTTTTTCAAATCTCTACCCCTTCCTTCTTTCACGTGCGGCCCACTAGTCAACATAATTGCTTTTGACTACAATAATTCGAACCAAATGGACCCTAAGGGTTATTCATATATTTGATTTCATTTTCAACGATCAAATCCAAACTACGATAGTTCAGATGGAAATGCACGCTCTGTACCTTTAAAAAGTTCATGAAATTTGATATTTTTCTTCTGATAATTTGAATGATCTTTGATTATTTAGGTTGTCCTCTTTCAATGGTTAGCAGTTCTTTTTGTTTAGCATATTGTCCGTTGTAGGGTTTTAGGTTGTAGGTTCATGTCTCTTCACTTCTTTGAGAATTTTCAATTTTCATTCAGTTGTTTTGAAAACCGTTTGCAATGTAATCAATTTGAGGTAGTTGAACTTCCACTTTGATGGGATACCAGTGATTTACAAGGTAGAAAGAAAAGATAGTCCATGTGTGTAAGTTTCCTTCCACCTTGTCACCAAAAGAAAGAAAACATAGTCCCACATCAGTGGGACAATGGTGTGTGCACTTGTTCTTTAAGTTTCATACTCCCTCAACCAGTTGGTACCCATTTTGAGGTGAGTTTGTGAAGCTTATTGAATGGTGCATGTGTTTACTCCATGTGTGTGTGTTTCCTTCCTCCTTGTCACAAAAAAAAAAAAAAACATATAGGTAGAAAATTAGAGGCTATTGAGGGTTTTGTCTTTTGTCATTATAATTTTGGAATCCATAAATTATTAGATAAATGTCATAAAGATTAATGTTATGATATTATATTGGATGGTTTCATAATATATTTTGCAGTTGGATTAACAAATTACACAGGCATTGGAATGTAAAAACCAATAAGTGAATCGGTTCTGAGGATGTTTATTTGGTGTATGGGTATCGATTATGCTTACCCTCCATGATAGGTATTTCTAAGTAAGAAATTTGTGGATGACTGAATTATGTGACCAATGCACAAAGTATAGGTTTTAAGAAAGATGAGTGTAAGGGCCGATTTCCATGTTTGCTTCCATTTGAGATTCTACTAGAGGTCAGTTCTTTTGTTGAGACTTGTAAAGCTTGATACTCTACAATTCGTCATGGTACGTAGTCGGTAGGAAATTTGAGTCACTTTTCAAAGTTTTTAACAAGATCAATTCTTATCATCATGAGATTTCAAGTCTTACCATTTTTTATGAGATTTAAAATCATTCATTTTGATGCATTTAAAGTCTTATGGGAATTGTAAACCAATAGGTGAAAAGCATCGATACATTTAGTTCTCAAAAGAAAATGCATTATTGTCCATTGACAAAAATTGAATAGTGCCGGACTTTATAAGTCTCCGAAAAGAACGGATCCTAGATTAATTCGTTTTGAGAAATATATAATGCCCCTCAAATTTATATGTCTTCCCCAAAAAGTGACTTTGCATGAGCAGGATTATTCACTGTTTCCATGGTCTAGTTAGGACTCTGAATCTGATAACCCAAGCTCAAATCTTGGTGGAACCTCTCTATTTTCCAAAAAAAATGACTATATAAACCAGAAGTTGATAGTCTTTATTCTTTTTTTTGGATGATAGAGAGGTTCCACCAAGATTGGAAATTGGGTTATTAGATTAAGAGTCTTTTGGATGATTAGAACATCTCTATCTTCCACTCACTTTGGCCGATATTTAGATAATTTGATAAGAACTCATTAAAAATTTCTTCACATTGGGAACTAAGCGGAAAATAAAATGCAGCTCGTTAATTGCAAAGCCTGTCAAGGTGAGAGTGTGCATGGTTTGGAAATTAGTGTTTTGAAGGACTTTCTAGGCTTCATAGCAAATTGGTGGTGGTGGGTTGTGATTTCTGACATCCTTCCACTCATATGATTCACTAACTCCTAGGATTAAGCAAATTGACCTTGGTTTTTAGAAAAAAAAATATTAATCTTAATTTTCTTAAACATAACCATAGTTAAGGGATATTAAAAGGGACATGTGGACACGACATTTGATTACATAGTCAAATGCATGGTGTACTAATTACTGCCCTTTCTTTATCTCTACTATTATAATTACTGTTGACAAAATTACTTCTCTACTATTATAATAAGAATGACAAGATTACCCTTACACTTATATCTTTTCTATCTCTATTATTATAATGAGAATAAGGAACTAATAATGTTGATTGAACAAAATTGCCTTTACACTTATATATTTACTATCATAACAAAAATTCGCATATAGATTAATTTTTTAAAATGATAAAATTATCATTAAACTTAAAAATATTTCTATTGCAGATTTATGAGTAATTTTTTTTAAAATCATCTATCCACTCTACGACTCTCCTGCCAACACTTTCTCATGTATCTCTCCTTCACACACGTGCATCATGGGAGTCTCACTAGGGTTGCTCTTCCCACTCTCTCCCCATTATCTTTCTCTCACATGCATCACACACACACACACATATAAATATAGTCATTCTAGTAAACCTTGCATGCATTGAAGTCTTTAATGAACTATCCCTAACAACATGACACATGGTAAATTTTCTGGAATTAATTGACATTTGTGGTGGTCCGATTGATGATGAGAAGATAAGTCATTTATATAGTCTACACCCTAGGGGTTAATGCTAACAAGTTAGGATTCAATCAGATGATCTAAACAAGTTTGATTGAATTGATTTGTTGACAAGTGTCTCCTATTGGACCTACCTTAACATCCAATAGTCAGATTAAAAAAAGATTACCTCATGTTTTCTTTCTAGAGGGACGGTTCATTAAAGGCTTTAATGAGAATGACTCATTAATACCTATATATATTTATATATAGAGGAAGAACTAGAAGTCATGCGATGCTTGACTTTCTAAGCATTCACGCTAGAGAAAAGTTTGCAGGAAATATGTAATTATCACAAAAGAGAATGATATTTGGAGAACTAATTTTATAAAATGTCAGTGGCAGTGTGTATATCATCCATTTGCTATTTAGGATTTCATTCCCTCAAGTGATGTGTTGCAGTTGACAGGCCCGCGCTGTGTATTTCGCTTCTAAGTCGAGTGACTCTCTAACCGCTGCTAAACAATACTATTGGGGTTTTGGCCTATCCGTATTTTGATTAAAAAAACTATACGTGAAGAATGCTAAGTGTACTTACCCAGTTCAAAATTTTTCAATACACCTTTTTTATAATTAAAAAATAATAATAAGCCTTCTTGTCGATTGAGGGACACAACAAATATTTTGGTAAGAAAACTTATGAAACAACTCCTTGAGCGACATGTGAGAAATGCTAAGTGTACTCTCCCAGTTCAAAAATTTCCAATACTCCCCATTTTTTGTAAAAATAATAAAAAGAATTAATAAGCTTTTGTCGATTGAGGGACACAACAGATATTTGGGCAAGAGAACTTATGAAACAATTCCTTGAGTGACACGTGACATAAAATAATGCCAAACATAAATATCTAGAATTGGATGCCCAAATATTAGTGGCACAACAAAATTGAAAATTTTCAATTGATTTTAGTAGTTTGTTTCTCTTTGTATTTTACACTATCCATTGTCCAATTCACAACTAGTCAATGGAGTTGTAGAATGTGTTGTAAAGTTGATTTAAATAAAAATTTGTTCTAATGTCAAACATTTCTTAAATGAGATTCATGAAAGACTTAAACTCTTGGTTTTTTGTGGAATGATATTGAGTTTTGATATCTTAATTCTTAAGTGAGAAACAAATGCGTATTCAATGTATTTTCTTCAATAATAAAATTTCCACATTGCGCAGGTTAAAAACTTGAGTGCCTAATAAAGCACTTCATTACCTTTACCATTAAATTGTGAAAAATACACTCTCACATATGCGACCGTCTAATGAGGTGTTAGTGTAAAAATTATATTTTATTCAAGCTTAATTGAATCCCAAAAATTAGTGTTGTCTTGATTCTATTGTATGTAAGAGGCTTGGACCTTTTGTAATTAAGAAGCGTTTTCACGCATCTTAGCGTAATGATTCATGTACATTAGTATGACATTCTTATATTAGTATAACCAATTTTATGCAAGGAAAATAAAATGAAACTTGAAAAGTAAGAAACTCATATTGTTTCCTTATTTAGGTTAATATGCATGAGGTTTGTGATACTGTTTCCTAATTTGGGTTAATTTGCATGAGGTATGATTATGATTTTATAAAGAAAATTCTAACAATCATCACTACAAATTTAAAAATTAGATAATCTGATTTATATGTTATATAACGACAGTAAAACAATAATCTTATGACAATTATCACTCCCGTAACAATACTTACTAATAGTTGGTGCTCACTCCTAAGATACAACAATTGTCAATCCACTAAAAGCGAGCACTTATAAATGCTAGTTACATCGAACTCAACAATGCTAAATCCAAAAGTTAAAGAGAATATGAACCCAATATACCACAATGATGTTAGCCTTAAGATTACAACTTCAGGTACCCTTAATAATTTTGATGATAACACAATATTGATATGACCATTGTGTTACTAACGTCTCTATTGAGTTCTTGTGAAAATCAGTTTATAACAGTTTTGACACAATATTCAAATCACAAAGCATGGAAATGACACCGAGCATTTAAAAGATTCATAAAGCAAGTCATTCAATCAAGTTGAAGATCCAAAGCAAAAAGAGTTAAACCACTTAACATGAAGAAGAAGCTCACTAAAAAACAAATCTTAGAAGATCATAAAGATAAAACCAATGAAGAAGATCCAAGATTAAGTTTGAAGAGCAACTCTCCCAAGAAGGTTTATTTTTTTTTTTTTAATTTTGAAGTGCTTAGGACTTGTGTAAAAAGTCCTAAAAGTTGGAAAGTTGAAAGCTAAATGACCTAGATTGATTATAGGAACCTTAAGAGCATCAATGCACATCTTTATAAGGTCCTAATACATCATATGAAATGATCTTCATCATGATAAAATAAAGTTAGTTAACCAATTAAATCATTCACATCATTAAAATTGGTTAAAGAAGTGTTTTCTATGAAAAACAGAAAATCAGTCGACTAAGTCTTGAAGAGAATCAAAATCAATCGCCTGTTCTTGCTTTGTGCATGTTTTGACACTGTTTTAAAAATCAGTTGACTAGTTCTTACTGGTGATCAAAACCAGTTGACTGATTATGCTCTGAACTTTCTGAAAATTGGTTGGAACAAACCAACCGACTGATTTACTCGAGATGTGCATTAAATGCACAGTAACGTCTAGTTTTCAACGGTCATTTTTGCATTGAATGCGCCTCCAACGGCCATAAAATTCTATGAGCTATAAATTGAGATCATTTATAAATAAAAAATAATTGTTGATCTGTGTATTAACCCCAATCATTCACTCACAAGCTTATATTGATTCATTCATTGAGAAAACCCTTGAAATTCCAAAAAGCTATATCTTGAGCTATTCAAATCCAATCTTTGGAAAATTTTTAGAGAGCATTCAAGAGATCTTTTTAGGTCATCTAAGGATCAATTTTGAGATTGTAAAACCTTCATACATCTTGTGTATTGGAAATCAAGAATTGGTGGGTTTGTGTTGAAGCGGGAAGCTTCGGGAAAAAATCAAGAGATGAAGTTCTCTTACAAAGTGTAAAAGTTTAATTTTTACCCGGAAGAAGGTCATGCGATTAGTGAATCGTGGTGAATCCTCAAGTGGGTTGCTTGAGGTGAGGACATAGGCAAGAATGCCGAACCTCGAAAACATATCTTGTGTTTACTCTCTCTCTCTCCTTTATCTTTTACTGTTACGTTAATTGTAAAATTGCTAGATTTCATTCCCTTTCAATTAGATTAATTCAAATTCCGTAAAAAAGGATTAGGAAGAAATTTATATTTGTCAATACCCTATTTGACCCCCCCCCCCCCTTTAGGGTCAAATACTTGGGCAATACTTAGTATCAAAGTATAAGACTCTACTTTTGATTTAACCATCTTAGAGAAAAAGATAAACGACAAACATATTTGCAATTACCTTTGGAGAAAGCCAATCAACCACTAGACCTTCTTGGTTCAATGAGAAAAATTATAACTATTGGAAAACTAGAATGATGTACTACATTCAAGCCTTAGACTATGAATGTTGGAAAGTCATAGTCAAAGGTCCTCACCTTCCTACCAAAAATATTGATGGGATTCAAGTACCCAAGGTGGAGGAAGAATGGACGGAGGGCGATACAAAACTTGTATAACTCAATTCTAAAGTTATGACCCTGCAAAGGAAATTTGTGTATTGAGTCCACAAGAATTCAATAGAATTTTAGCTTGTAACCCTGCAAAGGAAATTTGGAATAAGCTACAAATTACATATGAAGGAACCAACCAGGTAAAGAAAGAAAAAATAAGCATGTTGGTTCATAAATATGAAATGTTTAAAATGGATAAAGATGAATCTATTGGTGAAATGTTCACCAAATTTACTAACATTATTAATGGTTTAAAATCTCTTGAAAAAGTGTATTCTAATGCAGAAAATATTGATTATGCATGCAATGATGCTTACATGAAAACAGAAAAAGAATGATGGCTCATAAAGGAAAGCAAAACAAAGCAAAATAAGATAAGAATTATATAAGATAAGAAAAGAATAATGATGAATTAATGATGGTGCTTTCACACTTTAACTTATGTATATTTCATTGTCCAAAAACCTGCTCATATGATTATTATTATGAAATGCTATTATGAAACTTTTATGTTGATGCTCTTGTTATCATCAATGAATATTTATATGATGTTTCTGATATTGCTAGCTAGGATTTCATATGCACTGAGTCATTCGTTGCTCAGTCGATTTGTTTTCATGTTGACAGGTTTAGGTTCCAAGGCCACTGCAGTGCCGTGGGTGGAGGAAGACTACGGTGTGGAGAAAGAGGGTGTCACTTCCGAGGAGGGGACACGAGATCTTGACCGCTTCCCACACTGTTAAGTTGTTAGACTTTCCTTTTTTGATTAAAAGTGTAATAGATGTTGATGTTGGTACAGGGTTTCATTTTGATGATTCCTAGGTTGCATCTATGTTGAGAATTATGTCTTTGAGGATTATGATTCATGAACTCAGTTGTTATAGATGATCATAGTAGTTTTTTGATTTATATATATATGTTTTTGGAGAAAATTTTCAGGTTCGATTTTAGTATTGCCTTACATGCTTACAGGTTAATTAAGGATAAGCAGTGTAATGGGCATAAAGTCTCATTTTAGCCCAGATGGGATTTTGGGGTGTTACAAAATCTTCCTACGATATTCAACAAATAGTAAAGCATTTAAAGTTTTTAATAAAAAAAACTTTAGTTGTTGAAGAATCAATTCATGTTGTGTTTGATGAAGCTAACCCTTTTGATAATGAGATCAACATGATAAAGAAGAGATAGAAAACAATGTTAAAAATCTATGAAAAGATAAATCAAACATGAAAATTATAAGGAAGAAAATGATAACCAAGATAAAGAATATTCTAATAGGGATAAACCAATTGAAATTGATAATCAAGAAGAAATTGAAAATGAATATCAACTTCCTAAAGCTTGGAAAATAATAAAAGATCATCTCAAAGAACTAATTCTACGTGATATGGGAAATGAGTAAGGACAAGAAGAAACATATGTAATAACTTAGATTTCTCTTCTCAAATAGAACAAAAAAAATGCTAATGAAGTTATTTAAGATGAATCAGAGGCAATTGCTATGCAAAAAGAATTAAATCAATTTGAAAGAAATAATGTTTGAGATTTAATACCTAGACCTAAAGATAAATCTACCATAAGTACAAAATGGGTATTTAGGAATAAAAAAGATGAATCCAGAAACATTATTAAAAAGAAAGCAAGATTGGTAGCTCCAAGTTACAATCAAGAATAAGAAATTGACTATGAAGAAACCTTTGCTGCAGTTGCTAGATTATAACCTATAAGAATGCAACTTGCTTTTCCTAATCACAATAATTTCAAGTTATTTCAAATTGATGTGAAAAATATTTTTTTAAATGATTTTATTTCGGATGAAGTATATGTTGAACAACCTCCTTGGTTTTTAAAATAAAAATTTTTCAAATCATGTATTTAAACTCACTAAAGCTTTATATGGTTTAAAACAAGCTCGTAGAGCTTGGTATGATAGATTGAGTGGTTTCTTACTTAACAATGATTTCATTAGAAGAAAAATTGATATTACTTTGTTTGTGAAATCCAATAATAATAATATGCTTATTGTGCAAATTTATGTTGATGATATTATTTTTGGTTCTACTAATGAATCTTTGTGTCAAGAGTTTGCTAAAACCATGCAAGATGAATTTAAAATGAGCATAATGGGAGAGTTGAACTTCTTTCTCGGACTTCAAATCAAGAAAACCAAAGAAGGGACATTTATCAATCAAGGCAAGTACATGAGGGAGCTTCTGAAGAAGTTTGAGATGAACAACGCCAAGAAAATAGACACTTCTATGAGTCCCTCAACCAAGTTTGACAAAGATGAAAATGACAAAAAAATATGGAAAAAAAAAGAAATATCTAGGTATGATCGGTAGCTTATTGTATTTAACTACTAGTAGACATGATATTATGTTTAGTGTATGCATATGTGCTAGATTTTAATCATGTCCTAAAGAATCTCACATGATAGTTGTAAAAAGAATATTTAGATATTTGTTAGGAATAATTGACTTAGGTCTTTGGAATCCTAATAAAAATCACTTGAACTAATTAGTTATTCTAATGCGGACTTTGCCAAGTGTAAAGTTGATCGGAAAAGCACAAGTGACATTTGTCACTTTCTAGGACACTCCCTTGTTTCATGGTTTAGTAAGAAACAAAACCCCGTATCCTTATCTATAATTGAGGCTAAATATGTAGTGGCCGAGAATTGTTGTGCTCAAACTTTATACATAAAATAATAATTGGAAGACTTTAAACTTTACTATGACCATATTTCAATTAAATGTGATAATACTAGTGTCATATATATGACTAAAAATCTCATTCAACGCTCAAGAACTAAATATATTGAAATAAGATATCACTTTATAAGGGATCTTGTTCAAAATGGGGATGTTGTATTGGAATTTATTGATACGAATAACCAATTTGCATATATATTTACAAAACTCATTCAACATGAAAGATTTAGTACTTTGAGAAGAGAATTAGGGATGAGTAGATTAAATGACCTTATCTGATCATACTTAATAATTCTTATCTTGTGTGATTATGCCTAATGATCATTGAAAATAAATTGAATGATTAATGCTTATAAATGATCATATCTTGTGAAATTATACTCAACAATGCTTAAAACTTATTGAAAATGTTTATGGATGATCATATCTTATACTTTATTATGTTTAATGGAAATTGGAAATATTTTGGATAATGAAGTGATTTTATGTTATATGATTATGATGAGATTGTGCTTGATGATTTGGATGAATATTTAATCTTATATGCTAAATAGTTATTTGGATGTTTGATTATGATTAATGATGTTTAGATTAATTTTTGGATGGTTAATCAAACATATTTTCATAAAAAGATTAGTTTAAAAGTGAAACAAACTATTTTTCTGAATTTTCACTAAACCAGCCTATTGGATTTTGAGTCGACTAGTAGTTTTTGAAAACTGAAAAACAATGTTTTTTTTCATAAACCAGTTGACTGATTCTTGGGCATATCCAAAACCAGTCGACTGATTTTGTCGCATGTATAAATATTAAACTCAAATCTGAAAATTTTAAAAACCCTCTTTCTTGAAATCCAGTCACCTCCTCTGCCCCATACGACTGATTCTCACCCTCTCCACTTCCCAAATCATTTCTAGTCTATTCTCAATCCATTCTAAACTTTCCAAACCACTTTGCCCCAAATCTAAACCTTCCAAAATGCCTAGAATGAAGAACCCTAGCCAAGGGCCAAACCCTAAGAAAGCTTGGACTGATAAAAGAAAGAACCCTACCACCTCATCCTTAGCTTCTACTCAATCCAAAAAGAGTTCCTCTATGTGCAAAACTCCTGAATTAGAGAAAAGACTCAGGGAAATCTTCTTGAAGAGATCCGTAATGTACAGTAAGGTTCTTGATTTTCAATTCTTTGAAAATTTGCAATTAGCTAGGATTTATAATCTTTTCAATGCTTTGAAATGGAAGTGTGAGTACGGATTTTACTCACGGGTGTTGATTTGAAAGTCGTCACTTATTAATTCGGAAGGGATAAATCCCCAGGTTGTGGATAAGGTCTTATGGTCTACATGAAATTTTAGGTAAGAGGTTTGGTTAAGTCCCGGGGAAAGTGTTAGGCACCCTTAGGACCCCCATTTTACAATAGTTACCTACTCCCTAAGTATAAGCCAAATTAAAGTCAAAATTATTCAAATGCCTAAGTGTTTAGAGTATACTAATCCAATAAAAAAAAAAGCTAACTAGGGTCAAATTTGAGTTGGGTTGCCTACATCTCATAAGGGTGAGATCAGACTAAGCGTAGTTCTGGCACATGAACCCTTGTCAAGGCTAAGGGGAGTGTGTGTGTGCACCGGAGTGGCTAATGGTCTAGCCCAGGGGGCTAGGGTTTGGTTGACTGAGTTGGTCAAGTGCATGGTTTGGGCCTGGAGGCCAATGATTAGTTCGGTAGACTAGGGTTTTATCTGGTAGACTAAGGATTAGGCCCGGTAGGCCAAGGGTAAGCCCGGTAGGCTAAGAGATTAGGCCCGGTAGGCCAAAAGGTATTTAACATGAGTTAAATAGAGAGTTAACCATGGTTAGGACTGTTAACCACGGTTATAAGAGCCAAAGTCAGAATTTTTGGTCTTTTTGCATTTTTTGAATGTTTTTGGGGTTTTTTCAGATCTTTCCAAGGGTTAAAGGATTTTAATCATAGTTAAAAGTTAACTGGGGTTGAGTTAACCCCAATTAAGAAGTATAGTCTGCTTAGGTGGGCCTAGATAGCATGACAGGACCTAAAATGACCTCCTACTTAGTTTGGGCCCTGTGCAAAGCCTAATTATAGAAAAACAAGGAATGACGGTAAACACTTTACGATCAATTCTAAATCTTCACAGATTTGGAATTGCGGTAGAAAGTCCACCACCATTCCCAGCCATTTCCAGTAGTGGTTTTGCTGGTCTGGGTGAAGGCTAGGAATGAAACCAAAGGGGTCATGGACCCTCCAGGGTTGCTAGAGGATTCCCCTAGGTGTCCTGGGTATGTTGTGGACCCTAGACTTGGTTTGAGATGGGCCCATTAGTGGCTATCTTTGCCCTATAACAGAAAACTCAGAATGACGGTAGACTGTCTACTGCCATTCTGGATAGTCTCAATTTGGGGGCATTTTAACCATGGTTAAGCTACTGGGGTTAGCCTGGAAGGACCAGGGTAAAGAGGGGAATATCTTAGGGACCAAACTTGGGCCCTGGAATGGACCAAGGCCCACCCAAATGGAGTTTAAGGCTAATCTAATGGAGATGTCCAGGAATGACGGTACTGAGATTACCGTCATTCCTGATTTTTTTCCAGAAAAAATGTTTCTCCCTACAGTGCTGCATTGTGGCACCTCCAAGGGGTTCCTCATGGACTGAGGACCCTTTAGAGGGTTAGGGGAGGATCTGAGCAAGTAGGCAACCCTTGTGGCCGAAGCATATCCCTCAAGAGGGTCCCCATGCCTATGAAGAGGCAAGAGGACCTCTGTCCTTGGGTAAACTGAAACAAAACCAGAATGAAAAGGCCCCTGGAATAGGACCTGGGGCTTATAATGATGTTACATAAAATAAAATGGGATAGGGGAGGCCCTACCCTACTAGCTCGAACCTCACGGTGGTGATGGTAGTGGTGCACAGTGGTGGAGTCACTGGGAAGGGTCTTGATAGCTCCTGGGTATTCTAGGATTTCCCTTCAAGGTGGAAGACAAGAGTTGGGATGGCTGTTTTCGGGTTGCACAGTAAATTTAACAAAGTTTCAATATGGATTTTTGGAATGGTTTTAAGGCTTGAGGGTGGGGTGTATATATAGGCTAAGGGGGACCTAAGGTAGTTTAGGGATTAGAAGAGAGGGTGTAGGACACGAGGAAGGCCGAGCTAGGGTAGTCCAAGGGGTGCCAGACGCATTTTGAAGCTAACACTAGGAATGACGGTAATTCCAGTACCGCCATTCCTGGATTAGGCTAAATGAATAATGGCAGTAAATAGTTTACCGCCATTACCTGATTCTTGCTAAAACAGGCCCAACCTAGTTGCAATTGGCCTGGGGGACTGTAACTTTTTCCAAATAAGGAAATGGTGGTAAAGATATTACCGCAATTCCTGATTTTTTCAAAAATAGCATGTGGGCCCCACACTAATTGGTTTTTAGGGCTTGTGGGCCCATGCTTGGGCCCATAGGGAGGTTTGATCATGGTTTTTGGGTCCCTGGCCTAGAAATGGGCCTTGGGCCCTGAGATTTTGACCTAAGGTTAATCTAGGGTTAGGCCTAGGATTAGACTAGGGTTTGCCTAGGGTTTGACTAGGGTTAGGCCTAAGGTTTGACCTAGGATTTGACTAGGGTTTGCTTAGAGTTTGACCTAGGGTTAGAGGGTATTAACCATGGTTAAGATGATTAACCATGATTAGGAAGTGGTGTAAAAATTGGGTGCTTACAGGAAGTCTTTCCTTCAATCCAATGACTCCATGCATCTGGAGCTCGTTAAAATCTTCTACACCCACTTTAAATACAGTCATGTCACCCATGAAATAACTTCCTTTGTTTGTGGTTGAGACATTTAATTCAAAAGAGATGATCTCCAATCTATTCTTCGTATTTTAAGAGGCGAGTTCTAATCATATATCAATAACAAATGGACCACCTTTGAGGGTTTCAATGAAGTCGAGGCCCTAAAACTCATGTGTATACCCCCAGACTTCACTGAAGCCTTCCAACCCAAGGTTAAGGATCTAACCGTAGAAGTTAGGATAATCCATCATGTTATTACATATAACATTATTCCTAGAGCTGGCGGTATGGATTATCTTACCTTCCTTGATGTCTTTCTCATTTGATGTATCCTAACCACTAAGCACATCGATCTTTCCTTTCTTATTGTGCATTCCATGGATGATTGCATGAGGAAGATGATCAGGAATCTCCCGTATGGTCAAACTCTCACCCACATCTTCAAACATTTTAAGATTCCTTTGGCCTCCCGCTCAAACAAGGAAGATGTCTCTCACTACGATATCTATGCAAAGGCCACAATTTTGAGGATGGGATATCAGTGGTCTAATGCTAGGGGATGGGTTCCCAAGCTAGGAGAAGTAGCACTAGAGAGAGAGGCAGCTACGGGTGATGCCACCCCTCCATTTCTATAGAGAAAGAGAAGCCGCAGCACCCCCGGTACTGGATCACCTTCAGGCACACCTTTAGAGACACCACCAGTAGGATTTGTAGAGCCTCAGCCACATGGGCTATCACCTCAGAGAGAGGTTTCACCTCACATGGAGGAAGGTGGACCTTCTGCTCAGCCTATGTCCCCTAGGAGATCCATAGTTGATGATGATCTTCTTTGCCTTTTGATGGGCAAGATTGACTCTCTAGAGACTAGCATGGTGAGTTTTCAGTTAGAGGTTCGGGAGAGGATGAATTCTCTTGAGCCTAGTGTGGTAAGCCTCCAGACAAAGGTTAGAGAGAGATTTGAGGCTGTTGACACTAGACTTGATGACTTGAGTGTGGAGGTGTGTATTTTGAAGAATCGGTGGATGCCACTACAAAGAGAGTACAGAAGAAGGCAAAAGATTCTTTTGAGTAGATTCAGAGATTGAGAGATGAGGTCTCCCTCATCAAAGGTCATACTAAGTCGTATGATCAGCAGCTTAGGTCATCTGCACTGTCTCAGGTGACTGGGCTTGGCAGTGAGATGATGGATGTCAAGAACCACTTCACTTTTGAACCCAAGGCATCCAAGGCACCCGAGACACCCAAGGAATCCAAGAAACCCATCATTACCTCCATTGAGTCTAGTGACTCCAATGACTCTAGTGATTCTAGTGACCCCAAGAAGAAGAAGAAGTAGATATTTTTTTGATGATTCCAGGGGGAGAAAAGAATGAAATAAAATGTATTTTTTGGTCTTTTTGTGGATGCTATGTATTTTTTTTGTGAATGACATGTCATAGATGTATGCTTTGTATGTTTTTGGTATACTTGTGTATCTTTTTGTGAAATGTACTCTTTTGACACATCTATAAAATATGCCTCATTTCTTATTGGTATCATGTCTGAATGATTTATCTAATTTTGTTTAATGTGGTATCATATGCTTATTTATATCTTATATATTTTGGTATCATGAACTTGTGAATGGTTTATCTAAAATATACAAAATAAATTAAGATATTTCATGAATATGTTAATGCATATGTTTAGGGGGAGCTTTCCTTAAATTTTTTTTTTGAAATTATATATTGAGGGGGGAGCTTATTCTCATTTCATTCTATTATTATGTCATCATAAAAAATAGAGATATTGTTAGCCTTAAGGTTACAATCTTATGTACCTTTAATAATTTTGATGCTAACACAATAATGAAGTGACCATTGTGTTACTAAAATCTCTATTGAGTTCTTGTGAAAATCAGTATATAAGAGCATTGACACAATATCTAAGGCACAAAGCATGAAAATGACACCAAACATATAAATGATTCATAAAGCAAGTCATTCAATCAAGTTGAAGATCCAAAGCAAAAAGAGCTAAACCTTATGACATGAAGAAGAAGCTCACTAAGAAGCAAATCTTGGAAGATCATGAAGATAAAACCAATGAAGAAGATCTAATATCAAGTTTGAAGAGTAACTCTCTCAAGAAGGCTTATTGTTTTATTTTTATTTTGAGAGTGCTTAGGACTTATGTAAAAAGTCCTCAAAGTTGGAAAGTTGATAGCTCAATGACCTAGATTGACAATAAGAACCTTAAGAGCATCACTGCACATCTTTATAAGGTCCTTATACATCATATGAAATGATCTGAATCATGATAAAATCAAGTTAGTTAACCAATTAAATAATTCACATAATTAAAATTGGTTAAAGAGGTGTTTTTTTTGAAAAATAGAAAGCCAGTCGATTGATTCTTGAAAAGAATCAAAATCAGTCGCCTGATTCTTGCTCTGTCATGTTTTGACACTGTTTTGAAAACCAGTCGACCAATTTTTACTGGTAATCAAAACCAGTCGATTGATTATGCTCTGAATTTTTTGGGAATTTGTTGGAACAAACCAGTCGACTGATTTGCTTGAGATGCGTGTTAAATGCACAGTAACTGCTAGTTTTCAACGACCATTTTTGCATTGAATGTACCTCCAATGGCCATAAAATTCTATGGGCTATAATTTGAGATCATTTATGAATGAAAAAAAACTCTTGATCTGTGCATTAATTCCAATCATTCACTCACAAGCCTATATTGATTCATTCATTGAGAAAACTCTAGAAATCCCAAAAAGCTATATCTTGAGCTATTCGACTCCAATTTTTGAGAGATTTTAAAAGAGCATTCAAGAGATCTTTTCAACTCATCTAAGGAGCAATTTTGAGATTGTAAAACCTCTATACATCTTGTGTATTGGAAATCAAGAATTGGTGGGTTCTTGTGTTAAAGCGGGAAGCTTCGGGAAAATGTCAAGAGAGGGTGTTCTCTTGCAAAGTGTAAAAATTTTATTTTCACCCGAAAGAAGATCGTGTGATTAGTGAATCGTGGTGAATCCTCAAGTGGGTCACTTGAGGCGGGGACATAGGTGGGAAGGCTGAACCTCGAAAATTAAAAACATGCATGAGTATTTTACAAAAATTAAAAACAAATTTAGTTCCATCTATAAAGTGCCCCCAAAATTTTGAATTTTGCTGATGATGCATGAGTATTTTACAAAAAATAAATAAATAATTCAGTTTTACCTCTATAGTACCCCCCAAAGTTTTGTATTAAACTTTGTTCTACTAGCCTCTCCCCCCACATTTGTATTTAACTTGTTCTATCTATATTGTAACCCCCAATTTTTTGAATTCTACAATCTAATTATAATAGATTTATGTTTTGATCCCTAAATCCTTTTAAATGAATTTTTTCCCATAAATCTTAATCAATCCCTTTTATAAGGATATATCAATAAAGAGTTTCTTTTTAACTGTAGTCGTTTACTCTTTATTTAATTTTTTAAAAAAATTTACTTTACCAATTCAATAGACTTTATATTGGGAAAATACGAAGAAGGAAAAAAACCACAGTCTCTCAGTGGCCAGCGCCAATAGCTTTTCTCACCAGAATCGTAATCTCTTAGTGGTCGGTTGCAATAGATTTAACAATATTTCGCCGCCTAGCCGGAACTTTAAGTTCATGCCAGTAAGATTTTAATCAAATTTTAGAGAGGGCTATTTTTTTCTTGTGATTGGATCATTAGTGAAATATAACATTAACGAATTACATGACCACGATAGACCCATTCCCAAAAAAACAAAAAAAAGGTCTTGGGGGGGGGGGGGGGGGGCTACGCCCCTGAACCCCCGGGTTTGGCCCCTTAGAGTTTGTTTTTTTTAGATCTGCCCTTGATCCAATAGAAAGTTGTACTTGGCTACATTGACCCACGAGGTAAACAACAAAAACTGTGTGAACCATTTTCTTAGCGAGAGATGTGTGGTTGGCCTAGGCTTTCTAACCCAGAGAGCATGGGCTTCACTTTCTTCTCCCCAAGCATTTGATTTGGTTGACAACCACAATAACAATTTCATATATCCTCTGAATACGTCTCTGAATACACTTATGATGGTGAAATTAAAGAGGACCTAAAGCGATTGGATTGGATTGGAGACGGGCAGGCAAGTTGGGTTGGAGAAAGAGAGAGAAGATGTTGCTCCGGAGTCCGGACGGATAAATCATATGCGGTAGAAAACGTTCCAAAAGCCACCGTGCGCGGCCCTTGGTTCGGGAGCCGTAGGTGAGTGAGAATTGAGAAAGCTCTCTCTCTTTTGAGTCCTGAGGATCTCCCCAACCCCAAAACAGAAGAAAAAGAAAAAAGGAATCTGAAAACAAATAATACAATGAATCTCTCGCATCTATTCCTTTTCACTCCTTCGCCTTCACATCCTCTTCATTCTCGCCCTGTCTCTGTGTTCCCCGCCATCGACATGTCTAAGCAGCCTCCAAGGAGGAAGAGACCCACACGCCTCTTCTCTTCTTTTAGAAAAACCGTCATATCTTCTGCAGCTACCGGCGATTCTCCATCCTCCACACCTCCACAAGATAAGGTCTCTCTCTCTTAGCTTCCTCTGTTTTTTTCAATAATTTATTATTTAATTTGACGATTTGAATTTCATTACGAGACTGCATTAGGATTTGCAAAGAAAGGGCCCTGATCTTCCAACACTTATGAGGAGATTTTGGAAAGTAGCAGCTCCATATTGGTCATCAGATGATAAAGTCCAAGCTAGACTGCAGCTTGCTGCTGTCTTTGCTCTCACCTTGGGAACCACTGGAATTAGCGTTGGTTTTAATTTCCTCGGCCGCGACTTCTACAATGCGCTTGCTAGTAACTTCTTACTTCCACATCATTTTCTTTTTCAAAATTTGAACACCAACTTCCCTTTGTGTGTTTTTGCTAATTAAAGTATTACTGCTTTGGCTCTTGCTAATGCTAGACAAAGACCAAGAACAATTTACAAAGCAGCTCTTGTACTACCTAGGGAGTTTTGCTGGAGGTATTCCGGTGAGCACATTGCTGCCTTTTTTTAGGTATTGCTCCACTAGCCATATGAATATCCATTTCCACCATATATGTTTCTTACTTTGGGACTATTTATTATTGTGCTCCTCTATTATTCTCTTACCGCGTAATAGAGATATTATATATTAAAATTTGTATATCTCGTGAAAATGAGTCATCATCATCCAACCCTTATCTCAACAGTTTGCGGTTGGCTTCTGGTCTATCTACCCATGCCCATTGTCTTTGGCGCCTATTCCCATTCCAAACTTTTGATCTTATATGGAGCTTGTCAATTCGATATGTTATTTTCGAGTCAATTTTGTGTGTGCAACTGGGCACACATATCTTGTGTCCCCCTATGATTAAGGCCCATACAAAATGTGGCTATATCGATAAAAACACTCGAAATAAATTTTCCCTCAACATATTGTACTAATTACTAATATGCCTTGTCTATTACACAAGATCTGTGTGCCGAGTTGCACACACAAAACAGACTCGTTATTTTCTCTATTCTATCAAGCAAAATAAAAATTGTAGCTCCTGCAATAAAACCGTAGCCGTAAACAATAAACTTAGTTCTGACGCAAAAAAAAATGATTACTACAATAAGGAAGAAGAAGCAAACTTTTTCTGAGGATGAGGAATCTGATTACATTAGTATCCCTCTCCCTTTTCTTTATAAAATTTCATATTTTCATAAAAGATTAAAGCCAATGTATTATGATGACTGCTTGTTTCAAACATGTAAAAATATGAAAATCCTATAGATGTAGCAAGACACGGATCCTTTTATTTTTCAAAAAAAAGCTTTGTTCATTTCTAATCATTTTATACTGTGCTAGACAATTAAAGTTCATGATAAGAATGACAAACTTAACTTGATGACAAGAGGTACTTATACTTTTTATTGTTTCCACGGCATGATGTCTAATGTGGGAATTTGTACGTCATCTACATGATTGTTTGGCATTCCATGAGGCTACTTTACAGAACAAGAGTAACAATAGAAATTACTATCTGCTCCTGGGAAGGTTATTTTTTTGTCTAACCAAATCTTAGGTGCATTTCTTTGTAAAAACTGAAAATGCCATCCATCTATTAAAATGGTACAGATACATCGGCACTCAATTTCTTAATGACATATACTGCACCGTCTCGGTTTTGTAGGTTTTTTTTTCATTTCTTGCATTTTCTATTTTACCTTTGGTTTCTATTTGGATGTAGCACCATTACTGTTTTAAGTATCTGTGTGAATTAGTACCGTTGGGTTGTTTTTTAGTTCTTTGCACATTTGATCTGCATCTACGTTATTTGCTCATGTATATGTTTCTCTTTGTTCTGCAGTTTTTCGTTTTGAGAGATTATTCAAAAGAAGTGCTTTCTTTGAGATGGAGGTCTTGGATGACAAGCTATTACATGGACCGCTATCTCAAGAATCAGACATTTTACAAGATCCAATCCCAATCGATAATTGATAATCCAGACCAGAGGATTGTTGATGATCTAAGTTCCTTTACTGGAACAGCACTTTCATTTTCTTTAACACTCTTCAATGCTGTGGTAGACTTGATATCATTCAGTAATATCCTGTATGGTATCTATCCACCACTGTTTGTTGTACTTCTTGTATATTCGCTTGGTGGAACAGCTATTAGTGTTTTCCTTGGAAGGGTAAATGCGATATCTGTAATAATCACTTTTTCTAATTCGCTGTGAAGCTTTTTGAAATGAAAGATGGTAACCTTAATTTTGTGCTTTTAGGGGCTAGTAACCTTAAATTTCTTGCAAGAGAAAAAAGAAGCAGATTTTCGTTATGGACTTGTTCGTGTTCGAGAAAATGCTGAATCAATTGCTTTCTATGGTGGCGAGGAAAATGAAATGCAACTTCTGCTGCAGCGCTTCAAAAGTGCTTTTGAAAATTTAACTGTATGAATAACTTCTTTTCTTTCTCTTCCCATTGTTATAACATTTGCACTTGCATGCGCCATGCAGGCAAAAACCAATAGCTTGTGTTGCTGGATGTTCACTTACATTCATAACTTAAATTGTTAATGATTTTTCTACAAAGGAAAATCATCTTTTTAATTGAGTGCACATTCATTTTGTTTATGTGCCTGGTTACACGTTCCCTTTTCGAAAATGGATAAACCTAATCTACTTAAATCATGAGCCAGCTTACTAAGTTGGTGAAGTCTATGACTGTTAATGCTACAGACCTGGGTTTAGGATCTGTCTTCACCCACTAACCCATGGAAAACTAACCTGTTTTATTGCTAAATATACAATTGGATGTGGCATCCCTACTTTATGAGAGCTCTGACTCTTGTTAATGCAATCATAAGCAGCCAGGTTTTGTGGCTGCAGTATTCTGTGGTTCCTTCTCGAGGATGCACTTGTTTCTTATTATGTTCATTGTTTGAGTTTTTTTGTTTATTCTGCAGCAATTACTGATATCTTCTCGAAATCTGGAGTTCTTCACCAATGGCTATCGGTACCTGATTCAGATTCTTCCAGCCGCAGTTGTTGCTCCCATGTTTTTCTCAGGAAAAATTGACTTTGGAGTCATAAACCAGTCTGTATCTGCTTTTAATCATATCCTTGGGGACTTTTCCCTAATTGTATACCAGTTTCAGGCCATCAGTGCCTTTTCAGCTGTAATTGATCGATTAGGTACTATCCTAATTTTTTCCCTTATTCTTTTTGTTTTTATTGTTTGCAACTTTTTGTTTTTATTGTTTGCATTTCTAGTATTCCCCTCTTACATTCTTTCATGTGGAAATGAAGTCATACTGTGATGAATCACGAGGTAATGCTTGTTAGATT
Source organism: Tetracentron sinense (assembly GCA_015143295.1). NCBI lineage: Eukaryota > Viridiplantae > Streptophyta > Magnoliopsida > Trochodendrales > Trochodendraceae > Tetracentron > Tetracentron sinense. The sequence goes on along the minus strand of CM026567.1, from coordinate 1,607,589 downwards.
TCCAATTTCTTATCGACTATCGTGCCTAGTAAGAGAACAAAATTTTCCTTGTCTATCTAGTTCAGGTGGTTCTCAATATGAATGAAAAGATAAATTGATTACAACACTTTGCAGCTTAGAGGAAAAATCTTCCTTTTGCTACTCCTAAACTATGTGTGGATTCACCGTTGCGGAAAACTAAGTATTTTACTTTGTTGGGCCCATTGTGGTTCCATTGTGTTTTTTGCAGTGCCGCCGAATACTTGCTTTGTTTTTCTTTGAATTGTCCATCATGGATTTTTTTTTCTTGTCCATGTCTTTTGTCTTTTTTCACATCTAAAGTCATTAATTTATTGTTCTCTTTTGGTAAGATTTCTACCATAAGTCAGGGTTTAAGAGTGCCAGTTTTATGTAGCATAGGCAACCTTAGGAGAACTTAAATGGCCTTGCTGCACTAGCACAGATACACTAATATTGATAATTTGAAGCTGCCACTAATCATGGATTATGGTGTGGTCAACAAAACACATGAAATTCTAGGAGATATGAAGGGTTTGGATTTCCCGCAAAAAAGTAAGTACAGAATGACATGCATAAGATACCTATAGATAAAGGAACCTCGGTTGGAAGTTATGAAACATGTGTAGAATGATGAAGCACGTGGACGTAATTTCACAATAAATAAAGTGCCTTTTCCGGGAAAAAAAATAAAGTGCCGTTTGATCATTATTCCGAAGTTCACCTTACTAAGAAAATCTACAATGAGAGGTCTTTATCTCACATATGGTCCCAGGGAGCTGTGGCATCCAAAGATAGGGTTCAAGAGCAAGAACTTTGAAGTTGGAGAGTCCTCTTGGCAAGGTGATCTACTGTCTCGAAACTCCCACCAGAATCTGTCATTATGTTTGGAGGCCGGAGATCAATATGAAGTCAATACCAAATGACTGCCTTGCTAACCCTCTACAATAACTCATTAGTAAAGAATGCGGGCTTCAACTCCCTAAGTGCACTGAGAATCCCATCCAAAGTTGAAGTGAGATAGATCCCCTTGAAATACTCGCCCTTGCAGCAGAATTGGATGAAGATTACACTTCACACCATTTTCCTCAGCAAGAAAATGGTATTGCTCTACTATGGAATAGAGAAAAGAGTGGGAGATTAGAGACTCATGAAAAGAGGCATAGTCGCATTTGACAGTTGCATAAAGGCGCTGACTTTATTGCACCCCCAAAATAATTCAAGAGAACGAGTAGTCCCATCGAAAAATCTACACCTACAATGAGGTCCAATAAAGACATGGCACGTTGATGCTTGCTTTGCAGAAGTAGGTGAAGCATTATTGATCATTCAGAGTCATAAAGCAGGCTGGTCAAGACAAAGGAGTGGGATCACAAGATTCTTAGCCTGACCTAGTGGATAATGTTTTGTTTAGCAGAATTTGGGAGTGCTGTCTAGATTTTCCCGATGTCTTGAGAAGAGTAATCAGGGACGGGAGACGAAAGATGGATGCTGACAGAAGCACACAGAAAATGCAACTCCAATGAGGCTTGCAGCCTTTTATGAATGAGGCTTGCTGGAAAACAAAGATGCATATAGCTTCTATAGGTGGAGGAAGTGTGAACAAGAGGAGAGATGGTGGCCCAGGGGAAGTTTCACTCATAGTGAACTATTAGAGTCCTTTCGTGGAACGCGCAGGCTTAGGTTCCCATCAAGAAGATTGACGGTGAATTGTTTACTCTTTAGACAAGAAGGTTGGCTGATAACAATTCATGAGGCTAAGCTTAACTCTTGCCCTCAATTCCCAATTTCAAGAGGTTAGTCGAGGATTGGTGGAACTCCGATAGGTGGGCTGGTTATGTTTCAGTATGAAACTGAATGCCCTCAATACCCAAATTAAGTAAAATAAGGAGGATGGTTAACCCGTGTTTCTTATGCCTTTAAGTGGAAGAGATGGTGGATCATATGCTTTTGCATTGCCCTATTGTGGGTGTGATCTAGAGGTATTTCCTCTCTCGAGTAGGGTGGCTTGGGCCTTCCCTTCTTCCTTTCACATTTTCTATCTTGTGGGTCTCTAGTAGGTGTGTCAATGAGCCGAGTTGGGCACTGCTCGGGCTCGGCTCGTTGGAATTTTACAGATGCTCAGTCTCGGCTTGGCTTGTTGGAATTTTACAGAGGCTCAGGCTCGGCTCGGCTCGGCTCGGCTCGACTCGTCCACTTGATAATATATATATATTTTAAATACATTGATAAACATTAAATTCAATTAAAAAAAATTAAAAGGGCATTTTTTATTTTGGAATGTCATGTGACTCACACGTGAAAGCTTGAGTTAAAACTTAAATGGAAATAATTATATTAATGCGTACTAAATATATTTTACCAAAAAAAAGGTATACTAAATATATAATATAAATTTAACTTTTAAAGGGTATTATTATAAAATTAATCATGCCGAGCCGAGCTGAGCCACCTATTGTTCAGGCTTGGCTCGTTTATTTTTCAAGCTCACTTTTCAGGCTCGGCTCGGCTCAACGAGCCCAAAGTAAAAGCTCAAGCTCAGTTTATTTCGAGTCTAGCCGAGCTGGCTCGTGAGCTGGCTCGGCTCATTGACAGCCCTAGTCTCTGGTAAGTGCAGATAGTGTGCGGAGGGCTAATTAGTCGGTTCTTCCGGGAGCCATCTCATGGTTGATATGGAGAGGGTGAAACAAGAGTCTTTGAGGATTCTCCTTCTCTATCTTGCATTCGTTCACGTATCTGGCTACTGGTAGAATGAGTTTCCATTCAATGTGATAGGGTGGATCTGAGTGATTTGTTGGGTTGATTATGGCTAAGCTTGGTTTTGGCTCTCTCATCTCAAGGGGACCTTTACATATCTCTGTTATTCTATCTCTGTTTTTGAGTTTATGTTCTTGTAAACTCATTTCTTTGTATTTGTATCTCTCTTTTGATTATCCATAAAAAAAAGATCTCAAATAGGAAAAGGTGTCTTTTTGGTTAACAAAGAATTAATTAGCTAGAAACAGAAGTCGAGAATCAATAGCCTCATAGTGGGAGACAAAATTTTTTAAATTTTTAAATTTTTTTCATGCCTATACAAATGCAAGAAGAAAGATAAATTTTATAAGAAGAATAAAGGTGGGCGATCAGATTGTGATTGAAGATTTCAAAATCAGACAGGAAATCGTTTCATATTATAAGTCTCTCTATTCATCATATGGTTTTCTAGACCAAGACTAGATGGTCTGCTATTCAACTCTTTGGATGCAGATGTGATTCCTGGCTTGAATGAAAAACTCGAGGAGGAAGATGTCCGTATAGTATTCAAAGCCCATGACAGGAATAAAGCTCCCGCATGCATTTTCTTCAGTGTTCTTTAATGGATGTTTGGAAATCATCAAAAGAGATCTCGTGAAAAGCAATTAAGGAGTTTTTTCATTTGAGGAAGGTGGGACAACTGATCTTCTAACATAAATTCTATTACCTTCATCTTGAAGAAAGAAGGGATAGAGGAGTCCAGAAATTTCAGACTAACAAGTCTTAAGTCCAATGCATATAATATAAGAGCATTGCTAAAATTCTCTATTCCCAACTGGAAAAGGTGATCGACAAAGCAGTTGGGGCATATTAAAGAGCATTTGTCAAGGGAAGACAATTAAAAAAAGATGGGGTTTTAATTGCAAATGATTGCATCAATTCCAGATTGAACCAATGCGACAAAAGAGTGGTACATAAAATGATAAAATGGACCTGTAGAAGGCCTACAACCATGTTGAATGCTCCTTTTTTGACTACATGATGGTTAGCATGGGTTTTGGCAGTAAATAGAGAAGTTGGACTTGGTGTTGCTTAATGTTGGCTTTTTTAAGTCAATGGATTTCTAAAGGCATGCTTCAATGGCTTTAGAGAGCCCAGGCAAGGATGTCCTCCCTCTCCTCTTAAGTTTATTACTTTAATATTGTTGCATATGCCCTCAGCAAGTTAGTGCAGAAGCATAGGAGAGTAACCTGATCAAGGGGTTCAAAGTAGGAGATGGAGGGGCCTGTGATTTCAGATCTTTAGTATGCGGTTGATATAGTAATTGTCCTTGGTCTAGGAGACGAATCAAATCTAAAGGTCTGTTCTTAAATGTTTTGAGGCATTTTTTGGTCTTTGCAATTTTTTTTTTCAAAAAAGCACCCTGATAGAGATTGGGGCAAGTGAGGAAGGTATACTTCAAGACTGTGCTCAATACATAGGATGCATGATTAGAAGATTCCCTATCACATGTCTTGGTCTCTTGATTGGGGTTCACTCTGTAACAAAAAGTGATCAAGTGGTTGAGAGAAGGCTTGTCAGCCTGAAAAGAAGCCATTTATTTTTACGGGGAAAATCGCCCTAATGAAAAAATGTCCTTGCTAGTCTTCTCTCATATACTGATATACTATATGCTGATGCTCAAGATGTCGTCCTCACTTGCAAATATTTTAGAAGAAACCCCAGAGAGATGTTCTTTGGAAGGGAGTGGAAAAGAGGAAGTTGTATCTTGTTAAATCATGGGATTGGGCCTGTCCCCCAAAGGTGTTTGACTATTTCAGGCTTTCAGCTTAATGAGACTAGGAATTATGAATAGGGCTCTGTTTGGAAAATGGTTCTGGAGGTTCAGGAAGTGCAAAATGAAGTTGACAACCTTGTGAAGCATCTTCGTCTTGTGGGTTTGGGGTGCAGAAAGGGATATCAGGAGAGTCATCCGACACACCAAGTTCGTGGTGGGCAACTGCAATAGAGTCACATATTGGGAGTATGAATGGTGCAGGACCAGTTGGTATTGCGAGATGTGTCCCTGTCTTTACATGTTGGTCCCTCGGAAAGATCTTATGGTGAACCAATTTTGTGAATGAAGAGATGTTATCTGGTGTCCCCTATTCCAAAGAGGTCTTCTAGATTGGGAGATGGAGGAGTGCACTGCCTTTGTCAATTGATTGTAATAATTGCATTTTCCTGAAAATAGGGATGACAGTCGATTTTGGAAAGCAGATTCCAGGATTTTTCTTAGTTAACTCCTTTTATGAACTTATCTATTGGCAGGCATGGATAGGAGCTCATCGATTGAAAAGATACAGAATCTCCAACTTCCCCAAGGGTCAAGGCTTTTATTTAATGTTTAAAACCCAAACTGGATGCCAACTCAGTCAAGGAGGCAGGTTGGTTCAAAGAGAAAATTTCATTTCAGAAAGAGAACAAGAAGACTTGTGAGGAGGAAGAAGTGGAATAGTGAAGAAGAAGATGATGAAGGACTAGGAGGAAGACGTTTCTTAAAATTGGGTATGGTTATCCTAATAAAAGTTTTTAAATGAAGGTTGTGTTCGTTTGCCGACAAAGTGAGGGAAAGTAAAAGAAAAGTGAGGTTTCTTGCACTTTTCTTGCGTTTGCACACCTTCAATAGCAACAAACTTTCTCCCCAAAACTTCCTCCATCTTTTGATGGTATTTTGAGAGAAAATTTAAGTTTCTTTTCTTTTTCCTTTCTGTTCTTTTCTTTCACCCATTTTCTCGCCAAATGAACACGCAGCATAAGGTTTTGGATTTATTTTAGATGGATTAGGGAAGAAGAACTTAATATCGAGGTTATGTGATTATCATAGAAAATTTCATAGGGCTTCTTGTGATCCCATTAGGGTATTGTTTTGTGTAGAAAGAGACTGCACTTGGAGGACTCCTACAACGACCTAGACTGTTCTACAAAAATACCTGGGTCAAGCAGTTCATGCTGCTTTGATCTGGGTTTTTGAACATTCCCATAGGTGCATGAACTGACCCAATAACGAGTCCGGGTCACAGGTCAACTGGTCCGACTAGATTTTTAAGACATTGCTTTTATCTGGACATTAAAACTCCAATTATCCCAAATAGATGCATCATGTGCAACATCTAGTGGGGAAACTGCAATCACATATTACTGCCACTTTCCTAGGCAGCGTGGAGCTTCTTTTTATTCTGTTTGAGATGTCTTAGGTTCATCTCAAAGAGATAAGGGAGGCATTTTCAGGTTGCCCAGCAATTTTCTTAATAGAAGGGTTTAAGATCCTATGGATGATCCTACCTATGCTATCTGGTTGTGGTAAATGGAAAGAGCAGAACCAGCGGATTTTTGCTCTTTCTCTCTCTGACTTGTAGTGATATTGGCTGGCTTGGTTTTTGGTTGAAGCATCCACCTTAAGTGAATTTAAGGAATGTTAAGGTTAAGTTTTTATAAGAAGATATTTACTGATAAAAAAAATGATTTTAAAAGAAGATGGAATCTCATTGGTGATGCCGCTCAAATATTTGCTAATAAACTTAAAAAATAAATTGAAGAGGAATAAGGGAAGAAGAAAAGATGATGCTTGTATTGAAATTCAAAAGTAGATCATAACCCAAAAACAAGGACCATGGGGGTTGGGGACTCACTCACCAACAAGAGGACTACTCAACTCTTTAAATGAGGATACAAGAACTCCCAAGCACAAAATGGTTCTAACTCAAAGACTATCTTCTTCTATAACTTTAAAACATATATATAAAACATATATATAGAGAGTTGAGAAGCACTAGCTGTCAGAAATGTGTAAAGAAGAGAGAGAGAGAGAGAAAAGGTTGTTGGGGGCATTTAAAGCTTTGTCTCATTTGGCTTTTGTGAAATTAAAGCTTTGTCTCATTTGAATCTTGTTCTTCCTTGTAACGGTTAGAGAATTCTTGATTTGAAGTTGATCCCATACTCCTCATCTCGTTATACAGAACTACATCATCCTCCCCTGCTTGAAAAGAGCTTGTCCTCGAGGTTCGCTTTTTGATGCTTTCCCAAGTGTCTTTGTCAAACTCTTTCAACTCTTGCTCGCTAATCCAAGTGTCCTCGGATTTAGTTTCTCCACCGAACAAGATATTGTGTAAATTGTGCTCCTTCTAGTAGTGATAGATCGTGAATCAAGCACATCCAAAACTTTAGGAAGATTGGTTGAAGTTGGTAATTCCATAGTATCGGCACTTGGCAAGGGTTGGTTAGGATTACCATGATAAGGATAGAGATCATCAATATTAAAAATAGGACCAATTCCCATCTCATTGGGTAGCTCAAGGTGGTATGCATTAGGCTCAATCTTCTTGAGAATGCGACATGGGATGACCTTCTTATTTTTGAGCTTGTGATATGTACCAGTTGGAAATCTTTCCCTCCTCAAGTAAGCCATCACCAAATCTCCTTCTTCGAACTCAACTTGCCGTTGTCAACGCTGGCTTGGCTCTTTGACCAAGGAATCATAGACTTCTTTGTAGCGTTTTTTGGCATGTTGAAGCTGGGCTTTTACTTGCTCTTGCACCTCTTTGACGTGGTTAACAAATTCTTCTGCTTCCATGCTATTTTACTTGGGTTGGGGATGGACACCCAGTCCAAGATATGACTTGGATTCCTCCCATTAACGACTTCAAATGGGGTCTTTTGTGTGGAACAACACTTGGAGTTGTAGGCAACCTTGGCTTGCGGCAAAATGTAGTCCATTGTTTTGACTGGCCGCTTGCAAGGCACCGAAGAAGGTTTCCTAGAGATTGGTTTGCAACTTCAGTTTTACTTCAGTTTGTGGATGATAGGCACTTGAGAATTGGAGTTGAGTGCCAATGAGCTTCCATAAGGTAAGCCTAAAGTGGTTTATAAATCTCGTGTCTCGATCCAATGTAATGATCCTTAGCACACCATGAAATCAGACTACTTGAAAAAAAAGGTGAGCGACATGTGAAGCATCATACGTATTTTTGCATGTGACGAAGTGCACCATCTTTGAAAACCTATCAACAACAACAAAAATTGAGTCAAAGCCACGTTGGCATGGATTATTGGGAATCCAAGAACAAAGTCCATACTAATATCTTCCCATGGATTATTGGAAATTGGTAAGGGTTGATAAACCCCACAATTTTGTGTTCCTCCATTAGCCTTTTGGCATATCATACAATTTTGGATATACTGCTCCACGTCACGGTTTAATTTGGGCCAAAAGTAACGGTCAAATACCAAGGCTATAATCTTGGCCCTACCAGAATGTCCTTCTAAGCCACCACCATGCAGCTCAGATATAATTTATTTTCGTAGAGATCCTTGGGCAATGCAAAATTGATTTCCTTTGAAAAGATAATTTTCCACAATAGTAAAGTTATCATTTTTTCCATTTTAATAGTCTTTCCAAAGAGGGCTATTTGGTAGGTCTTGCCGGGTGCTATAGTATGGTCCTTATGGAAAGAGAGGAACAAAAGAGTCTTTGACAACTTGCAGTCATCTATTCATAGTATCCGTTCTCGACTTCTCGTACTGTGGCAATGGTTTCGGAGTGGGTATCTCTTAGCCAGGAGGAAGTGCATATGGATTTTCTTCTCGCATGATTTAGGGTCAGCAGTGTAGTCCCTGAGTCAGGGTTTCTATGTTTTCCTTGTTGCTTTTTCTGTTCTCTTTTGTTGGTTCACGATCTTGTGAACTTGTGTTTTTTGCCATGTATCTCGTCTTGCTTTTCCTTTATATATATTTTTGCTTGGATTATCGATCAAAAAAAAAAAAAAAAACAGTCTTTCCAAATCTTAGCTAAACATGGGTCGGTCTCTAGTTTTTCGGTAAAAAGTCAAACTCGATGACCTAAAAAGTCATTGTCTTAAGAAGACAAAGCTTTCGACTAAGCGCATCCGCTACTTTATTCATTGCACCGGATTTGTAGTGGATCACAGTCATATTGCTGCAAATTAGAGACCCACTTAGCATATCTAGCATTAAGTCTTTTTTGGGCATTAAGAAACGAAGAGCTTCCTGAGCAGAGTATAATACAAACTCGTTATGAATTAAAGTAGTGGCGCCAAATCCTTAAGGCATGCACCACGGCATAAAACTCAAGGTCATAAGTAGAGTAACGCATCCTAGCATCATTGAGTTTTTCACTAGAGTAGGTGATTGGGTGTCCCTTTTTGGCTTAAGACGCCCCCAATCCCTATGTGAGATGCATCACACTCTACTTCAAATTCCTCCTCAAAATTGGGTTAAGCAAGTATGGGTGCTTCAACCAATTTTCGTTTAATTAAATTAAAACTTTCTTCAGCCTCTTGAGTCTAAAGAAACTCCTTTGACTTTAAGAAATTGGTCATAGGGGCAACGACGGTGCTAAAATTCTTGATGAATCACCGGTAGAATGTTGCCAATCCATGAAAGTTCCGCACTTCGGTGATTGATCTTGGAGTTGGCCATTCCACAATTGCTTTAACCTTCCCTTCATCCACCTTGATACCTTGTGATGAGATAACGTAGCCCTAGAAGGTTACACTCTCGGCCATGAATGAGCACTTCTTAAGATTAACATAAAGCTTTTCCCTGCGCAAAACTTGCAAAACCTGACATACATAATTAATATGTTCATCACAAGAAGAACTAAATAGAAGAATATCATCAAAATATACAACCACAAATTTTCCAATGACTGATTTAAGCACTTGGGTTATAAGTCTCATGAAGGTATTGGGTGCATTTGATAGTCCGAATGGCATGACAAGCCACTCATAAAGTCCTTCACAAATCATGGGTCTTAAAGGCGGTCTTCCACTCATCATCCGCTTGGATACATATTTGGTGGGTCAATTTTAGAAAATATTTTTGCTCCTGTATTATATCAAATAAATCATCAAGTCGGGGTATGGGAAATCTATTTTTGACTGTAATTTTGTTAATGACCCGGCTATCAACACACATCCTCCAACTCCCATCTTTCTTAGGAGTAAGAAGAGCCGGTATTGCACATGGGCTTAGGCTTTCTTCATGAGTCCCTTCTACTTGTCTTTGGAGTTCAGCATGTCCCATTGGGCTCATTCTATAATGTGGCAACTTAGGTAAAGTGGCACCCAACACCAAATCAATTCGGTGTTGGATGTCACACATTGGTGGTAATCCATCCGGTAACTCTTCCGGAGTGATATTGGAGAGTTCATTTAAGAGTTTTACCATGCAACTAGGTACTTCATTCTTTTTCTCTTGGTTAATTTCCTGGCCAATAAGTGCATAAGCCAAAGAGGTCTCCATATAAGACTTTTGAAATGATTTTAAAGTCCAAAGATTGGTCTTTTCCTCTTTATGAGCTCGAGAAGTCATTTTCTTGAGAGGAGTTAAAGTATACTTTACTCCACCAAGAGAAAGGGTATATATATTCTGTCTCCATTGTGGTGTATCTTTTTGTCAAATTGCCATGGACGCCCAAGCAATAAGTGGCATGCATCCTTAGGTAAAAAAAAAACCAAATTATATCGCAATATTTTCCAATTGAAAATCTAATCAAGCATCTTTTATTAATGGGAACTTCACTTCATTTTTTGAACCAAGAGATGCTACATGGGCTTGGATGGGGCTCACATTTCAAATTTAATTTTCAACCATGCTTTTAATGGAAAATATTATTTCTTAGCCATTGGTCATCTTCTTAGCTTTTTGGGGCGGATAAAAATTTGCCTTAGAACAAGGCTTTCCGCTAGTATCGGGGTCACATAGTTCTTGAGGTTCTTCATCCTCATCATTAGTGTCATGGACAATGTCTCCATCTTCCACATCATCAATTAAGTTCAACGATGTTCACTATTTTTCTTAGGACATTAATAAGCACAATGCCCCTTTTTCCCACACCGAAAACAATCTTTAGTTGGTCCACTTGCTCGGGCCTTGTCATGTGGTGTGGGTACATGAGTTTTAGGACCGGTGGGTTGTGTAACCCGCTTATCCTTGGGTTTAAATATGACAGTCCTTTCAAACCTGCTCAAAGATATCCTTTTTAATTTTTCTTCATCTTTACAAGCCAACTGGTGAGCTCTTTCAAGGCAAGTTACATGGTGTAAAGCTATTTCATCTTGAATGATTTGTTTTAAACCACTCACGTATCTAGCCACTAATTGGTCATCAGTTTCTTCTAAAGTGAGTCAACCCAAACATTTTAAAAATTCTTCTGTGTAATCATTTACAGTTTAGTCATTCTTTTGATGGAGGTTGATATAAAGTCTGAGAATAATCACCAGGGCGATATTTATCATCTAGTTTTAGTTTCATTTCTCCCCATGTTGTAATTGGGCAATTTCCTCTCCGTTCACGTCTAAGTTGGTATTGTTGCCACGAGTAATGCATGATTTTTGAGTTTAGAGGCAACAAAATCAACTTTCTTTCCCCATACATTTCTTTCCATTTAAAGAATGTTTCTAAAGAAGCAATCCAATTAATATAAGATTCAGGATCGAGTTTATTGTCAAAGTCGGAAACGTCCACGCGAATACTTTTATCGGCATTCTTTAGCGCACGTGCGAGATGCTTCATAGTCCATGCAGAATGTGCAAGAAGTGGTGAAGATGGATGGGATTGTGACCGAATTGATGTAGAACTTGATGCAGTGTCACGTTCTTCTTCGAAGTTAGGAATATGTCAAATGAAGTATTGGATGGTAGACAATTTGAAGGGTTACTAGGAGAAGGAAGCCTCAGTAGAATTTCCTCCATGCTTCTTTGAAGATTAGCATTTGATTGCCGCAATTCGTTTACCTCGTCTCGAAGAGACACCTCTTGAATTGGTATCGTGCGGGGTCGTTTTCCTTTACCTTTTGGTATGGTGGTTCCAACTCAAAGAATCGGAACTTGCACTGATATCAATTTGATGTTGCTCGAATATTTGTTACTAAAATTAACCAATAAATTGAAGAGGAATAAGGGAAGAAGAAAAGACGATGCTTGTATTGAAATTCAAAAGTAGATCATAACCCAAATACAAGGACCATTGGGGTCAACTCGGGGACTCACTCACCCAAGGGTTGGGAGTTGGGACTCACTCACCAACAAGAGGACCACTCAACTCTTTAAATGGGGCTACAAGAACTCCCAAGTACAAAATGGTTCTAACTCAAAGACTATGCTCTTTTATAGCTTGAAACATATATATAGATAGTTGAGAAGCACTAGCCGTTAGAAATGTGTAAAGGAGGGAGAGAGAGAGAGAGAGAGAGAGAGAGAGAAGGTTGTTGGGGGCATTTAAAGCTTTTTCTTATTTGGCTATTGTGCATTTAAAGCTGTCTTATTTCAATCTTTTTTTCTTGCTCTTCCTTGTAACGGTTAGAGAATTCTTGATTTGAAGTTGATCCCATACTTCTCATCTCATTATATAGAACTACATCAATTGGGTTTAGGAAGCTATAATTTGGTTTTTTGTGGGGAATGCTTTTCCACTTACACTTCTTGTTTCCATTTATGCATATATCAAATTGCATAGTTGTAAGGAAGCTATGTACAAGGTGGGATACTCACTTCCCAGGAAATTCGTTTCTCAGGAAAATCGCTTCCATCATGTCTCATTTAGTGGTCAAAGGGGGCGATGTATGTAGGAAGTGATGGGATAGATCGGAGTCTAAATTCTAGGGCATAGATCCTAAGAACGTATCATTGGATTGAAACCTAAGGCAACTACTTCTCCAAAATTATTTCATATGAGATAAAATTTTATGTATGTTTGGCCATCCTAATATAATGGAAATAGGCACCTATATCTTATTTCTTGCTTCTCATGTCCTACGGATTTTTCAAGCCTTGCTTCCCGTTTCTTGCTTTCGCTTCACTTCTTGTTTTTGCTTCTCGCTTTGGTAACTATATGTAATGTAATTGTACGTTACTAATAGAAAGAAATAGAATCTGTCAGATATCTTACTATGCTTTATGTTTTCAATCTTGAGCTGTGGGAAACCTTGGTAGAAAACTTTCTCTTCAGATATTCATACAAAAAATTCATCCAGTAATAGTTTGTCAATTTTTCTATGACACAAAAGATGAAGCCACAAAATCTTCTTCTCAAAAAGGAAGCATTATGTCAACAGTTCACCACAGTATTCCTCAGCCTATTAATATATTTGTGCCTAGTGCCTATTGATCAACATGTCCATACAACTGCCTCGGCCGAGCATCTTTTAGCAGGATTTAATTAACATATCTCCAAATTGTAGGCTATTGCCCCAATGCTTAGGGAGATGTGTCTTGTGATAATTGTTTAAAGCACAGTGATTGGTTCCTTGTTGGACATATTTCTTTTCATTTTTGTTCCAGCCAAGTAGCTCCTGAATTTTTTTCTTCTCCTTTGGATCATAGCCTTCTTTCTGATAAATGAGTTGCAGCATGGACACCCTTACATGTATTGCTGGCATAACAAATTCTCCATAAGAACTCATCAGCTATTCAGTTGGCATTGGAAGCTCTTACCAAGCTTCAATTACATGCTGCACTCAGGCTGCATATGTTTCATGGTGACCGGTTTCCTGTTCCTGTACATTAGCAGATAAATATATGCACATCTAGATCTTGGTCAGCAAACCATGAGTAACTGGTAAATGTTTTTTGTTAACAAATCTAGTTCTCATCTGACATCTCCTACAGTGTTTCCTTTTCTATGCCCTTTTATTGTGCATGCTATGCTGGCATTGTATACTTCATTTACCAAGGAGCTCCTCCTTGGGGGTGGGATGTCTTCAACTTTAATAAATGATTCAACTGTGATGACAATTTTGATGCCTTTCACATATACAGGTGAATTTGATGATATTCTGGATGGCAACAACTCAAAATTTCCCTCTGACCTCGAAGAAGAGATTAATCTTGTATATAATGTCAAAAATCCCACTTTTTTGCAATCAAATGGATCTATGCAGCTGGACAAGTATCATAAGTTACTGGACATTGAGAATTTGACACTCCAAACACCAACAAGTAAAGCTACTCTTATTAGGGATTTATCATTGGAGATCAAATACAAGGATCATTTACTGGTCAGTGAATTTTGTTGACATGTTCTTCAATTTGAGCTCATATGTTAAAAGGCAGTGAAGATATTCACTGTAGTATATAACTGCACTAATAGGTAACAGGTCCTAGTGGGAGCGGCAAGACTTCGTTGTTACGAGCAATGGCTGGTCTTTGGACTACTGGGAGAGGGAACATTACATTCTATATCAAAGATGCAGAGAATCCACAACCATTTCTTTCTCCAGACACGACTCCACTTGAAATAGCTGCCACACAAGAGACAGATGAAAAACTTGAAAGATCCAGATACAGAAATTCTAAGGGCATATTTTTCCTCCCTCAAAGACCATACATGGTTTTGGGAACACTTCGTCAGCAATTGCTTTATCCTACATGGAGTGAAAATTTAATTCCTCTTTCAGATAGTACTAAATCCACTGGTATGTGTTTCCTTATCGGTTGCTACTTTAGTTTCCAGAAATGTTGAATAACACTTTCAAAAATGCATTTTGCTGATGTGATCTACCAAAAATGTCATTGTAAAACACATTTCCATATTAGTTTTTGCTTTCATAGGAAATTCCTTGATTATGGCCACACTAGTAGTTGGTCAGAATAGGATGCCTGTACCTATGTGAGGAGATATTTTTTCCCTGCCTGATAAGACTAAGTTTGCGGTCTCTAGTGAACTAGATATGAAGAAAATGAGCCAATAAGCTTTTGACTTATTTCCAAAGGAGTACTATATCAGAGTTTTTTGCTTGCGGCTCAATTTCTGATCATGTATTAGTTTGCTCAAGAAAGAGAGAAAACAAAAAGAATGTTGCAATAACACCCTAGAATCTCTTTTAATTTTAGCTTATAAACTAAGAAGTTGATTATGAAAACTGGTTTTTGGTCAAAGCCATTGAAGTTGCTTGCAGCCTTGCAATGTAATGTTATATAAAACAACTGAAAGGATGATTCTTCCATGCGCTAAATGAATTCCTTAATGTAGCAATAGAGTTCTAATAAATGCAAAAAGTGAAATTATGTTTCTTTCAGTTAGTTTGCTATTTCTCAGAATTATTATCTAGGAGTTTAACCATTCAGAAGTGCCTATTTTAGGAGCTTGAATTGAAATAGTTAAAATGTGAAACAACATTAATGAGAACCTATAAATTTTTTTTTCTCACCTGTTGGTGTTACCATCCATTTCTACTTTGCAATATTAGGATGGCCATAGGATATGCTGAATAAATATGAAACACGGCTGTTTGAGAAATTGGGGTGCATGGTGGTGTCCCTTCCCTCCTATTATACCATCCAATTGGAGTAACCCTCTGAAAGAGGACCAGACTGAGCTTAACTTTGAGTGTTTCTCTCTTGGGAATGCGGGCAAGGTATTAAACTTCGGTTTTAGTATAAACTTTGGTCGCTAAAGAAGTTGACACGTTTCGAGGAAGTTTAAGGAAATCTAAGGAAGTAATGTAAAAATTGAAGAAGTCTAGGAAACATTGAAAATCTAATATGAAACTTTAGAAATTCAATACTTAAGCATAAATACACATCTAGAATCTATAGTATTACCCATGCAAGCATGTAGTACTCAAATGTGAGAATCATGTTAAGTGACATGCATTGTCTGCTTGTCTGAGCTGTAATTTCTTCTTGATATTTGTCTATATCGTCAAACTTTTTTAACTTTATTTTATCCTCTTTGTCAAGTGAAGGGGATATGTATTCTCTTTATTTTTCAATGATTATTTATGTTAATTGTTTTAGAAACCTTTTTTCAATGATTATTCATGTTGAATGCACATTAAAGTTGATAAATAATTGAAATTCAATTTTGTTTCTAAACCTATTTCAATCTGTAATTGATGAGCTCAATGTCTTTATAGGATTGAATCAATATGTGAAGATGAGGAGTGGGTAGTTAAATAATTTTTAATTTATAAAATACTATAGGAAATTATTTAATTTTTAATATTACTAAAAAGTCCATATGAACATAATACGCTAATAACAAAATTGTTAGAATAATAAAATTATAATTTATAATAAGGTTAATGCTAGCAACACTCTCTTTTAAAGCTAATTATATTTATAATAAGGTTAATGTTAGGGACACATGTCTTTCCTTATGAAGATATTAAGTTTAAAGCGAGTGAAACTAGCATTACCCTTTTAAGTTAAAACTTAAAAGCCCTTCAATTTACAAACTTTTTTTATACACTTCAGTTAACTTCCACCGAAGTTTTGTATTTTCTAACACTTTTTTTTTTCTGTTTCGATCTAAGTTTATCACAAAGTCCAGTATTTTTAAAATACAAGTGCATTTCGTGTTGGACACCGAGGAAGTCGACTCAATTTTGACACCATGAATGTGGGTGCCTCAGGTATCCGAAGTTTATTTCAGGGATATGACGGGAGAGTTATTTTGTGTGGGATCGATTGGTTGAATACTACTCTATAGTCTATAAATGATATTTGTTGGGCATTGGGGAAGAAGAAAGGGTTCTTAGAATCTCTGGCCGACGCAAAGTGGCCCAGGAAAATGCATACACATGTACGAAAGTTATGGACAGTGCAGAAAACACACCCAAATCTCACTTGGAAGGCTGGAATCACATAGAAGCTTGCTGTTTTTTGAAGTACAGCAAAGGATATAACGTCCAAAACTCAAACTAAACAAGAATGTCGAGAGTCGAGACAAGTGACTACTGTTTTAGACAAAAACAAGAGAGGAGCAGGTGCAGCTTGCTAGATGCAATTCAAAACACTTCAAAGACCCGAGAGGGTGTGCGGCCACCAATATTCAACAATAAAAAAGAAAATTTAATTCAGATCTCTACTGGAAAATCCATGGAATTCTTAGTCCAAATAACAACCACCTTGACTGGCGTCCCTGCCTCTTTACATAGAAAACATAAAACCAAAGTCCTATCTAGTAACATCATCTAATTGGAAGTAATAAAATAACTTTTTAAGTAAAACCTATTAACTAAAGATAATGTGATTGAACTAGGAACCACCAAGAAGACAAAAGACTGACCAATCCAAATCACAGTCCAACTTTCACCTCTTTGGAACTGTATGCCTGGTTGAGGTCCCGAGGATCCCACAGTCAAAATTTTGAACTCCCACATAATACCTTAAAACTGTACTCCCTTCTGCACTTCCCACAAAAGTTAAAAGACATGGACAGTGCTACTGCATCAAACCCCTGAGGTTCAAAAAAGGTTGATCAAACTGAGGTCTTCTGTGTATCCTTTTCTATTCTCGGTTGAATGCTTTCCGTCGCTTCCAACTGTACTCCCTTTTGCTCTTTCTTGTTTGAGTTCAAATCTCTTGTGAACTCGTCTTTGCAATTACTTTTATCTTCTCTTTATATATAGACTTGTATTTTACTAATTAAAAAAAATTGAGAGGGAGTGTTGAGAAAGGGATGTAAGGGTATTTGTGTCTTTTTCTTTCTATTTGGGCCCTATGCATTTCCTGTTAATGTGTAAGAGTATTATTGTCCAACACAGTATTTTAATAATAAAAGTCTTAGGGGTAGTGTAGAGAGAATTACACTACCGTTCTTCTTCGTTTTGTTCTTCTTTCTTCTCTCTTCAAACCCTTATCTTCCTTAAACTTCCATTTCAAGTTGTACAACCAACAATCCTCAACAATATTTAAAAAAAAATTCATATCTCTACTAACAAAACTATGCAATTCTGAATCCAAATAACAACCATCTTAACCTATGCACCCTGCCTCTTTATAGAAAATATAAAATCATAGTCCTAATCTAAAGATGAATTTATTTTGAAGGAGTTCAAGGCATGCAGAAGTGTAGATATTTTCAAAAGATTGAACGTCACTGTATCTAGTTACTTGTAATCCTTTGGAGAATGCTTATGCCAATACATTTGTATTTTTAAATTCATATCTCTACTAACAAAACTATGCAATTCTAAATCCAAATAACAACCATCTTAACCTATGCACCCTGCCTCTTTATAGAAAATATAAAATCATAGTCCTAATCTAAAGATGAATTTATTTTGAAGGAGTTCAAGGCATGTAGAAGTGTAGATATTTTCAAAAGATTGAACGTCACTGTATCTAGTTACTTGTAATCCTTTGGGGAATGCTTATGCCAATACATTTGTATTTTTAATACCATATTACCATGTATACAAATATATCAAATAGTATGCCACCAATCAGAAAAAGAAAATCTAATCTCGTCATCTAATATTTTTGTTTTTAAAATTAACCTATTAATGATAACCTAATTAAACTAGGAATCAGAAATTAAAATAAAATATTTACTAAACTGATCCAAATTGAAGTCCAATTTAACTGTATGGCTGGTTGTGGGTCCCATGCAGTCATGAGTCAACCCCTTAAACTCAGGCATGCTCTCCCGTTAAATGGTTGATATGGTGCAGCCACTTTGTAGAGTAAAACTGTACTCCGTGTTGGACTTCCCTCAGAGGTTTAAGAAAATGTGGTCTGTCTTCGGCATCACCTCCATATCGTTTAAGAAACATGGGATGCGGCTTCTACTTCGAATGTCATGTTGGCAATAATACTGACTCTTTACCCAAGTAAGGGGTTCGTAGGGAGGCTATGTATCATGGATTGAGCTTGCCTTAGTAATTTTATTCATTTCAATATGAGTTGGTTCGCCTTTTCCCTTTCTTTAAGTGTGTTCTGATGTATCTTCAGGCAGATTCTAATTTATAACCTTCTTTTTTCATTATTTTGCACCATGTTGCACGACGATGTCAACTGGTTGATGCAATTTTGTTAATTATACGTCAGTTTCATTCCTCACCCAAAAAAATGAAATAAAATTGACTATTCCATGTAGTACTTTCCCTTCAATTTTTGGACTTGGGTAACAGAAGTACTGATCTTGTTAAGAAAATGACTGATTAAACATCAGTGCATACCTTCTACTTTTGACATCATGGCAAGTTTCTTTTGTTTACAAATAATTATTTTTCCTAGCACATTGGCTTCATATCATATATTCCTATGATAGTAATTGAAATAGGTTTTCACAAGAACTTTTAAGTTATAATCATCTTATGAGAGCATATTTAAATTTGATTTCACAGGTTCACTGCCTTTCTTGATGCCAGTGCCAAATTCAGAAGATGTAGGCGAAATGCCTAAGAAGCCCACAGCAGATGATCTGAGCCAGGTTTTAGAGGATGTCCGTCTGGGTTATATTTTATCTCGTTTTAATGGGTTGGATTCTACATATGAGTGGTCTAGTGTTCTTTCCCTTGGTGAGCAGCAACGTCTTGCATTTGCACGTTTGTTGCTTTCAAAACCAAATTTGGTTTTACTTGATGAATCTACCAGTGCTTTGGATGAAGCCAATGAGGTATGTCCTGCTACATAATATACTTTTATCTCCTTTCTAATCTGATCAGACTATGCATATGGCTTGTTTCTGATTGTCTAGAAGAATGGATGTCACATAATTTAAAATGTTTTCAGACTGTCCCATATGGATGTATGAGATGTACTTAAGTGTCGTACATAACATGGTTTCATATCCAATGGATATATGTTCTCTCTTTTTTTAAAAAAAAATCATTCTGAATGGCCGATGCAGGTCTCAGACTGCGACCTTTGTGCCAATAGCGCACACACACACACACACATATATATATATAAAGAGAAATATTAATGGATATCAGAAAGTTATTTCAAATAAGTTTCACTTTCGTATTGAATCATTTGTTAGTTGGTATTTCAATGTAAAACTATGTCTTTACATGTAATATGAACTTGGATTTCCAATTTCCTATACAAGGTATTAAAGTTCAGTGTCAGTCCAAACTTCAGTTGCTAAGGAAGTTGACATGTTTCGTGGAAGTTTAAAGAAAAAATGTAAAAATTAAAGAAACTTATGAAACATTAGGGAAACGTTGCAATCTGAGATCATACTTTTAGTAAGTGTATATTTAAGCATAATACACATTTAGAATTCATTACATAACAAAATGGAAACATGTAGAGTATCAAATATGAGAATCATGTTAAGTTACATGAGCTGTCCTGCATGAATATACATTAGTCATTTTAGCTGTATTTTCTTATTGATATTTTTCTCTTTTGTCAAATCTTAAACTATACTCTACATGCTCTCTTTAGAGGCCTTAAGTTGATACAAGGTTAAAATATTCTCATAAAAAACTCTGTGAAGCAGGGGTATACTACTAAAGTGTTATTTCGCTTTATACTAGAATCAAATGTAGGCCATTACTATTAAATGCCAAAGAAATGAAAAAAAAGATTTACAAAAAAGATCTTTAAGGATGCATCTTGTTCTTTGAACTCAAAGGAGGCTTGGATGACTTCTTGAAACAAACTTCATGCTAAGATTTCTTCTTAAATCGACTCCTAATATCTCTCAGATTTTCCCTCAAATCTCAACTACTCAACAGTTTGGATGGAGATTTATAATGGATCTCTCTTAGATTTCAAAATTCATATTTTAAAAGAGAAACTACCCCCTCCCTTAAAACTTCACATGTTCTGACCTACTGTAGATAAAGATGTAAACAGAGCAAATTTTAAGCGGATAATGGTATATTCGAATTTGCATCCGATTACATATTCGGCTATCCAAATTTTATTAAATATTCGACGGATAGTGAAATAGAGTATTTGTATTCTGACTCCGATTAAAATATTCGAGATTGGATAATATTTGAATTATTTGTTTATTTTAATAACAATTAAAAGTAAGAAAATAGCAAAAAGTAATATATATATATATATATTAAAATGATAAATTACTATTCTATCGTTATTTATATTAAAAATAACAATTTAATGTCTTAGAATTATGCAAAACTCACATATTAATAAGAATGTTGTAGTCCTATTCACTTATAATAAATTATGTATACATATAGTCATATATTATATAACTAGTCGGATATTTATCGAATCAGATATCAATTTTCAAATTCATATCCGATTATAAACGGATATAAAAATACTATTCAAATTCGTTCCACCGGATACCTTTTCAAATAAATATCCAAGCAAATGAATTGGGATATGAATCAGTTAATATTATATACGATGACACCTCTAACTGTATGAATCTACTTTTTCATGAGGTATTTAACTTTTTACTAAAAAAATATCTTTTTAGCTTTATTTTACATCCCTCAATTATTGAGGTTGTGTTGGTGGACTTCAACTGAAGTCAAGTAATTTTATAACTAAATAGTATGTTTTTGACCAACATGAAATCAACCGAAGTTAATTGAAACTGTACGAAATGTTTCAGGATGTCATGTATTGTTTATATTACACATGACCTTCATTTCGGCAGCTACCAAAGTCTGACACATTTCGGCTGAAAATACTGAGATGTGTCAATTTTTAATATCATGCCCATGGAAAGGAATAGGAAATGTGTAGAAAATACAGTAATTGTGATTTCGTGGGTAAATTTCGTATCGGTACTCAATGAAATGGAAGCCTTTCGTAAGAAACATTAGAAAATATACCGATGTTTTAAACTATGTTTCTATATTATGAGGAAACTAGTCCAACCTGACAAACTTTGTTTGAGCTTAATTTTTTATTCTTTTCTGCTTCGTAATCTCATAGTTTTCAATCTATGTTTGCAGTTTGCACTGGGGGCGGATGATACTCTAATTTTTTGTGATGCATCGTCCCTCTAGTTAGGGTTTCTGATCTTCAGTTTGCATGGTTCAAAGTGTCGGTATCGGTATGAGTACTGATAAGGTGATTTTAGGATACATATCAGGGAATGCTAGAAATAATTAAGATATGCAAAGAAAACTTGGATACTTTGCATAAAATTTCTTTTAATGGAAATATAAGCTAAAAAATAAACTAAATGAAGTTCCACAATAACATTTATAATCATACATATGAGAGTTAGAAATTTTTATAAGTCAAAAAGTTGATCATGTTGATAAATAGGTATGAAAATATAAACTAGTCATTGATAAAAAATATATATATATATAAACTAGTCAATTAGCCAAGTATAGACAATACAATTTAAACCTTACATTTAATGAAATACATAAGAAGATATTGACTTTTTAACCAGAAAGTAAATGATATTCATGATACAAGCTCAATATCATATTGAATTATGTGTCGGCTTGAACACTGTAGGCTTAAGAAATGAAAAAATGAGTACATGATAAGTGTGCCAGACATAATTACAATACTATGATCAACTCATGTAAATGTGGTATGCGGTCTTGTACATCTGTTGTTGATTGGCATATAGAGTAAGTTGGAGAATGGGTTTGGAGGATTTAGGGTTTAGAGAAGAGAAAGAGGGAAAATAGAGGAAGAAGAGAGATTAGGGGAAATTGCTTAGTTAGGGATAGAGAACCCTACTAGCATCTTATATAAAGAGAGAACATTATATATATGTCATTTTACAAGTATACCCCCGATATTACATATATCAATACTCTCCCTCAAGCTGGGGCATAAACATTAAGCATGCCCAGCTTAACAGTCATATCCTGAAGAATAGCAGGGTCAACAGGCTTGGTGAAGATATTTTAAGTTATTGAGAAGATGACATATGTTGAAGAGATAATGAACAATCCCGAACTTTCTCACTGAGAAAATGAATATCAACCTCAATGTGCTTTGTCCGCTCATGGAGTACAGAATCTGAAGCAATCTTTATAGTAGCCTCGTTATCACAATATAAGGACATATGACCTTTAACAGGAAACTCTAACTCAGAGAGGAGAGAACAAAGCTATAAGAGTTCACAAGTGCCATGAGCAAGCGCATGATATTCTGCTTTGGGACTAGACCGAGAAACCACAAGTTGCTTTTTTCTCTTCCATGCAACCAAGTTGCATCCAAGGAAAGCACAGTAGCTCGAGGTAGAACAACGGTCAGTAGCAGATCTGGCCCAATCAGCATCTGTATAGCCGAAGATATCGAGGTGACCATGTGAGCGATATACAAGTCCACAACTGGGTCTAGCCTTGATATATCGGAGAATACGATGAACAACAGTAAGGTGTGAAGCACGGGAAGCATGCATGAATTGGCTAACCATGCTGATAGCAAATGTAATATCAGGTCGTGTGAGATGTATCAAGCGGCCCACAAGACGCTAATTTAGGGCAAGTTCGTTGGCCATCCCATCTGTTTGTGTTCGTTTGTAAGGAATAATTTTTCCTCCGATGTTTAGGGGGGCTAGAGCCCCCGTCCCCCGGCTTTGCCCTTTTCCAAAGCTCTGCCACTATTAGTACAATGAGGAAAAAAAAATTATTTTTCAAAATTTCAGGGAGGCTGTAGCTCCCCTTGAGCCTCATGTGGCTCCGCCCCTGTGAATAGGTTAAGAGCATACTTCCGTTGTGACAAAAAAAATTCCCTTAGATCGAGAAATCTCCAGCCTAAGAAAGTACTTCAGATTACCTAGATCTTTGATATTAAAGGTACGCCCCAACTCATGCTTGGCATGAGAGATGAATGAGGAGTCATCGCCAGTCAAGATGATATCATCAATATATACCAGGATAATAGTTAAGCCTGAGGCAATATGATCAGAGTGACATCGCTGAAAGGCCATGCTAAGTACCACTTCACTGAAGCAATGGAACCAAGCACGAGGTGACTTCTTCAAACCATATATAGACTTCTGAAGTCTACAAACCTTTCCAGACTCCCCCTGAAGCAGGAAACTAGGAGAGGGATCTATATACACCTCCTCGGTGAGATGCCCATTAAGAAAAATATTCTTGATGTCTAATTGATAGAGAGGCCAACTCTGATTTACCGCAAGAGAGGAGAACATGAACAGAAGTCAGTTTGGCCAAAGGCATAAAAGTAGCATCATAGTCAAGCCGATAAGTCTGAGTAAAGCCGTGGACGACAAGACGAGTCTTATATTAAGCAACACTGCCATCAAAGTTATGTTTGACGGTGAAGACCCAACGACAGTCCACAAGTTTCTTCCTAGTTGGAAGGGGAACCATATCCCAAGTCTGATTAGATTGAGGAAGATTCATTTCATCAATCATAGCACTCTTCTACTTAGGATGAAGAAGAGCATCACGAACGGACCGATGAATAGTCACAGAGTCAATTGCCGAAAGGAAGGCCTGGTACGAGGGAGATACAACCTGATAATAAACATACTTGGCAAGAGGGTAAGAAGTAACACAGCGGCAAACACCCTTGAGATGAGTAATAAGTATTTCAAGATCAGAAGCAGCAGGAGTAACAATAGCAGGAGAATGAACATGAATAAGAGAGGGTCAAGAAGTACCTCGAGGAGTGGCTTGTGGGGAAGACTGTGGTAGAGGCGCGTCGGAGGAGGAACCAAGTTGCTGGTGGCAAGAGTATGTGAGAAACTCCTTCTGTTGTGGGAGGTCCCCTGCAATAGGTAAAGGCATAGAGACAGGAGAAAGAGTAGGTGAAGGCACAAAGACAGGGGGCACAGTAAGAGCAGGAGAGAAATAAGGTACTGTCTCGAAAAAAGTAACATCCAGAGCGACAAAGAAACGACAAGATTAAGGGTCATAACACCGATAGCCTTTAGAGGTGCTAGAGTAACCAACAAAGACACATCGAATGACCTTATCATCCAATTTTTGACGACTGGGAGGAAAATCCTGGATAAAGCAGGTACAACAAAATACCCGTGGCTCAATAAGAAAAATAGGAACCTAAGGGCAAAGAAGCTGATATGGGAGAAGGAACTTGATTGAGGAGAAAACATGCAGTGAGAAGAGCTATGGACCAATAAGGCTTAGGCACTTGCATGCTTCACAACAAAGAATGAGTGACACCAACTAAATGACGATTCTTACGCTCAACAACGCCATTTTGTTGAGACGTTAAAGACAAGTAAGCTGATGGGCAATAGCATGAGTTTGAAGAAACTGGACAAAAGGTGCATAGAGATACTCACCACCATTATCAGAAAGAAGGGCCTTAATAAGACCACCAAACTGGGTAACAATCATAATATGAAATTCCTGAAATTTAGACAACACCTCATCCTTGGACTTACGAAGGTACACCTAAGTAGCTCGAGTTTAATCATCAATAAAAGTAACATAATAACGAAAACCATCACTTGAGGGAACAGGAGATGGTCGCCAAACATCAGAATGAACTTATTGAAAAATAGAACGACATCTCTGCATCCGAGAAGGATAAACAGTACGAACATGTGTAGTAAGTTCACAAGTATCACATTGAAAATTAGATAAACAAAGTTTACGAAAAGTAGGAATCAAAGAACATAGTCTTAGATGCAACATGCCCAAGCTTGGCATGCCATAAACGATAAGTATCAAGAGTAGCATCAACAGAAAAAGGAAAAACAGAAACAGTAGCAGTAGTAGAAGAGACTCGATTAAGAGCATAATCAGTGTCACGGTAGTAAAGTCTGCCTCTTTCGACTCCTCTACCAACAATCTTCTTTGTAGTCAAGTTTTGAAAGAGACAATGAGAAGGATAAAACATAACACAATAATTAAGTTTGGTAATAAAACTACTAACTGAAAGAAGGTTAGAAGATAAATAAGGAACATGTAACACATGAGATAAAGAGAGAGATGGAGACACAGGAATGTATCCTACTCCTAAAACCGGAGTAAAAGAATCATCAACCAAATGAAACTTGGCAGTAGGTGATGAAGGTGAATAAATGGAATAACCCTGTGACTCACCAATATATGATCAGTAACTCCGGTATCAATAACCCAACTAGGAGAAGAAGACGATGTAGTGATGGCATAGGCCGAGGGAGCATGGATACCTGTGGTAGATGAAGCAGCAGTATCAGGAGAATCACTCTACAGACAGAACTCAACTAAGATAATCTCAGCAACCTGGGCTCTCTTAAACTCCAGAGGATCACTGGCAACAACTGAGGACTAAGGATCAACAGCAAGAATCGTTGTAAAGTGAGGAGCATGACGAGGCTATTAACCCTCGGGATAGCCATGCAAATGGTAACAATGATCACGATCCTGCCCCACTAGACCACAGTGAGTAGGTCTGCCACGACCACGACGGCCCCTATCAGTCCCCCTACCACGGCCTGCAGTAGAATGAAAATTAGTAGCAAAGGCAGTATGATTCGGAGGGGGCATATGAGTGGTGCTCGAAGACATAACAGCCCAACGGTGTTCCTCACCAAACATAGTGGAGTACACAAATCGAAGAGATGATAAAGGAAATGTGGCAAGAATCTGAGTGTGCAACTACTCGAATTCAGCCCAAAGACCTCCCAAGAAATCATAAATGCGATGACACTCAATTCGCTTCATCATAATCTTGGCAGGAGGAGCAGATAATTCAGAATGAGACTCATAATGGTTTAATTCATCCCAACGA
This sequence comes from Tetracentron sinense, assembly GCA_015143295.1. Taxonomy (NCBI): domain Eukaryota; kingdom Viridiplantae; phylum Streptophyta; class Magnoliopsida; order Trochodendrales; family Trochodendraceae; genus Tetracentron; species Tetracentron sinense. Next base: position 1,581,448 of record CM026567.1, on the reverse strand, counting down.
CGCTGAAGAGCTCCAAAATAATCTGAAATAGACATATCCCCTTGCTGAAAGTGAGTAATCTCTCGAGTAAGTTGATAAATACGAGTATCATTCTCTAATAGGGCATAAGTCTAAATAAGAGCATCCCAAAGTTCATGACAATCTTTATAAAAAATATATTCCCAGTAATCTGAGGCTCCATAGAATTGAATAACCAACCCAAAATAATGTAATTCTTTGCCTTGCACTTAGCAATTTGGGAAATACCTATCTCCGGCTGTGGGGTCTTACCATCAAGATACCCCATCTTAGAGCGACCCCCAATATAAATCTCAACCGATCATCGCCACACAAGAATATTATCACAATTGAATTTAATATTGGTGATACAGTGGACAACAGAGTTGGAAAGAGCCAGCGGAGTAGGAACTTGAGCATCCATAGAAGAAACTCAAGGAGCAAACGACCAATCAATCAATTTATCAACAACAAAAGATCTAGTAATATTAAGATTACCAAAAAGATTACCTAAGTTGCTGTTATAAGCAAATAGGGTATAAAAAACCCTTTAACAGCAAAAAACGGTTGTGAAGTGGGGCTCTAGAATCATCATAACTCCTTCAAATCTCATCCAAACGAAGAAAAAACAGGTTCAATATGTTCCGATCAAAAAACTGGTCCTACTATGACTAATCACCAGTGGAAACAACCCATTCAAGCAGAAAAAATTCTGAACCAAAACAGTATTTTCCTTCAAATTTTTCTTTATTTTTTCTTTAAATCATTGTAACTTCATCAATATGTAACCAAATCTCATGAAATAGGATTAAAAAATCCTCTAAAATCAAGATCTCTCAAAAAATACCTTCAGAGTACCTCGAGGAGCATCCTAGGCAGTACAACTGACGTCAGCCGTACGACTGGTGACATCACTGAAGCTCCTTCTTCCTTTGGTGCTTACTTCTGGTTTTATCAAGCTTCTTCTTCCTTTGTTGTGGCTTTGATACCAAGTTGGAGAATGAGTTTGGAGGATTTAGGGTTTAGAGAAGAGAAAGAGGGAAAAGAGAGGAAGAAGAGAGATTAGGGGAAATTGATTAGTTAGGGATAGAGAACTCTACTAGCATCTTTTATAAAGAGAGGACATTACATATATGCTCTTTTACAAGTATACCGCCGGTATTACATATATCAGCAGAGTATACCCTATCCCGATCCATTGCAAACCTGAAAGTTATAGAATTTGTCTATAACTTTCACTCGATGTCTGTGACTGAGCATCATGTCAATAAGCTGCAAATAAGTGGGATTGGGTATCAGGATCATAACCACATGAGGATGAAGATGCACTTGCCTCAGAGGTGCAGCTATATGAATTCTCATGCCCCTGTTACGTATCATAACAATATCGATTGTATCGACCGATATTGTTACGATACATACATGATTCTTTTGAAAACCAAAGAAAAAAGTGTATCGCAGAGTAATGCAGCGTATCATATGAGTATTGTGCTTATTGATCTGATACGCATGATATCCATCGATAGGCATATGACACTCATGAAAAATTGTATGTACCTGTGCCACCGTGCAGCCGTGCCAGGGGTATCGGTTTACTGAAACACTGATACGTAATGGTCTGATATGCACAAAAGGTATCGATATTAAAACCATGCCAATTTGCGGATGATACCCTTATTTTTTGTGATTCGTTGTTTCATCAGGTAGGTCATCTCAGAGGCATCCTTGGATGTTTTTAGGTGGTTTCTAATATTAGGGTGAATCTCTAGAAGAGTGTGTTCTATGGTGTTGGGGATATCCTGATGTTATGGATTCTCGTTGGTGTGCTCGGGTGCAACATAGCTCTATTTCCCTATTCATATATGCGACTGCCCTTGGGGGTGGGCTTTAAAGCCAGATCACCGCGGGACTCAGTGCTGGAAAGATTTTCTAGTAGGATTGCAGCCTGGAAGGGTCAATAAATTTTGAAAGGTGATGAACTCACCCTTCTAAAGATCATCCTTGTGAGTTTTCCCGCGTGCTTTATGTCCATGTCGTCTATGCATCCATGGTTGATGCATTAAAACATCTTCAGAAGAATTTCCTTTAGAATGATCTGGTGGAGCCCATGAAATATCATTTGGTCAAGGGGAAGAATATGTGCCGTAGCATCTAGGAAAAGGGAGGTGGGGGGGGGGGGCAGGCTCAGAGTCAAATCCATTTGCCAGATGAATGTGGCGTTGCTAGGTAAATGGTTTTGGAGGTTTTGAGAGGAGTATCTAGGGAGAGTTATTATGAGTGGCAACTAAACATTAGTCATCGGTGTAGTCAACAGGTTGCTAGGCAACCCCAAGGCTACTACCTCGCCTAGCCAAGACCCTTATCGCCTATTCCTGACCTAAGCAGGCAACTAGAGGTGGTTAACGAACCATGTTGTTCGTGAACAACTCGAGCTTGGCTCGTTAAAAGCTCACTCGAGCTTGTTTATTTAATACAGATTTTCAAACTTGTTGAATTAATGAGTCAAGCTTGAGCACGTTGGTGCTCGGCTCGTTAAAAGCTCGACTCGATTATATATAGATATATATACTTAACATAAATTATTTTAAATATACTTTGTTTAAATACTAAAATTATGTATTTTTATTATATACTATTAAAGATTAATAATATATAATCTATTTTACATAATAAGAATACCCTTTATACAATTATAAACTTATACTAAAATTTTAGTTAACACTATATTTTCTTTGCCGAGGATACGAAAATAAAATTTTCACATAATATAAATAGCTCTATCCAATGAATCAAGCTGCTCGCAAACTACTTGAGCTCAGCTCAAGTTCGTTTATTAAATCTCGAGCTTGTTTATTTATTAAACAAGCCCAGCTCAAGCTTGATTTTTAAGCTCGTTTAATTGATAAACAAGCTTGAACTCACCACTACTCAGCTCGGCTCGTTAACACCCCTAGCAGGCTCCCTGAATTTTTATAATTTGAATAGAAAAAGGAAATTTATGTCGCCTCGGCATCGCCTAAACAAAGCTTCGCCTAGGGAACCCACAATCACCAAGGCATTGATTGGACACTTTTGACTACACTGCTTAATATGGGAAAGATTCAAAGCGGGAGCCCAAGGAGCTGCGAAGACCTCATGGGTTGGGGTTGGGGTTGTGGAAAGCCATCGTGAAAATTAAAAAGGAGTTCAGTAAGTGCATTAGTTGTAAGGTTGGTGTAGGAGAGCAATTTTTGGGCGGACCCTTGGTGCAGTAACTGGGTTCTTAAGATGTATTTTGGAACCTCTACTCTCTTGCCTGTGATAAGCATTGTAAGGTTGTTTCATGCTATGATTTTCAGAATGGTTCGACTGTCGTGGATGCGAACTTTGAGGAGAGATCTTAATGATTTGGAGATGGAGGATTTTTTTTAGGCTGCTGAAGCTCCTATCTTCAATTATCCCAAGTCCCCTTTCTAGAGATAGGCATAGGGGCTCTAGTTCACTGTGAGATCATTCTGTTTGGTTCTGGGTGATAGTCTTCTCTTTTTTTCCTTACAGGGTAGTGTATAAAGCTAGTGTTCCATCTAAGATTATTTCTTCTGTTGGACTTCATTTTTGGACAAAATTCTTACCTTGGACCACTTGCAGAGTAGGAGTTAAGTCTTGCTATGAGATGTTTTTTTGTGTATGCCTGAGGAGGAATATGTATATCACTTATTTATCTGTTGTTCCCTGGTTAATGGGATATTGGGGTTTTTCCTTTCTTTCTTGGGGCTGGATTGGGTTTTCCCTTCTACCTTCAAGATCTTAATGTTCACCTGGATGCTAAGAAGTGTGGATACCATGCGTGAGGGATTTGGAGGGTTCTCTGGGTGTTATCTGTTGGGGTATTTGGGAGGTGAGAAACAAAAGAGCCTTAGAAAATTCCGAGTCGACCAATGACAAGTTGGTGGATGTTATCATGCAGTTTTCTTTATATTGGGGTTCAGTTAGTTTGGATAGAGTGATCAATTGGCTGTCTCCTCCTCTGTTCAGCCTTGGATAGCGTTTGTTTTGTTTTCTTCCGTAAGCTCTGATCGATGAATCACTGTCGTGCCCTTTTTTTTTTCATTTCTTAATCGAGCTTTATTTACTGGTTAAAAAAAGTTTGCACTAGACAATAAATCTCTGGACTTCTCCTGCTTAGATCTTCAGTTAATTATGCAACACTTGAGCAAAATTAATGTTTTGAAGATCTTCCACCAAAAGGCAAAGTACATAGTGGCTGATATTCGCCTTAGCCATGGCCCATTGTTTGTAGAGATCAAAATGCCAAAGGATCAGTTTGAAAGGGTGAGAGAATAGAAAAAGCAAAATGAAATGGGCCAAAAACGTGTTGGTGAGTGAAGGAAACACAGAAGCCCACACACACACACTTTGGTCATGTTGGAGAAGGGACACTGTTTTGGGGACCATTAGGTGGGTGATGTGAATCATGGCTTTAAATTTATGCAAAATTTTCCAGTTTTCATGGGGAAAGTAATTAACCGGGATGATATAAAATTTCCAATTTTCGCCAATGTTTGGGGAAATTTTGCACTTTGCCCCAATTTTCTGAAAATTGTGTTATATCAACAAAAAACTGGCTGTTGCAACATATTTTTTAGCTATATTTTGTGGTTTGATTTTGACCGACCCCATTTTTCATTGGGAAATTTGTGAAAACTCTCCAAAACCTGGTTCTCGCTCAATAATTCTACTATGAGTATATTAATCACCCAAACCTCCATATTTTTATAATTTGGGATTTAACAAAGAGATTTTCTAGTTAAAGTTATTTCTATAAAGATGATAAAAAATCAGATTTAATTAGCACACTTAAAAAAAACACTTATGCACTCTTATATGATGATTTGGAGCCATATTAGAAATTATGTGATATGTGATATTATCAATTTCAAATTACTAATTTAAGTCATAATTTGGAAAAATAATGGAGTTGATGTTAGATTATGTTGGTAGATGAGTTTTTGCAGGTTTTTACCACGTATAGTTGAAGTGGACTGTTGTTCAAGAAGCATGCTAAAGCAACATTGCCTTTGGTTCTAACCGTTCTACTGCTACTTGCAGGATAATCTATACAAGCAGATTGAAGCTGCAGGGATAACATATATCAGCATTGGGCATCGGAGAACCCTCTACGACTATCACAGCAAGGTCTTACATATATCCAAGATGGATTCTGACAGTACTCAATGTAATTGGTCCCTTGAATCCATTAATCAGGACACCGTCTATAGGTAGGAGAAGAAAATGTTGTAGTTATCTGATAAAAGAAATGGGACACCTTGATGATAAAACAAACATCAGGGCTCTGTTGAATATACATATATTTCCTAAGGTGGCACATATGTGCCTACCTTTGTAGTTGTAGGAGATCAATCAAGTAAAGGAAACGAACCTTTATGTTTTTGAATATAACTTGACGGATAATAGTGGTAATCCCAAAATTGAGATCATCATTGATCCCCCTGGGGTGCTGCTTCTGATCCAATTCTGAATATTTTTTTAATACCATTTTCTGTAATCATCTGTTTTTACCAGCTCTTTGGAATTCATTAGAGCATCAAAATGTTTAGTTAGAAAGAATTGCTAGAATCTTTTAGTTCATAGTGATCAAAATCTGACGAGGCATGGCTGTTCAAACTTCTTCATCCATTTATTGGCAATGGTTGGATTAAGATGAATACACCCTCGTGGGAATAGATTTCCAGACCTCCAGGTTTACATTACATTATAAATTTCAGAGACTTGAAAACTCTATCCAGTGGGTCTTTTGGGAAGTATTCACAAACAAAAATAGTCTGGCTACCGTTGAGGTTTAATTTACCTTGAATTGATGCATATGGGTCTTTGCTAGTGGGAAAAATGTGTGGACTTGATATGTTCCCTATTCTTCATGCAATCTAAAGTTAAAAGGGGCAAAATTTAATGTTTCTTCGATTTGATGCTTTTCTGTTATGGTATAGCAAATGGGTCTTAAAAGAAACAGACAATGTATTTCAGATATGACAAAAGAAAGCAAAATATTCCAGACTTAGAACACTGGTTTAGATAACAAAAGATCAGGTGTACAATTCAGAATCGAGATGAGAATCCCTCCCAGTCCAAAGACCATCTTCATCATCTAAATCAAGGCTCAAATTCAAGTCAGGTAACACATCTTTGAGCAGCAGAGATTTGAGCAGCGACGAAACCCCAAACCCACCAGAATCCGGCCACGAAACACACAACGCTCCCTTCATCTTCTTCATCTGGCATCGAGCCAGTATGGCTGCACCCAAGCCTTCGATCATACTCCCAGACGGAAAAGGCTCCAAACCCTTTAACGTGCAAACCCCATTTCGCTCCGATGAAGTCTCTAGCTTATAAGCAAAGGAGTCGCCTGGGGAGAGCTTACCCCGGAAGTTTCGGCTCTGAACTGAATCGAAGATGAGGACCTTATCCGGACTGATTTGTGATCCGCCGATCAGCAACTTGGCGACAGCGTGAGATCTGTCTGAGGCGACAGAGCACTGGACGGAGACGAGGAGGGTGGAGTGATCTTGAAGGGCGTAGATGTTGCAGGATTTGTCAGAGAGAGAGGGTTGGATGGAGTTGCCGGAGAAGGAGATTTCGGGAAGGATTAGGGTTCCGATGAGGGTTTTAGAGGAAGAGAGATGGTGGAAGATGGAGAGAGAAGGGGAAGAAATGGCGAGGATGAGGAGGGAGGGGCGGAGTGGGAAGTCGGAGTTAGGGTTGGAGAATAGGAGGAAAGGAGAAGGAAGATTGGGTGATTCTGATGGAGAAGTGAAGCTGTTCAGATCTTCTTCAAAGAACCTTGAAGGTAGGGGAATGTCTGTTAGGGCATCTTCCATCTCTCTCTCTCTCTCTCTCTCTCTCTCTCTCTTGCCTTCTTTATTTATTGCTTCTAGTTTTAAGCTTATTTCACATTTGTATGCAAATATCTCAAATTAGCCCATAATGGTCCATGTCCATGTCCCCTAGGCCTGTCAATCCGGCCCTTTTATGAGAGGCCCGGCCTAGTCCTTCAAGGGCCTCCGACCCGGGTTTTGAAAGGCCCTCTTAATTGAAGGTCAGGCCCGATAAACACCTTGCCTGAGCTGACCCTCTACTTTATATGTGTACCATATATAATATAATAGCTTAAAACTTAAAATAACCCAAGGTGAAGACTTACTTGTATTTGTAATAGATTATCACATTAAGAAAAAAAAAAAATCTAACAAGGCTACCATGTGTATGTGTAATAGAAGTGTGATATCTTTTTAGAATCTCCTTGTAAGTTGTAACATGTTTTATGTTTTTCTTTTTTAATCTAATCGTAATCTAACTAATCTAACAGTAGCAATTTGGGGGTGTGGGGTTAATTTAATCAATTTCATCACTATAATTAAACCGAACATAGTCCCCCATTTATAATAGAAGTGTGTATGAAGCTAGCAATCTTCATCTTGCATTGTCAGTTCCAAGCTAGAAAAAAAAATGTGTTAATTATGATAATTTCTTTTTGTTCTTTCGGCCCTGTCCTAGTCCTGACCTAATCTTGGACCTTAAGGGTAGGGCTTGGGCCTAGCTAATCCAGGCTTTTTGGGGGCTAGAGATGGGCTAGGGCCACACCCTGGTGAATGAGGGCTGTGATTGGTAAAACATTGGCCCTGTCTGGCCCGGCCCGTTAACATCCAACTCCTTTATTTCAGCGGTCATGCAACATAAATGGTTTTAAAGACGCACTTTAATTAATAAGCAGTTTTCCATTTATTTAATCCAATTCTCAATTCTCCTACTACCAATGACCAACAAGAATGTGCACTAGTTTCACTAACATCCAGCTTACAATACCAAGCATAAACACCCACACTATACACGGAAAAAACTTTCTCCCCTGATCTTGCTACTTAGCACCATCTAACCCAAACGGGAAAGACAAATTGGGAACATAAATTCATTAACTAAACATGAGCATCAATTTCAAAATCTAACTACAATTTATCTGCCAAAAGACTAGGAGTCAATTCAAAATCTAACTACAATTTATCTGCGAAAAGATTAGGAGTCATGGAAGGTTCTTATCATTTATAGAAGGAAGTGAAAAGACGAAGAACGACGCGACACCCGAATACAAATCCACCTCCTCCAACCCCACTCTCCAAAAATTTTGTAGAAATAATGGTGAAAGATTTAGGTTTAACATTTAGCAGCCAAACCCAAATTTTACAAGACCCTTACCTAGTATACTTTAAGAGTTAAGCCATAATGTAACTTCTTGAAATATCAGGCGTGAGGAGAAGTCAGAAGTCATCTAGATCCGATCTTCAATTTCCACCTTCCTCCATCAAAAACAGAAGGAACAGAGAATTTATCTCCACAATTGTTTACTTCAATTCTCCATTATATATCTTCGAAAATATAAACTATCTACTCATTCAATAGCTTCAAAGAATTTTAAGGCCTCTACTTCAAAAATAAATACAACCCATAAGAATAGGAAATTGTGCTGCAAATAATAAATAAAGGTCTGTCGTTTCACGACATGCTTCTCCCCAAGCATATAATACAATGATCTGAACCTGTTACATTGAGATATTACATTGTCGAGAAACCGAGAGCAACAAATCTAGCTTGTTAAGGCTATTGCAAAATACTATTTCAATATCTATATCAGCAAATTAAGGATTGATGAAAGGATCCAATTAAGAATCGAAAAATTAGTTTGTAAAAAACAATCTAAATCTCGAAACTCAAATCGCATACGATTGACATCAAAGAAACGAATGGTAGCATGATACAATATTCATGGCAAACGTAATAATCACATAAAAGACCATGAAACATATTATCAATTAGTTTGTTGTAATTAAAAGCATTCTCCAATTTAAAGTAAATAGACGAGAAGAACAGGATAAGACAAGACATGATAACTTACCTCGGGTTGTTGGGCCCTTCCATGAGGTTTGAATAATATGAATATATTATTAGTTTGATGGATTGCAAAGAATGAGAAGAATATACCTGCCAGAGATAGCTAGTGCAACATTAAGAAGAAGATTTGGTATAATTATTCAAGCAGACACATAAAGCAATTACAACAACGACTGATCTCATTATACAATGAGCTGAATCTAAATCGAGATCTAAAAACATAGAAAAACTAACCCTACCATCTCCAACCACCATAAATGGATGTCAAAGAGGACATGTGACAAGTTTGGGAAGTGTGTATCACCTAACGGAATGTGCAATGCATTCTATCACTCCCCTTGTTAAATGCCTTCCCATGACATCATGCAAAGAGTGATGCCGAGTGCAAATCTCGGGCATCTGCCAGAGAATCCGTTGCCTTTTTCCCATTGTCATGAAGCCTTAACTGCCTAAAATTTCGCCCCATTAAATCCAGATACTATCCATGGCACCTAGGGAGTGTCTATTAGGTCTCATGGATCTTCCCCCTGTTGGATATTTTAAATGAAGTTTATTAAAAGATTTTAATTTGGGTGTTGTTTTCAATGAAAAATGAATACCACCACATCGAAAAATACGAATACTTTGTCAAGTATATATAAGGTAGTGTTGGAATAAGGCTTGGGCCTTCAAGGGGCATTGGAATTTATTACCCATCCCCCCTATGCCCATGTGCCATTACTATGCTCTAAGCCACACACATGCGTGCTGTGCCGAGGAGGGCCGGGCCGGGCTGGGCTGAGTTTGGTTATAAGATAACAATTAATTATCTTTTTAGTCCTTCTTGTGGAAACATCTTTAAATAAGTCCAAAACAGTTTTGTGTCTAAATTAGAAACTGTTTTATAATTGTTGAGTTTTTTGACTGTTGGGTCTCTTTGCAAACTATTGTGCATTTTCAAAAAGGTGTCTCAAACTCTATAAATAAATATCTTTCCATGAGTTTTATACACTTCGAATTTCACATTCTCTCTTAGCAAACTTTGTAGGTATTCTATGTTCTGGAATAGAGTTTAGTACAACAAACTAAATCTGTTAAACAACTTTCAAGCAGTATCCGTTGTATCCTGGAACTGATTCGTTGGGCCCATTTACTGACCTTGTGTGGAGACGAATACAGTTTAAGTACAGTATTGCCTACGCCTCGGATCTCTGCTTGTTGTTTTCTCTTCAATTTTTTGTAACCAATTTCCAACATTTTAAACTATATTCCTATGGCATCCAGAAATCTAGTGCAGACTAATCCGAATCTACCAAGGCTTGAAAACTTTGATGGAGCACACTTCAAATACTAGCAACATAAGATACATTTTTTCCTCACAACTCTCAATGTGGTAACCGTTCAGACTATAGTTTGTCCTAACACAACAAATGATTCCACCATTGAAGAAATCAGGAAGAAACAAAAGTGGGAAACCGATAACTATGCATGCATGTTGTAGCCACATCCTCAACTATTTGGCAGACTCCCTGTTCGATGTTTATCAATATACTAAGATTGCAAAAGAAATCTAGGAGGTGCTAAAAAAGAAGTACAAAACCGAGGATGAAGGATACTCCTCCTATCTAAGTAAGTAAGTTTTTAAATTTTAAAATGGCTAATGGAAAACCAATATTTGAACAGGTTCATGAGTTTCAGGTTATTATAAATAACCTGATTGCAAAAGAAACCATCTTTAAGGAATTCTTCCTTGCTAAAGCAGTCGTTGCAAAACTGTCACTTTCATGAAAGAAATACTAGAAGACCCTTAAGTACACTAAGGAAGAAATGTATTTGGATGATCTACTCAATCATCTTCGAATTGAAGAAGAGGCAAGATTGAGGGATGAATTGGAGGAACAAGCTGAAATTGTTTTCAAGGCGAATATTGAAGAACATAATAAAAAGAAGCAGAAATCGAAGCACTTCTACCAACAGAAAGACAAGAAAAAGAATACTAAGGACAAGAAACCTAAGAAGGGGACTTGCTACCATTGTGGGAAGTCTGAACACTTCAAGAAAAGCCAAGCAAATGTAGTTGAAGAAAAATTGGCTACAGTGCTTTCTGAAGTGAACCTAATATGAGATGAAAAAGAATAGTGGGTAAACACAAATGTTACTAGACATGTATGCAAGAACTATTCCATGTTCTCCTCTTATGAAAAGGCATTAGAAGATCAAAGTCTCTACATGAGAAACTCTTCTACGACTAAGATTGAAAGACATGGAAAGTGGAATTGGACTTCACTTCTAGAAAGATAGCTACCTTAAATGATGTCTTACATGTTCCTGAAGTTAGGAAAAATCTTGTATCAGCCAGCTTATTAGTAAAGCATGGTTTTAAGTTAGTATTCGAGTCTACAAAGTTTATTCTCTCTACAAAAGAGAAGTACGTTGGAAAAGACTATGCCTTGGGAGTGTTGTTCAAAGCCAGGCTATGTTGAAATAAATGAAATTTCTGATTCTACTTATATGGCTAACTCATTTAATTTATGATATGCTAGATTAGGACATATTAATTTTAGATATATGAAAAATATGTCAAAATTAAAAAGAAGAGTTATACTTGGGTAACAAATTCTAATTAGACTAGAATTAGAAAGAGTTATACTTGATCTACAAGTTAGTAATCAAGGGAGTCTATATATAGACCCCTAGTGTGGAACGTCCAACACTAATTGGGTAATCCAAAAATCTCTCTTTCTCTCTCTCTCCCTTAATAGTGCACGCCCACCCCTCTCCCATCTTCAAGCTTGGTTTGATTTTTGATCTTGAAGAATATCAAAAATAATTCTTTGAAGATCAAGATTGAATTTTTAAAGATCAAGATTGATTATTTGTTGATCAAGAAGAGTTCTTGTAATTAAGAAAAGAAGAAAGATTAAAGAGCTTGGAACGGAAGGGCCATTAGCTTCCATTAGAGAAAAACTTTAAAGATTTAAAGAAAGTTAGTGTGAATCGTGAATGAGACTTTTCACTTGCGAAGTTTTGTAGGTATTGTCCTATCATTCGAATCACAAAGAAGACTTTTCACTTGCAAAGTCTTGAAAGTATTGTTCTAATCCTTCATTGAATAAAATCAATTAGAACTATAGTTAGATCTTAGAATTTGATATATGCCCTCCAAAAACTATTTTTGTAAAATTAAAAAGAGGCATACTTTGATAGGCCCCCAGGTCTCCTCAACAGGTGAAGAGGCCCCAGGCCTCCTCGGTAAGTGAGGGCACCCCTAGGCCTCCTCAACTTCTCTGAGCACACTCAAGAGCTGAAATTGCTGGTAAAGTATATTTTTTTATCCAGCCACTCCTCTTACGAACTTTTGTGTCCTGGTCATGTGATTACGACTTACACACATTAATTGAAGTAGACTAAACACCTTGAACAAAATCCTTCACATGCGGGTCTTCACACCAAAAAGAATTGAAAAGGCCAAGTACATTCAATATTGCATCCCCCAACAACACTTGTTATCTGTGGGTTACAACACCTTGAACAAGTATGTGAGGTGCCTTCAAGAGACTATATGGCCTTCACAAATTACCTATCATTTGTGGGTTCTTACAGCTCAAGCTTTGGTAATGTCTGTCAACTACAAGTTATTATACCTCAAGACATAGCAAAGTGAGGTGCTGCCTTCGTTAGCCCACTTAGTGTAAAAAAAAAAAGTAAATGTCTCTCTAGACATCAAAGGTAATACACAAGAAATCTGAACTTAGATTTCCTAACCAAAATTTCCATTACAGATAGCATTAATAATTTTTTAATGTTCATCATTATAAGATTAAAACGGTTTTATCAAGCTTATAAATAGGGATCTCATCCCTAGGAAAAAAAAAGACATGATTGGGCTTCTATACCAATAAACTTCTCCAATCGTCTTCAGTCGTCCTTAAAGATTGAAACGGTTTTATCAAGTTTATAAATAGGGATCTCATCCCTAGGAAACAAAAAGACATGATTGGGCTTCTATACCAATAAACTTGTCCAATCGCCTTAAACTGACCTTGGTACTATTTAGTCCTAAGATGCTCTACTGCTTCCGCCATTACCATTTTTTCTCCCCGGAGCTGCCCCAGTCAGTATGACTGTATTTAGGCTTAGATTCACTTAGTGTTCATCTCTCGTACCCCTTTACCTACAGTGCTCACGTGGCATTCTAGTTCTGCACTCACAAAAATTCACAACCAGAGAGTAAAAAAACAACATCCTAAATCTAAAAAGTTCAGTGCGTATTAATGGTCGAGTCCTAAACCTGATCAGTTGATTGATAATGTATTTTGTCATTGAATAGACCCAAGGCCAAAGATTATTTAACTACTAAGGATAGCCAGAAGGTCTAGTCTATCGAGATTATTTGGGCATATGCATTAGCCCATGTTTGAATAAAAATTAAATGATCCATCATCCTACCAGTAAGGAAAATGATTCCTGGCTGATCAGGATACAATAAGATCTTGTTTCTTGCCTTTTGTTTCTGGGAATAAAACTAATGACATCCTAGAGATAAGCTCGTCAAGGAATGTAATGTTACAGCAAAGATTGTCTAGATGACAATTTGAGAATTTTGGCTTATATGCCAGCCTTAAGCTGATCAAAGACAAAAGCATAGATGGATATATAGCTCAACAAGGGCTAAAATCCTTATCATAGCCACTGTGTGATATAAAACCAGCTATGAGACTTATAATAAGTCAATGATACTCCTAGGTATCACCAAAAAAAAAATATGATACTCCTAGGTGGAATTGTAATCCCTTATAAGCCCAATATAGTTATGCTATAGCACACATCAAAGAACCTGATGGCAAGGAAGGCCATTCAGGTTCAAGCCAACCAAAAATAAACTCACCTAATCTTAAACTGGGCACCAACTTAAATGGGTTTGGAATTGGGACCCATTTGGTTCGGGTCGTTTGAAGAAAATAATTAAAGTCAACTAATGAATTGAAGAAACATAATTAGTGGGTCAATTTGTGATAGAGAATCAGGACGACCCATTATTTGAGGACATCATCAAACCCTATCTTCACGCTTTATATCTTCATTAGAGAGTGTTGCCTTTGCCTTTTTTTATTCGGATTTAAAGGAACCTCTCAACTTCTAAAACTGCATTGATTTCTATTTATCTATACTAATACTATATGCCGGTTGGTTCCACATGACATATCTCATTGACCTCTATTTTCTATTCTGGTTCATACAACATATCTTCTAATTGATCCAATAAGAAAATGCTACATTACCCTTTTAATTATTGTTCTTCCTTCCTAATTAAGTGATGAGTTAATTGCTCACATTCACCCACTCGTATTCTATTTTTTTTAATTACAATTAATTAAATTATAACAATAAATATTTATTTTTTCTTCTAATTCTACTATTTAATTGCAACTAATTAAATTGTAACATTTAAATTATTAAAAATATGAAGTTTAAGGGTCTCTTCTTCCTTCCCTCCACATTCTCATTTTTTAATTGTAATTTATTAAATTGTAACATCCACCACCCTCAAATTTTCTAGCTCTTGGTCTATCTTCTCCCTAATCCCCTATAAATAATAGACAAATTCACATGACATTTTTAATTTTCAAACATGTAAGGATTTGACATGTTGTACATTTTAATTAGTATGATTCAGCAGAGAAGTTCTTCCTAAACATTGGAGCATCTAGAGTGGAAATCTTAAGAAATTTATTTTCACGGCAGCTATTAGGAAGTTCTTAAGTTTGGGTGCATTATGGCATGCGTGCATTTTCGGGTACTATATTTAGGGTAATTTGATGCTATTGAAAGCTGTCAAGTTCTGGCATTACTTATATTTATACTTATAGGTCTCTACATGGAGCTTTGACATAGTATTAGTGCATTTTAGGCACTAGTTTAGGTTTTCTATTTTTCTCTTGCAGTAGCAATTTGAAATAACATAGATTATTCTCACTAAAATTAATGAGATTCACACTATCATTGATATGAGGAGTAAAAAATGAAATTCAAATTATTCTTGATATTCATTGGTGTTAAAGTATCAAGTAATTCCATATAAAGTTCTTCATCTCTCAATTAATTGTAAAAAAAAAATTAACAATAATAAATGACGGAAAGAGATCTTTCCTAAAATAATAATCTACCCTAAATCACTCCTTATATATAAATATATATAAATTATATTGATTTACTTAGGTTATAATTAATTATATTAATTCTCTAATTAGTAAATACTCTATAAGAAATTGAGTTTCTTGACATGGTATCACTATTAGATTTTTATTTTGCATTTTGTTATATTATGTAAATCAGTGGTAGTGTTAAAGTGAGTCCCACTAGAAATTTTTTTTAATTAGATGTTGTTTCGGGTTGAAGAATAGGAAGAATTGAGTCTAGGGAAAATCAGACATATTTAAAGTTTTCTTTGTCTTGTTTTGTTTTTTTGTGTCTTTGTATAGGGTTAGGGGTTTTTAAATCCCCTAGCCTCTTGTATCCTTTCAGGGGTTTTGGTTTTATGTCCCCCATTTGTAGTGTCTCGGTAGGGGTAAGGTTTTATGTCTCTCCTTATCTTATCTTTGTAGGGGTAAGGTTTAATTTCCTCCCATTTTTATTTTATTAATAAACATGTAGGAATCCGCCAAACCCCCCACTCCTCCTGAGTGGCTTTAATTAAAAAGAAAAAAAATTAACATTTTCTCTTCTATGTAAATTTTTCTTTATAATAACTAATTATTTAAAGAACTTATTTATTTACAAGAAATATCATAATCTCTAAAACTTTTAAATAATTTTGACATATTAAATTTTTAGATGAAATGGGATAATTTTTTTTTATAATGATGCAAACTTACTTTCTTGAAGTTATATAATAATAAGATAAAAATTTATATACAACAATAAAATTATGAATTTTTAAATGATTAAATTAGCTACTTTTAATAGGATACATATAAAAAATCTCACAAGAGATGACTAAATTGTCATCATTTTTCTTCTATTTTATTTTTATATTTTTTTCTTATTATTTATTTTTAATTTTCTCATCATATTTTTCATTTATTCATTTTTTTTCAACACCCTGTGCATTTGCATGGGGTTTTTGCTAGTACTTATATATATCACGTTCATAGGCTTTATTGGCCTTTGGACGACACACAACACAATTATCCTTTAAAAAGGCATGTAATGTAAATTGTATCACCATTTTTATTTTTTCTAATAGGGTAAATTACACTCACCTCCCTTGAGGTTTGGTAGAATTTCAGAAACCTCCCATCCAGTTTCTAAAATTACACTGCCCTCCCCTCAACTTTGGTTGTCCTGTAACAGATACCCCTTCCCTTAAGTTTACCGTTACTTTATCGATGAACTTTGATAATATCATCATTTAAGCATTTTAAAATGTCTAAATTACCCTTTTTCAACACAAGGTTAGTTAATTCAATAAAATAAATGATAATTGGTTTCTAACCAAGGTTAATAATATCAACTTAAGGTTAATATTTATTTCCAAAATCAAGTATATATATATATTTTTTCTAAAAACCAATGTTAGATAGATGAACTCTAGGGGTGAGTCAATTTTAACCATAGTTAGTGGGTATTAAAAGGGACACATGGTGACTTATAGAGATCTTTTAACTGTGGTTAAACACAATTAACATAAGGTTATTATTTTTCTTTTTTTCTTAAAAGCAAGGTTAGATGGATTAATCCTAGGGGTGAGTGAATCTTAAGCACAATTAGTGGGTGTTAAAGGGGACACATGGCTGCTTGTAGAGCCTCCTTTAATTGTGGTTAAGCATAATCATCCTAATATTTTTTTTTTCTAAAAAGCAAAGTTAAATGGATGAATCCTAGGGTTAAGTGAATTTTAACCATGGATAGTGGGCGTTAAAGGGGACATGTGGTGGCTTGTAGAGCTCATTTTAATTATGGTTAAACATAAGCAACCTAAGTTTTTTTTTTCCCCTAAAAACCAAGGTTTGATGGATGAACCCTAGGGGCGAGTGAGTTTTAACCATAGTTAGTGGGTATTAAAAGGGATATGTGGCGGTTTATGGAGATCCCTTAACTGTGGTTAAACATAATTAACCTAAGATTAATATCTTTTTCATTTTATTTTCTTATAACCAAGGTTAGATTAATGAATCCTAGGGATGAGTGAATCTTAACCACAGTTAGTGGGTGTTAAAAGGGATACATGGTGGCTTGTAGAGCCCTCTTTAATTGCGGTTAAGCATAACCAGCCTAAGGTTATTTTTCCCTAAAATTTAAGGTTAGATGGATAAACCCTAGGGGTGAGTAAATCTTAATCATAGTTAGTGGGTATTAAAAGGGACACGTGGCGGTTTGGGAGCTTATGTTTTTCTTTGGTTGAACTTTCAAACGGTAAAGACGTGTTTCCTCAATCAAGTAATAGGGATAAAATGGGAACATGGTAACTTTAGTTAACAGTGTTAATATTAAGAGTCTGATAGGGGAGGAAGTGTAATTCAAGAAACTAGAGGGGAGGTTTCTGAAATTTCACCAAACCTCAGGGGAGGTGAGTGTAATTTACCCTTTCTAATATAACCTTCTGGGTGGTGAATTTTTTTTTAGAACTCGGGGTGTCCCCAACCCTTTGGGTTAGGACTAATCCCCGAGAATGTGACGTGAACTCACAACCCGCCACACCAAGTAAGTTCGGGTAAACCCGTGCGGGTTGGCCCCAAAGGGAGAGTGAGAAGTGGAACCCAGGACCTCCCACTTGGGAAAAAGGCTCAGGAACCACTGGTCACGGGGTGATAAACTTGATAACGACTACTAAGACATTTTTACTCATTTATTAATTATTAAATTAACTAAAATTAAGGTAGTTTAGTCATTACACATGGGATCATTCATTAAATATAGGCGGAAAAATACAATTTGACTTTTCTTATACTTTTTCTCTCCCATATTTAATAAATTGCCCTATATGAAAACAATCAAAATAGCCTTTAAATTTTATTGAATGATATTCAATACATAGGAAGGAAAAAAAACTAACCAAGGTTAGCAAGTTCACTAGTCTTGGTGAATATTAACATTCCCCTATTGAAACTTGTGATGAGTGATCCTCTAGAAAGATGTCATGTGACATAATTTTTTGAATCCGACCGATAGATGTTAAGTTGGGTACATTGAAGACACGTGTCAAAAGAATCAGTCCGTTTGGACATGTTTAGACCGTTCGATCAGACCCTAATTTGTAACATTAATCCCTTAGGGTTCACTAGACTCTACCTAGGATATAGAAGTGGTTGATCTTCCCTTATTTGATTAGACGGTCTATAAATATCCGATCAAGCTAATTTTTTATCACTTGTTTCTCAAACAACCCGTCTTAACATCCAACGGTCAAATTCCGAAACAAATTACCACATGTCACATTATTAGGGATTGCTTATTACAAGTTTCAATAAGCATTGATCATTAATATGCTATTTTATATACATACATACATACATATATATATATATATATATATATATATATATATATATATATATATATATATATATATATATACGAGAGAGAGAGAGTGTGAGTGAGTTTGTGTGAGCGTGTGTGTTAGCCCTACTCTCAGCGTGAGCTAGCCTCTGTCCATTCTCTTGGTTAAAGCAATGTAACTACTTAAAAGTATGTGCTTTAATGGTGAGAATTGGCAAATGGTTTTTGACAAGTGGTTGCCTTAGACAGAGTAGGAAAGACTTAGAAGTAAGGCTAGCACTCCTCGTAGGTGCAGCTAGTTTAGCTAATAAAGTCTCTTGATGTTGATGTTGATGTCATACCCAGATACTGGGATTGAATCCCACATATAGTAAGTTAATTAGTGAATGCAGGTGCCTACGGGCTGACTACGAACCACACAGACTTCTTGTAAACACGTTGGGTTCAGACTAGCCTTACTCAAATACTACAAAAATACTAGCTCAAATCCGGCCCAATTTTTTTTGCATGTTACATTATTCATGAAATATTTTCTAATATTCCTAGAATAATTATCTGACTTAGGATCTTCTCTGGCCGATTGATGTTGGTGAGAAGACCGCCGGCTTGAACAGTAAAGTGCAACACGCCCTTTTTTTGTACGTTTATCGAGATATGTGTATACAAATCAATGCTCTGATCGGCATAAGGCTGTGTGGTGGCTTCAAAGGGATGCTGAGCGTTCTCCTCACAAGCACAAACTGGAAAAGAACGTAAGTCTAATTATCTCTATTTTTTGGGAATATGATATAGAAATTAAAAAATAAATTTTAAAATTTTTTTTTTCTATTTTTAAGAATTTAAAAAAATATATGATACAATTATTTACTACTGTAAAAAAAACTTTTTTTATTTTGACAAATTTTTTGTCGTTGTCGTTGTTGTTGTGAGACGTGTTAGGTGGGGAATCCAAAGTGCATTAGTCATCATCCTCAGGTTAAAATTCACAGAAGAAGGCATTCTGGTCATGGGCACGTACGCTGTCGGCATTTGACCAAATTTGACTGGGGCACCACATATCAATGTCACATTGCTTTCTCAGCCTCGCTCCTATCACCATCAAATCCCATTAAGGATGCCACTCTCATTGCATTTTAAATTTTATTTCTGGTTTCAACGCATAATGTGGATTAGGATTCCAAGAATAGCAACCCCACGTACTCAAAGGGCAAAATTCAATGCCTCCACATCTGACTATTAAGAGATCGGATCACACTCAATCCGGATTGAAGGGAGAGAATTCAATCATACCCACAAGTCAATACGTGTCTTTTTTTAAACCTTTATTAACTTCAATCAATGGATAAGATTCACTAATTCTTGAGGGTTAAAAATTTTAGCCTCTCATCAATAGTTAGATCCTTTTTAACATGATGAGTTCGATCTAAACCTTACGTGGTTGGCATGTGTGGTTGGACTATAAGTGTGTGAGTATTTTACCTTTACTATAAAAAGAAAATTTAATCCTAAGTATTAAAAATTTAACCCTAAGATTAAGTTTTTGTAATATTTTTCCTAAAAAGTGAGAGATTGTTGAATCCTAGAAGTTACTAAAATCTTAACCTAACCAAAAAATTAATTAGGATAATGCTAGCAACACTTTCTTTGAAGACTCATTCTCTCTCTAATTAGAAGAGTCATTAGTTGAGAACATGTGGCTTTCTCTTAAAGGAAGGCAATAACACATGTCTATTTCGTAAAGAAAGTGAGCTTATAAGATATTTTAACCAAATTCGAACCACCCAAATAGATGGGCAAGGGGCCCACAAATGACAAGAAATACACGCCAGATGGACAAACAGGTCCGATGGGCCACAGAAAGTAGGCCCATTTATTGGATGAGACCAAATCCTTTTCTAACCATGTTTTCCAGAATATTAGAAAAGCCCAACCAAACATGAGACCTTGGAGAAAGAATATGTTTTCCCATGGGCTGATGCCTCCCCCCCCCCCTTTTTCCAAATCCAGGCATTGATCTATATCACTTCAGAAGAATCAATGTTACAGTACGACATAGGCGGGAGAGGCACGAGCTACTCTTTTACTGGAGGGAAGACTGAGAATAGGATCGAACTGATCGGACCAATGAAGTAATATGTAATAACACTCTGGACCCGAACATTGGTCTTTGACTGAAGACAACTCATGAATATGAATAGCACGAGGTCTGAGATCCTCGATAGATATCGAGGTGTTGGACACATGGCAACTTACGAACATAGGTACCCAAATTTAGTAGATGACCATGTAGTATACCCAACAAGGATGATGGGAACTGAGCTAGGTAGTTATCATAACTACCAAAGTGACTCCCACGACCAACTACATGAAAGAAGAGATCATTATATCTTGGAATGCACATGGTAACATCATAACGAAACCCACACTTACTGAAACTGCCCATGAAGCTTATTAAGAAGACTAAGCACGAAGAAAATGTTGGATATATTTATACAATATCTGTATGTTATAATTAAATCATGCAAAGAACAGAAAAACAAATTAAAATTAAAGAACAAAAGATATAGAGCACTTTACTAATTAAGACTTGAATTTGATTCAATGTCCTTAAGACAAATATTGCTTCGCTATGATGGTCACGGTCTGAAGCAATTTGTCTCCCAAGATATAACAATCACGCCTCTGGTACTACCACTAGAAACTTAAAAGCATAGCGAACTAGAGATGTGAACAGAATTCTCTCTTGATGTAGACTGACTGTATACAGAAGGATGACAGAAACTAGGAAGCAGAAGAGTAAAATTCCGTGCTTCAACAATGCAAATGAGAAGCCTTTAAATAAAGGCTGAGGAGACTATCCAGAAGACATGTCAATTGGGTTTGAATTAAATCCGAACAGGCATGAATGTTGGATTCTAATTCTGTTGGGTTAATTGTTGAAGTTGAATGGGCTTTAGTCCAAAAATAAAATATAGGTATTGGGGTTAAGGCTCACAAGCAAGCCAAGCCAGCCAGCCGGTTAGACCGAACCGGACTCGAACTTTGTAGAGCCCCAAAATTTGAGTTCACTGTTCATGTGAATAGTGCCCTTACATGATATATGTAAAGGCCTAAGGCCTTCCTTGGTGTTTTGGTTATTATGGTGAGTCAGGTGAGGTTTTAGGTACATGTTTTGAGTCTCAAAGAGAGAGTACAAATATACTCTAAGTGGGTAAAAGAAAGGGGTATAAAATGTCCTAAGTGTTTAATGAGTTATAAGTGAATAGTGTGGTGAATAGTGCTAGTGCGCAAGGTATAAAGAGGCCAGGGCTTCTCATGCATGTCGGTGTGAATTTAATGATCATCGAGATGGGTTAAAAACCTATGTAGAACGAGTTATGAGGTGTGAGTAGGGTTTTGGAACTGAGGGAAAAGAGTGTGAAAGCACTCAAAGTGTTCTAGGTGTTGAAGATGCATGTTTTGGCATTTCCCTCAACTTCAAGAATTTCTAGTGTGATCACCGATGATCGGAATCGAGTGATTCTTGAATTTTTGGAAAGGTATTGGAACCCTCTTCAAGGTTCATGTTGATCACTTTCCCTAATTTTGAGCCAGGGTTGAGTCAAAAGTCCGATTTCCAAAGTCGGGACTGTTGAAAATCTAGACTGTCGAAACCCATTTGTAGATCAGTCAGCTTTAGAGCCATTTTTGGAAAAAATTAAAACTCAAAATTTGAAGATTTATAAAACATTAAATTTGTTCCTCTTCGAAAGATGAATCCAACGCAAGTTGAATCGTCAAAATCTGACCACCGAGTCCAAAGTTATGCCCAAAATACCAAAGAGCGTTTTTGTAGACAAACTCGCTCGAGCGAGATCCAAACCCGCTCGAGCGAGATAGACCAAAATTGAATTTTTGAGTCCCGGGAGCAGCCCGCTCGAGCGAGATGGAAGCCCGCTCGAGCGAGATCGCTCAGAAATGTTTTTCTTAGGGTTTTTCTCAACCCAAACACCTATAAATACCCCATTTTCAGGGAACCAAAGTTTCTAACACCTAGAGAAGGATATTTTGAGAGAAAAATGAGGAAACTTAGATTTCCAAAATGGGGCTTTATAGTAGATCAAAGAGGAGCTTGAATCATCACTTCCCAAGCTTCCTCAAGCTTGGATCTCATCCTCACATACCATTGGAGCTTGGATCTTCATCCACAAGCTTGAGTTTCACTTCTGCAACCTTCCTCATGCTTCTTCAAGTATTGGATCAAAGGGATTTCATCCCAAAAGGTAGATACACTCTACTAGGTTCTAATTTCATAAACCATTATTGATAAATATGATTTTCTTGACAAATATAGACATAGATAGCCTTATACTTGTGTAAATAAACTTTCCTAGTCATTGATTTCATGGATCCCTTTCTATATCAAGATAAAATCCTATGAATGATGATGTGAGTTAAATGTGACGATGCTATGCTTTCAACCAACAAATAAAAGACGGTATTTATTGAGATATTTTATATGTTAGTATCCAAAGATGAAAAGCATGTTAAAAGCCACAAGTTTTGAGAAAAACAAGTAGAAAAACCTAATTTTCAATGTGATTGGATGATGTAATGTTATTGTATATGGATTATTGTGATGAGTGAATTATGTTAAGCATTAGCCATATGATCATATGCAAAGTGTTTCCTTTAAATGTTTACTATGTTATATCACAATTGCTACACGGGCACATATGCATATGCATGATTGAGTTTTTCTATATTATGGGTATCCAAAAGAAGAAGTACATGTATATAAGATGCAATACAAGAAGAAGAAGAGTATAAGATGCAAATGAACCATATAAAATGCAAATGAACCAAATGAACAGTACAAGAACCAAAAGAAGTATAAGAAAAGTACAAGAAGTAAAAGATGTATATGAAAAGTATAAGAAGCACAAGATACATACGGAAAGTACAAGAAGCACAAGATGTATATAGAAAGTATAAGAAACACAAGGTGTTACAAGAAATACAAGAAGATGGAAAATATACGGAAAAAACCGACGGGGATGCGACGATAGCAGGCCACCTGAAAGGGAAATGGATACTGGCATTGGACTCCGATGATAGCAAGCCGCCCGGAAGGGAGATGGATACTGGTCGTCTACCCCGAAGTTAGCTGAAGGTGAGGAGAACATTAGGCCACTCAGCTTACGTGGGTATGGGTACTAGTTGTCTGACTTTGGAGGTAGCAAATGATGAATACCAAGGTATTACAGGATAATAAAAGATAAAAACCAAGGTATTTTAAATACCCGTATATGCAAATGTACAGGATGATAAAAGATGACAAGAAGATGTTTTCGACAAAAGATGATAAGAAGATGTAAAAGACAAAAGATGATAAAAGATATTTTCCGATAGTATTTTCCGAGATATATGCACATGATATGATTTTGTTTTCCTCGCTCTGATTTCAGGAATGCATGTAAGATGATTAAACTGTGATATGTATGTTGTATTCTTGTATATGATATTACTATCTAGTGGTTTGTATACGCTGAGTATTCTATGCTCAACCGTACATATTATGTCGGCAGGCCCCTTCGACATTTGTGGCGAGCGTCCTCAAGAACCATGGGTCGAGGAAGGGTATGTTGAGGAGGAGACTTGGGGTAGTCTTTAGCAGCAGAGGGCTCAGGAGGAGAAGAGGGCTTTTGTTAGGTGGCCCCATCATGAGTGATGAGAGGGAAAGACTTGTACATAAATTTTGTTGAGCGAGTATGTTCACTCTTTATTTTGGGTCATGTATAAACTGAGACATATAGTATGGATAGAAATTTTGTAGTACACTTCCGCTACCATATATAGATTGGTATTACGCTTCCACTATCACATGTCTTATACGTTATACAGGATTTACAGGTTATATGAGATGGTTTGGTAATGAGTTCACGTCACCAGAGTATCCTAACTCCTAGGGGTATTTTGGGTCATGACAAACTCAGACACGGGCTCGGCTTAGCTCGGTTCGGAGTGGGGCGAGCAGCGGTAGCGCGCATGTGTGTGGTTGGTTCCACCCTTGGCTAGGTGCTCACCCGTTCACAAAATTTGGGTGCCCCAAGGGCCCACCCTATACTCTAAGGCAATGGTATATAAACCCACTTTGGTTTCAATAATTTTCCGATGCGGGATTATTCTTCTATACCTTTCTTCAACTTATAACACATGTTTATGTGAGCATCTTAGAAGTCAATTTCTCATTCACCACTTAACAGTTTTGGACAAATAAATATACTATGTTAATCTCCTCATGGAGGAGAATACGGATCCACTTGGACCCGCCTCACAACTCGTGTGGGTCCCACATTTATTTTGGTTTAAAGTTTCCAAAAAACCAGATTTTCCAAAACCTAGATTTTTTTCAAACAATCCCCCACATGAATGAAATTTGACGGGACATAATACAAAATATATGCAGACACTAAAAGAGAGAGTACAGAATAAAAGTTACTGCATCGGGAGAGGTAGCTTTTGGCCTTGAACCTTCCCTAGTGAAGTACTATCGGACTTACTAGCTATCCAGTGAACATGATGTCTTGAACTGTTCAGCCGTAGTGTAAACCAAAACAATAGAACTCACACGTTCCTCTTCGAACACCTTTGTTTCTCATGGTTGTGTTCATTTTGGCTCTGAACAACTCCTAGTATTCATAAGTGCTCTAAAGAATTTTTCCTTTTAAAAAATTCTTATAGAAGCGGCCCCTCTTCACACTTATATAGGTGATATCTTATCAAGAGTATCTCATCATACCCCACTTGGATTTCCAAGATATAAGAATCATTAAAAGCTTTGCTTATTCTTGATTATTTCACTGTTTCATCATAGAAATGGGAAGAAGAAATTTATTTTTCACAGTGACATTACTGAGTTACACACAATTTGATTGTCCCTTTGAACCTAGATCTTGGGATCTCCAGTCAGCTAGGTTGGGTTTCCATTATGTCGACTTTTTAGATATAGGCTTTAGTCTCATTCTCCTCGATGAGTTATACACTTGCTTTAAAGTCAAACCTTTGGTTAACAGATCTGCTATGTTATTCTTTGACTTTACATAATCAATGAAAATGATTCCATTCGAAAGCAACTGTTTCACGGTATTGTGTCTTCGACGTAGATGTTGAGATTTACCGTGGTACATACTGTTTTGTGCTCTTACAATCGCAGATTGACTATTGCAATGTATGCAGATAGCTGACACAGGTTTTGGCCAACTTGGAATATCTTCTAAAAAGTGACGAAGTCATTCTGCTTCTTCACCAGCTTTATCTAAAGCTATAAACTTAGATTCCATTGTGGATCTGGCTATACATATCTGTTTAGAAGATTTTCAAGACACCGATGCACTTCCAAGTTTAAAGACAAACCCACTAGTGAATTTTGAATATTTAGTATCAAATATCCAATTAGCATCACTATACCCTTCAAGTACAGCTGGATATCTTGTATAGTGCAATTTATAGTTTTGGATATATCTCAAATATTTGAGAACCCTAACTATCACCTTCCAGTAGTCTTCTCTTGGATTGCTTGTATATCTACTTAGTTTGCTGACTGAGTAGGCTATATCAGGTTTAGTGCAGTTCATGAGATACATTAGACTACCAATTATCCGAAAATACTCTAACTGGGATATTCCATGTCCAGTATTCTTACTTAGATGTAAATTTACATTTACAGGTGTTTTCGCAAGACTTTTACCATTCTTGATAAATTTTTCAAGGATCTTCTCAATGTAATGAGATTGAGATAAGATGAGTCCTTCAGATGTTCTAGTAATTTTAATTCCTAGAATTATATCTGCAATACCTAGATCTTTCATGTCAAATCTTTTATTTAACATCCTTTTGGTAGATTGAATAATGTCATTACTGCTACCCATGATTAACATATCATCTACATAGAGACAAACAATGACATATATTTTTTCAATGCTTTTGAGATAAACACATTTATCATACTCATTTATCCTGAAACCATTTAACATTATAACGTTTTCAATTTCTCATGCCATTGTTTAGGAGCCTGTTTTAATCCATAGAGGGATTTAACAAGTTTACATACTTTCTTTTCTTGGTTATTTGTCATGAAACCTTCTGGTTATTCCATGTAGATCTCTTAATTCAAATCACCATTTAAGAAAGCAGTTTTAACATCCATTTGATGTATCTCTAAGTTGTTAACAACAGTAATAGCCATTAACATACGGATAGATGTTATCCTGATAACTGGTGAATAAGTATCAAAATAATCAATATCTTTCTTTTGCTTGTATCCCTTTACTATAAGTCTGACTTTGTATTTGTCAATCGTTTCATCAACTTTCATCTTCTTGTTGAATATCCATTTACATCCTAATAGTTTATTCCCCGGAGAAAGATCCACTAGTTCCCAAGTATGATTTTGCATGATGGACTCGATCTCACTATTTATAGCCTCTTTCCAAGATGGTGCTTCAGGAGAAGTCATGGCTTCCTTAAAGCTTTGAGGCTCATTTTTCAACAGATAAGTTAAAAAATTAGGACCAAAAGTTCTAGTAGTTTTTACTCTTTTACTACATCTTGGTTAATCTTCATTTTCCTTTTCTATAGACTCTTGGTCTATATTTTTTTGATGATCACTATTAATAGTGTCATATATCCTTTTTATTGGATTTTGTTCTTGTATAATCTTGCAAGGAAACATAGTTTCAAAGAAAGATGCATTCCTTGATTCCATTATCGTATTGACATGTATATCAGGAATATCTGACTTGTGTACAAGAAACCGATATGCACTGCTATTGTGAGCATATCCAATGAAGATGCAATCCATTGACTTAGGTCCTATCTTAACCTTCTTTGGAGTAGGAATTGCTACATTTGCTAGACACCCCCCACACTTTTAAGTATTTGTAAGAAAGTCTTTGACCTTTCCACAACTCATAGGGTATCTTGTCTAACTTCTTGTAGAGTAGTTTTTTAAGAATATAATTAGCAGATAAAACTGTCCCCCCCCCCACAAGTTCTGAGGCAAACCTGAACTAATCAATAATACATTCATCATTTCTTTTAGTGTTCGGTTCTTGCGTTCAACAATACTGTTCTGTTTAGGTGAGTAAGGAGCGGTTGTTTGATGAATTATGACATGTTCTTTACAGAACTCATCAAATGGTGACACATATTTACCTCCACTATCGCTTCTTAGCATTTTTATCTTTTGGTTAAGTTGATTTTTAACTTCACTTTTATAAAGTTTGAAAATGTCCAATGCCTCATCTTTACTATTTAGTAAATAGATATGACAATACCTTGTGCAATCATTAATGAAGGTGATGAAATATTTCTTCTCACCTCTTGTTTGCACAAATTTCAAATCACAGATATCACGTGAATCAATCCTAAAGGTTCAGAACTTCTTTCAATTAAGTAAAAGGAAGTTCTTGATAATTTGGATTCCACACAAATCTCACATTTATGATTTGATTGAGACATAATTTTTGGAATTAAATCTGAATTAGCAAGCCTACGTAAGGAATCAGAATTAACATGTCCTACTCTAGCATACTATAAATTAAAAGACTCAAGCATATAAGCAGAAGAACTTATTTCATTATTATTGTTACCCGAAGGCATTACAGTCATAACATTCATTTTGAACAAACCATCACAGAGATATCCTCTATCGACATACATTCCATTTTTAGTCAGAACAAACTTATCTGACTCAAAGACTAACTTAAATCCATTCTTACTTAGTAGTGCTCCAGAAATAAGGTTCTTCCTGATATCTGGTACATGCAGGACATCATTCAGGGTAAGCTCTTTGCCCGAGGTCATCTTCAGTACAACCTTTCTTGATCCTTGAACCATTGAGGTAGAGGAGCTTCTCATGTAGAGTTTTTCTACAGCAGTAACTCTATGATAGTTACTGAATGCACTCCTATCTGAATAGATATAACGAGTTGCTCCAATATCTACCCACCACTGTTTGAGATTCATCACCATGTTTACCTTTGAAACAACTGCTGACAAATTCATATCAGAAACATCCTTTGTGATATTCTCTATTTCAGTCATATTTGCTCGAGTGGATCCCTTCTTGGATTTTCCTTCGATTTTCCTTGGATGTTCCGATTTCTGTAATTCTTAGCTACATGCCCTGGCCTGTTACAAATGTAACAATTACCCTTGAACCTTTTCTGTGGCTTGCCTTTATGTTTTTGACTTGGACCTACTTCAGAATGGTTCCTCTTCTTGTTCTTATGTTCCACCACATTGGCCTTTGGCTTAAGAATTTGTTTTCCAGCTTTCCTCTTAGATACTTGATTATCTTCTTCAATTCTGAGTCGGATAATCATGTCATCTACTTCCATTTCCTTGTACGTGTGCTTATGGTAATTTTTGAAGTCCTTCCAAGATGGAGACAACTTCTCAATTAAATCAACTACTTGGAATGATTCACTTGCCATCATACCTTCCGCATGAATCTCATGAAGAATCAATTGGAGGTCTTGAACTTGACTTATCACGGTCTTTGAATCAACCATCTTGAAATCAAGAAACCTGCCGACAACAAATTTCTTCATTCCAGCATCCTCTGTCATGTATTTCTTGTCCAATGATTCCTATAATTCTTTAGCAGTCTTAATTGGTATAGCAACTCCAAAAAAAAAAAAACCTCTGTAATTAAATGCTAAGATGTATTTTAATAATTTCTTAATTGGATAATTTAGTAATATTATATTATGATGTTGGTAATAAGGTTTTAATAACCTTGGGGGAGATAAATAGAAACGGGAATAACATAAAAAGGTTAATGTTGAGCTATGACCAAACACCCTATATCAGGATAAGGGATTAGTATAATAAAAGATAATGATAATCTAATCTCACATTATCTTTAAAAAAGTCTAATCTAGAGAGAAGAGAGAGAAAAGAGAAACGAGGGTTTGGAGATTGAAGAAGGTGGATTCAAGGCTCAGGATCTAGAGCTCTCGCTAAAAAAAAAATAAAAAATCAAGGACTTGACGAAATCTCTATTTGAGATTGTTCATCTCTTCGAAACCCTAAAGCTCTGGGATTGAGGCAAGTAAATACTCTTTGTTGTTCTTTAAATCCATAGTAGATGTGATATTCTTGTTATATTGATAATAAACAAATAAGTAATTAGGATTTAGATGGAAATAAAAAGTATTGTGAAAATTAGTGTTCATCTCATTTTTTTTAAATCCTAGAGTATTGCTGAATTTGGTGGTGGAATTAAGCTTCTTTGCTAGTCGATGAAGATCCATATTGTTAATGTTCTACAAGCTGGAGAAACTAAGTTAACAATGGGAGTATATCTGTCTTGGATACGTACAAATGTGATCAAGGAGAAGCTGAAATGCTCGTGAAAGGAGATTCTGTGTGACCTGACGTTCTAGTCCTTGTGATTGATTGTGATTGGGAACATAGTGGTCAGCTTGATAAGACATTAGAAGAGAAGATAAGACATTAGAAGAGAAGGATGTGGTGGTTTTTATTTCGACCTTGCATGGTGGATAATTTTAAGGAGTGTAATGCACTAGATGTTGTCAGGCATCAATGTCGAGATTGTGAACTTTTACTGTCACAATATCATATTCAAGCACTTAAGAAAGAGATAAGAATTTGTTTCAAACAAAAACATATACATATATAGAGTTTTTGAGAATTCCTGAGTTGGACCATCGATCGCCTATCACCTGCAATCGATCGCCCGTTGTCAGTGATCAATCACCGTGCTCCATCTTGTTTGCTTGTGTTTTATTAGTTCAATTAAATATAGGAAATTAATTCAGAGACTCCTTACATTATAATCATTGTTGAAACTTAGAAATTATGAATATTAGAGCACCCTTATTTAATTAGATTTAATTTTAAATTGATATATTGTTATTCATATTGAATTCCATTATCATACATCATGATGTACCTGTATTAATTTACTATCTATCAAATGCTTGCATGATTAAATTAAATTATCTAAATTTATATGGACCCTACCCAGCATCACTAGAACCCTCTCGCTATGACGATATAAGATGTCATAGAGTTATAGCGGGGAGGATACTGTGAGCATTACCTTGGTTAATAAATTCACATTTAAATTAGTCTTGCTATGTGTGATATGGGACGCCATAGTAGGGAAGATTTAATATCTTAATTCTGCAAAACTATTATAATTATAGAACAAATTGTAAACCTAACCAAAGGGGTACGATCTCATCCTAGGCCTTGAGGTGTTGCCAGGGGCCGCCAACTAGAGGTACAGGTGAGTGATGCCATCCTAGGCCTTGAGGTGTTGCCAGGGGCCGCCAACTAGAGGTACAGGTGAGCGATGCCATCCTAGGCCTTGAGGTGCTGCCAAGGACCGCCAACTAGAGGTACAGGTGTGCAATAAATAAATAAAAAATCGTATCGCAAGGCATGCCTAGGGTCGCAAATGTGAACCAAGTAATTCAATTGGAGAAGATGAATTGACTTGCATTTTAGTTTAGTATCTTTTTCAATAAATGAAATATTGAAGTGTATATATTCATTGTTTTATGTATTCATCTTGCGAACCTTGTGCTCACCATTGCTATGTTTACTTATTTCAGGGAATCAGTGAAGGTTCTTAAGAGCTCTTGAGGAGCGTGAAGTAGAAGAATAGTTTTTAAATCTCTCATTAGAGTGAGTATTTGTAGGAGAGGATCATTTATGGATCTTAGTTACACTTAATACTTAATTCGAACCTTTAGTTATGCTCGAATGTTATTAAATCTGAATTCATTTGATTTAGTTGATAAAATGCGTTTACTATTGGGGTTTGTCCCAGGTTCATGCTTCGAGATCATATACAAATATAAGATATATTGTGTATATGGGTTTCGGGGCGTGACAATTGGACTATACACATTGTCTAAGCCATTCAAGATATAGTTCTTGCACAGAAAATTAGCATGTTTCCATGCATCAATTATAGACACTACCATCCGAGATTCACACTCTTTCAATGTAGGGGCATCTTCTTGCAAGAATCTTGTCAAGTTTAAGATGGTCAGATAGAACAACATTTTCTATTGTCATCTCTTAAAATTCATCTCATTGAATTTTTCAGGTTTCCCATCATGAGCAATGGGGCCAATAGTGGGGAGAGTTGACACTTGGGCCACAACCGGGGTCATTGGAACAACAGTTTTTTCGGTGTCATTTTAAATGTTTAGACTGTAAAACAATAATATAAAATAAATTCCAGAATTTAAAACTACTCACATAAATGAAGATTACTAGTGCAGTAATATTACATACACAGTGCAAAATTCTAACTTCACAATTCAGAGAACAATTCAGAATTTTAAACAATGCAAAATTCTAAACAATGCAAAAAATTCTGTGCAGATTTTAAATATGCAGAAATTCCTGTGCAGAATTTGAAATTGCAAAATTAAAAGTGCAGTTTCTATGCAGAAATTAAAAGTGCAGTAAATTTATTGTAGAAATTTAAAGTGTAGTAAATTTAGTGCAGGTTCAGATTTTAAATTTGCAGAATTTAAATAGTGCAGATTTTAAGAAATGCAGAATTCTGTGCAGAATAATATAAAGAGACAAAATTTAAACAGTACAATGTAGGTGTTAAATTATGTGTTAACAGAGAAGAATACAGTGTAGAATTTAAACAACGCAATGTAGGTGTTAAATTCTGTGTTAACACTATAATTCACAAAATTAAATATAACATACAACAACAAATATTTTTCTTAAGATTGTTGGATATATTTGTACAATATATGTATGTTATAATTAAAACATGCAAAGAACAGAAAAGCAGATTAAAATTAAAGAACAGAAGGTATAACGCACTTTACTGATTGAGGCTTGAATTTGATTAAATGTCCTTAAGACAAATACTACTCCGCTATGATTGTCATGGTTTGTAGCAATTTGTCTCCCAAGATACAACAATCACGCCTCTGGTACTACCACTAGAAACTCGGAAACACAACGAACCAGCGGTGTCAACAGAACTCTCTCTTGATGCAGACTGACTGTATGCAAAAGGATGACAGAAACTAGGAAGTAGAAGAGTAAAATTCCGTGCTTCAGCAATGCAAATGAGAAGCCTTTAAATAGAGGTTGAGGAGACTGTCCAGAAACGACATGTCCATTGGGTTTGAATTAAATCCGAACATGCATGATTGTTGGATTCTAATTCTGTTGGTTTAACTATTGAAGTTGAATGAGCTTTAGTCCAAACAAAAAATAAATATAGGTACTGGGCTTAAGGCCCACAAGCAAGCCAAGCCAAGCCAACCAACCCGGCTCGATTCGGGGCGGGCGGCGGCGGCAGCACGCGCGTGTGTGGTTGGTTCCACCCTTTGCTAGGTGCTCACCCGTTCACAAAATTTGGGTGCCCCAAGGGCCCACCTAAAGGGGGATCCGGATAAAAAAATTATGCGGAAAATAGGATCCCCTTGATCTTAACACCATAGAAAGCATTAAAATAATCTAAGAGTTTTAGTCATATCGTGAATGCTTTTCACCGGTGAAGCTTAAATCCACTCGAACCGTCAAAACTCTTTGTAGAGATTTATCCAAAAATACTCCAAGCTTGATCCTTGTTCTTCGCTAACTCCACGAAACTTTAGAATCCTTTTTGGAATTGTTGAAGCAAGAGGAAGAAGATGGAGATGTAGTGTAGACTTTCTATCACTCACAAACTTAAGGTTCAAAACCTTAAAATAACAAAACCCAAAAATAAACCACCAAGGAAGCTCACGAAAATCCCTAGGGTAATTCCCTAGGGCTCACGGTTTGGAGAGAGAGAGGAGAGGAGAGAAAAAATTCTGGAGATTAAGAAATTGTCACCCACGAATTGTGTTGGTCTATTTATAGATTTGGATCTCATCCAAATCCTAATCTAATTACAACTTATCTAGTAGGATTTATTAATTAATAATAACTCTTACTATTAATTAATTAAACTCCTACCTTATCTATAACTACTTTAGTTATAGTAATCCTACTAATTAAAGAGTCCTAATTGAAAGAGGATTCCTTAATTAAAAGGGATATGTCAACATCTAACAAAAGGAGGACACCTAGTCAAACTATGAGACCAACTCTAAGGGGGGGGGGGGGGGGGTGAGCTTCTATGGGGCATGAGTTTTGAGGAGTTAAAACTCCTTTTTGGAATCCAATTACAATATCATCTTAATCCTAATTGCAATCCAACCATTGGATATTAATTCCATAATTAAAAGAGATATTATTCAACAATTATTCAATTAAACAAATCTTAATCCAATTAGAATTACCAAAGTGGGCGCCCCACCCTAGGGTTTAAAGCCATGGGCTTGGGCCCATATTAGAGGTCCATATGGATGGGTTTATGGATATGGGTCAAATCCATTTCCCCTTTAATTATGTTAATTAAATAATTAATAAAATAATCCCTAGATTTAAATTAACAATTAATTTAAACCATAGATTAACTTTTAATCTATTTAATTAAATGATTAAATTTTAATTACTTAAATAATTTATTAACTTTTAATCAATTATTGAGCTTGTATTTCTTATGTGAGCATCTCCACAGATTGCTCTGGGACATTCTTACCTTGGCTTATCCAATGTTATCTCATTGACCCTAAATAGGAATTACATCGGAATTGCAAGTGACGTGAGATATCCATGTTGCAATGGAATCCCAATGTATGAACATTAAACATTACAGATCCCGCCACATGAACTTTTTAATTCGATTTATCCTTCCAAATACATTATCCCTAATGGCCCTTCGAGATTGACATACTATCTAACCCATAGGCCATTGCAAATCATCCAGGTTTCCAAGACTTATGATTAAGCCATGAGAAACAATTTCTCATGAAAAATATTTTGAGAAAATCTTTTAATAAGTATAATATCTTTTAATAAAAGTATATTTCAAAACTTATTTTGATTTCAAAATCACCTGTGCAGGATTTGAACTTGATCAACTGTCTTACCCGGATCTTGGATAATCTCTCAAATTAATGAGTATAGATTTCTTGTTTGAAATTCATCATAACTCGAAAAACTTTCTAACTATCCAACTGTCACTATATTGTATTCCCTAAATTAGAAAATACGTTGGTGGAATCAAAACAATCAGATCACTACTCTGTCATAGATGTACTCATCAAATCTAAGGATCATCGAAACTGTTCAATGCGAATGAGAGACCAACTATCTGATAGTATGTTTATGTAAAAGGTCTCTCATTGAATGCAATCAGTCAATGTACATTTAAGCACTTATATGCTGATGTGTAGTCTCCATTACAATAGTTCGAGATAGAACTACATCTCAACTATTGAGAACATCTTAACATTCTGGCAGCCATATAACTGAAGTGCCTAGCTTAACCCATAGTTGTGACTATATAAGGTATAAGGAATCGGAAAGTTATATTTGCATGTGATAATGCAATTACATAGCTTTTCTACAATATATCCTATAGACCTTTATCGATATCTTATATCGTATAGATCATCTCATGATTATGGTCAATTACCCATAATGAATACACAATAGATTAAGAAAAAGTCTTTACTAATCAAATTAATAAAAGTTTAACAATATAAATGACTTTTCTGGGCATCATGTCTAACAATCTCCCACTTGCCCTAAAAGTCACTGTGTCATAAATTTCAATTCCGTACTATCTAAGTGTGTTACAAATACTTTATCTGATAAAGCTTTAGTCATCGGGTCAGCAACATTAAGTTGAGACCTAATCTTTGTAACCACTACATCTTGCCTATCAATGATCTCACAAATGAGATGATACTTCCGCTCCACATGTTTCGTCTTTTTGTGGTTCTTAGGCTCTTTGTTGTGGGCTACTGCACCATTACTATCACAGAAGAGATTGATAGGTTTAAGTGTTGAAGGAACATTTCCTAACTCTTGCAAAAACCTTCTGAACTAGACTGCTTCTTTTGCTGTTTCTGAAGCTACAATATATTCTGCTTCTGTTGTGGAGTTAGCAATACTCTTCTGCTTTATGCTGCGCCAACTGACAGTAGCACCACCCAGTGTGAACACATACCCTGATGTGGAAGCTCTATTGTCTGGATCAGATTGGAAATCGGAATCAGTATAACTCAGTCCAACTAAATCTTCTGATTGAAAAGTAAGCACATAATCCCTAGTCCTTTTCAGGTACTTCATGATGTGCTTCACAGCTGTCTAGTGATTAATACCTGGATTGCTTTGGAACTGACTAACAACTCCCACTGCATGACAGATATCCGGTCTAGTACATAACATGACATATATGAGGCTCTCAACTGCCGAAGCATAAGGGCATCTCTTTATTTGCTCGACCTCATTAGCTGATGTAGGGGCCATCTTTTTAGACAAAGTGACACCATGTCTAAAAGGAATGAGTGTTGTCTTACAATCACTCATACTGTACCTAGACAATATCTTGTCTATGTAGGAAGTTTGGCTAAATCCCAACATTCAGCATTTTCTATCTCTCAGAATCTTTATTTCGAGAATATAGGATGCCTCTCCCAAGTCTTTCATTGAGAAATGTTGAGAAAACCATATCTTGACTGATGACAACATCCCTACATCATTCCCAATGGGTAGAATGTCATCAACATATAGAATTAGGTATACTACTGCTCTCCCACTGTCCTTCTTATAAATACAAGATTCTTCCAAATTCTTTGATCGAAAGATCAAATCTTTGGTTCCAGCTTTTAGAAGCTTGTTTTAAACCATATATCGACTTGTTGAGCTTACATACCATGTTCTCTTGGTTAGGAGTAATGAAGCCCTCTGGTTGCTTCATATAGATGTCTTCATCTAACATTCTATTAAGGAAAGTAGTTTTGACAATATCCTAATGGATTTGAGCATAGCTACTGGAGAAAAGGTATCCTCATAATCAACTCATTGAATTTGAGTATAACCTTTTGCAACAAGTCTAGCTTTATAGATCTCCATGTTACCATCAGCATCCTTCTTTCTTTTGTAAATCCATTTCATAAAATTGGCCTTATACCATCTGGTGGATCTACTAAACTCCAGACGCCATTGTCATACATGGAATCGATTTCAGCATTCATGACTTTATACCATTGAGATGTATCTACATCTAATGTAGCTTCCTGATAAGTATTAGGATCCGTATCCTCATCATCAAGGGTAACTAGATAAACCCCATTATTGTAATACTGGAGTCTATCTGGTGGTCTAGAAACTCTTTCAGACCTTCTCAGTGGAATAGAATTAAGAGAATTATTAATAGAAGGATTAGGTTCAGTTTAGATACTGGCGGTGTTGTCTTTCATCTCATGAAATTCAACCTTCTTAAGGAGATCCATTTCTTCCTCCAAGAAAGTGGCATGAAGCCTAACAATTATTGTTTGGTCTGCGTTGGAGTAGAAATAGAAACCTTTAGTTTCTTTAGGATACCCTACAAAATTCCATTTCTCCGTCCTAGATTTCAACTTAGTGGGTTTGAGTTTGCGAACATGCACAGGACAACCCCATACCCTTAGATGTTGTAAACTAAGTTTTTGCCCAGTCCACAATTCATAGGGTGTAACCGGAATAGACTTAGATGAAACCCGGTTCAGAATATAAATGGCAGTTTGTATAGCATATCCCCAAAGATATGAAGGTACATTGGCATGGCTCATCATGGAGCAAACCATATCTAATAAGGTCCTGTTCTTTTTTCAGAAACTCCATTTTGTTAAGGAGAGGCAAGACTTGTCCATTGCGAGATAATCTCATTATCCCTTAAGTAATCCATAAACTCGTTGGTGAGGTATTCGCCACCTCAATCTGATCGAAGTGTCTTTATGAATTTGTCAGTTTGATTCTCAACTTCAAATCTGAATTCTTTGAAATTTTCAAAGGTATCAGATTTGTGTTGCATCAAATAGACATATCCATATCTGGAATAGTTATCGATAAATGTGATAAAATACCAGTATTGACCTCGTGCAACAATGTTAAACGGACCACATTCATCACTATGTATTAGTCTTAATTTTTCTTCAGCTCTTCCTACCTTTTTAGGGTAAGGCTTCTTGGTCATCTTCCCTTCGAGACAAGACTCGCAAGTGGGGAATGGTTCTACCTTGAGGAAGTCAAGGGGACCATCTTTTACCAACCTTTTGATCCTATCAAGATTAATGTGACCAAGTCTCTTATGCCAAAGATAAGTAGACTGAGTGTAATGTCTCTTCATTTCAAACATTCTAGATGATGAGGTATTGTCACTTTACAGACATTCATTATTTACCAAAGGGAATATTAAATAAAGACCATTAATGAAATTACCAGTAATAAAGACCATTCCATCTTTCTTAATTTCAACAATTGAATTAAAATTGATGGAGAATCCATAAAATAAGAGTCTAGATACTGAAATCAAATTACGATGCACTGAATGCACATAAAAGCAGTCTTTTAAAATTAATGTCTTTCTATTAGGTAAATAAAGAGTAAATAAGCCAATCGACTTGACTGCAACATTTGTACACGAGCCAACTTTAAGCTTCTGCTCTTGTTTGGTTGGCTTTCTGGTTTCCTTGAACCCTTACAAAGAATTGCAAACGTGTACAGTGGATCTAGAATCCACACACCATGAGTTAGGAGGACCGTCCAGAAAGTTATACTCAACAGTAATAAGCACTTCAAAGCATCTTATACCTTGAGTACTTTCGTCACCCTTCTTAAGAGTTGCGAGGTAAGTCCTACAATTCCTCTTCTAGTGACCTATTTTACCATAGTGGAAACACTTCCCATTGCCTTTGTTTTCCTTGCCAGCTTTTCTTGAAGAACCTTTGGCAACTCTTGCCTTACCCTTATTGTCTTTAAACTTACCTTTGCCTTTATTCCCTTTTCTAAACTTTTTAGATCTCTTGGAGGTATCAGGTTTATCGACGATTAAAGTTTCGCCCTTAGTTGACTTTTTGATCAAATCTTCTGCGGCCACAAGGGAGTTCATAAGCTCACTTAGTGACATTTCACTCTTGTTCATGTTATAATTTAACACGAATGCATTGAAGGACGAAGGAAGTGACTACAGAATAGTGTCAACCTGAGTGATGGCATCCATCTCTCCACCAAGAATTTCCAGCTCATTTAATAAGCCCATCATCTTTATGATGTGCTCACGGACTGGAGTTCCCTCAGCCATCTTGGTGTTAACAAGGGATTTCAACTTTACTTGTCGAGCTAAACTATTTTGCTCACCAAACATCTCATGTAGGTTTTGCAAAATGTCAGAAGCCTTATCCATATGTTCATGCTGGCTTTGCAAGATGTTAGACATCGAAGCCAGAATGTAACATTTGGTCATCTGATTAGACCTCTCCCATTGCTCTAACTCAGCCTTTTGGGCC
This sequence comes from Tetracentron sinense, assembly GCA_015143295.1. Classification (NCBI taxonomy): domain Eukaryota; kingdom Viridiplantae; phylum Streptophyta; class Magnoliopsida; order Trochodendrales; family Trochodendraceae; genus Tetracentron; species Tetracentron sinense. The sequence goes on along the minus strand of CM026567.1, from coordinate 1,542,608 downwards.
AGTGAAGCATCTGGAGGAATTTCGGGTTTAGTTGTCTTAAGACATAGGTCAAGGTTATCAGCATGCAGTAAATACTATTCTAATTTTTCTTTTCCAGTCTACATAGTTAGTTCCTACTAACTTTTCATCATGAAGAATTTCAGTCAATGGGTGTAGGCCTGTCATGATCCAATCAAATGACAAAAAAGATAGTATTAGGGATCTATTATATTCATTAATACCTATTAGATTATGGGTCTGTTTTTAATGGTATTGTCAATTTGGGAAGAATCAATTGACATCGAAAACCTAGACACTGGCTGAATGTGATCCTGCCTTTGGGCACATCATCACATCGCCTTGAATAGTTAGATAGAAACTATCTTCTCCAATTTCACAGATCTCATCTTCTGAATTCTGGAGCATTCGATCTACTGTCTGATCTATAAGGGGTGTTATACTCATGCTTTGGCATTATTGTATAATATCTCTTATTCACGTGCCCACCTACCATGAACCTAATAAACACCTAGCGAAAGCTCACGCTTTGGCGTTATTGCTCCCACCATTTGCTTATATAGTTTTCACCATGTTCACACATAGGTGAGAGGGATTGGTCCTGGCTTTGGCCTGTTAGCTTACTCACACTCCCCACTATAGGGTCACATAGTGTATGGTAGAAGATCATAATACTTAGGGATTTGTCCCCAGTCTTATATACACATGATATATTAGGGCAATTATTTCAACAGAATAATTAAACATATAAACAGATATCATCTTATGATAAAATAAACAAGTATCATCTCATGATAATAAAAACAATAATATACGAGATTAATCGCTATGAGTCAATAAATTAAAATGCATGGATGCAAGAGAATGAGATAAGAATAAAGGCAGCTTACAAACTCCTTCGCGACCCCTTCCTTTATCATCTTATCGAGATCATCATCTCAGCATCCTCCTTTGCAGCATCTCCACCAATGCATGATAAAATAATGGCATTAGGAAAACCAGTATTCCATTCGCCCTTTACAGGGAAATCGAATGAATCTGCCCTTTATAGATTGTCAAAACCTACTACATATTATCCTCTAATATAAATGCATGAATGATAAATAATTTATCATAAAATATGACCCATAACTATAATCTCATATAAAATAGATGCTACATGGTGATGGAGTAATTTTTCTTATTTTAAAAGGATTTAAAATTTGATAACAATTATCAAATCGCTCGAAAAAATCTATATCTTATATAGATCAAATCCCGGAAAAAATAAGACAATTATATTTTCCATAAAAAAATTTTCATGAAATTAATTTTTAAAAATATAAGATAGAATTTTCTTAAAATCTCTACAGTATTTTATTTCTTTCTCGAATGCAAGATCCTTTCATATAGATTGGTTCTACTATTATCCGAGATTGGTTCTACTACTATCCAAGATTAAAATAAAAAAAAATTAAGAGAATAGAAAATACTAAATATGATCACATCATAAATTAGGGTTTTATAATTTTTTGAATAAAATCTATTTATGAGAAAAATCATTTATTAATTACTTTAAACAATTAATAAATATATATTAAATGATCAAATCATTTAAAAAGGAATTTCAAAATAAACTCTTTATTTCGAATTTAATTATATCACATATAATACTAGTTTTTAAAATTATTAAATTATCAAATCTTATTCAATAATATAATAAAATATTTATTTATTTATTCATCTCATGAACAAATAAAATAATAAAAATTACGAGTAATATTAAATAGATCTAAATTAAATTCATCTCATGAATTAAATTATCCATTTAATAACCTTATTAAAATAAACAAAAAATACTCCCTAACTATGAGCTCTGACACCACTTGAAGGGGGATCCGAATAAAAAATTATGCGAAAAACAGGATCCCCTTGATCTTAACACCATAGACTATATCAAAATAATCTAAAAGGTTTAGTCATATCACCTCGGTGAATGCTTTTCACCAGTAAAGCTTAAATCTACTCGAACTGTCAGAACTCTTTGTAGAGATTTCTCCAAAAATACTCTAAGCTTGATCCTTGTTCTTCGCTATCCCCACGAAGCTTTAGAATCCTTTTTGGAATTGTTGAAACAAGAGAAAGAAGATGGAGATGCAATATAGACCTTCTATCACTCACAAACTTAAGGTTCAAAACCTTAAAATAACAAAACCCAAAAATAAACCACCAAGGAAGCTCACGAAAATCCCTAGGGTAAGTCCCTAGGGCTCATGGTTTAGAGAGAGAGAGGAGGAAGAGAAAAAATTTTGGAGATTAAAAAATTGTCTCCCACGAATTGTGTTGGTGTATTTATAGATTTGGATCCCATCCAAATCCTAATCTAATTACAACTTATCTAGTAGGATTTATTAATTAATAATAACTCTTACTATTAATTAATTAAACTCTTACCTTATCTATAACTACTTTAGTTATAGTAATCCTACTAATTAAAGAGTCCTAATTGAAAGAGGATTCATTAATTAAAAGGGATAAGTCAACATCCAACAAAAGGAGGAAACCTAGTCAAACTAGGAGACTAACTCCAAGGGAGGGGGGGGGGGGCATGAGCTTCTATCGGGCATGAGTTTTGAGGAGTTAAAACTCCTTTTTGTAATCCAATTACAATATTATCTTAATCCTAATTGCAATCCAACCATTGGATATTAATTCCATAATTAAAAGAGATATTATTAAATAATTATTCAATTAAACAAATCCTAATCCAATTAGGATTACTAAAGTGGGCGCCCCACCCTAGGGTTTAAACCTATGGGCTTGAGCCCATATTAAAGGCCCATATGGATGGGTTTATGGATATGGGTCAAATCCATTTCCCCTTTAATTATGTTAATTAAATAATTGCTAAAATAATCCGTAGATTCAAATTAACAATTAATTTAAACCATGGATTAACTTTTAATCTATTTAATTAAATGATTAACTTTTAATCACTTAAATAATTGATTAACTTTTAATCAATTATTGAGCTTGTATTTCTTATGTGAGCATCTCCACAGATTGCTTTGGGACATTCTTACCCTGGCTTATTCAATGTTATCCCATTGATCTTAAACAGAAATTACATCGGAATTGCAAGTGAAGTGAGATATCCATGTTGCAATTGAATCCTAGTATATGAACATTAATCATTACGGATCCCGCCACATGAACTTTTTAATTCAATTTATCATTCTAAATACATTATCCCTAATGTGTCTTCGAGATTGACATACTATCTAACTCATAGCCCATTGCAAATAATCCGGGTTTCCAAGACTTATGATTAAGCCATGAGAAACAATTTCTCATGAAAAACATTTTGAGAAAATCTTTTAATAAGTATAATATCTTTTAATAAAAATATATTTCAAAACTTATTTTGATTTCAAAATCACCTGCACATGATTTGAACTTAATCAACTGTCTTACTTGGAACTTAGATAATCTCTCAAATTAATGAGTATGAATTTCTTGTTTAAAATTCATCATAACTCAAACAGCTTTCTGACTATCCAACTGTCACTGTATTGTATTATCTAAATTAGAAAATACATTAGTGGAATCAAAACAATCAAATCACTACTTAGTCATAATTGAACTAATCAGATCTAAGGATCATCGAAACTATTCAATGTGAATGAGAGACCAACTATCTGATAGTATGTTTATGCAAAAGGTCTCTCATTGAATGCAATCAGTTAGTGTATATTTAAGCACCCATATGCTGATGTGTAGTCTCCACTACAATAGTTTGAGATAGAACTACATCTCAACTATTGAGAACATCTTAGTATTCTGACAGCCATATAACTGAAGTACCCAGCTTCACCCACAACTGTGACTATATAAGGTATAAGGAACCGGAAAGTTATATCTACATGTGATAATCTAATCACGTAACTTTCCTACAATATATCCTATAGACCTTTATCGATATCTCATAGCGTATAGATCATTTCATGATCATGATCAATTACCCATAATGAATACACAATAGATTAAAAAGAAATCTTTATTAATCAAATTAATAAAAGTCTAACAATCAAAATGACTTTTCTAGACATCATGTCTAACACCACCCTATACTCCAAGGCAATGGTATATAAACCTACTTTGGTTTCAATAAATTTCCGATGTGGGATTATTCTTCTATACCATTTTTCAACTTATAACTCATGTTCAAGTGGGCATCTTAGAAGTCAATTTCTCATTCACCACTTAACGGTTTTAGACAAATAAATATATTACGTTAATCTCCTCATGGAGGAGAACACGGATCCACTTGGACCCACCTCACAACCTGTGTGGGTCCCACATTTATTTTGGTTTAAAGTTTCCAAAAAACCAAAATTTCCAAAACTCAGATTTTTTCCCAACAGAAAAGACCTTCAATCAGCCCAACATTGCTCCATAGTGGCCCAACTCCTCCTCCGGGAGAGCCCTTTACTCATTTCGGTAACTACCTCCTCTAGGAGAATTGCTTTAATATAGTTTCCTCCTTAGGGAGAGTCTCTTAGTTACTTCTCTAACCTCCTCTTGGAGAGATCCTGACCACTTTTGTCTTCAATATCCACCACGGTGGAACTTTGTATTTGCCTCTGCGACTCATTTCGATCGCATGATTTTGTAAATTGTCTCTTACGATTAACTTTCAATCAAACTTGGTCTATTTCTGTTTAACCATTTATGTCACTTTTGTTCACAACACACCTCATACACTTATCACATTATCACATTCTACTTTGCCTGTAAATTTGGAAAGTTTTTCGATCATCAAAGCATAATAGAACTCATCCTAGAAGGATGAACCACCTCTCTCTAAATCGTCCGATCGGTTTATCCAGTGGTGGTTGATCGGACGACCGAAGTGAATGCGCTCTAGGTCACTCTATCCAACTTGGTACTCGGGGTCTAAAGATTTTTGTCTAATTGTGTTATGTGACACTGACACACCTGACACAAACTAGATTTCTAGTCAACACAAGAAGGTAGGACTAGCATTACCCAATTAATAACGGTTAAAAGAAACACCTGCTGCTTGTTAGCGCAACTTATTTCTCGCCGAGTTCAATCGGGATTGACTGATCCGATCAACAATGAAAGTAGTATCCTCATTTCTTTATGGAATCTTTTCTGCCTTATCTTTAAAGCTTTTTCTTCGACTCACCTAACAAAGCAAGTAGCATGTGAGTGAGAGAGAGGAAAAAAAAAAAAAGCGTTATTTGTACGAGCGACTATATGCGGAAGCGAGAAATAAAAGAGAGACAACTAGGGGGCATCCCACATGGCTTGCCTACAAAAGAAAAGTACGAAACCCCTCAACTTCAAAGTTCAAACTGTGTTATAGGATTAGGTATGGTAGTTACCAAGTCCCATCTCACTCTGTTGTACCAACACAACACACACAAACCTTGTCTTTGCTTTGTCGAGAACCCGAACCCGTACCCGCACCCGGACCCAAACGATAGATAGGCCCCCCCACTGACCCTGATAAGGAATAAGAAGGCCAAAAACATGCGTTCTCGATCCATTCAAACAAACACATCATTATCATGAACATTAGTCATACCATACAACAACTAACGTGCTCCATTCAACCAAACACATCATCATCATGAGTCATACGAGGCAATTAATTTTTTCTTCCAATGGCGTGGCACGTGATATTTGGTACACCTTCGTTTGACGTGTTAGTGACAAGACAATCCCATTATCGTCATCATCTTCGTAAGAGCATCATAGCCTAGGATTAAATAATTAAATGGAAAAGGTATATAGGTGGGTGGGTCTACAAAACTTTTTTTACACATACCCCGGTCGGCTAGATTCAAAGCTGGCTAATCTAAAGCTCCAGCTTCATTAATCAAGGCATTTGATAGGCCAATCGTATTTAAACCCTTTTAAATCGATTCAGAGTATTGCAAAAAAAGCAAAAAAATGTATAGGTTTACTTTTACCTAATAGCATTTTAAAAAATCAAGGAAAATAGTCACCTCATCCATCGGTGGTGACGTGAGGAAGGGCATCTCGGCTCCCATTATCTTGCCATGTATCTCCCTTCTAATCTATTTAACTATGGTTAAGATTCATCCATCCTTGGGTTCCACTCATCTATCCTTAACTTTTAGAAAAATAATAAATAAAAAAATTAACTAAAAGGATAAACAAAACTAACTTGAGTTACCGGAAGTTGAAAGGTCTACTTGAGAGCGAGGAGGCATAGTCCCCTCTTCTGCCGACGAGGGGACTATAGCTCAAAAATCAATTTCATGCCTTTTTTGCTTTGCAGTCTAATGATCACCTTATATTTTCTGATCCCCTTATATTTTCTGATCCCCTTAAATGCGTTGGGGCTGCATTGCAGCAAGTTCCAGTCCCAAAGAAATCCCAAACAGGCTCTATTCAGTTGGTTGTGTTGGTAAAGAGAAATGGTAGAATCACAACAGCTAATTGCAATTGAACTTAAAGCAGTGTTCAATCACGCTCACAGGTTAACACATGACCCTTTTAATTTTTAATAATTGTCATTAATCTTTGGGATTCTTCAACAATATAACTTTAATATTTCTTTAAAAAATAATCTACTTTGATTAAAAAAAATTAATCATTGAGATTAATATATTTTACTAGAAATTAAGTGGGTAGGATTGAATTGTAGCCAATTGGAAGTGATTGGATCTTTGGGTAACGCTGTACCTTCTGTGGACGTCACGTGTTGACAGGCCTGCCTCGAGAAAAGTTGTGTCGGCAGCAGTTGGGGACCCTGAAAATGGGACTGAGAAGAGAGAAGCACGTGTCCCTAACGTGCAACCGTCAAAACGGACATAACTCCCCGTCCTATGCATCGTTTGAAGCGCCTAGAGAAAAACGACAGAGTTGGTTCCCAACACGTCATATCTCCTCGGGTTGACGTGGCTATGAGGGGGTGTAGGGTCTAAGAGAGAGAGAGAGCAGCGTGGCCCCCGATGCACGGGCGGCTGTATTAGTAACGTGGAAGTACTACAACTACTCATGTGTTTACTACCTTCAAGCTGAGGGTTGACTCTGAGAGCATTCCTACCAGCCTCATCAAATTTCACTCACCAAAATAATTAAAACCCACAATAAGTGATTTTGGTGAACCATTTTTTTAAAACACTCATGACATCTCACCATTTTAATTAAAACAAAAAGAGAGAAGCAATATTTTATCATTTGTGTGGAAAAACGAAAAAGGAAGAAAGAGAAAAATATTATTTTATTGTTTGTGTGGGACCACAAAAAAGAAAGAGAGAGAGAAACCTTATTTTATTATTTGTGTGGGCCCAAGAGTGAGAAGATTTAACTTTGGTGAGTCTACAATACTGCAGACTCACCAAAGATCTTCATTCTGTTGAGGCTGCTAGGAGTCATTTTAACACCTTTTTAGTCTTTTGGCTCAGGCTGTTAGGAATGCTCGAGGGATGTAATTTCATATCACCGGCGCTTAATCCTCATCGACGCTGGCGATTACATCAAAGCGGCGCTGCTAAAGGCGGAAATGGCGCTAAACGATGCAACGTGTGAGTCTATGTGCTCCGCGTTTCTGGAGTTTTTGGTCAACTTGACCGACCGCCCCAGATGCTTTTTCTCTTTCTGTTTGAGTTCTTCAATATGTTTCTATAGAGTCAACAGTAAATAAAACTTTTAATTTTAAAGCTCCGCCGGAGCAAATTGCGTTGGGAGAAGTAATTATGACAAAAATTTATTGTTAAAAATGCCCTTCTTAATGCTCATAATTACCAAACGATCATTTGTCATTGTATTTTTTTGTTTGCTTTGTTTACCCGGAGCTCTTGTTTATAGTTAAATATTCAAAAATAAATGGTAGGAAATGCCCTTAGATCCTACAATACTAATACTCCCATGCTGAGGCTCTCCGGTACAGTTTTGGCTCACTCCCTCCGGCTCCACAGTAATAAGAAAGGATTTGGAGGGAAAAGTAAATACAATGAGAATGAGAGTGCTAGAGTCACCGTCTCAAGTACACTCTTAAACCTTTTTTATTTTATTTTTTATTTAAATATTTAAAACAAAAAGACATGCTAGTTATCGAGACGGTATGAGCTCGACAACACCTATTATAGAGCGCACAATCGTCAGATCAAGAATCTATTAGTGTCAAGGTGCGTGCTGACATGCATTAAAAATGATGGGTCCTGCATGGCATCGTTAGATTCGTGATCGGATGGTTGTGCACTCAATAGCACCCGCTATTGAGTGCTTTCAGTTACAAACCAATTATAAAACTTCTTGGAACCCGACTTAACTATTCTCTGATCAAGTATTTCGTAAGCGGCATAACCGCTTTCACATAAATGAGCAGACAATAGGGGAAACACACAAAGTAGCCTGATCACTCTGTGCGATAGCTTTAAGATTGGTGGAGGATTAGGTAGTCATTTCTATTATTTTTACCCTAGTTTCACGTATACTTAAAAGGTAGTCATTTCTATTGTAAGGTCACTACTCAAGAAGGACACATGCATATGAAATGACTAATAAATGATCAATCTAGACACGGTCACCCTACACCTACTGGTTTGGGACTTAGACCTCTTATTAGATACAGTCAGAGTTCATGTGAAATAATAAAGAAATATAGCACATAAGAAGTCTCTAACTGTGGAAAAAATGACTTCAGTCTAATTATAAAGATCCAAAAGAGTCAGGTCAATCAACCAAGAGTTCATGTTTAATCCTTGAGAAAGTATAGATTTATAGATCATGAAAGGAATGCAAAACATGCAAGTCATGTAAAGGAAAACAATAACTGAAAATATTCTTGATGTTTTTCAAGATTTTTGAATTTTTGATTTTTATTTTTCAAAAAGGAAAAACATCCTAACAAAACTACCTGACATATAAACCCAAAAGAAAACATGCTAATAATATACAAGTAGTAACATAGCCCTAGGGAGATATGACATGAAAATACAACCTAAACAATAACAGAAAAAAATAAGTAAAGGTTGTGGGGTCTTCCATCCTCATGTAAATGGTTCTAACGATTTGAATTGACCTTGGGTCATTAACCATTCCATGTGAGGATCCAGACTCTACCTCTTCCTTATTCCCAATAATCCTAAATTGATTCCTATGATTTATGTAAGCATATCGGTTCTCCCTGTTACCTCCATAACCATTATATGTAGGAGTGCCCAAATTATGCCTATGTCTAGAAACTTAAGCGATCTTCATTACTTCTTCACTCAAATTTCTAGACCACTCCGCTAGAACCTCAATTTGTCTTTGGAGATCCTCCTGAATATTCTAATTTTGTTTCCTAGAACCTTGACGTGGAGGACTTCTAAGTTTTGGAAAACAAGGTCTAATATAACCCGTCTGCCCATAGTAAAAAGATGGAGGGATAAAGCTAGGAGTACAAGAGTTCTTTCGAACCACTGACTTAATGCTCAAAGAAGAGAGAATATCTTTAGCATACATTAGTTTTTGTTTCGGATCAACTACCTTAATTTTTAGTCTTGTTTTGTTGTCATCACAAATGAAATATTCTTTCTTCAAAATTTTGATTTTGTCTTGTAAGGATTTTTTATTGGTTTCCAGCAGAGATACTAGAGCTTTCAATTCACTAGCTTCTAATCTTGAGGCATCTAATTCATTTTCTAGTGATTTGATGTTACTGATAGAGGAAATTTTAGCCTTCTTCAGCTTAAGGCATTCTTCAAGCAACTTTACATAAGCCATCTCTAGATTTCCCTCAAATTTGGAGTCATCTAGACTCTTCGTATGACCTTGTGAATTCCTAGTTAGGGATTTTGATAATATCGTATTTTAGGTGGTTAACCATAAAAGTAAACCTACTCTGATACCATTTGAAATTACCCTTTAATACGAATTACAAGACCTAGAGGGGCTGAATAGGTCTCCTAGAGTCTGTCTATGTCACGTCCTAAAATCCCCCTAGGAGAATGTGAAACTTTGGCACGTGACTTACTTATCATACCATCTAATTAGAAGCATATAAGACATACTAAAATATGAACCTGAAAATTTCTTCAATTTAATATGTCATCAATTCAAAATCATAGCTATCTATAACTAATAATTATCTGGATCATCCATCATGATCCTCAACTACCATTTAAACCTAAACATCATCCAAAATAAATCTGATTACAAATCCTATAACCCTTAAAATAAAAGTCTAGCAACTGTATCAATAATAGGGCCATTGGTCAAGATCCCGCTCCTCTTCGGGATGATCACCTGCTGGTTCTTCTTCTATGTATTCCTCTTCAATTCAAGGCTCAGCAGTGCAAATATCAAAACCTGGACCTACCGACAATAACAATTCGACTGAGCATTGAAATGCTCCGCAGATATAATCTTCAAGCTAATAATATCATAAGAATCAATATAACATACATATCATGATTTTAACAGAATGACATGCATACATAAATCAGATTGCGGAAACAATATTTTCTTTACAAATCTTAACTTTGTTCACTTGTGTTTGCTTTTCTGACATTTCCCGTGAATGATATCAATTTCCATGCATTTGTGCGATAACTTAAAATAACGCTCCGTCATATATCTGAAAAGATTAACTATACTTTACTTACCGAGGTACTCATCCTTAGCACATTAATCGGTGCGTGTGGCTTTGCACATTAGCCGGTGTGCTTGGCTTACTTGTGATTCACACTAGGCACTCATGCCTTGAATCTGGGGTTGATGATACTCGAGCCATGCAAAACTCGATTATGCAGTCTTACTTGTGTACTCTCTTACTTTTCTGACTTAATTACTTGCATCTTACTTGTGTTCTTACTGTGTCGTGATCTTTTCGTGCAAATACTTACCAATATCTTGGGTGAAAGTGAGTAAATAAGGAAAAACCTTCGATTAAATTGCACTTTAGATTATTAGTCAAGAGCCATAAGAAACCCATCATAATAGTCTACGTCGTCATGATAGAAATCCTAAGCCAACAAAACCATAATCCAAAGTTTGTTTACTCGAACATGTATCAAAGCATGTAATCCAAACATCATGCAACGGTTATCAATTTATCATGGATACAATTCTCAATGGTTGTAAATTAAAACAAGCATAATCATGATTCTTACAATAGTGATAATAGTAAACATCACCACACATCAATCTCGATAACATATACATATTTAGGCTAAAATCCTAATTTGCACAAATCTATAAATCATACATCCAAGCCCACAATCATTCAAACAACTCCAACATGCATCCCTTCCTTCATAACCAATCATACATACTCTAAAAATATTCTCTTTTCCCTTGTTGAATCGACTTACTAAGATTAAGATCAATATCCTTAACAATTATGGAAATTATAAATAAATGGAATTCTTACGATGAAAACTTGCATAATCAAATTCTTACTTCAAAACTTATTGATTTCATCTTACTTAGCATCAATGATCAGGATAGAATTCAACTAGTAGAGTATATTTACCTGACTTGATCATTTCCCTATGATCTTTTGCTTGCGAATAGGCTTGATCTTGACCACAAAGGATTCTCCCTTCTTCTCTAGTCAAGTCTGTGCAAAAAACCTAGGTTTTTCTTTCCTTAGCTCTCCTAAAACTCTTAGAATGGTTGGAAACCCTAAACCCACGAGCTTAAGGCCTATTTATAGTGTTTAGGGTCTTAAGCACTTACTAATTCTTGGTAAATCAGATTTAGAAGGTTTTTTGGGCGTAAAACAGGCTAGGTGGTTGACCGGTTGCTGGTCGGTTGATCGGGTTGGTCTAATGCCCCCTGTTTTGGTTTTTCGTACAATGTTTGAGACAGTGGTCAACCGATTTAGGGGCAGCCGACCAATTTCTCTTATTTTGGTATATTTTCTCATTTTTCTTCACCCTAACACTTGGCCAATGGTTACATAACATGTATTATCATAATTAAACATTAAATGTGTAGAGCCCCGGATTTTTTCATGCATAATACATGGCACTTTCGTAGCCAATTTGCCTTTAATGTAGTACAATTAATAAATAAGGAAGAAATTAAAAATTCTGAAATGTCAGAAATATTCCTTTTCAAAGTACGAACCTAACGCAAGTTGAATCGTCAAAATCCGACGAACAAATCAAGAGATATGGCCAAAACAGTTTGGACCTGCAGAGCACCGATCGCTCAGTCCATGGAGCGATCGATCAGTAGCTATCGACTGGTCAAGATTTTTGTATGGGAAAATTTTCCAGAGAGTAGATTTTTAACCGATCGCCCGGTTATGAAACCGATCGCTCGGTATCGACCACCGATCGATCGGTGTATCATGTTTTGCAAAAATTTCAGTAAGGGTGTTTCGGTCTTTTGGCGTTTCACTCTTTACTCTTAAGGGTTGCCCGAGCCTTTAGGGCTCATTTACAACACTTAGAGACATTTGAGAGTTAGAAAAAGAAGAGAAAGGGTTTTTCTAAACCTAGGGTTTGATTTTGGAGAAGAAATCAAAGGGTTTGTGAACCCTAGATCACCTCAAGCTTGGATTGCTTCAAGATTCCAGTTCAAGCACTCGTGGAGCACTCTCCTCAAGCTAGGGCAGCATCTACACGCAAGTTTTGGAGGAGAGATTTTTCCCTCATTTGTCAAGGTCGGTGCCTCTTGCTACCCTCCTAGTTATAGCTTTTTCTTTCTTCAATTACTCTTTGTATTCTTTGTTTTCTTTCATCCATAAATGTATTATGAGTTGAAATGGTGAATGGTGTGAATGAAGAGGGGTGTGGCGATTGGATGCCGTGTGTATGATGTAATGAATGAAAAGGGGAAGGGCATTGCACCAATAATAAACATACAAGCATGTTGTGAATATGAACCCACCTAGAAAAGCATGTGATAGGCTTAACAAATAATGTACTCACCATATTTGATGAAATGCCAAGGTGAAAGAAATGAATTGTAAATTAAGGAAATGCATGCTTAATTAATTGCGGAAATTGCTAGGACCAATGATAGTGTGCCTTCTTGTGTTTCCTAAATTACATGAATATTGAATTGCTCAAATGATTGATGTTCTATGTGTTGTTAACTCTCCAAATGTCATATTTAAATTTAAATGCAAGTATGTACACGCTTCCACGAGCACGACCTGCATGACATGAATTTACCGAGATTTTCAAGAACGGTGGGACATATCCTACGATATGTTTTACCTCTCTTTTCACAAGAAAACAAGAACAAACATACCACGAGGGGACTTCCTTCACTCACAAGTGCATTGCATAAAGAAGGGTCTCCCTTCCCTCTCAAGTGCATCTCATAAAGAAGGGTCTCCCTTCACTCTCAAGTGCATTGCATAAAGAAGGGTCTCCCTTCCCTCTCAAGTGCATCTCACAAGGATATCTCACAAGTTACATGATCACAAGCAAGCACGCATGACACGCATGGCATGGCATGGCATGATATGCACGACATGCTCGACAAGATCAAGCAAGACAAACATGACAAGCTTTCAAGAACGAAAATGATATTTCAATGTCAAGTCAAGCGCACAATGATTTCAAGAGGTTTTATCGGCTTTTACGAAATGCAAGCATGAATATAAATTGCTTTACTTCCTGGTATGACATGAATTGTTCCCGTTTTACATATATGAATTGCTCCTGAATTATGTATTGCCATTTTTATGCTATGACTATTGGTTAGTATTTGATACCCGCTGAGTATTCCATGCTCAGCCATACTTCTTATGTTGGCAGGTGATAGCGGAGTGGCTACTCCTTTTGAAGTCTGTGCTCCGAGCCCTTGGGTGGAGGAGGAGTACGTCGAGGAACCTTTGGAGGAACCTCCAGTAGAGGGTTACCATTAGGTGGTTGTAGATTCTGAGTGATATAGCTGTGGGTGAGTTGAGAGAGATATATCCATGTATTTTGGCGGGCATGTCCGCAGTTTCTTTTGGTTTCCTTTTTGTAGAAACGTGGATCATGTATGTATATACATAGAGGTTTGTTAGACTTCTGCTGTGCTTGGTTATATGTTTCCGCTATTATCGCCCTCTATTGTATATGCTCTATGGGTTTTTGCAGGATGGTTTGTCAAGCAAGTCATGTAAGTTATGATTAGTCGTCCAAAGTTCACTCTAACTCCTAGGGTGGGTTTTGGGTCGCGACAAAATGAGATGTTTTAAATACAAATTTCAAGGATTCATTCAATTTTCACAAGTTTCAAGACAAAAGTGTTTCGAGGGTCTACGTCTTCCCCCTTAAAGATATTTTGTCTTCAAAATTATAGTCTTACACAAACAAATGAGGGTACTTCTCATGGACTTCATCTTCTATTTCCCAAGTGGCTTTCTCTATGGAATGATGTTGCCAATAGAGGAGAACTAGTTGAATTCTCTTTGTGCGCAACACTTGCTCCTTTTGATTCAGAATTTGAGTTAGTTGCTTAACCAAGGTTAAATCTTCGTGGATATCTAGTGGTTCGAGGCCTATGACGTGAGATGGGTCCGGAATATACTTTCTTAGCATGAAGACATGGAAGACATTATGAACTGCTATCATGTAAGGAGGTATGGTGACTCTGTATGCCACTTCACCAACTCTAGTAACGATCTCGAATGGGCCCACATACCTCGGGCTTAGCTTACCCTGCTTGTCAAATCTTATAACTCCTTTGGTTGGAGAAATCTTGATAAAGACTTGATCTCAACTTGAAATTCCATGTCTCTCTGGCGAGTATCAGCATAACTCTTCTGCCTACTTTGAGCAGTCTTCAATCTTTTCCTAATTAATTGTACTCTATCTGCAGTCTACTCAATGAGTTCGGGTCCCAACAGTTTCCTCTCACCTAAAAAGAGTGGTATTTACTAGCAACAACATAATGGAGGCAGTCGATCAATATGGATTGATCCAAAATCTGGTTCAAATCCAATATAGCACCTATGGGTACATAAGAAATGTATCGAATCGATTCTTTTTAATGATTTTAATGAATAGATCTGATTGTAACTTCGAATATGGAATTCAAAGGGATCAAATAGGAAATGATACTTTGAATCATAGAACTATACTTCATCCCAATATAGAGGAGATCTACAACTTCTACCATACAATGCCTCGAATAGAGTCATTTGTATACTAGCTTGATAATTGTTGTTGTAGGCGAACTCTACCAAGGGTAAATGTTCATCCTAACTTCCTTGAAATATAGCATACAAGCATGTAGCATATCCTCTATAGTTTGATTTACCCTTTCAGTTTGCTCATTTGTTTGAGGATAATGTTGTACCAAAATCAAGGAGAGAACCTATGGCTTGTTGAAAGCTCTTCCAAAATCTTGAGGTAAATCTTGGGTCTCGATTAGACATGATAGTAACTGGTACCCAATGCAAATGGACTATTTCCTTGATATACAGGCTGGCAAGTTGATTCAAGTTGAAAGTAGTACGATATGGATGAAGATGAGCTAATTTGGTCAATCAGTCAACCACAACCTAGATGACATCAAAATTCTTTATTGTCTTAGGCAAACCCACCATAAAATCCATAGAGATGTTCTCCTACTTCCATTCCGCAATAGGGAGTGGCTGAAGAAGTCCACATTTTCTTTGGTGTTCGGATTTTACTTGTTGACAAACCAAACACTTAATGACATAGGTGTTCACATCTCTCTTGATGTTTATCCATCATTAATGTTTCTTGAGATTCTGATACATTTTGGTACCTCCAGGATGAATAGTATACTTGGACTTGTGTGCCTCATCAAAAGTTTATTTTCTTAATTCATCATTGGCTAGAACACACAATCTTCCCTTGAAGGTGATAAAGCCTTCCCCATTCATTGAAAAAATTCTGCTACCCTTTCCGAGTGACCTATCTCGATAGGTTAGTAGTTCTTCATCTGAACCATGCAGGTCCCTGATCCTATCCAGAATAGTTGAATTGACTGCAATGTTAGCCAACAAAGCTCCAGATGAGCTAACACTAAAACTTGCCTCATTGTTGGATATGCCCTCTAACAATCTCCATTCCTGGACCATCATGTGAGCCAATAGTCCCAAAGGCTTCTTGTTTACTGCATGTGCTATCACATTAGCTTTCCCCGGATGGTAAATGATCAAACAGTCATAATCCTTGAGGAATTCTACCCATCTTCATTGTCTAAAGTTCAACTTTTTATGTGAGAACAAATACTTTAAACTCTTGCGGTCTATGCAGATCTCAAACTGCTCCCCATATATATAGTGCCTCCAGATCTTTAAGGCAAAAAACACTGCTGCTAGCTCTAGATCATGAGTAGGATAGTTCTTTTCGTGGTCTTTCAGCTGTTGATGATTTTCCCGTGCTGCATGAGAACACATCCTAACTCGATACGCGAGACATCGCTATATACAACAAAACCTCCACTCCCAGATGGAACTGTAAGGATTTGTACGTGCTATAGTGATGCACTTCTTCAACTTAAGGAAACTCTTCTCACACTTGTCATTACATGTGACTCTGGCATTTTTCCTGGATAATTGAGTGAGCAGTGCTGCATGTTAGCCTTTAGGTTTTTAACATAAGGTAACACTATTAATTTTGATGATAACACAATAATGTAATGTCATAATGTCTCAATTCAGTTTATGTGAAAACTAGTTTATGAAGAGCATTAACAAAAACATTCAAAGAAAAAACATGAAAATGACACCATATATGAGAATGATCATACTCAAGTCAAAACAAGTCAAATTGGATCAAGATGATATTATTGAAAATCATACCCAAAGTCCAAGTCATATCATGAAGAAGGAGAAGTAGATCTTAAAGTAAAAGAAGTCAAATCAAGTCAAGATCAAGCTTGAAGGAATGAAGACTCTCCTAGAAGGTTTAATTATTTTATATTTTAGTGAGAGAGTGTTTTTGGACTTATGTAAAAGTCTTCAAAGTTTGGTTGTTTGAAAAGCTTAAAACCTAGAATGACCTTAAGAGCCTAAACCAAATAATTCATATTTATACTAAGGCCTTAGGACATCACAAGAATGATGAAAATCATCTTAATGACAAGCTAAGTGACATTGGAAAAGATCCCAATCATTTAGAGAAGTAAAATATGAGACTACAGAGAAAACAGAGTGATCACGTCGACTAAATTATAGAGGGTCTGTGATTTCGGCAACAAAACTGGCCGCAGAGTCACTGTTTCAAACTCTGTCCCAATCTCATCGACGAAATCATGCGGGACACAGAAAATGCCTACAACGGCTAGTTTTAAACGGTCATATCTTTTCTAAAGTCTCTCCAACGGCTATATCTTTGAAAATGCTATAAAATTGAATGTTTTATGAACTAAAAGGAGATGATTTAACAACTCCTATTTATTCAAATCATTCAAATACTCACTCTATCATTCATTTATAAATATTTTGCGTAGAAAACCTAGAAACCCAAAAGAGTCCGAAATTGAGCTATTCAACTCCATTGTTTGAGAGACTCTTATGATTGTAATCCACTTTGTTATAAAGTGAGTGAAATAAAGAATTGGTTGATTCTTGTCCTTGAAGCGGGGTGCTGTACAAATAGGCTTGATCTTCGCTTAGAAGAAGATTGTAAATGTTTGATCCTCACCCATAAAGAGATTGTAAAAGATTTGATCTTTACCCGTAAGAAGACCGTGTGAGTAAAATCGTGGTGAGTCCTTTAGCAAGTATAGCTTGAGGTTGGTGTGAGCACAGTTCTTTACTCCACCTCACGGGTGAGGGTTTCCCCAGAATGTGGATAAGGTCTTGATCTGCGGGAGAGATCTAGGTAAGAGGCTCGTTTAAGTCTTGGGGAAGGTATTAGACACCCCAAGACCCCCATTTTACAATGGTTCCCTACTCCCTAGGTATAAGCCAAATTAAAGTCAAGATTATTCAAATGCCTAAGTGTTTAGAGTAATACTAACCTAAGAAATAAAAGCTAACTAAGGTCGAACCTGGGTTGGGTTACCTACGTACTCAAAAGGGTGAGATCAGACCAAGCGTAGTTTTGGCTTATGAGCCCGTGCCAAGGCTAAGGGTTGTGTGTGTGTGCACCAGGGTGGCTAAGGGTCTAGCCCAGAGGCTAGGGTTTGGTTGATCAGGTTGGTCAAATGTATGGTTTGGACCCAATAGGCCAAGGGTTAGTCCAATAGACTAGGATTAGGCCCCGGTAGGCCAAGGAGATTTAACCGAGGTTAGGGTTGTTAACCAGGGTTAAAGGACAAGTAAACCATGGTTAAGATTGCTAACAATGATTGAGGGAAGTAAGGTTGGGCTCCGTAGGCCAAGGTTAGGCCCGGTAGGTCAAGGGTAAGTCTGGTAGGCTAAGAAATTAGGCTCGGTAGGCCAAAAGAGGGTTTAACTAGAATTAGGATTGCTAACCGGGGTTAAAGGAAAAAGTAACCATGGTTAGGGCTACTAACCATGGTAAAAAGATCCAAAATATGTATTTTTGGTCTCTTTTGTATTTTTGAATGTTTTTAGCATTTTTTCAGATTTTTCTAAGGGTTAAAGTTGTTTTAATCATGGTTAAAAATTAACCGGGATTGAGTTAACCCCAGTTAAAGGTTTAGTCTGGTTTGAAATGGGCCCAAATAGCGTGCTAGGGCCTAGAATGGCCTCCTACCTGGTCTGGGCCCTGTGTAAAGCCCAAAAATATAAAAAAATGGGAATGATGGTAGAGAGTCTACTACCATTCTCAAACTCTTCCTAACCTGAGTTTGCTAGCCTGGTGCATGGGTTAGGGATGAACCCAAGGGGTCCTTGACCCATAGAGTTAAAGAGGGGACTCTCCTGAATGTCATGGGCTTGCTGTGGGCCCAGAGGATAGTCTGGAGTGGGCTCATAGTGGGTCTGAACACACTGTAAATGAAAATACAGAATGACGGTAGACGATCTATCGCCATTTTGGACAGTTTCTGTTCAAGAGTTTTTTAACCATGGTAAATCAGGTAGGGTGATCCTGAAAGGACCAGGGTAGATAGATAAGAGTTTGAGGGACCCAACCATGGCCCTAGAATGAACCAGGGCCCACCCAACAGGTGTTGTAAATGGGAGAGCCAGGAATGGTGGTACTGAGTTTACCGTCATTCCTGGTTTCTCTAGAAATTCGATTTGTCTCCCCTGGGGCTGAGCTAAGTCATATCTGTAAGCGAAAAAATTGTTCTTTGCTTTCAAATTTCCTCCATTGTTGTATGGAGTTTATTGTTTGTTGTGGGGGACTATCATTCCAATCTGAGTAAACTCAGACTGTTAATTACCTTCCCTATTTAGGGAAGTACCTCTGATTAAGAAGAAGGATTAAAGAAGAATATATCTTTTGAATAAAATATATATTTTTATTCATTGGGGTTGCCCAAATCCCATGTAAGTGTTACAAGATACCTCATAGAGGTTTTAGCATCAAAAAGAAAGAAAAGAAAGAGAGGTGACCATATTGAGGGTACCTGGTATTCTCCATATGGGGGAGATCCTCCTTCTTCCTCGGTTACTGTTGTTCCTACAAAAAGAAAGTCTTTTTTTGTTCCTTCTTCTCTACGTACGTGGGTATTTTTGCATTGGGAGTTTCTTGTGAGAAATTCCCTCTTTTATATCTTCTGGAGAGTCCTCTTTAGACTCCCATTTGACTTTTTTTTTTGAAAAAAAATCAAAAGAGGCCAACTCTCCTTAGAGAGGACCATCTGTCCAAGACAGTTGATTTCTCTTATCTTAGAAAAATCATACGGATGGGAGTCCTTTTTGAAGGACTCCCAATTGGTTTCCTTTTCTGGGAAACCTGGAAGGATTAAACTTTTCCCCCCAAAAGGAAAAAGATTCTTATCTTTCCAGAAAAGGGAAGAGATAATTTTTCCTTTCAGATAGGGTGTCATATAACACTTTCTCATTAGAGAAAGAGAGGATCTCTATCTTGGGATCCCCCAAAACTGGCAGAGAGTCCTTTTTATTAAGGATTCCTTGCCACATGATGATTAAATAATGACTACCATCTGGGAAAGGACTGACCTTGGTCAGTCCGCAATTAAAGAGGTGAGACCCATGGTCTCACCTGCGGTCTTGGTCAAGTCCAAGTATATTTGGACTGCGGACCAGGGTCTGACCCTAGTCAGCCCGCGAATCAATATAGGGTGGAACCATCGGTCCAACCCTTGGTCTAGGTTAGGTTTATGGCCTTTTATGGTCATGGACTGGGCTAGTCATTGACTGGCCCGTGGATGGACACATGGAGTCTGTCTATAAACTTGAATAAGGGTCTGTTCGCGAGGGCAAACCTTATCACGTATCAGTCCCCTGAGGATTGATACAAAAGGTTGTCCATGGGGCATTAATGCTCTGCTGCTTAGCATTTAGTGCTAGGCGGGCTGGGGGTAAGCCAGCCCTTGGCCAGCTGGTGTGCATGCCTTTGGCATGCGCGAAGCCTAATTGCCTATTCAATGGGTGGTGATCTTGTCTAGGCAAGTAAACCATGCATCCGCCTTGCGGGCGGTGAGATTTCACTACCCACAAATGCCCCTCAGGATCTGAACGATTGAGAATGGTTCAGGAATTCAGATTCTACCATATGGCAGTGAGCATAGGGAGGCTTGTTGTCTCCTTACTTTGCGGGCTGTACCTTAACAGACAACCCATTACATAGTAGTGGGTTTCGAGAAACCTTCCTAGTTTCAAGGAGTCCCCATTATGAGGGACTCCAACAGTCCACACAAGAGTGGCTGGAGAAATTCTAGCCATCTGGGCTGTCCATTTCAAAGAAATGGATGGCCCGGATGTAACAAGGGGTCCTATATATAAAGGAACCTCAGCCTTTGGAGAAGATATTTCACATTCTCCTTCTCCAGAACTCTGGTTATTTGCTACCAGAGTTCTTTGACCTTTCAGAGAAGAATTCTCTTTCTTCTCTTATTCGATCATCCTTTTTTAAGGTATGTTGGATCTCATTTTTTAGAGAAGAAACCCTTTCTTGGGTTTCTTGACTTTTCAGAAGAAGGGGATGAGGATTTTCCTCATCCAAAAGCTTTAGAATGTCTCTATGAACATTCTGATCAGTTTTCCGGTGACATTTACCGAAGTTTTAAGGTTTTCCGATGAGGAAAACCTGAATGGTCATCTAAAAGATAACCTTCTGTTCGCAAACTTATTTGCGGACTGATCTTGTCCATGGAATTTTGCCCGCGGATTTTAATTTAATGTCCGCAGGTGCAATACCCGAGGGCATTGATTATTGCCTGCGGACTTTGGACTTTTCCAAATTTTGGTTAAGTCCAAAAGTTTGTCCACGGACCTGCATTTTTTTCCAAATCTTGGTTAAATCCAGAAGTTTGTCCATAGACTTGGACTTTTCCAATTTTTTGGTTAAGTCCAAAAGGTTTTTCCATGAAATATGATGATGGTTTTTTTTTTATCAGTAAATGATGTAAATCCCTAAGTAGGTGTTGGCAAATTCCGTGATCATTAGATAGGTCATGTGAGTCGAGTCGTGTTCAACTTGTCAGAAGAGAAGAGCTAAAGCATAAAGAAGATTGAAGAAAGTGAAGAAAAAGCTCATACTCTGGATCTAGAAAGGTAATGGACTTAGAGACCCCTACCTAGGTTGGATTTGACTTAGATAATTCTAAACATACCTAGGAGGATAGTTTTAAACCTAACAAAGTTGTTTGATCTTAGTTGAATCAAATAAACATGAAAAGAAATATGGTTTGGAAAAAATTCTGTCTCAACTGATCGCTCGGTGTTGAGACCGATCGATCGGTGGCCTACCGAGCGATCGGTGGCTATCGACTGGACAAAAAATTTGTATGGGGTATTTTTCCAAAGAGATGATTTTCAACCGCTCGATCGGTTATGAGCACCGATCAATCCGTTTTGGACCGAGCGATCGGTAATGTACACCGCTCGATCGGTCCCCGTAAAAAGAATTTTTATTTTTCTGGATTCTTTTTTTAAACCCTATATAAACAACTTTTTGGAGACCTAATTCGTATCTTTGTTTATTTTTGAAAGAGTAGAGGTCTGAGAAACTCCTCTAGGGTTTTTCCTCTTGTTCTTATTAGATCTTTGTTGATCCCTCCTCTTTCTTTGATCCTAGAGAATGCAAGTATAGATCTAAACCTTTGATCTTGCATTGTGTGATCTCAGATCTATATGAGATCCCTCTAGGGTTTGAAAATTCCTAAATTGATTCACAACCGTACACCTTGTGTGTGTGTCCGGTGTTTGATCCGGAGCCTTCGTGGAAAGAGATCGATCGTGTGTGATCGTGGTTTTGCAGTAGCTTGAGAAGATTTGGTCGGTGTGGAACCGAAGCTGCTACGGCGGAGATCGAACCTGCTGGTTCGTGGAAATCAAGAGTAAGAGTCTATACCTAGGAACGTCGTTTCTGTTTTGGTAAGGTCTTGTCTTGTACTTAAAATCTTTTCATAGTGAAGTTTGTTGCTGGACGAGGTCCCGTGGTTTTTTTCCCGTTAGGGTTTTCCACATAAAAATCTTCTGTGTTTGATTTGTGTGGATTATCTGAGTGAATGGTTCATTGATTTCTAGACATATTTGTTGAAATATTAAAATTGTTAAAATTGGTTAGAAATGATTAGATAGACCTATTCACCCCCCTCTAGGTCTTAGAGATCATTGATCTGGATAAATTTCAACTGGTATCAGAGCTTATTCACTGATAAGGCTAATCCCTTAAGTGTGATCCTGTATTATCCGTGATCATGAGTACTCTAAGAGAAGGTGGATCCGTCTCTCGTCCCCCACTTTTTGATGGGAATAATTATGCATACTGGAAAGCTAGAATGAGAGCCTTTCTCAAATCAATTGACGAGAGAATTTGGATGTCTATACAGAATGGGTGGACTACGCCCATAAAAACTGTAGGTGATTTGACTGTCGTCAAATATTCTAATGAATGGACCAGAGAAGAGCTTGAGTCAAGTGGATGGAACACTAAAGGTCTCAATGCTATCTTTACTGCAGTCACTGCTGAGGAATTCAGACGAATTTCTTCATGTGAAACAGCAAAGGAGGCTTGAGATATTCTTGAAATTACCCATGAGGGTACTACCACTGTTAAAATCTCAAAACTCCAAATGTTAACCACCAAATTTGAACATTTAAACATGGATGACAATGACACTTTTGATGAATTCTATGCAAAACTTAGTGACATTGTCAACGTTAGTTTCAATTTAGGTGAAAAAATATCTGAGTCCAAAATAGTTAGAAAAGTCCTTAGATCTCTCCCTGAGAGATTTCAACCCAAAGTCACTGCAATCGAAGAGAGTAAAAATGTTGACTCTCTGAAGATTGAGGAATTGGTTGGTTCACTCCAAACCTATGAACTCAATCTCCGTCCATCCAAGAAGAACAAATCTTTAGCCTTGAAATCTATCAAGGAATCTTTGGATGAGGATGACAGTGATGGTGATATGAATGAGGAAGAAATGGCTCTCTTCGTTAAAAAATTTTGAAAATTTTTTAGAACGAAAAAGAGGTTCAATCCCAAACAGGGAGAAAAATCTTTTGAGAAGTCAAAGTCTAAGCCCTGGGAAAACAAGAAAAATTCTAAGAGTGGCGACAAGAAATCCCAAGGTGTTCAATGTTATGAATGCCATGGCTTCGGTCATATTTCACCTAACTGCCCTAACAAGAAGAAGAGTAAGGGCAAGGTGATGAATGCCTGTTGGGATGACAGTGATTCTGAGAATGAAGAATCGGACAGTTCCTCTTCAAGTGAAGATATTGAAAATCATACGGCGTTTACTGTTTCCCTTTCCGGGATTCTTGAGACTACCTCTGCGGTTGATGAAAAGGATAGAAGTGATGAGAGTGTTCATACTGAGTCTAGTGATGACATACAGAAGAGTCAAACTGACTCTGAAAGTGATGAAGATTTGAAAACAACTTATGATAAGTTGTATGCTGAAAGTTTGAAGCTCACTAAAACAAAAATCTCTTTGAGCAAAAAACTCAAAATCATTCAAAATGAAAGAGATACTTGTAAACTAGTAGCAGAAGAGAAGAGTGCTCTAGTTAGTCTGTTGGAAAATGAAAAAGAAGCATTTGTTATGAAAGTTCAATGTCTTTTGGAAGAGAATGTCTCATTAACTAATGTGGTCAGAAAATTAGAAGTTGAAAGAGACACTTCCATGAAAGAAATTGAAGAGTTAAGAACTCTGCAAATGGAGCTGGAAACTTTTAAAGACTCTCTTGTTGATAAGGTGAAATTTCTTGAAAAAGAACATCAAATTACCCTTAAAGATAAGACTGACTTGATTCAGAAGGTCTATACTCTTGAAAAAGAAGTAAAAATGTTTGGTAACACTAGCTGCCTAGATGAATTAGTTAGAAAATATGGGTCAAATTCGAGTAGATCTGGGATAGGACATGCTGACACACCAGCTGGTCCTTTAGCTGTTGGTACAATGGCTAGTGCAGTGTTTGAGCCAATACATTCTGATCCTAAAGTGAATCTACCTTCTACATCAAGTACTAAGGCTTATACAAATTTTGTAAAGCCTAGAAATACAGCTCCTAGAGTGAAGGCTATGAGGAATCAAATTTCTTTTAGAAGAAATCCTCCTCCTCTCCCAAGATTCATACCCACATGTCACTTTTGTGGTGTGAGAGGTCACATTCAACCAAATTGTAATGCTTTTAGGAGAGCTCTTCAAAATGGTTCATGGAACCAAAATCAAAGTCAAGGGACTCTTCAAAGGCAAATTCAGGTTCTGGCTGAAAAGTCTAGAATATTGAGCGAAGATGTTAATAGAATTGCTCAAATCTCTATGACAAGAACTGGTCAATTTATTCCAAATGATTATTCAAGAGGAAAGAATTTGACTAATCAAAAAGCTAGAACTGAATAAAATAGAAAAAGGTCAAGGAGGGAAAGGAAAAAAGTTTCAAATACACAGTTTAATGATCAAAGATCTAAACAAAGTTTAAAGACTGTGTATGTAAGAAATGATGACCTTAAGTGCTTCGTCATTCACACAGCCTTGAAAGCCCAAAACACAGAAATGTGGTATTTCGACAGTGGGTGTTCTCGGCATATGACAGGTAACAAGTCCTTATTTACTCAATTTGAGGACTGTCCAGATGGGACTGTTACATTTGGTGATGGAAGCAAGTCTTTAGTCAAAGGGAAGGGTATCATCGATTCACCAGGCATACCAAAATTGAAAGATGCCTTGTTTGTTGAAGGACTGAAAGCTAATTTAATTAGCATAAGTCAACTATGTGATGATAACCATGCTGTGCACTTTACCCAAAATAAATGCTTAGTCATTAATGGTAAAGGTAAGTGTGTTCTAGAAGGGTTAAGAACCACTGATAATTGCTACGGCTTAATTCCCAGTCCTAATCCCTCAAATGTCTGTTATAAGACTAAAATTGAGGAGGTTGATTTGTGGCACCGAAGACTAGGTCACATGAACTTCAAAGACCTATGTAAAATCTCTAAGCAAGAGCTTGTAAGAGGTGTTCCCAAACTAGGAAAGCCTTCTACTGCTGTGTGTGGGCCATGCCAAATTGGTAAACAAATTAGAACCCCACATAAGAAGACTTCAAGTGTTGCTACTTTATATCCACTGGAATTAATTCATATGGATCTTATGGGTCCTACAAGAACTGAAAGCCTAGGTGGAAAGCGATACATCCTAGTCATGGTTGATGATTTCTCAAGAATGTCATGGGTGGCATTTATAAGAGAGAAATCCGATGCTTTTGACAATTTCAAAAGTATTTGCTTGAAAATTCAAAATGAGAAAAGATGCCCAATCACTCGAATTCGAAGTGATCATGGAAAGGAGT
Source organism: Tetracentron sinense (assembly GCA_015143295.1). Lineage (NCBI taxonomy): Eukaryota > Viridiplantae > Streptophyta > Magnoliopsida > Trochodendrales > Trochodendraceae > Tetracentron > Tetracentron sinense. The sequence goes on along the minus strand of CM026567.1, from coordinate 1,516,813 downwards.
TTGAAAACTCTAAGTACAACGACTTTTGTGTTGAGTCGGGTATCAAACATGAATTTTCTGCACCTATTACACCTCAGCAGGATGGTGTAGTAGAGAGGAAGAACAGGGTTCTCCAAGAGATGGCTAGAGTTATGCTTCATAGCAACAATCTAGCTTCTCATTTCTGGGCTGAGGCAGTTAACACTGCTTGCTATATAGTTAATAGAGTTTTTGTAAGACCTGGAACAAGGAAAACCCCATATGAGTTGTGGAATAACAAGAAACCCAGTGTCAAGTACTTTCGAGAATTCGGAAGTAAATGCTATATCCTTAAGGATAGAGAGCAACTGGGCAAATTTGAATCCCGGAGTGATGAAGGGATATTTCTTGGATATTCCACCAATAGTAGAGCTTATCGAGTGTACAACTTGAGAACCTCTACGATTATGGAGTCCATAAATGTAGTCGTGGATGACTCCGGTGTTGAAAATGTGCAACTTGAGGATGATGAAAGTGCTGAAAATGAAAATGTTGAAACTGTTTCAACTCCACCTATTAATAAGCAATCATCTCCATCAAAACCTACACATTCTAGGGTCATGAGTCCTCACACCCCCACTGATATAATTGGTGATCTTGAAAGTGGAGTGAGAACGAGGAAACAAATTGAAAATGAAGTTAGCTACATTTGCTATACTTCATCTTTTGAACCCAAGAATGTAGCTGAAGCTCTTGCAGATGATAATTGGATAAATGCAATGCAAGAAGAGTTACTTCAGTTTACTAGGAATGATGTTTGGTATTTAGTACCTAGGCCTAACAATACAAATGTGATAGGTACCAAATGGATTTTCAAGAACAAATCTGATGAAAAAGGTACTATCATAAGAAATAAGGCTAGGTTAGTTGCACAAGGATACACCCAAATTGAAGGTATTGACTTCGATGAAACTTTTGCTCCTGTAGCCAGGCTAGAATCAATAAGAATTCTTCTAGCTGTGGCTTGCCATATGAAATTCAAACTCTTTCAAATGGATGTTAAGAGTGTCTTTCTGAATGGCATTCTACAGGAGGAAGTCTATGTGGAACAACCAAAAGGGTTTGAAGATCCACATCATCTTGATCAAGTCTATCGACTAAAAAGGGCCCTCTATGGTTTAAATCAAGCTCCAAGAGCTTGGTATGAGAGGCTGACTACTTATCTCTTGGAAAAAGGATTTTCGAGAGGGGGAGTAGACAGAACCCTTTTCATAAAGAATATGAAAGGTGATATTGTCATCGCCCAGATATATGTTGATGACATAGTGTTTGGTTCCACATTAGACTTACATGCTCTTTTATTTGCTGAACAAATGAAAAATGAATTTGAAATGAGCATGGTTGGTGAGTTAAGTTTCTTCCTTGGTCTTCAGATCAAGCAATTGGATTCTGGGATCTCAGTATCTCAAATCAAATATGCTAAAAATCTAGTGAAGAAATTTGGCATGAGCTCTGCTAAGCATGTAAGGACTCCTATGAGTTCTACTACAAAACTTAATAAAGATGCTACAGGCAAAGATGTTGATCAAACTTCTTATAGAAGCATGATTGGTAGTTTACTCTACCTAACTGCTACTAGACCTGACATAGCCTTTAGTGTTGGTGCATGTGCCCGCTATCAAGCGAGCCCAAAAGAGTCTCACTTGCTTGCAGTCAAGCGTATCATTCGATATGTGAGTGGAACTCTATCATTTGGCCTCTTGTATTCTTTTGATACAAATGCCACGATAGTTGGATATTCAAATGCCGATTAGGCCAGAAATGCTGATGATAGGAAAGCACCTTAGGAGGATGTTTCTATATTGGAAACTGCTTAGTTGCTTGGCTTAGCAAAAAGCAGAATTCAATTTCATTGTCCACTGCAGAAGCTGAGTATATAGCAGCTGGCAGTTGTTGCACTCAACTTCTGTGGATGAAGCAGATGTTGAATGATTACGGGATTGAACAGAGCACTATGACTGTGTATTGTGATAATTCAAGTGCTATCAATATTTCTAAAAATCCCGTTCAACATTCTCGCACAAAACACATAGACATTAGACATCACTTCATCTGTGATCTTGTTGAGCAAAAGATTGTGTCTATAGAGTATGTCCAAACAGAGAATCAATTTGCGGACATTCTTACAAAACCCTTAGATTCCCTTAGGTTTGAACTCCTTAGGAAATCCATAGATTTGTGCGGAGTTGAGTAAAGGTGTACTTGTTTCATAGCCTATGTGTACTTCATGTTCTATTCATGTCATAGAGCTATTTTTTTTATTTTTTTTCATATTTGAACATACAATCCAAGGATAAATATTTCATAGGATTGAGTAAATCAGGATAGGTAAACAGTTGTTTCGATCTTGTGATTGAATTTGGTCATGCTAACTAATCTCAGTTAGAGTTGAGTAAACAAAGATGTTATATGTTGCACATGCACTCTGACTGATTCTTTAGATGGTATTAGTTCCTATTTAAAGGTTCTGATATTATACCATATGGTTCCCTAGTTTAATCAAATCTAGTATAACCAATGTAATAAACAATTCCATAAGTTGAGCCCCCTAGTTATAAAAATTATTGACATGGAGTGGACTACCTGTGAGTTTGTGTGATAGCTACTAGTAAATGCAAATAGTGAGTAATGGCTACCTAGACAAACAGTAGGTATCTATATGGATTGCTAGTGTGAAAGCCCTCACTGTCATTAGAAAGAGCTACATTCTCACTTGTGTGAAAGTCACCAGTGTGCTAATAACTATATATGTGTACTCCAAAAAGAATTTTCACAATGAGTACAATTTGACTGAAAAGGAAATGAAATAAATTTGTTAGTCAAATTTGGGGTAAAAATTGCTCATCATATAAGTATGGATGTTTATTGGTTTTAAAACTAGTTTTTGAAAATTTTAGAGTCCCATTTGAGCTATAATGTCAAAATCTAGCCTAAGGAAGGAAACCAATTCAAAGAGTCAAGTAATGAATTTTGATTTCACACTAACATTACTTCTAATTTTTTCTTGACCCTGATTGTGAATTTGATGCAAATACCATAATTAATCACCTGTGAAAATCAATTATTGTTTACATAATCCTTATTTATGACTGTACTTGATATATCAATTCTTGGGTGATTATTCTTTATGATTTTAATGAAATCAATTATTGCAAATTTTTTGGTGAATTGATTATTTTGAGGTGAAAATGAGTTTTTACTGTACCATTGGTTGAGGGGGAGAAATGGTTTTTAAAAAGTAAAATTTTTGAAAATTTTTCAGACCACCGATCGCTCGGTGTTAAAGACCGATCGATCGGTCTTTCGTGAACAGGGTTATAAAACCCTCATTTATTCTTTTTCTGTTCACTTCTTCTCCGAACTCCAGAGCGATCTCTCGGTTACCTCTACTCCAAATCCTTCCTACGGTCATTCCATTCGACTCTAAGGGTTTCCCAAGCATAAAAAAGGTAAGCCTTGTGCGTTTTCTTGCGTATAGGTTGAATTTCTCATCTAGGGCATCGACTGTTCATCCATGGCTTTCATTTTGTCCTTAATCCTACTAGCCTATCTCATGTCTGGCGTTCCTAAACGCCGAAGGTTGGTCCTCAACAACCAAGAGGACCTTCCTGAAGATGAGCAAAACCAAGAGCCCTTTTCCTTCACTCCTATAGGACATGGGATTTCAATAGGGGATCGACCAATTCGTAGAATGGTGGATTCTACTACTGAAAATCGCCAAAAGTCTTTGGCAGATAAAACCCGGAAACAAAAGGGAAAAGCTAGTTCATCTTCAACTGTTCTATTGGGTCCTTTCATTAGCCCTAATGCTGCTTAGCTTTATAGTGAGTATTTTAGTAAAACGGGTATTATGGTTGAAAGGAGCATTAGAATTTCAGATTTTGGTGATTATTACCTTTCTAAGCTCATTACCGATCGTAACTGGGAAGGTCTTCTCACTTTATCCGGTCCTGCTCCTATTCAGTTAGTCCAGGAATTTTACTCAAATTTCTCTGAAATCAATTCCAAAACCTGGTCTTTTAAATCTCGATCTTTAGAACAATCAGTTTTGATAAATCCAAATGTCATTTCTAAATTTCTTGGTTGTCCTCGAGTTCCAGATGCCTATTATCCTTATAAATACAAGAAAGATGAGGATAAAGAATCTATGAACAATGTAGTCACATTTCTTTGTGGTGCTCCTACACTTTGGGTTGGTTCCTTAATCGAAGTCACAAAACTCACTAGGGATGCCAGACTTGTAAACCTAGTAATGAGTGTCAATATCCACCCAAAGGTTCATACTGCAGACCTTAGGGAAGATAGAGCTCGATTTTTATTCAGTCTCCTTCGTGGACATGATATTGACCTTGCAGCACACATAATTGATTTGATGATTCAAGCACATCAAACTCAAACTGTGGTTGGAGCTCTTCCGTTTGGATCCCTGATTACTAAACTCCTTGGTTCTCAAGGAATTATTGCTCCTCCTGGAGTTCCTACCCGTACTCCGAAAGGTCCAATCAACAAAAAGACCATCGCTCAGAGTTTCTCTCATGCTTCAATTCGAGATATTGAGGAGGAAGCTGATTTTGGTACAGGATCCTCTCATCTACCTCCGGCCACGATTGATGATCTAGCCAGAATGATGAGAGAGATGCAGATGGATCTCTCAACGCATATTTCATCCCACCAGGAGTTCACCACAGAGATCCGTGGCAGACTTGGATCACTGGATGCAGCAGTGCTGGGCGTACAGAGAGATGTTCGTGATTTTCGAGCTTATTATGAGTCCCAGCTAACTTCTGATGATGAGCAGGAGTGATAGTTAAATTGATGTACTAGGATAGAAACTCCTTCTGGTTCATGTGTATATTTTGGAGTTTATCTTAGTCCTAGTATTAGTTTGACATTTAGATGTATTTTGTCTTGGTTGTACTTAGTACAAACCTTTTTGGATGTTATTGACTTGGTTATAGATGTATGCATTTGAATGATTTATACTCATTCTCTTATATCTCATCTCATTTGTGTTTATGCGTTAATTTTATTGTTTATAGTCCGCCTTTGGCATTTCGAGCCAAAAAGGGGGAGAGTGCATGATATGTGCATAACACATGGATATAAATTTGTGGATGATGATTTTGTGGATGATGTTATGGAAACATAACCTGTTATGGATATAGTATTGTGGATGTTATACATGTTTTACTTCTTCCCATATTTTATTTCCCATGCTTCACAGGTTTTTGATTTAGCATGTGCAGGCAAACAGGTTCTAAGTTTGGTGAATCATGACAAGTTAAAATGTCAAATGTCATGTAATTATTTTTGAGTCATGTAAAGGTCAATTTTCCATTTTTGAATCATTTGGGAAAATTTGAACCTAGTGTATGAGTTAGTCTTGTTTTGTCCCGGAATTGCCAAAGGGGGAGATTGTAAATCCCTAAGTAGGTGTTGGCAAATTCCGTGATCATTAGATAGGTCATGTGAGTCGAGTCGTGTTCAACTTGTCAGAAGAGAAGAGCTAAAGCATAAAGAAGATTGAAGAAAGTGAAGAAAAAGCTCCTACTCTGGATCTAGAAAGGTAATGGACTTAGAGACCCCTACCTAGGTTGGATTTGACTTAGATAACTCTAAACATACCTAGAAGGATAGTTTTAAACCTAACAAAGTTGTTTAATCTTAGTTGAATCAAATAAACATGAAAAGAAATATGGTTTGGAAAAAATTCTGTCTCAACCGATCGCTCGGTGTTGAGACCGATCGATCGGTGGCTATCGACTGGACAAAAAATTTGTATGGGGTATTTTTCCAGAGAGATGATTTTCAACCGCTCGATCGGTTATGAGCACCGATCGATCCGTTTTGGACCGAGCGATCGGTAATGTGCACCGCTCGATCGGTCCCCGTAAAAAGAATTTTTATTTTTCTGGATTCTTGTTTTAAACCCTATATAAATAACTTTTTGGAGACCTAATTCGTATCTTTGTTTATTTTTGAAAGAGTAGAGGTCTGAGAAACTCCTCTAGGGTTTTTCCTCTTGTTCTTATTAGATCTTTGTTGATCCCTCCTCTTTCTTTGATCCTAGAGAATGCAAGTATAGATCTAAACCTTTGATCTTGCATTGTGTGATCTCAGATCTATATGAGATCCCTCTAGGGTTTGAAAATTCCTAAATTGATTCACAACCGTACACCTTGTGTGTGTGTCTGGTGTTTGATCCGGAGCCTTCGTGGAAGGAGATCGATCGTGTGTGATCGTGTTTTTGAAGTAGCTTGAGAAGATTTGGTCGGTGTGGAACCGAAGCTGCTACGGCGGAGATCGAACCTGCTGGTTCGTGGAAATCAAGAGTAAGAGTCTATACCTAGGAACGTCGTTTCTGTTTTGGTAAGGTCTTGTCTTGTACTTAAAATCTTTTCATAGTGAAGTTTGTTGCTGGACGAGGTCCCGTGGTTTTTTTACCGTTAGGGTTTTCCACGTAAAAATCTTCTGTGTTTGATTTGTGTGGATTATCTGAGTGAATGATTCATTGATTTCTAGACATATTTGTTGAAATATTAAAATTGTTAAAATTGGTTAGAAATTATTAGATAGACCTATTCACCCCCCCTCTAGGTCTTAGAGATCATTGATCTGGATAAATTTCAAATGATATATATATATATGTATCCTTACTGACTTCATGCTTTCTTTTTCTTTCTTGCAAAATGAATCTCTTATCACAGCATGCTTCGAGATGGAAAATCCTTGACCAATTGAAGACCAATGAATTTGGGTTTGTCTTCATTCATTATTTAAAGACTACAAAGGACCTTATCATTAATAAGACTGAAGTTGTCGAGCTGCGGGACTTGGCAAATCAAATAGTAGCGAGCAATGCTTTAATATTTTCTTATAACATTATCATTAGTTTAATGATAAAATCCCATAAGGATAAACTCAATATCTTGGAACCTGTTAAAAGTTCAGATGTTCTTGATGGTGAGCTTGAGCATGCGCTGAAGGGAATACGTTGTATTCTATCCATCGATCCTGATGAAGCTAGCCTGGGTTGCTTGATGCTGCTGAACAACCACCTCACTGATGTTGAGGGGCCTGCTTTTCAAGGTATTGCTTATTTAGCTTTACAGCTTGCCATGGTTGATAACAATGAGAGAAAATTCCTGGCTCTACTTCCAGACGTCACCTTTGCTGCTATTGATGAGCTAGAATCCTTCTCTAAAGATGGATCATCACCAAAGATGATGGTGAAGAAGTCAGACACGAGAGGAATTCTATTTTGAATAACATCCATCAATACAATGTTCGGACCTTCGACCTTATATTCAAGGCCGTACTTGTTAGCTCTGGTAGCTTGTTGGAGTTGACAAAATATTGTCAAGACACTGCTTGTTTATCTCGAGTGAGTTCTCCAATTTATGTGGAGTTCCCTCATTTCGTTACCCATGAATAAAAGACTTTATTTTTCATCCTGTACTCCTATTATTTCTTATTTTTTATATGACTTCCTCTTTGTATCTTGAGGAATTGGTGTTCTTTCAAAAGAACATTCTGAACCCATTTTTTAGGCTGCCTACGTACCCATGATAGGATCAAGCCAAACGTAGTTCTATAGGGACGATTTTAGACTCGTAATTTATGAGCAGATAGTTTCTGTTTGTATCTAGGAAGGTTTAGATTTGTAATTTGACAAAAAGTAGGTAGTTTCAGTTTATACCTAAGAAGGTTTAGACTTGCATTTTAGGGGCAAGTCTTTGAGAAATGATGAATCTTTTTAGCTCGTATTCAGGAGCCTGTCAAATTGCTCTAATTTTTGCCTAAACTAACTCTTGGAGTGTTAGTTTAGTGAGCTTTTTGTTGCCCTAATTTTTTCCTAGACCTTCTTCTTGAAGTTTTGGTCTAGCGGGCCTTTTATTTTGACTCAATTTTTTTTATCTAAGCTACCCCTTAGGGTTTTCAACTTAGTGAGTCATTGTTGCTCTAATTTTTGCCTAAGCCGCCCCATAGGGTTTTTGACTTAGCGAACATGACTCTAATTTTTGCCTAAGCCGCCCCTTAGGGTTTTCAACTTATCGAGTCATTTTGTGCTCTAAATTTTACCTAGATCATCTTTTAAAGTTTTGGTCTAGCGAGCGTTTCGATTCCTAGGAGTAGTATCACTTGAGGAATCTTGCATTGGTCGGAGGGATAATTTGTTCTCCATCCATTGAAGTCAACAGGTATGCTCCGTTGGAATATACCTTCTCGACGACGTAAGACCCTTCCCACTTTGGTTCGAGCTTTCCCTTGGTTCGTCGAGTGACGATGATTGGAGTTCTGACCATTAAGACCAAATCTCCTATTTTGAAAGACCTTAGTCTTATTCTTTTGTTGAAGGCATTAGTTAACCTTTGTCTATACATCTCTAAACTCAGTTGGGCTTGGAGGCGTCATTCATAAAGAGTTTCGAGCTCTGCAAGATGACCTTTAGCTGAGTCTTTGTTTATGATAGACTGCTGAATTGCCACCCGTAGGTAGGAATTTGAATTTTAAGGGGAAGAACTGCTTCACCGCTGAAGACCAGGGAATATGGCGTGGCCTGTGTCGGAGTCTGATGAGTAGTTTTGTATTCCCAAAGGGATTTGGGTAGGCATTCGTGCCAGTCCCGTTTGCTTTTATTCACAACTTTCTTGAGGATTTTGCACAAAGTCTTGTTGAAGACTTCGGCTAGACCATTCGTGGCCGCATAGTACTGGGTGAAATGGTTCTCTCAGATACCAAATTTGGCATACAACTTGTGTATAGGGGTGCTTCAAAAAGGTTTTTCGTTATCTGTGATGATGCTTTCTGAAATCCCGAACCGATATATGATGTTGGTTCGGATGAAGTCTGCCACTAAGTGGTGTTTGACTTCTTTGAGAGCGACGACCTCGACCCATTTTGAGAAGTAGTCCGTCACAGCTAGGATGTATTGATGCCCAGCAAATGATGGTGGGGTGAATGGTCCTATGACATCCATTCCCCATGCCGCGGACAGCCATGAACATGTTATCATGTGAAGAGGCTCGGGAGCCCGATGTATGAAATCAGCATGAAACTGAAAAACTTTGCATTTTATTGCATAGTTGAGATAATCAGTGGTCATCGTAGGCCAGTAGTAGCCCAATCTTTTCAGCTGCATTTGTAGCTTGGGCCTAACTTGATGGGCGCCGTAGATTCCGACATGTGTTTCTTCAATGGCTTAATCTATTTCATTTCCTAAAAGGCACCTCATTAAGATACCATCCAAGGGCCTTTTATTTAGAGTTTCTTCTAACATCACAAATTTTGTGACCCGTCGACGGACTTCAGCGCGTTTGGCACGATATCCAGGTAATCGACCATGTTAGAGATAATCGATGAAGGGCTATCGCTAGTCTTCATCTTTTTCTTTGATTGTCACAGCACAAACTGTTTCCAGGAGATCTATTTCTAGAAGGGGTTTGAGAGTTCTTCTTTCCCCAACTGTCATGGTTAGCACCCTGTCGGTTAGTAGAGTTAGAGATGCTACAAGACCGGCCAGAGCATCGGCTTGAATGTTGAGTCCCCTACGGACATGGAAGAGGCTACTTCAAAGAATTTGAGCAAGTAGCTGGTCCACTCTCTTCTGATAAGGAAGGAGGCTGACACCTCAGCTCGTCGAGGAAATGGGAGTTATAGAAAGCTCTGTAATTTTCTGCCTTAGAACTCGGCGACGACTCCAAGAACCCCTCTTGAATTCGTCGATGAATTCCAGCGGGAAACGCCCAATTTACCCCCAACGGCTAGTTTGACATTTAATCTTTCCCCAACAGCACTATTGATCCAAGAACTATAAATTGAGTTCATTTATAAACTTAAAACAACTCTTGATCCAACATAGAAAAAATCATTAACTCTCATTCAATTCTTACCTGTAGAACCCTGGAACCAAGTTCACTAAGCTATGAATAGTGCTATGAATAGTGTTGTGAATAGTGCTTGTGAGCCCAAGGTTCCTTATGTGTTTGTGAATTATGTGAGGAGTTTATTAATTCAAGTAGTATAGGTTTTATGGTGTGTGAGGGAACTAAAGAAACCGCCTTGATGTTTATGGGTGTTAGAATAAAAAGGGGAAAGGTTTAAGTGTTAAAAGATGGGGGAGGTCTTAACATACCATCAACTTTGGGGATCTCTAGTTTCGTCGTCGCTTTTCAGAATCGAGTGATTATTGAGTCATTAGAAATATATTGGAACCCTCTTCGAGGTTTATGTTTATCACTTTTTCAGATTTTGAGTCGCAGTTGGGTCAAACATCGGATTTCCGAAAACTAGTCTGCTGAAATTCTTGGTCTACTGCAATCCATCCCAGACCAGTCAAATTTAGAGCCCATTTAGAAAATTAAGAACTCCGAATTATGATTTTTCTATTAGACACATATTTTTTTCCCTTTGAATGAAGAATCCAACGCAAGTTTAATTGTCAAAATCCAATAAGGTATAAATACCAAAGTGGAAAAAACACAACCTAGTCAGAGTACTCAGACGTCGACGTCTGAACTCAGACGTCGATGCTTGGAGGCCAGACGTTGACAAATTCCTACACAGAAATGCCCAAAACGACTTGTAACTTACCACCGACCTTGGGAGATATTTTCTTAAGATATTTTTGGGTTTTTGGAACCCTTTGGTATAAAAATAGGACCCCAAATTCATGCCTTAGGGTTTACAAACCCTAAAGTTAGAACTTGAACTCAAGTTGAAGAAGAAGAAGAAGAAGAGAAGCTCTGTCTTTTCAAAGTGTTATTCCCAGAGCTCGAGTAAGATTCCATCTTTGTTCCAGATGCTCAAGCTTCCTTCCTTTAGTGTTCTCAAGCTCAAAATTCATCTTCAAGGTGATTTCCAAAACTTGGAATTCTCTAAGGAAAAATCTGTACGTGTTCTTGAAGAGGGGTTTTCAAATCCAGTTTTTCCAAAGCTTCAAACAAGCTTTCTGAAGCTTGATTTCCATCCTACAGAAGTGTAAGAACTTTCATTTCAGGTAGATACACTCTACTAATTGGCTCTACTATGAATTGTTAATGAATAGTAGAAATTGAATTGTGTTCTTGAATGGAAATTGGGTTGATAAACCATGTCCTCTATGCTCTGAGTCTTACCATGATTTCAAAAAGGTTTATATGGTTATTAAATTGCTCATGCATGCTCTATGAACTCATATGCTTGAAATTTGATTTTTGTATAAGTATAAGATTGGAAAGAGGGGTTTTGCTCCAATAAAGGCTTTGGCTCGAAGAATGATTTTGATCAAAGCATGGATTTTTCTCAAAGTGTTTTTGCTAAAAAGGGTATACTCAAAGTATTGTTTTGCTCAAAAAGGGTTTTTCTCAAAGTTTGCTTTGCTCAAAGAATGGATTTGGATTCAAGGGCTTAGGCTATTGCTAGTTAAGTTTTGAAATGAAAATACTCAAGGGTAGTGAGGTACCTTGCTTGTAAATTATTGCTTTGATTTTGAACTTAAGGGCGTTCACCACCTTGCTTGTAAAGTATCACTTTGTTTTGACTCAAGGGTGTTTACCACCTTGCTTGTAAAATATCGCTTTGTTTCAACTCAAGGGTGTTTACCACCTTGCTTGTAAAGTATCGCTTTGTTTCAACTCAAGGGTGCTCACCACATTGCTTGTGAAGTATCTCTTTGTTTCGACTCAAGGGTGTTTACCACCTTGCTGGTACCTTGCTTGTAAAGTATTGCTTTTGTTCAAAGTTATATGCCTTGTGAAGATATACTCAAAAGTTGTCTGTCATATGAACTGCTTAAAGTATATACTTTGTTCCACTTTGGTTTGCTTGTTCTGCTCTGATGTATGCATATGCTATCATTGATGTTTATAACATTTCTATTTAGTAGTTTGTATACGCTGAGTATTCTATGCTTAGCCAAATTGTTACTTCAGCAAGTCTGGTTTATGCTCAGGAGCCTTGGGTTGAGGATATTTACGTCGAGGAGGTACCCACTTTGGGTGAGCTTCAGGAGCAGAGGGTACTCGATAGGTGGCCCTATCCTTGAGTGATGAGAGGGAGAGGGTTATGTATTTTGAAAGTGAGGAATGTCCACTCTAGACTTTATATTTTGTATAATCTATTGGTTCGGACTTGGAGTATAAATCACAAGTTTATGTTATTTAGAAGTTGCTTCCGCTATGTATTTTCCTTATGTATTTTCACAGGATGGTTTTGATATGATAAGTCAAGCTAAAGTATCCCTAACTCCTAGGGAGTATTTTGGGTCGTGACAGAGTTGGTATCAAAGCCTAGGCATTAGAACCTTCGGGTGGAAGGGGATCTTTGAGTTTAACTTAGAACCCAAAGGAGTTCCGTGGTAGGTATGATACCATGACCATGGGTATCGTGTTCCAAGTCTAGACTAGTCACCTAGTCGATCATGTAATCGGTTAAAACTTTAACTGATGTAAAACCTTAGCTTCGTTAGGAAATAATGGTATAATTAAACTATTATATGTATACCTCGATGTACTCGATGTGCATATATAAGCACTATATGCTCATTAAATTCATGTATGTTCAACAAGCGTAATTCAAGTTTGACTCATGTTGTGCTATCGTTCTTAGGATCTGATCATGAGACGTGGCACTAGGGATCGTGGGTACCAGACCAGGGGGAGTAGAGGAGAGGCTCCATTGGTCGATGAACAGCCTGAAATCTCCCAAATTTTGGAGACTATGGTAGAGACCATGCATGTCCTTACTGTCAAGCAGCCTACTGCTACACCTACACCTGTACCTGCACCTGGGCTTCCTACAGTCCTTCACACTGCAGGACTTGAGGCATTCAGGAGACTCCATCCTCCTAGCTTCTATGTGACGAAAGACCTAATGGTTTCCGAGGCCTAGGTGATGCAGTTGGAGAAGATTTTTTGGGCACTCCATTGCACTGATGAGTAGAGGGTGGAATGGGCTTCCTTCGTGATGGAAGGTGAAGCCGAGCATTGGTGGAGGTTTGCACCGAGGCAGAGGGATACTGCCAAGGTAGGGTTACCATGGACATGGGGGGGAGTTTTTAGATGCTTTTTATGAGCAATATTTCCCCAGGTTCGTGAAGGAGTAAAAGGAGAGGGAGTTCATGTTTTTGGAGCAGGGAGAGATGAGTGTGACCAAGTACAAGGCTAGGTTCATCGGACTAGTGAGGTTAGCTCCACATCTGGTTGCATCCGAGAGCATGCGAGTTTGAAAATTTGAGGGTGGATTGAGGTCCTTTATACGGGATCGGGTTTCCTTATTCCAGCTAGACACCTGGAAGGACATTATGGGCAAGGCAAAAATCGCTGAGAGAAATTCCGAGGAGTTTCTTATGAGGAACGACAATGGCCTAGAGAGAGGGATGGTTAGAGGGCAACTCAGTGGACCAGTGCCACCAGAGAGAAGGGTCAAGTTTGCCCCGTACCAGACTACTCCTTACCAGACCTCCCGGTCAGCACTGACACAGTGTCCTCATTTAGTACCGCAAATTCCTCACCCTATTGCCACTCAGACCATGAGAAGTGTACCAGAAATGTCTTCGGCATCTGTGTTTGATACTTTCGCTCACTGTGGCAAGAGTCACAAGACTGGGGAGTGTCGAAGACTCACTGGTGGTTGGTTTCATTGTGGTGATCGTAGCCATGCTATTAGAGATTGTCCAGGCCAACAGTCGCGGATCCAGACTCAGAATAATATGCCCCTAGTTCGATAAGCAACAGGGGTCTTCTTAGACTTACAGGCCCCCGCAGCCCACCTAGCCACCTCAATAGGCTAATCGGAGCAGAGCCTTCGCCTTATCTGGGAGAGACGCACATGCATCTGAGGATGTTGTGCAAGGTACGCTCAAGTCAAAGTTGTTGAGCTATAAATTATCAATAGTATGTGAGATATGTTTGTATATGTGTACGAATATGTTACGTATAGTCTATGTGTAATTGCGATGCATTGTTGAATTTGTTGTGTGTAACGTCTGCCTAGCCGGGTGTTTGGCCGACATGGGATTGATACACTTGCTTGTGTGTTTTCCTAATTTCGGGGACAGAATTTCTATAAGGGGGGGGGGGGGAGGGAGGATGTAAAACCACGGAACTGAGTTCACTAGGCTATGAATAGTGCTGTGAATAGTGTTGTGAGTAGTGTTGTGAATAGTACCGTGAATAGTGCTTGTGAGGCCCAAGCTTCCCTATGTACTTGTGAATTATGTGAGGAGTTTATTAATTCAAGTAGTATAGGTTTTATGGTGTGTGAGGGAACTAAAGAACCTGCCTTGATGTTTATGGGTGTTAGAATAAAAAGGGGAAAGGTTCTAAGTGTTAAAAGATAGGGGAGGTCTTAACATACCATCAACTTTGGGGATCTCTAGTTTCGTCGTCACTTATCGGAATCGAGTGATTCTTGAGCCCTGAGAGAAAGATATTGGAACCCTCTTATAGGTTCATATTTATCACTTTTTTTAGATTTTGATTCGAAGTTGTGTCAAACATCGGATTTCTGAAAACTAGTCTACTGAAATTCTGGTCTGTTGCAATCCATCCCAGACTATTCATCTTTAGATCCCATTTAGACCATTAATAACTCCGACTTAGGATTTTTCCATCCGATACCAAATTTTCCTTCTTGAATGACGAGTCCAATGCAAGTTGAATCGTCAAAATCCAATAAGCAAGTCAAAAGTTATGGTTGAAATACCAAAGCGAGAAAAACACAACCTAGTCAGAGTACTCAGATGTCGACGACTGAACTCAAACATCGACGTTTGGAGGCCAAACATCGTCAAATTCCTGCACAGAAATGCCAAAAATGACTTGTAACTTGCCACCGACCTTCGGAGATATTTTCTTAAGATATTTTTGAGTTTTTGGAACCATTTGGCCTATAAATAGGACCCCAAATTCATGCCTTAGGGTTTACAAACCCTAACCTTAGATCTTGAACTCGAGTTGAAGAAGAAGAAGAGAAGGTTTTTTCTTTTCAAAATGTTCTTTCCGGAGCTCAAGTAAGGTTCCATCTTTGTTCCAGAAGCTCAAGCTTCCTTCCTTTAGTGTTCTCAAGCTCAAAATTCATCTTCAAGGTGATTTCCAAAGCTTGGAATTCTACAAGGAACAATTTGTACATGTTCATGAAGAGGATTTTCAAATCCAATTTTTCCAAATCTTCAAACAAGCTGTCTAAAGCTTGATTTCCATCCTACAGAAGTGTAAGAACTTCCATTTCAGGTAGATACACTCTACTAACTGGCTCTACTATGAATTGTTCATGAATAATAGAAATTGAATTGTATTCTTGAATGGAAATTGGGTTGATAAACCATGTCCTCTATGCTATGAGTCTTACCATGATTTTTAAAGGTTTACATGGCTATTAAATTGCTCATACATGCTCTATTCACTCATATGCTTGAAATTGGATTTTTGTATAAGTATAAGATTGAAAAGAGGAGTTTTGCTAAAAGAAAGGCTTTGGCTCAAAGAAGGATTTTGATCAAAGCATGGGTTTTTTCTCAAAGTATTGTTTTGCTGAAAAGGATATGCTCAAAGTATTGTTTTACTCAAAAAAGGTTCTTCTCAAAGTTTGCTTTGCTCAAAGAATGGATTTGGATTCAAGGGCTTAGGGCCTTGCTAGTCAAATTTTGAAATGAAAAGACTCAAGGGTATTGAGGTACCATGCTTGTAAAGTATTGCTTTGATTTTGAACTCAAGGGTGTTCACCACCTTGCTTGTAAAGTATTGCTTTGTTTCGACTCAAGGGTGTTTACGACCTTGCTTGTAAAGTATCGCTTTTTTTTTACTCAAAGGTGTTTACGACCTTGCTTGTAAAGTATCGCTTTGTTTTGACTTACAGGTGTTTACCACCTTGCTTGTAAAGTATTGCTTTGTTTTGACTCAAGGGTGTTCGCCATCTTGCTTGTAAAGTATCACTTTATTTCAACTCAAGGGTGTTTACCACCTTGCTGGTACCTTGCTTGTAAAGTATTGCTTATGTTCAAAGTTATATGCTTTGTAAAGATATACTCAAAAGTTATCTGTCATATGAACTGCTTAAAATATATGCTTTGTTACACTCTCCCTTGCTTGTTCTACTCTGATGTATGCATATGCTATCATTCATGTTTATAGCATTTCTATTTAGTAGTTTATATATGCTAAGTATTCCGTGCTTTGCTGAATTGTTACTTCGGCAGGTCTGGTTTACGCTCGGGAGCCTTAGGTTGAGGAGACTTACGCCAAGGAGGTACCCACTTTGGGTGAGCTTCAGGAGCAGAGGGCACTCTATAGGTGGCCCTATCCTTGAGTGATGAGGGGGAGAGGGTTATGTATTTTGAAAGTGAGGAATGTCAATTTTAAACTTTATATTTTGTATAATCTGTTGGTTCGGACTTGAAGTACAAATCACAGGTTTATGTTATTTAGAAGTGACTTTCACTAGTTATTTGCCTTATGTATTTTCATAGGATGGTTTTGATATGATAAGTCATGAGCTAAAGTATCCCTAACTCCTAGGGGGTATTTTGGGTTGCGACATTACCAATTTTTAGTGATTCATTTATTAAGAGAACCTAGAAATCCCAATTTCTGTTATTGAGCTAGTCAAATCCTATATTTGAGAGATTTCTAGAGTGATTGATAGTCAATCTTATTCAGCTCATAGCAGGGGCCATATTTCGGATTGAAATCCAAATCTCAACTGTTAAAGTAAAGTCAAGAATTGGTGGATTCTTGCATTGAAGTTGAAACTTCAAATAAGTCAAGAGAGCGTGTTCTCTTGCAATTCAAGGTTTTATCCTTACCCGGAAAAGGATTGTAAAGTTGTGATTCTCACCCGGAAGAGAATTATAAAAGGTTTGGAGTTCACCCATGAAGAAGTCTGTGCGAGTAAAATCGTGGTGAATCCTTGAAGCAGGAAGCTTAAAAGTGGGGACGTAGGCGGGTTGCCGAACCTCGAGAACAAATTCTTGGTGTTTGCACTCTCTAACTTTTTCTAGTTTTCTTTATTGCACTAATATAGAATTGCTAGTTTTTATTCCTTAATTAATTTCAAACTCCATAAAAAGAAAATAGGAAGAATTTTAAATTTGCCAAGACCCTATTCACCCCCCTCTAGGGTCGTATACTTGGGCAACAATTTCTGGGTCCCAAGCTCATTGGGCAAACCATGGACAGGGTCTAGTTGATCATGGAAAGATTGAAAACGACTCAAAGTAGGTAGAAGAACTACGCCAATACTCACAGAAAGGATTTTGAGTTTCATGTTGGAGATTAAATATTTGTGAAGATCTTGCCTACGAAGGGGGTTATGAGGTTCGGCAAGTGGGGTAAGCTTAACCCAAGATATGTGGGTCTTTTTGAGACCGTCACTAGGATTAGATAAGTTGCTTATAGGGTTATCTTCCTCCTCACATGGTCAGTGTTCACAATGTCTTTCACATTTTCATGTTGAGAAAGTACATTCTAGACCCATCTCATGTCATCAACCTTGAATTGTTGGAGATTCAGGTAGATCTAACTCTAGTTGAGCAACCAGCATAAATCTCAGACCGAAAAGAGCAAGTCTTGCACACGAAGATGATCCCCTTTCCTCTTTTACGTTGGTAATGTCACTCGATAAAAGTGGGGAGGATGTAGAGACCCAGATTTTATTTCATGCCATTACCTTGATTAGTAAGGGTAGAATTTTCAATGAGGTGTTTTAATGTGTGTTTAATGCTAATTGAATGGTTGGGAGTGTTAAAAATGATAAAACGGATAAACACAAGGAAAAATAGAACCCTCGATAGATCGAAAATCACCCTAATCGATTGGATAATGTCATAAAATCAAGTACACTGTGATCAATATGATCGACTGCAGCACAGCTTACGATCAATTGGATAAAGTCAGAAAATCACTAGGCACACTGTGATCAATACGATCGATCTTGGTACAACCTATGATCGATTAGACTAAATCTGGAAAGTTGATGAGCTACTATGCTAGGTACGATCAATCGTATGGTATGTTCGATTGATCGAACCAAATAGATAGATCTGATCGATCGTAGTAAAGTCTTGATCAATCAGAGTGCGCACACAAGATTTTTAAAAAACTTACAGAAATTAGGGTTTTGAGGCCCTCTACTATAAATACACACTCTAAATCAAGGACTTTAGAGTTCTAAAGGTTCTGAACCTAATTTGGAAGAGAAAGAGGGGAAAAGCTAGGGTTTAAAGAGAAATTTTTCATGGAGAAGAAGGATTTTGCTTGGAGAAGGGAGATTTGGCATGGTGATGCCCCCAAAGCCACTTGCAAAAGATTTGGATCGAAGGGAATGATCCCAAAGGTCAATATACTATACAACATAACCCTAATATGAATCTTTGCATGTTTAACTTTGATTAAGCAAGAAATTTGGGATTATTGGCATAATTATGGTAAGATTGTAGACATTGGAGTATGGAATATGGTTTTTCATATGTGGGTTGATTTTATGAGCATAAATTGGGGAACCATGAAGTATTATGGAATGGTTAGTTTTATTGATAGGTGAAATGGAGGATGGGAATGTATGTGGATGGATTTTGATTGGGTTTTAAGGTTTTTGAATGTTAAGAAAGGAGGATATTGCCCAATGATTGGACCCTAAAGGGGGGTGGATAGGGTCTATGGCAAATTAAAATTTCTTCCTACTTCCTTAAGTGCAATTTCAATTTTTACAAGTTAAAAGGAAATAAAAGTTAAGCAATTCTACACAAGCATTCAAATCAATAAACTATAAAGAGAAGGGATAGAGAGAATGCAAACGCAATGACACACGATATTGTTCACGAGGTTCGGCAAACCATCTACGTCCCCGCCTCAAGCTATACCGGCTAGAGGATTCACTACGCTTTATTTTCAATCGCCAATCTTCTTCCAGGTGAAGATCAAACCTTCTTAAGAAACAATCCTCCCTAGACTTAGTCCACTTTCCGGGTAGTGACTAAAAATTTACAAATTTTTCTGGCTTCACGGACAAGAGTTCCTCGGATCTCTTGATTTCAACGCACTTTCATAGAAGTATTTTACAATCATAATTTGCTCCTTAATTGAGCTGCATGATCTCTCTAAAGCTCACTGAAAATCTCCCAAAGATTGGAGTTGAATAGCTCAATAACTTGGATTTCGGGATTTTAGATTTAACTTAATAGATTTGGAAATCTAAGCTTTGGAGTGGATGATTGAATGATTGGATTTATGTTTCATCAAGTTTCTACATCATACATCATCCATTTTTAGAGCCCTTACAAAGATATAGCCGTTGGAGGTATCTTGGGAACTCAAAGAGACATAAAAACTAGCCATTGGGCATTTCTCGCAAGCAGTTGTTGACGAATGCAAGGATGCACTTACCAGCCATCAATGAGTGAAGCTGCCAAATTCAATATGCAGCAATTGTTTCTTCACTCGTCGATGAGTGCTGAGACCACAATCCCACTTGTTGACGAGTCCTCTATATTTTTACAGAAAACTCATCTTGGCTTAACCAAATTGATAGGCATGATTTTCATGGTCTATACTTTATCTTTAACAAGATTTTTATCATGTTTTAGGTCCTTAGAAAGATATTCAATGGGACTTAAGGTACCTATGGTCAATCTAAGTTTTGAGCAACTCAACCGACCAAACTTTGAGGGTTCCTTACATAAATCCTAAGTACTGTCAAAGACTAAATAATAAACTATAAAACCTTCTTGAGAGTTTTCATCTTCAATCTTGATCTAACTTGATCCAATTGGCTTGCTTTTGACTTGATGTTGAATCTTCTCATAGGATGGTGTTATTTTCATGCTTTTTCATTGAATGACTTTGCTAATGCTTTTTGTACACTGTTTTTCATATAAACTCAATAGAAGCATTAGTAACACAAATCTCATTCTATTAGTTTGTTATCATCAAAATCACTAGCAATCTCCTTGTTTTTGATGATGACATAATAATAGAATGAAATGGGAAAAAGATATGAATTACATACAAGCTCCCCCTCAATATATAAATTCAATTTATTTTTGAGGCAAACTTCCCCTAAACATATGTATTAATATTTTAAGATATGAATTTAATTCATTTGCATATATTTTAGTTAAACCATTCATTTTTTTATGATACCATTATTAGATTCATTTGATTAAGTCATTACAAGCAATTTGATATCAATTTAAATATGTCTTTTAAGCACTTAAATTCAATTCAAATACATAGGCATTACATCATATATATCACATATTTATCAAGACATCCATATTCATTTCATTAAAATATCATTACAGCCTATTATCAACATATTAAATCAATCAACCAATCATCAAAATTATAATCAACATACATTGAGTATAGCATAATTAAACATTTATTCATCCAAATTTGACAAAAAAAAACTTTTCTCTAAAGATGGTTAAATCTTTAAAAATAGAGACCTAGGCTCTGATACCAATTGTTACCCAAGGATTGAACCCTAAAAGGGGGGTAAATAGGGTCTATGGCAAATTAAAATTTCATTGTACTTCCTTAATCGGAATTTCAACTCTTATAAGTTACAAGGAAATAGAAGTTAAGCAATTCTGCACAAGCATTCAAATCAATAAAGTATAAAGAGAAGAGATAGAGAGAATGCAAACACAATGACACACGCTGTTGTTCACGAGGTTCGGCAACCCGCCTACGTCCCCGCCTCAAGCTATATCCTCTTAGAGGATTTACCATGATTTTTCCCAATCGTCAATCTTCTTCCAGGTGAAGATCAAATCTAGCTAGGAAACAATCATTCGTAGACTTAGTCCACTTTTCAGGTTGTGACCAAACCCTTACAAAGCTTCCGGCATCATGGACAAGAGTCCCTCGGACCTCTTGATTTCAACACACTTTCATAGAATTGTTTTACAATCATAATTTTCTCTTACTCGAGCTGATGATCTCTCTAAAGCTCATTGAAAATCTCCTATAAGATTGGAGTTGAATAGCTCAGTAACTTGGATTTGGGGATTTTAGGTTTAACTCAATAGATTTGGAAATCTAAGCTTTGGAATGAATGATGGAATTCTTGGATTTATGTTTCATCATGTTTCTACATCATACATCATCCCTTTTTATAGCCCTTGCAAAGATATAGCCGTTGGAGGCATCTTGGGAACTCAAAGAGCCGTTAAAAACTAGCCGTTGGGCGTTTTCTGCAAGCAATCGTCAACGAGTGCAAGGATGCACTTACCAGTCGTCAACGAGTGAAGCTGCTAAGTTGAATCCGAAACTACTGTTTCTTCACTCGTCGACGAGTACTGAGACCACAGTCCCACTTGTCGACGAGTCCTCTATATTTTTCAGAAAACTCATCTTGGCTTAATCAAATTGATATGCATGATTTTCATGGTCTATACTTTATCTTTAACAAGATTTTTATCATATTTTAAGTCCTTAGAAAGATATTCAATGGGTCGTAAGGCACCTATGGTCAATCTAAATTTTGAGCAATTCAACCGACCAAACTTTGAGGATTCCTTACATAAATCTTAAGTACTCTCAAAGACTAAATAATAAACTATAAAAACTTCTTGAGAGTCTTCATTTTCAATCTTAATCTAACTTGATCTAATTGGCTTACTTTTGACTTGATGTTGAATCTTCTTGTAGGATGGTATCATTTTCATGCTTTTTCACTGAATGGCTTTGCTAATGCTCTTTGTACACTATTTTTCATATAAACTCAATAGTAGCATTAGTAACACAAATCTCATTCTATTATTGTATTATCATCAAAATCACTAAGGAGACCTATGGAGGACACCTATAGGATAATAGAGGATTGATTGATATGATGGAGGAAGGGCATTGTTATGATAACACTTGTGAATTTTGTTATGGAAATGGTAGGATTATGATAATGTATTATTTATGATAGTCATGCTGAATTATGCCCTAATTATATTGTATGGTGATCGACATTCGGGTAAGCCAACAAACTTAGATGAAGTCTTTTAGGTCCGAAATTCTCTAACCATCATGGTATGGACCTTGGTGGAGTTTCCTGGTGGAGAATCGAAATCTAAGGGATGACCGCTTCAAATATTAATCACGACACTCAAAGCACAAGTTCACATGTGTGGTAGGTTAAGAGTCTCACAAGTACATGCACAAACATGTAGGATTGCATGTAATATAGGTACGCCATATAGGAATGCATATATTGGTAGGTCATGTAGGAATGCATTTATTGGTACACCGCTCAAAAGAACTCCATGTAGGACTTCACATATTGGTAAGCCATGTAGGACTACTTGTATTGGTAAGTTGCTCATAAGAACATGAATCGCATAAGTAAATGTATCTCACACAAGAGTCTTACAAGTACACGAGTCAAGGTGATGATAAGATATGATATGCTCACATGTTTTCCGCACTCTCTATTATGTAAATTATGCCATGAACTATGATATTGAATATGTACAGATGATATTAGTTAGATTTTATATACACTGAGTGATTTTGTACTCTACCAAACTGTTGTCTTCGGCAGGTCTAGAGCCGCAGTTGGTTGCATAGTTGTGGGTAGAAGAGGAGTACCAACAGAAGGAGGAAGAAGGTGATCCTTTTATAGAGGGAGTGAGGGACCTTGATCGGTTACCGTATTTACTAGACTTTGTTATTGTTTAAAAGGGTTGTAATAGATATTTTAGATACTTGTCTCATTTGGATTTATGATGTTGCATAGGTTTGTACTTTATTCGGGTATCGAGTTACCTAAGTAAATGGTGGGTTTAAAGTTTGAGATTGGTCATAGTATTGTATAGGATGATTTGTTTGATATCGAATTTTATTAATTTCATTTTTGGAGACTTGTCTTTAGTTTTGCCTTGTATATTATGGAATTAAGTAGGTTTAAGTAGTGTCATGGCCCAAGGTCCCATTATGACCAAGGTAGGATTTTGTGGCATGACACTTCTCATCGTGAAAACATGAAGGAGTAAAATTTAAGAGTAGAAGAATTCTTTCGAACCACTGACTTAATGTGAAAAGAAGAGGGAACATCTTTAGCATGCATTAGCTTTTGTTCCAGATCATCTATCCTAATTTTCAGTCTTGTTTTGTGGTCATGACAAAGAAAATATTCTTTCTTCACAAAACTAATTTTGTCTTATAAGGACTCCTTATTGGTTTCTAGTTGAGATATTAGAGCTTTCAATTCACTAGCTTTCAATCTTGAGGCATCTAATTCCTTTTCTAGTTGTTTGATGTTAGTAATAAAGGAAATTTTAACCTTCTTCAACTTATGGCATTCTTCATGCAACTTTGCATAAGCCATCTCTAGATTTCCCTCAAACTTGGAGTCATCTAGAATCTCCTTAACTTGTGAATTCATAATTAGGGATTTTGACAAGATCGCACTTTAGGTAGTTAACCTTAAAAGTAAACCTGCTCTGATACCATTTGAAATTACCCTTCTAAATGAATTACAAGACCTATAGGGTCTGAATAGATCTCCTAGGGTTTGCTACCCAATTTTAAATTTAACGTGATAATATGGAGACAATCAAACAGAGAAAGACAACGAGAACTTGCAAGTTCGATCTCCATCGCAACGGCTTTGGATCGTCACAAGCCAAGCTTTCTCGATGTTACACTCGTCCATGTACGACCCAACATGATCAATCTCCGTCACAACAAATTTGGCTCTTGCCAACCAATTCCATGAATTTGCAGATTCGATCTCCACTGCATTGGCTTTGGATTTTACTCCAACTGAAAATGCTCAAAGGTTTGATCTTTGGGATGATTGATTTATACAAAAAATATCTAGATGGAGTTCAACACATGAGAGAAATCACAGTAAGGAAGATAATGAAGTTCTACTACACTTGCTTACTCTAGAGAGGAAGGGAAGAGGAGAACAAAGATGGTTCGATTCAAAATAGGATATGGAACCCTAGAGAAATTCTCACATATCTCATCTCTCTCAAATAAACCATTTTCCCTTCAAATTTGTTACAGGGAGCAATTGGTATGTATAGAAAACTCAAAAATCAGAGTTTTAGCAGTTTCTAAAAATTGTTTCTGCAATATTCGCTCGAGCCAGCATGGCCTCGCTCGAGCGAGTTGGTTACTATCATTACAGTAATATCAACCCGAGAGCATCTCACTCGAGTTAGCTTAATGTCACTCGAGCAACTTATCTACTGGATTTGCACCAATTTCTTAGACTTCTCAATGGTATGGACCCGATACCAATTCTCTCGATCCATCCAGAATTCAATTGAGCCAAAATGCTCGCTCGAGCCAATTAGGGCTCACTTGAGCCACTTTGGCTGCAATGCTATTTTGATGTCTGATTTTCCCATCATCAATTCAAGACACTAGTCACCTATTTTAAAGAAGTTATCTAGGTCAAATCACCTAAGGTATGAATTAGGTATCTAGGTCACTTACCATCCTACAATGGTGAGAACGAAGCTTCATTCATTTTCATCTTCAATGGAAACTTCATCTTCACAGACTCTTCAGAAAATGGATATTTAGACTCAAGAATACAACTTGACTGAGTTTCGACAACTACATTAAGCCAATTTACAAATTACAAATTTGGAGTTTACAATCTCCCCCTTTCGCAATTTCATGGCAAAACTCACAGTTAAGTACATGACAGACATAGACTCACCCAAACTAATCAAAACGTTGAATTTGGTCATTAAATGACTTAACAATAAAAAATTACATGACAAACTAATAATGTTGACTAACAAATAGTGTGAACTTTGAAGCTTTGTCATGATTAACCTATACACCCGTGCACAAGGACATGCTAACAAACAAAAACTAGTGGAGCATGTATGTAATAAAGATTATAAACGTTGATAGAAATCAGGGATAATTGGAAATGTACTAAATGAGGATAATCGAACACAATAAATAGCCCTAAAATTCTCCCCATTTTTGGCACGAATAGTCAAAGGAAGGTAATATGGCATGACAAATCATAAGATTAGAGCAATAATTAAAAACTGAAGGCACAACTCATCACAGAGACTTAAAAAGATAATTTTACTACTCAAAAAGTAAAATAAATACATGGATACCGTATAGCCAAAAAGTAGATCAATACCCTATAGAGAGCCAAAAAGTATATCCATATACAAAAAAAAAATAGTAAGACAGACTTGATACATACACAAAGTCAAAATTCTAGTCTAGTCTACTGTGAGGGCATCACTTTCAGCAGGAGCATAATCTCAATCAATATGTGCTTTAATCTCATCCACCTTTTGATACATTTCTAACAAATGAGCATGTATAGCAGACTATTGGGCAATTATCTACGTTAACTAAGAAAAAATAAACACCATGTCGGGCGGCTAAGAGGATGATGATGGCAATTGAGATGTCGAAGCACTAACAGCTAGGATCTGGCTCTGGAAACTTAGTAGCAGGAATCACCTCGTCCACCACTATAGGAGCTGCTGCATGAGATAGGCTCTTTGACATAGAAGCCTTCCCAAAAGGAGCTCTACAAGTCGAGGTGCTGACGAATGCCTAAATATTCTAGAAAGCATGTGATGAGTACGTTGAATGACAGACCATCACGAGATGAAGAAGATTGAGAGGCTACTATTATCAACTGCACCATGTGGGCAGGAGGGTTTGTCACGACCCGGATTGTCTAAATAAAATCTTGGGGACGGGATGGCCTCTAATTGGAATAATTAATTCAAATTAATATTTGTAAATAATTAGGGTGTCACTTTCCCCTAATTGGAATCCTTAAAACCCTGAGAAAGTATTTGGATTTACCCACGAGATCTGATTTATCGTATTCGGTGTCCGATAATTACCCGCAAAATTCCATGTTTCTCCCTGATATTCTCGCACTACATGTCGGCCTATTACCTGGGCGATTGCCCGTCGCGCCAGTCCTATCACCCATCGCGCATCTCGTACCCAAAGTACAGGAGTTAGTGGATTTTTAATAAAATAAAATAAAAAGAAAAAGAGTGGTCAAAGGGTTAAATACCCCCGCCACATCACCACGTCCCATGTGCTTAGCACATGCACACCACAGCCCTCACCACCTCACCTCCCCTTTTCCTATATAAACCCCCCACCCCTTCCTCATTCTCACATTTTGGAGAACAAGGAAGTGAGTGAAAGAAACTAGAGAGAGAGGGATAAATTAGAGAGAGACATAGAAACTAGAGAGAGAGAGAAAGAGAAGAGCAGAAGGAGAAGGGTGCTCCACCGAGCCCCCGACATGTTCGTGTCGCTCTTGCCATCACCCATGGAACATTTCGTGCTCAAGGAGGGTAAAATCCATTTCCATCTTCCCTATTTTCCATAGCTCGTTGGATTCAATTGTTGAAAACATTTGGATTGACTGAATAAAAAAAACTTTTTTCAGTTTCCAGGAACAACCATCTTTAGAAGGCTGTAATTTGCGCTCACAACTCAAAATCCAATGATTCTTGAGGCATTTGAAAGATACGGAATTACCTTCGATGTTCAAACTTATCATTTTTTTTCCAATTTAGAACCTAACTTAGGGTATATGTCAAAAAACCAAAACTGGTCAGACTGTTTTTGGGTTCCAGAACAGCCATCTTTAGAAAGCTGTATTTTTAGGGCCATAACTCAGAATCGAGTGATTCATGAGGAATTTGAAAGATACAGGAATTACCTTCGATGTTCATTCTTATCATTTTTCCTAATTTAGAACCTAAGTTAGGAGAAATTTCAAAAACCCAAAACTAGCTGGACTGTTTTTGGGTTCCAGAATAGTCAAATTTAGAAGGCTGTATTTTTGCACTCAGAACTCGGAATCGAGTGATTCTTGAGGCATTTGAAAGATACGGGACTTACCTTCGATGCTCATGATCATCGTTTTTCCAATTTTAGAACCTAAGTTAGGGTAAATGTTGAAATCCAAAACTGGTAGGGCTATTTATGGGTTTTGGAGCAATGAATTTTAGAAGGCTGTATATTTTCGCTCACAACTTGGAATCGAGTGATTCTTGAGGCATTTGAAAGATACAGAAATTACCTTCGATGTTCATGCATATGGATTTTCTAGATTCTGAGCTTAAGTTAAGTTAAATTATGAAAAAAAAAAAAAGTTCTTATGGTATTAAATTGTAAAATTTCCTCTCCTTATCTTCTATTCTCCCTTTATTATGTAAAAATGTTGTTGTTGAATAATTTGAATATGAAAAAGGGTTGTGAGTCTCAGATTGAACCCAAAATTGGGTATTGTGGATGATAAGGATAGATGAGAGATGAGTAGAGGTATGTAGACCTTGGTTTCGTCAAAACAGATTTCTGTTTTGAGGAGATTTTTGCTCCACAACTGATCGTGCAACCGATCGGTGATCGATCGGAGTTGTACAGGAGGTAGGAGTCTTCCCTATGCCATGTGAAATCCATTAGAGGATCAATCAGAGTTGTATAGGAGGTTAGGGTCTTCCCTGAGCCATGTGTAATCGATCGGGGAGTTGCAGAACTCCATTAATTGAGGTCGACCAGCTGCGATTGATCGAGATCCGACCGCGATCACTCAGAGGTACAATCGATTGGCGATCAATCGGTGTTCAACCAGAGCTTATATAAAGCTTGGCTTAAATTTCTTGTGTTGTGTATTACTATTCTTCTTTATGTTTAGGGTAATGGAATGGTCCATTAGCCTGATATAGTTTCACATCGAAACGACTTACTTTCAGACTGGGTCCGTGGGGTGCGAGGCCAATTGCTACAATTATTCAAGCATGACTTGGGTTAATTGAAGATTTGATGCGGTTAGGAACCTTAACCGGTGTCGAACGTTAGTCGTGGTTCTTCTTTGAGTAGGTCAGGAGGCGGTGTATGTTTAGAGCTGGGGTGTCTCCATGGCAGATAGTCAAGAGAGTCGGTAGATTGGGTCTACGGACTCAAGATTTTGTTAGGTCTTCAGACTCAAGGGTATTACCTTGAGGGGACATTGACCTGTGTCAGCAGGTAGGCAGCCCACAGTGGCTGGGATCAGATGTGTGTGTGTTATCTGATAGATATCCCGTGAGGATAGATTTCCTCACAATAGCTAAGATCAGATGTATTTGTGTTGTTTTATAGATATCCCGTGATGATAACAACAACAAGAATCGCCTGAGCCAATTAGCTGTTGCCGACCGTGCTTCACTCCACCTCGCTTTCGACCTCAGCTCCTATGCTTGCTGCACCACATGTTTGAATTTTAGGGTAAAGAGCTCGCTTGTTATACGGGATCCGACGCATCCAGCAGAGCGAAGCAGCGTTCCATTCTTTTCGGCGCACCCAGGAGATGAAGCAATGAATGCTCTAGAAGATAGGATAGAGAAAGAACGGACCATTCCTCTTAAAAAAAAAAGTCTTGTTGGGGCACCAAATGGGCCAATACTAGGAGAGCTGAACGAGGGTGGTCGTAGATCAGACTAGCGGATGCAGTGTCTGATACCTGGAGACATAGATACCTAGCTAACTAGATAAAAGGGAAAGGTCTCGAAGAGCCTAAATGAAATCCCCCGAGGGGAGACTTCCTCAAAGAAAGGATAGAGCTGCCCGGGGCGCATTCCTGAGTCGACTAACTAGATGTGAAGAAACTGATCGCCCTGGCGAAGGTGGCATGTAAACCTCCTCATGTAGTTTTCCATTCAGAAAAGCATTCCCCACATCTCACTGGAACGAAGGCTACTTTCTCACCGTGGCAACTGCAAGCAGAGCCCGTACAAAAGTAACCTTTGCCAGTGGGGCAAAAGTATTCTCAGAATCGATACCAAGAGTGAGTCTTAATTTCCCTCAATAGTGGTCTTTCCTCCACAATGGCTAAGATCTAATGTGGCCGTGTTATCTCATAGATATGCTGAGAGGATAGATTTCCCCCACAATGGCTGAGATTAGACACGGTTGTGCTAGCTGATAGATATGCCGTGAGGATAGATTTCCCCAGTAGCTAAGATTAGATCTAGTCACGTTATCTGATAGATATGTCGTGAGGATAGATTTCCCCATAATAGCTGAGATTAGATGTGGTTGTGTTGTCTAAATAGATATGTCGTGAGGATATAACTCCCTACAGTGGCTGAGATAAGATAAAAGAGTTGATTTTAGCGAGTGAAGGCCCGAGTTTGGTATTGAGTCTAAGTACTCAAGGTTGAATGGAGTCTAAGGACTCGTGGTTTGGTTTCATTGGGTATTGGTTCGCAAATTGAGTTACAAACTCAAAGGTAAAATTTTAAGGGCTAAGGCCTGGTTGATAGAGTCTACTAACCCGAGGGTAAAACGTGGTTGATTGCCTGGGGTGGTAAATTGGTGTTGTGAACACCGTTGACATTGGATAAACTTGATAAATGGAAAACACTAAGAGGTTGAAGGCCTCAAATAGGGTGTGGTAGCCCTGAGCGACCTTTGGGTCAGTATGTGATAATAATGTTATGAAATGTAAGCTAGGACTTAGATGGATATGATTCATGATATTCATTTATATTACTGCTTTATTATTCTACATATTATAATGATGTAGAAATCGAACTGCATTGCTATATCATTAATAATAAATGTTAATAGTCTGGATGGACTGAAAATTTTGCTGGGCTTCATAGCTCACTAATGTTTCATGTCAACAGATCATGATGCTATCGTTTGTTGATTGAGAGGTCCCGACTGGATATTTGGATGATGTAAAGACTATATTCGGCACGTCATAGGCGTCCGTTGTAAATAATACAGGTATTTGGTTTGAAATGATGGCTATTGTGATGACCACCCGTGTGTATTGCTTTACTTAAGCATCTGATAAAAGTTCAAAATTTTTCACAATTTTGGTTGGCAAAGTCTTCCGCTGTGTGTTAATGATGGACAGACGCACGTCTCAGAACATAATTTCCTAAGGCACAGGTTTGGGGCGTCACAGTTGGTATGAAAGCTAAAAGCAATAACCATCATAATAAATCGTATTTGATAGAAAGTTTAATTGGATATTAAACACATTTAGATCCATCGTACATTGCCTATTTTGAATCAAATGTTGATTTGAACCTCAAAACCAAATTCACATGCATTGTGAATAGTGCTTTTGTACTAGGTTGTTCAAACCAAGGTCTTCAATGTGACCTTGGTATTTGGTTTATAGAACTAGGGGTTCACATTTTCCTAAATATATTTTGTGTCACGTGCATGTTTGAGTATTCGTAGCATGGGTGTGAGATACCTTAAGTGGGTTAAGGGTTTGAGCGACGAGTAGGTGAAATACTCCAAGTGTTGGAAATGAGAAAAACAAGCAAAAACAGGGCATCACCGGTCGATCTATTTTGTTACCGGTTGACTGAATGCCTACCGGTCGACTGAAGGGTCGAAATTTTGTATCAGGATTGTAGGCAGAGAGGTGAATTTTGATCGGTCGATTGATCATGCTGATTTTTGCCTTGTGGCTGACTTACTTTGCATTGGGGCCATTTGGGTGTTTCCCATTGACCCAATTGGGTCTATAAACACCCAATTTTGTGGGGGTTAGGGTTTACTCAACCCTTGAGCCAAAAAGAGAGAAAAAGAGAGAGAAAGAGAAGAGGAGAAAGATGAAGAAGGAAAGGGAGCTTGGGGCTTTTGCGCTTGGGTGTTCTTGTTGGATTCCAACCAAAGTAGGAGCATCCTTCTTATTTCTCAACCATTCTCAAGCGCTAAGGCTAAAGGGAATTAGTCTCGGAAGATAGATATACTCTACTATGTATTTATGTTATAGTTCTACTGACAAACCATGATGAACCTTATGCTTAAACCAATGACATGAATCGGTGTTTTGGACGATATGTGATAGTTTTGAATGAAAGTAAAGAGCATGTACCATGTGTTAATTGTGTACTATATTCACTCACAATTGCCTATGTATACTTGCAGCGCATGATTGGATTTTCATGTGTATATGTATTGACAAGGTAAAGCAAAAGATGATGAACAAAGTAAGATGTATCGGGAGGATGATAGTAGACTTCTACCAACCTAGGTAGAGCATTAGTCATTTGGTCCCAAATGAAGCAATAAGTGGGAAGAATGCAAATTGACTCTTTACCCTTGTATGGTAAAGTATTGGGTATTGGTTCTGGGTAAACTATGTGCAAAGATATCCATGGGGAGGTAGATGAAGATGCTAATGTGTAACGACCCGGAATTTTAATATAATAAAATTATGTGTTTATGGGTCCTTAATTGATGTTAATTAGTTAATTGTTTATTAAATTAGTGAGAAGTGGGTTTTGTTCGGGATTGGATTGTATCGATAAAACTTCAGTGTTTCTCCTCAAAAATCGCACATAGTGTAATGTTTGGCTATCGAAACAATAATTCATCATGCTGGTTTCATCACGCATCGATCTGCGTTGCCGCAATGCGATCAGTGTCCAAAACCAGGAAATTGGTGGGTTTTGTAATTTTCTTCCGGATTTACTTTTTACTATCAAAACTCATCTTTTTTCCTTGAAATTTGTACACCTATTGCCACTAGTTTGGTCACCTGTCGTTTCGGTTTCGTCTCGTATCAATTTGCGAGACCGTGAGGTCTTGTACGTAAGAGAAATCAAGAAAACAGGACATTTATAGATTTCTAAAGTTCCGTTGGGACTCGATATTTCGCAAGGATTCTAATATAAATCTTTGCGGTTGGTACCACAGCATGTCAGTCGATCGTGAGGACGACTGTCTGTCATTTTGGTAATTCATCATCTCATATGAAGAAACGGAAGCATGTTTTGTGTCCGGAATCGAAAAATTAACAGGTTTAGCAGTTTTCTTCCGGGCTTACGTTTTACAGTAAAAACTCAGAATTTTTTCCCAAAAATTTTACAACAAGTGTTGAACTGTCCTTAGTTCGGTCACCTGAAGTTTCGTCAAAATCAGAAGTCATATAGTAGGCTTACGGAGGTAGTATACAAGAGAAAAATTGGGAAAAAAGTCAACCGGTCAAACTAGTTTACTCGGGCAACTCCACACCATTATCAATATGTGTGTTGCACATGATCTCAACCCACCACCTTAGCCTATAAATAGAGGGACCAGCCCTCTCATTTCTCATGGTTACTCACAGTGGGGAGGTCCTGGAGTAGAATTTCTAGAGAGAGAAAAGAAGAGAGAGAAAGAAAAGGGAGGTCCATCTTGGCAGTGTTCAACACTCCCAACACGTTAGTGGCATCCAATTTCTTCCCTGGTGCCTCGGTTGTCATGTAGAGAGAGAAAGGGCAAATGTTAGAGAGAGAGTGAGTTAGAGTGAGAGACGCTCTACTTAGGGGTTGATCGTCTTTCTAAGCGCATTGGCAGCATTCTTTTCTTCCCCTGGAATCTCAAAGTGCGTGAAAGAGGTAAAATCTATTTTCCATCTTTCCTATTTTCCCTTTAAATATATTTTTCTTGTTGTGGATGATGTTCTTGCTCTATAGCGTGGATGAAAAAGGGTCCGAGACCCGTTGTATACGTAAAATGGGTAAAAATCCTTCTTCTTTTTCCTTCTATTTTACTGTTTTTAGTATGTGGAATGTATGTGTGTGGTTTGGCATGAATGAAAAACTGTTCAGAGACCCCTATGTGATGTGTGGAAGGGTTGGATATGTATGAAAAATGAGTAGAGGGGTGTAGCCCTCGATCTCGGGTGTCAAAACCCCGGATTTAGGCTCATTGTGTACTGGGCGACCGATCACCGAGCACTGGCAATTGATTGCTAGTGCCTAGACTTGTATGTTTAGGTAGTGATGGTGTGTGGACTTCAGGTGGACCCTCTGGGAACTTGGGTTGGGTCCCGGGTAGGTTGGATCGTCAACTTGGGGTGTCAAAAAGTTTATCTGAGTGTCGTGTAAGGCGATGGAGACATCCATTGGCCTAGAAATGTTCCCTAATTGGATGGTATGTTACCGGATTTGGTCTACGGGCACGAGGCCCAACTGTTTCAACTAATCAAGCGAGGCTTGGGTTAACTGAGGCTTGGGTTAACAGGAGTGGTGATGTCATATAGTTCTCCGTGACTGATAGTTGGGTGTGGATGGATTATTATCCATAGATCCTCTTTGACTAGGTCATGAGTGGTGATGTCGTATAGTCCTCCATGACTGATAGTCAGTAGCGGGTGGATTATTATCCATAGATCCTCTTTGACTAGGTCAGGAGTGGTGATATCCTATAGTCCTCCATGACTGATAGTCGGGAGTGGGTGGAATAATATTCATAGATCCTCTTTGATGAGGTACGTGATTGATCGTCGGGGGTGGATGGAATAATGTCCATGGATCATTTTTGGTGATGTACGTGACTGATCGTCGGGAGTAGGTGGAGTGTTATCCATAGATCCACTTTGGCTAGGTTTGGAGTGGTGGTATTAAGTGAGTCCTCTATGACTGATAGTCGGGAGTGGGTGGATTTGATATCCATAGATCCTTTTTGGCTAGGTCTGAAGTGGTGGTGTTATGTGAGTCCTCCGTGACTGATAGTCAGGATTAGGTGGATTTGATATCCATAGATCCTCTTTAGCTAGGTCTGGAGTGGTGGTGTTATGTGAGTCCTCCGTGACTGATAGTCAGGATCAAGGCTGCCTATCACCAATAATCTGAATAAGGCTACCTATCTAGTGCTCTATCATCCTGATGATGATGATCCATGGTGGGCTCTGGCTCGAAATACTCTTCCTCAATCCAAGGTTCAAAAGCACGCTCATCAACACAACCTACCGAAGTAACAATTTCGGCTGAGCATAGAATACTCAGTGTCTACAAACCACTAAATAATATGTTGTAGTATCACATGATTTCATATAGGCAGTTCATAGAGTACACATGCATTGAAACACATACGAAAAAACCTCTTTTTAAATACACGTGGGTGATACTTTGCAAAACATGTATTCTTTTCACATATCATTTTGACATGAATTTTTACACATCTTTTTGTGAGAGAGTACACTTGCACGAGACTAATGCTTACCCTACAAGGAGTAGAGTCCACTAGCGTACACTTGCACTTAACTAATGTCTACACTACAAGGAGTAGAGTCCACTAGCGTACACTTGCACTTGACTAATGTCTACCCTACAAGGAGTATAGTCCATTAGTACTAATGCCTACCCTACAAGGAGTAGAGTCCATTAGCTACATCCCACATACACATACACGTGAATCACTAACCTCCTTTTTGGTATCTTTGCACATTTCGTTTCTCTTTGGGGCCAAATGACTAATGCCCACCCTACAAGGAGTGGAGTCCACTAGTATCCTCCCTATTGGTATCTTTACACATATCGTTTCTCTTTGGGGCCGAATTACTAATGCCCACCCTACAAGGAGTGGAGTCCACTAGTATCCTCCCTCTTGGTCTCTTTACACATATTGTTTCTCTTTGGGGCCAAATGACTAATGCTCACCCTACAAGGAGTAGAGTCCACTAGTATCCTCCCACAGACACACTTAAATTTTCATTTGCTTTACACATACACATATGGAAAATCATGATCATATAATACACATGTACATGAGCAATTATGAGTAGCATGGTCAACAAAAGGAAACACTTTACATATAGCCCATATTTCACATATTCATCCATAGTAATAGCCCATATACACATAGTCCAGATAATCCCATTTCATCGAAACTTATAGTTTTCCTCTAAGCTTACGTATTTTAACATGTTTTTCATCTTAGAATAATAATATACACTTTTCATTCTTTAGTCTAAGGCATAGAAGCATCATAATATAGTTCACATCACAAATCCCACTTTCATCTTGATTTACAATATGGTTTATAACAAAATCTCACTTTTATCTTGATTTACAGTATGGTTTATAACAAAATCTCACTTTTATCTTGATTTACAATATGATATATGACAAACTAGCAAGTGAAGTGTAGTTACCTTAGGGGATAAAAATCTCTTTGATCCAAGACTTGAAAAAGCTTGAGGAAGCTTGTAAAAGAGAAACCCAAGCTTGAGGATGGAGATCCAAGTTCCAATGGCGCGTGGTAGCGAGATCCAAACTTGTGGAAGATACCCAAACCTTGATCAGGCTCCACTAGATCTTCAATCCAAAGCCCCTCTTTTGGAACCCTAGATTTCCTCTCCTTTGTCTTCCAAATCCCTTCTAGATCTTCCTTAGGTTTAGGTTAACCCAAAACCCCCAAAAATATCTCCTATTTATAGGCAAAGGGGAGAAAACCCCAAAAATTACGCACCCAAAAAAGTTGATTCGCGCTTCTACGATCGTTCGTAGGCTTCCTACGATCGATTCTAGACTTGACAGTGAGTTTACAAGGTTTCTGGGACTTCTACGATCATTCGTAGGCTTCCTACGATCGATCGTAGGTTGTCCAGTGAGTTTTCAGTATTTTCAGAACTTTACGATTGTTCGTAGTTACGATCGTTCGTAGGTCATTTACGATCGTTCGTAATTCTGACATAAAGTTTTTACGTTTTTTCCACTTTGGTATTTTGACCATAACTTTTGACTCGCTTATCGGATTTTGACTATTTAACTTGAGTTAGATTCATCTTTCAAAGAGGAACAATTTTGTCCCTAATAGATAAATCCAAATTTTAAGTTTTTAATTAGCTAAATGGACTCTAAATAAAACTGGTCTGGAAATGGATTTCAAAAACCCAAATTTGCAGTAGATCCAATTTCGAAAATCGGATGTTTGACTTAACCCTGACTCAAAATCCAGAAATGTGATCAATATGAACCTCTAAGAGGGTTTAAATATCTTTTCAAAAATTCAAGAATCACTCGATTCCGATAAGTGGTGACTAAACTAGAGCTTCATAAAGTTGTAGGTAATGCCAAAACATACCTCTTCAACACCTAGAACATATAGAGTGCTTTCACACTCTTTTCCCTTGGGTCCAACACCCCACCCACACCTCATGATTTGCTACCCCATAGGTTTGTAACCCACCTAGGTGATCATTGAATTCACGCCAATATGCATGAGAGGCTCCGGCCTCTTTATACCTCATGCACTAGCATTATTCGTCGCACTATTCACTTACAACTCATTAAACACTTAGGGTATTTTATACCCTTGCTTTTACCCACTTAGAGTATCTTTTTACTCTCTTTTTGAGACTCAAAACATGTAACTAAAAACCCTCACTTGACTCACCATACTACCCAGAACA
The DNA here is from genome assembly GCA_015143295.1 of Tetracentron sinense. Taxonomy (NCBI): domain Eukaryota; kingdom Viridiplantae; phylum Streptophyta; class Magnoliopsida; order Trochodendrales; family Trochodendraceae; genus Tetracentron; species Tetracentron sinense. Next base: position 1,480,660 of record CM026567.1, on the reverse strand, counting down.
CAATGGAAGGCCTTAGGCCTTTACACACGCTATATAAGGGCACTATTTACTAACACTGTTCACAGCACAGTGAACTCAGTTCCGGGGTTCCACAACCATCTTCTAGAAGAGCCTGGAATTGGCGGTAGTCCAGTTACCAACATTCCAGTTCTATAAAGAACTGGAACTGGCGGTATAGAGATTATCGCTAATTCCAATATTTCTGGAATTGGGCCTAGACCCTGTAGGAGGTCAGTCTAGGCCCTGCACACTTTCCTAGCCCCCCCCCCCCAGAATCCGATCTGACCCTTGAACCTTAACTAGGGTTAAACTTAACCCTAGTTAACTCCCTTTAACCATAGTTGAGCAATCTAACCTTTGTAAAAATAGAATAAAAATACAAAAGACCAAAACCAAACTTTAGTCGATCCCGGGCTCATACCTAACCACGGTTAATAGGCTTAACCATGGTTAGCTCCCTTAGCCACTCTGGTGCAATGAAGTCACTCCAGTGTAACCTTTATCCTCCTTAGGTAGTCAACCCTAGCCTTCAGGCTAACCCTAAGCCACTTTGGTACACACACACACCCCTTAACTCTAGTAAGGGTTAATGTACCGCCTGAACTACACTCGATCTGATCCCGCCCCTGCGGGTATGTAGGCAACCCATTTCGGGTTCGACCCTAATCTAGGTTTTTCTCTTTCTTGGGTTAGCACACCCTAAATACTTTAGCATTTTATTGATTTTAATCTATTTGGCTTATACCTAGGGAATAGGTAACCGTCTTAGATAGGGGTCTTGGGATGCCTAACACCTTCCCCTTAATTTAATCGAACCACTTACCTAGACCTCTAATCAAGACCATAGACCTGTCTACTCATCTCGGGTCCTATTTCCCCCAAATAAATAGGTGGCAACTCTTAGTCAAACCAATTAAACCTAAAAAGACTCTATAGTGTTGTTCCTCCGCAAGACCGGGCTCGGAAAGAAAGACAGTAAAATCCCGCACTCACAAATTACATACAAGGAAATTTTGGGAAGGTCTAGTTAGGTGACAACGAACCTTGTAGTATTATTTGAAAGGGTATGTTCAAGCAAATCTATCAAATGGGACAGTTTGGAAATTGAGGGATGTGAGGCATGTTCCTACACTTAAGAGAAATTTAATTTTTGTGGGACAGCTTACAGAATTTGGGCTTTTAACAACCTTCACGAATGATTCATGGAAGGTGACAAGGGGACACTCTTTACTTGACTTTTGACACTAACAGCTCAATTGTAGTTGCATCTGCAAGTGTGGATGTGAGTACATGGCTTTATAGACTTGGCATATGAGTGAGAAGGGAATGAAGGTGATGCATTCCAAGGAGAAACTGTCAGGATGGAATTTATAGATTTGGATTTTTGTGAAGATTACATCTATGGGAACCATAAGAAATTCAGCTTCTCAAAGGACGAAGGACTCCAAAAGCTGAGATGCTAGAACTGGTTCATATTGATATATAGGGACCAACCCAGGTACCTTCTTTAGGAGGTTTAGTTTACTTCATAATTTTCATTGATAATGCTACTAGAAAGTTATGGGTATATTTTTTGAAGCATAAATCAGGGGTATTTGATGTGTTCAAGAAATGGAAAGCTTTGTTAGAGAATGAAATAGGTCTAAAGCTGAAATATCTAAGATCAGACAATTGGGGATAGTACTTTTCAAGTGAGTTTGAAGAATTTTGCTTAGTCAATGGAATTAAAAGTTAGAAAATGATTCAAAGGATGTCACAGTAGAATGGCGTTGCAAGACGCATAAAGAAGACCATAATAGAGCTTGCAATGAGCATAAGGATCCATACAGGGTTGCCTAAACAGTTTTGAGCGGATGTTGTGAGCATTGCAGTCTACTTGATTAGCAGAAGTCAGTTGCTTTGGGTCATGGAATGCAAGAGGAAGCATGAACTAAAAAAGATGTAAACCTATCCCATCTGAGAATATTTGTGTGTACCTTTTATATCCATATAGATTATGACAATAGGACCAAGTTGGATCCTAAGTCTAGGAAGTGCACATTTATTGGATATGGTGCAAATGGATTCGGTTATAGATTTTAGAATGTCGAAAATCATAAAGTAATCAGGAGTAAGAATGTCATATGCAATGAGAATACAATGCACAAGGATGAGGATGGGTTGAATATTTAGAAGAAGAATTCTGAGTTTGTGGAGCTTGAGGAGATATCAACCAGCGATATTTTGAATCCTCAAAATGAGAATGTGCAATCAGAACTGCATACTCCGGTACCCGAGAGGAGATCATCTAGAACGGTTAGACATCCTGCTCGTTATTCACCTTCTTTACATTATCTATTGCTGACAGATAATGATGAACCGGAAAGCTATTAGGTAGTACTACAAGCGGAAACTAAGTTAAGTGGGAGCTTGCTATGGATGATAAGATAGTCTCTCTTTCATCTAACCAAACATGGGATTTGGTGAAGCTATCTGAAGGAAAGAAGGCTTTGCACAACAAGTGAATTTACATGTTAACAGAAGAAAATGATGGTTCTAAGACATACAAGGCTAGATTGGTTGTGAAAAGTTTTTAGTAAAATGTTGGAATTAACTTTATTGAAATTTTCTCAACAATTGTGAAGTTGTCAACGATTAGAGCAGTTTTGAGTATTGTGGTTTCAGAGGGTTTACATCTGGAGTATTTGGATGGTGACCTAGAAGAAGAAATCTACATACAGCAACCACAAGGATATGTGGAAGCTAAAAAAAAGAGTTTGGTCTGTAAACTTAAGAAGAGTATATACAGCTTGAAATAGGTTCCTAAGTATGGAATTTCATGTTCGATAACTTCAAGAATGACAAAGGAGACAAGATATTTCATTCAGATCATTGTTATTACTTCAAGAGGTTTGAGTCATTATATATAATCATTCTATTATATGTTAATGATATGCTTGTAGCAAGATCAAAGCAGGGATGAGGTTTCAAACTTGAAAAATCAACTTTTAGAGGAATTCGATATGAAGTATTTGGGTCCCTCAAAGAAAATATTTGGCATGAGAAACATCAAAGATAGGCTAAATAGGAGGTTGAAGCTATCCCATGCGGATTGTGTGGCCAAGATATTGAAGAGATTCAACATAGAAGGTGTTAAGCCAGTTAGCACTCCCTTGTCGAGTCATATTAATCTTTTGGTAAAACAAGGTGCTAAAACCTGAGAAGAGTGAGAGCACATATTTCAGATATCATATGCATATGCAGTTGGTAGCTTGATGTACGCAATGGTCTGTATGAGACCAAATAATGCTCAAGCAATGGGAGTAGTCAACAGATTCATGAGCAACCCAGGAAAGGAGCATTGGACAGTAGAAAAGTGGATTCTAAGGTACTTAAGGTGTAGAACCCCAGAACTCTATTTTCATAACCGGTGAATAGTGATGTGAATAGTGTCTATGAATAGTATTCTAAAGGACTAAATGTCTTAAATGTGATTTGGCGTAGTGAATGATGCCCAAATAATGGACCCTAGAGGGGGGGTGAATAAGGTGTATGGCAAATTTTAAGTTTATACTAAGTGATAATTGCGGAAATTGAATTTAATCACTAAACTACCAATATAAAATCAGAGATAAAGAATAAAGAGAGAGTCAGAAATACCAAACACTAGATATGTTATTAGGGTTCAGCAACTTGCCTACGTCCTTGCCTTTAAGCTTTCCCGCTTTAAGGATTTTCACACAACTCACTAATCGTACTCTTCTTTCTGGCAGAGAGCAAGCCTTACAATCATTTTCCAGGCTCAGGAAGAACCTTTAACACTCCTTTTGACAGGCTAAGGATGAATCTATTCAAGAGAATCTCTCTCTTGGATACACGAGAACACTCTTCTCAAATTAGTGCAAGAATCATTGATCCTTGACTTTCAGCAATTACAGAAAATGTATGGATTGTGAATCCAAATTGAAAGCTCCTAATTTGAGCTAGATAAGAATTGAATACAAAGCTTATAATCTCTCAAGATGGATTGGAATTGAATGCTCAAAGAGTGAGGGATTGGATTTTAGGATATTCAATACAAAAACAGAGTATTGATTGCTAGAAGTTAGTGAGTGATGAATAATCAATAGAACAGTGTAATAATCTTTAGAATTGTGTATTTTGATCATAAATCAACTCTATTTATAGTTGGGCAATCAATATGGCCGTTGGGAGTAGCATTAAATTCATGTTAGCCGTTTAAAACTAGTCATTATAGGTTTTTTCCGAAGGCACTCGTCGACGAGTGAGTGAGATTTCAGCCTGAGTCATCGACGAGTGGAGACAAAAGCAATTGCTTCATTTTCCTATCATTCACTCGTCGACGAGTCCCTTGTACTCGTCAACGAATTTTTTCAGTAAACTCATCTTACTGAGACCAAATTAATGGAAAATTTGCTAGGACCCTTAGGCAATCAATTTAACATTATTTTAATCATTTTTAGGGCCTTAGAATGATATCCAAATTATACTTGGTCTCCTAAGGTCTATCTAGGTAATCTTTGAGCAATTCTTTCCCAATGTCTTGAGGACTTTTACAAGGTCCTAGACACTTTAACTTCGACACTAGTCTCCATTGAAAGATGGTCTTCAATCTTGATTTGAGAAGCTCTACTCTTGATGGATCTTCATGAATTGTCTTTGAGCTTTTGAGGCTTCTTAGAAGAACTAGCACTTGAACTTTGACCTTGATAACTTTGAATTGTTGACTTCATCACTATTCATAGACTTGATGGTTGATCTTAATACTCTGAAATTTCACATCTTAAATGGAAATTTTAGTACATAAAGAATCATTTCATTATTGTGTTATCATCAAAACAATTTAGGGTATTTAGAGTTGTAACCTTGAGGCTAGCAATCTCCCCCTTTTTGATGATGACATGATGATGTGAATGACCTTGGGATGAGCTCCCCCTCAATATACGAGTTCTAGAATTTTTTGAAGATAGCTCCCCCTCAACAAATGCATCATATAAAAATTTAATACAAAAGATGGTATTTGAACCATTTGCTAAGTTCATATATGAATCAAACATCAATAATTTTTAACTAATGGAATCAAGGGAAGTTCCATGAACAAACTTTAAGTTTAAACTTATTAATTAATAGATAAGTTGTAATTTTGGAGCCAAGAGAAGTTCCACAAAGGTAATCAAGATTGAAATTTTTGATTATTCATTTATGTTATCTATGGAAAGTTCATTCACAGTTACCAATTTCTCCCCCTTGGCAACATCAAAAATAGGCATATAAGAGAAAAAAAAAATATAGGTTAAGAAAATGGAATGTCATATAAAACCAAGTTTCTGATTACAAGAAAGGTGAGGCATTACAACCAATCAAACATAAACAAAGTCATGGAAAAAAAAAAGAAAAAATAAAAAGGAGGGCTTCATAAATTCTTTTGCCCCTTCCTTGCGCTGTCTGGCTTGAAAGTTGTGTCCTTTCTTTTGTAGATTCCCACCTTCGATAGGTCTTCAGAGTCACTTGAGATGACTTGCTTAGCTGGAGGGTCTTGAGTTTGCTTTTGAGAAGACTTTGCAGCCTTAGAAGGAGATTGCTCTGCAGGAGGTACTGAAGATGTGGGTTGAGGGGGCTGACTGTGAGGAGGGTAAGAGGGAATTTCCACATCATGGGGAATGGGAACAAGATCCAACTTCTTCTTGATAAGAAGCATCTCAGAAATGAGGTCATCAACTTTTGCCGCCATTTCCCCAACTATTGGAGCCTGTGAATCCAGTAAACCAGCCATGTTTTGAAGATATCGAGCTTGGACATTTACTACATTTCCAACACTAGTCATATCTACACTCAGACGATCACTAGTCACATTGGCCTCAACCGCCTTTCTCTCTACCTGAGAGATGATACAATCTACTCAGTTTTTCACAATCTCACTGGATATGGCCATCTCAGTAAATTTGGGCTCAAACACAGCCTCTCGAGACCTCATCTCAAACTGGAGGAGATCCATCCTAGAATCTAATGAAGACAGCCTCTCTCTGGTCTCTGCCTGGAACTGCAGCTGACTCTACCTCATCTCAAGCTGAAATTGCTCCATGCTTGAGGCCATGGAGGCAATCATGGCTGCCATCAAACTCATCAGTTCATCTGGAACTGGAGCAGCCCTGGAAGGAGATGCAAAATGTTATCCTGGATCCTCAAACTAAACTGAGTCATGTCTCTGGGAGGTCTCAGGCACATCTACATCAATCATGATGTCTCCCCAGTCAATCTCAGCTGCAGTCTCAATCTCTATGATAGGCTCATCCTTTGACTCTGCATGCTCTGGCTGTACTGCTGTCTTTGCTGGGTGAGCTGGCTCAGTAACATGAGAAGATGGAAGGATGGGAGAATGAGGAGGAGAAGAGGGTGAGGATCTGAGATGGGAGGAACAGAAGGAGTGGAGTGAAAGGGTGGAGTGGGAGTAGGGATAGAAATGTCAGGAATAAAAGAGGAAGTGGAGGTAGGAATGGTCTGGGATTTTGGAACCCAAACATTACTGGACTCAATAAATGAATAACTCATTCTCATAATTGTAGCTATAGAATAAACATCTGAGCCAGAAATTGATTTCTTGTCTTGATAAGAGTCAAGAGGAATTTTGAAATGTTTGAATAAACGAGTGAGAGCTAGACCATAGGGAAATCTGTCTGAGGTCTTTTTGGCAGCATCTTTCATCACATTAACAATGATGAAAGATAGGTCTATATGCTGAGAAGTCAAAATACACCAAATGATAAATATGTTAAAGAAAGTAATAAAATCCCTACCACCATCACGGGGAATGATATCATACGTGATAATGTGGTTTGCAAGTCTAGCATCAAGGGTCAAATCCTTGAGCTTAGGAGGAATGGGGTTAGTGATGTCTTTATTGACACACATCACTTTCAATGCCTCTATGACATTTAATCCCTCATGGGAAACCCACTGATTAGTGGTATATTCTTGAAATGTACCAGTAGGCAATTTAAGAATATTACGAAGATCAGCAACAGTGTAGGAGATAAGTTTTCCATGAGCATATGAATGAAACTTTTGGGCAGTTTTGTCAAAAACAAGATTTGAATAAAATTGTTTCCAATGATCTGGGTACATGGGTTCACGAAGTTCAAGGAAGCTATGCCATCTAAGAGTTTTGAATTTAAGTGCAATAAAGTCAAGACCGATACCCTTAAAGAATTCAAAATCAGGAATTTTACCATATACGGGTTCACGCTTGATGAAGTACCTTGAGTAGTTTTCTTGTGCTGCTTGGGTCTTGAATAATACAAGCGTTTCTTCTTGGGGAGGTTCTATGGCTTGGCTTTGTGAAGTTTCCCCCAATATCTTCTTTACCTTTTCTGCAGCCGTGGGTTTCTTCTTTGGCATTGAAGGATTCTTCACACGAGAAGCCATTTGCAATGGAATAGTTTTTGGGAGGCTTGGAAGAGTAGGAAAGATGTTTGAGAGGAATAGAGAAAGCGAGGGCACTCGTCGACGAGTAGGTTTGACTCGTTGCCGAGTGGCTTCAAAACCTAGAGGATTTTAACACACTCGTCGTCGAGTAGCTATGACTCATCATCGAGTGGAGACAGAATCAAAAATTTTAAAAATCTGCAAGACACTCGTCGCTGAGTGGTGATGACTCGTCGACGAGTCCAGACAAAAATTTTGAAATATCAAATTTTATTAATTAGACGGATTTCTAAACCATTAAAACCTTTTTATAAATGGTTTTAAGAGATTTCAAAGCATGAAAAACTACACATCAAGTTAAGATATTGTTCTAACATAATCAATCAATTCACACATAGAGTTTTTAATTTTGTTCCATTTTAGGCATATTTTCAATTAATGTCTTCAAGACTAGTCATGCCTAATTCTCTTCTTAATTTACTAAATCTTTCATAAGGGAGAGGTTTAGTAAATATGTCTGCAAGTTGGTTATTAGTTTCAACAAATTCCAACATTATATCCTCATTTTGAACATGATCTCTTATGAAATGATATCTAATTTCAATATGTTTGGTTCTTGAATGTTGAGTTGGGTTCTTTGTCATACAAATAGCACTTGTGTTATCGCATTTAATTGGAATTTTATCATAAAACAATTTAAAGTCCTCTAATTGTTGTTTCATGTATAGAGTTTGAGCACAACAACTCTCAGTTACTACATACTCAGCCTCAGCTGTTAATAGAACTACAGAGTTTTGTTTCTTACAAGACCATGAAACCAAAGAGTGTCCTAATAATTGACATAAGTCACTAGTGTTTTTCCGATCAACTTTGTACCGGCAAAGTCAGCATCAGAATAACTAACTAGTTCTAGTGAAGTGTTCTTAGGGTACCACAATCCTAGTTCAAATGTTCCAATTAAATATTTAAAAATTCTTTTAATAGCAGTCATATGTGATTCCTTAGGATTAGCTTGAAATCTAGCACACATGCACATACTAAACATAATATCACATCTACTAGCAATTAAATATAATAGACTATCAATCATACCTCAAAATTTTGTTTCTTCCACATTTATGCCTTTTTCATCTTTATCCAGCTTTTTGGTTTGACTCATAGGAATATCAGCATTCTTTGAGTTGTCCATCCCAAACTTCTTTAGTAGCTCTCTAGTGTACTTGGCTTGATTTATAAAAATGTCTTCCTTAGTTTACTTGATTTGAAGTCCGAGGAGAAGTTCAACTCCCCCATCATGCTCATCTCAAATTCATCTTGCATGGACTTAGCAAATTCTTGACAAAGAATTTCATTAGTAGATCCAAAAATAATGTCATCAAAATAGATTTGAACTAAAAGCATATCATTATTTTTAGATTTTGTAAACAATGTAGTATCTATTTTACTTCTAATGAACTCTTTTCCAAGAAGAAAGTCACTTAGTCTATCGTACCAAGCTCTAAAAGCTTGTTTTAAACCATAAAGAGCTTTAGTGAGTTTAAATACATGATTAGGCAAGTTATGATTTTCAAAGCAAGGAGGTTGTTCTACATATACTTCCTCCGAAATAAATCCATTCAAGAAAGCACTTTTAACATCCATTTGATAAAGTTTACAGTCTTTAAAACAAGCATAAGCAAGCAACATCCTAATAGCTTCAAGTCTAGCAACAGGGGCAAAGGTTTCATCATAATCAATTCCCTCTTCTTGGTTGTATCCTTGAGCTACTAGCCTAGTTTTATTTTTAACAATATTTCCTTCTTCATCCATTTATTTCTAAAAATCCATTTAGTACCTATTATAGATTTGTTTTTTGGTCTAAGCACTAAATCGCATACTTGATTTCTTTCAAAATGATTTAATTCTTCTTGTATAGCAATTCCCCAAGATTCATTATTAATTACTTCAAGAGCATTCTTAGGTTCAATTTGAGAGAGGAATGCAAGGTTATTACAAATGTTTCATCTAGTTTTCACACCTTGTTCCATATTACCAAGAATTTATTCTTTAGGATGATCTTTTATTAATCTTCATGTCTTACGAAGATGAATTTCATTTTCTTCTTCATTTTCACCTAAGTTTTCATCTTCTAAGTTAATAGCATTATCTTGGTTGGCATTATCTTCTTTATTGATTTCCAAGTTTGCAACATTTTTATATATTTTTTCAACTTTGTCAATTTGATCATCATCATCAAGTTTTAGTTTTAAAAGGATTGGATTCATAAAAAATAACATGCATTAATTCTTCAACAATGAGTGAGGTTTTATTAAACACCCTATAAGCTTTGTTATTAGTAGAGTAACCAAGAAAAATTCCTTCACTAGATTTTGGTTCAAATTTCTTTAAGTTTGGCTTACTATTAAGAATAAAACATTTGCAACCAAATACTTTGAAGTAACCAATATTGGGTGATCTACCATGCCAAAGTTCATAAGGGGTTTTATTTAATTTATTTCTAATAATTACTCTATTAATCACATAACAAGATGTATTAATAGCTTCAGCCTAGAAATAGTTTGGTAAATTATGTTCATTTAACATAGTCCTACCCATTTCTTGTAATGATCTATTCTTTCTTTCAACTACTTCTTTTTGTTGAGGAGTTCTAGGGGCGGAGAAATTATGGTTAAAATCATTTTCTTCACAAAAGGATTCAAGTTCTTTATTCTTAAATTTTTCACCTCTATCACTTCTAATTGAGTTAATGGAGTAACATTTTTCATTTTATACTCTTATACAGAATTTTTCAACTAGAGCATGCACTTTACTTTTATGAGATAGAAATAGCACCCAAGTGAATCTAGAGTCGTCACCTACAATAACAAAAGCATAGATTTTTCCGGCTAAACTAGCAACATCATTAGGCCCAAACAAATCTATATGCAATAATTCTAATGACCTAGAGGTAAAGATTACAATTTTTTTTTTAAAGAAAATTTTATTTGTTTTCCTAGTTGGCAAGCATCACACACTTTGTCTCTTAAAAACTTTGTTTTTGGTAAACTTTTAACAAGTTCTTTTCTAGATAATTTAGATAGTAAGTCCATACTTGTATGACCTAACCTTCTATGCCACAACCAACTAGTTTCATTAATAGCTGAAAAACACATAAGGTTTTGAGTGATTAGTTTATCAAAATCAATTGTATAAACATATTCATATCTATGAGCTATGAACATGGTATTAACGTTATCTTTGTCCTCAATGATGCACACATTTGATTTAAAGGAAACATTTAGACCTTTGTCACATAATTGACTAATACTAATTAAGTTATGCTTAAGCCCTTCAACAAGTAATACATTTTCAATAAAGATAGTAGAGTCTTTACCAACATTACCAATGCCGATGACCTTTCCCTTTGCGTTGTCCCCGAAGGTCACATGTCCTCCATCCTTTGGAGTGATTGAGATGAATAGCTCTTTGTCCCCTGACATGTGCCTTGAGCATCCACTATCCAAGAACCATCTTGTCTTGGAGGAATTAGATTTCAAACATACCTACAAGACAAAGTTTAAGTAACTCTAACATATTTTCCTCCCGAAACCCACACAGTTTTGGATGGAACCCAAACTGATTTTTTAATAGTCTTGGGAGCATGAGTTCCTTTTGGGATCCAAACCATGTGTGGCCCTTTGTGGATGTTCTTGGGAGTGATTGATCCTTTTGGGACCCAAATTTTCTTAACCACTTTCTTTTCACTAAATGTAAAGAATGCATTAGAAGCTGGATTTAAAACATTTGTAGATTTTGAAAAGAAATTTTGGTACTCTTTTTGTTTTGCAAAAGGGTTGTATTCAAGACCGGCCTTTCAAAGAACACATCTTTGTTTGACCAAAACTCTTTCAAGATTCTTTTCTCCCGTAGATAAAGTGTGAGCAATTTTAGTCAAGTCAATGACTTTAGCTTTAAGCTCTTCACACTCATAAGATAATCCTTGGGGTGAATTTTGAAATTCTTTTAACTTTTCATTTAAAACATTATTTTCATTTTCGAGAATGAATTTCTCATTATGTAAATCATTTTTCTCTTTTAGTAAAGAATCATTTGAGTTTGAAAGAGAAATATTGTCTTTCTTAAGTTGTTTTTTTTTTAACCAAGTTTTAGAAATTTAATGTAGAGATCATCAAAAGTTTCTCTAATTTCTTCTTAAGATAAAGATTCATTAGGTGAAGAATTTACCTCTTCATCTTCAAGAACCATGAGGCAAAGGTTGGCGATGTCGCGACCCAAAACCTACCCTAGGAGTTAGAGTGAATCTTTGACGACTTATCAGGACTTTACATGGCGTGCTTGACAAAACAAACTGCAACCATATGGAGCATATACAATAGAGGACACAATAGCGGAAGTATAAACCAATCATGGCACATTGGAAGTCTAACCCAAAACCTCTATGTATATACATGTGATCCAAGTTTGTATAAAATGTAAAACAAAAGAAGGTGCGGACATGCCCGCCAAAATACATAGTCAAAATCTCTCATACTCACCCAAGCTCACCTAGAATCTACCACCTAATAGTACTCGTCTACATGAGGCTCCTCTGTAGGTTCCTCAACATACTCCTCTTCCACCCATGGGCCTGGAGCACAAATGTCGAATGGGGCAGTAGCTCCCTCAGTACCTGCCGACATAAAAGTACAGCTGAGCATGGAATACTCAGCATGTACCAAATACTAACTAACATTGATAACATAATAATAACAGAGTAAAGCAGAAAGCAGTTTATATAATTAACAGGAAAAGTAAACAGTTTATAATTCATGCTTGTATCATATCGAAGTCAAAAAAACTCTTGAAAACATCTTGTATTTAACTTAACTTGAAATGCTCATTTCATGCACGAAAACTTGTCAAGTCTGTCTTGCTTGTCTGTTATGCATGTCATGTCATGCGTGCTTGCTTGGAGTTTAAACATGCTCATGCAACTTGTGAGGTACACTTGCGAGGGAGGAGAGACCCCTCATTAAATGAGATGCACTTGCGAAGGAGGGGAGACCCCCTCTTTCAATGATATGCACTTGCAAGGGAGGGGAGACTCATCTTTCAATGATATGTAACTTGTGAGGGAGGGGAGACCCCTCCATAAATGATATGCAACTTGTCCTTGTCAAAAGTGAGGCAAAACATATCGTAAGATATGTCCTACCTCTAAAATCCTTATTCTTGAAAACAATGGTAAACCATGCCATGCATGCCGTGCTTGTAAAATCGTGTACATACTTTAACTTGGAATTAAATATGACAATTGGGATTCAACAACAGATAGTATAACATTAATTTCAACACGTAATTATTCATGCCGTTAGAGAAAGCAATTAATCACACTATCATAAACCCTAGCAATTCCATATACTTTAAATCATGCCTTTCTTGGTTTCCAATTCATTTTCTCCACCTTGGCATTTCATCAAACATGTGGTGTGTACGTTATTGGTTAAAGCCTATGCCATGCTTTTCTAGATGGGTTAATGTTCACAACATACACATGCGTTCATTATGTTCATACTTTTGGAAAACTAGAAAGAATGGAAGAAAAGGGAGAGTATGAACTAGGAGGGTAGCATATAATACCGACCTTGAAAAGAAGAAAATCCTCCAAAACGTGCGTGTATTTGTTGTCGAGCTTGGAGGACGTGTTCCTCACTTGCTTTGCCTTGGATTTGAAGAATCCAAGCCTTTGGAATGATCTAGGGTTTTTAAACCCTTGATTACTTCTCAAGTTGAAACCCTAGGTTAAAACCCTTTCTCTTCTTCTCACTCTCTCTCAAAATTCAAGCTTGAGGGTTTATGAAACCCTCAACCCACAAACTCAGGTTTATATAGAAAAGGGGATGGTTAAAGACCATCATACCCTTAATGATCTGCTTAAAAAGACCAAACCAAGCAAATTCGTAAAGGAGCGGTCGACCGGTCATAAGGAGTGATCGATCGGTCCAAAAGACCCTCTCTGGAAAAATCCCTCATACAAAATTAGTACAATAAGGGTCGACCGGTGGTTAGAGAGGTCGACCGGTAGGTGAGCGATCGATCGGTCATCTTAGCGGTCGAGCAGTAGGCTACTGGTCGATCGGTCCTGGGAGTGGTCAACCGGTTTGTCTGTGTTTTGCCCATTTTGCTGACTTCTCTCATTTTTCCTACTTCGGTGTTTTATCCATAACTTTTTACTCGTTTGTCGGATTTTGACGATTCAACTTGCGTTGAATTCGTCTTTCAAAAAGAAACATTTCTGATGTTTTAGAATTTCTAAATTCTGCTTTATTTATAAACCAAGTTTTCCTCAAAGTTAACTGATCCGCAAATGGAGTTAAGCAAACTGGATTTTTAACATATCCAACTTAGGAATCCCACTTCTTAACACTTAAGTTCTTTAAGATTTCTCATTTCATAGCAATGGGAGATTACAAAGGCTTAAAGCCTTGGCATGAGTTTCAACACATGGACAAACGTTTCGGGGCTCTACAGGCGACTTCTTCCTCACTTGAATTGTCATCCAACCCACTTCCTTCGGAGTCGTCCCAAGTAGCCTTTATCGCATTTTTCTTGAATCTTTGGCCTTTCTTTAGTTGGGGACACTCGGTATTGATGTGTCCCGGTTTCTTACATTCATAGCAAATGATTTGCTCTTTCTTACTTGATTCTCCTTGAAGAATTCTCTTTTGTAAGGCCTTTTCTTGAAGTTTTTCTTGTGTTTCAAGAACTTCTTGAACTTCCTTACCATAATAGCAATTTCATCATCTTCATCACTCTCTTCTTCCTCAATTTCTTGAATGGTCTTCAAGGCAAGTCCCTTCTTCGCTCTTGGTTCATCTTCTTGATCATTCATTATGACTTTGTGTGTCATGAGAGATCCAAGAAGCTCATTCATTGGAAGCTTAGTCAAATCCTTAGCTTCTTGAATGAGGGTGACTTTGGGACCCCAACTTTTTGAGAGTGAGTGAAGAACTTTTCTAACATTTTCTGCACTAGAGTACACCTTGCCAAGAGATTTTAGTTCATTCAAAATATTGGTGAAGCGAGTAAACATGTCTCCTATAGATTCATCCTTTTCCATTTTAAAAAGTTCATACTTATGAACTAACATACTTATCTTTTCTTCTTTTACTTGATTCGTGCCTTCATATGTGACTTAGAGTTTGTCTCATATTTCCTTGGCCGAATCACACCCAGAGATTCTATTAAACTCTTGTGGACTTAAAGCACAATACAAATTGCTAATTGCCTTAGCATTTGTTTGGATGAGTTTAATATCAGCCTCATTCCATTCATCTTCTATTTTAGGAATTCTAATACCATCAACTACTTTGTGAGGAAGGTGAGGTCCTTTGACAATGACTTTCCAGCAATCATAGTCAGGAGCTTGGAGATAAACTATCATTCTGATTTTCCAATAGTTATAGTTTTCTCCATTGAACAATGGAGGTCAGGTGGTCGATTGGCCCTCTCCTAAGGTAGTAGCAAATATGTTTTTCATAAGGAATCTTTAACTCAAGATGGTTAGATCTAAAATAGAGCACTTAGTTCTGATACCAATTGATGCCCAGATAATGGACCCTAGAGGGGGGGTGAATAGGGTGTATGGCAAATTTTAAGTTTATACTAAGTGCTAATTGCGAAAATTGAATTTAATCACTAAACTACCAAGATAAAATCAAAGATAAAGAATAAAAAGAGAGTTAGAAATACCAGACACCAAACATATTATCAGGGTTCAGCAACTTGCCTACATCCCGGCCTTTAAGCTTTCCCGCTTTAAGGATTTTCACACGATTCACTAATCGTACTCTTCTTTCCGGCAGAGAGCAAGCCTTACAATCATTTTTCAGGCTCAGGAAGAACCTTTAACACTCCTTTTGATAGGTTGAGGATGAATCTCTTTAAGAGAATATCTCTCTTGGATACACGAGAACACTCTTCTCGAATTAGTGCAAGAATCTCTAATTCTTGACTTTCAGCAATTACAGAAAATGTATGGATTGTAAATCCGAATTGAAAGCTCCTAATTTGAGCTAGATAAGAATTGAATACAAAGCTTACAATCTCTCAAGATGGATTGGAATTGAATGTTCAAAGAATGAGGGATTGGATTTTAGGATATTCAATGCAAAAACAGAGTATTGATTGCTAGAAGTTGGTGAGTGATGAATAATCAATAAAATAGTGTAATAATCTTTAGAATTGTGTATTTTGATCATATATCAACTCTATTTATAGTTGGGCAATCAATATGGCCGTTGGGGGTAGCATTAAATGCGTGTTAGCCGTTATAATTTTTTCTCGCAGACACTCATCGACGAGTGAATGAGATTTCATCCTGAGTCGTTGATGAGTGGAGACAGAAGCAATTGCTTCAATTTCCTGTCATCCACTCGTCGACGAGTCCCTTGTACTCGTCGACAAGTTCACTGAATTTTTTCAGTAAACTCATCTTACTGAGACCAAATTAATGGGAAATTTGCTAGGACCCTTAAGCAATCAATTTAATATTATTTTAATCATTTTGAGGGCCTTAGAATGATGTCCAAATTATACTAGGTCTCCTAGGGTCTATCTAGGTAGTCTTTGAGCAATTCTTTTCCAATGTCTTGAGGAATTTTACAAGGTCCTAAACACTTTAACTTAGACACTAGTCTTCATTGAAAGACGGTCTTGAATCTTGATTTAAGAAGCTCTACTCTTAATGGATCTTCATGAATTGTCTTTGAGCTTTTGGGGCTTCTTAGAAGAACTAGCATTTGAACTTTGACCTTGATGACTTTGAATTGTTGACTTCATCACTATTCATAGACTTGATGGTTGATCTTAATACTCTGAAATTTCACATCTTAAATGGAAATCATAGTACATAAAGAGTCATTTCATTATTGTGTTATCATCGAAACAATTTAGGGTACATAGAGTTGTGACCTTGAGGCTAACAGTGAAATGATATGAGGGAGTTCTATATTGGTGTGTGTGTGTTATGTGTGTGGTAAAACCAAAGGAAAAAGAGTGAAAACACTCTATAAGTAAGATACAACAAGAGTGAAAACACTCTAAGAGGGAGAAATACAGAAAACAGGGGAAATGGCCAAGTTCAACAGGTGGTCGGTCAACCGCCCCTATTCAGGTCAACCGACTGTCTCCGAAAGGGTGGATTTTCCAAGGGTTTTACACTGACCAATTGACTGCCCCTTATAGCCGGTTGACCAACTATGTGTTTTTTGCTCCCTTTTGGCTTAGCCGACCTACTATTGCTCTATGGGATATTTCGGGGGCCTTTTGAGTGTTTCACCAAACCCCAAAGGGGCTATATAAACCCCATTTCGTGGGTAGAGGGTTATCAAACCCTTAGAACTATTTTGAGAGAAGAGAAAGAAGAGAAAAGGGAGAGAAGAAAGAGGAAAGAAAGAGGGTTTCCTTTGTGCTTGGGTGATCATCCCAACTTAGATCTTGTCATCCGAAGTCCGTTCTAAGCACTCAATCATAGGGAAAAGATCTTGAAAGGTAGATGCTCTCTACTATATACCCTTGTCATAATCTTATACTTGAACCTAAAGATGAAAAGCATGTATGGATGAAATCGAATATAGAAATCATGTACTATGATGAAGAGTTGTAGATACGCTCCACTATGTATTGATGTTGTAGTTTCAATTGAAAAACCATGATGAACCATATGCTTTGAAATGAAAAGAAAGTAGGAAATTCTCCTAGTTTTCCTTGTATTGATGCTATGTTTAAACCAAATGATGAAAATAATGTTTTGATGAAACCATGAGTATTAGCCTATGCATATGTCATGTGATAGGTTTGAATGAAATGGGAGAGCATATGGCATGTGTTATGTGTTTCCAATTGTATACTATGTTCATTCACAATTGCCATGCACGTGTATTGCAAGATCGAGTTTTTATGTATATATGTATTGATAAAGTAAAGAGATGATGAACGAAGTAAGATGAACCGGGAGAATGATGGTGGACTTCTACCAACCTAGGTAGAGCATTAGTCATTTGGTCCCAAATGAAGCTATGTGTGGGAAGAATACAAATGGACTTCTACCACTCTAGGTAGAGCATTTGACATTTTTTCTAGGTAAACTATATACAAAGATATCCACAGGGAGGTGGATGAAGCTGCTAATGGACTTCTATCACTCTAGGTAGCATTAGGCATGCTCCATCTGTATGTGAATGCTAATGGACTTCTACCACTCTAGGTAGAGCATTAGTCTAAGTCGTGTATACACACCCATAAAGCTATGTGTAAAGCAAGTGAAATGTTCTATGTGTGAAGTAACAGAGATAAAAGAAAAGAAAAGAAGAATATGATTTTGAAAGATAAGTGTATGTGTTTTATCGTATCGCACATGTGTATTTGCAAAGAGATTTCTTTATGTGTTTCAGTGCATGTATATCCTATGAATTGCCTATGGAAGAGCATGTGATATTATGACATATTATCTACTGGTTTGTATACGCTGAGTATTCCATGCTCAGCCAATTTGTTATCATCGGCAGGTTTCGATGAGGTGCATGCTCCTGAGCCTTGGGTCGAGGAGGATTACCATGAGCCAGAGCCTACTATAGATCACCCTCATGAGGATAGAGCACTAGATAGGTAGCCCTATTCTGATTATTGATGAGCGTGGTGAGGGAGAGATACATGTATTTTGATAAGCGGGAAATGTCCACATTATACTTCTATATTGTACACATTTTTTGGTTCATCCTGGGATATATGTATAGGTTATATTGGCAGATAGGGTTGATGCTCATGTTGCTCCTACTGCACCTACACCTGCACCTACACCTCCTTTTGTGCACCACACTGCGGGGTTAGAGGCTTTCTGGAGACTATGGCCTCCTACCTTCTTGTCACGACCCAAAATACCCCCTACGAGTTAGGAATACTTTAGCTTGTGATGTGCAAATATCAGATACCAAACCATACTGTAAAATATCCAAGGCAATACATAGCTGAAGCACAAAGTAATGCGGAAACTTAAATCAAGGTGCGGAAGTGTAAACTTAAAATTTACTTTCTATACATGATCAGTATTCCAAGTTTTTACAACATAACGTAATCCAAAAAGGTGAAGTGGACATGCCCACTTCAACAAAATACAAAAAGAAACCTCACAGTCTCTCCACTCAACAATAGTCCAGATAGGGCCACCTATCTAGATCCCTGTCCTCCTGAGACTGTAATGGGATAGCCACCTCTTCTTTTGCATACTCCTCTTCAACCCATGGCTTGGAGTAGTGGATGTCGGACTGACCTGCCGATATAAAATATACGGCTGAGCATGGAATACTCAACGAGCACAAACTACTTGCTAACAATGCTATAATGACAATAACACCACATACATGTACTTAAAGGAATACTAATCACAAAATCCATGCTTAAAACCCGTCATAGAAAATCATTCATCAAAACTTACATTTCATGGAAAACAAACAACCTTGTTCATGCTTATGAGTTCTTATTAATGCTTATGAGCCTCGTGAGCTCTTATGAGTCTCTTAACAGCTTTCGAGTTCTTATGAGCTTTCTTGTGAGCTTTGAGTTCTTATGAGATTTCTTGTGAACTTTGAGTTCTTATGAGCTTCTTGTGAGCTTATGATCCTTGGAGACTTATGCATTTCTTACGAGTTCTTAAAAGCCTTGTAAGACTTATGATCCTTGGAGTTTATGCAAGATCTTAGACTTGATCCTTGTGAGCATGAGGTAACCGATCTTAGAATTACCAACCCAAAGTTTGGCTTTGTGCATGCTTATGTGCTTATGCTTCTTCTTATGAAATTTTCTTTGAAAAACCTTTTTTATGATTCTTGAAATACATGCTCATGAGAAAACCTCTGTTATGAAAGACATAAAGTGCGTGGAGTTCTTGTGAGCATCATCATGTATATATGGAATGTTTTAAAATTTTCATATGAATTCATACAAGACATATTATCATCATAGTATACTTGAACAATTTCTAAAAACATGGGATATTCTCATTCATAGCATTTTGTCACACCATTCTTGGCCATTAAGCATATTTCATCACATCATACTTAGAATCATAGTTTATTGGAAGATAATAACACTCACATACAAGTATAACTATATTCATCCTTTTATTGAAGTCCTTCAAATCATAAACCGTTATTTACTCATTTGATCATAATCTAGTTTACCCAAAATCTCACATTTACTATTTGCATCATAGTATAGCTAGGTAGTAGTAGTACTTACAATGTTATTCAAAATCATGTATTCATCCTCATTTCAATCTTGGAATCATAGCAAAGCTAGATAGAAAGTGTCCTTAGCTTGCAAAGATAAATCTTAGCTTAGAAGGATGATTGAACACGAGCTTGAGCTTAGAAATGGAGATCCACGCTCGAGGAAGAAAATTCAAGCTCGTACAAGCTTTGAGAAGTGAGGATTCGAGCTCCTCCTTGGTCTCCAACAAAATACCTCTTTGCAACCCTAGATTTTCTCCCCTTTCTCTCCCAAATCTTTTCTTAAGTGTTGG
This sequence comes from Tetracentron sinense, assembly GCA_015143295.1. Classification (NCBI taxonomy): domain Eukaryota; kingdom Viridiplantae; phylum Streptophyta; class Magnoliopsida; order Trochodendrales; family Trochodendraceae; genus Tetracentron; species Tetracentron sinense. Next base: position 1,460,679 of record CM026567.1, on the reverse strand, counting down.
TAACCTAAAACCCACAATTTGGGTTCATATTTATAGGCCAAGAGGGTAAAAACCCCTAAAATCCCGTTATTTTAAAATTAATTCACTCGCCTACAATCATTCGTAGGTTGTCCAGTGATTTTGCCCAGTTTCTAGGACTCTACGATCATTCGTAGAGTGTCTATGAACGTTTGTAGAGTGTCTACGAACGTTCGTAGCATTTCTACGATCGTTCGTAGGGTGTTTACGAACGATCGTACCTTCAACAGAAACTTCCGAAATTTTTCCCGATTTGGTATTTCGCCCATATATTTTGACTCGCTTATCAACAGGCCTGACTCCGAAAATCCAATTTTTAACTCAACCCCAACTCAAAATCTGGAATAATGATAAATAGGAACCTCGAAGAGGGTTTCAATAACTTTTCAAAAATTCAAGAATCACTCGATTCCGATAAGAGGTGAGAAAATTAGAGCTACTTAAAGTTGAGGGTATGTTAAGGCATAACCCTTGTTGACACTTAAGAGTATTTTATACTTTTACTCCTTCATCCCAAACATCTATACACTTAAGAAAACATTCTTAAGGCTTTAATACAGGCTATAACACATCATTTACCCACAATATATCAAAACCAAGGTTCTCATTTTCATTGATAATCATTCAAGATCTTACAATAGGTTCTAAGCCTTAGACATTATTCAACAAGCCATACCATCAAGATCCGACCCCCCTCCCTTATAGAAATTTTGTCATCGAAATTAGAACAATACATAGGAATAATAAGGAATGAAATTTACATGAAAACATCAATTATACAAACAAATGAAGGTACTTTTCCCTCACTTCTGCTTCAGGCTCCCATTTTGCCTCTTCTCTAGCATGATGTTGCCATCGAACGAGAACCAAGGGGATAACCTTGTTGTGCAAAACTTGATCTCTATGATCCACAATTTGAACCGGCTCTTCCACTAATGTGAGATCCTTCCAGATTTTCAACGGATCAAGATTTATAATATGGGAAGGATCCGGGATATACTTTCGAAGCATGGACACATGAAACACATTGTGGACTGCCGCCATGAGAGTAAGTAGAGCGATTCGATAAGCAACTTCACTAACTCTGGTGATGATCTCAAATTGACCCACATACCTCGGGCTGAGCTTTCCTCTCTTACCAAATCTCATTACACCCTTTGTCAGTAAAACCTTAACAAATACCATATCACCAATACGGAACTCAAGATCTCATCTACGGGTGTCGACATAGCTCTTCTGCCTATCCTGAGCCGTCTTCAACCTCTACCTAATGATTTTGACTCTGTCTGCAGTCTGTTCAATTAATTCGGGACTCAATATCTTTCTTTCTCCAACTTCATCCCAGTATAGAGGAGATCTACAACTTCAACCATACAAGGTCTCGAAAGGTGCCATTTGGATACTAGCCTGATAGCTGTTATTGTAGGCGAACTCAACTAACGGCAAGTGATCCTCCTAACTGCCCTTGAAGTCCAACATGCAAGCTCGGAGCATGTCCTCTATAATCTGGTTCCTACCCATCTGTTTGAGGATGAAAGGTGGTGCTAAAGTCCAAACGGGAACTCATAGCGCTCTGAAAGCTCTTCCAGAACCTGGAAATGAATCTCGGATCCCTATCTGACACAATATTTACTAGCACTTCATGCAACCGAACCACTTCTTTGATGTACAATGCAATCAGCTAGTTCGTGTTGAACGTAGTCCGATAAGGCAAGAAATGGGCGAACTTTGTCAAACGATCAACCACTACCCAAATTGCATCTGAGTTATTCGTCGTCCTTGACATTCCAACAATGAACCAACAAGAAATGGGCGGACTTTGTCAAATGATCAACCACTACCCAAATTGCATCTGAGTTATTCGGCGTCCTTGACATTCCAACAATGAAACCCATTGATATATTTTCCCATTTCCACTCAGGAATTGGAAGGGATTGCAAAAGCCCTATTGGCCTCATATGCTCGGCCTTCACCTGTTGGCATACCAAGCATCTTAACACATACTCTGTGACTTCCCTCTTCTTGTTCTGCCACCAATAGTGACTTTTCAAGCTCTGGTACATCTTCGTACCACCAAGATGTAGAGTGTACTTGGACCGGTGAGCTTCATCTAAGATCTCGCTCTTCAACTCCGCATCCGTAGGAACACATAACATTCCTTTAAATGTGATCGTTTCGTCACCATTCAAAGAGAACTCATCACTCCCCTTGCTAACCGCCTTATCTCTATAAGAAAGTAGTTCTGCATCCAAATCCTGCAACTCTCAAATCCGAACTTGGAGATAAGGCCTAACTATAAGATTAGCCATGACTGGCCCAAAGGTAGGAATACTGAAGCTGGTATCGAGGTTTGCAATGACCTCCAACATCTTCCACTCGTGAATCATCATGTGGGCTACAAGTCCAGAAGGCTTCCTGCTCAAGGCATCTACCACCACATTAGCCTTACCCAGATGGTACTAGATAGAACACTCATAGTCCTTCAAGAATTTCATCCATCGACGTCGCATATTCAGCTCCTTCTGGGAAAATAGATACTTTAAGTTTTTGTGATCCGTGAAAACATCAAATAGTTCTCCATAAAGGTAATGCCGCCAAATCTTTAAAACGAATACCACTGCAGCCAACTTCAATTCATGAGTAGGATAGTTCTTCTCATGATCCTTCAACTGTCGGGAAGCATAGGCGATGACATTCCCGCACTGCATAAGAACACATCCTAGTCCAATATTCGAGGCATCAATGTAAACCACTGATGTCGCTCAAAGATATGTGGTACTTTGCAGTACAGTAAATGGGGTTGTCGAACCACAGAGAGCAGTGAAGATAAGGAACAATAATGGAGAAGTGGTTTGTAAGATCTTTGGTAGAAAATGTTTAACTACATTGAGGAAGATATCAGTGAGAAAAAGCGTCAAGGTATCAGGTTTCCTCCCCTTAATGGTGTAATGTCAATTTGATTGTCCAAAGTATAACTCAATTGAGGGTTTCACATCCCAAACCCTCAATCAGAAGATTTTAGAAATTCAGATTATAATAAAAAGTTAAAATAGATTTCTAGTCAATTATTCAAAATGAATTTTAACCCAAGCCCGCACTTTATCGGAAAAACTCGAGGATGACGATATACCTGAAGGCAATACCGCAGCAAAGACTAATGTCCACTAAGATGAAGGTTCTTCATTTGAGAAATCAAGAATTGTTACTCAACTACGAGAAAAGCCTGACTGAACTCGTGAAAAGGTTTAAATCCTAGAGATTCAATTAAAAGAGATCAAACAAGAAGAACAGCCAACATAGAAATCATAGACGTTAAAAACACTAATTGGATTAACTCAAACTAACATTACCTCATCAAGAGAATTCCACCCTAGCCATGGTTAGGGTTTTAGCAATCCATACAGAGAGAAAAGCGAAAACAATAAGATAAAAGAGATGATTCCAGGGTCAGAGGTTCAGAGCTCTTTACAATACTTCTCTATGAGTTTAAATAACTAAAAGGGAAGAAGAAGAATGAAACTAAGCTAAAAGGGAAAGTTCCCAATACAAAATCTTGCTCAAAATAGTCAATTCGCGGCCAAAAACGCTAGTCCCGCAACCACCGATCGATCGGGCAAGGGTGCCGATCGATCGGGCCTTCAATCGCAAAAATCTGAAAAAAATCACCACCTTCCGATTGATCGGCGATTCTGGCCAATCGATCGGCGCTCCAATCGATCGCCGGGGATCACCGATCGATTGCCGAGGATCGCCGATCGATCGCCGGGGATCACCGATCGATCGCCCAAATCGTCACTTCGCCATTGTCTATTTTTTTCGTCTTTTCTTTTTGCTGATTTCTACGAGACTTCTTTACTCGAATTTCCTACATAAAATGTCATAAAAAATGATTAGAATTTGCAATGAATAATTGAGGAAACAATTTTAGAATGTAGGCTTTAAATTAAGGATTCAAACTAAAAGGGGCTTTAAAGGGTTATAAAATAACTGATTTTGAGTGTACTTTTGCACACTCATAACCACTCCACTCCTAGATGGCACTGTGAGAACGGGAGCCGTAGTAAGCCTCTTCTTCAACTCTATGAAACTTGTTTCACATTTGTCACTCCAAGAGAAATTGGCATTTTCCCGCGTTAAGTGCGTGAGCGGTGCCGTTAAGCTGGAGAATCCCTCTACAAATCTTCTATAGTATACTGCCAAACTGAGGAAGCTGTGTATCTTGGTAACACTCATGGGTCTCTCCCATTTCATCACTGCTTTTATCTTTGCTGCGTCTACTGAAATACCCTCGGTAAATACCACGTGGCTAAGGAACGCCACTTTCTCTAACCAAAATTTGTACTTACTCAACTTGGCATATAGTCTATGCTCTCGAAGAATCTCAAGTGTAAGGCGAAGGTCTCGATCATGATCCTCTCATGTCGGGGAATACAATAAGATATCCTCAACAAAGATGACAACACATCTATCGAGACAAGGCTTGAACACCCGGTTCATTAAATCCATGAACGTCGTCGGTGCATTCGTTAGACCAAAAGGCATGACCAAGAACTCGTAGTGTCTGTACCAAGTCCTAAAGGTAGTCTTTGGAACATCTTCGGCCTTGATCTTCAACTAATGATAGCCTGATCAGAGATCAATCTTGGAGAAGAACCTTGCTCCCTTTAGTTGGTCGAATAAATCGTCAATCCGTGGCAATGGATAACGATTGTTGATCGTGACCTTGTTCAACTGTCTATAGTCGATGCACATCCTCATCAACCCATCCTTCTTCTTCACGAAAAGTACTGGTACTCCCCATGATGACACACTTGATCGGATGAACCCAAGTTGTTGCAAGTCTTTAATTTGCTCCTTCAATTCTTTAAGTTCAATTAGGGTCATCTTGTACGAAGCCTTAGAAATTTGAGCCATTCTTGGAGCAAGCTCTATTGTAAAATCTATCTCCCTATCTGGAGGCAACCCCGGCAAGTCCTCGGGAAATACATCCAAATACTCACTCACCACTGGGATGGCTGAGGAGTCTTGTGCCTCCGGATTTGAAAGGCTTAGAGCCGCTAGACGGGCTATATCTCTCCTTCGAATTCCACAAAAGTGGAATGGCTTGACACCTTCTGGCTTAAATTTCACCATCTTTTCAAAACAAGCCACGTGCCCGTGGTGTGCAGCTAGCCAATCCATCCCGAGAATAACATCGAAGTCCAAGTCTTGGAACTCAAGGATGATCAGATCGATCGGCAATTCATGCTACCCAACTTGGACTATATAATCCCGGTATCCTCGATTCGTATCAACTGACTTGCCAAACGGAGTTGAAATGGTCAACTCTTAACGTAGGCGACTCGGCTCAGACGTGAAACCTTTGGTGAAGCTAGGTGACACAAAGGACTGTGTCGATCCCGTGTCGATCAACACACGAGCTAGACACTCGTTCACTAGCAAAGCACCTATGCATTATAATTAACTAAACTCAATAATTTACAAAACAGACATAGAGTATAGGTAGCATGATATACACGTAAACAGACATATAAAATATAGTACCCATCAATTCATACTTTAATAATTTATAAATTTAGCGTACCTTGCACAACATCATCTGATGCCTATGCGTCCCGTATCTTCAAGGCAAAGACCTGGCCCTGGTTTACCTTGCGAGGCAACTGTGTGGTTTGTGTGGGCTATGTGGGTCTAGATGCAGAAGCTTGTGAAGACCCTTGTGGAGCAGTCTGACGGATTAGGGGTCTGCTCCCATGAGGTTGGACCCGTGATTGCCGACGTGGGCAATCTTTAATCATGTGGTCCTACTCGCCACAATGGAAACATCCTCCAGATGTGCTCCGACACTCTCCAGTCGGGTGTCTTTGACCACAATAGTCGCACTCCTCGAAAGATGAAGAGGATGTAGGCGGCACATATCTAGTGCCCTGAGGAAAAGCGGGGTGAGGTGTTTGTGAAGTAGCAGGACGAGGTGCTGGCTGTACAAAAGGAGGACTCTGGGTTGGTGTAGGCCTAGGAGCTAGATAAGGGGAAATCCTAGCCCTCTTCTCTGGTGGTGCTGAGCCACTAGACTGGCCCCTATGTATTACTCTCCTGAAGGCGCTCTCTCTTCTCTTAAGAAACTCCTCTGAGTTCTTCTCGGTGATCTTCACCTTTCCCATAATCCCCCTCCAAGATTCCACCTGAAGAATAGAGGCTCAGTCCTTGATGAAGGCTTTCAGCCCATTCTCAAACTTCCTGACTCGCATCTTCTCTGTAGTGATCAAATGCTGTGCGAATCGGGACAACTCAACAAACTTGGCCTCATACTCGGCCACACTCATATCTCCTTGAACTAGGGACATGAACTTCATCTCCTTCTGTTATCTAACAATCTTGGGAAAATACTACCCATAGAAGGCATCAAGAAACTCTCCCTAAGACAATGGCTCTCCTACCCTGTCAATGTCTCTCTACCTCAGTGCAGCTCTCCACCAATGATCGGCTTCCCCTTCCATCATGAATGCAACCCAGTCTACTCTCTGCTCATCAGTAGCGAAGAGCACGTCTCATGACTTAGTTCATGCCTCTGCAACCATGGGATCTGTAGTCCCATAGAAAGTAGGTGGATAGAGCCTTCGGAATGCCTTAAGTCCCAAAGTGTGATGTGTAGGAGGTGGGTGCACCAATGTAGTAGCAGCGGCAAGCTGTCTAGCCGCTAGCATGGCTATAGTCTCGACCATAGTATTTAGCAACTGAGATATGTCAGGTTGTTCATCCCCTGATGGAAGGTCTCCTCCATTATCATTGTTCCGAGTCTGGTAACCGCGACTCCGACTGCCACCTTTCATGACTTAGTCTTGAGAACAATAGCAATCATGAGTCTAACTTGGAAACCAACTTCATTTCAATCATAACTTCAAGCTCATTCTATATTCATAAGATACATAATAGTAATACATCAATATATATATTGCACTAGATAAGCATACAATTTGTGGTTCTAGCATAGGATTCTAGTTCGGTTGGGTTTCAACCAGTTATGTACTAAGACTAAAGGATTAATCTATGCTTGGAATATGAATCATTTCTCATCCTAATGCCTAGTTTCCATCAAAATATCGGACTCTAAGTGACCCTAAAGAACCTAATGCCTTGGCTCTGATACCACCACTGTCACAACCCAAAATACCCCTAGGAGTTAGGGATACTTTAGCTCGAGATGTGCAAATATCTGATACCAAACCATCCTGTAAAATATCCAAGGCAATACATAGCGGAAGTATAAAGTAATGCGGAAACTTAAATCAAGATGCGAAAGCGTAAACTTAAAATTTATTTTCTATACATGATCAGTATTCCAAGTTTTTACAACATAACGTAATCCAAAAGGGTGAAGTGGACATGCCCACTTCAACAAAATACAAAAATAAACCTCACAGTCTCTCCACTCAACAATAGTCTAGATAGGGCTACCTATCTAGATCTCTGTCCTCCTAAGGCTGTAACGGAATAGCCACCTCTTCTTCTACATACTCCTCTTCAACCCATGGCTCGAATTAGTGGATGTCGCATTGACCTGTCAATATAAAATGTACGGCTGAGCATGGAATACTCAGCGAGCACAAACTACTTGCTAACAATGCTATAATAATAATAACACCACATACAAGTACTAAAGGAATACTAATCACAAAATCCATGCTTAAAACCCATCATGGAAAATCATTCATCAAAACTTACTTTTCATGGAAAATAAACCACCTTGTTCATGCTTATGAGTTCTTATAAATGCTTATGAGCCTCGTGAGTTCTTATGAGTTTCTTATGAGCTTCGAGTTCTTATGAGCTTCTTGTAAGCTTTCGAGTTCTTGTGAGCTTATGATCCTTGGAGACTTATGCAAGATCTTAGACTTATGCATTTCTTACGAGTACTTGAAAGCCTTGCAAGACTTATGATCCTTGGAGTTTATGCAAGATCTCAGACTTGATCCTTGTGAGCATGAGGTAACCGATCTTAGAATTACCAACCCAAAGTTTGGCTTTGTCAATGCTTATGCGCTTATGCTTCTTCTTATGAAATTTCCTTTAAAAAACTTTTTTTTATGATTCTTGAAATACATGCTTATGAGAAAACCTCAGTTATGAAAGACATAAAGTGCATGGAGTTTGTGTGAGCATCATCATGTATATATGAACATTTCATATGAATTCATACAAGACATATTATCATCATAGTATACTTGAACAATTTCTAAAAACATGGGATATTCTCATTCATAGCATTTTGTCACACCATTCTTGACCATTAAGCCTATTTCATCACATCATACTTAGAATCATGGTTTATTGGAAGATAATAACACTCACATACAAGTATAACTATATTCATCATTTTATTGAAAACCCTCAAATCATAAACCCTTATTTACTCATTTGATTATAATCTAGTTTACCCAAAATCTCACATTTACTATTTGCATCATAGTAAAGCCAGGTAGTGATAGTACTTACAATGTTATTCAAAATCATGTATTCATCCTCATTTCAATCTTGGAATCATAGCAAAGCTAGATAGTAAAGTGTCCTTACCTTATAAAGATAAATCTTAGCTTAGAAGGATGATTGAACACGAGCTTGAGCTTGGAAATTGAGATCCATGCTCGAGGAAGAAGATTCAAGCTCGTGAAAGCTTTGAAAAGTGAGGATTCGAGCTCCTCCTTGGTCTCCAACAAAATCCCTCTTTGGAACCCTGAATTTTCTCCCCTTTCTCTCCCAAATCTTTTCTTAATTGTTGGTAACCTAAAACCCACAATTTGGGTCCCTATTTATAGGCCAAGAGGACCCAAAAATCCCGTTATTTTAAAACTAATTCGCACGCCTACGATCGTTCGTAGGCTTCATATGATCATTCATAGGTTGTCCATTGATTTTGCCTAGTTTTTAGGACTCTATGATCGTTCATAGAGTGTCTATGAACGTTTGTAGCATTTCTACGATCGTTCGTAGGATGTTTATGAACGATCATACCTTCAACAGAAACTTCCCAGATTTTTCCCACTTTGGTATTATGCCCATTACTTTTGACTCGCTTATCGGATTTTGATGATTCAACTTGCGTTGGAATCATCATTCAAAGGGAAACAATTTTATAGCTAATAGAAAAATCTTGATTTTGAGTTTTTAATTAACTAAATAGGATCCAAAGCTGACTGGTCTGGAAATGGATTTCAGCAGCCCAAATTTTTAGCAGGACCGACTCCGGAAATCCAACTTTTAACTCAAATCCGATTAAAAATATAGAAAAATGATAAACATGAACCTCGAAGAGGGTTTTAATACCTTTTCAAAAATTCATGAATCACTCAATTCTGATGAGATGTGAGAAAACTAGAGCTACTTAAAGTTGAGGGTATGTTAAGGCATGACCCTTGTTGACACTTAAAACTATTTTATACTCTTACTCCTTCATCCCAAACATCTATAAACTTAAGAAAACATTCTTAAGGCTTTAATACATGCCATAATACATTATCTACCCGCAATATATTAAAACCAAGGTTCTCATTTTCATTGATAATCATTCAAGATCTTACAATAGGCTCTAAGCCTTAGACATTATTCACAACGCTATTCACCAAGCCATACCATCAAGATCTGGGAAGACAGAACCCATGGCGTCCGAGGCATAGATTATATAGTTAGAGAAGACCTTCAAGGTCCTCAGATGCATAGATGAGCAGCGAGTCGACTGGGCCTCTTTTATGATGGAGAGTTTGGCCGAGCATTAGTGGATAGTTGCCTTGAGGCAGAGAGATGCCACTAGGGCAGGAGAGGCATGGACATGGGGAGAGTTTCCTGATGTCTTCTATTGGTAGTACTTTCCTACTGCCATGAGGGAGCAAAAGGAGCTCAAGTTCATGACGCTCGAGCAAGGAGAGATGAGTGTGGCAGACTATGAGGCCACTTTTGTAGATTTGTCGAGGTTCGTACTTCACCTGATCGCATCAGAGCACATGTGGGTTAGGAAGTTCGAGCGAGGGCTAAAGACCTCTATCAAGGAGAGGGTGTCTATGTTCTAGGTTGGCACCTCAGGAGAGGTAGTGAGCAAGGCTAAGCTTGCAGAGAAGAATTCTAAGGAGTTCTTCTGGAGGAGAGACAGTGGCCTAGGGGGGCATTGCCAGAAGACAGTCCAGTGGCTCAGTACCACCTGAGAAGAGGGTCAAGACTGCTCCTTACCAAACTTCGTAGCCTACACTGGCTTCGAGGCCTCCTTTTGTACCACAGGCAACTTGCCCTACTACTACGCAAGCTACTAAGTTAGTGCAGCCAGCTTCATCCACTACAGGGCCTAGACTCTACAGTCATTGCTGGTGGAAGCATGTTGGAGATTTTTGGAAGCTCACATGTAGATGCTTTCACTGTGGTCTCCAGAGGCACATGGTCAAGGATTCCCCGAGCCGATAGCCTTCATTCCAGACTCTGCCTCAGGGGAGTAGACCTCCAAGCAGGCAGGCTTCTCAGCAAGGATCTTCTCAGGTCTCTAGGCCCCCACAACCCACTCAGCTACCTCGTTAGGTGAATCAGTGCAGGATCTTCGCCATAACAGAGCAAGACGCACATGCATCAAATGATGTTGTGTAAGGTACGCTCAAGTTTAAATTGTCAATAGTATGTGATTGTATTTCTATGTCTTGTATGAACATGCTACCTATATGTTATGTGTGGATTTATGTACTTGCTCGATGGTAGTTAGTTTAATACTCAAGCACCTTATTGATAGAGGAGTGCTGAGCTCGGGTGTTGATCGATATGAGATCGACACATTCTTTTGTATCACCTAGCTTCGCGAAGGGTTTTCTCTCTGCACCGAGTCAGTTAGTTCGGGAGTTATCAATTTCGACTCCGCTCGGGAAGTCGGTGGATGCAAACATAGTGTACCGGGCCTGCATAGTGCAAGATTAACAACAGGAGTTGTTAGCCAATCTAATTGGATTTCCAAGATTTCGACGTCATCTTAGGGATGGATTGGCTCTCAACTCACCATGGACATGTGGCATGCTTCGGGAAGATGGTGAGCTTCCAACCTGTTGAGGTGAAGCCATTTTTCTTCTGAGGCATTCAGAGGAAAAATATAGCACGTTTAGCAGCTCTTAATCTCTCAACCTTGGAGGCACAAGACTCCTCAGCCATCCCGGTTATAAGTGAGTACTTGGACGTGTTTTCTGAGGAATTTCCAAGATTGCCTCCTGATTAGGTGATAGAGTTCATCATTGAGTTAACTCCAGACACTGCTCTGATTCTAGGACTCCATACAGGATGACACCTATTGAGCTGAAGGAGTTGAAGGAGCAGTTAGAGGAGCCACAGGGCCTTGGCTTCATCCATCCGAGCTTTTCATCATGGGGAGCCCCTTTGCTCTTTGTGAAGAAGAAGAATAGATCGATGAGGATGTGCATTGACTATCGGCAGCTAAACAAGGTTACGATCAAGAATTGTTATCCACTTCCTCGAATAAATGACTTGTTTGACCAACTGAAAGGAGCAAAGTTCTTCTCAAAGATTGATCTTCGATCCGGATACCATCAGTTGAAGATCAAGACTGAAGACATTCCCAAGACTTCCTTCAGGTTTCGGTATGGGCACTATGAGTTCCTCGTCATGCCTTTCGATCTGATGAACTCGCCGACGGCTTTCATGGATCTGATGAACCGGGTGTTCAGACCATCTCTCGATCAATATTTGATCGTGTTTGTCGATGATATCCTTGTGTATTCCGGGAAATGCGATGATCATGCGAGAGACCTCCGCCTTACACTTGATACTCTTTGAGAGCATAGCCTGTTGCCCAAGTATTGACCTTAGAGGGGGGTGAATAGGGTCTTGGCAAAATTAAAGTTCTAACTTAGTCCATTTTGCGGAATTTAAATTAATCAAGGGAATGCAACTAGAATTTCTAAAATGAAAGCAATAGAGAGAAATAGGGAAAGAGTTAAAGAATTCAAACTCAAAGACTTTGTTCACGAGGTTCGGCAATCCCGCCTACGTCCCCGCCTCAAGCTATACCTACTAGAGGATTCACCACTATTTATTCCCAATTGCAAGTCTTCTTACGGATGAAGACCAAACCGTTACACTTGCAAGAGAATCAACTCTTGACTTCCACGATCTTTTTTCAGGTGAAGATCCAACCTTACAATGAAGCTCCTCACTTCAAGTACAAGAATCCACCGATTCTTGATTTCATACACTCTTTGTATAGAAGTGTTTTTACAATCATAAAGTGCTCCTTAATATGAGCTGGATGATCAATTTAAAGCTCTCTAAAAATCTCCCAAAGAGTAGAGTTGAATAGCTCAAGAAATGAGATTTTGAGATTTCTAGGGTACACTTAATAGATTTGAAAATCTAACTTTCTGAGTGATTGATTGAATGATCTAGAATGATAGGAGTTCTTATTTTGTTCATAAATAATCTCATTTTATAGCCTATGAAGTTTTATGGCCGTTAGAGTAGCATTTAATGCAAGAAGAGCCATTGAAAAATAGCTGTTACAGAGTGAAAACACTCTATCCCAACCCATCCAGTCGTCTGGATGAGTCCATCCAGTCGACTGGATGGTGCTCTATTTTTTCCTCTCAGTGTTTCGACCGTAACTTTTGATTGACTTATCGGAATTAGGTGATTCAACTTCCAGTAGACTCAACATTCAAATGGGAACAATTTTGTATCTAATGTAAAAATCTTAATTCTGCCTAGTTTTAGTCTAAGTGGGTCCCAACGTTGACTGGTCCATCCAAACAACTAGATGGAGCTCTAGTTTTGTCTCCTTTAGCATTTGGACCATAACTTTTTATTGGCTTAATGAAGTTAGGTGATTCAACTTCCTATGCTACTTAAAATTCAAAGGGGAACAATTTTTTCTCTTATGATCAAATCCTAATTCTGCTTTATTTATGATCAAAATGGGTCCCGAAGATTTCTGATTTTGGAACAAAATGGCCAGAAAAAAAATTGGCCTATCTAGTCGACCAAATGATCCCATCTAGTCAATTGGATAGTGCAATTTTTGCACAGAATCCATTTTATGAGACCTAAATGATGAGATTTGATTCCAAGGACTTCTCCCTCATCTTAATCAAGATAATTATCAACTTTTTAGGTCTTTTAAGCGATTTTCAAGGTAATCCTAAGGAACCTAGGGTCAATCTAAGTTTATGAGTTTTTCAACAACTAAACTTTGAGGACTTTTTTACACAAGTCCTAAACTCTCTTAAAAGATAAAAAAAAATGATACTCTAAACCTTCTTGAGAGTTGGTCTTCGACCTGATCTTGGATCTTCTGATTTAACTTCTTTAGATTCAAGATCATCCTTCTTCTTCAATCTTCATTGATCTTCAATTTGATCCGAATGACTTGCCTTGACTTAATGAAGGATCTTCTCGTAGAAGGTTGTAAAGTCCATGTTTTATGTGTTGGCATATTCCGGTGTCAAAAAAAGTGAATCTATGTGTCTAGGTGGGTCTCTTGTGTCTTTGCCTTCAAGCATCTGCAAACAACCGAAGTTGAAGACCATTAAAGAACCGTTGAAGACTCGGTTGATCATTTCCTTTATAGGATGATAAGTGACCTAGATACCATGTGACCATAGGTGGGAATTGACTTAGAATAATCCTAATATCATACCTTAGGTGGTAAGTGATCTAGACTAACCATACGGACCCTAGGTGATGAGATAAGCAATGCAAAACATGTTCAAAATGCTGAAATTTTTCAAAAAACATCGGATTTGAGGTTCCCAAATTTTTTCAATTGGTTTCAGAGTCAGGTTCACTTACTTTTTAGTGTGATCTTGTATTATTTTATCGGTGAATATGAATCTCCAAAGAAAGGGAGGATCCATCTCGTGTCCCTCATTTTTCAATGGGTGTAATACTTATGATTGGAAATCTCAAATGAGAGTATTTCACCTATCTCTAGACAAGAGTTTATGAATCCCTACAGAAAAGGGTTGGACCTTCCCCAGCAAATTTTTAGAAAAACAGACCATCCCAAAATTTTCTACTAATTGTAACTTTGTAAAAGAAGCTTGTGGTATTCTTAAAGTTTCCCAGATGGAGACTACAATTTTATAGCTTATATTGCCTTTGTCACTGGGATTGAAGAGTCCTCATCTATTGTGAGAATGAGTGACAAGAGTGAGGATGATAGGGAGAGTCAAAGTGACTCAGATTCTGAGGGAGACCTTGAGGCAACCTATGATGAACTATTTCAGAGTTTTCTATGTCCAAAAAGATCAAATCTATTGAAATGGAAAAAGATGCCTTAGACCAAGTGGCTTCAGGATTAAGTGCTCTTGTGTCACAGCTTGAGGAAGAAAAGGCTTCCCTCCTTGTCAAGACTCAACTTTTTGAATCTGATTTGCATGTTTGTCTTGATGAAAAGACAAGTCTTGAAATCAAGTTGGTTGAGCTTGAGCAAAATCAGAGGTGTGGAGATGAGAAGGGAACTCCATCCACCTCTACATGTCATAAATGTGGAGTAAAGGGTCAAATTAAGCCTCGATGTCCTAAACTTTGAAGAATGCCCAATCATAGTTCAAGGAACCAACATAATTTTAATGGGAATCTTCAAAGGAGAGTTGAGGTCCTAGTGGAGAAGTATAGGAGTTTGTGTGAAGATGTGATGAAAATTGCTCACAACTCTAGACAGTGGCATGGTCATGACACTCCTCATGCTAGATATAGAGGAGGTAACAAGGAGAACCATAATGCCCGCCATAATTCTAGGACTCAATCTTGGAAAAGGAGGAACAGGAGGAAGAAGCAAAAGGTTATACCTACCTCAACTGAAACGGTTAGAGATCAAAGGGTCAATCAAACTTCTAAAACCATTTGGGTGAGAAATGAAGACCTGAAGGGCTTCACTTAGCCCGTGCCTGTCTTAGCCTAGGGTGTGTTGTTAGTGTTATATCTTGTCCTAGTGCTATGCTATCTGTGTATTCTAGTAGTCTTTCTTTTTAATAGTCTTTATTTGCTTTGGTATGTTTTTTTGTTTTCATTATTTTGAAAAATTCAAAAACATTGAAAAACCATAAAATCCAAAAAGATTTTTTTCCTGTTGCCCTTGTTTGACTTGCATGATCTGCATTCCTTGTGTGATCTTTATTTCTATACTTGTCTAGGGTTGAACATGAGTTTGTTGCTGATTAAGAATATATCACCTTCTTAGTCTCTTGGTTAGGCTAAAAATTAGACTGGTTTTATCTTGAACAGTTAGAGACTTATTCATGTATGTATGCGTTACAAATTTCGCATGCACTCTAACTGATTCTGTTGAGATGTCTATTTTCTAATCTGTAGGTGTATGGCTTATCCCAATAGTGTGACCTTGGATGACCAATCTAGAATGACCATTTTGTTAGTCATCCCCATTTTGTGTATCCTCCATGAGCTAAAATTGCTGCAATGAAAATGGCTACCTACTGGGATAGTGTGAAAGTCACTATTGGATGCAAACAGTATAAAATGGCTACCTAGGCGGATAGTAGGTATCTATCTGGGTCACTAGAGTAAAAGCTCCTACTGCCAATAGCCAGGACTACCTACCCGGATAGTGTGAAAGTCATCATTGCATGAAAAGATATGTTCAAATAAAGAACATCAAAAGAAATTTTATAAAGTTTGGAGGTATTTGACCAAAAGTTAAAAAAAAAGTATTGGGTCAAATAAAATGGATACAGGAGCACTAAAATGTAAAAAATCAGCATATCTAGATCTAACTAGGTTTGACTTCTATGATGTATATCTCCAGGAGTCCCCTTTGTAGTTAATGTCATATCCTTGGAAATGGAAAGAAGCCTTAATCTAGTATCTTGTTAGACCACCTCTACACATAATGCTTCACTTTTGAACTATTCACTAATGTCTAAGTGAATTGGCTATAATTTAGCATTTCGTGAGATTTAGTTAGAGGTGTATCCTCAGTCAGACTAACTAATCATGTTCTTCATTGGATTTGTAATTTTAAATTACTACTGCTTGGAATGCTTTTGATGCATGTTTGTGTGGCACATGATATGTTTTTGTGTGTTTCTTTTTTGTTTGGCATGGGCCTTTCTAGCATAAGTGCCCTATTTTTGGTGATATCCTTGATCTTAGGGGGAGAAGATCAAGTTGAGTTGTTGAGGGGGAGTTTGTGCTTGAGTAGTTGAGGAGGAGTTTGTGCAATATATTTTTATCTTGTTCCCTACTCTTTAGTCCCCTCATTGTATGCATTTGCTTGGTTGTACTGTGACTGCCTTGATATTTCACATGTGTTAAATTGATCTATTCTTTGTGATATTGACATCATAAATACCTTTGGCAATTGTGCCAAAAAGAGGGAGAATGTTGGGTACTATTTTCCAAGTTCAGTACATTCCTTGTTTTACATGTGGTTACTTATTTCCATATTCCACACATGCTTCACTAGGTGTTTTGTTTATGAGCATGTGCAGGTGCAGGATTGCAGTAGACAGATTTTACTTGACAAAAGCTTCAATGTATGTATTTAAGATGATTTGTCAATTGACATCATGTAATAGTGTTGGAGTCATGTAATGTCCTAATTCGCTGTTTTGATGTATTTGGGTGAGTTTGTGTCAAGTCATATACTTCAGTTTGGTTTTACCACGGAATTGCCAAAGGAGGAGATTGTAAAGTCCATGTTTTATGTGTTAGCATATTCCGTTGTCAAAACAAGTGAATCTATGTGTCTAGGTGGGTATCTTGTGTCTTTGTCGTCAAGCATCCGCAAACAACCGAAGTTGAAGACCATTGAAGAACCGTTGAAGACTCGGTTGATCATTTCCTTCATAGGATAGTAAGTGACCTAGATACCATGTGACCATAGGTGGGAATTGACTTAGAATAATCCTAATATCATACCTTAGGTGGTAAGTGATCTAGACTAACCATACGGACCCTAGGTGATGAGATAAGCAATGCAAAACTGCTGAAATTTTTCAAAAACCCAAGGTTGCTTGCGAGAGGCATATCTCACAAACTGTAGCTCAGAATTTGCTACATAATATATCAAATCGACCGTGTCGAAAACATCTACAACTTTTATGAAGGGTACAAGATCTAAAAATGAGTTTTTAACTCTCGGTCGACCGAAACAGCCCCCAGGGTTGACCCTAATATGAGCAGTTTTTGTATGGGGAAATTTTCCAGCAAGTGAGAAAAAGTTGGGTCGACCCACGTGGATGTCAGGATCAACCTTGATATGAAAAATCATCCCAAAACACCTCAAGGTCGACCCTCAACCCCCAGGGCCAACCCTGATATGGATTTTTCTTACTAAAAACGTTTTGATAACTTCCTTAACTTGGTTTTTGGGTCTTTATTAAATGGGAACCCTTCTAGTTCGTGGAGAGCAACTTTGGGGAAGTATTGAGATGGTTTTTAACTATCTTCTATTCCACACTTTAAAGTTATCATCCCTACATTAATAACTTAATTGTTAAAAAGGGTAGACAGACTTTTAGGGAAACCTAACCATCCCCTTGACTTTGTGAGATTCTCAACTCAAACCCTAGATTTGAGGTTCATTGAATTATTTTTTTAATGGTGTCACTTTCATGCTTTTTCCTTGAGTGACTTTGCTAATGCTCTTTATATTCTGATTTTCACATAAACTCAATAGAAGCATTGGTAACATATATCATATTCTATTATTGTGTTATCATCAAAATCAATAATGTTAACTTAGGTAGAAAACCTATAGGCTAACATAGCCTTTATGCTAAGTTGAGCAAGTGCAAGTTTTGGTTAGAGAAGATGGCATTCCTTGGCCATGTGGTGTCTGCCGAGAGTATCTCAGTTAATTCTGCAAAGATAGATGCAATGAAGAACTGGGAGAGACCCAAGAGTGTTATCGAGATCCGTAGTTTCCTCGGTCTGGCAAGATATTACAGGAGGTTCATAAAGGGATTCTCCAGCTTAGCAGCACCACTTACGCATCTCACACATAAGAACGCTAAGTTTACCTGGAGTGACAAGTGTAAGAGTAGCTTCACGACGTTAAAGGAGAGGCGTATTACTGCCCCTGTTCTCATAGTTCCATCTGGGAGCAGTGGTTTCGTAGTATACAGTGATGCTTCGCAAATCAGGCTAGGATGTGTTCTAATGCAGCACAAGAAGTTTATCATTTATGCTTCCCGGCAGTTGAAAGATCATGAGAAGAGCTATCCTATGCATGATCTAGAGCTTGTAGCGGTTGTCTTTGCTCTGAAGATTTGGCGTCACTACCTTTATAAGTAGCAGTTCGATGTATTCATGGGTCACAAGAGCTTGTGGTATTTGTTTTCCCAAAAGGAGCTGAATCTGAGGCAGTGTCGATGGGTGGAGTTCATTAAGGACTATAATTGCTCTATCCAGTACCACTCGAGTAAAGCAAACATGATGGCAGATGCTTTGAGCAGGAAGTCTTCTGGACACTTAGCTCACATGATGATCCATGAGTAGAAGTTCTTAGAAGAGATTTCTAACAATGTGACCAGTTTCAGTATTGCTACCTATGGGCCAGTGATGGCTAACCTAGCAATCAGGCCATATATGTTGGATCGGATCTAAGAGTTGTAGAGTTCGGATGCCAAGTTGCTTGCTTATCAAGACAAGTCGGTGAGTAGTGGTAGTCAGGATTTTACTTTGAATGGTGATGGTGCAATCACATTCAAAGGCGGGTTATGTGTTCCCGCCGATTCAGTTTGAGGCTTGAGATCTTGAATGAGGCCCACCAATCCAAGTACACAGTGCATCTTGGGGGTACAAAGATATACCAAAACCTGAAGATGCACTTCTGGTGGTAGAACATGACGAGGGAAGTGGCAGAGTATGTGACTCATTGCTTGGTGTGCCAGCAGGTGAAGGCCAAGCATTAGAGGCCTGTAGGTCTTTTACAGCCCCTCCCTATTCTAGAATGGAATTGAGAGAACATCTCTATGGACTTCGTAGTTGGTTTGTCATGGATGGCAAAGGGCTCCGATGCTATATGGGTTGTAGTGGACAGGTTGACGAAGTCTGCGCATTTCCTACCCTATCAGACTACGTCCAGTTCGAGTCAGCTTGTAGCCTTGTAAGTCAAGAAAGTGGTTCGTTTGCACGGGGTGCTAGTTACATACCATTGTTTTTTATCAAGACCCGAGGTTTACTTCCAAGTTCTAAAAGAGCTTTCAGAGTGCTATGGGTTCTCGGTTAGACTTTAGCACCGCCTTTCATCCTCAAACTGATGGGTAAACTGAGAGGGTGAACCAGATTATAAAGGACATGCTCCGAGCTTACATGTTAGACTTCCGAGGCAGTTGGGAGGATTACTTGCCATTGGTTGAGTTCGCCTACAACAACATCTACTAGGTGAGCATCCAGATGACATCTTTTGAGGCCTTGTATAAGAGAAGTTGTCGAGCTCCTCTGTACTGGGATGAAGTTAGTGAGTGGAAGGTACTACCTTCTTAGCTAATCGAGCAGACTGCCAAGATAGTTAAGGTCATTAGGGAGAGGTTGAGGATTGCCCTAGATAGGCAGAAGAGTTATGCGGACACTCTCCGTAGAGACTTGGAATTTCAAGTTAGGGATCGGGTCTTTATGAAGATTTCTCTGAGTCGGGGAATCATGAGGTTCAGCAAGAGGGGAAAGTTTAGCACGAGGTACGTGGGACCTTTCGAGATTATTACTTGGGTGGGCGAAGTCGCATACAAAGTGGCCTTACCTCCCCACATGGCGGCGGTCCACAACGTCTTCCATATTTCCATGCTCCGGAAGTATGTACCGGACCTATCACATGTAATTGATCTTTGATCCTGTTGAGATTTGTGAGGATCTTACTTTAGTGGAGCAACCGTGTCGCGACCCAAAACCCACCCTAGGAGTTAGAGTGAACTTTGGACGACTAATCATGGCTTACATGACTTGCTTGACAAACCAACCTGCAAAAACCCACAGAGCATATACAATAGAGGATGACAGCGGAAACATAACTATAAAACACAGTGGAAGTCTACCAAACCTTTATGTATATACACACGCAAATCCAAGTTTATACAAAAAGTAACCAAAAGAAAGTGCGGACAGACCCGCCAAAATACATGAATGTATATCTCTCATCTCACCCATAGCTAATCCACTCAGAATCTAACACTGCCTACTGATAACCCTCTATGGGAGGTTCCTCCAAAGGCTCCTCGACGTACTCCTCTTCCACCCATGGACCAGGAGCACAAACATCAAATGAAGCAGCAGCTCCCTCAGAACCTGCCGACATAAGAAGTACGGCTGAGCATGGAATACTCAGTGGGTACCAAATACTAACCAATAGTCATAGCATAAAAATGGCAATACATAAATCAGGTTCAATTCATATATGTTAGACGGAAAAAATTCATATCATACAAGGAAGTAAAGCAATTTATAATCATACTTGTATTTCGTAGAAAGCCGATAAAACCTCTTGAAAACATCGTGCACTTGACTTGGCTTGAAATATCTTTTCGAACTTGAAAGCTTGTCGTGTTTGTCTTGCTTGATCTTGTCGAGCGTGTCGTACGTGTCATGTCATGCATGTCATGCGTGCTTGCTTGTGATCATGTAACTTGTGAGATACACTTGTGAGATATCCTTGTGAGATGCTCTTGAGAGATGCCTTGAGAGGGAAGGGAGACCCTTCTTTATGCAATGCACTTGCGAGGGAAGGGAGACCCTTCTTCATGATATGTATGTACTTGCAAGGGAAGGGAGGCCCTTCTTCATGATATGCACTTGTGAGTGAGGGGAGACCCCTCGTGGAATGTTGGTTCTTGTTTTCTTGTGAAAAGTGAGGTAAAATATATCGTAGGATATGTCCCACCTCTAACCATGTTCTTGAAAACCTCGATAAATCATGTCATGCATGCCGTGCTCGTGGGAACCGTGTACATACTTGCATTTAAATTTAAATATGACATTTGGGTAATTTCACAACACATATAACATCAATGCTTGAGCAATGTAATATTCATATCATTTAGGGAAAGCAAGAAAACATACTATCATAGGCCCTAGCAATATTCATAATTTATTAGGCATGCATTTCCTAATTTACAACTCATTTTATTCACCTTGGCATTTCATCAAATATGGTGTGTTCATTATTCATTATTCATTTAAACCTAAATCATGCTTTTCTAGGTAAGTCTACTCAAATCATAAAGGTGTGTTTATTATGGATACAATGCCCTCCCCATTTTAATCATCACAACACAACCCTTGGCATCCAATCGCCCATTCCATCTCCATTCACCATTCACAACCATCCATCTCATAGCACATGTGTAAATGAAAGAAAATCAAAAGAAATAAAGGGAAAAGAGGAACTATAACTAGGAGGGTAGTAAGAAGTACCGACCTTGATCAAGTGAGGAAGAAATCCCCTTCCAAAAACGACCGTGAGTTGCTGCCCTAGCTTGAGGAGATGCTCCTCACGAGCTTGTGCCTTGATCTTGACGAAAAATGGGCTTGAGTTGAGTGTGGGTTCACAAACCCCTTGATTTCTCTCCAAAATGGAAACCCTAGGTTTAGGAATCGCCCTCTCCTCTTTTCTTATCTCCCAATCTCTCTAAATGTCGAAAATGAAGCCCTAAAGGCTCGGGTTAAACTCTTAAGGTAAGAGTGAACCGACCAAAAGACCACAATACCCTTACTGAAATTTCTGTAAAAACACGAGTGCCGAACACATTGTGCTGTGAATAGTGCCAAACACGTTGTGCTGTGAATAGTGCCAAACACATTGTGCTATGAATAGTGCCGAACACGTTGTGCTGTGAATAGTGCCAAACACGTTGTGCTATGAATAGTGCCGAACACGTTGTGCTATGAATAGTGCCAAACACGTGCTGTGAATAGTGCCGAACACGTTGTCACGTTGTGTTGTGCATAGTGCTGAGCTCGTTGTCCGTTGTCTTATGTACAACGTGCCCGTCGTGAGTTGTACAACGTACACGTTGTTTGCTGTACAACGTACACGTTGTCTGCTGCACGACGTACCCGTTGTCTGTTGCACAACGGATGCACAACGTATACGTTATTAGAGTACGTTGTCTATGCGTTGTCTGTGCCTTATCAGAGCACGTTGTCAGAGCACGTTATCAGAGCTACGTCCTTAGTGCCTTCCGAGCTACGTCCTTAGTGCCTTCCGAGCTACGATTGCCTGCAGGTCCAGACTGTTTTGGCCATATCTTTTGACTCGTTCGTCCGATTTTGACGATTCAACTTGCGTTGGGTTCGTACTTCGAAAAGGAACATTTCTGACATTTCGGAATTTCCAATTTCTTCCTTATTTATTAATTATACCTCTTTAAAGGAAAAATGGCAACGAAAGTGTCATGCATTAAATGTGAAAAGGTCCGGGGCTCTACATCCTCCCCTCCTTACAAAAATTTCGTCCTCGAAATTTAGACGCTACTTGCATTACAAACCAAAAAGAAAATTACAAGTCATATACAAACTTATACAAAAACTCATTCAATTAATTCTGGGTACTTTGCTTTGACTTCGGCTTCACGCTCCCATGTAGCTTCTTCCCGAGCATGGTGTTGTCATTGCACAAGAACCAAAGGGATTGTCTTGTTGCGAAGCACCTGATCTCTTCGATCCAAAATCTGAACTGGCTTTTCAATCAAGGTGAGGTCCTCTCGAATCTCCAACGGTTCCAAGTCTATGACATACGAAGGATCTGCAATGTACTTCCGAAGCATAGACACATGGAAGACGTTGTGAACTGCGGCCATGTGAGGTGGGAGAGCTACCCTGTAAGCAACCTCACCAACTCGTGTGATAATCTCAAAAGGCCCAACATACCGAGGACTGAGCTTGCCTCGCTTTCCAAATCTCATGATCCCTTTGCTAGGAGATACTTTCACAAAAACTTGATCCCCTACTTGAAATTCCAAGTCCCTACGGCGCGTGTCCGCATAACTTTTCTGGCGATCGTGAGCGGCTTGCAATCGATCCCGAATGATCTTAACTGTGCCTACAGTTTGCTCAATCAACTCCGGACCAAGTACTTTCCTTTCTCCTACCTCATCCCAATAGAGAGGAGACCTACAACTTCGCCCATACAAGGCCTCAAATGGTGCCATTTGGATACTCGCCTGATAGCTGTTATTATAGGCGAATTCAACCAAAGGCAAGTGCTCTTCCCAACTGCCTCTGAAATCCAACATACAAGCCCGAAGCATGTCTTCAATGACTTGGTTCACTATCTCGGTTTGTCCATCCGTCTGTGGATGAAAAGCGGTGCTGAAATCAAGTCGGGAACCCATAGCCTCCTGGAAGCTTTTCCAGAATCGTGATGTGAATCTTGGATCCCGATCTGACACAATACTAACGGGCACTCTGTGCAACCTCACCACTTCCTTGATGTACAAAGCGGCTAACTGACTAGAGTTGAAAGTAATTCGGTAAGGTAAGAAGTGAGCGGACTTCGTCAAACGATCCACTACTACCCATATCGCATCTGAGCCCCTTGCCGTCTTTGGCAAGCCAACTATGAAATCCATGGATATGTTCTCCCATTTCCACTCGAGAATCGGAAGGGACTGTAATAGACCTGCGGGCCGCATGTGTTCTGCTTTTACCTGTTGACACACCAAGCACCGTGCTACATATTCCGCAACCTCCCTCTTCATATTCCGCCACCAAAAGTGACTCTTGAGGTTCCGGTACATCTTTGTACCCCCTGGATGCACTGTGTACTTCGAACGGTGTGCTTCATCCAAAATCTCTCTTCGAAGATCTGCATTGGCTGGGACGCACAGCCTTCCCTTGAATGTGATAGCACCCCGACTAGTGAGAGAGAAGTCCTCACTACCCTTAGCAACTTCCTTGTCCCGATAAGCCAACAATTCAGCATTCGTGGCTTGGTATTCTTGGATCAAATCTATAATGTATGGCCGAACCGTGACATTTGCCAAGATACGACTACGAACAGAGTCATTCACACTAATGTCCAGATTTGCCAAGTCTTCAAGTAGCTTCCATTCCTGCACTAACATGCATGCTAATAACCCCGGAGGTCTTCTACTCAAAGCATCAGCCACTACATTTGCTTTACCCGGGTGGTATTGAATGGTACAATCATAGTCTTTCAAAAATTTCATCCAACGCCGTTGCCTTAGATTCAATTCCTTTTGGGAAAAGAGGTACTTGAGGCTCTTGTGGTCCGTATACACATAGAATTCCACCCCGTATAAGTAATGTCGCCAGATCTTGAGTGCAAACACGACTGCGGCAAGCTCTAAGTCATGCGTGGGGTAATTCTTCTCATGCTCCTTCAATTGCCTCGATGCATAGGCAATGACTTTCTTGTGCTGCATGAGTACACACCCAAGTCCAACGTGAGGCATCACTATACACCTCATACCCATAAGGTCCAGATGGCACAGTAAGGACAGGGGCTGTAGTAAGCCTCTTCTTCAGTTCCGTGAAACTGATCTCGCACTTATCACTCCATACAAACTTGCCGTTCTTCCTTGTCAGGTAAGTGAGCGGTGCTGCAAAGCTAGAGAAACCCTCTACGAATCTCCTGTAGTAGCCTGCCAACCCAAGAAAGCTGCGTATCTCGGTAACACTCTTGGGCCTTGCCCAACTCATAATTGCTTCGATCTTCTTTGGATCTACCGAGATACCTTCTGCAGAAACAACGTGGCCTAGGAATGCCACCTCTTCCAACCAAAACTCACACTTGCTAAGTTTGGCGTATAGCTTGTGCTCTCTTAGCATTTCCAAAGCAAGGCATAGGTCGCGTGTGTGATCTTCCCGTGTCTGGGAATAGACCAAAATGTCATCAACAAATACAATCACGCACCTATCAAGATATGGCCGGAACACCCGGTTCATCAAATCCATAAAGGCTGCCGGCGCGTTCGTGAGTCCAAAAGGCATCACCAAGAACTCGTAGTGTCCATACCAAGTCCTGAAAGCAGTTTTGGGAACATCTTCCACCTTAATCTTCAACTGGTGGTAACCCGATCGAAGGTCTATCTTCAAGAAAAATCTCGCTCCCTTCAACTGATCGAACAAGTCATCAATCCTAGGCAAGGGATACCTATTCTTTATAGTGACTTTGTTCAATTGCCTGTAATCGACGCACATCCGCATCGAGCCATCTTTCTTCTTAACAAACAACACCGGGGCACCCCACGGTGAGACACTTGGTCGAATGAAACCAAGACCTTGTAATTCTTCCAACTGGGTCTTTAACTCTTTGAGTTCAATAGGGGCCATTCTATACGGAGCCCTAAAAACAGGAGCTGTGCCTGGTGCAAGCTCGATCACAAACTCAATCTCCCTGTCTGGAGGCAATCCTAGCAACTCCTCTGGAAATACATCCAGGAGGGGCCAGAGGTGGAGCATACCTCATCGTCTAAGGTGCAACAGGCCTGGGGCCGGAAGAGCCTGAGGTCGCGGTGCCCGAGGCACATACTGCCGTGGAGCTGGAGGCGCATAAGATGGCCTCATCGGTGGTGCTAGCCACGCATACTGATAAGGGCCGGTACGAGCCCGCCTCTCTTTCTTTTCCCGTGCTCCAATCAGAAAATACTTCTTGTAAAAAGTATCTTTGAACTCCTCCCAAGTCCAAGGTTGACCCTACATGGTCAAATCTCGCGTCCTCAATACGGAAAACCACCAATGGTGGGCTTCACCTTCTAGCATGAAAACTGCCCATGCTACTCTATCCTCCTCTGTAGGCGAGAGGACCGCAAAGATCTTCTCCATCTGGAGGATCCATGCCTCCGTAGCAAGAGGGTCCACACTTCCATGGAAGGGTGGAGGCCTCAATCTCCTGAATGCCTCAACTCCAGCGGTACGATGTACTGGAGCTGCGGGCGGTGGAGTAGGTGCCGCCGATGATGGTATAGCCTGCCGAGCCGCCAGTATAGTGAGTATCTCAGCAATAGAGCCTAAGACCTGAGAGAGGTCCGGCTGCTCATCCTCATCCCGTGAAGAAGAGGAAGCTCTGGTATATGGTCCACGACCCCGTGTGTCCGTCTCATGACTAAAGTCCTGAGAATAATAACACCACATGAGTCTAACTTGAAACCACAGTTTATTTCAATGCCATTTCAAAATAATTCAATTTGTATTAGTTGTATAATACTAATACACATCACATCAAGTCATCAGAGTATTCATCACATTATACTTATACTTTAGTGTTCTGGCGTACCTAGGACCGTACTTGGTTAAAGCAACCATTTTAGACTAAGACTAAAGTTTAGTCTTAAACTTGGAACCAGACTCGTTCCCGAATCACTTCCTTCCTAACTTGTTTCCTAACATATGCTCTTGTCAAGCCGTGGTATAAGATTCTAAGTGACCCTAGAGACCTAAAGCCTAAGCTCTGATACCACTTCTGTCGCGACCCAAAACCCACCCTAGGAGTTAGAGTGAACTTTGGACGACTAATCATGGCTTACATGACTTGCTTGACAAACCAACCTGCAAAAACCCACAGAGCATATACAATAGAGGATGACAGAGGAAACATAACTATAAAACACAGCGGAAGTCTACCAAACCTCTATGTATATACACACGTAAATCCAAGTTTATACAAAAAGTAACCAAAAGAAAGTGCGGGACAGACCCGCCAAAATACATGAATGTATATCTCTCATCTCACCCACAGCTAATCCACTCAGAATCTAACACCGCCTACTGATAACCCTCTACGGGAGGTTCCTCCAAAGGCTCCTCGACGTACTCCTCTTCCACCCATAGACCAGGAGCACAAACATCAAATGAAGCAGCAGCTCCCTCAGAACCTGCCGACATAAGAAGTACGACTGAGCATGGAATACTCAGCGGGTACCAAATACTAACCAATAGTCATAGCATAAAAATGGCAATACATAAATCAGGTTCAATTCATATATGTTAGACGGAAACAATTCATATCATACAAGGAAGTAAAGCAATTTATAATCATACTTGTATTTCGTAGAAAGCCGATAAAACCTCTTGAAAACATCGTGCACTTGACTTGGCTTGAAATATCTTTTCGTACTTGAAAGTTTGTCGTGTTTGTCTTGCTTGATCTTGTCGAGCGTGTCGTACGTGTCATGTCATGCATGTCATGTGTGCTTGCTTGTGATCATGTAACTTGTGAGATACACTTGTGAGATATCCTTGTAAGATGCTCTTGAGAGATGCCTTGAGAGGGAAGGGAGACCCTTCTTTATGCAATGCACTTGCGAGGGAAGGGAGACCCTTCTTCATGATATCTATGTACTTGCGAGGGAAGGGAGGCCCTTCTTCATGATATGCACTTGTGAGTGAGGGGAGACCCCTCGTGGAATGTTGGTTCTTGTTTTCTTGTGAAAAGCGAGGTAAAACATATCGTAGGATATGTCCCACCTCTAACCATGTTCTTGAAAACCTCGATAAATCATGTCATGCATGCCGTGCTCATTGGGAACCGTGTACATACTTGCATTTAAATTTAAATATGACATTTGGGTAATTTCACAACACATATAACATCAATGATTGAGCAATGTAATATTCATATCATTTAGGGAAAGCAAGAAAACACACTATCATAGGCCCTAGCAATATTCATAATTTATTAGGCATGCATTTCCTAATTTACAACTCATTTTATTCACCTTGGCATTTCATCAAACATGGTGTGTTCATTATTCATTATTCATTTAAACCTAAATCATGCTTTTCTAGGTAAGTCTACTCAAATCATAAAGGTGTGTTTATTATGGATACAATGCCCTCCCCATTTTAATCATCACAACACAACCCTTGGCATCCAATCGCCCATTCCATCTCCATTCACCATTCACAACCATCCATCTCATAGCACATGTGTAAATGAAAGAAAATCAAAAGAAATAAAGGGAAAAGAGGAACTATAACTAGGAGGGTAGTAAGAAGTACCGACCTTGTTCAAGTGAGGAAGAAATCCCCTTCCAAAAATGACCGTGAGTTGCTGCCCTAGCTTGAGGAGATGCTCCTCACGAGCTTGTGCCTTGATCTTGACGAAAAATGGGCTTGAGTTGAGTGTGGGTTCACAAACCCCTTGATTTCTCTCCAAAATGGAAACCCTAGGTTTAGGAATCGCCCTCTCCTCTTTTCTTATCTCCCAATCTCTCTAAATGTCGAAAATGAAGCCCTAAAGGCTCGGGTTAAACTCTTAAGGTAAGAGTGAACCGACCAAAAGACCATAATACCCTTACTGAAATTTCTGCAAAAACACGAGTGCCGAACACGTTGTGCTGTGAATAGTGCCAAACACGTTGTGCTGTGAATAATGCCAAACACGTTGTGCTGTGAATAGTGCCAAACACGTTGTGCTGTGAATAGTGTCGAACACGTTGTGTTGTGAATAGTGCCAAACACGTTGTGCTGTGAATAGTGCCGAACACGTTGTCACGTTGTGTTGTGTATAGTGCTGAGCTCGTTGTCTGTTGTCTTATGTACAACGTGCCCGTCGTGAGTTGTACAACGTACACGTTGTTTGCTGTACAACGTACACGTTGTCTGCTGCACGACGTACCCGTTGTCTGTTGCACAACGGATGCACAACGTATACGTTATCAGAGTACGTTGTCTATGCGTTGTCTGTGCCTTATCAGAGCACGTTGTCAGAGCACGTTATCCGAGCTACGTCCTTAGTGCCTTCCAAGCTACGTCCTTAGTGCCTTCCGAGCTACGATTGCCTGCAGGTCCAGACTGTTTTGGCCATATCTTTTGACTCGTTCGTCCGATTTTGACGATTCAACTTGCGTTGGGTTCGTACTTCGAAAAGGAACATTTCTGACATTTTGGAATTTCCAATTTCTTCCTTATTTATTAATTATACCTCTTTAAAGGCAAAATGACAACGAAAGTGTCATGCATTAAATGTGAAAAGGTCCAGGGCTCTACAAACCGGCTTACATCTTGGACAAGAGAGATCAAGTCTTGAGCACTAAGACTATTCCTTTAGTCCTCGAGAAATGACAGCATCATTTTACGGAAGAGGCTACATAGGAACGTGAGGCCAAAGTAAGGGAAAAATACCCTCATTGGTATGTATAGTTTTCCTCTGTTGGTTTACATGTAATTTTGTTTTTTGTTGTACCCTCTTGTATCATTCTAATTCTGAGGTCGAAATTCTTGTAAGGGGGGAAGAATGTAGAACCTCAAAACTATATTTTCATAACCGGTGAATAGTACTATGAATAGTATTTTAAAGGCCTAAATGCCTCAAATGTGATTTGGCATGGTGAAATGATATTAGGGAGTTCTATATTGGTGTGTGTGTTATGTGTGTGGTAAAACCAAAGGAAAAAAGAGTGAAAACACTCTAAGTAAGATAGAACAAGAGTGGAAACACTCTAAGAGGGAAAAATGAGGAAAACAAAGGAAATGGCCAAGTTCTGCAAGTGGCTGGTCGACCGCCCCTATTCCCGATCGACTGCCTGCATAAAAAAGGCCTAAAACTGGGCCACAATAGGGTTTTTTTTAGAAGGCCGATCAACCGCCCCTATTCCCGGTCGACCGATGGTCTCTGAAACGGTGGATTTCCGGGGATTTTACACTGGCTGGTTGATCGCCCCTTATAGCCGGTTGACCAACTGTGTGGTTTTTGCTCCCTTTTGGCTTGGCCGACTTAATATTGCTTTATGGAATATTTTGGGAGCCTTTTGGGTGTTTCACCAAACCCCAAAGGGGCTATATAAACCCCATTTCATGGGTAGAGGGTTACCAAACCCTTAGAACTATTTTGAGAGAAGAAAAAGAAGAGAAAGAATAAAGAGGAAAGAAGGGGAGAAAGAAAGAGGGTTTGGTTTGTGCTTGGGTTATCATCCCAACTTAGTTCTTGCCATCCGAAGTTTGTTCTAAAGCACTCGATCATAGGGAAATGATCCTTGAAAGGTAGATATTCTCGACTATATTCCCTTCTCATAATCCTATACTTGAACCTAAAGATGAAAAGCATGTATGGATGAAATTGAATATAGAAATCATGTGTTATGACGAAGAGTTGTAGATACGCTCTACTATGTATTGATGCTGTAGTTTCAATTGAAAAATCATGATGAACCATATGCTTTGAAATGAAAATAAAGTAGGAAATTCTCCTAGTTTTCCTTGTATTGATGCTATGTTTAAACCAAATGATGAAAATAATATTTTGATGAAACCATGAGTATTAACCTATGCATATGCCATGTGATAGGTTTGAATGAAATGGGAGAGCATATGTCATGTGTTATGTGTTATGTGTTTCCAATTGTATACTATGTTCACTCACAATTGCCTATACACGTGTATTGCATGATCAGGTTTTTATGTGTATGTGTATCAACAAAGTAAAGTAAAGATGAATGAAGTAAGATGTACCGGGATAATGATAATGGACTTCTACCAACCTAGGTAGAGCATCAGTTATTTGGTCCCAAATGAAGCTATGTGTGGGAAAAATGCAGATGGACTTCTACCACTCTAGGTAGAGCATCTGGCATTTGTTCCGGGTAAATTATGTGTAAAGATATCCACTATGAGGTGGATGAAGTTGCTAATGGACTTATATCGCTCTAGGTAGAGCATTAGGCATGCTCCATGTGTATGTGAATGCTAACGGACTTCTACCACTCTAGGTAGAGCATTAGTCAAAGTCATGTGTACACTCCCATAAAGTCATGTGTAAAGTAAAAGAGAGAAATGTGCAAAGTAAAAGAGACAAAAGAAAAGAAAAGAAGAATATGATTTTGAAAGTTAAGTGTATGTGTTTTATCGTATCGTCCATGTATATTTGCAAAGAGGTTTCCTTATGTGTTTCAGTGCATGTGCATCCTATGAATTGCCTATGTGAGAGCATGTGATTGATGACATATTATCTAGTGGTTTGCATACGCTGAGTTTGTCATGCTTAGTCGATTTGTTATCGTCGGCAGATTTCGGTGAGGTGCATGCTCCTGAGCCTTGGGTCGAGGAGGAGTACCATGAGCCAGATCTTACTATGGATCACCCTCATGAGGATAGAGCACTTGATAGTTGGCCTTATTCAAATTACTAGTGAATGTAGTGAGGGAGAGATACATGTATTTTGATAAGCGGGAAATGTCCGCTTTGTACTTTTATATTATATACATTCTGTTGGTTCAGATTGGGATATATATACAAGTTATGTTTTAGAAATTTCAATTCCGCAATTTGGATGTCTTGTGTGTTTTATGCAGGATGGTATGATATGATTTAGGTCACGTGCCAAAAGGCTCCTATCTTCTAGGGGGTATTTTGGGTTGCGACATAAGGGTACTATGGAAACAACTCTGATCCATCTTGAAGAAGACATAAGAGCAAATACGACAAAACTGGCCTCCTGAGAGAGCTTCTGAGCTAGGCTCGTTCAAACCCCTCAGGTCGTGTTCTGTCCTACCGATCCATCTTGAAGAAGACGTATAAACGATATGACATAACTAGCCTCCTGAGATGGCTTCCAAGTTAGTCTCGTTCAGACCCTGTGGGTCACATTCCGTCCTACCAACCAGTCTTGAAGAAGACGTAAGAGCTATTACGACATGACTAGCCTCTTGAGAGGGCTTTCGAGTTATGCTCGGTCGGACCCCTTAGGTCGCGTTCTGTCATGTCGACCCATTTTGAAGAAGATGTAGAAGAGATTATGGCATATCTGGCCTCCTGAGAGGTCTTCCAAGCTACGCTCATTTGAACCACTCAGGTCACATTCCTTCCTGCTGACCAGTCTTGAGGATGACATATGAGCGATTACGCAGAACTGGCTTCCTGAGAGAGATTTTGAGCTAATACCTTGTGTACTTTCCCTCATCTCACTGCTCTGTGCCCCCTGTTACTTCCCTTGCTTTGTATTTCTTTCCTCTCAAAACGCCTCACTCCGTGGTATATGGTTTGTCACGTTGGCTACCTGCCATGTACTAAGCGGTCAATCTGCGAGTCTAATCACTATTTTTGTGTAACGTTAATCGGTACTGGAGGTATGGGCGCACTTATCGCAATTTGTTACTTTTGAGTGCAATGATGACCTTGAGGCTTTAGTTCACTTGCTCTTGCTAAAAGATGATCCTACCCCCTGGCGAAATTACATGGATGGAGAGATGGCACGGTATCTTAGTCCTTTCATTGTGCTACCATTACTAAAAAAAGGGGGGTGAGTGCTCGTGTTCTGGTCTAGAGATTGTAACTCGATCTTCACTACTTCTTTACCAAGCTCCTTTCTTATTCACTGTTTGCTCTTCCGTATTCGTATTTTGTCGAACCATTTCGAGTTGTGCATTAATCCCTTCTGAGTTATGCCTTGATCTCTCAAGTGATGGGTGTAGGGGGCTATTTGGGAAATTTGTCGTCGTCCAACGTCTGTCAAGGTGTTTTGCACTGCAGTCTTCCTAGATTCATTGAATGCCTTGCTAGATGCTTTTACGTCACTTCCCCCAAGTTCTAGTATGGGGTGTTGTCGTCCTGAGCCGGTCCCATCCTATACCACAGGACGTTGCCATCTTGAGCTGGCCCCATTTTACGTAGATTTGGAGTGTCCCGGTCGTCACTACTGCTAAGGGCAAGCCAAATGCCCAAATTTCCTTTTTCATGTCCAACGCCTCTTCGAGGGGCATGTATTTGATCGGCTTTGCTGGCTCAGGTGGGATGACAACAGGGCCAATCTAGCCAGAGGGGCTGGACCGCTACTAGTCCTTGAGTCTCTTCCTTCGTGGAAGGCTCTCGCATTGTCCTGGGGAATCTTGACACTCCCACAGGTTAGCCCGGGTCAGCGGAGCTGATGTTGGTACTAAGGAGGGAGGTGCGGATGATTCTGACTGACTAGTCTCGTCTCGATTGTTGATAAGGTCGAAGGCCCTCGGCCTAAGCAAGTTTTCTATTTATGCACGTGATGCATGTGTACATGTCACGTGTATCATGTGTTGCGTATCACCTCTTTGCTGGGAATGGTGGTGCTTCTTTGTACTGCTCCTTTATCGGCTATTTATGATGGGAGGAAGAGTCAGGTGCCCATGCGCACTATTTTGTGTTTCATCAAAGCACGGGTCGGATGAAATCTAGCCAACTCTTTACGAGGGTCCAGTGCAGGGCCCAAGAGTGTCTGTTGTGCCACCTCGCGACCTTCATTTTCCCTCCTCTCTCTATCTGAGGGATTTCTATTTGCGTTCCCAACCTCGTTTGGGCAGCTCTTGGGAAACTCTTCTACTGTGGGAGGCACTCGGCTAGATTCCTTCACTCCGTTCGCTGGCACCTTCCTTCGTTTTACATGTTGGAGGAGTGCTTCTTCCTCTATCATTTTTTCCTCAGCACTTAGTCTCATGTAACTCAATTGAGCCTTACTGCTCCAGTTAATGCATTTGTTATAATTTTGCAATGTAATCTACTAAATAACAGACTGATGTTTCTTGCTCCCATATATTATTTTCTGTTTTAGCATGATAACTCATGCAATTAGCATGTTCTGGTATCCCTTCTACAATTCTCCAACCGATCTCTGCGTATTATCGTCCCCTATGGGCCTACTTGCAGTATTCATCCCTGTCTAAGAATACCCTTTACCACCCCGCCTCTACCAGGAATCTTACACACCCTTGCTTATTCCACCCTAGGATGGCGATACTGAGCTAATTCATTAACCTTTCGCTAGAACACGACCCCTCTCATTGCGGTTACTCCCGATCTCCTTTTCGCCCATATCAAGAGAAGTTCTCCCTCTTCCGTAGGCAATACCATGTTTCTTTACTTGAACGGGAAGCTCCTCTTCTCACAGACGATGCCAATTTGTGGTGGGTTCGGATCATACCTTTGGTTACGGGTACGTGTGTTCCTGAGCTGTAGATTCCACGCACACCTTCTTCTCCGTCTTCTTGCCTACATCCACGAGCATCCATGGGGCTATCCTCCACCTACAAAGGACACTCCAGCTCTCAAGTTAGTTATTGTTTCATGTATGTTTTTCTATCCCTTTGAGTTCTTGCTTACCTTTTGTGCTTCTTTCCCTGCTGGTATATCCTACCTTTGCAACTCCTTGTGTCCTGTCAATGGTCGCTGTCTCAAGTCTCTATACTCCCAATGTTAGAGTTTGGTGGCTCTTGCTACATCACTGGTCTGCAATGTCGGCTTTGACAGGCTTTCTTGATCGATATACTTATGTGACACTCAAGCATTGTGAGTGTGCCTTTTCGAGGCTCTCATGGCTAAATTTGTGGTGGTTTTCGTATGTTGCTCGGTGTACAAGCCTAGGCAGGGGTGTGTAGTTACCCGTGTTGAAGTGAACCCAAACATGCTGCTTGGATGGCAGAGTTGGACAGAATAATCTAGTCTGGTAGGGATTCACTGGTGCTTTAACTTCTTTCCCTTACACTAATGATGTAATTAAAAGAATAAATAAAGCAAAATTTTAGTAAACCCACAATTATCATTTGGGAAAATCTAAGGTAGAATTTGGAGAAGATCCAAATGCAGGTCGATGCATTAATATGTGCACTCACGTAGAAAGATCAGAGCACACAACTTTGACGATAGGTTGGAGCCTTTCATATGAAACCCAGGTGAGCATAAAGAAAACTTTGTTGTTGTTGTTGTTGTTGTAGTAGAAGTAGTTTTTGTTGTTTGGTATTTCCTTCAAGGGAAATGAGGCATGTCTTTTGTTTTCTAGGGTTCTATATACATATTATATCGAGAGAGGAGGTCGGCTTCGTCGTCTGCGATAACCCCATTGAACCAAACTTTTGTCATTTCTTGGAGATCGCCTAACATGCAAGCTTGGGGGGTTTCTCACAACATTGAGATAAACACAAATTTGATAGCCTTTTGAAGCAATACAAGAGTACTGACTGTACAGGACAAAAAGTATGATAGTATCGGAACTTATAGAAAATGGGTGGTTAAAGCTTATACTAAGTAGTGTAGGTTATAATTAATGTGCTGCCTAGCCAGAGTAAAAGAAACAAAAAGAGTTATTTCTTTGTCAGAAACCATTCTCATGTTATAATCTTAGAGTGATCTATCTTTTTAAGATGAAGACAATGATACTTTTGTAATTATAAAGAAACACAGTAACTTCATAATAGAAATAACATGATTCAAAAATCCGAAAATTCAACTCGACTTGAAAGTTTGCTAAGTTGAGTAACTCAAAAAACTCAAAAAAAAAAAAATATATAACTCAATCCAACTCGAAATATATATGTAATAACTTGAAAAACCTGAATTAAAGAAACTCAAATTACGTTAGTTTTTCGGCTTTAAACCTAAAAACTAGGTTTAAAAGAACCAATAGTAGGTTGTCTTTGTAGAGCCAAAAAAAATATGATACAAAAATAGTGTAATATTCGAGTTTAGGTTTAAAAAAATGACAAAAATACCATTATGTGACTCAATTTAGTCTGACAAGTTGAAAAACTCGACTCGATCGAGTCACCCGAATAACTCAATAAATAGTGTCTCTTTAGGTGACTCGCCGAGTTTTAATTCGAACTATTATAGGAGTATAATAGAAAATAATGACTTTTTAAAGAATAAATATTCAAAAAATTGACATGAATGACAATAAACTTTTAGACACTTTAGCAAAATAAGTTATGTTTTAAAAAGTTAACTTCTTTCAGTTTTTGTAAAATAGAGGAAAAGTATCTAATGTCTAAAATAATAGAATTTCTAAATAAACATAAATGACAATAATACTATATTCTTTTATGTGTACTTCCGCAGTTTGGTGTGGAGTGGTTTGTAGCTTTGTATTATACAACTTTTCTTGAAATCAAAGGATACTTCTTCTCCTTATCCCTTTTGACTCGGTTGCATTCCCTTTTCCTCTTTTAAAAAAGAAAGAAAGAAAAATAAACAAAACTTTATCTGAGTTTGTACATGGTCATGGCCAATCCAGAGAGCTTCCTGCCTGCTAAAGAGGTCTGAACGGCCGCCCAATACTTTCTTTACCGACTATTCTACGAGAATGAATGAACCATACATCAATTTCTCATGGGTGTGCTCCCAATCCACTCCTGTCGGGCAGATTGGCCACGTAAAGTAATATTTCATGTCTAGAAGGTCAAAAAGTTAGTCAGTCATTTGGAAATAGTACTGAATTGAATTCCTAGTCTTTGAGAGAAAAAAGAATGTTGTAATAGTTTCATATTCTCGCAAAAATCATGGATGCATGTATTAAATAATATATATCTCTACTATATAATGAGAAATGAGAGAAACGGGGTCAAAAAGTTTGCTGATTTTTTCTAATATTCCTAATGAGTTTCAATTTCATGGTATCTAAGAGTTAATAAGGATGATTTTTTTATATATTTCCTATTTTGCCTATAATTTCATATTTAAAAAAATAAGATATTATGTTATCTTATTTTACATGAGAAAAGTTAGTAGGAGTATTGAAGTAATATCAACTATAACTAACAATAATCCCTCAATATCTCCACGATTCCTTCAACTCCCAACTCCATCTTTTTAAGTTAAAATTTTAAATTTTCTCACTAGAATCTCTCTTCCCAGTCTCTCTCCCTTTTCCCTCTCTCTCACGTGCATCGCATGTGCCGCCCACTAATATATATATATATGGGTCTTGCTAATGTTCGCTCATTGTGAATTTATTAACCCTTACCAAAATGTTTTTACCCATGTATTAATTCTCAAACTTACTAAAAGTAAATGATATTTTAGTATTGTCATAAGGGATCAATCATTAAGTACATGAAATAATAATAACATGAGTAGAAGCAAATAGATAACTCAAAATATATTGGGAAATGCTTAACTTCAGGTGGTTTCCATTATCTAACGAAATGACCGGTCTTCATGCCCCACTTTTTAACAGTCACAAGTTGTGGTTAAGATTCACTCACCCCTAGGATTGAGCAATCCAACTTTGGTTCTTAGAAAATAATTTTTAAAAAAACAAAAATCTTAACTTTACTTTAGTTAAGCTTAATCAGAATTAAAAGGGTTTAAAAAGGACACAAGGACACGGCGTTAAGTAAAGAAGTGAACCCCTGGTCCGCTGATCATTGCTCAAATATATATATTTTTGAGAAATACAGATGGAAAGTTTAGTTAATAGAAATATCCTTCTTATATTTGAAACTTTCAAACCATTCTTGTCATAAGGTATATTTGGGTTAATACTCCAATAATCTCTTCAATTAGAGCTTTTGCTTATAGTTAATCTATATATATATATATAAATAATAAAGGAAAAGTGGTCCTCGAGTAGGCAAACCCTACTACTTATGTGATCTGACCCACTGCAATTCATCGACCCAAACCTCAAACCAATGGGAGAGCACTGCAGGCATCTGTTGGATTGGATCAGAAGCCTATTAAAAGTAAAGCGACTTGGCTTTCCAACTTGCATGTGAATGAATGGTCGAGATGGACGGGTACATTAAGGGATGATGTGCCATCATAGATAGGACCACCAATTCATCAAGCTGAGTGTTACTTGAGACTCCCGCTTGGATCAATGGAGCTATAAACCAAGCAATAAGACTAATCAGCCTACACACTTTTTAGATCTATAATATCTTTTTTACATAATAAAAATAATTTGGTTCGAGGCTATGGACCACCTCTTTGAGTGCCAATCTCTTTCTAGATGCACATTTATTTTAGAATATGAACCACCCCTAAAATTGCTCCCAAATCAAATGAGTTTAGTTGAATTGGAGAGCCACAACACAAACGAGTTTAATTAGTTAAATTGGAGTCACAAAATACCTATTGATTCTTGGGGGAATGCTAGCCTTAATCGCACCCTTTAATTTCCCCAAAAGTGGAGATAGGGCGTTATGACAAATTACTTCTGGCCCACACACACAATCATTTGTATTATTACCACTTTTAAGGCAATTACATGGGAGAGAATAAGACAAGCAAAATTTTTGATAATATTGAAAATTTCTTGGCAGTAATTTTATGGGTATAATTTTCTCGGCCTTCTTCACTCAGATCGTGGGATATTTCTTGCACACCTGCTTAGAATCCTAGCACAACAGAAAATGGAAGGATCTAATCTGAATATGTGATAGATGCACGATCCAGCATGACCATTTGTGAAGTGAAAAAAATGCTATTCGACCCCATATTCAACTAAAAGTGGTAATATGTCCCCTCTTTCTTAAACTTTGATTTTCGTTTGTACGACTCCATATTCAAATATAAGTGGTAATAAGTCCCCTTTTTCATAAACTTTGATTTTCGCTAGCACAACGCCAATTCTTCAATATAATTCTAGCTGGAATTGTGGGCATGTAGAAGGTGTCTTGCCAAAAAAAATAAAATTAATGCTTACCCTTTCTACATGAAGGTCACCAAATAATGGAGAACATCCAAAATCTCACTATAAACTGGCATTTGTTGTTTCGAATTTACAGCTGAATATCCTTTGATGAATCACAGAGTTTAACATCCTTAGACGACCAATGAGGCAAAGAAGATCTTTCATCTCTCAATCATTAAGACTACATCTGAGATTAGGACATTACATCGTTGTGCCCACAATCCACTCAAGGCTAGGCACTAATGACACATTTTTATCTACAGCCAATAAATATAGATTATGGTAGGCCTCTCTAAGTGTTGATTTCCCACATCATAAATCGTCCAAAAACTTCACATCCTCCAAGAATTCGGCTAAGTTTGATGGTCACTCTTTTGAATTTTTTTTGTAATGCTACTTTTGTGAATTGGAATTATCATTCTAGCCAATGAAAAAAATAATGGAGAGGATAAACATAAATTTTAGTTACGTATTTTGATCCATAGTTAATGATATTTCCTTATCAATTTGATTTCTGGATCACTTACTTTTAGAAACATTTTTCTACTCTAGGAGTACAAAATCGAAAATTCACATTTGGAAAGACATTTTTTTAGAATGTTTCTAAAAAAACATGGTGTTCCTAGGCCCTTGCACATTTTTTTTTTTTATCTATATATATAGTTTTTCGGGATCGTTTCACAAAAAATCACTTTATAAGATGAGTGTTTGTGCATGAACCATATCTCATTTCTCTTAAACTCCTTCCTCCCTCCATAAATCTTTGTTCTCCCACCACCACCTTCACCTTCACCCTCACCACCGCCACCACCTCATCCTAACCCTCACCGCCACCACCTCCATCATGACAATTCTCTCATACCACCCTCACCACCACTATTATATAACAATTTCTCCCATAACAATTTTTTTTAAAATATGAAATGTATAATTTATTCAATTTAATAAGACTTTATAATTAAATGAATAAATATTTAATTACATAATTCAATTAGCTTATCCTCTATGATTAATTCTAACTGGTTTTTTCTAAACGAATTCTGAACACAAAATCGCTTCAACTAATTCAAATCGGTTTTTTTTTCTTCAAAATTAGACGAATGCCAAACGGATGAGGGAAGCCAAGCCAAGCCAAGCCAAGCCAATCCAATGAAGAAAGCCAAGGAAAAAAAATGTAAGAAAAGAAAAAGTCTAAGATGTAACCTAAGTAAAGGATAATGTAATATATTAAGAAACGAAACATTTCTAGTAATAAAGTCGTGGGAGGCTGTAAGGCCGGGGGGGGGGGCTTCTGCTAATATCTCTATATGGTTGGTCTATACCCATACGAACGTATGCTTCTAATCTTGATTCTTCTATTCTACAAGTGAATCTCTAATAAAAACTAAAAAGAGAGAGAGAGAGGAGAGAAACCCTAAAACGGAATAGAAAGAGAGGAAAAGATAAATCTCTTTTTTCCCTCCGCTGCCTCAAAAACAACAAAGACAAGGGGCGGGCTTTGGGGTTCTTCTTGGGGGTTGGGGAAGACTCAAAATTATATAAAATCCTCCAACGCCAATCCCTCGCTTCTCATTCATCCTTTTTTGTTTTCTTGCTCTCTCTCATCTCATCTCTCTCTGCAACAACAAGAACAAAGGCTGAGAATCTTTGTTTGTTGGAGATGAAGTAGATAAGATAGAGGTTTTTAGCAAGGAGAATCCGAACCCCCCAACCAGTACTGCCTTCGTATACTCCGTCTGTTTAACTACATAGACAGAAAGTAGCAACAACAAGGTTTCCATAATGCCTGTTTTGAAAAGCTTTCATTTTCTTCTGAGTTTTTTCCTTACTCTGTTCTGGGGATAGTTGAAACAGGAGGTAACTGTCGTTTTTGGTATTTAGGGGGATCGAAAATGAAGTATGTTTTGGTGACGGGTGGTGTCGTTAGCGGTCTCGGAAAAGGGGTGACGGCCAGTAGCATCGGAGTGCTTCTTAAGGCCTGTGGACTTCGCGTTACTTCCATCAAGATAGGTCTGTGTTCATCTCTTTGTCAAAACAGAGTATTCGATGGAGGGAAAGATAATATATCTCCATCCCTCATCCAATGAGTTCTTTCTTTCTTTTTTTTTAAATATTTCATTCTGGTGTTTCCTGTTACTTTTTTCCCCCCTTTTGTTCTTCAACGATTGTTCTTCTCTTTTACTTCTTCATAGGACTGGGATTTTTAGTGGGCTTATACTCTTAATTTCATACACGGAAGCTTTTGAGTTATTCTGTTCGTCCCCCTTTTTTTCTTTTTGGTTTTCTTTTCTCCTTTTTTTTTTTTCGATTCGGACTATGATTGGATGATATTGCAGGTAGAGGGATATTTCTTTATCTTCTGATTTCGTGAAATGGGATTTTGAAGTAATTTTTTTTAATTGATTTCAATAAAAATGGTTGCATTTTGAGTGAGTAGCTGTTACAGTACTGGCCATCATGTTACTTGGATTTGGTAACTCTCTCAAAATTGCTGGTGGGATTTGTATAATTTACATTACTCGGAAATAACTGTTTCACCATTACTCTACTCATTTATTTGAATTAAAAGGTTAAGGCCACATGGGTTCTGACTCATTTTGTTTCTCGCACATGCAGATCCCTACCTGAACACCGATGCGGGAACAATGTCCCCTTTTGAGCATGGGGAGGTGTTTGTCTTAGACGATGGTGGCGAGGTAAAGAAACTTCTTTCGTAGTATGTTTACTGTCTGTGACTGTATATTTCTTTGCTTTCACACCTTTGAGAGCAAATACTAGTCTTTGGAAGGTCAGCAGTTCCCCTCTTAACATTTGGGCAGAAAAAATGTTGGTGCCATTTCCAGCATCACAACCATGATTCTATTCTGCTAACTGCTGCTTTCTATGTTTCACCTGTCATGTATTTTGAAAGAAGACTTGATTCTCTCATCTCTCCTTTCTATAAGGGTAGGGAATTGGAAATTATCGTGTTAATAGCAACTGACTTTGAGTTGTTTTTGTGTTTGAAGGTGGATCTGGACCTTGGAAACTATGAGCGTTTCCTCGATACTAAGTTGACTCGTGATAATAATATCACAACTGGGAAGATTTACCAGGTAATTTGGTGAATTTAACATCACCTTACAGTTATCATTGTCTTATATAACTGTCCATAGAGAATCCAAAGTTCATGTAACCTGGCTGAACCCTGAAGTCAATAGTTCTTTTTCTTGATGTATAACAGTCTGTTATTGACAAGGAGAGAAGGGGAGATTATCTGGGAAAAACTGTTCAGGTCTGTATCTACTTTTTTTTCATTGGCTTGTCTTTACTGTTAAAATGGGTTCTGTTATTCATATATGATCCCTGTACATGTATTTTACTTCCCATTGTCCAGGTCGTCCCTCACATTACCGATGCCATTCAAGAGTGGATTGAGCGTGTAGCAATGATACCTGTAGATGGAAAAGAAGGCCCAGCTGATGTTTGTGTCATAGAATTGGGTGGAACTATAGGTATATCTAGAGCAAAATATTTTATGCAGGGTACATGACCTATTGTGTAGTATTTTGGTTAGCCTAACTCCAACTTTCCTTTGGTGCAGGGGACATTGAATCAATGCCATTTATCGAGGCGCTGGGTCAGTTCTCATACCGCGTAGGTAAGGGGATTGTGCATACATCTTTATTCAACAAACTCATTTGGAGCAATTTGCTTTATGATCCCTTAAGTAAATGACTTCTCTTTCCAAATGTTCTTCTCAGGCCCTGGCAACTTCTGCCTGATTCATGTCAGCCTTGTGCCTGTTTTGAATGTTGTTGGTGAACAGGTACATCTGAACTATTTGTTTATGTTAATGACTTAATGCAAGTTTCTTAAAAATTTGTCCATTAGATCTATGCACCTAATGCTGGATGCTTAACTAGGGAGTCATCTGTATTAAAGTATCAAAAACGG
This sequence comes from Tetracentron sinense, assembly GCA_015143295.1. Classification (NCBI taxonomy): domain Eukaryota; kingdom Viridiplantae; phylum Streptophyta; class Magnoliopsida; order Trochodendrales; family Trochodendraceae; genus Tetracentron; species Tetracentron sinense. Next base: position 1,418,405 of record CM026567.1, on the reverse strand, counting down.
TTTTGGACTTTAATGGGTAGTGTTGAAACCGTTGTGTTCCGTCACCACCATTTGATAATTCGCTGTCTTAATTCCTATCTTGGTGTTCTATCAGGAGAGATTTTGGGGGATAAGGGAGTAGATTCTCTGATTACAGCTTAGGAATTACCCCGGGGTTAGTTTCCTTGTTTTGGGGAGTCCATGTATTCTAATTTTGTTTTTGCTTTTGTTTGTCTTATCTGGTTCACTTTTTGTGAACTCTGTTTGATTGGTCCGTTGTATGTTTCTCTTTGTTTTTAATGATTTTTTAATTACCGCTCAAAAGAAAAAAAAATTGTATCACACCCTCAGTTTTGTTTTTGAAAAAATTAATATAAATATTAAAAAATTTAAAATTCTGCAAAATATGAAACTTTAGAAAATTGAGTAATATCATTATGTAAACAGTAGTTTTTTTCTTGTGTTAAGGTTATGTAAACAGTAAACACTAGTTGCCCCTGATTTATAGTATAAAATTATATACTAATTTATATATTCAATATTAAATTAAATCTAAAAATAATTATAAAATAGAATATAATTTATTTTACTGGTTAGGTGGTCCTTTCCGGTTGGTGGATTCTCTTATTTGCTGGGTTTGGTGTTGCCTTTCCAATCTAGTTTATGAAGGCATTGGGCTTCATATGAGTGTACTTTTAACCCAATCTGGCCTAACCTGGCCCATTGCACCCTTACAAATACCCAATAGTCTTATCACTTTTGGGTCGGGCCCACAAACCATCTTTAAGATCAATTTTCCTCAGATCAGGCTTAAATACTAGATCAATAGAGACCGGATTTGTATTGACTGTTGAGAGCCCATGTAATAAAGTTCGTCAACCATGACTACAATTACCATATGGTTCCACAAGTATAATACAAACATATTATTATTAATTGAATCACATCTTATTAAAGAAAATCTTCCTGCCAAGCAAGTCATTAGCAACTATCTAGTTGAAAAGGGGGATCCAACATATCCCTATTGGGGTCCAAGGCCTTAATCCTATCTAACATTCTAACTAACTCGGTATATTCCTCTAAATGTATGTTTATTACAAACAAATCTATCATATCTAACATTTTTCAAATGAAAAATAAGGAAACCTTACCGCAATACAAAGCCCCAAAGTTGACTTTTTGAGCTCAAGAGTTTCATAGCTTGAACCTTTTGATTTCACATTAGATCTTTGATTTTGATTGGAGAAATTGAAAAGGATTGACCAAAATGTGTTGGAGAAGGACGGAGAGGAATAAGATGAGTTAAAGAAATGAAGAAAATGGGGTTTTGAAACTTGTAAATCATAACCTGTTACGCTGCCATTACGTAACGGCTGTTTCAGCATTACAAAATCTTTCTATTAAAAAATCGTAAAATGATACACAACAGTTCGGGGTATGCTGACACTGTTACGTTTGCCATGTTTTGACACCATCAACTTTTAGACTTATAAGCACAATTACTTATTGGCCTGTGATTATGTATTCCAACTTTCAGAAAACAAAACCAACCCAGCATAGTGTTCGGGGACTAAGAGGGCTGGGTTTGACACCAAATATCTTAGCGTGTCGCAGTACGAAGGTCTCTCTCTCTCTCTCTCTCTCTCTCTCACTCTCAGAAAACAAAGCACATTAGTCTCAAGTTTCTACATTTTGAATGTCTTTGGCAGGCACTTGATGAAAATGTGATGGAAAAACTCTCTCAATTTTGTCATGTTCCGGTACTATAACAAAAATGCTGATCTTACTCCATGTGTATTTCTTAAATAATTATTACCGTGTTAGGCAAGGCTATATATTGAAACCACTTATTTTCCAGGCAGAAAACATCATCACTCTTTATGACGTTTCAAACATTTGGCACATTCCTTTGCTATTAAGAGTAAGTCGATCTTTAGTACTTTGGAAATTCACTTGCAGTTGTAGTTATCTTTTCTTACAACAATTGCTTGGATTTTTTCTACTTAATTAGGATCAGAAGGCACATGAAGCGATCTTGAAAGGGCTTAATCTTACTGGGTTTGTCTAATGAACTCGCTTCTCTTTTGTCGTTTTTGCCGTTGTGAATTGGGATTGGACTGTATTTACAATGTTGATTCTGTGGCAGCTGCTGGTAGTTTCATTGGCAGCCTGTTGACTTCTTGTTTCAAATGTGCAGTGTTGCTAGGAAGCCTGCTTTAGAGGAATGGACTGCTAGGGCTGAACTCTGTGACATGTTGCATGAGCCTGTGGGTCCCAAGCATTTCTCATTTTTGAATTGTAGTTTTATGATCTCTTTATGGAAAGTACTCAATTCACTTATTGGTCGTGTGAAATTTACAGGTAAAAATTGCCATGGTTGGAAAGTATACCGGTCTTTCAGATTCTTACCTCTCTGTAATAAAGGTTCATTCAGCTATCACTCAAGTGTTCTTTATGCAATTTTATGCAATACTGTTTATGCATTATTACCATTTACCTTTATACTGTAGCTGGTGACATTTGCAGCCACTGAATTTCTGAATTTTGAATACATTATGCCTATATACTACACAGATTTGCTTTATTTGCACATGTAACTTCAAACATTAGTCTAAAACAGTAGATTGCATAGCATGATATTTGGTCCAAGCCCTCCTTGCATATTTTGCTGCCTTTTTCATGAAAGATTAGCAAAATAAGTGAAACATACTGGAACCGCGCCACATGATATTGAAACATGGTGTTCCATTTAAGCTATTTGCCTAATACTTTGCATCCAATTATGGTCGAAGTGCTCTCTCTCTCTCTCTCTCTCACCAGAATTTTTTTTCTTCACGTACCCAAAGGAAAAAGTTTGACATCACATTTTGGAGAAACTTCGTGATTGGTGTGTGATTCGGGAGGAAGATACCTGTCTTGATAGTAGCGTGGCATGTTTTCCTTAATTTCGCTTTTATCTTTCCTTGGGTTCACATCACTATCCTATGAATCTTACTATGTACATGTCTTTTCACATCTATATTGATCATATGCCCATGACATTGCAGTTTGAGAATTGGGTAGAGTAGCTTAAAACAAATTACTAATCCTGGTATGAAATCATAATCCGTATAATATCAACTTTCTTGTCTTGTGGTCTTGTACTAGTGGCGTTATTGGTAAAAATAAAACAAATAACCATGGGTGTTACTCTCTCCTCTCTCTCTCTCTCTCTCTCTCTCATATGTTCCAAGACCTATTTTTGTTGCATCCCTAGTAGTCCCGATTCATATCTCAGTGTTCTCCACAACATACTTTCCTACAGACAATATGCATGCTACACGTTATATGAATATAACATATATGTATGTATTTATTAGTTCATAACTTCATTCATACAAGTAATCTTGATGCATGGTAACATGGTCGAAGAATATGTGACTTATTAAATTCTAAAATTGCTGCTGGCTAATCTATAAGCTCTGTTGTTGCAGGCTCTTTTGCATGCTTCTGTTGTTTGCCGCAGGAAACTTATTATTGAATGGGTTCCATCCAGTGACCTTGAAGACACAACTGCAAAAGAGGTTATTATGGATCTCAACTTCATATTTTGTATTTCTACGTTTCCTATATCTTAGTTCACCACTTGACAAACATTTTCTCTTTGCAGGCCCCTGATGTTTATAAAGCTGCATGGAATCTGTTGAAGGTGGCCTAGTTTAGGGTTCTAGTGATCTTGGATTGGCTTTTTGAGTGATCTTAGTTGTTCTACTTTTTACTTACATTGCGGTGGGTTTCTACATAGTCCTCTGAACTGCCTTTCCTTCAGGGTGCAGATGGTGTTCTAGTTCCAGGAGGATTTGGTGACAGAGGGGTGCAAGGAAAAATTCTTGCTGCAAAGTACGCCCGAGAAAGCAGAGTTCCATTCCTTGGCATTTGTCTAGGGATGCAAATTGCTGTCATTGAGTTTGCACGATCTGTTCTTGATCTGCAAGACGCAAACAGCACCGAGTTTGATCCTGAAACTAGGAGTCCTTGTGTTATATTTATGCCAGAGGTATATATTTCTGTATGCTGGAGTTTAAGACCAATATGACACTTAATATATTAATATGATTTTATTTATTTATTTGCAGACTAACCTATCCTCTTGTTCTTTGCAACAGGGTTCAAAAACTCATATGGGAGGCACTATGCGTCTGGGATCAAGGAGGACATACTTCCATGTTACTGACTGCAAATCTGCAAAATTGTAAGGACTAATAACTCTCTCAATCACATGATTTAGCACATGAAATTAGTAGGGTTCCTCTCTTTTTTTATTTTTCACACGGTATGTTGCACACATGTGCTTTATACTTGATGTGCATAAATGAATCAATACACCACACATATACAGGATATGAGGGTTTTTTTTTCATCTCAGCTAACCAATATTGCCTTGGATTGTGTGTTAGATATGGCAATGCAAGCTTCGTTGATGAGCGACATCGGCATAGATACGAGGTATGTCGTGTGAGCGTGAGCGTGCATATGGTCCATAAGTTATTGCTTATTTTCATTTTTAGACAGGTTGTATTCTGCCGTCTATTTATTTCATGTGATGGTTCCATTAGTAGGTTCTTATAGAGGGAGAAATTATTCTCGTCTTCTGTAGGTCAATCCGGATATGATAGCACAACTTGAAAATGCTGGTCTATCATTCGTGGGAAAAGATGAAAGTGGTCGACGCATGGAGGTATGTTTAAAGCCAGAAGACTGCACCTTGTATTTTGTCATCTTAATAATGATTCATGCAGTTCGGTTCTGACTTCTTGTCTATATACTGACTCTACAGATCGTTGAACTGCCTAGCCATCCATACTTTATTGGTGTTCAATTCCATCCGGAATTCAAGTCAAGGCCAGGAAAACCTTCTGCTCTGTTCTTAGGTATCTGTCTCTCATTTCTTTAAAATTCCTTTGACAAGGATATGATATGATGAGGATATGATGATTTTTCTTTTCTTTAAATTGGTAAGCCAACTGAAATGGCTTAGTTGCCTTAACAAGAGTTTTTTTTAATTGGTAAAATCAGATGCAATATTATAGATGAAGAAAAAAGTATACATGACTGAGTTCACAAGAACTGAACTCATGAGAACTAAAAAGACAACAAAAAAAGGTGGCAAATATAATACCCCAAACAAGCTACATATTTTCACCCTCCTGCACAACATTCATACCCCTTATCCCTCTGTCATCATCTGGACAAGACCTGCTCAATGTCTCGGGATCATGACCCATTGAGAGCCATTGTAGAAGAAGTTGACGCGTCCTCAAGCAGATCTGATCCGAGTGCAATGCGGACACATCAAACACTCTATGGTTCTGCTCCTCCCAAATAGACCAAACTAGAGACCCTGGGAGGAAGAGTCGTGTGCCACCTTAACCGAGGACCAACAGGATAGGAAGCCTTAGAAGGTACAAGGGAAGACCCGACTAATCCCTTGCCAGAATAGAAATTACCCTAGATCTCGAAGGCGAAAGGGAAATGCAATAGGAAATGTTTCACTGTTTTCTCTACTTGGAGGCACATAAAACAGCCATTGGCCATCCTCCACCCTTTGTTCATCAAATGATTACATGTGGGGATCTTGTCCAGCGTTGTCGCCGCAGAAAGAACGCAGGCCTATGGGTGAAGGGGGTACCTGGTAAAAGGATCTCATTGAAAAGTGACCCTTGTTGTTACAAGTCCATAATCTCACAACAAATAGGTGGGGAAATGTCTCAACTGAGCAAAGGCATCCCAGTAACCTAAAAACACTATCAAGTTCCCAATCATGGAGATTGTGCAGCAGTTAAGGGTACCACATTGCTGAATTAGCCACCCACTCTAGGCAGGACTCTATGAGGGCACTCCTATCGGTTGCTATGGACCATAAGCTACTAAATTCTTCCCTAAACAATGCTTGACCACACCATGTATCCTCACATAATCAAACCTCGTTCTCTCTATCCACATGGAAAAAAAATGCGTTTCGAAACTCCAACCAACCTTTCATGATGTCTTTTCAATGGCCACATCCATGAGGACCTTGGATTGGTTTAGGATCCCAATGCGATAGCTCTCTATATTTGTCGGGGATCACTTTTTTCCTGTAAACTGCTATTTTTCTCTCCAAATCTCTACAACCATTTGCCTAAAAGTGCTTTATTGACTTCCACTAATAAAAGCTCATTCAAGCCCCCCCCCCCCTTTCTTGAATGGGCTGAAAATAGAACTCCACTCGATCATGATATTTTATGGTGTCCATTCTTTTAGTCCACAGGAAGTCTCTTTGCAAATTTTTAATTTCTTTGCAACTGAAACTGGGATAGTTAGGAGGGATAAGAAGTATGTGGACAAGCTATTCAGGGAGCTTTTAAGGAGCATCAATTTACCTCCTTTAGACAGATAGAGACTTCCAACTTGCCAACCTCTTGTAAAACTTTCGCTAGATCTCAGACCAATTTCTTTTTGTAACACAACCCGAGAGGCAAGCCGAGATATATTGCAGGAAAGGCTCCCCCGACTTGCACCCTGACACCAAACCAGTTCTGGTAAGTTCAGCACCTCTCCCACTCCAAAAATCTTGCTCTTGCCCAGGTTAACTCGTAACCTAGACACTGTTTTGAAGCACCTTAGGAGACATCTCAGATGAGGCAGTTGAGTACCCGATGTATTATAAAGAACCAAAGTATTATTCGTAAATTGAAGATGCCATCCTTATGGTAAAACCCTCTCATACCGACTCCTCCGCCCTACAGAACATCTTGCTCAGAATCTCTGTGACCATAATGAAGAGAAAGGGAGATAACGATTGCCTTGAAGTAAACCTTATGAGTTCTTAAAGTAACCCGTAGGGATGCCATTGATCAGAATAGAGAAGGATATTGACGAAAAACATACTCATCCAAAGACGCCATCTGACTCCAAAACCCATCCTACCCATGATATATTCCAAACAGGACCAGTTCACACGATTGTATGACTTTTCCATATTGATCTTGCACACCACTCTGGAACCCCACTGATTTTTGACCTTTCATCCACACACTCATTAGCTATCAAGATGTCATCTAGGATTTGTCTACCACTCACAAAGCGCCTTGGGTGGAGAGAGATGATCAAAGGCATGACATCCCTAAGCCTCTGATGCTATTGGCCAAGACTATGGCCAATATTTTGTACACACTGCCCAACAGACTAATAGGACAGAATTCTTTTAGTTCTTGGGTCTCTCCTTTTTCTAGAATCAACTTAGGAAAGTGAAGTTCAACACGGGTCAAAACTGCCTGAATTGTGGAACTGGTTTAATAACTGAAACAATGTTTGGATCCTCTATGTCCCACCTTTCTTATAGAAAGCAAAGGTTAGATTCATCTAAAATGTTCTTTCAAATATTTGAAGTACAAGTTGTAATGGCCCAATTTGTAGTAGCAGTTTTGCTTTATGTTTTGTTCTTCTCTTCGTATTTAGTTAAATTAAAAGAGGAGAATAGCCTAAATTTACGTGTGTTTGAATTGTTTTGTGCTTATTGGGTTGTTGTGGATCCTGGGGAATTGTGTACACCATTCAGGAATCAGGAGCCTATTTTTGAATTGCTATGCTCTGCTAAGTTGTACTCAAATGGAGTGAAATATTAAATCAAGACCCAACTGTGTCATATTACAGGGCTTATAGCAGCGGCATGCAGCCAGTTGGACATTGTCTTACAAAAGTCTGGCCATGTAAAGAAGGAAGCAATAAGGAAAACTGGGATGAGCAATGGACCGACAATAGTGAAAGCTCGCCAAAATGGAAATGCAGATAAGCCTGCGAATGGGTCATTAAACGGCGTGCATACCAATGGTAATGGTGTGCACTAAATTTATTGATGGTGCCTTCTATTGCAGGGGTCTTCACTTTCTGGTTATGGTGTCGATTTTGGGAAGGGCTTTTAATAGCCCTCCGGAATGATTTGTACAGCGGTCGAGTATGGGTAGATGTTTTAGCTCTCGAGGGTTTGGCGTGTAAGACGGAGCTGGATTCCGGGCTTTTAAACGGGACAGCCTGTTGTATTTCCAGTGCATTGAAGGAATACGTATTGAAGGTGTAATTTTTTTTACCCTTTCTTATGGATTGAAATATCCTTTATTTTGTGTGGACTTGCTACCCCTGTACATTTAAAAATCGAACTTTATAGTCAGGAAGAAGAGTAAGAGCATGTTTTAGATCTTTCCTGGTTAGGTTGTTAGTTTTGAATTTCCTTCTATACTTTGCTTTCATTTGATTTAAGACCTTTCAAGCTTCAGTAGTATATTGTGCAATTGTAGCGTGTTTGGTTAACTCTCGCCTTTTTACCATATTATCTTTTTGATGGATTCTCTCCGAACTTGTTCAAGAAACTTACGACTTTGTCTGATAACTAAAAAACTTTCCCAATTCAAGCTTCTACTCTCCTTAACTTATCATCCGATCTTCATTGCTATATCGTTGGGAGATTTCAGAAGCAGCTCTCGGAATTTCATTGAGCTTAGTCATCTCTGGATTTTAGAATGAGAAGAGTGACGAGGATGCATCCAGTCAACACTGCCATCACCATTACTGTCATCTGTGTTTGGGCATTGCCATTGCAGGGAGATGGGGAGGGGTCTGAAGATATGGGTTAAGAGAAGAGAGAGGAGTCTTAGTTTAGGTGAAAACAATGGTCTAAAACTAAATTTTTAAGCAATATTTTATTATAATCATATACTGTCTCCTAAACAGTCGTCGGGAACATGCGAGAGCCTTTTAATTAAACTATTGGCATCCTTTTGATCGCTTACTTCACTATTTGAGAATGCTGTAAGAAATGAAATGAACCGTCACAATATTTTTTTTATACGGAAAAAATATATATTTTACCTATTCATCATTCAATATAGTATGCCTGGCCTGAATCAGCATATTTTTTTTTGTTTCTCTCTGTAACTCTTTCTCAGTCATGCTTGGGCAAAATAGCAACATTCTTCTACCCTTTCCCGGGAGTCGATGACTATTCATAGCTATTACCTTGACACCAAAGAAGAGTTTGACCCAATGCTTTATTTCTATCCTAGTTGATCCTAATTCGACATTTTTCTAATGAGTTCTTTCTTTCTTTTTAGTTCTTCCAAGGGTTCAAAAGGGAGGGTAAAGCGAATGAAGGATAAGAATTGATTAGCTGGTAGCTCTCTCTTTGGAGAGTTGTATGTACTACAGTTCTTTCTAAAATACAGCGGCATAAATGCCTTGCTGCTCGGTCTCCAATGTGCAAAATCCATTGGCATAACAAATGATTTTCTCCAAATTGGTTGGACCGTAGGTGCATGGAAATCTGTTTACTCACTTTAAATTGAGTATCCGTTTTCCTCATTTTCCTGCTAGGATTGGAAATCATGTATTTTACATATCCAAGTCCTTGGGTTTCTGAAATTGATTGATTTTTTGCTAATCAAAGTTTCTGGCAGAAAATGCGATTTGATCACCTAAAATGGCTTAACCAAATGCCTTGTAATTTGGAAAAAACTACATATTTTATTTTATTTTGTAGCATTAAAATCTGATTACACTTAATTGTATTTAATCAGTAGAAGCAAAATAGTGTATGAATAGAACTTTTGATTACTCGCACCAACTAGTTATGAAATAACTTTGATAGCCTCTACTTGCATTGTTTCAATTGTTTGTCTCTTGTCTTTAACTCTGCTCAAGCTAGCTTCAGTTATTTCAAGAGGTCGTTGAGCTTCTTTCTCAATATTACCACCAACAATTTAAAGAAGAGTTTGTTTTTAGTTTGAAAAAAAAATGAAAAGAGGGTTTCGCATGAGATGAGAGAATCTCCTCACTCCCCTTATCTTCCCCTTCTCACAAAGCTCCTCATTTTTTTTTTTGAAAATACATTTTTTTATTGTTCATGATTTATATTACCCTAACCTAAAACTATAAATTTATTTGATTTTTCTTCACCTTCATTATTCTTATACTTTTTCACAATATAAAACAATGGTTAATGAGTGTGTTAAGACAAATTTAATATGGGTGTTTTTGAAAAAAATACAAAAACTCGCAAAATCCTGAGTTTAATGGAATCTTTGCGCGCATGATCGGTATTGATCGATATGGGTGTATCGACCAATTCGATACACCAAGTCAATACAAGCCAATATCGGTCGATACTATTGTTTATACATGTATCGATATATCATCTTCAACCTTGGAACACAACTAGTATCAACATGAAGTCTTGTGACTTCTATCGACCCAATTTTTTGAGTATCGACAGTACACTATAAACTAATGAAAAAAAAAAAGTAAAACCATAAAACATGAAACTTAAAGTTTAAATTCATAAATGCAATAATTATAATTTTTTTAGATTAATCATACATGTAATAATTTTAACTAACTCATCTAAAAAAAAAACACAAGAAGCGTTGGGTAATGAAATGTTGCTAGTCTGAGTGATGTTGGATCTTATCAGAACGAAGCTCTCTTGTCGAATATCTCAATTGAAACATTGGGTAATGAAATGTTGGAGGGGTTCTTCTTGGAGGGGTTCTTTTTGATCAATGTAGGGGGCTCCATTGTTTATAAGGAATGAAGGGAAGTGTCTTTTCATCGAATGATTTGGATAAAATGATCCAAAATATAAAAAAAATTGCATATGCGAACACATATGCAAGTCTGTAGGGGCATTAAGAGAAAGATTTTTTTAAAACGTGGGTATTTGGGAAACAATCCCAAACTTTAGGGGTAATTAGGAAAAAAAACCCAATCATAGAAAGGGATCCTCTCGTGTTGAGCTCGAGCGCTTAGGGACTCAAGCCCCTTGGAAAATTAGAGCCATCCTTACGAACATTGATGTATTGGCTCGGAAGAGCATAGTTCGCCTCCTCGCCATTGGCAAGGAGCGAACTATTACTCCTCGCTCTCACAAAGTTGCCCCTTCAATTGACATGAACTCGTGTTAAAAATTTTTAACCCTGTGGTTAACATATTTTATTTTACTTTTCTATAAATCAATAGTAGATGGGTGAACCCTAAGGGTGAGTGACTCTTAACTAGAGTTAAAGTGAGTTAAAAGAGGGACATGTGGCAAGTAAAAGCGAGCCAAGAAGCACCTCCTCACGTCACCAACAGAGGAGGTGATTATTTTTCGTCTCGGAATGTCAGGGCAATCCGCTTGAGTCAAACATGAAGATCGGGTAACCCCTTTGCCTACAAAATAGGATTGTACGGTATCCGTTACATTATATTGGGGAGCGTTTTGGATACGAATATTTAGGTCATAATAACTAAGATTATATATATGTTGAGATTATATCATTAGCTGGATGAAACATGCATGTTTGGTTAACTTGTAAGAAAATTCGATGATTGAGGCTATACACTCAACAAGAAAAGAGAAGAAGTAAAGAGAGAAGAAAATAAATTTAAAAATATTTTGTTCAAAAATAGAGAAGAAGAGAAATGACAATTGTTAAAAGAAAAATCAAGTCTTTAGTTTTTTTTGGTAAACTCAATAACACCACAAGGTGATTACTGAAGGCAATGGAAGGAAATACTCACACTATCCGAGCATGCTGTCCCTTATAAGTTCCTTGGTGCCTCAAACGGTTGGTACCCATTTTGAGGAGCTCTAGGGTGCTTATTTGGGCCCCATGTGTGGTGTGTTGTTTGCATGCTCTGTGTGTGTGTGTTTGCATGGTTGGTGTGAGTATTTCCTTCCATTGCCTTCAGTAATCACCTTGTGGTGTTATTGAGTTTACCAAAAAAAAAAAAAAAATCAAGTGAAATAGAAACATACATGCATTTAAAATAATTATTATTATATATACTAGCGGAAGGCACATGTGTTGCACGTGTGTGTATAGTCCAATGCATGTGAGAGAGAGGGGTGGGGGAGAGCGACTGGGGTGAACCCTAGAGGTGAGTGAATTTTAACCACAGTTAAGGAGTGTCAAAAGGGACACGTGTTAACCTGTGGATGCAATTGATGAGAAAGGGGTAGTTTGAGGTGGGTGACTTTTAACCACAGTTAAGCAGTGTCAAAAGGTGATGAGAAAAGGGTAGTTTGGGAATTAAGTAAAACATTAAATCAAGGTTTTGTCATAAGGGTAGTTTGGAAAATTATTAAAAATAGGCAACGGTTTGAGAAAGGGGTAGTTTGGTAGATTGTAGATGAAAAAGGGGTAGTTTGGGAATTAAGTAAAACATGAATTGAAGGATTTGTAAGGTTTGTATATAAGGGTAGTTTGGGAATTGGGAAAAAATCAGGCACGGTTTGTTAAGGGGGTAGTTTGGGAATTTCCATCATTAGGGGGTTTTCTCTCATTATAGTAGATATATATATATATTTCACTACAAAACTATAGGCCTTTAGCGGTCAAATTTCTTTTCCAACACTAAGGCGTGCTTCTTCTCAATGTTGGAAAGTGTTAGATTAATCAGTTTCTTTTTTGAATTTATGAGATCTCTTGTACTGCTTTTACTTTCTGGTGATTGATGATTACTAGTGGTAATAGTTATTAGGGAAATATTATGTTAGGGAAATAATTATGTAATATCTATGAGTTACACGGGATTTCATAGATAATTTTGGATTAGTATCTTTAGTATATTAGGATTATTTTTAATATTGTCTTTTTATGTTAAAGAGTTTTGGGTTATTTATTTAAACCCTCTATGTAAACTTTTGATTGTTTTTTGTTTTTAAATAAAAATCCTACCATCATCCTTTATAACTTTTACCAATCCCAGAATCATACTCATTCTCATAAATCTCCATATTTCTTTTCATTTATTGAAGACCTCTCAAACGAGAGTTTTTCTTTAAATTGCGGGTTATACTTCATGCGTTTTGGGAGAAGATCATGACAGCCTGATCTAGTGGGTCACCAGCTCCAACAGACTCAAAATAAGCAAGATGCGACAAAGATGGATTTCACAGACTGACGGTGACCACCAAGCACAATTGAATGTTGTAACTATTCGTCAACAAATTATCAAAGAAGATCAAGGGTGAAGAATACTCAACTTGTGGCAAACCCATGAAGATCTCGATCCTCATGTGTTTGAGGGGGAGTATTAGGGAAAAAATATGTTAGAGAAATAATTATGTAATATCTATGAAATACACAAGATCTCATAGATAATCTTGGATTAGTATCTTTAGTATATTAGGATTATCTTTAATATTGTCTTTCCATGTTAAAGAGTTTGGGGTTATTTATTTAAACCTTCTATGTGTCATTGTAATCAATCCAAGTTATTCAATAAATCAGTTTCTCTACAATAGTTGTTGTGGTTTTAGGGTTCTTGTGTCTCTTTTTTTAGTGTATTTCAATTTGAAATTAGACTTTAATTTATGGGATTGTGATGATTTATGGTGTTTGAGTGCAAGGAAAATATGACATGAATGAGACCCACGGTCTCCATAGCCTTTTCTATTACTCTAAGGTTACCTTACCTCAAAGGAACTAGCATCTAGCAAACTCTTGTGGGGTTAATTCTTTTGGTGGAATTTTTAAAGTCTAGAACTTTCATTGTTACATGCCTAATTTTACTAATTTTAGGCCTAAGTATTCTTGAAAAGTATGGAATTCAGCCTACTCGGTGCCCAAATCGGGCAAACGACCTCGGATTCCCTGGAAACCAATTCACATACTTAAGTTGTGTTGAAATACACGCGTTAGAAGAAACCGCATAAAAAACCGAGCCCCGGTTAAGATTTGGTGAACGGTTATAGGTTTAGGCTTAAGTATTCTTGAAATGTTTGAAAAATCTGGTATGGGTTTACATGTCAGTGATGAAATCTCTAAGCTTTTATGTGTTTAAACTCTATATGTGTGATAAATCTGAGATGAGTTTGTTTCTTCGCATATTAATTAATTATGAAATCCTTAAATTTTATCATTTTGATATTCTATTAATAAATTGTATTTATTGTTTTTGTATGAGGGAGCCGGCAGCACACACCTATCGGGTTTTGGAGCACCAGGAGGTAGCTAGGCAGGCTTAGGATTTTTTTTCTTTTTACTACCGACACTTTTTATGGGCATGTATATATATTGTTATTATTACATTTTGGGCATGTATTCTGATTATATGGATTTATTATACTTTATTTGAATTATTATATATTGTTTACAAGTACACAATTGTCTGAATATGGTTAACTCATTTTATATTGATGGCAGGTACAAAAAAAATTAGCAAAATATTTTTTTTTAATTCTTCACTATTAGTGACGGTTCCCAACCCCCGCTATAGGTCATATTAATATTATTATTTATGTGTTAATTACGACAGGTTTAACTGTCGTTATATATTGCATATATATAACGACAGTTTGGGACCGCCGTTATCTATTACATATATAACAGCGGTTTACACCGCCGCGATAAGCCATATTAATATGATTATTTGTATATTAACCGCAGCGGTTTTAACCACTGTTTTATATGCAATAGAGAAAAATACGGATATAGGCTCCGTATTATGAAAAAACCCGAATATGGGCTCCGGTTTTGAAAACATATTTTTGTAGGCTCCCACGCGTGGGAGCCAAGTGCACGTGTTGCCCCTTCTCATTTTCTCCCCAAAATACCCCTGGCTTGCTTACCTTAGCTTTCTTCCCAAGCTGAAGCTCAGTTACGAACCCTTGCCCTTGCTGTCTTCCCCAACTGAAGCCCTCGGTTACCCTCAGTTCTCGAAATCCTTGAAACCGCAAATTTGAAACCTGCAAATCCTTCCCCAAAGTAAAACCCTTGGTTACCCTTAACATCCGGAACTCTACGGGCTTCGTATTGAAGAAGAAGAAGAAGAAGAAGAAGTCAAAGAAAAAGAAGAAGAACAACCCTGAAGAAGAAGAAGAACCCTGTAAGTTTTAGCGGTTTTAAAAAAAAATTTCAAACCTAAAAATGGGCCCCACAGTTAACGACTTCATTTTCGATGCTTTCAAGTAACCATTTTCGATGGTTATGACAGTGGTTTTTCGGTATTATTGTTGATTTTTGCTCATTTTTTGTGATTTTCAATGGTAAGTTAAAGTGCATTTTCGACCCTTTTGGGTTTATTTTCGACCCTTTTGGGTTTATTTTCGACAAAAATACATTGTAATTTCGATGGTTCTTACGACCATTTTCGGTGTTTTTTACTCATTTTCGACCCTTTTGGGTATATTTTCGGCAAAAATACAGTGCAATTTCAATGGTTCTTACGACCATTTTCGCTGTATTTTTACTCATTTTCGGTATTTTCAGTTATCAATGCTTATTTTCGGTATATTTATGTTTTTGCTTATTTTCGGTATTATTCAATTATGACATTGTTTTTTCGGTATTATTGTTGATGTTGAGCTCATTTTCGTGATTTTCAATGGTTATGTTATAGTGCATTTTCGATGGATTTGTGCTTAATTTCGGGAAAAATACTCTTCAATTTCGATATTTAGGTATTTTTCTGTCCTGACAGTAAATTTTCGGTATTTTTCTATAATGACAATGCCTATTTTCGGTATTTTTCTGTCCTGATAGTGCCTATTTTTGATGTTTTTCTATTATGACAGTACCTATTTTCAGTATTTTTCTGTCATGACAATGCCTATTTTCGGTATTTTTCTGTTATCCCAGTGCCTATTTTCGGTATTATTCTGTTATCCCAGTGGTTATTTTCGGTATTTTTTTTGCTATGACTGGTTATTGTCAGTACTTTCGATGGTTATTGTTATGATAGTGCTTATTGTTTTACAATTTTGCAGCGACAAGATGCCTCATATAAAGAGAAAAGCCGGTAGGGAAAAGAAAAAGAGAAAAGATAAAGAAGATAAATATTTTCCCTCGATTAAATGCTCCCAAACAATATGGTTTGACGAGATAAAACCATTACTGGAGGCCAATCCAGAGAGAAAAAGAATTTGGATGGAGAGCTGCTTTGCCCACCTTTACAACATACCTAAAATATCACTGCGTGGCCAAGCAATACACCATTTTCTACAGAGGCGTAAAGGAGGGTTATGCTTCGAACTATACGGGAAGAGTGTACAGTTCACAGTGTTGGACTTTACGCTGATCATGGGCCTTACTGCCCAAGTGTCTGAGGCTTCAATTCTTAAACATGAAGCGCCACCAACCTCTCTCAAGTATCGGAAATTTCAAAAGTTTGCGGTGATTAAAAATGCGAAGATTCTTGAGGAGTTGAAGGGATGTGATGATCATATGGATGTGGTGAAGCTATCACTGGTCATCTTTATTGAGTTGTTGCTCGTAGGCACCGGCATGCATGTGGGTGTTAACACAGGCCATTTGTGCCTAGTGGATGATTGGGAGGCCTTCAACAAATACCCATGGGGGACTTTGGGTTTTGAGTTGTGCAAGGTTGGCCTAGAAACTGCTCTTTATACGAAGAAGCAGTACAATATCAATGGATGTACTCTTGCCTTCCAGGTAAACATATGATTACCTAAATTTTGTAAATTTTCTGTGTTAGCTAATTTGTGTTTACTTCTACTTGAACTAATAGTAAAATTTATGACTGATGTCAAATTTGGGCTTATGAGTGCATCCCAGCACTTGGGAGGCTGTGTTCTCGTAATGCACCCCTAGGTGCGATGACATTCCCACACGTTCTGAGGTAGGCGAATACATCCTATCTCAGCTACAAGTCACTCGCAAATGCCATATTCAATTTAAGTAAAGTATTTAATTGGACTTGCTGTTTTACAATATTCAACTTGCAACTTTTCATTAACAATATCCTTTGTTGTTTTACAGATCCTTTGTTGTTTTATAACATATCATTTGTTGTTTTACAGATCAAGCTGAACAATATAAAGCCTACTCCTGCAGAGAAGGAGCAGCAGGTTGTGAAGGATGTGTTCGCACGATTGAGTGCTGAGGGTGATGATGATGAGGAGGGGGAGGAGGAGGATGATGATGATGGTGATGGTGATAGTGATGGTGGTGATGGGGGTGATGGTGGTGATAGCGATGGGGGTGATGGTGATGATGATGTCAGTCTAGCCCCATCTCCGGCGAAGAAGAGAAAGTTCGAGCAGAGGTCAAAACTGTACGAATATTGATAGTGATTATTTTTTTTTATTTTCAACATTTTGACATATGAATTGAATTGTCTCATTTTCGGGATTTTTACTTACTAGTTGTTTGATGTTCAATATTTTCAGGTTCATGATATCAATTCCTCCGTTGAGCGAGAAATGGAGAGAGTTTTAAACCGTTTTTTTGACCGAGTTGTTGACCAAGTTGTCGACCGAGTTGTTGAGCGAGTATCCCCGCAAATAAAAAGCTTGTTTGAGCAATGGGCAGTGCAACAGAAAAAAGATGAAAAATTTTCTGGTGATCAAAATTCTTCCAGTGATAATAAGATGGATCCCATATTAAGTCTCAAAGCAGCGCCGACACAGGGACATTCTTTCGTTGATGAGAAGATGGATCCCATCTTCACTCCCGAAGCTGCGCCGATACAGGGACATTCTTTCATTGATGAGAAGATGGATCCCATCATTGAGTTGACTCCCGTAGACTCTAAGGGGGGTGCAGATTCGAAGGGGGTTGAAGACCCTCTAGAAGTGTGTGTTTACATTCCTAAGACGTGTAATGAGAGTCTGTGAAATGGGTTTTCATCAAGCCGGAACTTATATTTGGCAATATATGTAGGTGTCAAAGAGACCGGTAGTGAAGTCTCAATATCTGCGATCCCCTTTCATTCAAATGAAAAGAAGGAAAATGACAATTGAAGCTACTAACCCCAAAAATCCTTTATCAAAAGAGGAGTCGAAGCAACTGCGCGATTTCATAAAGTCGAGAGCAACTTCAATTTATATTGAAAAGATGATGGTCACAGGGGATATTGTGGGAGGGATTGCTCACTCAGCTAGGTGGATTGAGTCAATGGTAAACCCAGTACTTTTATTGATGAATCCAGTAGCCATTTTCGGTATTTCAGTTTCATTTTCGGTATTTCAGGGGCCATTTTCAGTACTTCAGTGCTTTTACTCACGAATCCAGTAGCCATTTTCGGTATTTCAGTGTAATTTTTGGTATTTCAGTGGTTTAATTGATGAATCCAATAGCCATTTTCGGTATTTCAGAGTCATTTTCGGTAATTCAGTGGTTTTAATGATGAATGCAGTAGCCATTTTCGATATTTCAGAGCCATTTTCGGTATTTCAGTGGTTTTAATGATGAATCCAGTAGCCATTTTCGGTATTTCAGTGTAATTTTCGGTATTTCTGTGGTTTAATTGATGAATCCAGTAGCCATTTTCGGTATTTCAGAGCCATTTTCGGTATTTGTCTGTGCCATTTTCGATACTTCAGTTGTTTTATTGATGAATCCAGTAGCCATTTTCGGTATTTCAGTGATTTTAATGATGAATGTAGTAGCCATTTTCGGTATTTCAGAGCCATTTTCGGTATTTGTTTGTGCCATTTTCAGTACTTCAGTTGTTTTAATGATGAATCCATTATCGTTATTTTCGTTATTCTTTTGTGAGATTATCTAACATTGGATAAATATGACAGCAAATTGATATGTATATGGAGTTATTGGCTCGAAGACGGGAGCAATACTCCTCGAAATACAATCAAGTCTGCGCTTTTGGGAAAACTTGGTTCACGGTAACTCATAAGACTTTCGTTATGTTTTAGTTTTCCAATGTATACATTTATCAAATGTATATCTGCAATTTCTAGAATGTATTAATGTTCGTTATGTTTCAGTATTCGTTATTCAAGGAGTGTCACTTTTTGGACACCTACCATTCAACGTTGAATTCCAAGAAGCTGACTGAGGACATGACTAGTCGGGTGGGACCAGATATGAAGGCCGCTATCATGGGGGTTCGAGGAGGGACACCCATGTGGGAATGTGAAAGGGTATACTTCCCTTTGAACCCCGGTAGTCACTGGCTGTTGGTTGTGCTTGAACCCCCCACAAGGCGTATCCTCCTGCTGGACTCATTCTTCCCACACCCGGCATTACAACATGGAGATCATATCTCAGCTATCACAGTGAGGATGTCTGCACTGTTTACATGTGCGGTGACAACTCAGCCTTCGTAGGTCAAAAATGGGAAGTCGTAGAAGTCAAAAATATACCAAAACAGAAGAATACGTAAGTCTTCCAAAACATTTAATCTTATATTTACCAATACTAACATGACTCATCCTAAGCAACTGTAACTGTTTGTTTTGCATATTCAGTCGGGACTGTGGAGTATTTTTAATTATGAAATATATTGACTTCTTATGCGCTGACTTACCCATTAGGTTCACTCAGGTATTTGTACTCACATTGGTGAATATCATCAATCATTTGTAGTATACTGACTTTGTCTAACTATTTTTGTAGGAAGATGTATCTTCAATGCGGAAGCGAATAGCTTTCGATGTTATGACGGGGTCAATGAAGGCTGATGGGCTGTGATAACGTCCCGATGTTGGATGCTGAGGTCCCATGATGAAGAGGAGGGAGAAGATAGGCCAGGGTGCAGTTTATTGATGGACTATTATGGATGAATGGATGGATTGTTATGGATTATTATGGATTGTTACAATGATGTTGTAATGTTGTAATATTGACTTCTTATGGACTATTTGTGTACAGTTCTGAAATGTTGTGTATTTAGAGTGATGATTTTTGTCATTTATTACAATATCCAGTGCGGATTTTTGGTATTTTCGCCAAATTACACATTATTTTCGGCATAACAGGGCTCAATTTCGGCATTTTACATTGTCCCAGTAGCCATTTTCGGCATAACAGGGCTCATTTTCGGCATTTTACATTGTCCCAGTAGCCATTTTCGGCATAACAGGGCTCATTTTCGGCATTTTACACTGTCCAGTAGCCATTTTCGGCATAACAGGGCTCATTTTCGGCATTTTACACTGTCCAGTAGCCATTTTCGGCATAACATGGCTCATTTTCGGCAATTTACATTGTCCAGTAGCCATTTTTAGCATAACATGGCTCAATTTCGACATTTTACAGTCCAATTTTCGGTATTTTGCAGTACTATATTTTCGGCATTTTTCTGTTGCATTCCAGTGCAGATTTTCGGCATTTTCGCCATTTCCAGTAGCCATTTTCGGCATTTTGTGGCCAATTTCGTTAGTTTTCTGTCATTTTCGTCATTTTGCTATTGCATTCCAGTAGCCATTTTCGGCAACTTATAGCCATTTTCGGCATTTTTTTGTTGCATTCCAGTGCAGATTTTCGACATTTTCGGCAATTCTAGTAGCCATTTTCGGTATTTTCTTTAATTTTTGGTATTTTTCTGTTGCATTCCAATAGCCATTTT
Source organism: Tetracentron sinense (assembly GCA_015143295.1). Lineage (NCBI taxonomy): Eukaryota > Viridiplantae > Streptophyta > Magnoliopsida > Trochodendrales > Trochodendraceae > Tetracentron > Tetracentron sinense. The sequence goes on along the minus strand of CM026567.1, from coordinate 1,398,101 downwards.
TGGCATTTTTGCTATTTCTAGTTGCCATTTTCGCCATTTTATAGCCATTTTCGGTACTTTTTCTGTCATTTTCGGCATTACCAGATCAATTTTCGGCATTTGTCTGTCATTTTCTATCTTTTTGGAGATTCTCTAATATTGGATAAATAATAAAGAACCTTGAAACCAACCATTCATTAACCATTACATGTTTTTCATTACATTCAACATTAGAGACTACACTCAACCACCATGGGGGATAAGATTATTACATGTTTGCCTATTGTGTCCAGTTTGTTTACATCTTCCACATCTTACAGTGGACCTTTCCTCACCCTGTGAGAGAATTCTATTCTTCTTCGACCTTCCTAAACGTCTTCTTCCCACCAGTGGTTTAATCCTCTCCATCTCTACCCTGATTTCAGGTGGGAGGTCCCATGATTTTTTATCAAGCAGTGGATATATTGACTCTTGGTAGGTGGCTTAGTATGTCAGTGATGTGTAGAATGGCGAACAATAGTTGTATGGATCTACCCGATACTTTCTACATCCAGCCAAGGCATGTTCACAAAGCAACCCTATTTTATAGAATTTCCCACAAGTGTAATTCCCATCAAGAAGCTTCACAGTATCTCAATTGTTTTTTACAACCACGTAATACTGATACATAGCAATTTTATGAGAATCTAAATAACATGCCTTTGATTGTCCCTTTTGTATTTGCTCTTCGGCCCATGTTGTTAGCCTGCCATTCATTTGCATAGCGCTGATTTTTCGGTTGTAGAACATATTTTGTATCTTGAGTCGGATATTCTCCAAAAGCATAGTGACTGGATATTCTCTTGCTTCTTTCAGCAAACTATTCAAACTCTTGGTTATGTTCGTAGTCAGCACATTATACCTCTTCGCACTATAAAAGGCTCGGGCCCATTTCTCTTTCGGTATTGCATCCAACCATTACACAACGAGAGGGTTTGCAGCTGCTAGTTCTGTCATCATCTCATGAAACTCGCTTTCTCTACATGTCTTCACGGCTTTCCAGAAATACGGAAACAATTGCTTATCCTTGAATGTTGCGTACATATTTTGGCTAATGTGGAATGCGCAGTAGCCATGAATTGCATGTGGGAATACAACAGGGACTTGGCTTATCAAACTGACATGTCGATCTGTTACAATCACTAGATCATCTATGTGTCCAAGTGCTCTTGACAATTGAGTTAAGAAAAAATTGTAAGTAACATTATTCTCCGACTCCGCTATCCCAAGGGCAACTGGAAATATGTGATTGTCTCCGTCTAGAGCTGTTGCGGCGATTAGTATTCCTTTGTACTTTCCCTTTAAATGTGTCCCATCAATGGCTATCACTTTCCGTAAAGTCGTCTGAAAACTTCGAATACACGGTCCAAGAGCCATAAAACATCTTTCAAATGCCCCATTTTCAGGGTCAGCCACTATTGCTGTTACTGTGCCCGGATTAGTCCTTTTAAGTTCATGAAAGTAGGCAGGGAGTTCAGCATAAGAGTGGTCGTATGAACCTCTAACTGTTTCAATGGAAATCTCCTTAGCTTTCCAAGCTTTCCTGTAACTCATTCTAACCCCATATTCTTCCCACACATCATGAATAATCTCTTTGGGCTTATACGAGACATTTGCTTCAATACGTCCCACAACCATGTCACTCACAACTAAACTGGTTGCTTGTCGATGATCGGTACCACCTAAGGGATATCCACAAGAGTGATGTGAATTATAAGTCTTTATTTTGAAGACACAAACCTCATTCACTTTCGATGCACGCAATCTCCAGCTGCAATTATCTATAAGACATCTAACTGTGTACTTTTGTTGATTTGAATCCATAACCTTGAATTGAAAATTTTTTCGCATCGCATATATAGACAGTACATTTTGTAGACGTCTTTTGTCCTTAAATAATTGCCCAAGCGATATTTCACCAGCTTCCACTTCAGTTTCAAACTCTGATGCTTCCCAATTTACATAGTCATCTACATAGTCATTTAGTTGGATCCCAACATTTGCCAGTGATTGTACTGGAGCTTGTAGTGATGATGGAGCTTGTGCTGACGATTCTACACAAGCTTGTGGAGGAGCTTGTGGTGATGGTTTTGGATGAGCTTCTGTATCTACTTTTCTTACTCGACAAAAAGTAGACGATGAGGAACTAGGAATATCAGCATGCGGGGTATGAGAGTGTGTAGTCCTTGTGTCCCACTCTGCTGTTGCCTCCCTATGTAAAAAGTCTTCAAGCTTATCACAGACACCGTATGTTGCTATATCTTCATCTTGATTAAAATCATTATAAAAATCATGCTCATCTTCATCAGTTGAGCTTGAGTCTATACTTTCTAAACCTTCATCACCATTATCATTTTCAGCCTCCTGAATATGAGTCCCCTTATAGAAAGGAATGACAGTCTCCTGAATATGAGGATCAACAACCTCCTAAACACACTGATATTCACAGTCTCCTGAATATGAGGGTCAACAACCTCCTGAACACGTTGATATTCACAACTCGCATCATTCAAACCAAACTGTGACAGTCTCCTGAATGACAGTCTCCTGAATATGAGGATCAACAACCTCCTGAACACGCTGATATTCACAACTCGCATCATTCAAACCAAACTGTGGCTGTGGTACAGATTTTCTCACCTTCGATATATATAATGGCGGCAAGTATTTATTTTCTACTTTCTTCACATGTGAAAGAAATGCCCGCAACTCTTCATCGTCTATAATATCACTGGGAGGGGTTGGCGCTGGTGTAGGAATCAAACACCTCACTATAATCTCATACTCTTCCAGTCGAGTGTTAATCAATTGATAAACTTTATCCAATAGTTTGTCATATGTCATTTTCGAAGATAATTGCAACAACTTTGATTTTCCACCACTGTATACGTACCCTCGAACAGGGTCGTCAATGTTCCACTCACTGTCATAACAACAAACTACTGATATCGGCATTATCTGCAATATCGGGAAAACACTCAATCCGTTAAAGTAATCTAGAAAATTTCAAAAATGAGCGTTGTAACCATTGAAAATGTACTGTAATAACGAAAACCGCCGAAAAAGATCACAAAACCATCGAAAAAGGACTGTCATATCGAAATTGCAATAGCAGCAAACCCCCGAAAATGAGCACTGTAACCATCGAAAAGCACTGTCAAAACAGAAAACCACCGAAAATGAGCATAAAAGTATCGAAAATACACTGTAATATCGAAAATGCAATAACAGAAAAATCCCGAAAATAAGCACTGTAACCATCGAAAAGCAATGTAAAAACATAAAACTAACGAAAATGAGCATCAAAGCATCGAAAATATACTGTAATATCGAAAATGCAATAACAGAAAACCACTGAAAATGAGCACTGTGACCATCGAAATAGCACTGTAATAACAGAAAACCACTGAAAATGAGCACTGTGACCATCGAAATAGCACTGTAATAACAGAAAACCACCGAAAATGAGCATAAAATCATCGAAAATGCACTGTAATATCGACAAAACCACCGAAAATGAGCATAAAATCATCGAAAAAGCACTGTTATAACAGAAAACCACCAAAAATGAGCATAAAATCATCGAAAAGCACTGTAATATCGAAAATGCAATAACATCAAACCCCCGAAAATGACCACAAAACCGTCGAAAATGAGCTCAAAACCATCGAAAATGAGCACTGTAATATCGAAAATGCACTGTAATCAAAGATAACCACCGAAAATGAGCAAAAAAACATCGAACTTCGTCACTGTAACCATCGCAAATGAACTCTAATAACAGAAAATCCCGAAAATGAGCATATAACCCTAGCAAATACCGAATATGACCACTGTAACCATCGCAAAATGGATCAAAAACGTATCAAACACTTACCCTATGTCCTTGTTCTTCTTGTTCTTCTTGTTCTTGTTCTTCTTCTTCAAAAGGGTTTCGGATGAAGCAGAAAGGTTTAGCTCAGTTTGTGTTGAAGGGTTTCAGAGGAAGCAGAAGGGTTTAGCTCGTTGCAACGAAGGGGAAAGCTTGGTTTCGGATGAACGCTTCAACGAAAGTGAATCACAATATTTAACCTCTATCACACAGTGTTGCAGCCAACAGAGATGTGGGTAGGGGTATCTTGGAGAAAAAAAAATAGTGGAAAGCACGTGCTCCACTAAAATCACTGTAGGAGCCTACATAAGTAAAATTTTCAAAACGGAACCCATATTCGGGTTTTTTCATAATACGGAGCCTATATCTGTACTTTCCTCTATGCAATATATAACGACGGTTCAAACCGACGCAATAGGCCATATTAATATGATTACTTATATGTTAACCACGACGGTTTAAAATCAGCGTTATATTTTACATTTATAACGGTGGTTTTTTTTAATCATCGTTAAAATCGTCGCGAAAGGCTTCCCCAACATGGTAATCAATCAATCAAAATACCGTCCAAAAAAAACATGGTAATCAATGACGGTTTTCTAAACCACCGTTATATCATTCAACGACGGTTTATGTACTTTCTCTTGGTTAATTAGTTCAAACAGCTTGCACACGATGACCACAAATCAATTTCGGCTAAGAGGCGCGACAAACGCTTCTTGAAGATAGTTGGAGCCTCCCGTTTGTGCAAGAAATTAAGGCAACTCTATCCCTTGGATTCAACCTAGCCAGGAATCGATCTGTTCCTCTATAAATCTACACTATCTGGTAGGAAATGTACTTAAACCTCCTTTTAGGATGCCCACAAATTGTCATTCCAGTTAAGGTCTGAGTTATCCCATTACAAGGATAGCAATTGATTACACATATTGTATAAATCGGATTAGGCTATCACAAGTGATTGCCAAACAAAATTACTCTCTAAGAGCGATTCTGAAACAGTTTCAGAATTGAATCTGTATAGATTCTGTAAACCAGATTATGAGAATTTTGGAATCAGTTCTGAAGAGACACTGTTTGGAAACAGATTGTCTACGGGCTCTGTTTGGTAACAGTGCCCAAGGGTTAATGTATTACCACACTGGCCGAGTTCTTCTTCTGTTCTCTGTTCTTGGTAAATCTAGATAGTGCTCTGTTTGGTTACAGAGCGATCTCAATTGACCAGACTAATAGTCAGATCACTTCTCTGTTTGGTGACAGAGGATCAACTGGTCCGAATGGACTGGTTGAATACGTGATCTGGCTTACTGGGTTGAGTCTTCTCCAACCTTGAGATGGGCTTTAGATCTCCAATGGAGTTCTGGAGCTTTCTTCTTTGGTTTGGGTTCTCTTTCTAGGCTCAATCTCGCAAAGGTCTGATACAATTTCCAACTTCTATAAAATCCACCTCTTCATCCTCACCTTATATAGGTGAGGGTTAGGCCTTGGGAGCCGCTTGGGCTTCCTAACCGACCCACTCATTGAGTCTCTTGGGTTTCCCCAACCGATCCATTCAATAGCCCACCAAGTTCAATGAACCTGGACACTCACCCATGATTCGTAACAGATCGCGGAATCCGAACCACCATCTCAATCCTGATCAAATCTACACAATTGATCTGACTTCTATTCTTAAAAAGAATAGGCGACTCAAGTGACTCGCGACGATGCGAAGTGCAAAGTGCGCCTCATAGCGCCCATTGCCCTTGCACGTGCGCTTGCGCATGTCACGCTCGGTTCGATGCACCTCACTAGTGCACCCACACTTTGTATGTGAGCACACACAAAAGAACAATCTCTAAGGAGAGAGGATTACTTATTAATTGGTTTCAACTCTCATTAATTTCCGATGTTGGACTAATAAAAACCACAACAATTTTCTTTTGAAAACATGTTTTTTTCTCCCCAAAACCACTAGTGTAAAAATACCATTTTAAATCCAATTTTCTTTCAAATCATTAAAAATCAACTTTTATTTTATTAAACCATTTAAAAATTCTGTTTTTAATAAATCAAAATCAACAAACCTCCACTTGATTTATAAAAAAAATTATTTTAAATTATTATAGGATTGGCATCCTAAAAAGTCATGTGCATAAATAAAAGTACCTTTAGGGTTTGAACTTTCACTTAGTGCAAACTAGTCAAAGTTAATCTGAGAACGTAGTGGACATGCCTTGAACTAACGGACCTATATGCCTTGAACTAACGGACCTGTAGAGTATTCTTTTAAATATTTTTATGCTACTTGGTTGTTTATTTTTGTTTCAGGTTCATTCGCGAAAAAGAGTTTAAAATAGAAGATTTAAAAGCATTAAAGGCTCAGAAGGATCTTAGGAAGAAAAAAGACCAAAGAAAGGAACAAAACACAAAGCAAACAAGGAAGATTTGCCCTGGGCGATCGATCGCCCAGAGGGGGGCAATCGATCGCCCCTCCTGCGTTTGGATATTTTAATGCTTCGAGAATTTTATCTTTTGGGCCCAGTTTGACTATTCTTAAAGGCCCAAATTTCGTAGAGAAAATGAAAAGAAGAGTTGGACCCCAATTAGAACTCCTTATTTTGTAGGGACTCTATCTTTCTCTCTTTCTCTATAAAAAGGAGAATCCTTAGCCATAATGAGAGGGTAGAGAATTTTGTAGAGATTTTGGATTTGAAGAAGAGAAGCTCTGGAGATCAAGGAAGTCATGAAGAAGAATGCAGCAACTTTGTCTATGAAGATGATGCATTCCTCCCTCGCGATGAACAAATTTCCATTCTAGGATTTTGATGAAACCCTAGCCAAGTAACTGTGTCATTTTATTTTTTATTTCTTAGTTGTAAAACATTGATTGCATAATGAGAAAGTCGTTTTCAACAACCGGATTTATTTGAATTATATTTGATTTCAATGGAATTCTCAACCTTGTCTTAGGTTTTATGAAATTGGAATTAAAATCACTTATGTTAATTTTCATTAGAATTTAAACATAGGTTTTATGCAATGGTTTTAACATATCGAGAGATTAGATCCGATGATATTTTATGCTAAGGGAAGAAGATTAGTGTGTATCATTCGTGCTAACCGAAGATACGATATGCTTAGGATATAATCACTTGAACTTTTCTTAATCAGTTGAGAGGGGACGTGCTGTCACTCTAACTGAAATGTTTGTAAATTAAGAGGTTAGAATAAATTTAAAATATGGATTAGTTATTAGGTTAGTGGTGGATTTGAAAACACTAGATCTTCTCTCCAAAAGATTTAAAACCAGTAGTTGATAATTAATTTAGAAACCTTAATTAATTTAATTAATTATTTTTAGTTTAATCAAGCAAAAATCAATTGTACCAATTATTAGTTAAAATTAATCTAGATAAAAGGCAACAAAACCAGAGCACTCCTCAGAGGTACGATACCCTTACTAGTAGTATTCTACAGAATTATTACCAAGAAGGAATAATTTAAGATTGACTAACGATCATGAGCCATCAAGAGAGTCTCTATACTCACTCCAACCTGAATAGGTCTATGGTCTCATTAAGAGAATTACTATACAATTCTCAACCTCAACAAAATACAAGAGATCATTTGTAGGATAAACATCTACAAGAAATTACACTACCACATCATAGGAATGGACATGCCTCATTTTCATTAAAATGTAGTGCATACAAATAAATAAGACCGTAGCTTGTTTCTCCATTTGAACTTGAGAAACTCATCAAGTAGGGTTCCCATTATGTCTTATATCATTACAGGTTCTTCAGTCCCATTCCCCTCGATGTCGATGAGATCATATCTCTTCCAAGGCCCTTGGATAAAGGATCTGCCAAATTTTCTTTGGACTTAACATATTGAATAGCCATAGTGCCAACACCAATTAGACCCCTTACATGTTGATACTTCAGACGTATCTGTCTGGACTTCCCATTATAATTCACATTGTATGCCTTAAGCATAGCAGCCTAATTATCACAATAGATTGTAATTGCTAGCACTGGCTTGCTCCATACTGGTACGTCTACCAATACATTTCTAAGCCACTCAGCTTCCTCTCCTGCAAATGAGAGTGTTATAAACTCAGATTCCATTGTGGAATGAGTTATACAAGTCTGCTTCTTAGATTTCCATGAAATGGCACCTCCTCCCAGAGTATAAATCCAAGCAGTCACCGAGGTAGATTCATCTTGTTCTGAATTCCACGTCGCATCATCGTATCCTTCGACAACAGTGGGAAAACTCCCATAATGTAACCCGTAATGCATGGTACCCTTTAAATACTTTAAAACTCTGTGAAGAGCATCTCAATGCACTTAAGAAGGGTTGCTGGTATATCTGCTCAACTTTCCTACTGCATAGGCTATGTCAGGCCTGGTGTAATGCATGGCATACATAAGACTGTCAATCACTTGGGAGTACTCTAGTTGAGCTATACCTCTACATTCATTCTTTGTCAGCTTAATGCTAGAGTCATATGGCGTGAGAACCAGTCTACAATCGAAATGATTAAACCTCTTGAGAATTTTTCAATGTAGCTCGCCTGAGACAGGGTAATCCCATTAGCACTTCGAAATATTTTGATTCCCAAAATAACATCAGCTTCGCCCAAATCCTTCATATCGAAGTTGGAGGATAAGAATGTTTTAAAACACTATCCAAATCAGTCCTGAAGATGAGCATGTCATATACGTACAGGCAGATAATGACACCAGAGTCTCCATTAAACTTACTGTACATGTAAATATCTCCATTATTGATCTGGTAACCATCAGCTAGGAGGATTCTTCTAAACTTGTCATGTCATTGTTTAGGTGCTTGCTTGAGTCTGTATAACAACTCGAGCAACTTACATACTTTCTTCTCATTTTTGGACAGTATGTAACCTGTAAATCTTTTTCTCGAGATCTCCATTGAGGAAAGTAGTCTTCACATCCATTTGATGAATATCAAATTCTTAACAGTAGCCAGAGCTATCATCATCCTGATGGTTGATATCCTCGCTACAGGAGCATAGGTATCGAAGTAATCAAAACATTCTCGTTGTCTAAAACATTTCACTACAAGCCTATCCTTATACTTGTCAATTGTTCTATCTGGTTTTAGCTTCTTCCTGAAGATCCACTTGAATCCAATTGTCTTGGTGCCTGGAGGCAGGTCCACCAAAGGCTAGGTGTTGTTGGACATGATAGAATGCATCTCGTTAGCAATAGCATCCTTCCAAAACACAGCATCATGTGACAACATGGCTTCTGTATAAGTAGTAGGATATTTTTCTATCAAACATATTCATAGTCAGGACCAAAGTCCTTAGGAACTTTTCTTCTAGAACTCCTTCGAGGTTCAGAGGTTTCAAGTTCCTTTCTCTTTGTACTTGATTGAGCTTGGACCCCCACTAATTCTAAGTTTTTCTTCAACGGAAAAATGTGCTCAAAAAATTCTGCATTGATTGTTTCAACAATTGTATGTGGAGCTGGTGACTCTAGTTTCAAAAACCTATATGCCTTACTTGTCGCGACCCAAAATACCCCCTGAGAGTTAGGGATACTTTGGCTCGTGATGTGCCATATCTGGTACCAATTCATCCTGTAATAATACCCAAGGCATAATATAATATAATCATCAATAGAGCGGAAGCTTAAAATTAAAGTGCAGAAGCGTAACCTAAAAATTTCTTTTCTATACATAATCTGTATTCCAAGTTTATACAATACAAAATCCCAAAATAATAGTAGATAGGCCTAGTCATCAAATACAAAATGTAATGACCTCTCTCTCTCTCTCAATAATCGCCTTGAAATGGCCAGTGATCTAAGTCCCTTGCCTCCTCCTGAGGCTCCACATATGGCTCCTCCTCGCCATAATCTTCCTCTATCCAAGGCCCTTGATCACAGATGTAAAAAGGAGCCCGTGTACCTACCGGTATAATATGTACGGCTGAGAATGGAATACTCAGCGAGCCAAAACTACTAAATAGCTGTGTTATCATAATCAAAATATTACAAACAATTGCGTAAGGGAACATTAATCATAAAATTCATGCTTAAAATCTTGTCATGGAGAACCTTTCTTAAAACTTGTTCTTTTCGTGGAAAACACCATCTTATGCATGCTTGTAAGTCCTTAAGAATACTTGTGAGTCTCGTGTTTTCTTATGAGTTCTTGTAAGCTTTCGAGTTCTTATAGTCTTTCTTATGAGCTTACGAGTTCTTATGAGCTTTTGAGTTCTTATAACTTTTCTTGTGAGCATACGAGTTCTGATGAGTTCTTCACTAGTGGCGCCCTTTGTACCATCCCACTAAACACCCACCCAAAGTAGCTTGGGAATATTAGATGGTTAGTGGCTCTCCTCGGGCAATCCCACTAGCTTACAAGTTCTTACAGGTTCTTCCCTAGTGGCGCCCTTCGTACCATCCCACTAAACACCCACCCAAAGTAGCTTGGGAATATTAGATGGTTAGTGGCGCTCCTCAAGCCATCCCACTAGCTTACGAGTTCTTACATGTCCTTCAAGTTCTTATGAGTTCTTATGTGTTCTTTACTAGTGGCGCCCTTCGTACCATCTCACTAAACACCCACCCAAAGTAGCTTGGGAATATAAGATAGTTAGTGGAGCTCCTCGAGCCGTCCCACTAGCTTACGAGTTCTTACAAGTTCTTGTGAGCTTTCTTATGAGCTTATGATCCTTTCTTATGAATTGCCTTTGAAAACCCTTGTTCATGACTCTTGAAATACATGCTTATGCGAAAACTCGATCATGCAAAACTTATCGTGTGTGGAGTGCTTGTGAGCATTATCATGTACATATGGAAGGCCTTAACAATTCATATAAGTTCATACAAGACATGTTCTCATTATGGTATACTTGAAAAATTTGAGAAACATAGCATATTTTTATTCATTGCATTACATCACCAAGATCATGTCATTTTCATCACATCATAATTAAAATCATGCTTTATTTAGAGATAATAATATTTACTTAAACATGTAGCCATATTAATCATCTTATTGAAAAACCCCCAAATCTCAAATCCCTATTCAATCATTTAATCATTTTCTAGTTTTACCCCAAATCATATATTTACATTTGCATCCTAGCAAGATAAATCACATATTTGATCATCCATTCAATCGTAGTACGATAACAAAGCAAAATAGTGATTTTACTTACCTTTTGGATCAATTCCAATGTTGATAAATCCCTTGAGTGGAATCCCTAACTTGGTTTAGGAGGATCCTTCCTTGATTGTGCTCCTTTTGATCTTAATCCAAAACCTTCTTGATAATCTTTAACTCTTCTCCCTTTCTCTCTCTAGAACTCTTCTTAGGTTTAGGGTACACCAAAGCCCCCAAAATGATCTTCTCTTTATAGGTAAAGGGGTGAAAACCCCAAAAAAAATCGCACAAAAGGAGACAAAATCACACATCTACGATCGTTCGTAGCAATTTACGATCGTTCGTAGGATCCTACGATCGATCGTAGCTTCACCAGTGAGTTTCCAGCATTTTCTGGGCATTACGATTAATCGTAGCAACTCTACGATCGTTCATAGCGCCGCTACGATCGTTCATAGGATCTGTGAATAGTGTTGTGAATAGTGTCTGTGAACAGTGTATGTAAAGGCTAAGGTCTTCCATGTGAACTTGGTGTTGGTTTAAATGGGAAAGAGGCATCTCATTTTTAAAGGAGTGTTATGGTATTGATTTGGTGTGAAACATGAGAAATGATGTATGTGTGTTTGGGACCCAAAACGAGAGTATAAAATACTCCAAGTGTCAAAGAGGGTGGATGTCTTACCATAAACTCAACTTGAGGGAGCTCTAGTTTGGTCATAACTAATCAGAATCGAGTGATTCTTGAATCATTAGAAATATATTGAAATCTTCTTTAAGGTTCATGTTTAGCACTTTTCCAGATTTGGAGTAAAAGTTAAGTTAAATATGGGATTTCCGAAGGCTGGTCTGCTGCCAGTTCAGCAGTCAATTTGGACCAGTAATCTTTAGGGCTATTTTGGACCAAGAATACATTAGAACTAGAAGTTTTGCAAAACATGAAAGTTGGTCCCCTTTGAATCATGAGTCCAACGCAAGTTGAATCAAAATCCGATGAGTGAGTCAAAAGTTATGGTCGAAATACCACAACGGGAAAAATAGGCAAGAAAATCCACAAGGACCGATAGATCATTTTGTGACTGATAGATCCATCCACTATGGATCTATCCGTGCCCATGACTAATAGATCGGCCAAACCAAAAATTGTATGGGTTTTTTAGGCAGAGAGGGGTTTTTCAAAGGATCTATCGGTGCTCATGACCGATAGATCCGTGGTGCTTGATTTTCCCTTGTAACCGACTCCTTTGAGATATTTTGGGGGATGTAAGGGTCTTTGGCCAACCCCCTTGGCCTATATAAGCCTACAAATTCGTGGCTTAGGGTTACCACAACCCTAGAGAGAGTTTTTGGGAGAAAGTTGAGAGAAAAGAGGGAGAAGAGCTTGGGTTCTTCTAGGCTTTGTGTTAGTGATCAAGTGGAGTTGAGTTTTCACTCCAAGCTTTCTTCCTAAGCTTGGATCTTTCCACCAAGGAGTATTCTCAAGCTATAAACCGTAGGGATTCAGTTTTTGAAAGGTAGATACACTCTACTATCTAACCTTATGCTATTCTTTTTAAGAAAACTATGTTACAAAGTATGTTATTGGATGAATTGAATGATGATTTTGCTATGAGATGTAAGCTATCACTAGTATTGATTTTCTATGAATATGATGCTATGTTTAAAAGCTTTCTAAGTCCACTATGATATTCACAAGTATTATATGCACTCTATGTTCACAAGTCTAGCATGATGTCCACAAGTCTCGCATGATTCGATGATTTCTCACAAGAAAAGGTGTTTTCTTAAAGTTCATAAGCAAGGTTTTGGTAAAAAGAATTCTCACAAGCTCACAAGAATTGATAAGGCCAAACTTGGGGTTGGTGTTCTAAGATCGTTTCAAAGCTCACAAGGAATCCCACTATACATGGACTCACAAGTAGTCATGTCTCACAAGCTCACAAGTTCACAAGAAAGTCATGCTTACTCAAATCTCGCATGCTCACAAGGAATCCCAACTCTTGCAAGAATTCATAAGAACTCACAAGAACATGATTATCACATGACCTTACAAGATTTATTCGGTTTTGATTTCACACGGATACTGTTAAGAAAAGGGTTTTGAGAAACTACTTTCACTTATGCTATACTCTAAGCTTTTGCATGTTCATGATATTATTCACTGTTAGCTAGTAGTTTGTATGTGACTGAGTATTCCATGCTCAGCCGAATTATTGACTTTGGCAAGTGCATGTGTTCCTTTCGACGTCTGTGGTTCAGAGCCTTGGATTGAGGAAGAGTACTATGAGCCGGAGCCTACCCTGGATCATTATTACGACGAGGGAGCACTAGATAGGCGGCCCGATTTCGATTTTTGCTGAGCGAGCCAGGAAGAGAGATTTTGTGTAGGTTGAGAGTGGGAATTGTCCACTCCATCTTTTTGGATTTGTTTGTTGGTTCAAACTTGAACCTAATAGTAGGAGTGTTTGATTATAAATTGTTTCCGCTATGTGTATAACTTGTGTACTCTGACAGGTTGATATGTATGTCTTATGTGTCATACGGGTTGGTATGATACGGCGGTCATAAGCTAAAGTATCCCTAACTCTTAGGGGGTATTTTGGGGCGCAAAAAATTTGGTATCAAAGCCTAGGGATTATTTCCCTTGGGCTCGGTTGTCCTCTAAGTGGAAGTAGGTTTTAGGGCTAGGATGTTCTTTGAGTTGAACTTAGAACTCATATGAACTTCCAAATACGAGACCGTGAGAACGTAGCTTCACTAGGACATAATAATATGTTTATACTTTTATGTGTATACTCTAATGTATACGATGCTTATATAAAGCACTAAGTGCTCATTGAACTGCAATATTCAAAAGCTTGACGTGTCACTATTGTCCTCAGGATTCAATCATGTGGCGTGGCATTTGAGGTAGAGGGTATCAGACCCGAGGAAATGGAGGAGATGTCCCTATGGGAGATGAGCAGCCCGACTTAACTCAGATCCTTGGAGCTATGGCAATAGCTATAACTAGGCTTGCAGATAGGGTTGATACTCCTGCTACTGCTGTACCTGCACCTGTACCTCCTCCGGTACATCACACCTTAGGACTAGAGACTTTTCGGAGACTACGGCCTCCTACTTTTTATGGGACTTTGGATCCCCTGGTTGCAGAGACGTGGATCATGCAGTTGGAGAAGATCTTCAGGGAACTCCACTGTACAGATGAGCAGTGAATCGAGTGGGCTTCCTTCATGATGGAAGGTGAAGCCGAACATTGGTGGAGAGTGCCCAGAAGCAGAGGTATGTTGCTAAGGCAGGGGTACCCTGGACATGGGGAGAGTTCTTAGATGTATTCTATGAGCAGTACTTCCCCAAATTTATCAGAGAGTAGAAGGTGAGAGAATTTTTACTCCTCGAGCAGGGAGAGAGGAGCGTAGTTGAGTATGAGGTGAAGTTTGTCAGACTTTCGAGATTTGCTCCACATCTAATCGCTACTGAGAGTATGCGAGTCAGGAAGTTTGAGGATGGGTTGCGGTCTTTTATCCAGGACTAGGTTTCTATGTTCCAGGTAGAGACTTGGAAGGATATTGTGGGAAAGACGAAGATCGTCGAGAGGAATTTTGTGGAGTTTCTCAAGAGGAGGGATAGTGGCTTCGGAAGAGGCATGTCCAGAGGACAGTCAAGTGGCTCAGCACCGCTTGAAAAGAGGGCCAAGACTGCTCCATTCCAGACTTGTCAACCTATACAGGCTCAAAGGCCTCCTTTTGCTCCACAGGCACCACGCTCTATCATTTCACAGGCCCCTAGGTATGCGCCGCCAGCTTCCTTGGCGTCGTTTTCCTTTGATGAGTGTGCCACATATGGAAAGAGACATAGGGTAGGAGAGTGCCGTAAACTCTTGGGTGGTTGCTTCCATTGTGGTGAGCAAGGCCACGTGATCAGGGATTGCCCGAAGAGGTAGTTGCAGGCCATACCTCAGGGAGTCTGACCTCCACTTAGGCAGACTACACAACAAGGGTCTTCATAAGCTTCTAGGCCTCCACAGTCCACTCAGCCACCTCGCCAGGCAAACCAAGGTTGGGTTTTCTCCATGACAAAGCATGATGCACATGCATTAGATGATGTTGTGCAAGGTACACTCAAATCAAGTTGTTCCAATTACGAAATTTTGATGTTATATATATATGAGATGATTGCCTATGAGTACAACATGTTACCTATAAAATATGTGTGTCTTGTGAAATTTATTGACATAAGTTAGTATAAATATTAAGGTGCCTTACTCATTAGTGAGTGCTTAGCGCGTGTGTTGATTAACACTGGATCAACAGATTCATTTGTCTTGCCTAGCTTTGCCAAGGGCTTTACTTCAAAGCCGAGTCGACTATCTTAAGAGTTTTCCATTTCGACTCCACTCGGCAAGTCGGTTACAAGGTGTATTGAGGCTGTATAGTGCAAGTTGGGCAGCATGAGTTGCCAGTCAATCTGATCATTCTTGAATTTCAAGACTTGGACTTTGATGTCATTCTCGGGATGGATTGGCTTTCGACTCACCACGGGCATGTGACGTGTTTTGAGAAGATGGTGAACTTCCAACCAATTGGGGAGAAGCCGTTTCACTTTCGAGGGATACGAAGGAGAGACATCGCTCGCTTTGCAGCCCTTAGTCTCTCAAGTTTAGAGGAAAAAGACTCCTCAGCCATTCCAATAGTGAGTGAGTTCCTGAACATGTTCCCAGTGGTTTTACCAAGATTGCCTCCAAATCAAGAAATAGAGTTCACTATTGAGCTTACTCCTAGCACTGCTCCGATTTCTAGGGTTCCATACAGGATGGCCCCTATTGAGCTTAAGGAGTTAAAGAAGCAGTTGGAGGAATTACAGGGCCTTGGCTTTATCCGACCGAGTCCATAGGGAGCTCCTGTGCTCTTCATGAAGAAGAAGGATGAGTCGATGCTGATGTATATTGACTACAGGCAGCTGAACAAGGTCACATCAAGAATCGTTATCCACTGTCTTGGATAGACGACTTGTTTAACCAGATGAAGGGAGCAAGGTTATTCTCGAAGATTGATCTTCGATCTGGGTACCATTAGTTGAAGATCAAGGCAGAAGATGTGCCCAAGACGACTTTCAGGACTCGGTATGGGCACTACAAGTTCCTGGTCATGTCTTTTGGTCTGACGAATGCTTCAACACTTTTCATTGACTTGATGAACCAGGTATTCAGGCCATCTCTCTATTGATGTGTGATCGTGTTCGTTGATGTTATCCTTGTGTATTCCAAGACACGGGATGATTATGCGAGAGATCTCCGCCTTATGTTGTAGACTCTTCGAGAGCATAACCTGTATGCTAAGTTGAGCAAGTGCGAGTTTTGGTTGGACAATGTGGCTTTCCTTTGCGACGTGGTATCTACTGAGGGTATCTCAGCCGACTCTGTTAAGATAGAGGCAATGATGAACTGGGAGAGGCCGAAGAGTGTTACCGAGATTCACAATTTTCTCGGCCTGGTAGGGTACCACAGGAGGTTTGTAGAAGGGTTTCTCCAACTTAGCGGCTCTGCTTATGTATCTTATGCGGAAGAATGCTAATTTTACTTGGAGCAAGAAGTGTGAGGCAAGCTTCATGGAGTTGAAGAAGAGGCTTACTACAGCCCCTGTTTATACAGTCCCAACCTAGAGCGGTGGTTTTGTAGTCTACAGTGATACGTCACTTATTGGTCTAGGATGTGTTCTGATGCAGCATGGGAAGGTCATTGCCTATGCTTCTCGACAGTTGAAAGACCATGAAAAGAACTATCCTACGCATGATCTAGAGCTTGCTGCAATTGTCTTTGTGCTGAAGATTTGACATCACTACCTGTATAGGGAACAGTTTGATGTGTTCACGGATCACAAGAGCTTGAAGTATCTATTTTCCCAGAAGGAGCTAAATCTGAGGCAACATCGATAGGTGGAATTCATAAAGGACTATGATTTATTGATCCAGTACCACCCAGGTAAGGCAAATGTTGTCGCGACCCAAAACCCACCCTAGGAGTTAGAATGAATCTTGGACGACCAATCATGACTTTCATGACTTGCTTGACCAAAATAACCTGCAAAAGATCCACAGAGCATACACAATAGAGGACAATAATAGCGGAAACTTAAACTATGAAGCACAGCGGAAGACTTAACCAAAACCTCTATGTGTATATACATATACATGATCCAAGTTTATACAAGAGTGAAATCAAAAAAGAAAGTGCGGACATGCCCGCCAAAACACATGGCATAAATCTCTCATGCTCACCCACAGCTATCCACTCAGAATCTACAACCACTACCTAATAGTAGCCCTCTACCAGAGGTTCCTCCACCGGTTCCTCTACGTACTCCTCCTCCACCCATGGGCCAGGAGCACAGACATCGAATGGGGCAGCAGCTCCCTCAGAACTTGCCGACATAAACGTACGGCTGAGCATGGAATACGCAGCGTGTACCAAATGCTAACCAACAGTCATAGCAAAACCATAGCAATGTAGAAAATAGGAAGCAGTTCACATGTGTAAAGTGGGAACAATTATTATCATAACAAGGAAATAAGCAATTTATAATCATGCTTGCATTTCATAAAATCCGATAAAACCCTTGAAAACACCGTGCACTTGACTTGACTTAAAATACCATTTTCGTGCTTGAAAGCTTGTCTTGTCTTGTCTGTCTTTCTTGCTTCTTGTTGAACTTGTCATGTCATGCATGTCATGCGTGCTTGCTTGGAATTTAAACTACTTGTGAGGGAAGGGTGACCCTTCTTCCTAAATGCTCATGCTTGCCATGCCATGTATCTTGCTCGGAAAATAAACTACTTGTGAGGGAAGGGAGACCCTTCTTCCTAAATGTTCATGTCATGCCATGCTTGCTTGCTTGAAAAAGTAAACTACTTGTGAGGGAAGGGAGACCCTTCTTCCTAAATGCACTTGCGAGGGAAGGGAGACCCTTCTTCCTAAATGCATGTCTTGTCCTTGTCAAAAGCGAAGTGAAACATATCGTAGGATATGTCCCACCTCTAAGTCTCATTCTTAAGAATACCGATGAAACATGTCATGCATGCCGTGCTCGTGGGACCGTGTATAATTATGTATGACAATTGTATCAAGAACATTTCAATTGATCAATAATTAAATCAAACCAATAAGCAATTAATCTATCAAGAAGTTCACACACACATTTTCTAAAATAAAGCCTCATCTTCTTCAATGAGTCATTTCATCAAACACTTGGTATGCGCATTATGGTCAATACCTAAATCTTGAATTTCTAGGTGGGTTAAGCTCATAGCATACATGTACGTTTGTTATTGGTCCAATGCCCTTCCCATTTCATTCATTTCAACAAACACACGGCATCCAATCACCCATTCACATCCAACATCCATCCATCCATCCATTCTCCTTATCTTGTTTAGAAATTTAGGGAAAATCATCAAATGAAAGAAAAACAAGGAGAATAGGTGAACTAGAAGGTTAGTATAGGGTACCGACCTTCAATAGAGTGGAGAATACCCTTAATTCGGAGCTCCGACTTGAGGAAGAATCCCTCTTTGGGTTTGAGGAACTCTAATTGCTTGAGGAAGGATTCTTCTTTGAAAATCTTCAAGTTCGAACCCCCCTTGATCTCCAATCAAAGCCACATTGGAGGATTTCCCCAATATCTCCTTCTCCTTTCTCCCCTCTTTCTCTCCTCTCTAGGTTAGAATTACCTCAAATGAGGATCCCTAAACAAAAAAAGGGTTTAAGACCCTCAAATCCAGAATCTGCTACCGCATGCGATCGATCGCACACTTATCTGCGATCGATCGCAGGTCCTTGCGATCGATCGCACCTAGATGCGATCTATTGCACATGAACCCGAACATTTCTGGTCTGATTTCTCCCTGCATGCGATCGATCGCACACTCTTGCGATCGATCGCACATCCCTGCGATCTATCACACCTGGTGATCCATCTATCGCATATGACCCCGAGAGTTTGGGAATCATTTCACCTGCATACGATCGATCGCACTTGACTTGTGATCGATCGCACCCTTCAGATTTTGTTGTTTCTCTCCTATTTTTCCACACTTTGGTAATTCGGCCATCACTTTTGACTCGTTAGTCCTATTTTGACGATTCAACTTGCGTTGGATTCGTCGTTCGAAAAGGAACATTCCTGGTGTTTTAGAATTTCAAAA
This sequence comes from Tetracentron sinense, assembly GCA_015143295.1. NCBI lineage: Eukaryota > Viridiplantae > Streptophyta > Magnoliopsida > Trochodendrales > Trochodendraceae > Tetracentron > Tetracentron sinense. The sequence goes on along the minus strand of CM026567.1, from coordinate 1,378,879 downwards.
TTCTCCTTTATTTATTTACCAAATTTCCCTTAAAGTTGACTGGTCCGAAATCAAGATTCAGTAACTCGAGTTTTCGACATATCTGACTTAGGAATACTACCTTTTTAACACTTAGAGTTGTTCAAAATTTCTCATTTCATAGAAATGGAAGATTACAAAGGCTTCATGCCTTGGCACGAGTCCCAATACATGGTAAAAGTTTTGGGGCTCTACAAATGTAGTAGCTGACGCCCTTAGCAGGAAGTCTTCCGGACACTTGGCTCACATGATGGTTCTTGAGTGGAAGATGTTGGAGGAAATGGCGAACCTCGATGCTAGCTTCAGCTTGCCTACTTTTGGGCCAGTCATGGCTAATCTTACGATCAAGCCTTATATCCTGGTTCGGATTAAGGAGTTGCAGATTTTGGATGCAAAGTTGCTTGCTTACCGAGACAAGTCAGTTAGAAGTGGCAGTTAGGAGTTTGCTTTGAATGGTGATGGTGCCATCACATTCAAAGGTAGGTTGTATGTTCCCACCAACGCGGTATTGAGAAGTGAGATCTTGGACGAAGCCCACCGATCCAAGTATACATTACATCCTGGGGGTACCAAGATATACCAAAATCTCAAGAGGCACTACTGGTGGTGAAACATGAAGAGGGAAGTCGCAGAGTATGTTTCTAGATGTTTGGTGTGCCAGCAGGTGAAGGCCGAGCATCATAGACCATCAGGTCTTTTACAGTCCCTCCCTATTCTGGAATGGAAATGGGAGAATATCTCGATGGACTTCATAGTTAGCTTGCCAAGGACGGCAAAGGGCTCCAATGCTATCTGGGTTGTAGTTGATCAGTTGACAAAGTCTTTGCATTTCCTACCATATCAGACTACGTACAGTATGAGCCAGTTAGTTGCCTTGTACACCAAGGAGGTGGTTTGACTACACGGGGTGCCAATTTCTATCATATTTGATCGAGACCCGAGGTTTACTTCCAGGTTCTAGAAGGGCTTTCAGAGTGCTATGGGTTCTCGATTAGATTTTAGCACTGCCTTTCATCCTCAGACTGATGGACAGATCAAGAGGTTGACCAGGTGATTGAGGACATGCTCAGATCTTGCATGTTAGACTTCCAAGGTAGTTGGGAGGATAATTTGCCTTTGGTTGAGTTCTCCTACAACAACAGTTATCAGGCGAGCATCCAGATGGCACCTTTCGAGGCCTTGTATGGGAGAAGTTGCAGAGCTCCTCTTTACTGGGATGAGGTGGGTGAGAGAAAAGTTTTGGGCCCCGAGATGATCGAGTAGACCGCGGATAGAGTTAAGATCATTAGGGAGAGGTTGAAGACTGCCCAGGATAAGCAGAAGAGTTATGGCGACACTCGCCGCATAGACTTGGAATTCCAGGTCGGGGATCGAGTCTTTGTGAAGATTTCTCCGAGTCAGGGAATCATGAGGGTCGGCAAGAGGGGGAAGCTTAGCTCGAGGTATGTGGGACCTGTTGAGGTGATCACACACATCGGAGAGGTTGCTTACAGAGTGGCTTTACCTCCTCACATGGTGGCGGTCCATAACGTTTTTCATATTTCCATGCTCAGGAAATATGTGTCGGACCCTTCGTATGTCATCGATCTTGATCTTGTGGAGATTCGAGAGGATCTTACATTAGTGGAGCAACCAGGTCAGATCTTGGATCGTCGAGATCAGGTCTTGCGCATGAAGACCATACCATTAGTCCTCGTGAAATGGCAACACCATTCTGTGGAGGAAGCTACTTGGGAACGCGAGGCAGAAGTAAGGGAGAAATACCCTCACCTGTTTAACTAGTACTTTGATCGTGAATATAAAGTGGGTCGTTTTGTATTTTTCCATGTATGTAGGATTCGTCCAAATTTCGAGGATGAAATTTTTGTAAGGGGGGGAGGATGTAGAACCCCGGATCTCGCTTTCATAGCCTATGAATAGTGTTGTGAATAGTGTCTATGAACAGTGTATGTAAAGGCCAAGGTCTTCCATGTGAACTTGGTGTTGGTTTAAATGGGAAAGAGGCATCTCATTTTTAAAAGAGTGTTATGGTATTGATTTGGTGTGAAACATGAGAAATGATGTATGTGTGTTTGGGACCCAAAACGAGAGTATAAAATACTCCAAGTGTCAAAGAGGGTGGATGTCTTACCATAAACTCAACTTGAGGGAGCTCTAGTTTGGTCATAACTGATCAGAATCGAGTGATTCTTGAATCATTAGAAAGATATTGAAATCTTCTTCAAGATTCATGTTTAGCACTTTTCCAGATTTGGAGTAGAAGTTAAGTTAAATATTGGATTTCCGAAGGCTGGTCTGCTGCCAGTTCAGCAGTCAGTTTGGACCAGTAATCTTCAGGGTCATTTTGGACCAAGAATCAATTAGAACTAGAAGTTTTGCAAAACATGAAAGTTGGTCCCCTTTGAATCACGAGTCCAACGCAAGTTGAATCAAAATCTGATGAGTGAGTCAAAAGTTATGGTCGAAATACCACAGCAGGAAAAATAGGCAAAAAATTCCACAAGGACCGATAGATCCATTTTGTGACCGATAGATCCGTCCACTAAGGATCTATCCATGCCCACGACTGATAGATCGGTTAAACCAAAAATTGTATGGGTTTTTTAGGTAGAGAGGGGCTTTTCAAAGGATCTATCGGTGCTCATGACCGATAGATCCGTGGTGCTTGATTTTGCCTTGTAATTGACTCCTTTGAGATATTTTGGGGGGTGTAAGCCAACCCCCTTAGCCTATATAAGCCAAAAATTTGTGGCTTAGGTGTAGAGCCCCGAACTTTTTCATGCTTAATACATGACACTTTCGTAATCAATTTGCCTTTAATGTAGTACAATTAATAAATAAGGAAGAAATTAAAAATTCCAAAATGTCACAAATGTTCCTTTTCGAAGTATGAACCCAACGCAAGTTGAATCGTCAAAATCCGACGAACGAGTCAAAAGATATGGCCAAAACAATTCGGACCTGCAGAGCACCGATCGCTCGGTCCATGGAGCGATTGATCGGTCCAAAACTTATCGATCGGTAGTTATCGACTGGTCAAGATTTTTGTATGGGGAAATTTTCCAGAGAGTTGATTTTTGGTCGAGAGCTCGATCAATTCACCGATCGCTCGGTAGGCAACCGATCGATCGGTCATAACCACCGATCACTTGGTCTTCGCGTTTTGCAGAAATTTCATTAAGGGTGTTTTCATCTTTTGGGCGTTTCACTCTTTCCTCTTAAGGGTTGCCCGAGCCTTTAGGGCTCATTCTCTACACTTAGAGACATTTGAGAGTTAGAGAAAGAGGAGAGGGTTTTCCTAACCTAGGGTTTGCTTTTGGGGAGAAATCAAAGGGGTTTCAAGACTCACAATCACCTCAAGCTTGGATTACTTCAAGATTTCGATTCAAGCACGCGAGGAGGAGTTTCTCCAAGCTAGGGCAGTGCCTCACGAACTTTTTTGGAGGAGTTTTCTTCCTCATTGATCAAGGTCGGTACTTCTTGCTACCCTCCTAGTCATAGTTCCTCTTTTCCTTCATGTTTCTTTGTTTTCCTTCATCTATACTTGTGCTAGGAGTGGGGATGTGTGGATGTTGTGGATGGAGATGGAATGGGCGATTAGATGCCAATGGTTGTGTTGTGATAATCGAAATGGGGAGGGCACTGTATCCATAATGAACAAACATGTATGATGGAATTATAACCCACCTAGAAAAGCATATTGTAGGGTTAACAAATAATGAACATATTTGATGGACTGCCAAGGTGAATGAAATGAGTATAAATCAAGAAAATGCATACTAAATTACTTATGTAACTTGTTAGGGATTATGCTATCATGAGTTCTTGTTTTCCCTAAAATATTATGAATGTTTGTTTGTTTAAAAATTGCTATATGCTATACATTGTGAAATCCCCCAAATGTCATGTTTAAATTCAAATGCAAGTATGCACACGATCCCACGAGCACGGTATGCATGACATGATTTACCGAGGGTTTCAAGAACATGATTAGAGGTGGAACATATCCTACGATATGTTTTACCTCGCTTTTCACAAGAAAATGAGAACAAACATTTCACGAGGGGTCTCCCCTCACTCACAAGTGCATAGCATAAAGAAGGGTCTCCCTTCCCTCGCAAGTACATACATATCACGAAGAAGGGTCTCCCTTCCCTCTCAAGTGCATTGCATAAAGAAGGGTCTCCCTTCCCTCTCAAGGCATCTCACAAGCGCATCTCACAAGTACATCTTACAAGTGTATCTCATAAGTTACATGATCACAAGCAAGCACGCATGACATGCATGACATGACACGATAAACAAGAATCAAGCAAGATAGACAAAACGAGTTTTCAAGCACGAAAATGATACCTTAAGTCAAGTCAAGTGCACGGTGCTTTCAAGGGTTTTATCAGCTTTTATGAATGCAAGCATGATTATATACTGCTTTACTTTATTGTTATGATATGAATTATTCCTGCTTTATATGTGTGAATTGTTTCCTACTCTATGTATCGCTATCTGTATGCTATGATTGTTGGTTAGTATTTGGTACCTGCTGAGTATTCCATGCTCAGCCCAACTTCTTATGTCGGCAGGTGATAGCAGAGCGGCTGCTCCTTTTGATGTCTGTGCTCCTGGCCCATGGGTGGAGGAGGAGTACATTGAGGAACCTTTGGAGGAACCTCCGGTAGAGGGCTACTATTAGGTAGTGGTTGTAGATTCTGAGTGATAGAGCTGTGGGTGAGTTGAGAGAGATGTATTCCTGTATTTTGGCAGGCCTGTCCGCACTTTCTTTTGTGTATCTTTTTGTATACATTTGGAACATGTATGTATATACATAGAGGTTTGGTTATGTCTTCCGCTGTGCTATGTTTAAGTACGTTTCCGTAGTTTATATCCTCTTTGTATATGCTCTGTGGGTTTTGCAGGTTAATTTGTCAAGTAAGTCATGCAAGCCATGATTAGTCGTCCAAGATTCACTCTAACTCCTAGGGTGGATCTTAGGTCGTGACATTAGGGTTACCACAACCCGAGAGAGAGTTTTTGGGAGAAAGTTGAGAGAAAAGAGGGAGAAGAGCTTGGGTTCTTCTAGGCTTTGTGATAGTGATCAAGTGGAGTTGAGTTTTCACTTCAAGCTTTCTTCCTAAGCTTGGATCTTGCCACCAAGGAGTATTCTCAAACTATAAACCGTAGGGATTCGGTTTTTGAAAGGTAGATACACTCTACTATCTAACCTTATGCTATTCTTTTTGAGAAAACTATGTTATAAAGTATGTTCTTGAATGAATTGGATGATGATTTTGCTATGAGATGTAAGCTATCACTAGTATTGATTTTCTATGAAAATAATGCTATGTTTACAAGCTTTCTAAGGTCACCATGACATTCACAAGTATTATATGCACTCTATGTTCACAAGTCTAGCATGATGTTAACAAGTCTCGTATGATTCGATGATTTCTCACAAGAAAATGTGTTTTCTAAAAGTTCATAATTAAGGTATTGGTAAAAAGAATTCCCACAAGCTCACAAGAATTGATAAGGCCAAACTATGGGTTGGTAAGTGACAAGGCCAAACTTTGGGTTGGTGTTCTAAGATCGTTTCAAAGCTCACAAAGAATCCCACTATACATGGACTCACAAGTATTCATGTCTCACAAGCTTATAAGTTCACAAAAAAATCATGCTTACTCAGATCTCGCATGCTCACAAGGAATCCCAACTCTTGCAAGAATTCACAAGAACTTACAAGAACATGATTATCACATGACCTCACAAGATTTACTCGTTTTTGATTTCACATGAATATTGTTAAGAAAAGGGTTTTGGGAAACTACTTTCACGTATGCTATACTCTAAGCTTTTGCATGTTCATGATATTATTCACTATTAGCTAGTAGTTTGTATGTGACTAAGTATTCCATGTTCAGCCGAATTATTGACTTCGGTAGGTGCACTTGTTCCTTTCGACGTCTGTGGTTTGGAGCCTTGGATTAAGGAAGAGTACTTCGAGCCAAAGCCTACCATGGATCATTATCAGGATGAGGGAGTACTAGATAGGCGGCCCGATTTTGATTTTTGTTGAGCCAGCCAGGAAAAGATATTTTGTGTAGGTTGAGAGTGGGAATTGTCCACTCCATCTTTTTGGATATGTTTGTTGGTTCAAACTTGAACCTAATGATTGGAGTGTTTGATTATAAATTGTTTCCGCTTTGTTTCCGCTATGTGTATAACTTGTGTACTCTAATAGGTTGATATGTATGCCTTATGTGTCATACGGGTTGGTATGATACGACGGTCATGAGCTAAAGTATCTGTAACTCCTAGGGGTATTTTGGGTCGTAACACACATGGCCTAATCTACCATGCCAAAGATTACAAAACTCAGAAACATAAGCAAAAGCAGAGGAGTTTTCATTCACAATGTTAAGCTTGAACATGCCACCAACAGAATAACCCTTATCCACAGACACCCCATTCTTGGTCAAGACAAACTTGCCTAACTCAAACACCATCTTAAAACCATGCTTGCTAAGAGCAGCACTAGAGACCAAATTCTTCCTGATGTTAGGAACATACAGGACTTCCGTGAGATTCAAAGACTTCCCAGAGGTAAACACTAGCTCAACAGAGCTCTTTCCAACAATCTTGGAGTATGAGGAGTTACCCATGAATATATTCATCTCATCCCCCACTAATTCGTAGGAGATGAACATATTCTTGTCACAATAGACATGACAAGTGGCACCGGTATCGATGAACCACTCAGAATCTCCACCAATCATAAGGACCTCAGAAATGACAGCGATCATCTTGTCGTCCTTATCCTTGCCATTTCGGTCTCTTTTCTCCATGGTGTCTTTGCCTGTCTTCCTGAGACGATAGTACTTGGCGATGTGTCCGGTTCTTCCGCAGGTGTAGCACTCCAGTGGCTTCCTGTCATAGTTCCTATAGGAGTCCCTTCTATAGGAGTCCCTCCTGTCATCATTCCTCCTTATTACTTGCTTCTTAAAATTGTTCTTCTTTGGTCCAGAGCTATTCAGACCAGTCTTCTTCTTCTCAGTCCTTGCCTCAGCAACATGAGCCTTTGCAACTGGCTCTTCCTGCTTCTTGTCTCGATTGTGAGACTCTTCTACCACCCTCAAATGGTACATCAACTCCACAAGAGGAATGTCTTTCTTCCTGTGCATCAACTTGGAGCGATAAGACTTCCAAGTTGGAGGCGGCTTCGAGATGATGACTCTAACATGAAAGTTTTCATCAAGAGTCATCCCACCAGCAGTAATTGCATCTGCTATCTTCTGTAAATCCTGAATATGGGGCAGGATTGGCTTTCCATCTTCCATCTTGAATTCAACATAGTTCGCAACCTCAAAGTTCTTCTTTCCAGACTCTTCTGCCATATACACAGTCTTCAGTGCATCCCAAACCTCCTTAGCTCCCTTAGTCTTCTTGGAAAACTGATTGTATAGTTGATCAGAAAGGGAGTTCAAAATGTTGTAACGACAAGTGTAGTCATCATCAACCCCTTTTTGTGCAATTGTCGTTGCAACGGCAATCTCCGCATTGAATGCTCCAGCTGCAGCAGGAATGTTGAGGCATACATCAGTCAAAACATAAGCAACCATCAGTTGCCTCATGAAGTACATGATCTGTTCTTCATAGCGGTTGAAATTGGTCCCATCAAACCGACCATCAAAACAGTTTGTGTTGATAAGGACAAGGCCGAGTGGAGTCACGGTGATCATTGGAGTAGACATATCTTTAATTTGTTGGTTAATTAGTTCAAACAACTTGCACACGATGACCACAAATCAATTTCGACTAAGAGGAGCGACAAACACTTCTTGAAGATAGTTGGAGCCTCCCGTTTGTGCAAGGGATTAAGGCAACTCTATCCCCGGGATTCAACCTAGCTAGGAATCGATCCGTTCCTCTACAGATCTGCACTATCTGGTAGGAACTGTATTTAAACCTCCTTTTAGGATGCCCACAAATTGTTATTCCAGTTAAGGTCTGAGTTATCCCTTTACAAGGATAGCAATTGGTTACACAGATTATATAAACCAGATTAGGCTATCACAAGTGATTACCAAACAGAATTACTCTATAGGAGTGATTCTGAAAGAGTTCTAGAATTGAATCTGTATGGATTTTGTAAACCAGATTCTGAGAATTCTGGAATCAGTTCCAAAGATGCACACTGTTTGGAAAAAAATTATCTATGGGCTCTGTTTGGTAACAGTGCCCAAGGGTCAGTGTCTTACTACACTGGCTGAGTTCTCCTTCTGTTCTCTATTCTTGGTAAATCCGGACAGTGCTCTGTTCGGTTACAGAACGATCTCAATTGACCAGACTAATAGTCAGATCACTTCTCTGTTTGGTGACAGAGGATCAACTGATCCGAATGGACTAGTTGAATACGTGATCTAGCTTATTGGGTTGAGTCGTCTCCATCCTTGAGATGGGCTTCAGATCTCTAATGGAGTTCTAGATCTTTCTTCTCTAGTTCGGCCTCTCTTTCTAGGCTCAATCTCGTAGAGGTATGATACGATTTCTAACTTCTGTAAAATTCTCCTCTTCATCCTCACCTTATATAGGCGAGGGCTAGGCATTGGGAGCCACTTGGGCTTCCTAACCGACCCACTCACTGAGTCTCTTAGGTTTCCCCAACTGATCCATTCAATAGCCCACCAAGTTCAATCAACCTGGACACATACTCATGATCTGTAACGGATCACGGAATCCAAACCACCATCTCAAAAATGATCAGATCTACAATGTTGATCAGACTTCTATTCTTAAAAATAATAGGCGACTCAAGCGACTCACGACGATGCAAAGTGCGTCGATGCACCTCGCTAGTGCACCCGCACTTGGTATGTGAGCACACACAAGAGAACAATCTCTAAGGAGAGGGGATTACTTATTAATTAGTTTCAACTCTCATTAATTTCTGATGTGGGACTAATAAAAGCCGCAACAGTTTTCTTTTGAAAACATGATTTTTTCCTCCCCAAAACCACTAGTGTAAAAACACCATTTTCAATCCAACCAAATGGTTTTCTTTCAAATCATTAAAACCCAAATTTTATTTTATTAAAACCAATTAAAAATTTTGTTTTTAATAAATCAAAATCAACACTTTTGGCGGCAGTTTGGACCGCCGCTAAAAGTCTTGAATTTTGTAGTGATTTGAGCCAAACGGCCTCTTTGCATTTCAAAGAATCACATGCCTTATGAAATCACCCAATTTGATTTTGACCGATTAAATAGGTTAAAAGATCTAAACCAAGCAACACCCAATGCATCATGCACCGATTGTTCGTTTGTTTTTTTTTTAATTAGTTTACAAGCAATAAATCTCCTACAAAAATGAGGACTTGTTATCGATGAGAAGTAAATGTTATCAAAAGAAAAAGAAAACAAAATGTGCTATTACGAGCACACCAACATTTACTGACTGGACACCAAACTCAAAATTACTTCTACACACCACACACACGCCTATCTTCTCTCTCTTTTATCTCCAGCCTAATTCAAGAAATCATCTCCCATGCTTCTATCCAGTCAAAGAGAGGTCCACAAAGGTGGGAGCAGTTGAACTTCAAGAGGGGTACATGCTTATAGAAATCATAAAAATCCAACGATCACAATTATGAGCGAGATTAAGATGTAAAGAGTTCTTACCAAATTAATGTCGCATTCAGGGGTGCTAGAATTGGCAGGATATATAGGGGATAAGACTGTAAGAAGATAAGCCAAACAGGAAGCCCCGACTCAAGCAAAGAAAGAAGTAAGAAGCCTCATATTATTATGATTTATATGCCATAATTTGAATGGGAGCTCCCTATCACTGAACCAGAATTACAATAATACATCCTTGTATTAAGTGGATGCAACATGTATTCATCAATTTCTGGTTCGACCTTTCCATCCATGTGATCTTCCAGTACCAGATGATTTAAGCTAAATTTATCATATGGGCATCCTTCATCCTTCCATGATCGACTATGACCTGCCTAATTATTTCCTTTAGTTCTTTAACATCAAATAATATAATATTCTTCAGAAAGAACTTCAACTCGAGATGTAACATGGAACAATAGTTTGTAAATCTAAATATTAGATTTATTAATCTCTTAAACATAATAGAGACTAGAGATCTATCATCACATATACATGAAAGTTTTTCTTCTATTAAGAACATGTATTTAACAATCTTACCTTGACTAAAAGTCATTACGCCAATCCGAATGCGCTGAAGGAAGTGGTTTGAATACAGCCAATGCACAAGGTCTTCAACCCTCTCCTCTTTCTAGTTTCTCACCATACAATGGGTGTATGTATTCTGTATGGGAAAATTAGAGAGAGTTGGGACCTTGCTTCCTTTATTTATAGACATTGAATCCTTCCCATTAAGGAATCTTCAATATTAGAGCTCTCTTAAAATATCATCATGACTTAATTAGAGAGGTGTATTATCTTCTTACTAATTACATCACCTAGGAAATGATACTAGTATTACAATTAGAACCTGGCATAACCAGTTAAAGGGATTGACCATAGTGCATGGCCACACTAAAAGAGAAATTTTCTAACAGTCTCCCACTTGGCCACAGTATGTCATTTAATCCCGATATTCAAATGTTAGCTAACTTTGATATGGCAATTCCTTTATCTAATTATAATCTTTATCATTCAACAAGTCCGGTCTAGTAAGACTACTAACAAGGAATCAATGAAATCAATGCATCATCTCTTCGACACAAGACGCTCATTGGTTACAATATTAGCATCCTCACCGACATGGATATCCAACTAGCATGATATTTTGATTAGACTACAAGTTTGCAATCGAATGGTGACTCCATGCAAACATTCTCTATTCCAGGTCCTACTATATTGTTGCTTACTGATATTTTGTCTCTTAAACATTCATTTAAGCACAATAGATGATGGAGCAGCAAATAAATCAACTTTATTATAGAATCAAAACATAATGTAATCACTCCAACATCCACTATCCAAAGCTATCAAAATTATTCACCAATCCCATGCGTGCAACATGCTCTTCCAAGAGGTTGGGTGACAATCCTTTGGTTATAGGGTCTACCAACATGAGTGTAGTACTAATGTGCTCAACTGATATGATTTGATCCTGAATTTTCTCTCTTACAACAAGAAACTTGATGTCTATATGTTTGGAACCTCTTCTAGTCTTGTTGTTCTTTGAGAAAAATACAGCATCGGAATTATCACACTTTATTATTAATGGCCTAGAAATGTTGTCAACAATACAAAGCCCTAAGACAAAACTTCTTAGCCATGCTGCATGACATGTCGCCTCATACATGCAATGAACTCTGCCTCCATAGTGGAAGAGGCTATCAACAATTGCTTGACACTCTTCCATGACACAGGTCCTACTGTAAGCATAAAGATATCCTAATGTAGACTTTTTCCTGTCTTGATATCCAGCAAAGTTGGAATCAGAATAGCCAATTACTTCAAGGCTATCTGTCCATTTGTATGTGAGCATGTATTCTTTTGTCCCTTGTAAATAGTGAAAAACCTTTTTGGCTACTTTCCAATGGTCGAAGCCTGGATTGCTTTGGTACCTACCAAGCATGCCAACTATATACGCTAAATCTGGTCGAGTACAGACTTGTGCATACATGAGACTCCCAACTGTAGATGCATAGAGAATTGTCTCCATCTGTCTCCTTTCCAGATCGTTCCTGGGACCCTAAAGCAAACTGAATTTATCACCCTTTACCACAGGAGCAATACTAGCAAAGCAATTATGCATGTTAAATCTTTTGAGAACCTTATCAATATAGGCTTTCTAAAACAATCCCAATAGACCACGAGGTCTATCTCAGTGAATCTCAATTCCTATCATATACGATGCTTCACCTAAATCTTTCATGTCAAAATTCCTTGACATAAATTGTTGTCTCATATAACATGCTTAAACTAGTGCTAGCAAGTAGTATATCATCAACATATAATACAAGAATGATGAATTTTCTCCCACTGATCTTAAGGTATATGAATTGATCCACGATATTTTCTTTAAAACCAAAGTTTGAAAGGATTTCATTAAACTTAAGGTATCATTGTCAAGATGCCTGCTTTAACCCATATATAGAATTTTTCAGTCTACAAACTAAATGTTTCTTGCTATCAACTTGAAAACCTTTAGGTTGTGTCACAAAGACATCTTCATGCAAGTCACCATTTAGAAAAGCAGTATTTACGTCCATTTGGTGTAGCTCTAAGTCAAAATGAGCCACTAAGGTCATGACTATTCTGAAAGAATCCTTTTTAGAAATAGGAGAAAAGGTTTCTTTATAGTTTATCCTTCTCTTTGAGTGAAACCTTTTACGACCAATTTGGCCTTGAATCTTTCCACGTTACCTTTAGAGTCCTGCTTGGTTTTAAATACTCATTTGCAGCCTACAGGTTTGACTCCTTTAGGTGTCGCGCCGCAAAATACCCCCTAGGAGTTAGGATACTTTGGCGACGTGACATATCCTTCAAACCATCCTGCAAGAGTATACAAGGCAAACTAAATAGTGAACTGAAAATTTCTTTAATGAATTCATAGTATTCCAAGTGCAATTGATTACAATACCTAAAGATAAACTAAGACATGTACATAAAATCCTTAACTCAAGTTACCAACTCAAGGGATACACATATCCCCAAAAATAAAACCCAAAATACATGTCTCTCTCACTCAACCCAACCATTGGCCACGTGTCAAGACTCCTAACATCCGGATGACAATCCCGATCAAGCTCCTACTCTCCATGAACCGCCTTGATCCAAGGACTCGGAGCATATGTAACGAACTATGTACCTACCGACATCAATATGTATGGTTGAGTATGGAATACTCAATGAGTACAAACTACTAACTAACAATAGTAATAATAATAATAAGTCATGCGTGGTACAGTTCATCATCATATCATCATAATCAGAGTGCGCAAGCTAAGACAAAACAACGAATGTAAAATCTTGAATATCATATAGTAATTCATGCCTTATGTTCATACTTTAACTAATCTTGTTTCAATTACCTCGTGAGTTCCTTATGCGTCTTATGTTCATGCTTTAACTAATCTTGTTTTAATTACCTCGTGAGTTCCTTATGCGTCTTATACATCTTGTGGTTACCGTACACATCTTATCAGATTCTTTATTTCACTTATCTTATTTAGCTAGTACCCGAACTATGAAATGGACGGACATACTAAGATCTTGTCATTCTTGCTTGTCTTGTTTGACTAGTACCCGAACTATGAAATGGAAAGATGTACTAGGTTCTTGTCTTGTTTAACTAGTACCCGAACTATGAATTGGACAGACATACTAGGTTCTTGTCTTGCTTTACTAATGCTCGAACTATAATGGAACATAACACATTAGCATCTTGTCTTGTCTTAACTAGTACCCGAACTATGAAATGGGTGGACATACTAGGTTCTTGTCTTGTTTAACTAGTACCCGAAATATGAAATGGACGGACATACTAGGTTCTTGTCTTGCTTGCTTGTCTTCTTTTCTTGTGAGCCAAGTAAGATATATCTAGGGGATATGCCCTACCCTTGACCGGCCCGATGTCCGGCTTTATCATTCGGTTCGTAAATTAAGTGTCTTGTTCTTGTTGTGTTCTTGTATGTATCCTTATATTTTGAAAAGCTCGGTTCATGAGTGCGTGCGTGTGCACAACAATTGGTGACATCATGTTGGCATGCATCAATAAAGCATCATATAGCATTTCTTCCATTTTCATAGACATGGGGGAATTTAAGGAAAACATGTACAGCAATTGATCCAATTTACTAATCTATCAATAAACATGTGAGATTTGAAGGAACATACATTTCATTTGTTTAAAACTACTAAATTGGGGAAATCCCTAAGTCATGGTTCATAAGCTTGAGTTTCATTTCCATACATGCATTTCATCGAGCACGTGGCTTTCAACATCTTCATAGCATTTAACTCATGTTCTTATGTTCAAGCATTTCATCAAACACCTTGCATGCAACATTTTTCTAACTTTCATTCATGTTTTCTTAGTCTTAGATTCACAAACTCATTCATGCATTTTATCAACGTGTGGTGTTCAACCCTTTTAAAATCACATATATCATTTCAATTCTTATTATAGTCGTGTGAGAATTTAACAAGCATATAGAGTATTTGAGCAAAATCACCATTTAGGGAAAAATTACATAAATCATGCTTTCATAACTCTTCATTTAATTCATTGCATTCTCATTCATGCATTTTATCAAACAAGTGGCTTTCAATATTTCTTTATAGTCTTTTGTTCATGTTCTTATGGTTCAAGTATTTCATCAAACATATTGAGTGCGTGCATTATTGATATATTGCCCTTTCACCATTTTCATCACACCACATTCATCACACCACTTGGCATCCAATCGTCTCAATACCCAATATCACTCATACTTTCCATCCACCCATCCATCCTTAGGTTATCTTGCATAATTTTTAGGAATCATTGATCTTAAAGGAGAATAGGGGTACATATTATCAAATCATAATCTATTTCAAAAAGAAACCTAGGTTAATACTAAGTTAGTTAGTAATGGTGTACTAACCTTGAAGATCAAGGTTTGATCTTGAAGAAAACCCCTTGATTTGGAGAACCCCCAACTTGATAGAGGGTGATCTCACTTGTAGAGAATGCTCCAGGCTTGAGGAAGAAGACAACACACTTGCGGATGAAGATCCTTGATCTTGATCTCCTCTTGGTCTTGATCCAAAATCCTCCCTTGGATTTCTCCCTTCTCCTTCCTTTCTCTCCCTTTTTCCTTTCTAGGTTTAGGATAAGCAAAACCCCCACTTGAGCCCCCTATTTATAGGTAAAGGGGTTAAAGGGCCTTTAAAAAAATGAAATCGTGCTCTGACGATCAATCCTCAATCGTGATGATTAATCGTCCACGTTCCCGTAATCTATCCATATTTCTGGGCTCCTGACGATAAATCGTCATCTTGGGACGATCGATAGTCCAAATCCCTGAGAGTTGTCCAGATTTTTGCAGTTTGGTATTTCGACCATAAATTTTGACTCGCCCATCGGATTTTGACGATTCAACTTAAGTTGGACTCATCTTTGAATGGGGAACAACTTTGATGTTTTATACTAATTCCAATTCTTCTTATTCATGGACCATTTTGCCCCTAAAGCTGACTGATCTGAAACTAGGTTTCATGCAGCCCAAATTTTCAACCAATTCGATTTCGGAAATCGGATGTTTACTCTATCTTGGACAAAGAATATGGAAAAATGGTAAACATGAACCTCGAAGAGGGTTCCAATACCTTCCAATAAATTCAAGAGTCACTTGATTTCGACCAGCGGTAACAAAACTATGCCTCCCTAAGTTTAAGGGTATGCGGAGACATTTTTCTTCTTTTCAACTTTTATCACACTTTGATCTCTTAGAGTGTTTCACAGTCTTGTTTTAACACTGTTAAGCTATTCATAAGGGTCCTTAGGACACCCTAACACAATCCAATTACTTCAAGTAATTTTACTCTTTGCTTCATCACCCACACATCTCAAGTAATGTATACTCTTTGCTTAACTCTCAAGGACTGATGTCGCTCAAAGATACGCAGTACTTTGCAGTACAGTAAAGGGGGTTGTCGAACCATAGAGAGTAGTGAAGATAAGGAACAATAATGGAGAAGAGGGTTATAGGATCTTTGGTAGGGAATGTTTAACTTAATGAAGGAAAATATCAGTGAGAAAAAGCGCCAAGGCATCAGGTTTTCTCCCCTTAATGGTGTAATGTCAATTTGATTGTCTAAGGTATAACTCAATTGGGGGTTTCACATCCCAAACCCTCAATCGGAAGATTTTAGAAATTCAGATTATAATAAAAAGTTAAAATAGATTTCTAGTCAATTGTTCAAAACGAATTTTAACCCAAGCCCGCACTTTATCGGAAAAACTCAAGGACGACGATATACCCGGAGGCAATACCGCAGCAAAGAATAATGTCCATTAAGATGAAGGTTTTTCGTTTGAGAAATCAAGAATTGTCACTTAACTATAAGAAAAGCCTGACTGAACTCGTGAAAAGGTTTAAGTCCTAGAGATTCAATTGAAAGAGATCAAACAAGAAGAACAACTAACAAAGAAATCATAGACGTTAAAAACACTACTTGGATTAATTCAAACTAACATTACCTCATCAAGAGAATTCCACCCTAGCCAAGGCTAGGGATTTAACAATCCATACAAAGAGAAAAACTAAAACAATAAGGGAAGAGAGATGATTCAAGGGTCAGAGGTTCAGAGATCTTTTCAATACTTCCCTATGAGTTTAAATAACTAAAAGGGAAGAAGAAGAATGAAACTAAGCAAAAAGGAAAAGTTCCCATTAAAAAAATCTCGCTCAAAATAGTCAATTCGCGGTCAAAAACGCTAGTCCCGCAACCACCAATCGATTGGGCAAGGGTACCGATCGATCGGGCCTTCAATCGTAAAAATCCGGAAAAAAATCACCGCCTTCCGATCGATCGGTTCGCCATTTTGCCTATTTTTTCATCTTTTTTCGTCTTTTCTTTTTGTTGATTACCATGAGGCTTCTTTACTCGAATTCCCTACATAAAATTTCATAGAAGATTATTAGAATTTGCAATCAATAATTGGGGAAACAAGTTTAGAATGTAGGCTTTAAATCAAGGATTCAAACTAAAAGGGGCTCTAAAGGGTTATAAAATAACTGGTTTTGAGTTTACTTTTGCACACTCATCACACCCCCCAACCTGAATATTGCTAGTTCCTGGCAATAAATCAACTCTCAAGCAAATCACTTAACCAATCGATCTTCATGAATATAGGCTACAACATTCAAATCATTCAAACAGGGGTTTTGCAAGAAATTCACCACAACATCCAAGTTTTTCCATCAATAAGCAAACTCAGAATTTGTGTGTGTGTGCTAAGCTCATAGCCATTCTTGCCAACAAACCCAAAACACATACAAATAAGATAGACATCTAGATAAAAGCTTTGACAACAAATCTCACAAGGATTTTAAATCACTCAGAATAATGCACTCAGAGATTTATGGGTCTTCTCTCAATCATATGAAAAATAGAATGCAAGAACCAAAACAAATAATAAGAAGATCTCAAGGAAGGGATGTCATCCATTAGGAATTCCTCCATTCACACCACAAACCTACCTAAGATCAAAAGGTCAGTAACAGGGGTTGTAATGGGGCTAAATGGTAGGGTTTATAAGAAGGAAGGAATAAGGATAATCAACAAAACAAGGTATATGCTAGGAATATTGATACATCTTCATTGTGAAACAAACATCCATAAGTTCCTTCTTCTTTTCCAAATCAGAATTTCCTTCTTTATTCTTCTCTTTTTCTGATTTTTCCCAATGTAGAACAAAACTTGTACTTCTACTTTTTTCAACACTTTTTTTTTTTTTTTGAACATTATCCCCATGAAATTTTTTTGAACGGCATTATCCCAACTGAATTTTCCATGACCTGAATTTGCAGTCCCCTTTTTTTTTCGAATTTCCAGTATACCACTTGAATTTCCAATACCACAAAACTATCATCCCTAGCATAAACTCTGTTTTAAAGGGTAATGGAATGTATAAAATGGGCTGAACTCCAATGTGGAGTGGGTAGGATCATGTGGTTTTCTCAAGAAAGGCTTCTTTTAGGCTCAAAGTGGCTCTTATTGTTAATGATAAGGGTTGACTTGAAAGGCTCAAACTTTCTACACTGACCTTTATCATTTCTTAGGTAATTCAACCAAACTAACCACGACCCATGTAATGACATTTCCAATGGACAACCAAGTGAAGAAAATAATGAGATCCAACAAGGGAATAATGCCGCATGAATAAAAACACCGAATAATAATAATAATCACTCCCAAAGACGAGAAGGGTTCAAAAACTCACAGGTGTTATAGGTTTTAGCTGAAATCTGAGATGTCTTCTTAAAGTATGAGTTTAACAACCAAAATCCACTATGGCTTACGTGCACAAGAAAAATTTGAGTTTGCTCATAACAAATGACAAGAATAGTCTAGATGACTCAATTAAAACACCCTATTTTCATGCTCAACAGCCAAGCCACAATTCATGCAAAAATATATGACAAAGATATTTGATTGAGATTTGACTATCATCCCCCCCAACCTAAATCAGACATTGTCCTCAATGTTCCATAACTGAAATAAAAGATAAGGAAAAGGAACACAAGGAAGGGTAGATAGCACCTAAGAAAATGAGTGAACTTCCAATAGTGGGAACCTGCAAGGTGAGCTTAAACAAACAAAAAAAACTAATATACAAAGAGGCGGAGACTCACAAAGGTAAGTCAATCCCGGTAAATGGGATCCGCAAGAGGGGTAATTACTTCTTCAGGTAGAAGCCTCTCGAGAGCGGGCTTGAGTCTGTGGCCATTGACTTTAAAAATTCTGCCTTCTCGAGGGTCTTCTACCTCGACAGCCCCGTGATCAAATACTCTTTTAACCAAGACGGGCCCATACCATCTAGACCTTAGTTTTCCCGGATGCTTATGGAGTCTAGAATCATACAAGTACACTTTTTGATTCGGTTCAAAATATTTTCGCAAAATTCTTTTATCATGAAAAACCCTCATCTTATGTTTGTAGATTCTAGAGCTCTCATAAGAATCATTTCTAATCTCCTCCAACTCAGTTAATTGGAATTTTCGTAACTTTCCGGCCTCACCCAATTCAAAATTGAAGGCTTTTATAGCCCAAAAAGCTTTATGTTCAAGTTCCACAGGCAAGTGGCAAGGCTTTCCAAAAACAAGCCTATAGGGGGACATACCAAGGGGAGACTTATAAGCAGTATGGTACGCCCAAAGTGCGTCGGTTAGTCGTAAAGACCAATCCTTACGATCGGGATTAACCGTCTTTTCAAGAATTTGTTTGATCTCCCTATTGGCAAGTTCCACTTGGCCACTTGTCTGGGGATGGTAAGTGGTGGAAACCTTATGAACAATTCCATACTTTTTCATTAAGGTCTCAAAAGGTCTATTACAAAAGTGGGTGCCTTGATCACTAATTATGGCACGTGGCATCCCGAATCTGGACAAAATATGTTCTTTTAAGAATTTAATAACAGTCCTATTATCATTGGATTTGCAAGCCACGGCTTCAACCCACTTAGACACATATTCCACACCAACCAAAATATACAGGTAACCAAAAGATGGGGGGAAAGGGCCCATAAAGTCAATACCCCAACAATCAAAATTTTCAATTACTAGAATGGGGTTTAGGGGATCATATTCCGGCGAGAAATTGCTCCCAACTTTTGACATCTATCACAAGAACGACAGAATTTATCAGTCTCTTTAAAGAGGGTGGGCCAGTAAAATCCACACTGCAGAATTTTGGCAACAGTCTTTTTCATAGAAAAGTGCCTACCACATGCCTCGGAATGACAAAAGTTTAAGACACTCATAAATTCGTCATTAGGAACACACCTCCTCATAATTTGGTTAGGGCAATATTTGAACAAATAGGGATCATCCCAATAAGAATTGCGTACCTCAACCAAAAATTTGCGTTTATCCTGGGTGTTCCAATTCAATGGGATCTCTCCTGCAACAAGATAATTAACAATATCAGCGTACCATGGCAGTTCAGATATAGAAAATAAATGTTCATCTGGAAAATCATCATGAATAGGCATTGTTTCCTGATTATTTTCACAAACAAGTCTTGATAGGTGATCAGCCACTACATTCTCCACGCCCTTTTTATCCTTAATGGTGATATCAAACTCCTGCAATAATAAAATCTACCTAATGAGTCATGCTTTAGCATCCTTCTTTGTAAGAAGGTACTTAAGCGCCGCGTGGTCCGTAAAGATACAAATAGGTGAACTAATCAAATAGGCACAAAATTTATCTAAAGCAAATACTACAGCTAGCAACACCTTTTCAGTTGTTGTATAATTCATTTGAGCACTGTTAAGGGTTCTACTAGCATAGTAGATCACACATGGTTTCTTATCTCTCCGCTGTCCTAGAACTGCTCCCACAACATAATCACTAGAATCACACATAATTTCAAAGGGGAGATTCCAATCTGGTGGTTGCATGATGGGAGCGGATGTAAGTTTACCAATTAACTTTATAAAGGCTTCTTGGCACGCTTTAGTCCAGTCAAAGGGAGCATCCTTGAGAAGGAGACTACATAAAGGTCTAGAAATAAAACTGAAGTCCTGTATAAATCTCCTGTAAAAACCAGCATGACCAAGAAAAGATCTCACATCTTTCACGGTCTTGGGGGTGGGTAAATTTTGTATTAATTCAATTTTCGATTTGTCTACTTCTATCCCCTTAGAAGAG
The DNA here is from genome assembly GCA_015143295.1 of Tetracentron sinense. NCBI lineage: Eukaryota > Viridiplantae > Streptophyta > Magnoliopsida > Trochodendrales > Trochodendraceae > Tetracentron > Tetracentron sinense. Next base: position 1,358,456 of record CM026567.1, on the reverse strand, counting down.
ACAATGTGGCCTAAAACAATTCCAGAAGATACCATAAAATGGCACTTCTCCCAATTAAGCACAAGGTTCTTTTCTTCACACCTCATCAATACCCTTTTTAAATTAAGCAGACAAGCATCAAAAGAATCTCCAAAAACTGTAAGGTCATCCATGAAGACTTCCATACAATCTTCAACCATATCACTAAACATGCTCATCATGTATCTTTGAAAAGTGGCTGGGGTATTGCATAATCCAAATGGCATCCTTCGAAATGCATAAGTGCCAAAAGGACAAGTAAAAGTGGTCTTATCCTGATCCTATAAGGCAATTTCAATTTGATAATAACCAGAATAGCCATCTAAAAAGCAATAGAAGGAATGTCCAGCCACCCTCTCCAATATTTGGTCAATGAAGGGTAAAGGAAAGTGATCTTTTCGGGATGCAGCATTTAATTTTCTATAGTAAATGCACATTCGCCACCCGGTCACTAATTTAGTGGGGACTAGCTCTCCAAGCTCATTCTGCACAACAGTGACTCCTGACTTTTTAGGTACCACCTGCGTAGGACTAACCCATTTACTATCGGCAATTAGGTAAATAATACCCGCATCCAATAGTTTTAAAACTTCAGATTTTACAACTTCTTTCATAGTTGGGTTTAATCTGCGCTGGGGGTCTCTAGAAGCCTTAGCCTCTTCTTCAAGATTTATCTTGTGGGTGCATACTAAAGGGCTTATTCCCTTAATATCTGCTATAGTCCACCCAATAGCAGATTTATGGTCATTTAAAATTTTTAGCAATTTACCTTCCTGAAATTCAGATAATACAGAAGAAATTACAACAGGGAAGGTATCACCTTGGCCTAAAAAGGCATGTTTCAAACCATTTGGCAGTTTCTTAAGCTCTAGATTTGGCACTTCAACACTGGAGGGTAGAGACTTTGGCTTTTCCTTAAGTAACTCCTCAAATCGTGGTTGCCAATCATTTGTCCCTGGAACCTGTGCATTAAATAAAACACAAATTTCAGCAAGCTCATTTTTATCAAAAGAATTAATATCAATTTGAGAATTAGCAAGAAGAGTTTTAAGAGAGTTAGATGAATTTAATGATTCGAATTCTTCTTGCACAACTGCTTCGATCCAATTTGTAGTTTCGCACTCATCATGTCCCGGCAATTGTTTACCAATATTGAAAATATTAACCTCTAGGGTCATATTTCCAAAAGATAATTTCATTAATCCATTCCTGCAATTAATTAAAGCATTAGATGTAGCAAGGAAAGGTCTACCGAGAATAATTAGGATTTTAGAGTCAGCATTCACCACAGATTGTGTGTCCAAGATAAGAAAATCAACAGGGTAATAAAATTTATCTATCTAGACTAAAACATCCTCCACTACCCCCCTCGGTTTCCTTACAGATCGGTCAGCCAATTGTAACACCACAGTAGTGGGTTGTATTTCTCCTAAGCCAAGCTGTAAATAAACTGAGTAGGGCATTAAGTTAACACTTGCCCCAAGATCAAGCAAAGCTTGTTCAAAGTCATGGTCCCCAATAATACAAGAAATTGTAGGGCACCCAGGGTCTTTATATTTGAGAGGAATCCTGTGTTGAATTAGAGCACTTACCTGTTCTGTGAAAAAAGCAGTTTTCTTCACATGATGCTTCCTTTTGATGGTGCACAAATCTTTTAAAACCTTGGCATAAGTGGGCACTTGTTTGATAACATGCAAAAGTGGGAGATTTATTTTCACTTGCCTAAGATTTTCTAAGATTTCAGTATGACAATCCGACTTTCTTGATGATTTTAAGGCTTGAGGAAATGGCACGAAGATAGGACTTCGAACTACCTCACTGATTTTGGGCACATTAACATCATCATTATTACTAGTGTCATCGGTTTCATCCTCTAATTCTTGGGTAGAGTTAGGGATGTCTTTAGCTTTTCCACTACGAGTAGTAATGACATTAATTTGCTCAAATTCTTTCTTCTCGATGGTAGAGTCTTGTACCATGTGTTGACCTTGAGGGTTTTGTTGAGTTTGGGAAGGAAATCTCCCTTTCTCATTAAAACTCAAAGAATTTGTCAATTTAGATACATGACTTTTTACTTCCTTAAATTCCTCAGCCATTTGAGTGAACAATGCTTCAAATTTTTGATTGGTTTAACCTTGAACATTTATGAAAGCGTGCAATGTCTCCTCAAGAGGACTCCTAGATGGTAATGATGTATTAGGTACAGAAAATTGAGGTGCAATGAAATTTCTAGGGGGCATCTGTTGTTGAGGGGTTTGAGAATTTTTACTCCAGCTAAAGTTAGGATGATTTTTCCAAGCTGGGTTATAAGTCTCAGAGTAAGGTGAATAGGGCTTCCTGTAATTGCCCATAGCATTACAATGTTCCTCATACACCCCCCTTATCTCCTAGAGTGTTGGACACTCTTTGGTAGGATGCTCAGTCTCATGGCAAATCTCACAATTCCATCTGGTCTCTCCCTGATAAATAGTAGTAGTTGCCATTTTCTCTTTCACACGTAGAGCCTCAACTTCCTTAGTTAAGCTCTCCAATCTAGCCTTTAGATTATCTTCTTCTCTTACGTGAAAAATCCCTCCACTAGAAGGAGTGGAGGTGGGTCTCGACCAACTAGTGCTTTCAGTAGCAGTAGGTCCTGTCCAAGTATGGGCTTTTTCAGCCAACTCACTCAAGTAATCCATGGCCTCATCGAGGTCTTTTTGAAAAAATTCCCCATTGCACATCATCTCAATAAATTGGCGTTCTCTAGGAGTAAGTCCTTCATAGAAGTAACTCACTAGGCGCCAGCTTTCATACCCATGATGTGGGCACAAACTCAGAAGATCCTTATATCTTTCCCAGGCCTAATACAAGGTTTCACTCTCTTTTTGAGTGAATGTAGAAATTTGCCTCTTCAAAGCATTCGTCTTATGATTAGGGAAATATTTATGGAAGAATGCTTGAGTCATCTCCGCCCATGACCCAATCAACCTAGGCCTCAAAGAATACAGCCAGCTCTTTGCTCTATCCTTCAGAGAGAATGTAAAAAAATTTGAGCCTGGAAGCATCGATGGCACCTAGTTGATTGTGAAACGTGGCTACCACCTCTTCAAATTCTCTAATGTGCACATATGGGTTTTCATTATCTAAACCATGAAAAGTGGGGAGGAGTTGAATCATCCCTGGTTTAAAATCAAAATTTTGCACATTAGGAGGAAATATAATGCAAGAAGGTGTGGCAGCCCGTGTAGGGTGTAAATGCTCATGAAGAGTTTTAACTTGATGATCCCCGTGTTCACTCATTGTGCAATGTGCAGAGTCAAGTGAAACAGAATCAGATTCCGGGGGTGTATCAAATAAATTTGTAAAGAGAGTTTTAGATTCTTCCGGTCTCTTCGCAAATCTACCTAATTCGTTCCGGTATCGATGCATGTACAAAGCAAAAATAAGAGAATCAATTAAACTACTAAATCAAAAAGGAAAAATGAACGAGATTACCGCTTCGACGAATCAATTTAGCAAACCTCCTCCGAAATTTTTAAAAAATATATATATACGCTCCTTAGCTTTCGCCTTGCTCCCCGGCAATGGCGCCAAAATTTGATGTCGCTCAAAGATACGCGGTACTTTGCAGTACATTAAAGGAGGTTGTCGGACCACAGAGAGCAATGAAGATAAGGAACAATAATGGAGAAGAGCGTTGTAGGATCTTTGGTAGGGAATGTTTAACTAAATCAAGGAAAATATCAGTGAGAAAAAGCGTCAAGGCATCAGGTTTCCTCCCCTTAATGGTGTAATGTCAATTTGATTGTCCAAGGTATAACTCAATTGGGGGTTTCACATCCCAAACCCTCAATCGGAAGATTTTAGAAATTTTTATAAAAAAAAAAAAAAAAAAACCACTCAGGGCGAGTGGGGGGTTTGGCGGACCCCTACCTGTTTATTAAATGAAATTTTTAAGAACAATTTAAAGGGGGGACATAAAACCTTACCCCTACAAAGAAAGGGGGGACATAAAACCTTACCCCTACTAAGACTCAAAAAAGAGGGGGGGACATAAAACCTTACCCCTAAAAAGACACACACAAGGAAAAGGGAATTAAAAACCCCCATCCTTTTACGAACAACAGACCACATTACAAATCAAGCTAATCTAATGTTACCGAGCCCCACTTTATCCATAAATATAAGGGCCTTAAGATGAGGGGAGCAATCCTGAGGAGACTGAAACAATCCCGAGCTCTGAAGGTCACAACCATAGTTAGCTAAAAAAAACCTGATTAGCTTCTCTGAAAATGTGAGTAATAGAAGAGCATATATTGATAGCTTTTTTTATTTTTTGGTTCCAATACCAAACCGACCAAGGATGCTGAATGTGACCATTCCAGGCTTCTACAAGAGTTTTAGAATCAGACTCTACTTCAATCTGAATATAACCCAAGTTCTGACAAAGCAAAATACCATCCAATAAGGCTCTAGTCTCAGCAACATAGCTAGAGCAGATGTCGTAAAATGAGTAGAAACAGGCTATCATGTCGCCATGTTGGTTACGGATAATACCTAGCTCCTCCACTAGCTAATCCAGGATTACCTCTAGAAGCCCCATCCACATTAAACTTTATAATACCTTGAAGAGGCCAGACCTATTTAACAATAGAGATAGTATTTCTGACCTTAGGAGGAGAAGATGGAATACATAAGAGAGAGAGATCCAGTCTCTTTTTTGAAGGTATACTCCCTAACTCTTTTAGCCAAACTTTAATGCGAGTAATTACACTGGCCGAAGTCTTCCGAATATTCTTAAATCTTCTTGAGCATCTCTCTTTCCAGATTTCCCAAATGATAAGTAGAGGAAGAAGTTAAAATAGATTTCAGATTATAATAAAAAGTTAAAATAGATTTCTAGTCAATTGTTCAAAACGAATTTTAACCCAAGCCCGCACTTTATCGGAAAAACTCAAGGACAACGATATACCCGGAGGCAATACCGCAGCAAAGAATAATGTCCGATAAGATGAAGGTTTTTCGTTTGAGAAATCAAGAATTGTCACTTAACTACGAGAAAAGTCTGACTGAACTCGTGAAAAGGTTTAAATCCTAGATATTCAATTGAAAGAGATCAAATAAGAAGAACAACTAACATAGAAATCATAGACGTTAAAAACACTACTTGGATTAACTCAAACTAACATTACCTCATCAAGAGAATTCCACCTTAGCCAAGGCTAGGGATTTAGCAATCCATATAAAGAGAAAAACTAAAACAATAAGGGAAGAGAGATGATTCAAGGGTCAGAGGTTCAGAGATCTTTTCAATACTTCCCTATGAGTTTAAATAACTAAAAGAGAAGAAGAAGAATGAAACTAAGCAAAAGGGAAAGTTCCCAATAAAAAAATCTCGCTCAAAATAGTCAATTCGCGACCAAAAACGCTAGTCCCGCAACCATCGATCGATCGGGCAAGGGTGCCAATCGATCTGGCCTTCAATCGTAAAAATCCGGAAAAAAATCACCGCCTTCCGATCGATCGGCGATTCTGGCAGATCGATCGGAGATCCGATCGATCGGTTCGCCATTTTGCCTATTTTTCGTCTTTTTTCGTCTTTTCTTTTTGTTGATTACCATGAGGCTTCTTTACTCGAATTCCCTACATAAAATGTCATAGAAGATGATTAGAATTTGCAATCAATAATTGGGGAAACAAGTTTAGAATGTAGGCTTTAAATCAAGGATTCAGACTAAAAGGGGCTCTAAAGGGTTATAAAATAATTGGTTTTGAGCGTACTTTTGCACACTCATCAAGGACTTAGAGTATTTCCTATTCTTGGTTTCAACAACCCGAACATACACCACACCCATTCCTACTCCATTCTCACAAATCACGCCCCTAGGTTCTTAAACAAAAATAAGGTAACCTGTTAGGCACAACCCATATGCATGAGAGGCCCCGGTCGCTACAAAATCCCTTAATTTGACACTATTCATGGCCCTATTCAATTAACGCTTAGAGTATGTCTTTATACTCTTTGCATGCTTTCCCAAAGACCTTACACCACTTGATTCATACACTAACTCACATCACACTCTATCATGAGGATCCCCTACTTTCATTAACCAAACCCAAATTATAATAAGGTCTTTAACCCTTCCAATACTAGTGTCATCAACACTATTCACAATGCATGTGAACTTGGTTTTCACCCCTAAGGCTCGCAACACACCAAATCCTCAACTCATACCATACATATCACATGGTTTTCACAACCATGAGCTCCCCTTAGCATTAACCCAATGCTAAGATCACATGGAAGACCTTGGCTTGAACACACCCAGTGCAGAGCACTATTCACTCATATGATTAGTGTTTGCAAAAAATCCAGGGCACTACATTAGGTAACTCGCAAAGATCCCAAACCGAGTTGTGTTTCATTGATTCCAACTCATCCTTCAAGGCTCCAAGCCATTGAGTTGAATTTTTGCTTATTATGGCTTGGTAAAAAAAAAAACAAGATTTGTTTCCTTTCCAATGTCATAATCACTCTCATTTAGATAGACAACATAGTCATTAGTGATGGTTGATCTCATAACCCTTCGTGATCTACACAAGGGTAGATCTTCAATAGGTTTTGTAATGTGAGGTGTTTCCTCAAGTATAGCATCGGGTGCACCAACATCCTCTTCAAGAGGTGGTGTTGGAACCACTCTCTTGAATTATCGGTATAAGAACTACAACCCAATTTTCCTCAAAAGTGAAATTCCTAAGCTCAACACTCTCACTGTGGTCACCATCTTCAAAGAACTTGACATATCTAGTCTCGACAATTATGGTATCATGGGTGGGACAATAAAGTCTATATACTTTTGATCTTTCGAGACATCCAATGAAATGACAAATTATGGTTATGGGATCCAATTTCCTTATTTGTGGGTTATACACTTTTGCCTCAACTAAACAGCTCCATATGCCAAATATCCCAAGGTCGGTTTTCTTTCTACTCATAACTCATATGGAGTTTTAAGAACTGCTTTACTAGGAACCTGATTTAGAATATGCACAGCTGTTTTTAAGGCTTCTCCCCACAAGAACTTAGGTAATAAAGAGTTACATAACATGCTTCTAACCTTATCCATAAGAATACGATTTCGTCTCTCAGCTACACCATTCTGCTCGGGTGTACCCGACATGGTGTATTGAAGAACAAAATTGTGCTCTTGCAGATATAGGACATATGGTCTTGGATTGAGACCTATTCCAGAGTATTTTCCACAATAGTCTCCACCTATATCAGATCTCACAATCTTGATCTTTGAATTGAGTTGTATCTCAACTTCAGCTTTATAAATCTTGAACACATCCAAGACCTCTAATTTCTCATGAATGAGAAATACATAACCAAAACAAGAGTAATCATTAATAAAGGTAATAAAATATTTCTGACCACCAATAGCATAAGTAGGAAATGGTCCACAATTGTCAATGTAGATTATTTCCAATAGATTCACGCTTCTAATGACCCCATTTTTTTTATCTTTGTATATTTTCTTTTAACACACTCCACAAAAGTGTTGAAATTAGTAAAATCGAGCGTTTTGAGAATATCAACTTGAACAATCGTTTCATCCTTTCTTTGGATATATGGCCCACATGTTTATGCCATAGAATGGAGGAATTCTCATCTGTTCGATTTCGTTTAGTACCAACATTACTAATTTCACCACCACTCACATGCATAGAAAGTAAATAGTGGGCATACAATGAATCAAGATTCAATTTATAAAGATTGCCCTCTAAGGCACCCGAACCAACAATATGAGAATTATGTAATAGGGAAAAAAAATTTCCAAATTTAAATTCAAAACCTGATGAAACCAATTTAGGAACAGAAATTAGTTTCTGGTCATACTAGGAACATAAACAGTATCGACCAAATCCAAAATGAAACCAGTATCTAAAATAAGAAGAAGAGTCTCAATGGCCTCAATGTCTACCTCTATTCCATTCCCAAGTTTAATGGTCCATTCGCCTTTACTTAACTTTCGACTGGATTAAAATCTCTTCATTGAGTTAGAGATGTGAATAGTTGCACCAGTATCTATCCACCAAGTGTTTCGTGGAGCATCAACAAGAAATGACTCATAACAAACAAAGGCAAGGGAGTTACCTTTCTTCACGAGTCATTCCCCGTATTTCTGACATTCTTTCTTTAGGTGCCCTTTCTTTTTACAGAAATGACACTTAATGTCGGGACCAGCTTCGCTAGATTCTTCTTGTTTAGCTTTCGAGTTGGAAGCTTTCACTTTCTTCCTTTGATTTTATTTCCTTTTTGCTTGAAATTTATCCTAGATTGACTAAAAGTGGTGTAGTGAGCACTATTAGGCCTTTTAGTCCTAAGCCTTTCTTCTTCTTGAACACATATGGCAATTAACTCGATCATCTTCCACTTCTCTTCTGTGTGTTATAACTTATCTTGAATAGACTAAATTGAGCTGAAAGAGAAGTCATAATGAAGTGAACGAGTTAACATTCAAAGTTTTCCATGTCCATTCCCTTTAATTGAGTAGTGATGTCACTCATTTTCATAATGTTCTCACGTACACTACTATTTCCATCATATTTCATGGTTCCCATTTTCACAATAAGACTATTAGCAAGTGTCTTGGAAGTACCTTGAAATTGTTCTTGGATTGCTACCATATACTTCTTTGCATTATCTGAATCAGGAATGACACCTCGGATTACATCAACAATAGAGCTCTTAATGATCATGATGCTCATACAATTTAACCTTTCCTATTTCTCCAGTTCAGTATGATTCACTTCCAAGTCCTCGGCAGAGGATTCGACAGTGAGCTCAATGAGCTTGTCAAAACGTATAGCATAGTCAAGATCTAGGCAACCTAAAACAATCAGAACTTTCTCCTTCCATTTGCCATAATTTGAACCACTCAGTGCTTCAATACCTCCCATCATACTAGTTATGTTCGTGGGATTCAATGTTGTACATAGGGCAAAAGTCATTGTGAGCGCGGTATTTCGGCCCACCGATTTTCGATTAAGAGTCGTCACCTATTAATTCTGAAAGATAGGTCTTAGATATGGATAAGGTCTAATGGTCACAATGAGAGTCCATGTATGAGGTTTGATTAAGTCCCAGGGAAGGTTTTAGGCACCCTGTGATCACCATTTTACAATGGTTACCTACTCTCTAGGTATAAGCCAAATTAATGTCAAAGTTCTAATCAAATGTCTAAGCTTTGGATTACACTAATCCAAGAAAGTGGAAAATCGTAACTAGGGTCGAATCCGGATACGGTTGCCCACGTACTCACATGGGATGAGATAAGACTGAGCATAGTTCTGGCACATTAGCCCGTGCCAAGGCTAGGTGAGTGTGTGTGCGCACCAAGGTGGCTAGTGTTTAGTCCAGGGACTATGGTTTAATTGACCGAGTGATCAAGTGCATGGATTAGGGTTTGGGCCCAGAGGCCAAGGATTGAGCCCGGAAGCTAAGGCATGGGCCCGGAGGCTAAGGATTGGGCTCGGAGGCTAAGGATTAAGCCTGGAGGCCAAGGGTTGAGCCGGAGGCTAAAGCCAAGGATTGGGCCTAGAGGCATAAGGTTGAGCCCTGAGACTAAGGATTAAGCCCGGAGCTAAGGCATGGGCCCGGAGCTAAAGATTGAGCACGGAGGCTAAGGCATGGGCCCGGAGGCTATAAGGTTTAAGCACGAAAGTAAAACATGGGCCCGAAGGACTAAGGATCGGGCCCAGAGGCCTAGGGTTTGCTTAACCATTCATTAAGTCGATTTACTGTGGTTAAGGGAGAGTTAACCATGATTAGGGATACTAACCATGGTTTAAAAGGTCTAACATTATATTTTTTTTATTCTTTCACATTTTTTTGGCATTTTTAGGGATTTTTCTATATTTTTTCAAGGTTAAAACGGGTTTAACCATGGTTAAGGAATGAGTTACCCATGGTTAAGCTGCTTTAGCATGGTTGGGAATGCTCCAAGGTCCAGTTTTTATCATTTCTTATATTTTCAAATTTTTTAGGATTTTTAGGGATTTTCCAATTTTTTTTCCATAACTAAATGGTCTAAACCATGGTTAAAAGTTAATCAGGATTGAGTTTAACCCCGGTTAAGGGTTTGGGCAGGTCTGAGATGGGCCTAGAGAGTGCAATAGGGCCTAGATTGGTCTCCTAATGGTCTGGACCCTATGCAAGGCCACTATTATGCAAAACATTGGAATTAGCGGTAGATATAATACCGCCAATTCTATTTCTTCACAAAATGGAATTGGCGGTTCTGTGAGTACCACCAATGTCACTATTTTTTAAATAGTGGATTTACAGTCAAGGAGAAGTTTAAGGGGGATGTTCAAAGGTCCCAAGGACCAAGGGGAGGTTCAGAGGACTCAAGCACGAGTCCTAGGTCTGGTCTGGGCTTGGGCTTGGTCTGAGGTGGGCCCACAGTGGCCATTTTTAGTGAGAACCATAAAACTCAAAATGTTAGTAATCTATTTACTGACATACATGACATTTTCTAGTTTTTGTCGTGACCCAAAACCCACCCTTGGAGTTAGAGTGAATCTTGGACGACTTATCATGACCTACAAGACATGCTTGACAAACCATCCTGCAAAACACACGGGACATATACAATAGAGGACAAAATAGCAGAAGCATAAACTAAAATGGTACAGCAGAAGTCTAACCAAAACTTCAATGTATATGCATGTTTCAAGTTTTTGTACAAAAGTGTAAACAAAAAGAAAGGTACGAACATGCCCGCCAAAATACATGAGTATATAATCTCTCGTTCTCACCCACACTCACTTAGAATCTACCACCTAATAATAACCATCTCCATGAGGCTCCTCAGCAGGGACCTGCTCGAAGTACTCCTCTTCCTCCCATAGACCGGGAGCACATATGTCAAAAGGAGTGGTCGCTCCACTAACACCCACCGACATCAAATTTACGGCTGAGTACTGAGTACTAAAACACTCAGCAGGTACCAAATACTAACCAACACTCATGGCAACATAATAATGAAAATAAAGTAAAAGCAGTTCATATCATAACAGGAAACAGTTTATATTTCATGTTTGCATCACATCAAAGCCGGAAAAACTCTTGAAATCATCGTGTGCTTGACTTGACTTCAAATACTCTTTTCATGCTTGAAAACTTGTTTTTCCATATTCTGTCTTGCTTGTCTTGTCATGTTCTATCTTGCTTGTCTTGTCATGTCATGCATGTCATGTTATGAAATTAAAATGCAATGTTTGCTTGCTTGGAATGTAAACATGCTCATGCGCTTGGGATGTTAGTGCCCTTGAACAACTTGAAGGGAGGGTGATGTAAACCCCCTCTGTTTGAGATATGGAAAATTCAACATGAATGGAGGGAAGTGTAAACCCCCTCTTTTGCGAAAATACAATAAAGTAAACATGCATGCTTGGAGGCACACTAACATCTTGCTTGATGTGTTCTTGTCAAAAGTGAGGCAAAACATATCGTAGGATATGCCCTACCTCTTATACCAACCCTTCTGTTTGGCCTTGTTATGGTGTTCGTGAATCGAGACTGAAACCCTTGTCTTGAAAAACTCGGTAAACCATGTCATGCATGCCGTGCTTGTGGTTTCGTGTACATGCTATCACTTGGAATTAAACATGGCATAAGGAGTTCAATAATACATGTAATAGCATTCATTTCAACACATTAATCATAGTCATGTTGTCGTTCTAGAAAACAATAAAACACACTAGCATGAAACCCTAGAATTTTCACATGTCTTAAATCATGCTTTTCTTGATCAATAAATCATCCAATCCATCCATCATCCATGTGTTCATTATTGGTGAAATACCATTCACATTTGTTTTCATCACAACACAACATCCATGGCATCCATCGCCCAACATCCATCTCCACTCATGCATCCCATCTCATAGTATGTTCATAATTTAGGGAAAACGAGGAAGAAGAAAAGAAAAAGGGGAAAACATGACTAGGAGGGTATCATAGGGTACCGACCTTGAAAAAGGGAAGAAAACCATTGAGAAATGTCATGGGAGACACTGCCGAGCTTGGAGAAGGAACTCCACGCGTGCTTGAGCCTTGGATTGAGAAATCCAAGCTTTGGGGACGATCTTGGGTTCTCAAACCCTTGATTTCTCTCAGTTGATGCCCTAGGTGAAAATCATTTTCTCCTCTCTCACTCTCCCTCAAATATATTGCTAAGGGTGTTTATGAACACCCTTGGCTCGAGCAAGCCTTCATGGGCAAGGGTGGAATGTCCAAAAGACAAAAAGGTCATTAATGAAATTTTTGCAAAACGTGAAAGACTGAGCAATCGGTGCTTATAACCGAGCGATTTGTGGCCTACCGAGTGATCGGTGTTTTTGACCGAGCGATTGGTTGAAAACACCCTCTCTAAAAATTTTTTCCCATACAAATGTTTGGACCAGTCGATAAATACCGATCGCTCGGTTTTGGACCGAGCGATCGCTACTTAGACCGAGCGATCGGTCCCCTGTAAATTTTGACACTAAGTCCATTTTCCACTCAATTTCACTACTTGAACTTATCTCACTTCTATTCTAAACATTTTTCCTTCTATTTTTCACCCTCATAGGCTTAAGGAAAAACCATACGCCTTTTCTATCATAAAATGAACACCTATTATCTTCTTAAACTTATATATCTTAAGAAATAACATTTGCATGATTTTAATATTTTCTTTTATTGAATTTTGAACATTACAAAGGCTTCATGCCTTGACACGTATCTTGAGACACATACAAAAGTTCCAGGGTTCTACAGTTTTGGTGATTTTAACCATAGTTAAGCTGGTCTAGTGAGCCTCAAAGGACCAAGGAGGATAGAGGGAGGTCCCAAGGACCTAAACCAGGCCTGGAAAGGGCTAAGGGCCCATCATATATGGCCTAGAACCACTGAAATGAGAAAGCCCATAAATGGCGGTACTGTGTTTATCGTCATTTCTGGATTTCCCCAGAAATCCAATTTTCCCTCTGTGATGATACACTGCGACCACTCCAAGACCTTCCTCATGGAATGAGGAGCCCTAAAGGGCTTGGGGAGCTCTGAGAAACTGGTGGAGGAACTCGAAGTCACTCAAGAAAGAAAAAAACCAAGGCTTCATCCTTTGAGAGGGCCCCCATACCTATGGGAAAGGAAGGGGACACGTAATCTAGGATTAGAGGCAACCAAAGTCCCCTGGAAATGGACCAGGGGCTCACATGAGGCATTTTTAGAAGAGAGGAGGGGTAGGGGAGGACTCTACCATGCTGACACGCTTCCAATCGTGATGATGGTGGCTATGGTGGTGGTGCACCTCTTGGAGAGTCCTCCCTTCTAATGAGGATGGCCTGGGCTTGTTCCCTTAGGATATCAATCTCCTTCTTGATTGAATCTTGCAAGCACAATACTCTAGGATTTTGAATTTGGAGAGGGTTTCTCCTCAGGATTTTACTAGTGAGGAAGATGGACTGAGGAGGGTTTGGAATTATAGCGGAAAGACTCAGGGACATAGGAGGGATAGGAAGGAGGCTGGTATGAAGCTTAAAGGCATGGGAGGCTATCTCAGGTGTGCCTGAGCATTGGGGTGGCGTAGAGTTTGTGTGAAAGCAAACACAGGGAATGACGGTAATTCCAGTACCATGATTCCCTACAGAGTATAGAAGATTAATGGGAGTAGAAATTCTATCGTCATTCTTAGCTTATTCCAAAAATGGGCCTGACCCAAGCTTAAATGCTCATTCATGTGGTACTTTTTTAACCAAATAAGAAATATCGGTAGATGGACTACCGACATTCTAGATTTTTTTTTGAATTTTTAGAGCTGGGCTCCCTGTCTAGGGTTTGGCTTGGGTCTATGGGCCCAGGGTTGTTTTTCTACGGGTTTATGTCCTGGGGGTTTTGGTTTGGTCACCTATGGGTCTTAGGGTTAGCTAGGGCTAGCTAGGGTTGGACCTATGATCTATTCTTGGGTTAGACCTAAGGTTAGATCAGGTTTGACCTTGGGTTTACCTAGGGTTAGATCTAGGGTTTGTAAGCCCCCAATTTTTACACCCCCACCTAACCAGGTTTAAGGTATTTTAAACCCTGGTTACCCCCTTCCAAGTCCCTTAAACCCTAGAAAACCCTATAACCAAAATCCTAACCATAAGTAAACCCTAGCTAAACCCTAACAAAACCCTAGGTAAACCCTAGACTCAACCCTATGACCTATCCCTAGTTGAACCCTAGTCAAACCCTACTGCAAAACCCAAGCCCAAAACCTAGCCCTAGGTGACCCTAGCCGAAGCCCTAGCCTAAGCCCTAGAGCCCTTAGGGCTTAAACCCAAAGACCATGGCCCATAGGGCCTGAACCCTTAGCTAGGCCCGCAGTACCCAAAATCCCTAAGCCAAGCCTCCAGGACCAAGCACGCATGGGCCTAGCCCAGTAATTTAAAAACTCTCTTATTGGTGATAGAAGGTCTACCGCCAATATTTTTTGGTCTGATTTCACATTGGCGGTAGACCCTCTACCGACAATGTGAGATCTTCAGTTTGCATACTGTGAACACCCCTGCACACTCAACCCTCACCTTAATCCTTCACCTCAAGCCTCTCACACGAACTCCCCTTGGTCCAATGCCCTTCTCCCCCTTCTCCTTAAACCCCTTTAGGTCCCTAGTTGTCACCTCTATAAAACTGAACCCCCACCACAATGCAAACGGTCTGAAAAATCCCAAGTTGATAGTTGAACCCCTGTTGGATCATCATTTAGTACAGGCCTTTCTCAAGCTTCAGAAGGCTTTGCACAGCACCCAGGGACCCTCACCTCCCCCTACTCGGTTTGCACAGCACCCTAGCATGCACCACCATCGTGTACAAATCACCTCCTTTGGAGAGAAGTACAAAGCATATGGGTTGGGCTATCCCCTACTCCTTTTTTCTCTTTTCGTAATTACTGTGAGCCCCTGGTCATCTCCAGGGGACATATCTTTATGCTTTCTTGATATTTAGAACACCCCAAAACCCACTGCAGGGTTGTCCCTTACCTCAATTATAGGTAAAGGATACCCCCACGGGTATAGCACTTTCCCCTGATCCTCTCAGGCCCTCACCAAGCTTCTGGGGGTCCCTCAACACATGAGGGAACCCCTGGTAGCATGGGTTCACAACCCTATAGGATACAATCCGCATTTCAAGCAAAACCAGGAATGGCGGTAAACTTAGTACCGCCATTCCTGGAAGTCTCTCTTTGAGCTCCATTTGGCCTATTTAGGTGGGCCCTGGTCCATGACCAGGGCCCAAGCTGGATCCCTCTCACTCCCCTAGACCTCACCTGGTCCTTTCAGGTGTTTGAATTAGTCTTAACCATGGTTAATTTCAAAAAAACAAAATACTGTGCATATTGGCGGTAATCCTTCTACAGCCAATATCAATTTGGCCTAGTTTGGTATTGGTGATAGAATAACTACCACCAATATGAGCCTTCTGTTGCAGCAGCTTTGCACCTCTGTGGGACCCACTCCAGGCATACCCTAGGGCCCACACCAGACTCAAAAGCTTCCCAGGAGTCCCCTCTACGTTCCCTTGATCTTGGTTCTCCCTAGGTTACATCTTAACCCTAGTTAGCATTGGTAAAACTACAGTTAAAAAACATTGTTCTTAATGTCGGTAATCCAATTACCGACATTAACTGTGTTTTTAATTTTGGGCATTTACAGGGGCCCAGGCCTGGTAGGAGGCCAATTTAGGCCCTACCTACCCCCCTGGGTCCACCTTGGACTTTATTAGACCCTTAACCACGGTGAAATACACCTTCGGTTAATATTTAACCGCGGTTAAGCGCCCCTTAACCCCAAAAACTTTGGTAAATTAAATGGAAATTCCTAAATAAATTAAGGGATCATAAAACTGACTTTAGCTCTCTCCCTAACTCTGGTTAGCAACCCTAACCACAGTTAGAACCCCCTTTAACTTCGGTTAGCAACCCTAATCGTAGTTAATCTCGGTTTACGGCCTACCGGGCCTAAAAATCAAGTTTACAGGACTACCTTCTACCTACCGGGCCTCCCCTTAGCCTACCGGATACATCTTACTTACCCTAACCATATTTAGTTTGGCCTAACCTTGGTTAGCAACCCTAACCCTAGCCAGACTCCATCTTAGTCTACCGGACTATCCCCCCTAAGCCTACAGGGCTTGAACAACTTGCACTTAACCCCCCTCGGTCAATCAAACCCTAGTCTACTGGACTAGTCCATGTTAGCCACCCTTGGTGTACACACACAAGCCCCTATCCTCGGTATAGGCTCACGTGCCAGAACTACGCTCGGTCTGATTTCACCCTGTGAGTACGTAGGCAACTCAACCCGGGATTGACCCCAGTTAGCTTTTCCTTTCTTGGATTAGTGTTAACTTAAACACCTCGGCATTCTAATCAAGATTACCTTTAGTTGGCTTAAACCTGGGGAGTACGAAACCATTGTAAAACGGAAGCCTCGGGGTACCTAACACCTCCCCCGGACTTAACTGAACTCCTTAACCTGATCTCACTCGCAGACCAAGACTTCCAAACTCGGGGGACTTATCCATTCTGACTGAATAGGTGGCGACTCTTAAGGGTAAAACCCTTTCACACCCATGAGGGTATACAGGTAATCCACAACAACATCACATCCTCTCCTTGTGAGTGTTCACGGAAATCCGCGCTCATAGGGTTGACCTAGGGTTTTCCTAGGGTTTGGTTATGATTGACCTAGGGTTTAACTAAGGTTGGACCTAGGGTTTGGCCAAGCTAACCACGGTTATGAGGGGTGTATAAATTGGGTGCTTACAGTTGCCCCTCTTTGTTGGAGAATGCCAAGGATGGCAATTGAATGAAAAATACTGGAATCATCCTATTTTTACATTGGGGGTTGGATCTTGGAAATACAATGATGTGCATGTATGCAGGCATGATGTGCAAGTATGCAGTAATGGTGCAATCAGTGTTGAGTGAAAGACACATGCAGGCCTACATCTGTTGGGGAGACGAGTGAAATGTTGGCAATGTGGTGCGATAAAGACTCATGTTGAGGAAATGACATGGTATAAATGAAGAGATGGCATATCTCAGACGCCTTAGCCAGATGGATTGAAGTGGCATCTCTCGGAGGCGATAGCCAACTAATGGGGAAGGCATCACCCGGAGGCACTAGCTGGATCGATTGTTGTGGCCTCTCCCGGATGCGCTAGCCAAATTGATCGAATAACACGAGTGTTGGGGACATACAGGGTGTCAAGGATGCACTAAGAAGTGGTTGGAAAGACATGAGAGTGTGTCAGCATGCTGATAAGATGCGGCATTGGCCAATGGGTTGTCAGTGGTACACACGATGATGTCGGAGGACACATGGGGGTATCGAAAGAAGGACATGCAGGTGTATTGGCATGTTGACAAAGATGCGGCATTAGCTGACGGTGTGTTAATGGTACACACGATGATGGGACACACAGGGGTATCGAAAGGGAGACATGCGAGTGTGTCGGCACATTGATAAAGATGCAGTATTGGCTGGCGGTTTGTCAATGGTACACATGACGATGTCGAGGACACACGAGGGTATCAAAATGGGACATACGGGTATGTCGGCATGTTGAAAAAGATGCAGCATTGGCCGACGGTGTGTTAATGGTACACACGACAATGTTGGGGACATGCAGGTGTGTTGACATGCTGACAAGATGCGGTGCTGGTCGGCGGATTGTCAGTGGTACACACAATGATGTCAAGGATTACGGCATGTCCCAGAGGCACTAGCCGGATAGATATTGAAATTGAGATGGCATGTCCCGGAGGCACTAGCCAAGTTGAGATTTGAGATTGAGATGGCATGTCTCAGAGGCACTAACCGGATTGATATTGAGCAGACATGTCCCAAAGGCACTAGTCAGGTTGGCTTTGATGTTGAAGTGGCCTGGAGGCACTGAAAGGGGATATTGATCACTTTAAGTGATGCTGGGAAGATTTTGTCATACTTGGTATAATGTTATGCCTGGGTGAAAAATGATATCATGCTGGGGATGAAGACGTAAATGCTTTTCCATGACTTTCTTGACTGCAACTTGCAGGAATGAGCTGCGTCGGCTCCTTTTAGTTGTCTAGTCATGGCAGCTTAGTGTTGGTTGGTATAATTAGATTGTGGTACTAGAAAATTTGTTCCAAAAATATTTTTCCTTTTTGGAAAAGTGTTGTAGACTTTTACAAAAGTTAAAAAAAAATGTGGTTAGTTAGCTTTCAGATTTGCCAGTAAATTACCTTTGTTAGGGCTTGGTGGGGATTTGAGGGTCGTCTTTTACTCTTGGAGAGTAGAGTATGACCAAAAGAGGATTTGCTTTCATGGGCTGCTATTGGGGATAGACGAGTCTTGTCTTGTCACTTCTGAAGACTTTTGTTAGGGAAGCCACTGAAGACTGTTATCAAGAGTCCGCTGGGGAGTAGAGAGCTGTGGGAGACTTCTACTGGAGGTCCGCTGGAGATTTTGTAATAAAGTTCCAGTGGGGAATTATTCCTGGGGGAATCTCCACTGGGGGTAGTCAGGAGTCCGGTGTGACTGATTCCTATCAGATTCTGTTGCTAAACCGCTTTCAGCTTTTTCTCCCTTTTTTACCCTTCAAATGACTAAGTCATGAAATTCAAATAATTTTTGCGCAATGAGGCCGTTGCCGGTTTTCCCATGCCTGTGAAGCTGATTAATGTTTGTCCCTTTTTTGCCCCTAGTCACAAGACTAGGTATGGGGTCGCGTAATTTTTGTGCAATGAGGTCATTGCCAGTTTTCACCAATGCCCTCGATTTTCAGGGGATCTGGATCTTCTCCCTTCACTATCCTGGAAGACACTTTGCTGAGGATGTAGATGTGAAATAACGCTTGCACTCTTAGTTTCTAGGGGATCTAGGAGAACTTAGAGTGTGACGAAATAAATTCTATGGGACCAAAGTTTAGGACACCTTATGATTGCTTATGCTGTAGTTGACTTTCACTTTCTTGGTTTTTTTTTGGGAATTTTCCTCTATGGCAGAGGCTAACTTGGTGGGGAACCCTTTTTGTTTGGGATAGGCTCAATTGGGGAGTATTTAAGAGATTATCCCTGGGAGAGATAGGCTCTGTGAGAGATGATGAGCTGATTCTACTTGGGGAGGGATTCGGGAGAGATTGTCTCTGTGGGGAGTCTCTAAATTTGAGTATGTTCTGACTTCTATTTTGGACTCAGACTTCATAGAAATTTTATATCTTTGAGGCCGACTCTACCAGGAGTGGTTATTTTGTGGTGACTACACCTGATTGTTTAGGTTGCCTACGTACCCTTTGCAGGATCAAGTCATGCGTAGTTCAGGCTGATACCATGCATGACGAGGGAGGGTGTCCCTGATGAATGTTTTGAAGGAAAGGTTGTTAGGCTTAAGGGACTAACTAATGGATTTCATTGATTTTAAAGGGGGTTACATTGCGGGGGATAAGGAGGGAGTGTGCCAAGGATGGCCTCCTATCCTTTCCTCGAGAACTTATGAGTGCAAAGAGCCTATCAAACTAGACCCTAAGCGTAGTATCGTTTGACCCTGTCCAAATTGATGGGCTTTGGGAGAACTTCGTTATCCATACGTCTGAGTTGAAGGGCGTCACTGGAGAATTTTTCGTGGACAATGTATGAGCCTTCGTAGTTGGCCGGGAGTGAATTTACCGCTTCGATCAGGGCAGTTTGGCAATATTTTCCATAGAACAAGGTCACCAACTTCGATACTGCAGGGCTTGACTTTCTTGTTGAATGCCCTAGCTGTGCACCTCTGGTACTGAGAGTGGTTGATAGCTTTCAGTCGCAGATCTTCGATCAGATTCAGCTGTTCGTAGCGAGCTTGTGCCCATTTTGTTTCTGAGATTTTTACTTCCATTAACATCCAGAGTGATGAAATTTCTACTTCGATGGGAAGGACCGCTTTTTATATCATAAGCCAGAGAGAATGGTGTTACCCCTGTTGAGGTTCGGAAGGATGTTCTGTAGGCCATGAGTATAAGGAAGCATCTCATGTCAGGTGAAGTATCTAGTAGCCATCTTCTCTATGATCTTCCTCATGTTTTTTACGGCAACCTCGACTACATCATTGGTCTATGGCCTGTATGGCGTAGAATTATGATGCTATATTTTGATTTTCTGGCAGAGATTGGTCGTCCCCTTGTTAAATAAATTTAGAGCATTACTTGTTACAATCTCATAAGGGACACCGTATCTGCAGATGGTGTTATTCAGGAAGCGCTGAACCACGGAGGTAGTGACATTGGCATAAGAGGCTGCCTCGACCTATTTTGTGAAGTAATCGATTGCTACCAGGATGAATCGATGTCCATCAGATGCTTTCAAAAATATGGGCCCGATGACGTCGATGCCCCTGATTGAGAAAGGCCAAGGAGCAGTGAGGATGTGCAGCCTGGTTGGCGGTGCATTAATCTTGTTAGCTTAGATTTTACACTGTTGACATTTTTGTACATACCAGCAACAGTCAGATTCTATTGTAGACCAGTAGTAGCCCAGTCTAAGTATCTTTTTTGACAGTATTAGCGCATTATAGACCAGTAGTTACCCTCCTCCCTAAACTTCCTCGACTACCTGTGCAGCTTCACGAGCATCAAGACATCTGATTTAGATCATGTTTGGTGATATTTTGTACAAAATTCCCCCCGAGAGGATAAACTGAATGGTCGGTCTTCTGATTGCCCGGAGGTCTATTTTGGTGGCATCGAGTGGGAAGGTCCCGTCCTCGAGATACTACTTGATGTCTATATACCAAGGCTTGTCGTTTTGAACCTCTTCCATCTCAAGGCATTAGACAGGCTGATCCTGTTACTGGATTTCAATGGATCAGAGCATAATTCTCTTGGGAATTTGAACCATTGAGGCAAGAGTGGCTAGTGCGTCAGCAAATCTGTTGTGGGTCCTAGACCTGTAGCTAAAGGTGATTAACTTGAATCGAGTGATCAACACATTGAGGTAGGCTAGGTATGGGACTAGCCTAGCTTCTCTGATGGCCCAAGATCCATTTGCTTGATAGATTACAAAAAATGAGTCACCGTAGGCATTTATCTCTTTGATTCCGATGCTCATGTCTTCTTTTAGTCCGGTTGTGCAGGCCTCGTATTCTGCTTCGTTGTTTGAGCATCTGAACTTCAACTTGACTGAAATAGGGAGATGGGCTCCCTTAGGCCAGATCAGGATTACTCCTGCCCTGTGTCTATGACTGTTAACGGCTCCGTCGAAATATAACTCCCAACCAAGGTATTCTTGCTCTTCTGATTTTGCATACAAAATGACTTCATCTGAGAATTGGTCGTGTACTGAAACATAGTCCTATGTTGGGCTGTGGGCTAAGTGATCTGTGATTTCCTACCCCTTGATTGACTTCTGAGTCGTGTACGTGATGACGAATTCATATAACATCATTAGTCATCGGGTTGTCCTCCCAGTGGTGACTGGTTTTTCCAATAAGTACTTGAGTAGATCCATCCGGGAGATCAGAATTACCGGGTAAGAGAGTAGATAGTGCCACAAATGCTGAGTAACCCAAACTAGTGTCAGACAAGTCTTTCCAAGATGGTTGTATTTCTCTTCATTCTCCAACAGGCGTTTACTGATGTAGTAGATGACTTGCTCTGTTTTTCCTATCTCGTCATGTTGTGTCAGGATGCACCCCATGGAGGTTTCTTGTACTGAGATGCAGAGTAGCAGTGGTCATCCCGGTGTAGGAGGCACGAGTACTGGAGGATGGAGAAGATACTACTTTAATATGTCAAAGGCTTCTTGGCACTCGTTGTTAGCCTCAAGGTTACAACCTTGGGTACCCTTAATAATTTTGACAATAACATAATAATGGAATGACAATTGTGGTACTAATGATTCTTCTAAGTGTTTGATAAATACAGATCATGAGAACATTAGCACATCTTTCAAGGCATAAAGAATGAAAATCATTCAAGTAAAATCAAATGAATTTATTTAAGCAAGTCATTCAACCAAGTCCAAGTCATCAAAAAGAATATTCAACTCAAGTCATTGAACTCAAGTGAAGATTGAAGATTATACTCAAATTTTAAGTCGAATCACCAAACAAGAAAAGAAGATCTAAGAGTCAAAGCCAAATCTAAAGATTCAAGATCAAGTTGAAGATCAACTCTCAAGAAGACATTATAGTTTTATTTTATTTTATGAGAATGTCTAGGATTTATGTAAGAAGTCCTCAAAGTATGGTTAGTTAAATGCTCAACATTTAGATTGACCATAGGTGCCTAAGACTTTATTGGACATCATTCTAAGACCCTAGGAAATCATAAAAATCATGTTAAAGGAAAGCCAAAAGACATGAATTCATTCTCATAATTAAGGTCTTTATCCAGAGTGAAATCAGAGTTTTGACTCTGATTTCGTCGACGAATTCACAAGGGAGTTTTGAATTCGGCGACGAAATGGAGACAGTAAACTCACTATCTTCACTATTTTTTATTTCAGTGATAAAATAAATTGGGGAACCCAATTTCGTCAACGAAATCATGCGAAACTCTGAAAATGTTGTAACGACTAGTTTTTAACGACCTTTTTCGCATTTAATGTTTCACCAACGACCATATTAGATGA
This sequence comes from Tetracentron sinense, assembly GCA_015143295.1. Taxonomy (NCBI): domain Eukaryota; kingdom Viridiplantae; phylum Streptophyta; class Magnoliopsida; order Trochodendrales; family Trochodendraceae; genus Tetracentron; species Tetracentron sinense. The sequence continues at coordinate 1,335,777 of CM026567.1, read as the reverse complement.
AGAGCTACAAAAGGAGTTCATAAATGAATAAAATACAACTCTTGATCAATACATTAACTCTCATCATCTACTCGATCATTCACATTGATTTTAATATCAATTACACTTTAAAAATCCCCAAAAATCTCATTTGAGCTATTCAACTCCTTTTTTTTGAGAGATTTCATTAAAGTATTGTTTAAATCTTATCTAGCTCATTTCAGGAGCTCTATTTCAGATTATAAATCCAAATCTACTTTTGTAAAGGAAAGTCAAGAATCGGTGGATTCTTGCAACTAAAGTTGTAGCTTCGAAGAAGTCAAGAGAGGGTTGTGTTCTTGCAAGGAAAGGTTTAGTCTCGACCTGGAAGAGAGATTGTAAAGGTTTAGTCTCAACCTGTAAAAGAGATTGTAAACGGTTTGGGCTTCACCCGGGAAGAAGTCTATACGAGTAAAATCGTGGTGCATACTTGAAGCTGGAACTGGAAGCTGAAAGGCGGGGACGTAGGCAAGTTGCTGAACCTCGAGAAAAATATCTTGGTGTTTGTTCTCTTTAACACTCTACCATATTCTCTTTACTGCATATATTTTAGAACTACTATGTATGTTAGCCTTTAGGTTTTGACATAAGGCAACATCATTTATTTTGATGATAACATAATAAAGGAATGGATATTGTGTTAATAATGGCTCTTTTGAGTTTCTATGAAAATCAGATTAAGAAGAGCATTAGAGTGTCATGCAACCAAAAAGCATGAGCTGAATCATATTAAAGTCTATATGCAAGAACAAGTCATAGTCAAGATCATTCAAGCTCACATCATTCAAGATGACAAAAGCTTAGAGCTCAAAGATGAAATTGAAGAAGATGGATCATCACAAAGCAATATCAGATCCAAGATTAGAAGAGAAATCTCAAGGTTTTTAGTGTCTTAGTTTAAGTTGAGAATGTTTAGGACTTTTGTAAAAAGACCTCATTAGATAGTTTGGATAAAAGCTCAATAACCTTAGATTGACCATAGGTTCCTTAAACCAATATAATAATATTATTAAGGACCTTAAAACATGATCTTCTTTCTCAGAAAGATTAAGTACAAAACCTTGGAATCAAATCATATCTTAAAGGTTTTGAAAAATAGATTCTGCAAATAAAATGGTCTATCTAGTCGATCAGATAGACCATCCAAGTGATCAGGCAGACCATCCAGCCAATCAGGCAAGTCATATGATCTACTGGATAGAACAATTTTTTTCAAAATTTATCTGCATGTACTGATCAAGTTAAAACTCTTTGTGAATCCATTTTAGATCATTCATAAGATCATTACGAGATATTAATCAAGTTTACTTAATGTGTTAAAAGACTTTGGAAATCGTGCAAATCATTAAAGTCAAAGAAAACCAAAATCTGAACCTTTCTTGGTCTATCCAGCCGATCAGATGGACCATCCAATCAATCAGGTGGTCTATCCAGTCGATCAGAAGACCCTTGTAATCAACTAGATAGAACAAAATGCAAAAAAGCTTGTTTTTATCATCCAGTCGATTAGATGACTGATCCAGCTGATCTGATGACCATCCAGCTGATCAAAGGACTCCTCTAATCGACAAGATAACTTGAAAAATTCTGAAACTCATATTTAATGCACAACGGCTATATTAATAACGGGTGATTTTTCAATTAATGCTCATCAATGGTAATAAATATCAAAACAGAATAAATAGAGATCATCTTTGAATCAATAGATAAAGATCCAACAAGCTAAGATTACACTGTTCTATTGATCAATCATTCACACGAGCTAAAAATCTCAATCTTGAGAAATAATACTCTGTTTTTCTCTTTGAGCTAAATCCAAATCATTTTCTTGAGAGATTTTTAGAGTTTGTTATTCAATTCAAATCTAACTCAAAATGATTTATTTATTTCGGATTGTAAATCCAAAACCTTCATTTGTATTCAGTCAAGAACATGCGTGTTCTTGCAGTGAAGGTACTACTTCGGTTTTGTTAGAGAGGGTTGTGCTCTAACAGTGATAGGTTCCATCCTGACCTGAAGATGGATTGTAAGGTTACATCTCGACTATAAGAGAGATTGTAAAGGTGTTAAGCTTCACCTGTGAAGAAGCTTGTACGATCGTGGATCATAGTGGGACCTCTTACGGTTTGCTGAGGCGGGGGTAGGCCTGAGATTACCGAACCTTGTGAACAACTAAGTTTGCACTTCCTTTTTTTCTCTCTTCTAACATTTAGATTATCTTGCTTTTAGATTTCTATATCATCTGTTAGCTTCATTTCCTTTTGATTTTTAAATTCCGCATTAAAAGGGAAAACAAATTTTAATTCTGCCATTGACCCATTCACCCCCCCCCCCCCTCTAGGGTCCATATTTGGGCAACAAGTGGTATAGAGCTTTTCACCAAATCACCACAAGAGGATTTTTACTAGAAATCCTAGACAGACTACTGACTACCTATTCTTATACCTTAATGGAGTTGATCATTTGCTTATTTGGTCTTCAGTAGCAATGCCTCAAAGACAATCTTCTAGAATCCTTTTTTTCTTATAGATGAATATCTTCTTAAAGCTTTGATTTGAAATTGTCATCATGCTTTGACTTGATCTTTTGCATTGAAGATTCTTGAATCTTGGTAGAAGTCAATCATTTATCTCTTGAATACTGTAGACATTGATGCTCATGGTAGACATTAGTATTACAAGAGTCATTTCATTATTTATGTTATTATTCAAACTAATTGAGGATCATATGGTTGTAAACTTTAGGCTAACAATCTCCCCATTTTTGATGATGACACAAATAATGGAATGAGATGGGTTAAGCTCCCCCTCAACCAATACTTTCCATAAAAAAAATTTAGGAGAGCTCCCCCGAAGCACATACATATAAGAAAAGGACAATATATTGGAACCAAGAGAAGTTCCACAAAGGAATTCCTTTAGATTTTCTTTTAAATACCAAGAGAAATTCCATAAAGAGAAATCAATTAATTTGTAAGAATCAAGAGAAGTTTCATGATATTTTAAGTTTGTATTAAAGTATAACAATATAAAGGAGATATATCCAAAAAACATTCATGTATTTCATATGTCAAAAAAATACATCCATAAATTCATAACATCCATACATAACAACTCATCACATTACATTCCAATCCATTTCATTTCTCCCCCTTGTCAACATCAAAAAAAAAAATTATCAAGCTAAGTATACAAAAGAACTTAAAAAATTTGGTATGAAAAATACTAAAATAATGGATACACCTATGAGTCCATCAACCAAACTAAATAAAGATGAAAATGACAAAAGTGTTGATGAAAAGAAATATAAAGGCATGATGGGATGTCTACTGTACTTAACTGCAAGCAGACCTGACATTATGTTTAGTGTATACTTATGTGCTAGATTTCAATCTTGTCCAAAAGAATCTCATTTAATTGATGTTAAAAGATTCTTTAGATATTTATTAGGAACAACTGATCTAGGGCTTTGGTATCCAAAGAATACATCATTAGAATTAATAAGCAACTCAGATGCAGACTTTGCCAGATGTAAAATTTATTTTTTTAAAAGTACTAATGGTACTTGTCACTTCCTAGGGTATTCTCTTGTTTCATGATTTAGCAAAAATTAGAATTTTGTGGCTTTATCTACAGCTGAGGCTGAATATATTGGCTTATCTCATTACTTGATATTACATAATTAAGATTGGTAACTAAACCATATGCAAATGGATTAAAATTCTTATATTAAAATAAATACATATGTTTAGGGAGAGCTTACTTCAAATCTTTAATAGATATTATTTGTTGAGGGGGAGTTTTATCCCAATTCATTCCATCATTATGTCATCACCAAAAAATGAGAGATTATTAGCCTTTAGGTTTTGACCTTAGGCAACATCATTGATTTTGATAATAACACAATAAAGGAATGGATATTGTGTTAATAATGCCTCTTTTGAGTTTCTATGAAAATCATATTAAAAAGAGCATTAGAGTGTCATTCAATCAAAAAGCATGAGCTGAATCGTATTAAAGCCTATATGCAAAAACAAGTCCTAATCAAGATTATTCAAGCTCACATCATTCAAGATGACAAAACCTCAGAGCTCAAAGATGAAATTGAAGAAGATGGATCATCACAAAGCAATATCAGATCCAAGATTAGAAGAGAAATCTCAAGGTTTTTAGTCTCTTAGTTTAAGTTGAGAATGTTTAGGACTTTTGTAAAAAGACCTCATTAGATGGTTTGGATAAAAGCTCAATAACCTTAGAATGACCATAGGTTCCTTAAACTAATATAATAATATTATTAAGGACCTTAAAAAAACATGATCTTCTTTCTCATAAAGATTAAGTACAAAACCTTAGAATCAAATCCTATCTTAAAGGTTTTGAAAAATGGATTCTACAAATAAAATTGTCTATCCAGTCGATCAGATAGACCATCCAACCGATCAGACAGACCATCCAGCCGATCAGGCAAGTCCTGTGATCGACTGGATAGAACAATATTTTCCAAAATTTGTCTGCATGTACTGATCAAGTTGAAACTCTTTGTGAATCCATTTTAGATCATTCATAAGATCATTATAATATGTTAATCATGTTTACTTAATGTGTTAAAAGACTTTGGAAACCATGTAAATCATTAAAGTAAAAAAAAAATGAAAAACTGAACCTTTTTTGGTCTATCCAACAGGTCTATCCAACAGATCAGGTGGACCATCCAATCGATCAAGAGGTCCATCCAGTTGATCAAAAGACCCTTATAATCGACTGGATAGAACAAAATGCATAAAAACTTGTTTCTATCATCCAGCAAATCAAATGACTGATCTAGCTGATCTGATAACCATCCAGCCGATCAAAGGACTCCTCTAATCGACTGGATAACCTGAAAAATTCAGAAACTCGTATTTAATGCTCAACAGCTATATTAATAACGGGAGATTTCTCATTTAATGCTCCTCAACGATAATAAATATCAGAACTGTAGAGAGATCCGGATAAAAATTTATGCGGAAACTGGATCCCCTAGATCTTAACACCATAAAAAGCATCAAAATTATCTAAGAGTTTTAGTCATATCACCTCGGTGAATTTTTTTCACCGGTGAAGCTTAATCCACTCGAACCGTCAAAACTCTTTGTAGAGATTTCTCCGAAAAAATACTAGAAGCTCGAAGCTTGTTCTTCGCTATCCCCACGAAGCTTTAGAATCTCCTTTGGAATTATAGAAGCAAGAGGAAGAAGATGAATCAATGGTGTAAACCTTCTATCACTAATAATACTAAGGTTCAAAACCCCAGATTTGCAAAACCCAACTAGGACCACCAATATAGCTCACGAAAGGGGTCTCCCCTAGGGCTCACGGTTTGGAGAGAGAGATGAGAGGAGAGAAAAAATTATGGAGAATTCTACTTAATGGTCTAGGGTGTTGGGGTATTTATAGATTAGGATCTTATCCTAATCCTACTCCAACTTGATCTTATCTAGTAGGATTTATTAATTAATAATAACTCTTATTATTAATTAAATAAACTCCTACTTAATCTATAACTACTTTAGTTATAGTAATCCTATTAATTAAAGAGTCCATATTGTAAGATGATTCCTTAATTAAAAGAGATAAGTCAACATCCTACACCAAAGTAGGAAACCAAGTCAAACTAGGAATCCACAAGGGCGGGCGTGAGCTTCTCTGGGGCGTGGGATTTTAGGAGTTAAAACTCCTTATTGTAATCTAATTACAATAACATCTTAATCCTAATTGCAATCCAACAGTTGGATTTTAATTCTATAATAAAATGAATTATATTTCAATAATTATTCAATTAAACAAATCCTAATCCAATTAGGATTCCTCAAGTGGGCGCCCAAACCCATGGGCTTTGGCCCATATTAAGGTCCATTTTAATGGGTTTATGGATATGGGTCAAACCCATTTCCCATTTAATTATGTTAATCAAATAATTACTAAAATAATCCCTTAGTTTAAATTAACAATTAATTTAAACAATAAATTAACTATTAATCTATTTAATTAAATGATTAACTTTTAATCACTTAAAATAATTGATTAACTTTTAATCAATTATTAAGCTTGTATTTCTTATGTTAATAGCTCGACGGTGAAACGATGGGATAATGATCACCTCCATAGATTGCTCTGGGACATTCTTACCCTGGCTTATCCAATGTTATCCCATTGACCCTAAATGGGAATTACATCAGAATTGCAAGTGACGTGAGATATCCATGTTGCAATTGAATCCCAGTGTATGAACAATAAACATTACAGATCCCGCCACATGAACTTTTAAATTTGATTTATCCTTCCAAATACATTATCCCTAATGGGACTTCGAGATTGACATACTATCTAACCCATAGCCCATTGCAAATCATCCGGGTTTCGAAGACTTATGATTAAGCCATGAGGAACAATTTCTCATGAAAAAAATTTTGAAAAAATCCTTTTATAAGTATAATACATTTTAATAAAAGTATATTTCAAAACTTATTTTGTTTTCAAAATCACCTGCGTAGGATTTGAACTTAATCAACTGTCTTACCCGGAACTTGGATAATCTCTCAAATTAATGAGCATGGATTTCTTGTTTGAAATTCATCATGACTCGAATAACTTTCTGACTATCCAACTATCACTGTATTGTATTCCCTAAGTTAGAAAATACGTTGGTGGAATCAAAACAGTCAGATCACTGCCCAGTCATAGATGAATTCATCAAATCTAAGGATCATCGAAACCGTTCAATGTGAATGAGAGACCAACTATCTAATAGTTATGTTTATGCAAGAGATCTCTCATTGAATGAAATCAGTCAGTGTACATTTAAGCACCCATATGCTGATGTATAGTCTCCACTACAATAGTTCGAGACAGAACTACATCTCAACTATTGAGAACATCTTAGCATTCTGGCAGCCATATAAGTGAAGTGTCCAGCTTCACCCACAGCTATGACTATATAAGGTATAAGGAACCGGAAAGTTATATCTACCTATGATAATCTAATCACATAACTTTCCTACAATATATCCTATGGACCTTTATCGATATCTCATATCATATAGATCATCTCATGATCATGGTCAATTACCCATAATGAATACACAATAGATTAAGAAGAAGCATTTATTAATCAAATTAATAAGGTTTTAACAATCTAAATGACTTTTCTGGGCATCATGTCCAACAAGAACACTATAAATAGAGATCATCTTTGAATCAATAGATACAAGATCGAACAAGCTAAGACTACACTGTTCTATTGATTAATCATTCACACGAGTTAAAAATCCCAATCTTGAGAAACGGTACTCTGTTTTTCTCTTTGAGCTAAATCCAAATCATTTTCTTGAGAGATTTCTTAGAGTCTGTTATTCCATTCAAATCTAACTCAAAATAAGTTATTTATTTCGGATTGTAAATCCAAAACCCTCATTTGTATTCAGTCAAGAACCTACGTGTTCTTGTAGTAAAGTTGCTGCTTTAGTTTTATCAGAGAGGGTTGTGCTCTGACGATGATAGGTTCCATCCTAACTTGAAGAGGGATTATAAGGTTGCATCTCGACCATAAGAGAGATTGTAAATGTGTTAAGCTTCACCTTTGAAGAAGCTTGTATGATCGTGGATTATAGTGGAATCTCTTACGGTTTACAAAGGCGGGGAGTAGGCTGGAGATTGCCGAACCTTGTGAACAACTGAGTTTGCACTTCCTTTTTTTCTTTTTTCTACCTTTTAGATTATCTTGCTTTTAGATTTCTATATCATCTGTTAGCTACATTTCCTTTTGATTTTTAAATTTCGAATTAAAAGGGAAAACAAATTTTAATTATGTCATTGACCTTATTCACCCCCCCCCCCCTCTAGGGTCCATATCTGGGCAACAATGTATTCCCTCTGTTAATTTAATTCCGTATAAAAATGGAAAATTAGTTTTCAAATTTGCCAAGACCCTAATCACCCTCCTCTAGGGTTAATACTTGGGCAACACTCGTCTGTCCAGACTATTGGTACATTCTTCCTGAGAAGCTTGAAGATCGTTTTGCATATCGGAGTTAGCTGAGAGATGAACCGACTGATATACTAAATCTTGCCTAGGAATCCGCGTATTTTCGTTTCAGTTTAGGGAGTTGGTATTTTGATGATAGCCCTGGTTTTAGCTAAATCGATCTCAATGCGTCTTTTGCTAAATATGAAGCCAAGGTGTTTTCCTGATGAGGCTCCAAAGACACATTTGGCCAGGTTCAGTCTTAGGTCGAATTCTCTGAGTCTATCACATAGTTTCTTCAGGTCTTTAGGATATTGCCTGACACTTGGAGATTTGATAATCATTTCATCTATATAGACTTCAGTTGTCTTGTGGATCATGTCATGGAATACTGCCGTCATGGCCCTCTGATAAGTTACCCATGCATTTTTGAGTCTGAAATGCATTACCTTGTAGCAGAATGTGCCCCGAGGTGTGATAAAGGAGGTTTTCTCCATGTCTTCTTCTGTCATTCTGATCTGGTTGTATCCGGAGAAATCATCCATAAATAAGAGTGTCGTATGCCCTGTTGTATTGTCGACTAGGATGTCGATGTGCGGGAGAGGGAAGTTATCCTTAGGGTTGTCCCTATTCAGATTTCGGTAGTCGATGCACATTCGGACCTTGTCATCCTTCTTAGGTACCGTCACAATGTTGGCTAACCATTCAAGACAAGTTACTACTGCCAGGATACCAGCTTTAATATACTTTTCTACTTCTTCCTTGACTTTCTGCAACCATTCAGGTCTCATCCGTCGTAGTTTCTGCTTAACTGGTCTCATTTCGGGGTTCAGGGGTAGTGTGTGCACTACAAAGGCTGGGTCTAAGCAGGGCATGTCTACATAAGACTTGGCAAAGACGTCATTGTAGCTCTTCAGGAAGCTGATCATGTCTGCTATTTGCTCAGAGCTCATGGTTGTGCCAATCTTGACGAGCTGGGGATTATCTTTGGATCCAAGGTTTATGGTCTCCCTATCCACGATGTTAGACTGCACTATCCCTTCGCTGCGCTCAAGGAGATCAAGGATCTCTTGAGGAGGTTCCTCTTCCTGCTATTCATCAAACTCAACTTCTGAAAGTTCAAGGAAGGTTTCAAGGGTAGCCCTATCGTATGTGATTTCCTGGCAAATCATTAAGGTTATCTTAACATTTTATTATTTTTGGTGGCTTCAAGACACTAGGCCTTCCAAGGAAAGAGTCCTTATAATTTCGTCATCAGCCGATGCAAAATATGATTTTGAGTAAAAAAATATCAGATTTTCATTGATAAAAACAGATGACTGATGTCTTACAAAATGTTGACTCAACAAAAGAGGCCTACAGTGGCCGACTTGGAATTTTCAACGGGAGCAAAGAGAGAAAATAGAAGAGGAAGAAGAATGGTGCTTGGTCACTGTCCGATTGGACCAACCTTTCTTGTAACTTGCTTGCACTAACCTTAGATGGCCTCGATGGTGAGAGTCTTGGTCCACCAACGGATCAGTGGTCGATGACTGGATGATGCTTCGGCGTTGTTGGAGAGGGAGCAAACCTGCTCTTCTACTGGATCATCTACTTTCATTGCATCTTCGACAGTCAGATCGTTAAGCATCTATGTCATGTTGAATACATTCGGATCTGGAATCCTTGAAGACTCGTCATTCGGCTGGGGTTTGTGATACTGGCAACAGGTGCAAGAGGGGTGTCAGGGTAAGCTTCAAAATCAAAGGGTATGAAAGTTCCGACTGGGAAGGTTACAGAGATGTGAGGTCGGGGTTCTGGTTTCACCGACCGCTGCTCTTCTTTGTCAGTTTAGAGAGATAATCCTCGAACTTGGCCTTGTATCCCATTCTGAATGCAGATGTGTAGCGGGGAGGTACATATCTCTTCTTTATTCCCTGATTTCTGACTCACAAACCTAATCCTGGCTAATAGTTCATTCAGGTCATCATCTTGACAAATGGTGATACTTCCTACTTGTTCTGCTCTTCTGTCTGGACGATAAAACTGACCTGCTCGAACTGGTATGCCATGTAGGATATGCCTTGCCTCAGCTCCTGAATGTTCCCAAAGAAAGTTGCCAAATCCTCTGTTGGGATTACGACAAGTGGTCATGCTGAAAAAACTTGATTATTTGATGGACAAAGGAGGGAATAGCTCCGTCCACATGAATCCACAGCCTTCCAAGGAGCAAAGTGAATGAGCTTAACACATTCACGACTTGAAAATCTACTGTAAATTGAGTAGGCCCGACCCCGATGATCAGGTCGATGTCACCCAGATTCTGCCTAGTAGAATTGTCAAATGCCTTGATGGTTATGGGCCTTTTCTTCACCTGACTGAGGTTCAAACTCAGGTTTTACAGTGTAGATAGTGTGCAGACGTTTAGGCCAGAGCCATTATCGATTAACACCGTTAATAAAGTTTTGTCCATGCACTGAACTACAATGTAAAGAGCCCGGGTGTGATCTCTGTCACCGTCTAGTATTTCTTCTTCTGTAAAGGATATTATTCTTGTCTCTAATACTTGCCCCACCATGTGCCCAAATTTTTCAGGCGTGATGCTTGGTGTCACGTGGACATTGTTAAATACTCGGAGTAGCTGCTTCCGATGATATTCAGAATTCAAGAGAAGACCCATGATAGAGATCTGGGCTGGAGTTTTACTCAACTCCTGGGTGATTGTTGAATTCTTCTGCCTTTTCTAGGATTTTCAACAATGAGGTGGAATCTGCTACCTCTTTCTCAGGGTCTGATACCCTATCTTTCTCATTCTCTTTTCCCTTATCTTTTGTCAGCTTAGCCACTAGTGGTTGGTATACCCGACCAGATCGGGTAAGATTGACTATGCTTTCACTCTCCAGGATGAGGAAGTGAGGGGCAGGTACACGATCTAAGGTTAAAAGGCAGAGATGGGATGTAGGGGATTTTGATAGGGCCGGATAGGTGGAGGCTTGAGCTGGGGTTGTAGGCCAGTTGAATGGCAAAAGATAGTATAGTCAATTTGCTCTTCGTCTGGTTTAAGAGCAAGGATCTGTATTGGACGTTGGACAATCTGGATGTTTTTCTATGGAAGAGGGATGATAATGGGTGGTTGGTAGGCTAGTTGAATTATGTCATCATCTATTACGAGTATGTTGGGTCTCAGCTGCCTTACCCTGGGTTCTTCCCACTCAATAAAATTGACTTGTCAGTTGTGTAGGGGTAGTGGAGCATGGTTGATACTAGTGTTGCCTGGGGCCAGTTCAATATTTCCCTCATCCAAGAGGTCTTGGATGGCATGCTTAAGGTTTATGCAACTGTTGGTAGCATGGCCTGAGCCTTAATGAAAGGCGCAGTGGTAATCGGCTTTGTAACTTCAACCTTGCTTATCAGGTGCAAGAAGAGGGGTCGGGCCTCTTAGAGTAAGAAGACCCAATTTTGTCAAAAAGTCTAAGAGCTGAATGAGGGTGTAAGGGAAAGGGGTGAAAGTTCGGGGGGGGGGGGGGGGGGGGGGGCTCTCCTGTTGATGGTTTTACCCCTGGTTTTATCTGGCTGGTCGGATATTTCTAGGTATTGGTTGTTTTGGCTGAGCAGCTGGGGCTAGTAATCTGATTGGTGTTACGAGAGCCACCATTTACACTTCTTATTTTCTTCTCTGGGCCCTATAACCATTGTTCCTGCTCACTGGAGCTGCTATTCTAACAAGAGCGAGCCCTAAACTAGAGTGGAGAGCACCACTCTTGATGGCGGTTTTAATGCGGGCACTTGTCTTTATGATAATGCCGAAGTCTACAACTGGTAAAGTTACCATCAAAGTGAAATAGGGCTGTTATAGGGTGCCCATAAACATGTTCGCCAGTTCCTCTTTGGGGATCGAAGTTGGGATCCATGCTGTCATTTATCTCCATCGAGTAGCATACTCGAGGAAAGACTCGTTGTTATGCTGGTTCATCTATTCTAACTGACTCTTTTGAGGTCGGAGCTCTTGATTGAAAGAGAACTATTAGACAAATATGTCAATGGCGTCACGCCAAGTCTTGATCCGTTGCTTTTCTACTGTCATCCACCATATTAGGGCTACCCCTTCAGACTCTTCTAAAAATACTGAATTAGAAGAGACTAATTTTTGTTATGCTGGAGCATGTCCCCCAGGTACAGTTATAGGTGTTGCTTAGGGCAACCTGTGTCATCGTACTTATCAAAGTCTGACACTTTGAAACTTGGAGGAATAGCATCTCCTGATGAGAATGTCAAATCTTCTAAAGATAGGCTGGAGCTGGCAGATGCCCCTTTCATTCATTTCATTTCCTCTTTCATCTGTTTAATCTCCTCATGTTGGTCTCTAAGAGACTGCATAGGGTCAGAAGATATGGCTTGTCCTGATTGGCATAGGAGGCTTTGAGCTGCTCTGTCCTATCATATTGTTCATAGTCTACTTCTCCTCTACCTGGTGTGGGTCCTGGATTAGGAATGACAATTGGAATAGGCTGAGGTTCTTGGGTAAGCTATTCAAAGGATTCTTCGGTCAAGTTTTGGGTAGAAGGGTCATCGGATTGAGCCCCAATTAAAATCTTCAGGGATTCCAGAACACTATCGAGTTTGGTTTGCATGGCTATAATGTCTCGATCATGAGACTGCAGGATCTCATCTGTCCTCTGCTACTGGTCCGAGGGTTCTACCATTAGTTTTGATCAGCTGCTAGGTTCTTTTCCATGACTGAAACTTCAGTCAAGACTTCGTCTAGAGCTACTGCTTCTACGAGAATTGTAGTCATAGAGCGAGTCATGGGTCGACTCATGCAATTGAAAAGAATGCAACGGCTAATAATGAATATGCATGATTTGCAAGGAAATAGGATACTAGAAAATATTTTTCATTAATGCATGCTTGTGATTACAGGACTATGTGACTCAAGAAAAGGAAAAAGACTCGATCCTAGGTGGGTTCATCAGGAATGACAAAGTCAAGTAGTCGGGGCACACCGTTGAGGTCCATGATTTGTTGTTGGAGGGATGTGATTTCAATCTCCATGTTATCAATTGTTTCAGCAGCATTGAACATTCGGGATCTGAACTGTCAGATTCGGGCAGTCATCTCAACCTTTGCACTGTCTAGTTGCTTTTGGTAGAAATGGAGTTGAGCCATGATGATGGTTGTCTCCCAGACATCGTCTCTCTGCCTCTTTTGTAGAGATCGGACTGTCTGCTCGACCTGTCCCTGCACTGCTTGAATTTCGCAGTTCCGCTCTGCTTCTTACTGCTTGAATGCTTGTTGGGCTTGTCTTAGCCTCTTCTCCTTTTCCTGAATCTGTAACTGTCTCTCCAGGAATATGTCTATCCAGGGAACCACCATCTCAGCTATAGGAATGGTCCTTGTTGATGGTGCTAAAACTGTGTGGGCAGTTCCATTGGTACAAGCATACTAGATGGAATGTCAGGATCTTCCACCGAAAGGAGTTATGCTGAATCAGTAGGTAGTCCTGCTGTGACCACAAAGTCTAGCCACTTGTCTCTCATGGAGCTTTGTCAATTTGATTGGAAGCGTCAGGTAAGGCACTCGTAGTGCAAAGTGAAGTCAATGAGATCATTTTCAGCCTGTCTATCTCCGGGATACGCTGAGGGAGTCCGAATTGGCGAAGGACTCGGAGTGGAACATATGTTGTTGAACCGGTTAGACCAGCGAGGATCATGCATCTCCTTCCTGTTATGACAACGCAAGGTAGTTTTATCAAGATTAGCCACTCACATTTTCATATGATCAGCTCCTCTGTTAGAGTTTGGAGAAGTTGCTAGAGAATCTTGGCATCTGTAGACACAATCTGACCTTGATTGTCATCTTAGGTTGACTGTAAGCTTCACGAAGGTCGGCAGGCACCGGGATAATTGTAGGCAGGTGTCCTTCTAAACAAAGGTGCAACAGTGGTGCACAGGCATGGAAGATGCCCTTTCGGCAATCTACGGCTCAGCTGAGAGCTGAGAAGTTCTGCGAGGATGACTGGGACGATTGTTCCTGAGTTGCACATGTCTTCGATAACCCCTACCAGTATTAAGTTAGCAAGGGTACGGTACTTTGGGAATACCAGTTGAGATATAAATATCAGTGCAAATGCGTTTCCATTTGTGGTTGTACTGATCCTCAAGATAGCTTACAGGTACCCAATCGTAAGAGTCATTAAGACCATGTTTCAAGCGAGCAGGCTTGATATGCAAAAACTTTGAGAGGTCTGCCTTATACGTTGTCTTGTAGCGTGATAATATAGCTTCGCCATCCATGGTTAAGCCTAAGATCCACTGAATTTCTTCTAATGTTGGACATAGTTCATTCTTACTTAAACGGAACATCATGTAGGATGGGTTCCAACACTGGATAACAGCATTAATGATGCACCAATTTGGTTTAACCATGGATAGGTCTAAGATGGACCCCATTTTGTAGTACTAAGCCCAAGTGAAACCCTGATTGGAAGTGAGGGTTTCAATTGTATTTTAAAGGTTGTCATCATATGCATCCTGAGAGGTTAAATGCACGGGCCGTGATGGTTGTCCAATTGACTTAACGATCCCTGAAAGTCCTGCCATCTACCTGGACAAAGACGGACTCTATGTAAGTGTATTGTATATGTAGATGCAGAGATGCTGATGATGATGGTTGTATTTTTTATTTTTTATTTTAATTGGGTGTGATAGGGCACATGTGATCCGATAGGGCAGTCGGACAGAGGTCTGGTATGCTTTACCCTGGTTCTTAGGAACCGGAGTTCTATCAGTCAAGGCTGAGGATAGGCCTTGTCAAGACCTGTCTGTCTGGGATTTGAAAATCATATGTGATGTTGGGACACAAAGTCGGATATGTTTTATTACAAGCACAAGTATGGCTCCTTACATGCCCCTGGATGGGTGCTTACCTAGGTAAAATACCCTGATATTCAATCATGATTGGGGACAGGTATATGGTACAAGCAAGTCAGGGTTTAGAGTATCTTTCTAGGTGGGCTGCTTGTAGACTATACCTTATCCTATTCTATATGTCGAATGTTGGGGTAATGCATGTGTTCCTAATAGGTTTAGGGTCATTTAACATCATATATGCGACTCCCCGGTATAGAACATACCTGAAAATGGACGATTGGTGTAAGCGGAAGCGTTTTAAATCATTTCTTGACGATAATCATCCAACAAGCATAATTCTACAGACCTCCAAGACTATTAAGCTTTTGACACTGAGGATAATCATCCAACAACTGTAAGCATATTAAGCCTGTCTACTGGGTTTTCATGGGTCATTACATTACTAAGATATGTATGATATGCACAGTACAAAATACACTCAAATGAAAGAATTATTATTAGGCTAAATACTAGGCATTTAAATAATTTTGAAGTTTATTTGGCTTAAACTAGTTTCGGGGTTGAACCTTAAAATAATCCCTAGTGGAGTCACCAGAGCTATGAGCACGGTTTTTTAGCAAACCGATTTTCCATTAAAAGTCGCCACATATTAGTTATGAAGGATATGTCCCAGATATGGACAAGGTCTAATGGTCTCAATGAGAGTCTAGGTAAGAGGTTCGATTAAGCCTCAGGGAAGGTGTTAGGCACCCTTGGAACCCTAGAGGCTAAGGATTAAGCTCGGAGGCTAAGGTATGAGCCTGGATGCCAAGGGTTGAGTCTGAAGACTAAGGCATGGGCCCAGAGGCCAAGGATTGGGCCCAGAGGCCTAGGGTTGAACTCGGAGGCCCAAGGCCACTGTTATGCAAAACATTGGAATTGGTGGTAGATACAATACCGCCAATTCAATTTCTTCACATAATGGAATTGGCGGTATTGTGAGTACCGCCAATGTCACTATTTTTGAAACAGTGGCTTTGCAGTCAATGAGAAGTTTGAGGGGGATGTTCAGAGGTCCCGAGGACTACAGGGAGGTACAGGGGACTCAAGCATGAGTCCTAGGCTTGGTCTGGGCCTTGGGCCTTGTAATGCCCTAAAAACCCCCTTAGGAGTTACGAGGCTTTGGAGATGTTACTTACACTTAAAACCATCCTGCAGAAGCATATAAGGCAAGCCAAATGGTGAATTAAAAATTTCTTTAATAACTTAACTATATTCCAAGTGCAATTGTTTACAATACCTGAATATAAATTAAAACATGTACAAGCAATCATTAACCTGAGTTACCAACTCAAGTGAGACAATAACCCCAGACATAAAAACCCCAAAATACATGTCTCTCTCACTCAACCCAACCATAGGACCACATGTCTAAGCCCCTAACATCTGGATGACAATCTCAAACAAGCTCCTACTCTCCCTAATAATCTCGATCTACGAACCCGGAGCACATATATCGAAAGGTACACCTGCCGACATCAATAGGTACAACTGAGTATCGAATACTCAATGAGTACAAGCTAACAATAGTAATAACAAGGATGCATAGTATAGTTTATCGTCACATATACATAATCAGAGTGCAGAAGCCAAGACAAGATGACAAACGTAAATCTCGAACATCATACTTTAAATAATACCTTAAGTTCATGCTCATTCTTGAAAATATCTTTTTGTATTTTCAAAACTTGTTTGTCATGTTTAAAACTCGTTCTTATCTTGTTCTTGTCTCGTGAGTTGTCTTGTTCTTATTTAGAATCACTTGCCATACTTGGTTAACTAGTACCCAAACTACGAAATGGAGGGACATACTAGTGGCTTGTCTTATTTAACTAGTACCCGAACTATGAAATGGATGAACATACTAGCGGCTTGTCTTGTTTAACTAGTACCCGAACTATGAAATGAACGGAAATACTAGCGGCTTGTCATGTTTAACTAGCACCCGAACTATGAAATGGACGGACATACTAGCGGCTTGTTATTCTTGCTTGTCTTGTTTAACTAGTACCTGAACTATGAAATGGACAGACATGCTAGGATCTTGTTATTCTTATTGTGGTCACATGTCTTGTTCTTGTGGTTTCTTGTATGTATACTCATATTTTGAAAAGCTCGGTTCTTGTGTGCGTGCGTGCTCGTGCAGAACAATTGGTGATATCAAGGTGGCATGCATCAATAAAGCATAATATAGCATTTCCTACATTTTCATAGACAAGGTGAATTTAAGGAAAACATATAAAGCAATTGATCCAATTTACTAATTTATCAATGAACATGCGCGATTTGAAGGAATATACATTGCATTTGATTATAATTACTCAATTGGGAAAAATTCCTAAATCCTAGCATCATACTCTTGAGTTGGATATTCATACATGCGTTTCATCAAACACCTTGCATGCAACATTTCTTCAACTTTTATTCACGTTTTCTTAGTCAGGCATTTCACTAACCCCTTGGTTGCATTCATTATGTGTGCATTGATTTAAGGCATTTCTATAATCATGGAAAACTCCAAAGCATCGTAGTATACTTGAAAATCATGAGAAATGGAAATCATGGTCATAAACATCCTACATTAGGCATACATGGCATATGGCATGTTTACTTAACCTATCACATCTCAATCATGCTTAATAATCCATACATTTTAAGAAAACATGCTTGGCTTGATCTCAATGTTGAAAAGCTTGAAAAAACTAGGTTATTACTTAAGCTAACTAGGAGAGTTTACTAACTTTAAGGATTAACCCTAAATCTTGAAGAGAAACCCTCCTTGGCTTGGAATCCAAGCTTGAGGAAGAAACAACCCTTGATGAGGAAGATCTTAGCCAAGGTTCGTAATATCGAAAATATCGGCGATATATCGCCGATATTTTTCGATCGTTGAAGACCGATGCATCAACACCCTGTTTTAAAAAAATTACACAGTATCGGTTGGTATCGCCGATATATCGCTGATATCGGCGATATATCGCCGATACCATGCCAATATCGACCAAAAGCGGGTGAGTCCCATCCAAATCAGAGATTCGGTCAGGGTTCCCTTTTTTTTCACATGCGCAAGCACCCATCCAAAAAAAAAAAAATCAGTACTAACTACAGAAAACCCGTGAGTGGTGCCGATTCATTATCTTTAAATTTGGAAAAACCTACATAGCATTCATGCAATTGCGATCTTGAGAGTTCACACTCTGAAAATCTTTGATTTAGTAGAAAAAAAAAAGGAGGGTTGATTTAGAAGAAAGAAGAAGGAAGAAGAAGGAGGAAGGAGGAAGAAGGAAGAAGAGACTGGAGCATACCTGAGCCAGTCCACCGTCTTTGCCGTCGCCGTCGTCTGTGCCGTCGCCGCCCCCATCGCCGTCGCCAAACACCCAAACCCAAGCCAAGGTTCCTCCTTCCCCTCGGCTCCTCCTCTCTGCGTAGGGTTATCTAACTCCACTCTTACGTAAAACTTAAAACCCTTTTAAGGGTTATCTAGCGTGACTCTCACTTTTTTTTTTTTTTTTTCAAGGGCTTTAACTTTTAAGTAAAATTATATGAATGCATTTTATTTGTATGATAATGCATTTTTTTTTCTATGAAACTAGCATTACCTTATAAACCCTTATAAGGGTTATTTAATTATTAATGCATTCTTTTTTGTAAAAAAGTTATCTGGTTAATGTTAGGGATTTTAACCTAAAATTTAAAAGGTAATGCTAGTTTCACACTTTCACTCTTTTTATAAATTATATGGAGGCTTTAATTAAAAAAAAGCTTCACTATATTGAAATATAACAAAATAATAATAATTTCTTAATAAAGATGTATCTCTAGCAAATTATGCCCACAAGACCATTTTAGATATATTAAAAAAATTAATAATTTCTTAATAATATTTTATAAATTAGAAATAATTTATATGTAATATCTCTAACCTCATAAGGGCTTTTTAAAAATATAATAACACCTTGACTAATTAGTAATCACTTAGCTATTCTTTTTTGTAAAAAAATTTAACATACTTTTACTAATCAGTAATCACTTTGATTAATAAGTTAACATACTTTTTAGCACAAAAATTTATAAATTAATATACTATTTTTATTACATAATTTTAAAAGATTATAAAACATACTATTTTGAAGAGAAAAAAATTTTAAAACTGGTCTGCCATATTAGAAATTATATTATATGACAAAAAGTAATATGTTGTAAACTAATATTGATTTATATTTTACACCCAATTTTAAAAAGTATTAAAAATTGTAATATAAGGTCGTTTTTTCTATTTTAATTTTTAAGAATTATACTTGAAATTTATGTATATTTTTATTTAGTTATGATCAATGTTATATATATATATATATAATAATTACTGAAACTTGATTATGGATCTGCACATTGCCTTAGGAAAATTACATCTATTTCAATTATTTAGCTACTCTAATGTGCACTCATAAAGTCATAAGTATTTCAAATTGCCAAATCAATTAACATGGATAAGCATTAAACAAAAAGTAATATATTATAAACTAATATTAATTTATATTATATACCCAATTTTAAAAAGTATTAAAAATTGTAATATAAGGTTGTTTTTTCTATTTTAATTTTTAAGAATTATACTTGAAATTCATGTATATTTTTATTTAGTTATGATCAATATTATATATATATATATATAATAGTTACTGAAACTTGATTATGGGTCTGCACATTGCTTTAGGAAAATTGCATCTACTTCAATTATTTATATATTCTAATGTGCACTCATAAAGTCATAAGTATTTCAAATTGTCAAAACAATTAACATGGATAATCATTAAAAAACAGAGGCAATAGGAGTTGATTATATTATGTGTTTAACTTGATTATATTTTTTAATGATCCACTGTGCAGTATTTTTTATATTGTAAAAGAATTAGCCCGAATAATTTCACCACTCTATAATTTGTCAAAGAAATAAGAACATTTGTATTTTGTATTTCGACAAAGAAGTCTTGCTTAATGATATTAAGCTTGTAATCATCTAAACAACACTCAATATACATAGATTACATTAAAATTAAATTTGTATTTTATATTTAAAACTTAATCAGGAGTCTCACACATTTAAATAAAATTACATCAACTTCTTTTTACATACACTAAATAGAGTATACATTGTTGTTTTTTTCGACAAAGAAGTCTTTTTACTCCACTCGTCAACGCACATCTTTGCTCTCTTCTTATTGCATCTCTTGTATACATTGTTGTTTTTTTAAATGTTTTTATTTTAAAAGGTGTATTAACATCTATTTTAACATTTCCTGAATTTTCACTACAAAATTCCATGTTTTGCCCTATTTTTTGCCATTTTTTCCAAAAATCACCGATAAACGATATATCTTCCGATATATCTTTTTTTCGCGGCTCCGACATGTCGAGCGATATCGACATTTAGAACCTTGATCTTAGCTTCAAGATCCAAGCTTGTGGAAGCTTGGGAAGTAATGATTCGAGCTCCTCTTTGATCTACCACAACGCCCCCTTTTTGGAAACCTAGGTTTCCTCTTTTTTCTCTCAAAAAGACCCTCACTAAGTGTTGGAACCCTTAGACCCCCGAAAATTGGATATATATATATTGTTAGGTTAGTGAAAAACCTAAAAAAAAAGGTTTATGTGCGTGCTCACTCGAGTAGGCTACTCCCTGGGCTCAAAAACACTGTTTTGGTCGATCTCACTCAAGCGGGCTTGGATCTCGCTCGAGCGGGCTTTTCTACAAAAATGCGCTTTGGTATTTTGGCCATAACTTTTGACTGCATTATCAGATTTTGACGATTCAACTTATGTTAGACTCTTCATTCAAAGGGAAACAATTTTGTCTCTAATAGATAAATCCTAATTCTAAGTTTTTAATTACCTAAATGGGTTTTAAAGCCAACTAGTCCGAAAATGGATTTCAGGAACCCAGATTTTCAGCAATCCGACTTTGGAAATCCCACTTTTAACTCCACCCCGACTCTGAATCTGGAAAAGTGATCAACATGAACCTCGAAGAGGGTTCCAATACATTTTCAAAAATTCAAGAATCATTCAATTCGGATAAGCGGTGACAAAACTATAGCTTTCTTCAAGTGGAGGGTGGGCTAAGACATACCATTTTAACACTTAGAACATTTCAAGTGTTTTCACACTCTTTTTCCTCGGGTCCAACACCCTACTCACACCTCATGAATCTTTACCTCATAGGTTTGTAACCTACCTTGGTGATCATTGAACTCACACCAATATGCATGAGGGGCCCCTGCCTCTTTATGCCTCGCACACTAGCACTATTCACTTACAACCCATTAAACACTTAGGGTATTTATACCCTTGCTTTTACCCACATAGAGTATACTTATACTCTCTTTTTGAGACTCAACACACTCACCTAAAACCCTCATTTGACTCACCATACTACCAAGAACAAAATGGAAGACCTTAGGCCTTTACACACACACACAAGGGCATTATTCACTGACATTATTCATAGCACAGTGAACTTGAATTCCAGGGTTCTATAGGCCTGGTTTAAGGTGGGCCCACAGTGGCCATTTTTAGTGAGAACTAGAATACCCAGAATGTCGGTAATCTCTTTACCGACATTTTGGACGTTTTCTAGTTTTGGTGATTTTAACCATAGTTAAGTTGTTTTGGTGAGCCTGGAAGGACCAAGGAGGATAGAGGGAGGTCCCAAGGACCTAAACCAGGTCGTGGAAAGGGTTAAGGGCCCATCATATATGGCCTACAACCACTGAAATGAGAAAGCCCAGAAATGACAGTACTGTGTTTACCGCAATTTTTAGATTTCCTTAAAAATCCAATTTTTCCTTTACGATGATACACTGCAACCACTCCATGACCTTCCTCATGGAATGAGGGGGCCTTGAAGGGCTTAGGGAGCTCTAGGAAACTGGTGGAGGGACTCGAAGTCACTCAAGAAAAAAAAAAGGCTTTATCCTTTGTGAGGGCCCCCATACCTATGGGAAAGGAAGGGGACTTGTACTCTAGGATTGTAGGCAACCAAAGTCCCCTGGAAATGGACCAGGGGCTCACATGAGGCTCTTTTAGAAGAGAGGAGGGGTAGGAGAGGACCCTACCCTGCTGACACGCTTCCGATCGTGATGATGGTGGCTATGGTGGTGGTGCACTGCTTGGAGAGTCCTCCCTTCTAATGAGGACGGCTTGGGCTTGTTCCCTTAGGATATCTATCTCCTTCTGGATTGGACCTTCTAAGCACAATACTCTAGGATTTTGAATTTTGAGAGGTTTTTTCCTTAGGATTTTACCAATGGGGAAGATGGACTGAGGAGGGTTTGGATTTATAGGGGAGGGACTTAGGGGCATAGGAGGGATTAGGACGGAGGCTGGTAGGAAGCTCAGAAGCATGGGAGGTTGTCCCAGACATGCCTGAGCACTGGGGAGATGGAGAGTTTGCGTGAAAGCAAACACAAGGAATAATGGTAATTATGTACCGCCATTCCCTATAGAGCATAGAAGATTAATGGCGGTAGAGTTTCTACCGTCATTCCAAGCTTATTCCAAAAATGGGCCTGACCCAAGCTTAAATGCTCATGCACATGGTACATTGTTTACCAAATAAGGAATGTCAGTAGATGGACTACCGACATTCTGGATTTTTTTTGAATTTTTAAGCCTGGGCCCCCTGCTTAGGGCTTGGCTTGGGTATGTGGGCCCTGTATGGGCCCAAGGTTGTTTGCCTACGGGTTTATGCCCTGGGTGCCTTGGTTTGGTCACCTATGGGCCTTAGGGTTAGCTAGGGTTGGACCAAGGGTTTTTTCTGGTGTTAGACCTAGGTTTAGATCAGGGTTGACCTTGGGTTTACCTAAGGTTTGGCTATAGTTGACTTAGGGTTAACTAGGGTTGGACCTAGGGTTTGTCCAGGCTAACCATGGTTAAGGAGAGGTGTAAAAATTGGGTGCTTACAGTCATGTTATATCCACATACATATTCTGTAACTTCATTCCACAAGATTTTTAAATCATTACAATTTTACATGTTAATCATTATGCAAAATCAATCATAATCTCACACAATAATTTATCGAGAGACCAATTACATCATCATGACCCTCCTTTGGGTCGAGTCATAACATGTTAGCAATTTTCTTGAAAATAAAGGCTAGTTAAGTGTGCTTGATAGAGATATCAATTGCATCACCATGTCCCTCCTTTAGGCCGAGTCATGATATGCTAGCGATTTTCTCAAAATAGTAGGTTAGTCAAACACTACCATCACAACATCAAGAAATTTGTCACATTTGGGCAAATAAATTCCTTAAGTTGTGACATCAACGTTGACTACCTAAATTTGTGTCATTCCATATAAAGGGAGTTTATAATTGAACCTAATCCAATATGAACATCATAGCACTAGGAAAGATCATCACCGTTGGGTAGATCAATCTTTCAAGCCATGTTATCCACATTGGGTATTCCACATGAATGTGAAAATATTTATTTCAATAATAGTGATTTAATTTCCTTGGTTAACGACACACAATGTAAGGCTATGTTTAACTATAAATGATTATCATAAAATCCATCATGTTAAACCGAATAATATGCTCTACATAATATCAAACATTTATATGAACGTAAGATAAGTTCGAAATACATAAATAAATTTGTGCAATTCTATATCAACAACTCACATCATCATTGATAATAATGCGATAAATAAACATTCATTCTAGCCATTACATGCAAGCTACGTATAAATCATTTACAAATTAGCAACTCATTATATAAATTAGAACACTGCCTTAACTTATTTTGATAGTCCTGGAAATAAGCTCATTGCATAGATCTAAAAAAAACGAGCAAAACAAGCTTTTAAGGATAAAAAACGGCCTTAAAATGAGTCCAGAAACTCAAAAACAAGTTTGCAATTTATATAATTTAAATTGGTCAAATCTTATCCAAAAATAGCACACGGAAATCGGGTCATAACTCAAGGACCGTAAGTCCAATTTTGGTCCGATAGTATATCGTTTCGAAACCCTCGAAAAGATCTACACACTTTCGTGAAGAATATTTTCTAGAATCAATTGTTTCGAATGTCAAAGCCTCAATCAAAAATAAAAGGCAGGAAAAATACTTTTCTAAATTAATTTTTCCTTCTTTAAAAAGAAAAACCCTTTTGAAAAATAAAACCCCATGTATATAGATGAAAAATACACCATAAGCTCTGATACTAAATGTAAATCTAAATATTAGATTTATTAATCTCTTAACCATAATAAAGACTAGAGATTTATCATCACATATACATAAAATTTTTTCTTCTATTAAGAACATGTGTTTAACCATCTTACTTTGGTTAAAAGTCATTACGCCAATTCGAATGCGCCGAAGGAAGTGGTTTGAATACAACCGATGTACAAGGTCTTTAACCCTCTCCTCTTTCTAGTTCCTTACTACACAATGGGTGAATGTATTCTGTATGGGAAAATCAGAGAGAAAGTTGAGACCTTGCTCTCTTTATTTATAGACATTGAAGGAATCCTTCTCATTAAGGAATCTTCAATATTAAAGCTCTCTTAAAATACAATCATGCCTTAATTAGAGAAGTGTATTATTTTCTTTCTAATTACATCACCTAGTAAAGGATACTAGTATTACAATTAGAACCTGCCATAACCAGTTAAAGAGATTGACTATAGTGCATGGCCACACTAAAAGGGAAATTGGAAATTTTCTAACATAGTTCTTTAGAAAAAACACTATCACCACAAGAAGGGAGGAGTTCACTGCATAAACGGTTTAGATTGCTCTGGAGTGATTGTGTCTAAGAGGGTGATCGTTCATTACATAAGTTTGGTGACCACAACATTTTTGGCTCAAGATGAGAGAGAAAGATGATGGTGAGTGTGGCCTATAGAAATAATTTTAAGTTTAATGTCTACTCAGTGAATATTGTTGTGCTCGTAGCAACATCCCAAAAAATGGATTCTTGTAAGAGATTAACTATAAACAAGAGCTCCAGTTAAGAGATAACTAGAGCAATCCCAAAATTTCTTTATAACAAGGATAGTTTGGTAATTTTAAATATAAAATAAGGATATTTTGGTCAACTAATTTTGTACATGTAATTCTCAAAATACCCTTGCCAAATGGGCATTTTTTTTAAGGTACTAGTGTTACGCACCCCACTGTTTTATGGTTGCACACAAAACTAAAAAATAAATAATTTTTTAAACAAACACCAAAAGTGATTAATTGACAAAAAACTTCTTCTTCTTCTTTTGGTATATGGCGAATCCGAAAACACCTCTTACTACTTCTTCATCTCCAAACAAAGAATCCAACAACCTTAAATATTATTTCAAGTTGGTCCACGAACCATGACCTTGATTGGAAACCTTAATGGGTTACAGGTTAAAAATTCTATGAACAAAGCTGCAAGAACCAATGAAGAAGGTCGATATGTTTTTCGCAATGAATGAAGACTATAGAAAAACATGGTTGTTAATGCGTCTTCGAGCTTGAGCTTGATGATTTGCTTATGGTTTCTTGGATAGTGATTGAAAAATTTGTTTATTTCAAGTATTTTCCTTTCTAGTCCTTTTTGCTTTTAATTTTATGTGAACATTGAAGTTTTTTTTTGCTTCTACTGCATATCCTATTTTTGTCATTTTCAGCTTGTTACTTTTTATGTATGCTTAGCAACAGCATAACAATTGATGAGGCAACAAATATAGCATGTTTATGGGTCTATGTAGACACAAGTGTGCATGTGTAAAAGTTTGTTGTTCAAATTTTAATATAAATGATTTTTTAAAACCTTAATTAGTGTTTGAGAAAGATGAAATCCTAAGATATTACTTACTATGAAACCAAGCAGGGTGGGTGGACACGTGGCAGCTATGGATGAGTTTGAGGACACATGTCAGTTTTATAGATGTCTTTTTAAATCTTTATTCCCTATTTCTCTCTCTAACCTTCTCTGTGAAAATTTCCTCCTACATTTCAAAAATTTGTTACCGTTACAATAACATAGTTAATGCTTTATTAACTATACAAATCCCTTTTTAGTATGTTAATGTTTTGGAAAGTGACGTTTAGTTTTGGAAAGTTGTGTATTGATTTGTGTAACGTTTCGGTGTAATAGGATGAAGTTGTAATGTTTTGAAAAGTTACCTGCAGTTTTGGAAAGTTGTAACGATCATTCTTTCCTTTCCTTTATCTCTAACCTTCTCTGTGAAATTTTCCTCCTACATTGCAAAAAATTGTTACCATTACAATTATGTAGTTAATGCTTATTAACTATACAAATCCCTTTTTAGTATGTTAATGTTTTGGAAAGTCGCGTTTAGTTTTGGAAAGTTGTGTATTGATTTGTGTAACGTTTCAGTGTAATAGGATGAAGTTGTAATGTTTTGGAAAGTTACCTGCAGTTTTGGAAAGTTGTAATGATCCTTCTTTCCTTTCCTTTATATTTATGTTTTTTCATTGTTTCTCCTGCAACCTCTATAAAAGGGGGAGACCACACTCTCTAATCACAAGGCAGTTCTAGATGTTTGTGAGAAGGGGTAGAGAGAGATAGTTTGGAGACATGTGTATGCCCAAGGTTGCAATCCTTTGTCATCGCTCAAATCACCCTAGCTTTTCAAATTTGGTGCAGAGAATTTGTTAAAGGGTCTGCGATCATGTTTGAAGCCGAAAGAGTCACATTACTGCTCGAAGATGACCCACATTTCTTGTTGTCCCGTGTTGTCTCCGACAAAGCCGAAGCCCCAACAACTTAATTGTTTGTTCTCTTTCTTTTCCTGCACTCTCTCCTCTCCTCCTCCCCTCCTCCCCTCTCAGAAGAAAAAGAGCCTCTTATGTTGTTGCTTTTGACTTTTCATGCCACTATAAGTTTCCAAATTCCTGAAAAAATATAAATACATACCCACGCCACATGTTGGGACGTGATTTGTACCAACTTAATGATTGGACCATTATAGACAGTTTCCTCTTGACATTCTTTTAATCATAACTTTTCCCACTCTCTTAAATTAAAGAGGTGTAGTGACGTGAAAGAGATTATAGAGTTCTCTCTTAAATTTACTTAATCTCTTAGTAGTCCCTTACTCTTAATGTGAATTACTGTGTTCCAAATATTACTTTTGAAACGGGTAATTATGGATAAACACGGTTCCTGTTTTTCTAGAGAAAAAGAGAGCACCGGCGCCGGCATTATTTATTCAAATATAAGAGATTGTGATATCATCTCTGATTTTAGTTATTTTTCATTCCCAATTCTAGCTTCATTTTTACTTTATTTGAACTCTCTTATAGATTGAATGAGAATAGAATATGGGTAGGGAACTGGTGGGGATGTAAGACATAACATATGCTATGAATAGGGGTCTATAGCATGCATCCATTGCCTCCTAATTCGGTATTGGTAACTGTTAAAGTTGATGCTTTCAGTTTGGTTTGGTGGGAATTGTATCACATCTTTTAGATCATACAATAGATTACAAATTTTCAAATGAGTTTACCATTACATAATTGAGATATGGGGGGGGGGGGGGGGGGGGGGGCAGAGAGAGCTTATGAATAGATTATAGGAGGTTATAAATATGAAATTCCATTGACAATGGAAATAGTAGCATTACTCTAAGAGGGTGGATGTAGAGAAAGAAGGATTTCTATAGTTGTTCTTGTAGGAATGATGATGTCTTATTTTATACCAAATTTATTTGAGTAGAAAGTGGTGTGGTAGGTATCTCATTTGATTATACATAAGTTTTTTCTTTTGGTTTTTTTTTTTGTATTTTTCTTTGCCTACATTTTTTAATCAATTTAAATATATTATTGTCATACATTTTTTTTTTGTTGGTATTTTTGTGCATAACATGGGCTTCTTACTAGTTAAAGATTATAATTTGAGAAATGAGATTGATGTAAAGTTGGTGGCAATCTTATAATTATGACAAGAAAAATATTCTCAAAACTGCCACTAAAATTATGGTTTTAAAAAAATTAATCTCAAAGTCCCAACAGATTTGTCTGGCGGTAAAAGAATGTTGACATTTGAAGTCCTAGACATTTACTCACAAAGTCCTGAAAATTTACACACAAAGTCTCAGGTACAAAAGAACACAAAATATCAAATGCTCAAGCTTGTGAAAACCCGGATCTTGAAAAGTCCGTGCTTTTTAAAGTCCTACGCTTTTGAAGTACCCACAAAAGAACACACCCTAACTATGTTTGGTTGCCGAGAAAATAAGTAAAAACATGGAAAGGAAAAGAAAATTGGACAAAATATAACTAAAAATTGTATTAAAAATCCAAAATTTTCTTTTATTTTCCATGTTTTCACATATTTTCTCAACAACCAAACATAGCATAAGAAATGGAAAATGGACCTAGGGTCAGCTTAGAAGCTGACCCTAGGATCTCATTAGTCCAAGCCCCCTTTTTATCACCCATCAACTGTGGTTAGGATTCACTCACCCCTTACGGTTAAGCAATTTAACCATGGTATTTAGAAAAACAAAAAAAATAATTATTAATGTTAATTTAATTATTGGCTTCAAGGAGACCTCAACCTAGGTTCTTGAAGCCTTCTGTATCTCCCACCAAAAAACAAAAGTTAATTTAATTGAGCTTAACCATGATTAAAGAGGTGCTAAACGGGGACACTCCGGTCAGCTTAGAAGAGGACCCTGGCTTCATAGTCCATAACATGATAGGGTGCGCGTAACGGCACTTTTTTCTTAATGTGAGTTAAAACATGAACAGAAGCTCCGATTTGAGAGCTATCCGGAGCTTCCCCAAATAGGCCTGATAACAGGGGATTAAGAAGGAATTCCATGAATCAAAAGAAGGCGGAAGGGGGTTGTTGTTCGATCCTCGAATACAGAACAAAATCTCCTCCGTTCCTAGCTCCAGCAGCAGAGTTGTCTGGTTTCACGGTCTCTCGTTAGCCATTTGGTTCTCCGTTAATGGCGGTTCTGCGATCGTAGATCTGGATCCATTTTTCCTTCCTACCTAATAATCCATTTACGTATTTATCTTGCACTTCGTGGTTCGAGTGAGATCTTTGGAAAAAGAAGAAGAAGAAAATGCTGCGGTTGAGAGCTTTTCGTCCCACGAACGATAGAATCGTGAAGATTCAACTGCACCCAACGCATCCATGGCTCGTCACAGCTGACGCTTCAGATCACGTCTCTGTTTGGAATTGGGAGCATCGCCAGGTTTCTGCTTCCTCTAATTTCTCTCTCTCTCTCTCTCTCTCTCTCTCTGTGCTTGCTTTAGCTTTAGATCTCACTTCTTCTTCTTATTTCCTTTCTCGTTCCAAGGTGATCTATGAGCTAAAGGCAGGAGGCATAGACGAGAGGCGTTTGGTTGGAGCGAAATTGGAGAAGCTCGCCGAAGGAGAATCAGGTACAAATGTTGTTGCACGATCTATACTAACTTATTCTTCTTAAATGTCTTGCACATACCTATCTTGTGATTACCCTTTAGGGCCCTCTGTGTTGTGTTTTCAGGCTTTTTGGTCCCATGTTCCTCAAGTTCATCATGTACCTAAATGGATATTGTTGGCTCATTCATAGTCCTTAGAGTTTGATAAAAGAGTGTGAAGAGAACTCTGGTTCTTTCCAACTTCTAAAAATAAAAACTTCTAGGGTGGAAGGAAGTCCTAGCACCAATATGACTTCAACTCTGTCTGACTGGGTTATGTAAAAAATAGAGGAGTTAGGGCTGTCGTTTGATTTGCATGAGGGGGTCACGGTCCTCTTCCAGTGTCTTGAGGAACATACTAAATTAGGACGTCCAATTGATTCAGTTTGGACGGACTACACAGGAGGGAAACAAACAAGGAGTTTGTCAGTGAGTTAAAGAAGTTGGAGAGTAGTGTCAATTACAAGAGGAGAGAAGGAAGTGGGGCTACAAGGAGTGCTAGAAGAAAGAGAGAGGGAGAGAGAGAGAGAGGGGGGGGGGGGGGGGGATCTTGTAATATTATAGGTCTGGGTGGTGTGGAAAAGAGATTGTCAATTAAACAAATGGTGCTAGCTAAGAAACCTGTGATCCTGTGAATGCAGGAAACCTAAATGGAGGTTATGCCAAATAGTATTATGAGGGAGCTGTGGGGTGAGTTGTGTCTGGAGTGGAGGGTGGTACCTTCCATCGGGGCTTCAAGTGGCATCCTAGCAGTTTGGGATAGAGAGAAGTTTTGGACTCTGAAATGGGAGTCTTCTCGCACTCCATTTTGTACCAGTCTTGAATTAACGAGTTCGTAGGGGTCTTTGCGCTGTTTATGATGACAGGCCGTTTATAGTGAATTCTAGCAAGAGCTGGATGATGTGGGGGCCAGGATGGGGTGGGGGAGCCATGGTGTCTAGGAGGACATTTTAAACGTGTCAGATACTCTCAGACAAGTTGGGAGGCTGTCCCATCTCAACAAAAATGAGAGTTTGGGGATTTTACCACCCGTCACAAACTAATCCAATGGCCATTGAAGAGAGCTTTATTCACTTGGTTGAATTTTCAGGAGAGACTGGGCCTCAATAAGTTGGATAGGTTTCTTTTTTGTGGCCAATGGGAGGATAAATTCTCGAATGCCATTCTTTCAGCTCTGCCTTGGCCCACCTCTGATCATACTTCAATCCTGTTAGACACAAATAGGATTGTGGGATGGCCTAAACCCTTCAAATTAAAAAACATGTGGTTGAGCCACCTTACCTTTAAGATATTAGTAAGGGGGAGGTATGGGTGGGCATGCCATTTTGGGGAGATTAGCGAGTACTATCTTTGGTCTCAAGCTGAAAGCTTTAAAGTAGAATATAAAGGTGTGGAATGAGGTCTTTGGGCATACTATCGGACAACAAGAAAATAATTATAGGGGGAATCCAATGCATTAATGCAAATGAAAAACGGGGTTCCATTCTTGAGTCAAATGTGAGGAAGAGAGGCGAAGCATGGATTTAGACATAGTTTGAAAAACTCGGCGAGACACTCGAATAACTAAACTTCACCGAATTTCGAGTCGAGTCGCCTCAAAACACGAAGGGGACACTATTCGGTGAGTTACTCGGGTGACTTAGTCAAGTTTTTCAATTTGGCAGACTAGATCGAGTCACATAAGGGTATTTTATTATCATTTTCAATTTTTTTTAAACCTAAATTCGCATGTCACACTATTTATGCATCATCATTTTTTTTTGGGTTGCAAAGTGAGCCTACTATGGGTCCTATTAAACCTAGTTTTTAGGTTTGAGGTTGCAAAACTATCCTACTTTAGGTTCTTTTAACTTGTGTTCATTTGTGATTCATTCTTGAATAAAATGCCTAGAAATTCGTAATTGCTTAATTGGTACATATATACTCCGAGTTGGACCGAGTCGAGTTTTTTTTTCCAAGTTTTCTGAGTTACTCGACCCGGCTAACTTTCGAGTCAAGTCGAGTTTTCGGGTTTTTGAACTAAATAAAGCACAATTAGCATGCAAATAAAAAAAATTAGGAATTACTAATTTGGTTTCCAAAGTTTAATGCGGATTCAAGTTTTGGCTTGAATCTTACAAAGTTTCCCCAGTGAAGTTGTTAAGTTGTGAGCGATGAATTTTGATCGCCGTTCCGAATAGAAAATTTTCCTAATATGGAACAATGCCCAAAATTACAAGGATTGGAGTCGCCACCTATTCTAATTATGGGGCAGAATAGGAACCCTAAACCAATCCAATAGTAAGGTAAAATGATCAAATTTAGAGAGCGTAGAGATTCAATTAAATGAATGTATTAGGTACCCTTTGACACCCACTAAAAACAATTACCTACTTCCTAAACCGAACAATGAGGGGATTGGGGAAGGACCTCATACATCAGAATGAACCACAACAAAAAGAGTCACTTTTGTTCTCACGAGAAGGGTACAAAGTTCTACAATGTTTAGCCAACTCACATGACTCACACTAAAAAGAACTAACATAACTGGAAATAGACAATTGAGCAAATAAACACTTAAGTAACAAAAAAGACGGATGACCAAGACGACGATGCCACTGTATTAGTTGCCCCTGAGTAGTAATATGCCGAGCACCCGATGTGATTTCCTGGACAGGTAATGCAACACTTGGCTGTGGGTCTAGCACATACAGGCCTCCCTCCTCATATCCTGTACCAATCGTCGTCCTCATCCCCAAGTTCTGGAAAATACAATAAGAGAGAAAAAAGGTAAAACTACAATTTAACGATTGTGTAATGTTACTAATGCCGCGACCCAAAATACCCCCTGGGAGTTAGAGGTACTTTGGTTCGTGATGTGCAATATCCGATACCAAACCATCCTGTCAAAATATACAAGGCAATACATAGTGGAGACATAAAGTAATGCGGAAGCTTAATCAAAGTGTGGAAGTGTAACCCAAAAATTTCTTTTCTATATATAGTCGGTATCCCAAGTTTGTACATACATAAATCCAAAAGTAAAGGTGGACATGCCTACCTATCAAAATACAAATGATCTCTCGCTATCACTCCGCTCAACAATGGTCTAGATATGGCCACATATCTAAGTCTCTCTCCTCCTGTCGTAGCAACGGGATAGGTGGATCCCTTTCTTCTACATATTCCTCTTCAACCCATGGCTCTGGGTCGCAGATGTCAAACGGACCCGCCGATATAACATGTACAACTGAGCATGAAATACTCAGCGAGCACAAACTGATAGCTAACCATACAATACAACAAGATTCCACATGCAAGTATTTAAAGAAATAATATTCACAACGTTCATGCTTAAACCCGTCGTGGAAAACCTTTCATAAAAATTTATACTTTTCTTGGAAATCAAACCATCTTATGCATGCTTATGAGTACTTATGAATGCTTGTGAGCCTTCTTATGAGTTCTTGTGAGCTTACGAGTTCTTATGACTTTTCTTATGAGCTTGTGAGCCTTCTTATGAGCTTGTGAGCTTCTTGTGAGCTTGTTCTTGTGAGCTTATGATCCGTAGAGACATATGCAAGATCTTAGACTTGTGAGATTCTTATGAGTTCATGAAAAGCCTTGCGAGACTTTTGATTCGTGGAACTTATGCAAGATCTTAGACTTGATCCTTGTGAGCATGAGTTAACAGATCTTAGAATACCAACCAAAAGTTTGGCTTTGCCAATGCTTATGCTTCTTTCTTAGGAATGCCTTTTAAAAACCTTTCTTATGCTTTTTGAAATACATGCTTATGAGAAAACCTCGGTTCATGCAAGTATGCGTGCTTGTACGTGACAATAGGTGCTATTGTGATCGTAAGAATAATCAAAATCATATAGAATTTCTACAATTTCATGGACATGTGAATTATTGAAGGAAAAACATATATATATATATATATATATATATATATATATATATATATATATATATAGCATTTCACTTAATATTTACCAAATGGGGAAATTCCTTAAATCATATCTTCATTTTCTTAATTTAGTCTTCATTCATTCATTCATTCATTTCATCAAACATGTAGTATGCAACTCTTTCTTAAGTCTTTTCACACATGATTTCACATTCACATTTCATCAACATCATAGGTGTATTCATTATTGATACAATGCCCATACACCATTTTTATCACACAACACCCATCACATACTACTTGACATCCATTCTTCTTAACCTCCATACATTCACCACACATCCATTACATTTTCCTTAATCTTATTCTTTTAGGTTATATGATTAATTTAATGAAAATAACTCAAAATATAGGGTAATACTAAGTTAACTATGAGAGTGTACTAACCTTGAGATTAAGGCTTGATCTTGAAGAAAAACCCCTTTGATTTGGGATTTTAAGCTTGAAGAAGAAGGAACCTTTTGAGAATGGAGGATTCTTTGCTTGATGTGGAAGACAACCCTTGAAAATGCCGTGAGAAACGTTGCCGAGCTTGGAGAAGAAGCTCCATGCGTTGCTTGAGGTTGGATTTGAAGAATCCAAGCCAAAGGGATGATCTTGGGTTCTCAATCCTTGATTTCTCTCTCAAAAGGGAAGAAGCCTTTAGGAACCCTAGGTTCTCTCTCCCTATTTTTCAAAATATTGCTAAGGGTGTTTATGAACACCCTTGGCTCGAGCCAACCCTTAAAAGTAAGGGTGGAGTAGCCAAAAGACCAAAAAACCCTTAATGAAATTTCTGCAAAATGCGAAGGATCGATCGATACCGAGCGATCAGTAGTGGACCAAGTGATCGGTGCTTATGACCGAGCTCTCGGTAGTGGACCGAGCGATCGGTGTTTTGACCGAGCTCTAGGTCAAAAACCACCTCTCTAGAATTTTTTCCCATACAAATTTTTGGACCGGTCGATAGATACCGATTGCTCGGTTTTGGACCGAGCGATCGCTAGCAATCGGTGTTTTGCAGAAACGTGCTTCGGTATTTCGGCCATAACTTTTGACTCCCTTATCGGATTTTGACGATTCAACTTGCGTTGGATTCGTCTTTCGAAGAGGAACAACTTTGATGTTGTGTAAAAATCCTAATTTTGAGTTTTCAATTACCAAAAATGGCTCTAAAGCCGATTGACATGCAAATGAGTTTCATCAACCCATTTTTGTAGTAGATCCGATTTCGGAAATCGGATGGTTGACTAAACCCCGACTCAAAATAAAAAAAAGTGGTCAACATGAACTTTGAAGAGGGTTCCACTACCTTTCCAAAAATTCGAGAATCACTCTATTCCGATCAGCGGTGAGAGAACTAGAGCTTTTCAAAGTTGAGGGTATGCCAAAGCATAACACTTGTTAATACTTAAGAGTACTCTATACTCTTACTCTCTTCATTCCAACACCCATACACTAAAATATACTCTTAAAAGCTTTAATAGATTATATCATTCATCATACTAGGCCATCAAGATCCGGGGTTCTACAACTAACAGAAAGAAGATGTAAAGCGAAATTTGGGACATGAAGAACATATGATAAAGACATAGAAGGAGTAACAGGTATGTTGCATTTTTCGGCAATGGATGAGGAAGTGCCATCGGCAATATGAACCTTATCTCTACCTGAACAGATAAGGTACGACGTAAAAAAAGGAAGACATACTAGTTATACGGTCGGATGCACCTGAATCAATGATCCAGAGGTGACTGTGTGGTGAGGCTGAGGCACTAAGGGCCGAGACAGAAGTACCTGTGTGGGCAAAAGAGGATGTAGAAGGTGTAGATGAAGGTTCTAACTGAGTTATAAAGTACCGGATATGCTTCATCTCATCACGAGAGAATGTACTACCGTTTGAAGAGTGTGCAATAAGAGCATGTGCAGCAGAGATAACGGAATGGGTACTGGAGTGGCCTCTACCACCAAATCAACCTCCCATACTATCACCAAATCTGCCCCCTCAAGCTCCATTCCCCACCTCTTAGTAGGTCTGGGTGACAATATCCCATATCTCCTTAGCCGTAGAAAGCAACAGGTAGCTACTGCTAATGTCGGGCTACATAGAGTTAAGGAGCCGAGACATGATAGTTGCATTCTCTGTGTCCCACTTGTCAAAGGCCTTATCAGTCTCCTCAGGCATAAGAAGGGTACCCCTCAAGTACCCCATCTTTCCTTTTCCTTTCACAAACAACATAACAAATTGTGACCATGCTAAGAAATTGTTGCTTTTCAACTTAATAGTAGTGATTTGCACATTTAGGGCATCCCCATGTCCAAGGTGCACTTTCCAACCACTAGTTACAGGGGTCTTGGCTCACTTCTGAGTCACCTATTGCACTTCAAGATGACTTATTTCCACAAATCAAGTCCTTAAACTACCACCACAAATGGATACACAACCCAAGTCAACACTTCCAACTTCACACAAAGGGTTTACAGAACCCAAAACAACATTTCCAACTTCACACAACTTTCTTCAAACACTTGGAGGGTACCCAACTTGCACATCACCTTCATGAAACACTTTTCATTTTCACACATTTTTTTTCAAATACTTAGTGGACCCAAAACAACATTTCCAACTTCACACACTTTCTTCAAACACTTGGAGGGCACCTAACTTGCACATCACCTTCATGGAACACTTTTAACTCTCATACAACTTTTCTCAAACACTTAAGGGGCATCCAATTGGCACACCACCTTCAAGAGAGACCAAATACCATCTCCCATACACATTGCCATTGAATTTTTTTTTTCCAACAATCCCAAAAACACTTTTTCACAATAACTAGGGAGAAAAATCCTTACCGGAGCTTCAATATTCCACCAATCAACATAAGACCTCAACCAAATCTTTGAAATTCCTAAAACACAACCAACTAACTTCACAAAATTCCCAACTCCATGCCTCAAAAATTCTGAAATCAATACTACAAATCCTTACACTTCAAGGTCTTTACATGGCTAGGTCATCCATACCTTGGCCGTACGGCCCTTTAGATCTTGTGATGCTCTGATACCAAGTTGACTTGATTAGTTTAGTTTAGGGTTAGGGTTTGAAAGAAGAAGAAGAGAAAAAGAAAGAATAGAGAGCTTTCTCTTTCATTCATTAGATTATATTCTTAACATCTAGAAAATGGATATTACAAGTATGCCATTACTACATATACTCTAACATAATAACACTCAAAGGTATGGTTTAAATTATTGATACGTATTGACCGATATGGGCCGATACGTATCCTATTTGGAGCTATCCGATACATTGGGATGCTGGAAAAAAAACTCTACTGTACCGGGTCGATACATGCCCGATACGCTCGATACAAGGATTTTTCAGTTAATTTTTTTTCTCATTCCATTTACACTAGGATCCATAACACAGACCCAATACACAACTTATTTACATAAAATATTATTTAAGTAAATGATTTTAAATTGATTGTACTTTCATTTACTTTAGATATTCATATGTAAATAAGGTTATCCCCTATTTGAATTTAATAAAAATTATCCGGGATACAAATTCCTAAAGAATAAAAAGTCAACTTTCCAGTTCAAGAACAAAATCCCATTTTTAGCGCCTTTTAGGGATTGGGTTAGAATTTAAACTTTCAAATGATAAAAAATATTTATTAAATATTAAAATTTCTTAAATTCTATTATATCAAAAATTACCAAAACCCAAAAGTCTGGCAAATAAAGTCTCATATTTTAGTCTTAAAAAATATTTTCATCTATAGGGTCAAAAAGTCAACTAACAGTGTAACATTTCAGCAGAAAAAGACTTATATTAAACTTAAAATTTAGGATTGTAATTCAATACATTCTTCTTTTAAGGTCTAAATTATTTTTCTTATAAGTGACTATGTTTTGTATTTTCATAATTTGCATTCACGTATTTTTTAACTTATAAAATTGTTAACTCTTATATGCATGGTTTTAAACATAATTGGAGGCCTACATTTAGTTTTTTTTTATCTTATATTTGCATTAAAAGAAGTTGTATGCAAGGTATCCAAGTTTTTCCTTGCGAATCCTAATTTTTGCCGCTGTATCCATCCGATACGGTCCGATAGCCGATTTGTATCTTGTTTTGGATTTATCGATATGGCACCCGATACCGATATTTTGAACCATGCCCAAAGGTCTACTATACCATAAAGATACAATAGACCAAAAAAGTATTCAACACTGCCAACTATCACAAAAAGCTCTGTTCCTAGCAGAATCAGTAGTGACAGCCAGACTATCGGAGGATTGAAGTTTGACACTGGACTTTATTCTCAGAATTAGAAGATCGGGAGGAGTAAAAGAGTTATGGAAGATCCGTAGGTTCCTTTCATGCCAAATCCAGTACACAGTCACTGACAAAGAGAATATTTTCACCTGTGATCTAAGCGAATTTCCTTTCCATTTAGCTGACATCTAGCCCAACTCACCATTTCATGAACCAGGCCTCTGTCTAATAGTACCATTCATTTTCAGGATTTCCATCCAAATTTCCTTGGAGTAGGAGCGTTGAAAAAATAAGTGGTTTTCGTTCTTGGTATGATTTTGGCATAAGATACACTTGACACTTCGACCGGACTTGCATGCCACGTCAAACCAACTTGTCCTGAGTTAGAAGACCTCCTCTATCTGCCATCCAAGAAATAAAGGAAAAACGAGGTACCTCTGGTTTAGACCACACTATATGGAACCAATGAACTCGCTGTTTTCGTTCCCTGATTGCATCCCAAGCCGACTTAAGAGAGAACACACCCCGAGGGTCTGGAATTCATAAGTGATAAGACTTTGTCAGAATCATCAGGTTTTAAAGTTTTTAAATTTTTTTTTTTTGGAGAACACCTCCCAGAGGGGAAGTACAGTGTGGATTAGGGGAATTCCAACCTAACCTGCTTTTGACACCTGAAACCGCTATCCTCTTGTCGCTCCCCATGTCAATATCAAGTCGATGACCCAGTCTATTCCACAGAACGCCACTCGGGTGCCAAGGGTCCAGCCACAACAAAGTGTTATTACCATCCCTAATCAAGTGAGTAACCACTCGAGTTTTTTTTATTTTAACTTTAATCGATCAAAAAAAAAAAAACTCTGCCTCTGTTCTAACCCCAAGGATTCCCCTTCAACATCACGAACAGTTAGATGGAATTCGGACTGTCTAGACAGACTCCTTTGGCAGAAATCGTTTAGAGATCCAATCCACCCAAATGGAGTTAGCTTTAGAAGAGATTCTACAGATGTGTCTCATGAGAGCCGCCTTGTAAACATCAGCAATTCGTCAAATGCCTAAACCACCTTCAGAGGTAGGAACACAAACTTTGGACCTTGTGGATAGCTCCCTTCAAATCATTACCTGCCTATAGAAATCTGCCCATGATTTATTCCAACCTGTTGATTGTAGCTTGGAGAATTTTAAACACACTGCACCAATATAAACTATTGTCGTTTAAAACAGTCCTTATCAATTCATACCTTCCAGGATAAGACAGACAACAGGACTTCCATGAATTCAATTTACTTGGAATAGAAACTATCGAATAGTTGACAGTCCGAGCTAGAAAGCCTAGAGGAAGTAAGGGCCTCCCTAGATAGCGACCAGACCAACTGCCTGCCTTCATGCTAATCAAGGATTTAGATGATTGACCCTCTAGCCGCGAAGAATAGAGCAGATTTCATAACATTAGCTCTAAGGCCTGAAGCTTTGCCGAATGAGTGAAGAATAGACTTAATTCCTTGAGCTGATGGATGTCGGCTTTAGCAAACACAAACAGGTCATCTGCAAATGCCAAATGAGTCAGAAGGGGTTCTGAGTACCTCGGATTTAGAGAATACAAGCCTTTGCAAGCACCAGAATCTAGGCTGTTGGATAACACCTGCATGACAAGAAGGAAATGGTATGGCGACATCGGGTCACCTCACTGGAGGCCTCGCTTACCAGTAAAGAATCCAACCTGAGCGCCATTAATCATCACAGAGAACATAGGGTTGGAGAAACATGAGTGAGCCCGACCAATAGACATCAGGGATTCCGAAGTGATTGAGGGCTGCAATTAGAAAAGTCCATTCTACTGCTTTAGCAATGTCAATCTTGAGGGTCATACGAGGTTTACCTGAATTGAGATGATATCCATGAAGGAGTTCATGACAAAGCATAACATTCTCCCAAATAGGTCTGCCTCTAATAAAAGCGGACTGATTAAGGCTAATAATGTCATGCATAACTCCCTTCAACCGGTTAGCTAGGATCTTAGTGATGAGCCTGTAGAGGATATTGCAAACAGAGATTGGGCGATAATCAACAAACTTCTCTGCTCCATGGAGTTTAGGAATCAAGGAAATAGCAGTAGTATTCACTTCTTTGACTTGGAAAAAAATAAAGGATAGCTCTGGTGACCTCACCCCCAACAGTAGGCCAACATGTCTTATAAAACTTGGTAGAGAAGCCATCAAGCCCCAAAGATTTATCTCCATTAAGAGAGAACAAGGCCCCTTTAACTTCGTCTTCAGAAACAAGGGGATGCAACAACTCAATACTATCTGAAGATAGGCATCTAGCATTGCAAAACGAGTAGGAGTCTAAGTCTTTGCCTAAAGAGGCTCCGAAAATCTGAGAAATATCTGATAGTGACGCAGGACATCTAACCAATACTTCCAAAAGCCGTGACTAGTAAGAGCAGAAGATTAAATTCCTTTTATCTCATAACCTAGATCCAGCCATCCAGGCTCTGGGTCGAACCCCCCCGAGTGTGCCCCTACTTCACGTAAGCCGCCCCACTTGAGCCTGGTGTGACAATGCTCCTGCATTAATTGCCTCCGATGAGGAGTCTCGAACACGAGACCTCCTGCTCTGATACCACTTTGACGCAGGACATCTAACCAATACTCCCAAAAGCTGCAACTAGTAAGAGCGGAAGATTAAATTCCTTTGATCTCATAGCCTAAATCCAAGCAGGCCACCCCACCTCGAGTGTGCTCCTACTTCACGTAACCCGCCCCACTTGAGCTCGGTGTGACAATGCTCCTGCATTAGATATCCTCCCACTTAATTTGATCAATGTCCTCCACACATTTTCCCCTGGTCATCAACAATAAAAGATATCCTGTTCATAGATCTGTGAGACTGAAGGGAATTATAGGAAACTTTCGAATTAGAGTCCCCCAGTTTGAGCCACTGAATTCTAGCCTTCTTATGCAAAGAAGATTCTTCTCTAGATTGGCACTCAAAAAGGGTGCTACAAACCTGAGATTCCTCTGCCTGAAGTAGATGATTGGAGGGGTCTAGCTGAAGAGCCTTCTGAGATTGATCATGGTTGCTTTGAGCCGAAACTACCTCTGCTGATACGTTACCAAATGTTCTTTTGCTCCATGCCTGCAAGGCCTTCTTAACAAGCTTAAGTTTTTGGACAACTTTGAACATATGGCTGTCCCTGACCTGATAGGCCCAAGCTTCAGCGACAACAGCCTGAAAATCTTCATGCTACACCCAATGGTTAAAAAGCTTAAAGGGTCTAGGCCCTTGAGGAGGGGCATTACCCACCAAAACAATAGCCGGCAAGTAATCAGAGAGACTAGCTGTTTGAAAATCTACATAAGAGTCCAGAAAAACACCTTGCCATTCAACATTAACAAGGACTCTATCAAGTTTAGACACGATGCTGGATGCCCCCTTCTGCATTTTGGACCATGTGAATTTGGTACCAATGCCTTTTAAATCGAATAGACCAGAACTATCCATGACATTAACCAAGCCATCGCAATTGTTCGAGTGAACCAAGCTGCCGCCTATTTTCTCCGAAGGTTGGAAAATAGTGTTAAAATCCCCAACAACCAACCAGGGTTCATGACTCCGAGATAGCCACCGAAGTTCATTCCAGAGATTCTATCTATTTCTTGCCAAATTACTAGCGTACACCACAGTTAGGAGGAACTTAGTCAAGCTCTGAATAACCTCAACTGCACAATGGACCACTAGAAGTCTAGATCAGAACTGAACACTGTAGAAAGGATGAACTTATCTAGTTTCCATAAGACGTAGATCCTTCCCTTCAAAGCACAATCATAGTTATGAGTGAAGCTCCAATTTTTAAACATAGAAGCTAAAATAGCAGGATACTTATCTCGATGAATTTTTGCTTCAACAAGACCAATAATATCAATTTTATTCACAATTACCAAATCCCGAACGTCCTTCTATTTAGCCAGAGAATTCAAACCTCGGACATTCCACACCCCACTCTAAACATAATGTAGAGATTAATTAGAGGAAGCCACACCACTACCAGACTTACCACCCTGACTAAGGTGACATGCACCCCATCCAATAAGCTTTTGAGTCATTTTCGAGGAGTTAAGAATACTAGTTGTCAAATGCCCTCTACGGGGCATCACTGATCCATCCACATTACTGATCTCCCGATCCTCGAGAACCTCAAACCTATTTGGGCTCCTAATACCCACCGGGAAAGGATTGATAGGAGTAGAAGCCTCTGCACCTGCCAAACTAGGGGAGTTTCTTTGAGGGAAACACTGACGGCCATCGGAGATTGCCTGAGGCAGAGGGATGGAAGACGGAGACGCCTACGATGGTAAGGAAGCACAAGAATCAAAGCTCACCAGGCTCGTTCCTGGAAAATCAATCACCACTACAGGGGCTCAAAAACAGAGTCCAAACGAACTTGATCTAATGCAACGGAGGCTGAATTGATCAACTCATGCCCTACAGGGATAGAGGGATCAATAGCCAGTTCATCCCAGTCTGAACTCTGAAGCATACTCACTCCCAATTTTAGAAGGCTCCCCACCGATTGGCCTCTCCATAGAATCAGCTAGCGATTGTAGAAATTTTGCCTTTCCCACCAGCGACTAGTTATTTTTGAGTTTCTCCAGCTCTCTAGACCCCGTCTTCAAATCGGAATTAGAGGGGGCCGAAGGGGCCGGATCCCAAATCTGAACAGTTTTGCAAGCATTTTCCTTATGACCGAAAGACTTACATCTGTTGCAAACCTGGGGTTTTCATTCATACTCCACTCATTGGTCCTCAACTTTACCTAATTCATCCATCACCAAAACCTCATCAGGAAAGTCCTTCAAGCTGAAATTTCAATACACACCCTAGCGGACGTAATCAAGATCTTTCTACGATAAGTTTATTTGTAAATAAGGGTTTGCTGATGGTACTAGCTATGCTCTTAAAACTCTGTCATTCCACAGATGGAGCTTGAGATTTGGAAATTTTGCCCAGATTGGAATAGAGGAGATGAGGGACTGAACTGTACTGAGATTGGGATCCCATGGCCTAAGAATAAGAGGCTTACTGTCAAAGCTCCAATGGCCCGTTTCGAGAACGGTTTGGCAAGCACTGCCGTTCGAGAAATCAAACAAAATCAACCCTGATTCGAGCTGAAAAATCTCAATACCTCCAAAGGGACCCCAGTTCCTCTGAAAAAGCAACTTATAGTAGCGAAAGGGGGTTTGCCTCCAAGAACGAAGCCAACCAGAGTTGATTTCTTCAACTTCATCTGAGCTCCACACTGCATCTTTCTTGCCATCGACCAAAGATGGCTGATAAAAGTCAAGTTCTGCACCAGAAGCATGAGCTCTGTTAAAACTGAATAAACTATTTCAGTTCACAGTCAACACGGGGCCTACTTCAGAAATCATGACATTGGAAGGACCACTAGCATCGGTCGACCATGGGTCACCGGCAGTAGGATTCCCACTGGCTGCCATCCTGTCTGGAGGAACGAAGGAGAGAAGGTGGGAAACCCAAATTTCAAAAGCCCTAAATCGCCCTTGTTGTATTTTCTTTTCTCTCCTTGAGAGATTGTTAACCATTGTTTTTGTGGCTGCTATGTGTACTTCATGTTTGTTGATTTGAGGCATGTCTGTAATATTGTGAGGAAAGAAGTTTTACATATGGCACATGGTTGTCAAGGTGACATGAGGCGATAGACCCCATGGACTCCTGAGGCGTATGGTTCATTTCCTTGCATAAATTTCCCCAAATATGAGATCTACGTATGGTTCATTTCCTTGAATAAGGGCTCCTACAATTTATATAAATTGCAAAATCTTCATTGTCAAGAAGCATTTTAATAGAACCATTCTTGGAGGCAATTCTAGGAATAATAAAGGGGGATTTCAAGTTTTGGAATAATAAAAACAGAGCAAAAAAACAAAGAGTCTACAACGATTGTTGAAAGGGGAGGAGAGAGATGGACTATAGAGGATAAAACAGGAAAAATAAGTCTACAGTGACTGCCGAACATGAGAGAAATAGAAATAGAGTAAGAGGAAGGAGAGGGAGAGGAGAATTTAGGACTTAATAAAAAAAAAAAAATAGAAAAATAGCCTGGTGGTCAATGTGACTATCGAACAAGGGAGGGAGAGAGAGTGAGGGGTAGAAACGAAGAGGGGCCTTGCCTCTTTACTCTCCATTTTTTCTTCCTTCTTCTCGATTATGCCCAAGAAAGGTAATTAAACATATAATAAATAAAAATATATATAATTATGGGGCCGATACTTATTTAAATTATTAAAGACCCCTCTAAAAATGGGTTTATGCGAGTTGTGGGACCCTAGAGGGAAATTGGGGCACTTAAAGGTTTTTTTTTTGTTATTGGGCTGCCTAAGCCCAACAGTATATCTGGTCACCTGGGCAACGCCTTTAACAACTATACACAAATAGAGGGCCACCATATGGTCCACCCACACACACACAAAAAGACCAATTTATCTAGCCATTGAGCGAGAGAGATGACAGGTTAACATGAGGAAAAACATACTTAGACACCGTACAATCATTGTTTCTTCTATCCGTAAACCCTTTTTTTGTTGTTGTATAGACAAACCCTAACATATTATATGGTAAAAGACAGGAGAAACATATAGAAATAGCATACTTTTTTGTTGACCAAACTACCATATTTAAATAAAATAATTTTTTTTTACTCTTGAACAATAATAATATACATTTATCAGATTTTTAATAATGACCGCCTAGGCGGCTAGTCGCCTGAGCCCAGTAGAGCGCCTGACCGCCTAGGCGACTGCCTGAGGTGACGCCTTTAACAATATGGTATGGCAGTTCCTGGCATATCTTTTGACATTGTCAATTTATGACAACATGGTCTGAAAATTAACTACTTCAATCTGGAATTCAGAAAGAATTAATTATTTTTGGAGGAGCTACATTTCTATTATCTTTTGTAAGGCTCCCATATTCATTCAGTATTGGGGCCTGAATTACTTGGTGGTCTTCTACATTTTATCCAGTCATATTCAAGGTTTTATATACTAACTTCACTGATCAAGTATTATATCTCTGTATATATATAATGCTGAATTTATGTAGAGGAATCAGGATTATCATCCTGTTTGTAACTGTAAAGCCAGGATTATACATGTGTATAGCTTATATTATCTTCTTTTATCATTAGAAAGTATTTTAATAATATATTATTCTTATTCATGTTTTTCTTTTTTAATTTGGCTGGCAGAGCCTAAAGCGAAACCAACGGAAGCCATGCGTGGAGGGAGGTAATGGATCTGGCTGCAGTAGTGCATATGCCTTTAAAAAAAAAAAAGGTTTTTCACACTTCAATGATACCTT
The DNA here is from genome assembly GCA_015143295.1 of Tetracentron sinense. Classification (NCBI taxonomy): domain Eukaryota; kingdom Viridiplantae; phylum Streptophyta; class Magnoliopsida; order Trochodendrales; family Trochodendraceae; genus Tetracentron; species Tetracentron sinense. Next base: position 1,290,843 of record CM026567.1, on the reverse strand, counting down.
TTGCTGAACCCTGAACCCACCATGGTGGCACATGGCTCCATAAAGTGTTAAGCAGGTGAACTTTTATGACGATGATGTTCGCTTTTGGCAACTTTGGCATAACCGCTCTGCAGCTGCTGAGGCTCCATCTGCAGTCAATCAGCACACTTCTGCTTTTGATTCTCCTGCTCCATCCACCAGAGGAAGACATTTCCTTGTCATTTGCTGTGAGAATAAAGCCATATTTTTGGACTTGGTGACAATGCGTGGCCGTGATGTACCGAAGCAAGAGCTTGACAACAAGTCACTTCTCTGGTAAGTACTTGCTATACCTTACATATTGTTGTCCAGGTTTCTATTCTTCACTGCCAATAATTGTTTCACTATAATTCTTGATGTATTCGAATGGTTTATGCAGAAAGTAATGAATATAATTTCTTGAATAAAATTGAAGCGTGTAATTACTATGACTTCTATTGAAGTATAGCATGCACCAACATGCAGCTTCAAGATAAACATAGGGAAGAATAGTGCTGACTAGCTATTGTTTATGCTGTGTAATATTCTTCTGCTTTTAAATCATTCTAGTAGACATTTCCACCCTTGTATTGTTTCTTTGTTCTTGAGTGCATAAGTTTTGTCTACTTTTTGAGCTACTGGTGATTTCCTTAATCTATTATTAAACTGTAATTTGTTGAGCTTTTGAAGAATTATGTCTCAAGAAGAACCCAGGGTCTTAACGAAGAGGTTATATCATTTTTGCAAGAAATGTTGCAATTTGAAAATGGGAAAATTTGCTGGAAATTTTGTAAGATTTTTGGAAAATGGCGTAATATCTAGTTGAGATGAAGAAGGTTGATGAAAACAAGAGAAGGAGAAAGAAGGATTGGGAGAAAATTGAAGTTAGAATAGCATTAGCAAATCCACATCATTTCTGTTAAGTAGCATTTACTTAGTACCTCTGATTAATATAATAATAACTAGAGTTCTTTACTCCTACATTATAACAGTGCCCCTCAACTTGGTTCACTGATATCTATCATGCCCAACTTGGATACAATTCCACCAAGTCTAGCCTTTCTCACTCCTTCAGTGAGTATATCTGCCAGTTGCTCGAGACTTTACATGAGGTGTGCAAAACACCTTTGATGCCACACTCTCTAATGCAATGATAATCAAATTCAATATCTTTGCTTCTCTCGTAATAGAAAAGATTGGTGGTAATATAGATAGCGACTTTATTGTCTCCTTGCAGTTTCATAGGCAGCCTAAATTTGATATTCAACTCAGTTAGAAGGGTATTTATCGATGCACCATCGCTATTTACTCAGTTTTTGCCACTTGACCACACAACAATATTCTGTTTTTACTCTTGCTTGTAATGAGGTTTCCTCCCATGAAAATAAAATGTTCTGTGGTGGTCCTTCGGTCCCTACGAGAGCATGCCCAATCAGTATACAACTGTAGATCTACATTTAACTAGTGCCCATGATTAGCATACATTATACCTTTTTCTGCATTAGATTTTTGGTATCTTAGAATCCTGTAGACAACATTCAAGTGAGAGGAATGCGGTGCATGCATAAACTTACTACACTTACATCATAGGATATATTTGGACGTGTGAGGGTAAGATAAAATAGCTTTCCGACTAGCAGTTGATAAGAACCTATATCATTAAGTGTTTTTACTTCCTTATTACACAACTGATGATCTTTTTCCATAGGAGAATCAAAGGGCTTTGAATACAACATCCTTGTTTTCTTAAACAATTCTAGAATGTATTTTCTTTGTGTTAAACCAATGCCTTTTTTTGACCTCATTACCTCAATGCCGTGAAAGTAACTTGAGAGGACCCAAGTTCTTTATGCCGAATACATAACTCAGAATGTCTTCCAGCGCATGTTTCTCCTAAGGTCATTCCCTATAACAACAATATTTTGAACCCAACTTTACCCAACATTCTTGATGTCTTAAGCAAGTCTAGACTGTCTAGTATGTATTTCCTTAGTGAGATAGCAATGTTTTTCTTTGAACTTGTTACCTCAATGCTGTGAAAGTACCTTGAAAGGACACCCAAGCCTTTTATGTCGAATCCACAACTCAAATTGTCTCCAATGCGTGTATCTCCTTAGCGTCATCCCTTATAACCATGGTATTATAAACATACACGATTAGTGTTTTAATGTTATTCCATGTTTTACAAATATGGTGTGATCACAGCTCCTCTTGTGACCTTTTTAAAATCATGGCATCACTAAAACCTCTCGAGCAAAGCTCGTGGATATTGTTTCAAGTCATAGATAGCTTTTTCCAATTTGCATCATTTCCCATTTTCTTCCTTAAGTAGAAATCCTGATGTAAGAGTCACATTGATTTATTCATGTAGATCTACGTTTAGGTATGCATTTTTAACACTGAGCTGATGCAAAGGCCATAACTTGTGGGCAGCAAGGGACAAGATGATACAAAACTTTTCCAATGGTGCAAAGGTCTCTTGATTATCGATACCACATGTTTGGGTGAAACTTTTGGGGACTGGTTTTGCTTTAAACTTCTCAATGGTCCCAACTCTCATCAGCTTTGTACTTTACAGTATGTACCCACTGACAGCTAATTACTTTCTTCCCGTTATGTAATATAGTTAATTCTCAGGTATGATTCTTTTCCAGATCTTTCCATAGCATTCTCCTACATTGGTTGTGTGTGTGTGTGTGTGTGTGTGTGAGAGAGAGAGAGAGAGAGAGAGAGAGAGAGAGAGAGAGAGGTTTTGTTACACTTGAAGGAATCTTAACAAAAGAAGTTGAAGCAACAAAAACACAATATAAAGGTATGTAGTCAAACCATCCAGGCGACACCTAGGCGATAGCGGCTCCCTAGGAAAACATTGCTCAGGCGTGGGTAGGTGATGCCTAGGCGACCAAAATTTACTTTATTTATGATAATTATGAAAAATTGGAATATTCATGTATTATTGAAAACAAAGATTAATAAAGTATACACTCATTGAAATAAAAATCGCCGAAACCGATACGAAACGGGCGATACGTATAGGTTTCAGTAGCCCCTGTACGATATTTATACTGATAAAAAAGGAGCGATACGTATCGTTTCTTAGTTATTTATGTTTTAGTTCACTGTGTAATTGTAATTGTGTTTGTTACTTTGTCTTTGAGTCGCTTCCCATGACATTATTTTGGGTAAATTTAGTTCCTATAGGTTATAACTCATTTGATTTTTAAAAATTTAATTTAATTTTTTTTTAAAAGGAAAAAAATTAAATGTATCGTTTGAAACCAATATGAATAGCTTTTGGTTGGGACTCGTGCATCCCCCAGAATTATATTTTTAATCCTTGAATAAACTAAACCAAAATGTCACTTCAAAAAATAAAAAACGGAGTTTAGAGAAAGGAGGAGAAAGTCGAATGCAAAACCCTAGGAAAAAGTTGTTAAGTAAAATGTGTTACATTATCCACACACACATAGATACACATATATTATATACGTAGAATGGAGGTGGATTAGTTGCCTTATAATTGGCGGCCCTGCTAAAAAATGGACATGTGCAGGTGTTTTATCAAACCGACAAAACCCATCCAAGGTGTCCTCCTTGAGAGATACATGGCAATCCGATGAAACGTAAAAAACGTGTCACATTGATTTTTTGACGTCCGATTGGACGACAGGCATGTCCATTTGGGCTAATTTTTGCCACGTCTTTCAAGGGGGGAGGTACCTTGGATGGATTTTCTTGATTTTTTGCAAATACCGGCCACATGTCAATTTTGCATTAGGGCCACCTACTAAAGCTTATAGTAGGTGGCACCTAGGCACCTTTCTCATTTGCACTTTAGTGCCCTAGAGATGAGGCCTAGGCACCACCCAGTCGACCTCATCTTAATGAGTGCCCGCCCAGACCTTGATTAGGCGACATGGGTCCTAGCTAGGCAATGCATTGGACTACAAACCTAGGCATTATTTGGGTGATATTTTGACTACACTAATAAACGTGAATGAGAATGACAATATACAAAGTTACTAATCGGATGAACTCTTCAAGTTCAGGTTTGTTTGCATAATGTTTAGTCGAAGCAGTCAAGCAGATACAGAAGGATTAAGTGAATCATCGAAAGGAACATTACATGACTGAGTACCTGCTTCAAGAAAGACATTCAAATGGTTTATGGGGGTTAGAAGGGGGCAATCCTTCTCTGAAACTGGATAACCACAAACATAGGTAAAATGGGGAGTGCTAGTGGTGATCTCTTCACGATTTGTCCCCCATTGAAGAGAACACTGCTAGTCTTTGGGTGGGGGTGGATAAGGGACATTTTCAAAAAATGTAACATCAATGTAAGTTTTTTTTCTCATATTTCCTTGTCAGATGGAAGACATCCAAGGAACATACATCAAATTGATTTGTGATCCAACTTGTCTTGATGAGGGCCTAACATGTGGACAAAGCACAACGATTTCTAGTGGGACCAGGAACAAGAGTGAGGGAACAAAATTTGGAAAGGCGACATCAAAAATTGCTGAAGGCATCCAATTTATGACAATGGAGGAGTGAAAAAATCTTCAGAGCAGAAATGCTTTGGAACTTTCATCTGAAGGAAAATAGCCCAAATAACTTATAGTAGGTGACAATTCTTTCTGTCGGCCCTGCCTTTAGTTGTAGGGTGTAGGATAATGGATATGTCATTTGAAATTCAACATCTTGGAGGTAGTGACAAAGATTGGAGGCAGCCACGGTGATAATGGGAGACATTCCACCTTTGCGGAGGCACTATCTTTAGTTTGAAGTTTTGAACCATCTAATGAAAAAGAGGAAAGATATGCGAAACTTCATCTTTTGATTCCAATAAAGAGTGGTAATGCATAAGTAATCATCAACTGAAGACACCAATATCTGAACCAAAAACTGTATTAACCAAAAACTGACACATAGAAGAAAAGAAATTTCATCTCTGAAATGTTAGATGGAGATCATGTAGAGGAAGAGCTAGAAGATATTGTGAGGGTGAATATTTCTTATTTTTCCTAGATATTTTCTAAGGAGTTTAGGTGCAGGCTATAGGTGGAAGGTGTGGGTTGGGGATGCATTCTTGGGGATAAAGCATCCTCGAGAGAAGTTTTGACCTGGATGAGATCAAAGAAGCTATTGATGACCCAATTAGGGGCAAGGCCCTGGGTCAAAATGTTCCACTCTAGGATTTCTTCAAGATTGTTGGGATATAATTAATGATTATATTATGAAGGTTTTGAAGAATTCTAATGGAATTCTTAATATAAGTATGAATGCAACTTTCTTTGCTCTGATTCCAAGATATTGGGCCAAATGAGTCAGATATATAAGTTTGGTGGGCAGCCTTTACAAGATCCTCTCCAAGACTAATAGGTTGAATTTTGTTATCAAAGAGGATTTCATCAAAGACATACATGATCGACTTGGACTTCCTTGATCATTCCTTTTTTTTGGCTATCTATGCAGAGAGTGAATGAAAGGATGTGTGATGTAGGACTATGCAATGGCCTAAAATCAAATGAGCTGAGATCAATATTGAATTAACAATAATAATGAAAATCATAAAATTGCAATCTTATCACAAATAATTATCTAGAAAATTTGAGAAAGCAATTTTATAAATATTCGAGGCCACGTCACAAACCTACAAATACAGCCCTCAGTTATTTTTGCGAGCGTTGTATGGAATTCTATGTTTCCACAAGCTTAGGGATTAGCTCTCAATTCAATGAAGGTTTTCAAAACTTTTGTAGGGTTTCAAAATTGAATTAGGGTTTAGGTATGACTGCTCTAGGGTTTTGCAATTTGTAAAATTCTGTAACAGCAGTAGAAAAAGGATTAAAGCAATGAAACAGTCACGGGGACAGGTTTACAGAAGTGGAAAAAAGGTTGGGACAGGTTTGGCTGCAATTTGAGTGTATTATGATCGCCGTAACAGCAATGCATGGACTGTAATGGCCTGGGACAGCAAAAATTAGGGTTGTGAAGGGGTGTAGCAATAGGGATAGGGCTGTAGAGGAGGTGCAGCTACAAGGTCATTGGTGTAGGGATTGTAGGATATGAAATAGGGTTGCTGGGATTGGACAGCAGCAGAGGAGAAGAGCTCTGGCAGTCAAGGAGGGAGGCTGTAATAACAATAAAACAGGCCTAGGTTGGCTGTGACAGCAATAGGAAGGGCCTAGGGTTTAAGGGTTGGGCCTAGGGATTTAGGGTTTGCTGTAACAGTACTAGGGATAATGTTGCCCAGATATGGACCCTAGAGGGGGGGTGAATAGGGTCAATGACAGATTTAAAACTTGTTTTCCCTTTTAATGCGGAATTTGAAAATCAAAGGGAAATGCAGCTAACAGATAGTATATAAATCTACTATGAAGATAATCTAAAAGAGAGAAGAGAGAAAAGGAATTGCAAACTCAGTTGTTAACGAAATTCGGCAATCTCCAGCCTACTCCCCGCCTCTGCAAACTGCAAGAGGTTTCACTACGATCCACGATTGTACAAACTTCTTCACAGGTGAACCTTAAAACCTTTTACAATCTTTCTTCTGGTCAAGATGCAACCTTACAATCCTTCTTCAGGTCAGGATGGAACCTATCACCATAAGAGCACAGTCCTCTCTGACAAAGATGAAGCAACAACTTCATTGCAAGAACACGCAGGTTCTTGACTGATACAAATGGAGGTTTTGGATTTACAATTTGAAATAAAGAACTCCTTACGAGTTAGATTTGAATGGAATATCAAACTCTATGAAATCTCTCAAGTAAATGATTTGGATTCAGCTCAAAGAGAAAAACAGAGTACTCTTTCTCAAGATTGGGATTTTTAGCTCAAGTGAATGATTGATCAATAGAACAGTGTAATGTTTAGCTTATTGTCTCTTTTTGATTCAAAGATCATCTCTTTTTATAGTGTTCTAATATTTATTACCGTTGATGAACATTAAATGAAAAATCACCCATTATTGATATAGCCGTTGAGCATTAAAGGCGAGTTTCAGATTTTTTCAGGTTTTCCAGTCGATTAGAAAAGTCCTCTAATCGGCTGGATGGTCACCAGATCGGCTGGATTAGTCATCTGATCGATTAGATGGTAAAAACAATTTTTTATGCATTTTGTTCTATCCAGTCGATTAGATGGGTTGTGTGATCGACTGGATGGACCACCTGATCAACTGGATGGACCACCTGATCAACTGGATGGTCTACCTGATTGGCTGGATAGACCAAAAAAGATTCAGATTTTGGTTTTCTTAGACTTTAATGATTTGCACGATTTCCAAAGTCTTTTAACATATTAAGTAAACATGATTAACATCTCATAATGATCTTTTGAATGATCTAATCTGGATTCATAATGAGTTTCAACTTGATCAGTACATGCAGACAAATTTTGACACAATTTGTTCTATCCAGTCGATTACAGGACTTGCCTGATCGACTGGATGGTTTGCCTGATCGGCTGGTTGGTCTATCTGATCGATCGTATAATCCATTTTTCAAAACCTTTAAGATAGGATTTGATTCCAAGGTTTTGTATTTAATCTTTATGAGAAAGATGATCATGTTTTAAGGTCCTTAATTATATTTTTATATTTGTTTAAGGAGTCTATGGTCAATCTAAGGTATTTTGAGCTTTTCACCAAATCACCACTAGAGGATTTTTATAAAAATCCTAGACAGACCACTGACTACTTATTCTTAGACCTTGATGGATTTGATCCTTTGCTTCTTTGGTCTTCAGTAGCAGTGCCTCAAAGACAATCTTCTAGAATCCTTTTTGCTTATAGATGAATATCTTCTTGAGGCTTTGATTTGGAATTGTCATCATTACTTTGACTTGATCTTTTGCATTGAAGGTTCTTGAATCTTGCTTGAAGTGAATTCTTTATTTCTTGAATACTGTAGACAATGATGCTCATGGTAGACATTAGTATCTCAAGAGTCATTTTATTATTTATGTTATCATTAAAATTAATGAGGGTCATACGGTTGTAACCTTTAGGCTAACAGTTAATATGGCTAGGGGGGGAGGGGGGGCTGTAACAGTGACGAGAATGCTATAGCAGCAAGGGCAGGGGGTAGGGAGGCTGTAACAGTGATGGGGAATGGCTAGGGTTTGATTGATTGTAGTTTATTGAATGGAAAAACAGAAAATCAACCAAGAACAATGGAGGGAAGAAATTTAGGGTTTGGTATGGGTGAGATTTCTTGCAAAGGAAAATGATCTAGGGTTTCAATGAAAAAACAGAAAATCAATGAGAAGAAGATCAATAACATACCTTAGATCGTTGAGAATCACTCTTTTGACATCACACCAAGAATCCTTTGGGAAATTTTCCTTTGGCATCACACCAAATCCAATAATTGGAGAATGCTTAAAAACATTTTGTTTCATTCATAAAATTCATTAACTAAAAATTTACAGCAAAAAGAGTCTTAAATTGTTGAAACCTTAATTGTAAAAAGACTCAAATAACCAAAACTAATAAAAAGACTATAATAACCGAATACTAATAAATTGTTTCCTCTAACTAAAAGTCCAGCCCATTGGGCTTTTAAAACTATGCCAAATTATACTAAACCAGCCCATATGCACACCTTCCCAATGTGGGGTCTTCCTAATGATCTGTGTGCATATGAGGTCTTCAATACCCAAAATCATCAACCCAAAGTCACACATGGGCCATCTTTTTTTTCCTCCGCCTATGATAAATTTGAAACTCCTTTTGATGTTGGATGTTTGCATCAATGTGTCTTCAGCACACTTCTCGACTCTAATTATTGATTCACCGAAAGGTTTTTTCAAGTCTTCTATAGGTATCCATTAAGGAGATCATTTCTCCCCTTCTTGTTTATTATTATGGGTGATTTGTTGAGTAGATTGGTATCTAAAGCCTAACCAGTAATCTTATTAAGTTTTTTGTGGGGTGGGATAGGGTGGAGATCCGACATCTTCAATTTATTGATGATACGAGTTTGTTCTGTGAAGACATATGGTGACTAACCTCAAGAGTGTCCTTAAATGCCTTTTAGATCATTCCCATTTTGAAAATCAATTGGGAGAAGGGCAGTCTAGTTTGCAGTAGGCGTAAATAAAAAAGATAAAGAAGCGACAAATACGCTGTTATTTTGGGTTGTGGAGTTGACCAGTGTTCTATTAGATACCTTGGACTTCCAATGGGGGAAATCTTAAATCTATCTAATTTGGGATGTGGTAGTTGAGAATGTGAGGAAAAGATTGCCGGCTTGGAAATCTACCTGCATTATCCCATGTGCCACATGTCTCTTTTTAGAATATTGGGCAAGGCTATCAACAAAATAGAGAAAATTCAGACAAATTTCTTTGGGATAATCAAGAGGTTAGGAAAGATAATTTGGTTATTTGGGGGATGGGTGTTGAAGTCTAAGAAGGAAGGCGGGTTTAATAGTGGGGATATAAAAGAGAGGAATGAAGCTATTTTGGGTAATATTGTTGGGGTTCCCTCTTGAGCCAAATGATCTTGGAACAAAGTAATGAAGATCAATTATGAACTGGATTCTAATGGTTGGGATTCGAAACCTGCTAATCGAGCCAACTCTTAAAAATTAGTTGTGCCTAATTTTAGTTTCAATGTGGGCAGGGCAGTGTTTTTAAAACCAGACCGGTCGTCGAACTGGATGGGTGGCCGGTTCCCGGTTTGACTGGTCCGCTATGACCGTGCCCTTTTTTTTATTAATTTTTTTCTCTCATTTTTATTCGGTTTTGGTCGGTACTCAACCGGTTCTACCATCAATTCCTAGTTCAATTGGCTAATTCTTAAAAAAAGGGTCAGTTTTTAATAAGGTCCGGTTTTGGGGGGTTGGGGAACTGGTGAGGGGACCGGTTCCCGGTTTTTCCGGTTTGACCGGCCGGTCTGGTCCGGTTCTGATAACATTGGGGCAGAGGGTCAGGGGGTTCAGTTTTCGAAAGATGTATGGTGTGGTTTTGTGAAATTACAGGATGTCTTTGGCAACAATTTCTCTTAACCGTAGATAGGGTTGCTCTAGTGGGGGACTATTTTGAGTTGCGGAATGAGGGGGTTGTTGGTATAATTGTGGGTATAATGTAGTTATGGGCTTCTCTTATGTTGTAGTGGCCCAATACCTATGCTTTTATTTCTATTTTTCTTGTATGGGCCTTGGGCCCAGCTATAGTATTAGCCAAGTATATATAATCATTATAGAGAAGAGGAACCCTACCTTCCTCATTCTCTCTTTCCCATTTCTCTTCTTTCTCTTTCTCTTCTCCTCTCTAACATAGCTACAAATCTACTTGGTATTAGAGCTTCTGAACAAATAACAATGAGTTTCTTAAAACAACAACAACAAAAGAAGGAGCACGCTGCTGACGTCATCACTGTACGACTGACTCAGCCATATGGCCTAGGCTACCCATAGGGTAAGTTTGGAGGTATTTTTTCAGAGAAATTGAATTTAGAGGAATTTTGAATCAAATATCATGTGATTTGGGTGAATATTGAAGAAGTTATGATGATAAAGGAAAATATAAAAAAATTATGCAAAAACACTCTATAGAGGTTCAACTTCATTTTTTTTCAAATGGATGGCTGTCTGTATGGGTTAATGGACAAGGATCCTTCATTTTTTTGAGAGACAGTCCCACATAGGGTTTGGTTGATTCCAGACTAATTTGAAGAATCGATGACGTCTTTATCACCCTCTAAACTAGCGTTTTTCTCTGTTCTTCACTATTTGTGGTCTGTATTGATTATGGAAGCCCCTTAGGTTGCCTTGGTTGGTATTTTTAAGGTCTATGGATTGTTGGAATTGAAGGTATTCAAGGTCGAGTTTGAACCTTGAGATTGGAGGTGTGACTCCTTTTGTGCTGTAGGATTGGAGGTATGACTCCATTGTCCTACAAAAATTCTGTTTGTGTATGTTTGAAGAAGAAATCCTAATGTTAGAAGGATCTCCCTCCTCAACAGTGGTACCTCCTCCTATAGGTGTGAGTCATAAGGGGTCTAGTAATGACATCCCTCACTTGCAAATCATGTCAGAGAGGCTCAAGGTTCTGAATGTCGATATCGCTCGACATGTTGAGCCGCGGAAAAAAGAAATGTCGGAGATATATCGCAAGATATATCGTTTATCGGTGATTTTTGAAAAAATGACAAAACAATGTTTAAAATATGAAATTTTGTAGTGAAACATCTGGAAATGTTAAAATAGATGTTAATACACCTTTTAGAATAAAAATATTAAAAAAAACAACAATATACATAAGAGATGCAATGAGAAGAGAGCAAAGATGTGCGTTGACGAGTGATGATAATGTAAGATTGATTCATGATACATCATATTTAGAAATTTTTTGTGCTAAAAATATTAAAAAAAATCTGAAAACCAAGGTTAGATGCTTTATTTGGTTATTCCTAAAGGTTAGTAAATTTTAACCCTAGTTATAGGGAGTTAAAATAGACATTGCATTTAAAAAAATTATAAAAGTTAAGATTAGATGCTTTAATTTAAGGGTTAGTAAATCTTAGTCACATTTAAATGGAGTTAAAAGGGGATATGTTAATTTAAAAAAAATCTAAAAACCATGGTCATATGCTTTAACCCTAAAGGTTAATGAATCTTAACCACAGTTAAAGGGAGTTACAAGGTGACATGTTTAAATATTTTGAAAAAAAATCAAAGTTAGATGCTTTAACCTTAAAGGTTAGGAAATCTTAACCATAGTTAATGGGAGTTAAGAAGGGACACCCCTTTTAACTTTGGTTAAGATCCACTAACTCTTAGTATTAAAGGCTTAAAACATTTAACCTTAGTTTTTAGAAAAAAATTAATCACAAGGGTTAAACTTGTTAACCGCAGTTCAAGGCTAGTTAAAGGGGGGCTTTGTGAGGTTATAAAATATCTAAAGGGTATAATAGTCATTTTATTAACAATGATAAAAGTCTTAAGAGTGACTCTAGCATTACCCTTGTTAGGGTTCAAATACTTAAGAGTCAAGAGAATAAGAGTGACCCTAGCACTAACTTTATTAGGGTTAACACTTAAAGTGTCAAGAGAATAAGAGTGACCTTAGTATTACTTTTATTAGGTTTAACCAGACCACAACAGAGGAGACGTAGAGTTCGAATGCTACAAGCCTCCAACCCACGACAACGGCTACTCAACCCACAGTGACGGCGGTGGCGATGGCGACGTCGACAGGTATGTACGCTCTTCTTCCTTCTCATTTCTTAGGTCTGTAATAGCCATTACAGAGGATTGATTTCAATCCTCTTGCCTCTTTTTTTTTTCTTTCTTTGGGTCTGTAATGGGATGAGTACTGAGTTCAGTCCACAATTTTTTTTAATGGATGCCTGCACATCTGCAAAACAAAGCGGAAAAAAAGGGATTTCACGGGTTTTGGTTGATATCGGTGAGTTGTTGCTCATATATCTCCAATATCACCGATATATCGGCGATATCTCCCGACACATGTAAATTTTTTTTAACATGTAGATGCATAAATTTTTTTTAACAACATGTAGATGCATCGGTCACCGGTGATACCGAAAAATATCGGTGATATACTGTCGAAATTTCGAACCTTGGAGAGGCTTGATGGTGAAAACTATGTTTATTGAGCTAAATCTATTGAAATGTATATTGAAGCAAAAGGAAATTGGGTTACCTACTTGGAGAGATAGCAGAACTTACCAAGTCGAACCTTACACATGCGAAGTAGACTCAGGACAATTTGATTGTGATGTCTTAGCTCACCAATTCAGTATTACCCCACATTAATAGGGTTTGGTGTTCTTGAAGATTGCTTAGGCCATTTGGGACCATGATTCAAAATATCGTCGATATTTAAGAAACATTGACAATATATATCGATTTTGATGACTCCTGACACATCTATACCAGGTACTTTGGTTTTTACAATTTTCGTAAATGTCGATCGATATATCCGAAATATCGGTCGAATTTACGAATCACAGATTTTTTACAATTTTTCGTAAATGTCGATTGATATATCCGAAATATCGCACGATATTTTGGAAATATCGATCGAAATTTACGAATCACAGATTGGTGTTCACAATTTTTTTAAAAATAAAATTATTGATTTAATACAATGTCTTTTTATTTCAAGGATTATACTTGAATTCATGAATGTTTTATATGGTGATCAATTTTAATAATGTGCTATTACTACTATTATTTTTTTAAAATATTTATTTTATTAAAGAGAATAAAATGAGTCTGTAATTTCCCTTCAATTGACTAGGAGAATAAAATGTAGTTAATTTTTTGGACAATATAAAGAAATATCAAGAAAAAATTATCTCAAACAAGCAGTCAAAGCATGTCATTTAACTTCGAGATACAATTATTGATGTATTAACTATTATGTATGAAATTGATTGTATTTGAGTTAATTGTTGTGCTTGATTGAGAAATAATACTACTATTTATGTAAGTTACATCAATATTAGTGAATAATACATTGTCGTTAGCGTCAGTGCACATCTTTGGCCCCCTTTTCATTGCATCTCTTATATTCATTGATTTGTTTTTAAATGTTTTGATTCTCATATGTGTATTAACATCTATTTTAACATTTCCTGAAGTTTCATTGAAAAAATCAATGTTTTTCACTAATTTTTTTTGATTTTTCCCTCCACGTGCAATATTGTTCCCATGATATCGATATATCTTGTAATATATCTTTTTTCCACAGATCGCCATGTTATGCAATATCGACATTTAGAACCTTGTTTGGGACACTCTCTTAGACCTACTCGAATGTAGGAAATTTTGCCCAGCTCTATAAAATTCAAAGGGATATCTCCCAAACTTATCAGGGGAGATGCACTTGAATATTTACTATGCCAAGTTGAAGAAGAAATGAGAGGAATTTGATCACTACTCAGACTTTAAGCCCAGTTGTACCATTGAAAGTGGGTTGAACGAATGTGGATTTTTGAGTTCCTTGTCGGTCTGAATCAGGAATATGAAAATGCTCGCTCACAGCTCCTAGGTCGAGATCCTCCTCCTGAGACACTTAGTCGTGTATATGCTCATAACTAGAATGAAGCAAGCAGATGTGATGTGATGACAACCAGGATGGTGACTACTCCAGAAAGGTCTGCCCTTTCCTCCACTTTCTAGCGTGGTGGAAGAGGAGGTGGTAGAGGATCCTGTAGAGGTCGTGGTAATTGGTTTGATGGTGCCCATTTTGATGACAAGGACAAGATGAAATGCGATTACTGTGGGAGGACTCGACACACTCGTGATTAGTTTTGGCAATTACATGGCCGATTTACACAGAGGGGAGGTCACTCAGGTGGATATGGAGGTGATTCTCATCGTCTAGAAGGATTTGGAGATCCTTTTGCCCATCCTGCTACAACCGCTGCAAATTTTGGGTTTACTATAGCACCGATATCTCAGTTAGTACACAAAGATGATATGGAGTCTCTCACCTTGATGAGATGTGTGAGGCTATGTTCCACTTGGAGACCCCTTCCACTTCCTCATTTGCTCAGTCTGGTACATCCGCCACTGCTTTCAATGTCTCAGTTCTATCTGCTCATCATTCTTGGATCATTGTTTCTAGGGCATCCAAGCACATGACTGATATGTCCTCTATTTTTTCATCATATCGTCTTTATTCTAGGAGAGACAGAGTTCGTATTGTGGATGATACTATGTCTCAAATTACCGATAAGGGTACCATCCATGTCTCTCCATCTATGCCTTTATCGCCTGCTCTACATGTTCCTAACATTGCTAATAATCTTTTATCTGTCAGTAGTATTACCAAGTCCCTCAAGTGCAGTGTCACCTTTTTTCATTCCCATTGTGTTTTTCAGGATCTGGTGATGAGGCAGATGATTGGCAGTGGTCGTGAGAAGGATGGTCTCTATCAGTTGGTTTCCTCTCCTGGGATGCGTGCCTATTAGTCCTCTTCAGGGAACAAGAGTAATTTTGACCAATTGATGAGATGACATTTTCGTTTAGGCCATCCCTCTTTTTTGCTTCTTTAGATGATGTTTCCTCAGTTGGCTCTTTCTTTATCTGATTCCAAGGTTCTGAATGTCGATATCGCTTGACATGTCGAGCAACGGAAAAAAGATATATCAGAAGATATATTGTTTATCGGTGATTTTTGGAAAAATGACAAAAAAGGGACAAAACATGGAATTTTGCCGTGAAACTTCAGGAAATGTTAAAATAGATGTTAATACTCCTTTAAGAATTTTGCCGTGAAATTTCAGGAAATGTTAAAATAGATGTTAATACTCCTTTAAGAATAACTACATTTAAAAAAACAACAATATACATAAGAGATGCAATGAGAAAAGAGCAAAGATATGCGCTGACGAGTGACGATAATGCATGATTTATTCATATTTCATTCATTTCTCAATAAGATGTGCTTTAACCTCTATGTTATTTGTAATATAATCAATTTTACTTCATTTGAACAAATATGTAAGGCCATTTGATTTTTTTTTTTTTAATGATTATCCAATATCCATACTAATTGTTTTAAAAATCTGAAAAACTTATGAGTGCACATTAAATTTGATATCGACACAGTTATAGGGAATTAAAAGGGGACATGTTAATTTTAAAAAAATATAAAAACCAAGGTTAGACGCTTTACCCTAAAGGTTAATGATTCTTAACCACAATCAAAGAGAGTTACAGGGTGACATTTAAATTTTTTTAATTTTAAAAGTCAAAGTTAGTTGCTTTAACCTTAAAGGTGAATCTTAACTACAGTTAAAAGGAGTCAAGAGGGGACACTCCTTTAACTTTGGTTAAGATCCACTAACCCTTAGGATTAAAGACTTAAAACATTTAATCTTACTTTTTAGAAAAAAAGTAATCACAAGGGTTAAAACTTGTTAACCACAGTTCAAGGCTAGTTAAATGGGGGTTTTGTGAGGTTATGAAATATCTAAAAGGTATAATAGTCATTTTACTAACAATGATAAAAGTCTTAAGAGTGACCCTAGCATTACCATTATTAGGGTTAAAACACTTGAGAGTTAAGAGAATGAGAGTGACCCTAACCTTACCTTTGTTAGGGTTAAATAACTAAAGTGTCAAGAGACTTAGAGTGACACTAGTATTACCCTTGAGAGCTGGTTTTTGCAATCTGGGGAATGCTACAAGCCTTCAACCCACGACAACAGCGACAGGTATGTACCCTCTTTCTTCTTCTTCTTCCTTCTTCTTTCTTAGGTCTGCGATGCCTCTTCTTCCTTCTTCTTTTCTTCTTTCTTGGGTTTATAATAGGATTGAGGACTGATTTCAATCCCTTATTTCTTTTTTTTTTAGATGGATCCCTGCACATCTGCAAAACAATGGAAAAATATGATTTTCATAGGTTTTGGTAGATATCGGTGGGTTATCGCCCACGATACCATGTAAGTTTTTCTTCACACCATATAGATGTGTCGGAAGGCAGCGATACCAAAAAATATCGGTGATATATTGTCGATGTTGTCGAAATTTCGAACCTTGTCTGCTACTCTATTTCAATGTGAAACTTGTGAATTGTCTAAACATTGTAGGGTTTCTTACCCTCCTAATATATCTCAATACAATTCACCTTTTGGACTTGTTCATTATGATGTTTGGGGTTCTATACCCACACCTTCTGTGTTTAGTCATAAATATTTTGTGACTTTTGTGGATGATTTTTCTTGTGCAACTTGGGTGTATCTTCTTAAGTAAAAATTTGATGTTTATTTTTCTTTCAAAGCTTTTCATAATATGGTTTGTACTAAATTTGATGCTAAACATAAAATCCTTCATTCTGATAATGGTGGGGAATATCTGAATAAAGATCTATGCACATGCTTTACTGACCATGGTATTGTTCACCAAACCACTTGTGTTCACACTCCACAACAGAATAAAGTGGTTGAACGCAAGAATACACATCTTCTTGCCATCACCAGATTGCCTTGCATGTCTCCAAATACCTTTGGTCAGAAGCCTTACTTTCTTCTACCTTTATTATGAATAGAATGCCCTCACGGATCTTGGGCTTCAAAGCTCCATTGGATGTCCTTTCACCTACATCTCCACATTTTCCTATACCACTCAAAGTATTTGAGTCTATCTGCTTTGTGCATGTGCCCAAACTTGACCACACCAAACTTGATCCTCGTGCTGTCAAGTGTGTTTTTCTTGGATATTCCTCCACTCAGAAGGGTTATAAGTGCTACCATCCTCCTTCCAAGAGGAAGTTTCTGCTTATGGATGTCTCTTTCTTTGAGGATATTTCTTACTTTCCTCCTTTGAAGACTCTTTTCAGGGGAAGAATGTTGATGTTGAAGCGTTGTCTTCTCCTATACCTCTTCCTATTCCTATTCCTATTTTCGATATTCCTGGCTCTACTATGATTGATATTGGACATACGCAAGAGAAAGAATTGCAGGTTTACTCCAGGTGATCACGACCTATGTCTCACGCTACCTGCCAAGATTCTCCCTCGAATCTGAATCCTTCCAACTCAAGTAATGATTCTGATTCACCTATTGATGATTCCGATCTCCTTATTGCCATTAGAAAGGGCATTAGGTCTTGCGCTCACCATCCTATCTCTAATTTTGTTTCTTACAAATCATTATCTCCTTCTTATCGTACTTTTTCTTCTTCCATGTCTTCGGTGTCTTTGCCTTGCAATGTTTCTGAAGCACTTGCTCATTCTAAGTGGAAGGATGCGATGTATGAAGAAATGGGGGCTCTTGAAGAAAGTGGCACATGAGAAATTGTTGATCTACCAAGGGAAAGAAACCGATTGGATGGAAGTGAGTTTTCACAATGAAATACAAGTCAGATGGTTCTGTAGAAAGATACAAGGCTAGACTGGTTGCGAAAGGTTTCACCCAAACTCATGGCATTGACTACCTTGAGACCTTTTGTAGTGACCCTAATTTAAATTAAATACACCCAGGGGTAAATTGGTAAATGATACCCTGAGGGTAATTTAGTAATTGATTTTTGTGTTTGATCATATGGCTAACCTTGGTGGGGTAGGGCTAACCCAATGATTTAATTTAATAAGTTAAATTAATTAAATCTAGGTTATAAACAAACAGGCCTTAGTGGGGATATATTAGTAATTCTCTAAATAGAGTTTAATATAAATAAAATTGTTTAATCTAATAGTGATATTTTTGCTAAACCTGATTTAGGAAGCTGAGATACGTACTTTTGGAGGAGAAGGAGAACGGCTGTAGGGTTTGGAGATCGGTGAATGCTCGTAGAGAACCGGATCTCGAAGTTTTGGATCACTCGGGATAGCAGCAAATCTCTCATAAGCAATCAATCTCTTGTCTTCTTATCGAAATCAGATCTAGAGACAAGTGAATATTTCTGTAATTTAGATGTAGGGTGTGTTGTGATCACACAATAATTTTAATGTGTTTTTCTTCTTGTGTTAATAATTGTGTATGAAAATATGCTAGATCGGATAAATATTTTATACAGGTATTATTCTGATTTATTAAATATGTTATGGGTGATTTTAATAAATGATATAATAATATATTATATTTTAGGGAAGAAAATATAAGAGATCTAGGAGATTAAAATTAGTGATTTTCGGAATTGAGTTAATTTAAATGAGATTTATTCAGTTTCGGTATTTGGGTCATAACTTTATGACATTAAGTCCGATTTTTGTCCGATAGTACATCGTTTCGAAGAGCTCGAAAAGATCTACACTTTCATGAAGAAAGTTTTCCCAAAATCAGTATTTTTGTGGGTCAAAATCTTAGTTGAAAATCAAAAACGGGAAAAAGGGATATTTTTCATATTAATTTTCCTAAGATATTTTAATTAAATGTATATATTATTTGAGTGTGAGAATATTGTTTTGTTGAGATTCCTTTATAACTAATTAGTTAGTTTGTTAGATGGTTGAAAGATACCTCTAACAAATTTAAATAATTAGTTACTAAATAATTTGTTAGTAACATGACTTATATTTTTTTAGTTAATTTGTTGGGTGGTTGAAAGATACCTCTAACAAACTTAACTAATTAGTTACTAACCAATTGGTTAGTAACTGAACTTTTTTACGCTAGTGAGTTTAGTAAAACCCTTATACTAGCATAAAAGAGTTCAGTTACTAACTAATTGGTTAATAACTAATTAGTTAAGTTTGTTAGGGGTATCTTTCAACCACCCAACAAATTAACTAAAAAAATATAAGTCACGTTACTAACAAATTATTTAGTAACTAATTATTTAAATTTGTTAGTGGTATCTTTCAACCATCTAACAAACTAATTAATTGGTTATAAAGGAATCTCAACAAAACAATATTCCCACACTCAAATAATATATACATTTAATTAAAATATCTTAGGAAAATTAATGTGAAAAATATCCCTTTTCCCGTTTTTGATTTTCAACTAAAATTTTGACCCACAAAAATACTGATTTTGGGAAAACTTTCTTCACCAAAGTTGTAGATCTTTTCGAGCTCTTCGAAACGATGTACTATCGGACCAAAATCGGATTTAATGTCATAAAATTATGACCCAAATACCGAAACTGGATAAATCTTATTTAAATTAACTCAATTCCGAAAATCACAAATTTTAATTTCCTAGATCTCTAATATTTTCTTCCCTAAAATATAATATATTATTATACCATTTATTAAAATCACCCAGAACATATTTAATGAATCAGAATAATACATGTATAAAATATTTATCCGATCTAGCATATTTTCATACACACAATTATTAACACAAAAAGAAAAACACATTAAAATTATTGTGTGATCACAGCACACCCTACATCTAAATTATAGAAATATTTACTTGCCTCTAGATCTGATTTCGAGAAGAAGACAAGAGATTGATTGCTTATGAGAGATTTGCTGCTATCCCGGGTGATCCAAAACTTCGAGATCCGGTTCTCTACGAGCATTCACCGATCTCCAAACCCTACGGCCGTTCTCCCTCTCCTCCAAAAGTACGTATCTCAGCTTCCTAAATCAGGTTTAGCAAAAATATCACTATTAGGTTAAACAATTTTATTTATACTAAACTCTATTTAGAGAATTACTAATATACCTCCACTAAGGCCTGTTTGTTTATAACCTAGATTTAATTAATTTAACTTATTAAATTAAATCATTGGGTTAGCCCTACCCCACCAAGGTTAGCCATATGATCAAACACAAAAATCAATTACTAAATTACCCTCAGGGTATCATTTACCAATTTACCCCTGGGTGTATTTAATTTAAATTAGGGTCACTACATTCTACCCTCCTTAAAGAAAATTTCGTCCTCGAAATTAACAAACCTCAGTCAAGAAAAGATGAGGATACTTCTCCCTCATTTCTGATTCCAGCTCCCATGAAGATTCATCTTCATCATGATTGTTCCACTGAACTTTCTTGGCTATCACTCTTGTTATACCAGAGTTTCTAAACCTAGGGCTCTGATACCAATCTCTCACGCCCCGAAATCTATACACAATAATACTAATATTTGTATAAATATCAAAGCGTGAACCGGAAACAAAATTCCAATATTAATGTAAATTAAAATAATTTAATACTCCATTAAACAAATTTAAATAACCAGCATCACTGAAAGACTCAATAACATAAGTTCTCCTAAAAACTAAATCATCCAAAGATTTCATATAGTTTACCTCACTACAGTTCTCTCACACTCTAACAAAGAAGAAAACTTTAAGGTTGGCCTCACTTGCTCAAACGAGAGCAACTCCTATTCTTTTTAATCACCACCTGAAAAAGAAGAATCAATAAGGGTGAGCCCACAGCTCAACAAGAGAATACACTATAATTTAAGTGCATTAACAATTCATGTGATAAGATGACTAACAGACTATGCATATTATTCAATTAAGTCTTTACTTATGGTTCAGTCCGGTCAATAGGGGTCTTACACAACTTACCCTATTGATCAAGGGAATCCTTGGGGTCTCACACAGTTTACCCTATCCCTTGGGTCTCACACAGTTCACCCATCTGAGAATTGAATGTTTTACACAACTCAACTCAATCCTCTGTTTCTGGGTAGGTACTCTATACCACCCTGAGACAATCATTGGGTGGTACACAACATCACCCTATGATCAATTTAAGGAGGTTTTACACAATTTACTTCTTGAATAACCCTTAACCAAGGTTAAAACAATGTTTATTGAATCACCATTATTTTAGAAAATGAATACCAACTATTATGAAAATATAACAAAACATTAAATGACAAACAGAGGATTAAGTTGAGTTGTGTAAGACATTCAATTCTCAGATGGGTGAACTGTATGAGACCCAAGGGATAGGGTAAGCTGTGTGAGACCCCAAGGATTCCCTTGATCAATAGGGTAAGTTGTGTAAGACACCTATTGACCGGACTGAACCATAAGTAAAGACTTAATTGAATAATATGTATAGTCTGTTAGTCATCTTATCATATAAATTGTTAATGCATTTAAATTATAGTGTATTCTCTTGTTGAGCTGTGGGCTCACCCTTGTTGATTCTTCTTTTTCAGGTGGTGATTAAAAAGAATAGGAATTGCTATCGTTTGAGCAAGTGAGACCAACCTTAAAGTTTTCTTCTCTGTTAGAGTGTGAGAGAACTGTAGTGAGGTAAACTATATGAAATCTTTGGATGATTTAGTTTTTGGGAGAACTCATGTTATTGAGTCTTTTAGTGATGCTGGTTATTTAAATCTGTTTAATGGAGTATTAAATTATTTTAATTTCCATTAATATTGGAATTTTGTTTCCGGTTCACGCTTTGATATTTATACAAATATTAGTATTATTGTGTATAGATTTCGGGACGTGACACCTTGACTCCTGTAGCTAAAATGAATTCTATCCGTGTGATTCTCTCTCTAGTTGCTAACCAAGACCGACCTCTTCATCAATTTGATGTGAAGAACGCATTCCTTCATGGAGACTTAGTGGAGAAAGTTTATATAACTGTTCCTTCTGGTTATAGCTTTCCCATAACACAAGGGAAAATTTGTAAATTGAAGAAGACCCCATATGGGTTGAAACAGTCTCCTCGTGCCTGATTTGAAAGGTTCAATGGTGCCATAAAGAAACAACGGTACACTTAAAGCCAAGCTGATCATACTCTATTTATCCAACACTATCAGAGTAAGACATCTACCCTTATAGTCTATGTGGATGACATAGTTTTGACAGGTTCTGATGCGAAGGATATTAAGAGGTTAAAATCTCAACTGGCTATAGAGTTTGAGATATAGGACCTAGGGCAGTTAAGGTACTTTCTTAGCATAGAAGTTGTCAAATCTAGAAAAGGAGGGATATTTATCTCACGAAGGAAATACATCTTAGATCTTCTCAAAGAAATAGGGATGTTGGGATGCAAGCCTTTGAATGCCCCAATAGAGCAAAACCACAGGTTAGCAGATGATGGTGGTGAGCCTCTTAGTGATGTAGGGAGATATCAGAGGCTTGTTGGTCGCCTTATCTATCTCTCTCTCACTCTCCTTGATATAGCCTATGAGTTAGCGTGGTGAGCCAATTTATGCATGCTCCCAAAAACTTCTAATCAAGAGGCAGTCTACAAGATTCTCAGGTACTTGAAATCCTCCCCTAGAAAAGGGATCCTCTTTGGCTATCATGGGAACTTAAGAGTAGAAGCATACACCGATGCTGATTGGCCTAGATCTGTTTTGGACAGAAGAACTACATCTGGATATTGTATGATTGTTAAAGGAAATCTTGTCACTTAGAGAAGCAAGAAGGAGACTGTTGTGGCAAGGTCTAGTGCAGAGGCTGAGTTCATAGCAATGGCTCATGGAATATGTGAATTGCTATAGGTAAAGATTTTACTGAAGGAGCATGGATTTCCAGCAGACAAGCCTATAAGTCTTTTCTATGACAACAGAGTTGTGATTAGCATTGCACACAACCCAGTCCAACATGACAAAATGAAACATATTGAGATTGATCGTCATTTCATCAAAGAAAAACTCAGTTCTGGAGAGATTTACATTCCCTATGTGAAGACTGGTGACCGACTTGCATATATTCTAACTAAGGGAGTCCCAAGCTATCGCTTATTTGACATTACTTAGCAAGCTGAGTATGTGTGACTTATACGCACTAGCTTGAGGGAGTGTGTTGGTATAATTATGGGTATAATATAGTTATGGGCCTCCTTTATATTGTGGCCCAATACTTATGCTTTTATTTTTGTTTCTCTTGTATGGGCCTTGGGCCCAGCAATTGTATTAGCCAAGTAAATATAGTCATTATAGAGAAGAGGAAGCCTAACTTTCTCATTTTCTCTTTCCCATTTCTCTTCATTCTCTTCTCCTCTTTAACCTGGGGTGGTGTGGTGTCCAAAGTTGAGGCGGGATTTAAATGATTAGGAAGTCGAGGATTTGGGTCGTCTTTTATTGCGCCTTGGGTCTTTTCCTTTGAGCTCTCAAGGCAGAGACTATAGAACTTGGTCTAGAGGCAACAATGATTGATTCTCAGTGAGATCACTACTACTATCATTTGGGTCAGCACCTTACGTATCATTTCTTTATAGACTTGTGTGGAATCCAGGTATTCCCTTCAAGGTATCTTTTTTCGTATGGAATGCGTCTGTGAATAAGATTCTTACTTGTGATCACTTAAAAAATAGAGGTTGGAGGATAGCTAACCGCTGTTTCTTGTGCATAAAAGTGGAAGAGAAAGCGGATCAACTACCCTAGTGTAGGTATGATCTGGGGATATTTCCTCTCACGAGTAGGTGTGGATTTGGTCTTCTCTTCTTCATTTCACAACTTCCTATCTTGTTGGACTTTGGTAAGTAGATAGTGCGCAAATGGCAATTTGGTCGGTTCTTCTTGGGGCCATATCATGGTCGATATGGAAAGAAAGAAATGGGAGTCTTCGAGGACTCCTCCTCTCCTCTTTCTCGCATTCAATCACAAATCCGTTTTACTACTCTTAGAATGGGTCTCTGTCCGGCGTGATGGGGTGGATCTTGGAGCTGTGCTAGGTTGAGTTTGGGCACAACTTAGGATTCTAACTCTTCCAGCATAGGGGGATCTTTTCATGCTATTTTTGTGCTTCCTTTTGTCTTGAGTTTACGCTCATAAACTTTTTTATTTTATTCTTTCTACCTTTGTATCTCTCTTTTGATCAATATATCCTCATGGCTATTGATTAAAAAAAGTGATGTAGAGTAAGAATCTTATGAAGCATAATTGTCTACTAAAAAAAGGATACCTTAGAAGGAATGCATGGTTTCCATTTCTCTCTGTATGTGAAGGGAGGCATAGAGCTATTGGATAAGGCCCACAAAAGGATTTCACTGAGAAATGGCCTTTGTCTTCTTTCCAAAGTCTTTTGCTGTCTTCGATATGATTTGGTTGAATACCTTCAAGAGTGGAGTCTTAGAATGGAGTTTATCTCCCAATCGTTAGCATTCGTCTTAATATTGGCTCAAAACCAACCTGTCAAAGCTTCTGGAGCAATAACTCGCCATTGTAGCCTTTGTGTCACAAGCCAACTCTGAGATTACCCTAGTTTGGTAAGTTCAGTCTTTAGTTGTGAATGACCACACCAAATGTCTTCCCAAAAACTGATTTCATTCTTGGACACTTGGTATTGGATATGCTTTGAGAACTCTCAATTCTGAACTAATTCTCATAATCCCTTATCATAACGCAACCCACACCTAGTCTCCACCTTAGTTTCCTTCCTATTCTTACACCTATATTTTCCCTCTATCACCTTCCTCCACAAGCTACCCCCTTCATCACAAAACTACCACCACTTGCCCTAAAGCACCCTGTTCATATCCCTAAATGGTCTCAATCCCAGCTCGCCCTCTTCCTTGCTAGGCCTATCCACTACTTTTCACTATACAAGTTATACTCACTAGCCTCTTCGATTCAATTCCACTAGAAGTTGAGTTTGAGCTTCTGTAAATGGTCTGAAATAGAGAATAAGGACAAAATATAAGTAGGCAAACTGGCTGGAGCACTACTAATAAGAGTAAATGTGCCCTTGTTTGAGAGAAATTTCGACTTCCAGCTTCTAGTTCCCATCCTATTGACCATGAAGCCCTGCAGAAGGTGTTTTGCTTACCTGTCTCACTATTACTGTATGTAATTCTAATTTATCAATACTGCAATTTGGTCACATTGCTGCACCCCCCTATCGGTTAGCATTGCTGGATGCATTGATCACACTATAAGATGTACTTGGGAACTGGATAATGCATTCCCATTGATGGTGCCATTGTGTTTATCCAATATAAACATATTAGTAAGTTCTTTCACTTTTCCATTCTTTAGGTCTTCCTTTTCTTGCCAATACATGCTTGTAGATAAATTTAAAATTCGTTTAAATTCCAGAATAGCATTCTGATCCCACTCTTATATCTTCTTCTCCTAATAACCATCTTACGTTGAATTTCATCCACCTTTCATCCTGAAATTTAATCTGTTTTACGTTTTTTATGTTTTATTATAAGTTCAAATTATTATAGAGTTAGTAGGACTTAGGGGTCGGTATAGGTAAATTACTAAACTAGGAGGTATTGAATGGTAACATATTTAAGAACAACTGTTTATTAACATATGATAAAGAAATTACTTCCTTGACTGAGTCTGTCCTACAAGAGGTCAGGCGTCAGAACAAAGTATTGTATACATTACGTGGTGGGTAACATCTTCTTGACTTTTGGGTTAGTTATTTGTGGACAACCAAGAATGAGATGTTCTTTCTAGTGGGTTCCAGAATATATTTTAAAACATTTTCATTTTGATGTTGCAGTATGGAGTTTCTCTCTAGATCGTCTGCTGGTGATGGTCCGCTTGTTGCATTTGGTGGATCAGATGGTGTAATTAGAGTTCTTTCCATGATTACATGGAAGGTGTGGGCATTACCATGCTGATTTTGAGCTATTGTTCATTCATTCTGTCAAATGCATGATTTGATAGCATTTGTGTATTTGCAGCTTGTCCGCAGGTACACAGGTGGTCATAAAGGATCAATATCTTGCTTGATGACATTCATGGCTTCTTCTGGCGAGGTAGTTCTTTCACATTTCCTTAAAAGTAACATTAGAACATACAGTTAGTAAGTATGATGATTTCAGTCAGATTTGTGAGGCTCTTTTGCTGTATTCTGATTTTAAATTAAAGCAACATACTTACATAGGCTGAAATTAGGTTGCTAAATAATATAGTTGAAGTACATGTACACATGATGCACTTAAAGGACATTGAGCTTAGCCCCCCTTTTGGAGAGGAAAGTTAATCATAATGCCTCAAGACTATTGCATGTACAACATTTTATAACTTATAAGTGCACAAGGGCTACCTTACCTTGTTGTAACTATGTCATAGTATTGAATGGCTAAAATATTGAAAAAAGACAGTCAGGACTAGGTGGAATCATGGTTTAAAATATTGAGCATGTTATTATGTATCAGTATTTAACTCAACCGCCCTCTTATATGCCAAAAATTTGAGTTTCCAGTGAGTATTAACTATATCGGTCATAGTTGCAAGGAAGCTATGTACAGGGTGGGAAGCTCGGTTCCCAACTTGCTTCCTCGGACATACTCACTTCCTAGGAAACTCGCTTCCTTAGACCGACTCGCTTCCTAGGAAACTCGCTTTCTCGGACCAACTCGCTTCCTAGGAAGCTTGCTTCCATCATGTTACATCTAGTAATCAAAGGGAGCTGTATGTGTGAAGTGATGTGGTTGACCACAGTCCATAGCCTAGGGTGTAGACTCTAAGCAAGTATCATCGGTTTGAAACCTAAGGCACCTACTTTTCCTTAAAAATCTCATTTAAGATAAAATCAAAGGTATAACTATACATAAATTACATAATGGGAATGAGGAGCCTATATCTTATTTCTCGCTTCTTGTTTCCTATGGTTTTTTTGAGTCTCACTTTCACTTTCCTTCTCATTTCCGCTTCTCGCTCTGGTAACTATGGTATCGGTACCGATATGTCAAGTACGTATTGACCGTGTATAAAAGCATGTTTCAAGCTTGAAAAATTCCCTCATTTGGTTTCTTTTCCTCTAGCCCTCCATACCCATTCTTCTGAGTTCTGAGCCTTAAAAGTTAAAACTTTCCTTTCATCTCATCAAAAAACGAATTAGATACCTGTGGAAATTGAATCAGAAGGGAAAGACTGTTTTGAGAGGCCTGTGTAGTTTTTTTCCCCTTTTAAATGTTGCTACATGCTACGGAAACGGTTTATGGTTCATAAATTTATTGATTTGTGTTCCAATCCTTTGATCTATGAGCTTGAACAAGAAGATTTGTCTTTAATTTTGTTTTTGTAAACGAACTTTATAACACTAATAGTACTAGTTTAGTATCATTGTTCTAAGGGTGATCTATCATATCTCCACACTAATCATAATATTTGAGAATTAAGTTATATTTGAATCATTTGGAGTTTAAACATTAAATAGAAAATAGTAATCTGAAAATGAATTGTTATTTTTAACATAAATAGAAAGTATGGTGGATTGAAATAAATATAGATGATTAGTCTATGGTTAATAAATTAGATTCATAGACTAATCTTCATAAATAAATGCTTGTTTAAATTGTTTGACATTAAAGTTAGTAAAAATTAAAAATCCAAAATAAATACTTTTATTTCTAACTTCAAAACTAACGACTTAGTGTTGAAATAACAAAATTCATGTTGTATCTTTTTCTGGAACTGATGTCTAGTTATATGATATATTTATACAAATATCTGCACTTTTAAGAAGTAATGGATTGTGGTAACTGATATAGATAGTTAAAATGATTGTAATTGGACTCTTATATATATATATATCATATTCTTAGCTTATGTTTGCATTAAAATCAGTTATGACTTTAAGTTCTCATGACTTTCTATGTGTTTCCGAAGTTTCTTAAGATTTCTACTGCATTGCCGTGCATATTGATACTTATCCACAATAATTTCCATATTTTAACTTACGATACACACCTCAATATCTAGATTTTGAACCAAGGTAGGCTTGCTAAATGAGAATTCTTTTCATGCAAATCAAAGTCCTCATTTTTAAAGCCATAAATGAAGCAAAACAAAGTGAAAAATAAAAGCCTGGAAAATGTATAGAAACTTGTTGCAGTTCCATATCCCATAAGGATCGTCATTAAGTTAATATGGGTTCAGTTGTGTTGAAGTTTAGTGAGGTTTGTAGGACCATAAGTTTAATTTATATAATTTAACATTTCATGTCAATTTTAGGGTTTATGTTTGGTAGTATCTGTATGTTGGTCAAAAGACTCAAAACTTTTCGAAAAGTCATGGTTAACCATTTGACAAGATTTCGTAGTGATATGTTGCCGTACATCCTGTAAGCATGGTTCAAAATATTGCCAAGTCAAATTTAAGAAACATATCTTTTGAGCTGTTGATCCTGTCGCTGTCATTATCTGTTAGATGTTGCATATATGTCATCGAGGAGGTTCTGTCCCCATCGTCTATCTATTATAGGGCAATAATCTGTGCGATTTGGGGGAGCAGTCTTGATAGCCAACTTTGCACATCATGATCTTTCATACACGTATCATAGCCTCCTTCTGACCTTCAATTATTCTAAGAACCTTCACAATGGGCTCAGCCGCTCAAGTTTTTCCAACACGTGATGTGTTTGGTCCCAAAACTGGTTGCTGCAAATGATGTTTCAACCTTTTCTGCAATCTGCATCAGCATGTCGACTATGTGGGTACATATGCTACCTATTCAAAGTAACCATCCGCTTCAACCCAATTTTCTGTGAGAGTAAGCTCTGAAGACTGAAGAGTAATATAGTTGATGTTACCCATCAAAAAAAGAAAGAAAAAAAGAGAGTAATATAATTGATGGCAACGTGTGATGCCTGGACACTGGTTGTGAATTCCCTCATCAAACTCAAGATCCAGTTGTGGATAGATGAAGTTTGTCACAGTCTGAGCATGATCAACCACATTCTTCACTGTTAGCTTCTCTCCAATCTCATCCACTTTCAAATTGATGCAATGGGCCACACAAGGAATCAAATACAGGTGCTTCCTCTTCGTTTCTAACAGCTCTGAAGATTAATTTGTTGTACATTTTCTCTACATTTAAGATAACAAACTGATAGGGGTCCATGTGTATGAAGATTGTTTAAGAACCCCTCTTTGGCCAATGAATCAGCATACTCATTGGTATTCTATGACTATTCTTTACAAAATAACAATCTATATACAAAGATCACTGCTATTATACACAATGCTTGCAAGCCTTTGTTATACCTGATGCCCAATCAAGTTTTAGAATCTTCCTTCCTCATCAATAGCGTGATAAATAATCCTAAAAAACTTTGATGCCTTGAAGAATAACTTTAGTCTTTGCTTCATTGGAATTGTTATTACCAAAAGGTCTGAAGAAAACTTTGAGTTGTACTCTTTGCATCTCTATTGATGCCTTGAAAAATAACTTTAGTCTTTGCTTCATTGGAATTGTTAATACTAAAAGGTCTGAAGAAAACTTTGAGTTGTATTCTTTGCATCTCTATTGATTCCCCATATTGGTCTGCTCATGATTGAGGATGGAACATTTTCCCAAGTTAAAAGTTTAGTATCTCTCTTTGGGCTTGCTTTTCCTTGCATGAGCTGCTTTTTACAAATTGCCTTTCAACTGACCTCGAAGTCGGTCAAGTGAAAATCTTCGAATCATCTAAGGTGGTTGCACATTTGGTGATATAGAGGTTTTAAGTAGGTGAAGTGAGAAACTATAACCATCCAAGAAGGTTGCCCATCCAATGTGTTTTATCTTTGTTTTCCTTTTCTGTCTCTGAAACACTAACTTGTGTTTGAATCTAATTTCTTTAGGAGTATTTTTTTAAACAAAATTTTCTGTTGCAGTTTTGATGCTAAAAACACTACAAGGATGTAGTTGCAAATTTTCCTGATCAACAACTTTGTTGGGTTATAGGGTTTTTGGAAAAACTTTTGATTCATTCTTTGAATTTTTTAAAATAATAATCTCATATTTATTAGGGTACCATCATGTACAGTTTTTTGTAATTATAAACTACTATCTCTAATGACTTATTTATAACTATTAACCTATTTTTGAAGATAACATTTTTATGTATTTATATTTTTATATCTAAAGAGATAAAAGTTGTACCAGATATTAAAACTATATTGAGAGCATTAAAATAAAAAAATCATATTTTATATGTTTTCATTACTTTTATATTAGAAAAGAAAATAAAAATCTAAATAAATAAATGTAAAAAATCTCATATAACATAAGTGCATGTAATTTGATAATACATATGTTTTCTGATAAGTGGCGAAATATTATTATCAAGAGGAGAAGCAAGTATGAGGGGCTAACTTCAAGGTGAAGCCAGCCAAGAAACAAAAAGAACAGCAATACAAATCTGCTAGGTTCCTATACAAACTTTCTCAGATGAGATAACCAAAAAGCCGTAAGGTTGTTGGCTGATGAAAGCTCTCTACCTTCTGACCAAGCAAATTCTTCAAAACACGTGATGGTTATGCTACTTCCAAATGAACCAGCAGATAGCCCTAAGGATCATACAGCAGATGATGAGGTTTCTATCCTCCACCGCTTCAGAATACCAACCAATATGTCTTTGTAGAAGCATAGGGAAAAGGCCTAATATAATATTACTTCTATGACTAGAGTTTTAGTTGAAAATAATATATCAAATTGAAAATATAAAAAGCACAAAAATGTACGATGTGGTTAGTTATTCAATAATTATCCTTATTCATGCCATAGCTTTGATACCTCTATACTTATGATATGTTGCCAACAATGCTTGTGTGATCAGATGGGTGTTGAGGGGTGTTTATGATATTTCATGTTAATCATACTGTGTGTAGTACGTGTAAAGTCATGTCAATTACACGTAATACACATAAGGGTAAATGTGTAATTCCCCTTTAGTAATAATATATAAAGGAGATGAGAGATGTGAATCATAATCACAATCTCTCTAATCCCTCTTTCCCTCTTTTCTCTTCTTCTTTCTATTCTTTTTCCTCTTCCTATTTCTACTCGATATCAGAGCAGGAAATCAAGGTCTGAATTTTTTTATTAATGGTACGAATAGTGCCGTGAATAGTACTGCGTGAATAGTGCCGCATGAATAGTGTTACGTGAATAGTGCCACTTGAATGTGGTATGGTTAATATTTTGGAGTTCGGGTTGGTTTTATTCTGATTTTTTGGAGTATCTAAGTTTATGTTTGTTTCATGTGCTCGGATGATATTATGAAAAAAAAATCCGATCTACATCATTCGAGTTTAAAAGGTTCTTGGGATTGTTGATGGACATCTAGATCTGTTATGAATCATTAGATATGTAGTTATAAATGTGTGAATTCATTGTTTTTAACAAAGCAATAGTTGTTTGGAGCTTGTTTGGTGAAATAGTTTGATTCTGGGGACCCTAAAGTGATTGTTCATAGACTGTTTTGTAAATAACAACCCTATTAAACCTCAGTGAGAGGTGTTGAAGGTGATGGTTATTGCTGGAAAAAGTTGCTATTGATCTAGTTGGTCTTGTTTGTGAAAATGGTGTTTCCTTTTGAAGTATTGAGACTTTTTGGGTGATTGTTTGAAGGCTATGTTGGCTTCCGAGGAAACCTCACAGGGTGTTTTTTCTCATAGGGATATGGTTTATGTCTCTTAAGGACGAAATAGATAATATTCGACGCTTTATGGCTCAATTCGATGGCCCATCTGCCACCTCCACCTCTACTTTTGCTCAGTCAGGTATTATTGGTTGTGCTCACCATGTGTCTACTTCTTCGAGTCCCTCCTAGATAATTGGCTTAGGTGCTTCTGAACATATGACTGGTATGCCTTTGCTGTTTTCTACTTATTCTATTTGTTCTGGTAGAGATAAAGTTTGAATTGTAGATGACACCCTCTCCTCTGTTGTTGGGAAGGGAGATGTTAATCTTCCTCCCACCTTTCTTTAGCCTCTGTCTTTCATGTTCCTGATTTTGCAACAAACCTTTTATCTGTTAGTACTTTTATCAAAAATCTGAATTGTGGTGTCACTTTTTTTCCTTCTTACTGTGTTTTTTAGGATTTGGTAATGAGAAAGATGATTAGAACGGTTCGTGAAGATAATGACCTCTATTTGTTGGATGCAACTCCCACTGTTCCTCGAACATTTCGGTCTTATAGTAGTATTAGTAGTGTTAATAAAGAGCCTGTCCTAACTCTTGTGTTGGCATGCCCGTCTTGGTCATGTTTCCTTTCAATTCTTGAGAATTATGTTTCCAGACTTGTTTGCTTCTGTATTTATGTCTGATCTTCGATGTGAAGTGTGTGAACTTGCAAAGCACCATCGTGCTTCTTTTTCTCCTAGTACTTATAAAAGTTCCATTGTGTTTGATATCATTTATACCAATGTTTGGGGCAGGGCCCCTCACCTGTTACCTTTATCGCCGATTATTGATATTTTGTGAGTTTTGTTGATGATTATTCTAAGTATTCTTGGCTTTATCTCACAAAGTCAGAGGATGAGGTATATACTATTTTCAAACAATTTCATATGTTGAGTCAAACTCAATTTGGAAAAAAGATCAAGATGCTTTAATCTGATCAAGGTGGAGAATATATATATGGGGGCTTGGCGGAATAATTGACTACAAATAGGATAGACCATCAGGACTCTTGTCCTTACACCCCTTAACATAATGGTGTTGCTGAGAGAAAAAATTGTCATTTGCTGGAGGTAACTTGTGCTCTTCTATAGTTCTATTCCAGTGTAATGTACCGAAGTCTTTTTGGGCTGATGTTGTCTTTACTGCTGTATTTCTTATTAATTGCTTCCCATCTCGGGTTTTGCGCTTTCAGTCCCCTTCCCAACTCTTAAAACTTGAGATTCCTTTGTTTCTTATTCCCCCCAAGGTGTTTGGTTGTGTTTGTTATGTGCATATCTTGGGTCCCCATCGAACTAAGTTGGATCCCAAGGCTCTCAAGTAGGGTATTCTTCTCATCATAAGGGTTACAAATGCTATCATTCTTTTTTTCGAAAGAAATTTATCTTCATGGATGTTACATTCTTCAAGTATGTTCCCTTTTATTCCATTCCTTCATCTCTCCAGGGGGAGAGTGAGTGTGAAGAGAGAAGGATTCTGTTGCCGATTCTGGTTTCTCATCCCTCATCATTGGCTCTTGATGACTCTAGTACTACTGTTCAAGAGGAGAATGTTAGAAAACAGGGGGAGATTCAAGTCTACCGAAGAAGGGCCAAAGCGAACACAAACTTGGGCCAAATCATCTCCTCAGATCCATGTAAAACCCTCCCTATAAGTACTTTACCTTCCTCTCCAGTGTCCATTAATGAATCTAATATTCCTATTGCTTTTAGGAAGGGTAAGCTATCGTGTACTCAACGTCCCATTGCTAACTTTGTATCGTAGAAAGCCTTGTCTCCTTATAGGTTGTTTCTCTTCGCTATCATTTATTTCCATTCCATCTTCTATCACCGAAGCTCTAAAACAACCAATGTGGAGGGAAGCAATGATAGAAGAGGTGACTGCACTGGATAAATAATACTTGGGAGATGGTTGATCTTCCTCAGGGAAAAACACCTGTGGGGTATAAATGGGTGTTCACAGTCAAGTGCAAGGCAGATGGATTAGTTGGGAGATATAAAGCAAGGTTGGTAGCCAAGGGCTACACTTAGACATATGGAATCGACTACTGGGAGACGTTTGTTCTTGTAGCAAAGATGAATTCAATCCGTGTAATCTTATCATTGGCAGCTAATCAGTCGTGGCCACTATACCAACTTGATATAATAAATGCTTTCCTTTATGGTACTTTGAAGAAAGAAGTTTATATGGCTCCTCTTCCAGGATTTCACCTTGAAGGGGGTGAAAAGAAGGTTTGCAAATTGAAGAAGGCCTTGTATAGCTTAAAGCAGTCTCCCAGAGCCTAGTTTGAAAGGTTCAGTGCAGCAATAGAAAAAGGGTATACTCACAAAGTTAGGCTGATCATACCTTATTCATTAGGCGTACCAAGAATGATATTACAATCTTTATTGTGTATGTAGATGATATAGTTGTGACAGGGAGCAACTTGACAAAGATTGAACAACTGAAGAAGTATCTAGCATGTGAGTTTGAGATTAAGGATCCGGGTCTTCTTAAGTACTTTTTGGGAATAGAGGTTGCTAGATCTCGTGATGACATCTTCATGTCTCAAAGAAAGTATATCCTAGATCTCTTACATTAAACTAGAAAGCTTGGGGCTAAACTGACTGATACCCATATTGAACAAAATCACAAAGTTGATGAGATGGATGATATTCCTCTACAAGATATTGATAGTTTTTAACGATTAGTGGGGCGATTATTCTATCTCTCACAAGGCCGGATATTACTTATGTTGTGAGCATAATGAGCAGATTTATGCATGTTCCCAAGTCCACACACTTGGAGGCAGCATACAGGATTTTGAGGTATCTCAAATCATCCCCAGGTAGGGGAATCTTATTCAGAAAACGTGGTCATATGCGGACTGAGGCCTATACATATGTAGATTGGGCAGGTGCTAAAGATGATAAAAAGTTTACATCTGGTTATTGTACATTCGTTGGAGGCAATTTGGTCACATGGTGAAGTAAAAAACAAGCGGTGGTTGTTGGCTCGAGTGCGAAAGCAGAATTTCGATCTATGACACATGGTATATGTGAGTTGCTGTGGTTAAAGATCCTCATTCAGGAATTGGGATTTCCTGTTGAAGATTCTATGAGTTTTTACTGTGACAACAAGGCAGTAATCAGTGTTGTTCACAATCCGGTTTTACACGACAGAACCATACACATTGAGATAAATCGTCACTTTTTCAGGTAATGAATCATCAAAGGCGAAGTGTGCACTCCATACATGGAGACTAATGATCAACTAGTTGATGTTCTTACGAAAGCAGTTAGTAGTTCTCGGTTACTTGAAATGTTAGGCAAGATGGGCATGATAGATATATATGCACCATCTTGAGGGGGAGTGTTGATTGGGGTATTTATGATATTTCATGTATAACATACCGTGTGTATTACATGTAAAGTCATGTCTATTACACGTAATACACATAAGAGTAAATGTGTAATTTCCTTTTAGTAATAATATATAAAGTAGATCAAAGATGCGAATCATAATCACAATCTCTCTAATCCCTCTTTCCCTCTTTTCTCTTCTTCCTCTTTCTATTTTTTTTCTTCTTCTTTGTCTTTCTACTATGGGAACAAGGAGAAATCATTCAAGGGTATATATATATATATATATAGTGTAAATTGTGTAGGCTCGAGATGCACAGTGTTGGGATGATCAGGTAGAAGCAATATTTAGCCAATTGGGATTCTAACATGCATACCTGCGTGCTATGCTCTCGAGAAATTGACATCACAATGTGGGAATACCTTGATTGCGTATGCGCAGAGAAAAAAGAGGCTAAGGGAGCTTCTGACAGATCTAACAAAGTTAAGGGCTCTGGTGATGATGATACTTACCTCCATAACATTGGTACCAATATTCAATGACTTTGTGCCACATTGGAGCTCTATATGGATAAGAGTTTTTGGTATGTCCTTGCTATTTAATTATTATTTTTGGATGTATTGCTTCATGACAAGGGGTATAAACCTTTTATTATGTGCAAGTTTGACTTCTAGAATACCAATATGTGGTAGCTTATGTCAATTGTTATTAATTTCATGTTTCCTATTCCAATAGTTGTTTTCGTTGTAAAATGCATTCAATGTGTATTGATGTTTAATTCATCATTACTTAAAATTTCATTCTACATCTCATACATTTACTTAGATGTTTCCACAGGTTCCTTAATTTTACGGTATATACTTAAACCTACTGCGTTTTTCTCAAAATGTTTCATTTCCTGTGCGACCAAAGCTTACACCGAGACTGAAGTTTAAATTCTTGATTGTAGTCACCAAAGAAAATTTTGCATCTTTTCCTATAGATGCCTCACTGGGTGGATAAGACACTTGGTTCTGCATGCATCTTACTCTCTCTGCAACACCATACGGTTTAGAAAATGGAAAATGAATCAATCGTCTATGTTCAACCACATTGAGTTAAAGTGATAGTAACCCATTGATAAGATGGTAATGAGCATGTTCCTCTGCATTAGATGAACTTTACCTATGTTTATCAACGGGTGAATGCCACAGCTTGCCATGTATAGTCATATGACACTAAAAATGTCTTTGCAAATAATATGCTAAGTACAAGGATTCTGTTGGTTAGGCAATATTACTGTAATTCCGTGTAAGTTCTGTATATATTGTTTGTCCGGTCTTTGAATTGACCATAGTGGATGAAGCTTTTAAAGCTTTGAGTTTGCCTATATTTTTACGGGGTCCCATGACGGAGGAATGTCTGCTTGTATCATCAATCATTTCCTCCTCAATGGTTCTTCTTCTTTATTTTATTTTATAATATCATCTAATTTATGTCCATTTTTCTAATGAACTATCTATCATACTACTTGAAATAATTAATGAGAAAGACTTGTATGGATATTTAATCCATGAAATATTTTGATACTGTTCGTGATAATGTTTGGTACTCGTTTCTGATCTTCTACCGAGTTAATATTGTTCTTTTAACTTCAGTATAGCTAAACTGCCAAACTGATATTGTTGTAACATACATTCTAGAACTAATCAATTTGACTTCACAAACTTAAGATAATATACTATGTGGTATGTTTTCTATTTGAAATTGTAGGCACTTTTGGTTTCTGGTGCTAGTGATGGTTTACTTGTACTTTGGAGTGCGGACCATGGTCAAGATTCTCGTGAGCTTGTACCCAAGCTGAGTTTGAAGGTAGTTATCTCTCTCTCTCTTCGTCCTTTTCAATTAACTAGTTATGGGGTAGCTACTATGGTAATTTATTCCTCAATTTCTACCATGGGAACTGTATTTTCTTTCTCAATTCTAGATTGTGTATATAATGAAACTAGAAGGTTTGAGCATGCTTATTTGTAATAGGTAGATAAATTTAAATGCATCGTAAGTTCAGGTTTGATGAATTGGTAAATGCTTTTGAAACCTTATATACCTTTCTGGTGACATTTGCAAGGCACATGATGGCGGGGTTGTGGCTGTTGAGCTTTCTAGAGTAATGGGAGGTGCACCACAGCTCATTACAATTGGGGCAGATAAGACATTAGCTATTTGGGATACCGTCTCTTTTAAGGTGTCACTCTTAACTTTCCAAAGTCGTAGATTTTATTGTGTAAGAAGCTTTTGTTATCACTTGATTATTGCAGTGATGATTTATCATCTATTAGATGATTTTCTTACTCAGGAGTTGAGGCGCATTAAACCTGTTCCAAAACTGGCCTGCCATAGTGTGGCATCTTGGTGCCATCCTCGAGCTCCAAACCTTGATATTTTAACTTGTGTCAAGGATTCTCATATCTGGTGTGTATATATTCTTCATTGGAAGCAAATTATATGGTCAGATCTTGTCAATTTGGTTTCTGATAATAATGTAACGTATTCTGTGATAATATGCATTTTCTTTTTTAATTTTATGGAATATTAGAACTTTTTTTCTTCCTTCCTTGGCAGGGCCATTGAACACCCAACTTATTCAGCTCTTACGAGGCCATTATGTGAACTTTCGTCACTTGTCCCTCCACAAGCACTTGCACCTAACAAGAAACTTAGGGTATGAATCCTTTTATTGATCTTTTATTTGTAGAATCCTTAGTGGTTGAGTGCCAAATTAGTGGCACATCAAAATAAAAAATTTCAATAAGTTCTTTTAATGAGCTATAGAAGGTGAACTTTGATGTCTATCACTAGTACCTTTTCAACATATTTAAGTGACTATTTGAAAATCTCACGCTGTGATCACAAATTCAAGATACTTCCATATAACAATAAACACTCACATAATATAGAATATCTTGCTTGTATTCAATTTTTATAGCGTTTTTTTTGCAGCAGTATAGTTGAAAGATCTAAGACTGAGAATAAAGAGAGAAAGAAGAGAAAAGAGAAGATAAAAAATGAGAGAAAAAAGAGAGAGAATTGATCTGATCGACCACTCGTCTTTTATATGTTATCAATAAAAAGTTTGGAAGACATAAATGCCGTCTAGAGGAACTACAAACTGATGGGCAGTAAAGACTAAATAAAAAAGGACAACAAGTACATAACAAGACTTTTAACATTCTCCTAAAGCTGGTGGCGGATATAGATGTCTAGCATGCCCAGCTTGCAGAGGCTTCCAAAAATGGCGTGTAGAGGAACTACAAACTGATGGGCAGTAAGGACTAACGACTAAATAAAAAAGGATAACAAGTACATAACAAGACTTTTAACACTCTCCTGAAGCTGGTGGCAGACAGATGTCTAGCATGCTCAACTTGCTGAGGCTTCCAAAAATGCCGTCTAGAGGAACTACAAACTGATGGGCAGTAAAGACTAAATAAAAAAAGGACAAATAGTACATACAAGACTTTTAACACTCTCCTAAAGCTGGTGGCGCATAGATGTCTAGCATGCCCAGGTTGCTGAGGATCCTCTGTAATCTTTGCTCTTCTTTCCTCATGAATGGAAGACAGATTTCCTTAAGAGGTTACCTCTCTTGATTGATGGCTTTCCTTATTATCATTTCTCACTATAGAGATTCATGGACCTTTGCTCTGGGAATCCTAGCTCCTTTAGTATATTTGATTTAGCTAAAAGAGCTTATATGCACCATGTGCTTTGTCTCTGACACGATACTCGATTTGTCTACTATTTGATGTTTCCTATTCCTCCAATTGACAAGGTTACCTCCCACAAGAGTACAAAAACCAGCTGCTGGATTTCTATTGTACTGCTGCTGGTTACTGTAATGTCAAAATGTATACAATAAGATCAATTATATGTATTCTAATTTGCTTGACAAAGAGAGTATGATCAGGCTGGCATTGAGTGAAGCTCAACTTCTAGACAACATCATCAAACCAGAAGATTCACCAACTCCAAAGTATCATTCTTGATAAGTGTCCTCATTTCTTTATCCATCGCTTCCTTCCACATGGTTCTGAAAGAGCATCCGTAACACTAAGTCTAAGAGGATCAGATCATCAGACTTCGAAGATAACCAAGAAACAAATGGATGAAATGAAGGAGACAAGTGTCTTATGAAATAAAGTTAGAAATAGGATGTGATGTAAGACAATTAGATTTATTCTTTTGAAGGGCTATGTGATGATCAAACTAGTGTTACAAATCTCGTTCTCGGGTTAATATCTGTTGAAGTTTTTCTCATCAGATTTTTAAATATAGAGTTTTTTCCTAGTATTTCTCACCTAAATCTTGGCAATGATTAAAATAATAAGTAAAATTACAAAAATAGTAATAAATATAACTAATTTATAAATTCATCAAACTAGCAATATTGGGTATTTTTCGTTAAAATTTTAAAATCTCGGCTAAATGTCGTGATATTTATGTGATAAAAAGAGAAAATTGTATTTCTCGTGAGATTTTTTAAAATACCGTTATAAAAACGGAGTTTCAAGCATTAGATGTTTTTCTTGGTATTTCTCGTGAGAAATTAGGTATTTCTCGAGAGATTTGTAACAATGGATTAAACTAGGGTCACAATGAACCGGAGGAGTAGACTCCCCTGTGTTCGAGGAAGATAGCAAGTGCTGAGGATCAATTGTGGCTGCCTCATTCTACGTTGTATGTTTCTTGTAGGTCTTCAACTCTTCCACTCACGAAGACACAACTTACGCGGTAAGGGCAAGGGAAAAAAGGTTTAGGAGATACTGTAACAGGAACAGGAACTGGAGCAACATAACTCTCTTTTCTAGCACTCTCCCCCTAAAAAGAAGCATGTTTAGGTGCAGAGAATGGGTGTTTGGATTCTAAAGAAGTGATACCGATGTACACATACTACTTTTCCGATACAGGAGCAAAAGTCCTCTTTATGAGCTAAGAGATTCCCAACAAAAGCATGCCGTACAGACATGGTTCTCAATATCACTATCATTCAGTGTATTAGTCAATTACAAAATAGGATAAGTAACGAGGATACTTGTTTCAGTCAGTCCAAAAGAGGATAGAATCTTGGATACGTTGGATACCTATGGAAGTGTTTGAAAAAAAATCAAGGATACTCTAGGAAATGCTTGGATACAAAAGGAAACACTTGGATACATTGTATAAAACTACTTTTAATGCAGACGTAAATACTCACTCAATAAATTCTTGCAACCACATTTATAACTATGCACATGGGACTTAATAACAATGTAAGTCATAAAAAGCGAGCAGATTATTAAGTATGAAAACGCATGCTATATTCAATTTTAAGCAATTTCAAACATATTGGACATTGAAAATCCATTGTATATAATGAAGTGCATCAAGAAGTACACTATTAAAGTACAAAATACTCTCTCTTGCTCTCTTTCAAGGTCGAGTATCTGGCTGTAAATCTGAGGAACCTTCTATATGGAACCGACTCTTTAGTAAAAGTTGACATACATATGGCATCTTCATTTTTCCAAAGAGTCTCCATGCTCCCATCTTACAACTAATCTGGAAAGAAGTCTCCTCATGAACCTCCTGTAAGTCATCATCCTCCTTATATGGAGAGACGTGCTCATCAATCTCCTAAAGTAAATCAACATCCTCATCAACCTCCTGTTCCCTTCTCTTGTTTGGTTTCCAATAGAACATCATCAACCATTTGACCTCCTTGGGATGTGTAGACATCCCATAACATTTGTTGAGATGTAAGACAGGCAGTTCTTAAATCTTGTGATTTAAATCACCCTCCGACAATATTTGCACAAAACCTTGTGCCTATCTCCCTGCACCCTCTCTCATTGACGTTCTCCTAAAGATTATTAAATACTGCAAACGACAATTAATGTAAACATTAAACAAATATGACAATATGTTAAACATAAAACACAATATACATTCTGAATAAAACATTAATATGATAATTACCAAATACAATCAAGTTATTGAGTCAGATTCTTATTGCATAAACATAGTCCATTTACATAGTTCACTAATCACAACAATTCTAGTCTGTCTGCTTCTTCGTAGGGAGTCGATCGACAAGGGAGATGTGTCTTGCTTGTGTCCCTAACTTTTGGAGGATACGATTGTCAGGCCACCACGTTGGGATATCCACTGATTAAATGTTGCTTAAAATGAGTTAGTCCACCACCGCTTGACTCGAATCCACAATGTCTACATTTTATCACGAGCTTGTTTCCTACTTCCCTTCTATAGGATCACCATGTTGCCACCCAATATATTTTGGGATTCTTCTAGTTTCTTGAGCTATGAGTTTAGATATTACAGTGTTCAAAAACTCGACTCGACTCGGAAGTTAGCCAAGTTGAGTAACTCGGAAGACTCGAAAAAAACTCGACTCGGCCGACTTGAAAATATATATTTAATTATATATATATATATATATAGATGTGTGTGTGTGTGTGTGAATATTATAAAACTCTAGATTAAAAAAAATTTAATAAAAATATAATATTTCAACAAGAGTATCGTCAAATAATTAGTTACAACTTATTTAAACATTTATAATTAATACAAGTTTAAAAATCACATTTCTATTTTTTGGATTATTTAAATATATTTTAAATAACTTGTATTTAATCCATAGATGTGGTAGATCATCCAGACTAAAGTTATATATTAATCCTTGGCTCTTAGTCTTTAATTCCATTTTTAAATTTTTTTTTGATTTTTTGTAGCATTTTTGGATTTTCGCTAAAATGTGGTGGAATATCCTCGATTTCTCCCAATTAGTCGCATAAATCCTTGGATTTTGCATGAAATGCTTAAATATAGTCACTTACACTCCATTAGGAGTAATTTTCACAAGTTATTACCATGTGATAAAAATTGCAGAGCTCACTTCATATTGGGCTACGAGGGAGGTCAAGAGCTCTTACGGGATGGGTTTGTGGAAGGGTATTATGGTAGTCACTAATTTAGTCATGCCCAATTTTAGGTTTAAGGTGAGCATGGTATGAAATATCGCCGATATTTACGAAATATCTATGATATTTATCAATATCGCACATAGGCGATACAATATATCTTTTGGGTATTTTCGTTATTTTACAAAATATCGTGTGATATCCTCGAAAGATTGCAAATATCATGCAATATTTTAGTTAATGCTCTACTCTTTTTGGTTTTTAAACTATAAAAAAGGGCCAAATCCTATTTACAACTTATTTACATAAAATATCATTTAAGTAAAACCATTTACTTAAGATATTTCCTGAAGAATAAAAAGTTAACTTTTTAGTTTAAGTACAAAATCCACTTTTTAGGGATTATGTCAATATTTTAGCTTTCAAATGCTAAGGTATTTCCCAAATATTAAAATTTTATAAATTCTACTATATCCGATGAGAAAAGTCAAAATTCTACTATACATTCTACATTATTAAAAGCCAAAAGTTTAATGAGAAAGTCTCATTTTAGTTTTTAAAAATATTTTCATCTATATAGTCAAAAAGTCAATTACAGTTCAATAGAAAAAAACTTACATTCAAGCTTTACAAAAATTTTCTAAGCATATGCTAGGTACCCCTGTTAAATGCATTAAAAATCATGGTTACCCATAGTATCCACCGATGGGAGTGTTGCTACCAAGGATTAAAAATACGGTTTTAGGGGATGTATCGGTCCCAACCGAAACCTATACGTATTGCTTTCGGACGATACGTATAATTTTTTTTTTTTTTTAAAAACAAATTAATATTTGTTTAAGATCAAATGAGTTATAAGAACCAAATTTATCAAATATAAAGTCATGGGAAGCGATTGAAAAACAAAGTAGCAAACACAATTACAATTCTACATTGGATTAAAACATACATAACTAGTAAACGATACGTATCGCCCGTTTCAGAATAGTAGAAATATTGTACAAGGGGCTACTGATACTTATACGTATCGCCCGTTTCGTATCAGTTTTGGCGATTTTTATTACCATCGTTGCTATATCGTGGACTAAATGACTACTAATGTTATGTATATGAGAATACATCATGGTACTATCATTAGCCTAATTAGGACAAAGATGACTTTAAGTCCGCGTAATGTGGCTTTGATTGTTGTTCTCAGTGTTACAAATCTCATTCTTGGGTTTTTAATGGCCAAACATTTTCTTGGGAGATTTTCAAATATGGAGTTTTTTTGAGTATTTCTTGGCTAAATGCAATGATTAAAAATTAATAATTCAAATTATAGAAAATAGTAATAATATCACCAATTTATAAACTCATCAACCAAACTTTAAAACATTCACCACGAACCATAATATTGTGATAACTCAACTCTTTCTCTCAAAGCATATAAGTTGATTGAAAATGAAGAAAATCTCGATATTTTGAAAGGAAAAAAGAGGAGTTTAAATCGCGATATTTTGTAAATCTCACGATTTTTACGTGATAATAAGAGAAAATCGTATTTCTCGTGAGATTTTTAAAATACCGTGATAAAATTCGGAGTTTTAAACCTTGGATGTTTTTCTCGCTCAACTCTCTCTCTCAAAGCATTTAAATTGATTTAAAAAAAGATAATCTCGATATTGTGAAAGAGAAAAAGAGGAGTTTAAATCGCAAAATTTTGTAACTCGCGATGTTTATGCGATAAAAATAGAAGATTGTATATCTCCTGAGATTTTTAAAATATGGCGATAAAATTGGAAATTTAAATTTTAGAAGTTTTTTTCGGGACAAATTTAGTTTTTCTCAGGAGACTTATAACTATGATTGTTCTTGGGGTGAGTTGGTCATAATTTTATTATGTATGGAACTCATTATGTTAGTTATGTTAATATTAGTTAATCATATATTGTTGTCAGTCTACATCTTTCCACCTTCCCATTGTATCTTTTATGTATTATTTTTAAAATTTTGTATTCTCAAATATGTAATAACATCTATATTAACATTTCTTAAAGTTTCAATATAAAATTTTACTTTTTCTCAATTTTTATTTGATGTGCAATATAATTCCCACGTAACGATATTTCTTATGATATATCCCCTATATATTTGTTTCTCGTCGGTGTGACATATCTTGTGATATCAACATTTAGAACCTTGAAGGTAAGTAGAGGGTTAGATGTTAGGTTTTGGTAGGATGTGGTGCAGATCCACGAAATTACAGGATTAATTAGGCAGCATCTTTCTTTTAGCCGAAGATAAAGACGCATCAGTGGGGGATTATTTTAAGAGGAGGAATGATGGGGTGGTCTGGTGTCCGAAGTTGAGACGAGATTTGAATGATTGGGAAATCGAGGACATGCGTCGACTGCTAGTGCGTCTAGATTCTTTCTCTTTGGATTCTCAGGGTAGTGAGTGTAGAATTTGGTCTAAAGGCTACAATGGTCAATTATTAGTGAGATCACTAATTCATTGATTTGGGTTTGTACCTTCTGTATTCTTTCCTCATAGGCATATATAGAATCTAGGATCTCTCTCCAAGGTATCTTTCTTTCTATTGAGTGTGGCGTTGAATAAGATTCTCATTTATGACCACTTGAAAAATAGAGGGTAGAGGATAGTTAATAGTTGTTTTTTGTGCCTTCATGCGGAAGAGATGTGGATTACTTGCTTTTTTTTGTTCATGTCCCGCCACTAGCCAAACCCAGGTTTCCTTTGGAACAACCATATGTATTTATTTTAACTCAACCTGGAGGTGGAAAAGAACTGACAAGAGACTGTTGTTTAGGGCGCTTTAAAGGATCATAGGCCAATGACCTCTACACCTCTTTAGCCTGAAGTGTAATGTGACCTACGAAATCTCTTGGTAGGACCCAATTCAGCTTAAAAAGCACCTTATTCCTCCACTTCCTTAGGGTCCAC
The DNA here is from genome assembly GCA_015143295.1 of Tetracentron sinense. NCBI lineage: Eukaryota > Viridiplantae > Streptophyta > Magnoliopsida > Trochodendrales > Trochodendraceae > Tetracentron > Tetracentron sinense. Next base: position 1,245,881 of record CM026567.1, on the reverse strand, counting down.
GTCATTTGACAGAATGAAATCTGCCATTTTTGTTTAGCTTCCGCTACCTTACCTCGTCCCAAAATATTAAAGTCAATCCAATCCTCCTACCCAAGAGAGAAAAACTGTTGTTGTTCACACCCCACCACCAGTGTTACCCAAATATCTTTCGCCCTTTCACAATCTCTGAGAACGTGCAAGGTATCCTCAGTTTGACAAGCACAAACACTACAACTGCCATCTTGAGTAATGTGTCTCTTGACTCTGGCTTGATTTGTTAATAATCGGTCTCTCTTGGCTAGCCAAATGAAAAATCTAATTCTATGAGGTCCTGGAAGCTTCTAAATTGCAGTCCAATGAGTCCCCCGACTAGGAGTGGTGTCCCCATCCTCGTCCAACAATCGATAGGCCGAGTTGGTGGTGAAACACCCAGTATTTGATTCACCCCACACAAGTTGATCTTCTATACCAAGGGAGGGAAAAATTTTTTGGGCATGCATATGGTGCATAAAGTGGGGAGGAAGAAGATCACCAATAGCCTCCCAATTCCACCGCCCATCATCCCTAACAAAATCAGCCACTGTTCTTTCCTTTTCTTTTGCCGAAAGAGGACCAGGAACCACATTACATAGGGGGGTGTCTCCAATCCAAGTGTCAGCCCAGAAGCGTACATTTCTTCCATCTCCCAAGACCCATTTCAAACCTTTCTTCAACAAATCCCACCTTTTCAAAATACTCCTCCAAATGTGATAAGAATAGGTCTCAACTTTGCATTCAAGAAAACTAGTACCCCCCAAGTACTTAGCCTTAAGCACCCTAACCCAAAGAACGTCGTCATCTGTCATAAGCTTCCAACCCAACTTAGCTAAAACTGCCACATTAACATTAGACATTTGCTTTAACCCAAGACCCCTCTTTGTACGCTTTTTGTTTCTTTCTTTCTTGAGTTTACGCGCTTGTAAACTCTTTATTTGCAGTATTACTTTTGTATCACGGTTTTTTTTAATGCACTCGTTGCTTATTGATAAAAAAAAAAAAAATGATATACCTTGATATGTATGAAAAAACCTTTGAATCTGAGATTGAGGGAGAGATTGATCATTTTTGATTTTGTACTAGAATCAAAATTGAAAAGAAATAGAGCGTTAGAGAAGCATCGTGGGTGTTTGAGAACCCCCCCAAAGAGTTCGGTACCTCCATTGGTGCCTTTGTAACGTATTGATCGATACCGGTGTTTAAAAGGTATGTGTGGCTTATGTCTCCAAGCTCGCTTCGAGGCGAGGCTCAAGGAAAATGCCATGAAGCTCAATCTTGAAGCTTAAATCTCATGCATGCTTCAAAATATCGGTATCGGATGCATCAGTAAGTCGAATATAGGATAAAATCGGTGTATCGGAACGTATCAGTTGGATATGGCGGAAAAAATTAGGATACACTAAGAAACACTTGGGGTATGGAAGGAAAAACTTGGATACTTTTTATAAAACTTCTTTTAATCCAAATATAAGCTAAAAACACACTAACTGAAGGTCCACAACTGCATTTATAATCATACATTAGAGTTAAGAAAAGTTAGATTATGCTGATAAACATGTATGAAAACATAAGCAATAGTCACTTAGCCAAGTATATGCAATAAAATCTAGACACTAAAACCTTACATTTTATGAAGTAAATAAGAAAATATTGAATTACAACCATAAAGTAAGTTAATACATGATAGAAGCTCAATACCACATTGAGTTTTATGGCGGGTTGAATGGTATAGGCTAATGAACTGAATAGAGTGATACATTATAAGTGAGCCAGACATATTGACAATAATGTGGCTAACTCATGTGCCATGTGAATGTGGTATGTGGTTTGGTATAAATGTATGCACGTCTCTTGTAAATCCGAGAGTTGTGGAATTTGTTATCTGTTAATAAATGTCACCCGATGCTTTGGATTGAGCATGTAGTGACCTAACACCATATAGAAGCCAATGTGTGAAATAATTTTACCAATCTTTTGTGTTTTAATAATGTTGACATACAAAAAATTATGAGCCCTTAAGATTCAGAAAAATCTTTACAATTTGGAAGTTGAAATTTGGTCCAAATGGCTAAAAGTTGGATTTTAGCCTTGAACTGGAATTTAGATTTTGATTCTTTTGAAATTTAAATTTGAGAGTATTTTTAATGAATTTAAATAGTGGTACGAGACATATGCTTAGAATTTGTTTTACAAGTATTTATGCTAAATTGCCACTCTATTAGTTGACTTTTTGACCTTGTAGACGGAAATATTTTTCAAGATTAAAATATCATACTTTTTTTACCAGATTTTTTAGTTTTGATATAGTAGAATTTATAAAATTGTAAGATTTGTTAATTGAAAGTTGAAAGTTTGAGCTAGTCCCTAAAAAACGGATTTTGTTCTTGCTGAGAAGTTGACTTTTTATTCTTCAGGAATTTGGATATATGATAATTTTAATTGAATTCAAATGGTGGGTGGGGGAGTATACCCTTATATATATATACTAGTAAAGATGCACGTGCTTTGCACGTATTAATTGTTTATTAATAAAATTAAAAAAAATTAGAGGGGTAGACGAACATAACATACAGTGTATAAAAACTGTGGATTTGGTAAAATGCACGGAACTTCTTTCAAATACCACTATATCCAAAGTTTGCAAAAGCCTACTAACAGAAGAAAATCCAACACTAGCTTCATCCAAAATCAAAGAGATTGCAGTATTCTTACCCCTGACTTTAGAACTTTTACACCTTACCAGTAAATATATTAGAATACAACATTCTCCAAACCTCTTAAGTTTAAGTAAGGGTTATCTAAAAAAATCTTAATAATTTAAAATATCTAAATCTCTATTAATCGAGTCCTTCTAAATCTTTACTAATAGAGTCCTTCTAACTCTTTACTAATAGAGTCCTTCTAAACCTTTACTAATCAAGTCTTTATCAATAACAATAACAAAATACACTAAAACGTTTACTACTAATTTTGTAGTGGGTCCTACTTATTAGAAGTATTAAAATTCTAATTATCAAAATAGACTTAATAAAAGAACTAATGTCTAATAAAATTATATGATATATCCGTATCTAATAAAGTTATTATAATATTATATTAAAAGAGTTACTAATAGTTACAAAAACCACATTTTGATGAATTCGAGTGCTGCTACATTGATCTCATGTTACTATTATAAACCGGGTTGAAATTATAATTTAATTTATTCAATGGGAACCACATCCTACTTTTTCAATTTTTAAGACTCACCAAACCCAATCTCCTTGGGATCTTTCTCTCATAAAAGCTGGAATTAAAGATGACAACTAATAAACATAGAAGAGTTTTAATGGATATGTGGTTGGGCTTAGATTTTGCATCGTGCAACCATAGAATATTATAATTTAAGAAGAATTCTATCCAAGTCAGTACTTAATAACAAACATATATTGAAGGGAAATAACATCCATTTAAATAGGTAACACACGAGAGAGAGAGAGAGAGAGAGAGAGAGAGAGAGAGAGAGAGAGAGAGAGAGCAATCATTACATAAGGAAAGGGCATATATATCGACCAACTATGATGAGGCATGGCTTGTAATTGTAGGATACCCTACCCCATAACTTTTGTTAGGGAAAGTCATGAACACTGAACTGGAGAGTATACCAACAATGGGAGGCAATACCTTAAGCAAGGTCTTCTGGGTGGACTAAAAAGACGGATATAAGCAACGTCTTCTGAGTGGACTCAAAAGATGGATAGAAGCACTTGACTGTGTTGGGATCCAAAAGAACAACCACCATGAATACAGTCACTGATAAGAAAGCATGAACAAAGTCTGTTATTCAAACCTTGTACCCTGAGAAGCTCACTGAGCCTGAGTCCAAAGAGGGCCAAAGTCCTTCAACAGTACGACTATTCTCACATATAAGTTTTCTTTAAAAAAGAAAAAACTATGTAGATATATAAAATAAAGTAAATGGTAAACATATATTTGAGATAAACTTTAAAGAACGACTCACCTATGTACCAATGATTCGCCTGTATCTGTTTGAAGCAAGAAATGGGAGTGCTCTACGTGAGGTTAAATAAACCATGATACAATTTTCAGAGAAAAAATAAGGATTAGATTGCTTGCTTGTACCATCCAAACGTAAGAAGAGAAAAGAGGAACTCTATCATATGTTAAAATGGAAGTTAGGCATGTTAGCATGCCCCTGCTTTCTTGTGGAGGAGAGTAGTAAAATAATAATATATTAGTAGTAGAGAGTTAGAAGGATTCTTCCAAAAGGCTAAAAATTATCCACTATTGGGTACGTATGGTGAGTATGTGGTTAGAGGCTTCAACGTTTCTTAATAATTCTTAATAAGGACTCTATTTTTATGAGATACCTTATGTTAAGAAGTTAATATTTTTAATTAAAGGGTATTTAAGTCTAAATAAAGTTTAGTATACTCCTTGTACTTTTATTAGTAGAATGATATCTAAATATCTTAAGTTAATGCAAAATCATTTACTTAAATGATATTTTATGTAAATAAGCTATGCGTATCAACTTATTGGGTCCGTGCCGTGTCTTTTAGTGTAATTAGAAGGAGAAATGGGTCCGTGCCGTGCATATCGTTAGCATATCTGTCTGATACACACGAAACAGCCAATATGGTATCGATATGGGGGATTTATTTATTCCTACGTATCTACACACTAGGTAGTGCAAAAACCAGTACATACTGGACGTATTGGCTAGTATGTACCGATATTTTAAACCATGATCTCATGAGGCTAACACTTCAAACTTTGAGACTCACACGAGGTATACGCCTCATGCCTTGAGGGCCCGAGACTCGATTTATATCTGAGGCGTGTGCCACATTCGTTAATAGAAAATATGGTTTTAGCCACATAAATGAGAGTCTGAGACTTCAGCAATAATTTTTTTTAACGCTTGTGCCTCTTACATTAATAAAAAATTAGGCTCCAGGTCACATAACTAAGACCTAACCATTTAATTATAAGGTTGTGTCTCATAATTTCTTTTATTAATAGTACAATCATAATTTTAATTTTGTTACTTATTTTAAATTAACACTTAGTCTATTATGTAACGTATTTAGGAAACCTTGTTGAGTATATTTTTCTCTAATTTCTGTAGTATACTTTGCAATGATTTGCAAATTTGGAGCCATTGCCTTACATATATAGTTGGTGACTACTTTTGTAAATGTTTGTTGATCCAAAATCTACTACATGATGATTAAGCATCATCCATCTTTCAATATGAATAAAAAAGTAAATCCAAAATTTAACTTTTCTTGCCTCTTAAATTTATTATTTTTTGTAGCTGAATAATCTATATAATATTAAATATGTGTGTATTATAACATTTTTTTGAATCTTTTTGCAATATTCTTATCTATCATTTATTTATTTGCTAATATGAGGGAGCATGAGGCTTTCTTGTGAGGCTTATGCCTCACACATCATAATATCCCAATGCCATGCCCAGAGTTACAAATCTCCAGAGAAATACTCAATTTCTCCCGAGAAAAACATCTTAAGTTTAAAACACCATTTTTATCGCGATATTTTAAAACTCTCGTGAGAAATATAATTTTCTCTTTTTATCCCGTATATATCGCGAGATTTAGCTGAGATTTTAAAAATATCATGAGAAATACACAAGGTTGTTGGTTTTATGAATTTATAACTTGGTGATATTTATTACTATTTTCTATAATTCAAATATATTTTTTTAATCATTGCAGAGATTTAGGAGAGAAATACCATAAAGAAATTCAGATTTGAAAATCTTCCGAGAAAAACGTCGGCCAATAAAAACCCGAGAACGAGATTTGTAACACTGCCACGCCTCACGCCTTTGCATTTTAAGACATTGATTGATATAAAAAGGATGTTTTGACTATGTTTCTTGGTATAACGACTCCTTATCGAAATGTATCATGCATTATTATTGTCAATTGAACGATATGTTCGATAGGGTGTTGATACATGGAATATTATACTATGTTCATATATGTAGGTTCCTTGAAAATTTAGTATGTATCGGTTTGATTCGGCCGATAACTATTGATATTTTATTATTTAAACAGTGCGTACAGATTTAATATCGGGTGCTGTTACATTGGAACAAGAATCTTTGCGGAACACAAACTTCCAAACACTTTTGGAGAGACTACGACTAGGACGAGTATGGTATAGAAGCTGATAGGGAATTTTTTACTTAAGCGCCTGAGATGACCTACGATTACTAGGAAAGTGGCATTTAGAACCACTTCTTACCATGAATTTCTGGTAGGTTTTTACTTAGTAAGAGTCCTTGAGAAAATTTAGGATGCCTTTTTTTTTTTTCTCTTGGCTACTCGAATTATGCCAAGGTGTATATACATGAGTTTTGATGGATGCGACCATCATTTTCTAGATATGATGCAAGCTCCCCTTGAGATACTCTGTCTTAATGTCAGGCCAGAGCCAGAAGATTTTAATTTTCGTTTTGCAATTGGGTAAGGATCATGTGGTGAATTGTTGGAACTTCATTCTTGATTTTTATAATATACACCTGTGTACATCTGGAATAGTAATCCACAATGGTAGCGCCATTTAGACCTCTTCTTGTAAATCCACAATGGCATCGATTGCTTGGGCCATCTGGAAAGAGAGGAATGGCCGTTTATTTGACAACTCCCCCTCCCCATTTCCTCTTATCCTGGCACGGGTACGCCAGTCGATTGTGGAGTGGAGCTCTTCTCTCCATTTGGTTCCAGCAGTGAGGGATATCTTGCATCCCTGAGAAGTTGTTGGTGGGCTATGTGTAAGCTATTTTTTCTTTAATATATACCTGTTTTACCGATCAAAAAAATAAAATAATGAAGTGGTCAGTGTAGAAGTCTAACTGAGTTTATTTTGGCAATTGGAGAGAACATCTCCTAATAAGTGATCATGTAGATCTGTGGGGTTGCCTTAGCCACCAACTGTCCTTTATACCTGTGAATTGTGTCATCAGCTCTATGCTTCAATGTGTACACTCATTTACTTCCAACCGGCTTCTTCCCATCGGTAAGGTCACCTAGTCCCTACATGCCATTTTTGTGAGGGATATCTCATCTCATATGGGGTTTCACTTTAGATTCTTCAATGTTTTTGCCACACTGGAAGGAATAGACAGAAGATAAGGAGGACACAAAGCTTGAAAGGATGATGAAAGTGAATCATAGGGAACAAAATTAGATATAGGATGAACAATGGACATGTACTTTTTTGCATAACGCAATGGAAAAATTATAATCAGGAATAGCAAGAGGAAGCACAGAATTACCAGGACTGGAAGGAACTAGAGATGCTGGATCCAGATTGGATGATTCAGACTGAGGAGGTTGATCTGTTGATGTATTCACTCTTTTGACGCATGGAGTAGGTCTTCAGCTCCTTTTCCTTGCCTCAATACACTCAAAACCAGAAGTGGAAGAAGACACAGGTAATGGTGGAATAACACAATTATCTGCCAGGCTAGAAGTGGAATCTCTTCACTTCATACCACGCTGACTCGTATAATACCCTGCTAATGATTTCTCCTCCTGTCCAAGGTGGGAGATACCTCCACATTTAAGCAGATAAAACTGGCTTATATTATGAACCTGAGAATATGCCTGAACAATTGTATCCCAAATCTCTTTCGCTGTTCGAAGGGAAAAAAAAATTCCAAGAAACCTGTGGTTCTATAGAGTGAAGCAACCAGCGAACGAAAGGTAGATTCTTGGGCTTCCATTTCTCATAGGAAAATTAGAGAAACTGGGATCTATTATCCTTCCTATAATATACCCAATTTTACCACGATCGCTAATAAAGATTTTCTCCGCACCACAAGTTTCTCTGTAATAATCTGTAGGCCATTTTCCTATGAAGTCATACACGAGGGAAACTTGGGGTACTCATACTAGATGAACTCATCCATATCTGACACAACTGCAGATTCTAGGTCAATTTCCAACGTAGTTGGGTCTATGGAAGAAACTCTGGGACCACTGGCTGCAAACAAACACATTGTACGGATGCAATAACAACCTGATTTGCACAAATCAGTCTTATCACTGCTGTAACTTATCCACCCAGATATGTTCTCTAAACTGCAGAGGCTGCATAACCTAAAAACTCCAAAAAGGAGGGGGGGGGGGAGGCAAGAAAGATATTACCTGTCAAATCTTTACAGAATCACATGAAACCAGCTTTAATCCCTCAAATATTGGGTCTGACTAAAAACTACCCAAAAAAAACTGCTCACATCTCACCCATCCAATTGATCAAGGTCTGAATTTTTTTTCTAGAATTCCAATTTGATGGTCATAACACTTCCCAAAAAACCAGTAAATTCTAGAACAATCACCGCAAAGCCCAATAAATATTCTCTTACCCAGTATAGATTTTTTTACGTGGGGTCTGTTCTTACGATTGCTGACATTCGCCATATGGTCAGATGACATCAGCCATTGCCTGTGTCAGACTTGCACTGTTTTTTTTTCACCTTCTCGCAAGCTTCTAATGGATCTCTGGAGAGTTTCCTGCTCTGATAGCAAGTGTAAAATTATAAATTGATGCCCTAGTTGCACGAATACAAAGAAAAGAAGAGGATAAGATGAAGAAGAGGAGAAATGTGTTGACCGTACTATTCTGGTCTACACACATATAAAATAAATAGTCTAAAAGACAAAAGTGCCCCCCCACTAAAGTGTGGGACACATATAGCCATCTCATATACTAAGCACATAAAATAAAGGATAGAAGAAATAGCGAATAAACAGCATTATGGGCTTAATTACTTAGGCCAATCACAATAAATTGGGTTAGTGAAACAAATATCATGCATTAATTCATGAAAAGAGAAGATCTAAGAACAACATAAACCAGCCCTCAAAAAAAAATAAATAGAAACAACATAAACCAGAAACTGATAAATACTGATAGATGGTGTCTCCTACACAACAAAGGGAAAGAGGTGACCCAAATTTCTTACAAAGTGAAAGCAAAAATGAGGACTGGTCTTCTTTTAGAAATCAAGCCACCTTGGGGAATTTGGTTGCCTTGGAAGGTGATTAGGCTGTTTGGTAGCCTTGTCAGACTTTTAAGTCAAGCCTTCTAGTTGTGGATTTAGTGGCCTTGGAGGGTGATATAGTATTTTCTGTTACTTTCTGAATAAACACGCTCAATTTTCTCTTATTTGAGTTTTCAGTTTGTGACGAATCGGAAGCATTTAAAGAAGAAATAACAAGCTATCTAAGAGTAAATAATGAAAACCAGAACTAGCATTTTGATCTATCAATCAGAAGTACACGAAATTAGTAAATAATAGTGCCCAGTTAAATCACAAATAGAAGCTCTTAAGTCCACAAGAGAGAATTTAATAGCTTTCATTTCATAAAATAGCGAGAAAATATATTGTGTTCTATAGATGGACATTTGCCCCCTTTTATTGATACCTACATTTCTCTTCCCCATACAGATGAGGAAAAGGAAAATAATAACTCTTACTAATAATAAATTAGGATAACTTTCCAACCCAGAATCAACTATTCTACTTCTAACTTGGGTAAAAGAATTCATAATCCAACTAATTAAATAACTCCTACACTCTTTAATTTTAAAACTCCCAAAACACTTAAAAAAAAATAGTACAAACAAAATTTTAGAAATGGAATTAATTTGAGATGTACCATTGATTATTCTATAGTCTGGCTGCATTCCTGTGTCTTATTGTGCTTTGTTTATTGCTTAATGGGTAAACATTGCAATTTTTTGTTCCAGAGCACTTGGATTCTAAAACTTGAGTTTCTTGTAGGTTTATTGCATGGTTGCACATTCTTTACAGCCGCACCTTGTTGCTACTGGAACCAATATTGGTGTTATCCTCAGTGAGTTTGATGCTAGATCTCTTCCAGCTGTTGCTCCTCTACCAACACTACCAGGCAGCAGAGAACATTCTGCTGTATTTGTAGTTGAAAGGGAGCTGAAGTTACTAAACTTTCAGTTGTCTAACACATTGAATCCATCCCTTGGAAGTACTGGCTCCTTATCTGAAACAGGAAGGTCCAGGGTAGAGTCATTGGAACCACTACATGTCAAGCAGATCAAGAAGCACATTAGTACACCTGTTCCACATGATTCATATTCAATTCTTTCTGTAAGCAGTTCAGGAAAGTAAGTTGCTTATTTTCCATTTACGAGATTCAGTTGTCTTAATTTTGCAACCCTAGTGGGTGTGGATGATTTTAGATTTTTAGACCTGTAGTTGCAGTAATTTTATGTTCTTCCTTTTCGTTTCCAAATATTATCTGGTATACAAATCAGGTATTAATCCTGCAATGTATAAATATATTATAATTGATGCATTTAGCATTCTGCACTTAGCATTAACAGTTAACACATCTTATCATCTATGTATTTATGTACTTTACTCTTATGGGATATTTTCTATTGGAATCTTGATTTTTTTATTTTTTCACTTAGAATCGTCTCATTTGTAAATGATTATGTTAGCTTCCACAATAATATCTTTGTAAACCTCATTTCTGATTATCTTGATCAGGTGTATACCTATATAATATAGAAATTTTTTTATTCTTTACTATACCGCTCCCTCACCAGGCTATTTGATTTCAGGTATCTTGCAGTTGTGTGGCCTGATATTCCTTACTTTGCTATATACAAGGTTAAAGACTGGTCAGTTGTCGATTCAGGGACTGCAAGGCTTTTAGCTTGGGATACTTGTCGTGACCGATTTGCTTTGCTGGAATCTGCATTACCTCCGAGATTGCCTATAATCCAAAAGGGGGGTTCATCAAGAAAAGCAAAAGAAGCAGCTGCAGCTGCAGCACAAGCAGCAGCAGCAGCTGCAACAGCAGCTTCTGCGGCCACTGTTGAAGTTCGAATCTTACTAGATGATGGGACATCACATGTTTTAATAATGTCTATTGATGGCCGCAATGAACCGGTATTAATTGTGATGACCTAAATTGAAGATTATGGTTTTCATACCTGCTCTTGTTTCAATGTTGGACTCGGATACAAGGTGTCGAACACGAAGAACCCAAAAAAGAAGAAATTGGGAAGATTTTTTAATTATTTTACTTTAAATATTTTATGAATAATTCTATATACAAACCAAAAAGTAACAAATTAAATATGAAAGCAAATTTTAATGCAAACAACACTAAGTAATGTATTGCAAGCTTTAGTTTATCAAACAATAACTAAGGCATGAATTAAAGCAAATAATCAACTAACCAATTAACATGTATTAATCTTAAATGTTAATGCTGATTTCTGAATTTCAAAGAGGATTAATTGAAATATTATTTTTCTCTAATAAAAGAAACAGCTCAAATAACTAAAACAAGTAAAGAACTAACAAAACTAATTTCAATATCTGAATGTCTTGATGATTATAATTTGACTCTTGAAGTGTTTGTAGAGAATAATGTTTGAAGCTAATCTCTACCGTCAACGATAAGAAGCTGGATTAATAATACTCTAAAAATACCTTATTTGGGATGATTATAGATGCCTAAATTAATCCAATTTAGTTACTTGGGCAATTCAGTGTAGTCAAGGTGTTGCCTAGGCATAGCATAGGTGACTGCCTCACCTGAACATTCCCCTGACACTCTAATCATGGTCTAGTCAAAATAAAATTTTACAAATATCATTTAAGTTAATTCCTTTTTATTTTAGAGTACTAGTGGTTTCTCTCAAGGTGTATCAATGGGCCGGGGATTGGGCTTGCACTTCTGTGAATTTTGAATAGGTCCGGCTTGGGCCCAGCTAGTTTACAAGAAGTTTTTGTGGTCTGACTTCAGCTTGTTGGCACCCCTATTCCTCTCTCCCTTCTCTTTTTTTCCTATTATAGGGATCAATAATTCCTCCTATGGATTGTGGTTCTTCCTCTTTCCCCACTGACTTCTTTTTCTTATAATGAGAGTTGGAAAAAAATTGTTAAATTTTTGCTAACCATCTGAAGTTATATGTTTTTTTTTTTGTATAAAATATTAAAAGTTCATGAGTATCAGGGTGTTTCTGTCCGTGTCCATCAGATTCCAAAATGCAATTATTCGTGTTGATATGGGTCACAATAGGCGTGTTCTTGCCCACATGTTTTGACACGGGACGCAATTGTTGTCCTAAAGAATCTACGCAACGTAGATGTTTTTTTTAAATCATGTTATGTAGCTTTCGTGGTATGTATTACTATCTCCTTCCAAAGAAAACTTTCTTGTGGGCCTACCTGTTGCATAGTTTTTCCAGTGAAATAACACATCATATCACTCGGGTCCTATGCTGACATGCCAATTAAGATAACAAGTAGGGTTAAATAAATATATATCTCTTCAGCGACAGGATTACCTAACAATTAATACACAATCACCCACATTTGGCTTCGAGTTCACCTAGGAGCTTTGGGGTTTGCATTATGTTACATCTTGGTTCATGCCTGGATCTGGATGATTTCCTGATTCCTTTTCTTGCAAAAATTATTATCTGTAGGTCATTGGTCTGCATGGTGGTGCACTGCTTGGTGTTGCATATCGAACGTCACGTAGGGTTAGCCCTGTGGCTGCAACAGCTATTTCAACAATTCAGTCAATGCCTTTATCGGGCTTTGGGAATAGTGGTCTTTCTTCATTTACTGCAGCTGGTGATGCATTTTCTTCTAACAAATCTCCTGCTGCTGAAGCAGCACCTCAAAACTTTCAGCTATATAGGTGAGAAAGGATAGCTGCTTTAGTTTTGTCTTTATTTATTTTAGTTTCTTCTCTAGCTTTGGGAATGGAAACTTTTAGAAGATTTGAAAATATTTTGATTTTGTGTTATTGTGAATGATCTTCTATGTTTATTGAACATTTTGTATTAACTGTCTGATTTTGCATGCAGAGTGCATAAAACTTTTTCTTGCAACCTTTTCCTTTCCTGTTCTTCAATGTTTCTTTTCCTTATCTATATTAATGTATTTTGATTAGTTCAAGCAATAAATAATTTATTTTTTGGATTTTAAAACTTTTTTAATGTATATATTATTTTACATTTCTGATTTTTTGATTAACTATAGTTACAATCTTGCAGTTGGGAAACCTTTCAACCTGTGAGTGGTCTTCTTTCCCAGCCGGAATGGACAGCATGGGACCAAACGGTTGAGTATTGTGCTTTTGCATATCATCAGTACATTGTCATATCTTCCTTGCGTCCTCAGTATAGATATCTAGGAGATGTGGCAATCCCCTGTGCCACTGGGGCAGTTTGGCATCGTAGACAGTTGTTTGTGGCTACACCAACAACCATTGAGTAAGATAATATTGGCTTCTCCTCAGTATAGGTTCTATTTTCATGTTGGAATTATGATATTTTGGATCACATTTATGATGCCAGATGCTTACCATGATACCTGGTACTGTTCATTTTCTCAAGGTTTTTGACCAATTTTCATTTTCTTGTTCGTATGCCTCCAGGTTATGCTTCTCTTTGATAACACTGATTCTCTTTCTACATTATGTGCTATGCATGCAGTTTCAACTTGTTTGATCTATCTGAAGTTTTATATTCCTATCTGCTGAATTGATAGTAGACCTCAGCTGAGCATATATATCTTGTTCAAGTAGAACTGTAAATACAAGTATATATGTATGTGGTGTACATATGTGTATCATTGTATTAACAGTTCTGCATATGTATTTGTATATATATGAAGGCTCAAAAGTTAAGTGAAGTAATAGTACATTATAAATTGGGTATCTACGACATAGTAAGCTGGAGTCAACAATCAAAGTGCCGACCTTTGTCTTAAGTTTCTTTTCAGATATCCTCTACTTGATTGTTATAACTTATAACAGATATGTTGACTTCAAATTATCCAACTTAGAATATATTCTCATATAATAATTATCACCAACATCTTTGTGATTGTTGTTACTTGTGAAGAAATGGGAAAAAAAGGGGATGCCTCATATATCCTTGTCTGACTGTTTCTTTGTTAAAATGTTGTTCTGATGAAATGACGGTCACTTCGGTATCTGGTATAAATGGTAGTTCTGCCATTCTGCCATGGAGAAGGAGAGCAGGCTGAGCTACTCAAAGTAAATAAATAGAGGTCTTGTAAACTGAAGATACTGGAATGGAATCCTTGTATTTTTTTTTGGGGCTATCGAAAGGTCTTTTGATAGTTTTTTTTTCCTGCACATGGGCTGCCCTTCTTATTAATGAAATACTCTTATAGTACCAAACAAAATTAAAAGCATTAACCAAAAAAAAAATAAAAATTGAAAGCAAAATATTTTAGTGGCATAGTGCAAAAAGAATTGAAACAAAAGCGATAGAGATTGAAGCTTTTCCTTCTTCGACTGAGAGCATAGTTACCAAGTCAGGGTTTGGAAGTTATTCGTCTAGGGAAAAGCTTTGAAAATGTTGGCAAAATCTGGAAATAAATCCAAAAAATGTCGGGCAAAATAAGGAAAATATCAAATAAGATTACTAATTATTAAAATTATAAAAAAGATATTTCATATGTTAGATATTTATTTAGGACTTTGTCAAAAGTCGTGAATAATTTTCAAATTTGCGACTTTTTGAAAATTTCGCTTTTTCCCCCAAAGTCGCGAATACTTTGTGAATTAATTGTTTGACAAGAAAGACAGTATTATTCGGGACTTTTTGAAAAAGTTGGTGAACTTAGTAACGGCGACCGAGAACAAGTGAGATGCGGGGATTTTTTTAATTTTTTATTTGTTTCATTCAATTACGAAATCCTTTTGTGCCCTCTGGTGTATGGTGACCTCATTTTTCATTGGTGCTTTTAGCGCCTGGCAACGATGCTTAGGCTCCTATAGGCGACCATTTCATGAAAAGACCTAGATTCCGATTCAGTTGCTGCCATGCTAGGCATCCAGTTAGGCAAAGTAGTTGCCTAGGCAAAGCTTTAACTAAAATGAGACTTATTAAGGTACTCATGGATGTGAAAAATGTAACTTTAGTATAGATTGGTAGATTTTAGCTACTAATAATAAAAGGTAAATCTAGAGGTTGAGTACTCAGAATCTAAGAATTATGCAATGGACACGTGGATGGTAAGCAAGCAATCGGGGGCATACATTCAGTATGTAATTCCTATGAGATCTTACCAAATATTTGGACGATTGGATGATATTGGACCCTAGGGTTTTGCTCTATTCAATTGGATGATGAGATGTTTTAGTAAGAAATTCTGATGGAAGACCGCAAAAATAGATGGATTTAAACCATTTGATTGATTACTCTTTTGAGGCTATGGTTCTTAAGTATTTCATTGGATAGAAGGTTCAGATTGATTAATGGACGGGCCGTGTGAGTAGAGCCTTTTTGGGTAATAAAATGTTGCATACACATTCTTATTAATCACCATTAACTAAAATTTTGCCCCCAGGGTTTTTCTTTTCTTTACTTATTTAAAAGTTTCAATTGAAAATTAGGACTTTTTTTGTCTGTTTCTTCTTGTTTTTTTCTATTTGGAGAGGGGAAAGCTAGGGCTAGGCAGGCCACTGGCCATCTATATTAAAGCAGAAAGATCTACAGTCGAGTGTATTTACAAGTTACAACTCCTTGCGTCTTCTGCTATAATTTGGGAAAGTGCGCAAAGAAAGTGCTCGGGTAACAACATTATCTTGAAAACAGAGGGTACCTATTTAGCCAAGAAATCAGCGGTGCAGTTAGTCTAATGGTAAGGAAATGAGGAGTGGAATCGCAGGATCAGGATTCTATCTCAGATAAGCTGAAAGTCACTCCCCACAGCTAAGTAACTTGCCTCTTCAGACAATCGGCAGCAAGAGAGGATTTGTTGGAGACCTTGAGGTGCATAACGTTTAACTTTAGGGCCTCCATCATTTCCTGCTTAATAGCATTGAGTTCATGGATGAGGATCAAGGAGGAGACACAACCAACAACAACGGCCACCAACAGAGACCCTTGGTCTGGCAGATGGATCCATATGAATTTAAACCCCATTAGCCAGGTTCTGGAGCAAGCCGCATACACCATTTAGGGAAGACATAACAGGAATGCTCATCCCCCAAGAACCACCTTGCGGGCAATGATTTTAGCTGGAATTTTTTCTTTTGGGGAAAATATGCCGGTTGCATTTCCCCAGATATGGAAAAAGGCGGCCGATAGATTTTCCTGATTTGTCTCATTGTTTATTTGACACTTAAAGTTCCTAATCAGCTGAGAAAAAATTCTTAGACCAGGTGCTACCACCTTTGCTGATGTGAGGAGACACGAAGAACCACAACCCACACCTTTGTGTAAGCACGACTAAAGAAGAGATCGTTAGGGTGTTCTGGCCGCCTCCTACAGAATATGCACACTGAATGGTCAATGATCCATCTCTTATTAAGAAGCTTGTCTTGGGTAAGAAACCTCGATGCATGGTCATCCACGCAATTAATGAAAAGCGAGGGGTGGAACCACTCATCATATCAGTTTGAACCAATCAATGAATCACATTCCTTGCTGATGAGAGAGAATAAAGATCACTGGCACTAGGAGTCTGAACAATGCGATCACAGTGCCATTCTTAATTCTTTAAGAGTCTTAATGCCATGATACCTGGATTAAAGCTGATGATTTTGGGTAAGGGAGGGTCCATTTTCCATCCGTAGGAATGTAGCAAATCTAAGCTAGCCATTTCCTATATGATGAGGACGTTGTATTCATTGTCTTCTCTACGCCATGGATACTTCTCCAATACTAAGAACACAGCGAGAGAGATTTGACTGTCCACATAGAGTCCTTATGCAAGTAATGGAAATAAATCCAATTAACCCGTATGATGGTTTCTTGTTTCTTGACAATAGCCCAAACGCGCTGCAGTAGAGCTGGCTTATTCAATCTTCTAGTCTCGGGCTAGCTGGTTCTCCCTCCTGCTTTTGGGAAGCAAACATCAGCCCAACTAACTGTGGGATTTCTTATCATGATGGCTCCAATCCACATAAATCTCGAGAGCTTCTTTATCTGAGATATGGAACTCATAGGCAGTGCAGAGAGGCTGCACCAATATATGTGGTATCTAGTGAGAACAGACCAGATGTGATTGAGTCTACCCTTGTGCAAGTGACTTATACATTTCAACAATCCTTTTTGATGACATTGAGTCCATTAGGGGTTGGCAGTCAGCTTGGAAGTGGCGCCAAGAGATCAGTAGCAGATCCAAGTACTTGATAGGCAGGACACCTTGCACTACGACGATGGAACAGATGATTGACCTATCTCTGGGGTCGGAAACTCAGAATTTGTGAAGAACACAGAGGACTTGCTGTCATTTTACGAAGATGTCAAATTCTCCAATGTGCTCTTAATGGATCTTGCAGAAGAGGGTTCTGAATTTGAAAAGAGGCAAAGATCATCAATGAATGATAGGTGGATTATGAGGGGAGAAGAAAGTACTGGTTTGTCGAATCTGTTTTGCATGAGCTGCTATTTTGAAGCTGATTGATAGAGTTTGCTTGACTGATAAGAAATGGTAAGGAGCTGTCTCCTTACGTTAAGCCTCAGGTGCCACTGAAGTTGCCTACTTGAGAGCCATTTTTCATGAAAAAATTCCAGATTGGTGATACATGGGCCACGAGTCAGTCCAAATTTTAAAATCAAAAGCTTTATGAGTATCAGTGATGGCAATGCGGGACGGGCCCTTGTTCAGATGGTAATTGTGTACAAGGTTGTGGGAGGGAAGCACATTGTAGGAGATGGCCTGTCCTTTTAAAAAGGTGGATTCTTTTTTGTTGATTGAATCTGGGAGAACATACTTCAACTTATTAGCTGATACAAGGTAATACACATTGAGATAGGATGAAATCAACAAAGGAGCTCGGCAACAGTCTTAGGCTCTAGGGTGATGGCAATAGCGTTCACCTCACCTAAGAGCTTCTAGAAGTGATTGCTGAATCCTTCAGGACCGATTGATTTGTCTCCATATGAATGGAAGACAATCTGTTCGATTTTGTAAAGGTGGTGGGCCTTTGGAGCCACTCAGCTTGAGAAGAGGAAAGGTAACAGAGGACCTTTTCATCACAGGGCCTAACAGCTTTGAAAAAACTGACACCTTGGTCAAGGTTTTCAATATCACTCAAGAGAGTAATTACTTGATAATTGGTGATAGAGGAGATGTTGTTATGGTAACAAACAGATTTTGTAAAAAACAAAACTGTTATTGCAGTTCCCAAGCTTCAACCATTGAACATGGTATTTTTGCCGGGGGGCATTAGACAAGGCCACAAGGATGACTGGGGAGTGGGCAACAGCCCCAAAGATAAAGAAACTGACGTTGGGTTTGGAGGAAATTATTTCCATTTTCTAGGCTTCTGTTTGACCAGGTGAAGAGTGGAGGGGGCCCTTATAATTTCAGATAAAAATCCCAGATTGCTTAAAGCAGGAGCGGAAAGGGTCTGTAGCATTTGGCTGGATGGGCCTCCCATCCAATCTCTCTGTACAAGTGAGGACAGGATTAGAAACCTCGATGGCATACCAAGGGAAATTGTTCTGTTGGGAAACATTAACTGATCCTGCCATAGAATCCATCTGACATGTTCAGTTTTGCTTCTAGAGATGAGATAGAGTGAAGGATTTCAATGCCGCTCTTGCACTCATGATTGCATTGATAACTTGATCAGTCACATTGATGAGTTGGACATCAAATTTGGTTGGGGTTCCACATGAGCCAAATGCTCCCATTTAAAGCTTGACTGTGATTGTCAATACATCTCCATCCCTTTAACTAAGAATTTGCAATTGAATCCACATTGAAGCTATTGACTTTGGTTTAAACTAAGTCAACAGTATTCAATTTATTAACAAAATTTCAAGCTCCTGCTTGCTTTATGGAGGAGTTCAACAATCTCACATTCCAGAGTCCTACTCTAATCATGGGTATTAGAGAGAGAGGATTTGATTCTTTTCAAGCGCTGGTGGTACGCACAAGGGGGGTTCATTAACAAGCGAGTTGAGTACTCTGCTCAGGATTGATTGCTGGGTGAGATTTTGAAGGAGGGGATAGATGCATTGGGCCACAAGCTGATTTGCTTTTCAGACTTGACTTTAGTCATTTACAGATGATTCAGAAATGGAGCCTAGGATAGCATATTTGTTTGGGTTGGAAATCTCTTGGGGGTTCCCAGCAAGTTGACTATGCCTAGGGGATTGCCGATGATGCTCATTAGTAGGTTTGGAAGATTCTGGCTTTTCCCCAAACACTTGGGGAGCTGACAGGGTCAGCTTCTAGGGAACTGTCAATAACTGAGGGATGGCTTTCCGTTAGACGAGGCTCACTTATTTAGGCGATTCCATCCTCAGCGGGGCGGCATTGCACAGGCATTGAGTCAAGGATCACAGGCTCATCTTCACGTTTAACGGGCAGTTTTTTTGTTCCAGGTCAGAGATATCATAAAGAATCTCAACATTTTGTCGAGCAGGTTGCGGATTGGGTGGAAATGCAGTTGTTTGGTTCTTTCCAGAATCAACTCCAGCTGGGGGGGATAATTTATGAAGGATTGTCGATAACTTTGCTTTCTTTTCTAACCCAGATCTGCTTAACTTCGTTGTTCTTCTAAGGGCTTTTCTTATCAGTATGTCCAAAAGCACAACACGCAGGTCAACTTGAGGGTTTCCAATTATATTATACACTAATCTTGTAATCCTCTTCTCCATTCTGGGGTCCAAAGGAATAGGGGTAGCTCGTAAAGTTTTATCCACCGAGGAATATCTGAAAATGCTAGCTTTTCAAGCTTCAGTTCCGGTTAAGATCTCTTAGGAATAGGGGTTTGTTCTGAATGTAACAAGGCCAGCCTCCATCACTCTG
Organism: Tetracentron sinense; assembly: GCA_015143295.1. Taxonomy (NCBI): domain Eukaryota; kingdom Viridiplantae; phylum Streptophyta; class Magnoliopsida; order Trochodendrales; family Trochodendraceae; genus Tetracentron; species Tetracentron sinense. Next base: position 1,226,011 of record CM026567.1, on the reverse strand, counting down.
GTTTTATCTCCAGGGTAGTTTAATCTGAGATGAAAAAACTACTCTCCATTGAGAACAGATTGATAGCCCTTTTTAGATCCTTTTTTTTCGTTAGTAGAAAATTAGGAATAGTAAACTAGAGTTTGTGAAAGAGAGAAAGATGAGAAAGGAAGAAGGGGAATAGGGTATGGAAAATTAATTTCTCCATCCCTTTAGTTCTTTTATATTACTAACAGAATGAAAGGACATAAATGTCCTTAATTACATAAAAGACAATAGACACTAAAACATAATAATGTACTAGATAATAAAGCTATGATGGGCTTATTTAGATGGCCCATTAGGACATTTCCCCTCACGCGGGGAATAAATGTCCAACATGCCAAGCTTGCCAATAAGCCCATGATGACATGATGAAGCAACTGCCTTTGTAAGAAAATCTACTAACAACCGCCTCCGTAAGAACATTTGCTAACTGATCTTCTACTATGACAAATGCAATACTAATTATCTTCGAAGCTATCTTCTCTCTTATGAAATGTCTGTCAACCTCAATATGTTTGGTCTTGTCATGTTGCACTGGGTTATGTGCAATACTAATAGCATCTCTATTATCACAATAGTGTCATCTCCGATGGATTTGAGAAACCCAGTTCAATCATCAAGGTCTTGATCCACAATAACTCACATGCTCCATGAGCCATGGCTCTGTACTCTGTTTCAGCGCTAGACCGTGCAACCATAGACTACTTCTTACTTCTCTAAGTAACCAAATTCCACCAACCATGGTGCAATAGCTTGATGTACATCGGCGATCTGTGACTGACCTAACCCAATCAACATCTGTGTACACCTCTACCTTCAAGTGCCCATTCTGTCTAAATAATAACCCTCGACATGGTGAATACTTTAAGTACCTCAAAATTCGTTCCGCAGCCTCAAGGTGTATAGTCTTAGGACTGTGCATGAACTGACTGATTACACTCATTGCATAAGCAATATCAGAACGAGTGAAGGATAAGTAAATTAGCCTACCAACAAGTCTTTGGAACATACCAATTATCAACATCTTCAAGCAACTCGCCACTCTCACGGTCAAGCTTAACATTAGCTTCCATAGGAGTTGCCATAGGTTTCAAGCCAAGTTTTCCAGTGTCTTCTAACAAATCACGGATATATTTTCTCTAAAATATGAAGATGCCCTTCCTTGAGTGGCCAACTTCAATCCCAAGGAAATACCTCAGTAAAACTAAATCTTTAATCTCAAACTCTTTGGCCAGAAGATCCTTAAGATTCTGTATCTCCCCTGGGTTATCTCCAGTTACAACAATATCATCTACATACATTAGAAGTGTAGTAGTTGTGTTTCCCAAATGCTTCATAAACAGCGTATAATCTGAGTTACATTGAGTATACCCAAACTTCTTCACAGCTGTACTAAACCTTTCAAAGCAAGCCCTAGGGGATTGTTTAAGGCCATAAATTGCCTTCTTCAGACGACAAACTTTACCCTTCTGATTTTGAACATTAAACCCAGGAGGTAAAGCGATATAAACTTCTTCATGGAGATCTCCATGAAGAAAAGCGTTCTTCACATCCAGCTGAAAGAGAGGCCGGGATTGAATTGTTGCTAATGAAAGAAGAATTCTAATTGTATTCATTTTCGCTACAGAAGTAAATGTTTCCTGATAATTGATCTTATAGGTCTGTGTGAATTCCTTAGCGACCAACCTTGCTTTGTATTTGTCAACAGTACCATTAGCCTTGTATTTTATGGTATAAACCCACTTCCATCCAACTAGCTTCTTTTCCTTAAGAGCATCAACAAGTTCCCATGTATTATTTTTTGTTATTGCCTTCATTTTCGTCCACTTAGGGTGCTGTAATGCATCTGTGACTCTAGATGAAATTGATATTGAAAACAAAGATGAGACAAAACCACAAATAGATGGAGAACAAGATTCATAAGAAATAAAGTTAGAGATAAGATGAGATGTACAAGTGCATTTCCTTTTGCGTAAGACAATAGGAGCATCAAGATCAGTAGTGTTGGGTAAAGATAAAGAATTACCTAGACTAAGAGCAATCAGAGATGTAGATGGATCTAGGTCCACAGAGGTATGCTGAGAGTGTTGTTCAGTTGATCGAGGCTCCACCTTGAAACGCATTGAGTATGTCTTCAGCTCCTTTTCCTTCTCTCTAGTGTCATCAAAAGATGACAACACTAAAGAGTTTCTCTCATAATAGGAACTGAGAGGGTACTGGAACCATGGTTTAAAATATCGATACGTATCGACCGATATGGACCGATACATATCCTGTTTGGAGCTACCCGATACATTGATATGCTAAAAAAACACTCCCGTATCAGACCGATACAGGCCCGATGCACAACTTATTTATATAAAATATTATTTAAGTAAATGATTTTAAATTAATATTATTTTATTTACTTAAAATATTAATATGCAAATAAGGTTATCCCCATTTGAATTCAATAAAAATTATCTTGGTCCAAATTCTTGAAGAATAAAAAGTCGACTTTCAGTTAAAAAACAAAATCATCTTTTTAGTACATTTTAGGAATTGGGTCAAAATTCAAATTTTCAAATGATAAGGTATTTCTCAAATATCAAAATTTAATCAACTTTATTATATCAAAAATTACGAAAACCCAAAAGTTTGGCAAAAAAAGTCTCATACTTTAGTCTTAAAAAATATTTTCATCTACAAGGTAAAAAAGTCAACTAACAGTGCAACAGTTCAGCATAAAAAGATTTACATTAAGCTTTAAATTTATGGTTGTAATTCAATAATTCTTATTTAACTCATTGAATGTAAGATTTTCATATCTAAATTATTTTTCTTATACTTAGCTAAGTGACTATGGTTTGTATTTTCATACTTTCATATCAACACAACATGCACGCCTTTTTTAACTTATAAAATTCTCAACTCTCATGTATAGTTATACTTGTAAACATAATTAGAGACTTTTATTTAGTTTGTTAATAGCTTATATTTGCATTAAAAGAAATTTTATGTAAGGTATCCAAGGTTTTCATTGCATATCCAAACATTTCTTAGTGTATCTTGATTTTTTCCATCGTATCCATCCGATACGGTCCGGTACGTCGATACATATCCTGTTTTGGACTTATTGATACGGCAACCGATACCGATATTTTGAACCATGACTGGAAGAGGTATCTCTTCACTAACACTCTCCCCTTATAGAGGAACCCCAGAAAAAAATGGAACCGACTCAAAGAAAGAAACATCCTTAGAGATAAACTTCTTACATGTTAGGGGATCAAACACCTTATACCCCTTCTGTGTAGTGGAATACCCTAAGAAGAGACATTTGGTGGACTTAGGATCCAACTTAGAACGGTTTGGACCCAGGATATGAAAAAAGAAAATACAACCAAAGACACGAAGTGGAAGACTAAAATGAGGACTCTCTGGATGCAATAACTGACGTGGAGACTTGAAATCCAAAAACAGGGAGGACATCTGGTTAATCAAATACGCTGTTGTAAGCATTGCCTCAGACCAAAATTTTTTTTTTCAACTTTCACCTGTAATAACAAACTTCAACCTCAAAAAAATGGCGGTTCTTTCGTTCCGCAACTCCATTCTGTTGTGGCGTCTATACACAATAGTTTTGATAAATAATTTCATGTCCAACAAAGTAAACTCTGAGTGATCCTTCAAGGTATTCGCGACCATGATCAGAGTGAAATATCTTAACATTCTTAGCAAATTGATTTTTGATCATGTTATGAAATGTGCGAATAGTATTGGGCACCTCATCTCGAGTTTTCAACATGTACAACCAAGTGTAACGGGAATTATTATCAATAAACGAAATAAAATATCAAAATCCAAACAAGGATAGAGTGGGAGAGGGTCCCCATACATATGAATTGACAATTTCAAATGGAAACATACTTCTTTTAGTATTGGGAAAAAAGAAACATGATTATGTTTTATCAATTTACAAGTTTCACACTACAAACTTTGTAAATTGGTAGACTCAAACAAACAAGGAAACAAAATTTTAAGGACTGAAAAGACAAGTGACCGAACTGATGATGCTTTAGAAAAATCTAGTCTTTATTAATAGTACGATGAGACTAAAAAAGGCTAGAGATAGGAGCAGGAGCCTGATCCAAGATGTAAAGCCCATCCATTTTACGTCCATTCCTAATCTGCCGTTGTGTCACCAGATCCTGAAATACACAATGAGATGAAAAAAATGTTACACTGCAATGCAGATGCTTAGTTAAACTACTAACAGAAAACCTAAGAACAAGTAATATAGATGACAACGAGAGAGTAGAGGTGACATGGATGCTTCCTTTCCCAGACACAAATGCAAATGAACCAGAGTAGAGGTAACATAGATGCTTCCTTTCCCAGACATAAATGCAAATGAACCATTAGCTATTATCACTTTCAAAGGACTAGAGCAAGAGTTGTAAGACAAGAAGATTGTGGGCGTACCAGACATATGACCTGAGGCTCCTGAATCGATGATCCAAGGAATCCCATAAGAGGTTAATGAAGATACTTGATTGGCAGATGCTTGAGTATCTGTTTGAGCAACGAAAATGGGGAATCTAGAAGATAACTCCATCTGTGAAAGTAAAGGACTGAAGCGCTCAAGTTCCTCTTTGGATATTGGAAGGGTGTCCTTGGAGGACTGTTGAAAATGAGGTAGCATAACAGAGGATTCCCCAAAAGAGGCAATACCAGCGAAGTAGGCACCATGGATACTGATCTCAATGCTTTGGATGTTCCTCCATACAACTAATCCCAGACATGCATCTTACTTAGGGATTAAAAAACCAAACAAGTAAACAAGCCGGATCTCTCAAACACCAACAACGCCTCAACTAGAGGTCTAAATCAATTCTGATTTAGACAAATCAACAATTCACACACTTCACAACTTTCCACCAAGGTTTTAACTTCATACAATCAAACTCCAACGCCTCAAAAAATTACCCAAAAAATTCCAATACTTCAAAAGGAAACACCTCTTCCACAAAAAAAATTAATCAGGTCAATAACAACTTTTTTAGCACAAAAACAGCAACAATAAACACTGCCAACGCCTCTTATGGAGGTTAAATATGGTTTTTTTTCACAAAACAACTTACAGAACAACTATAGGGTTCTCAGAATCACACCCTTTCACTAAAAAAATTGCAAACAACTATTGCTTTGTTAAAACCAATGAATTCACACATTTATAACTCTAGTAGATCTAGATGTCCATCAACAATCCCAAAAACCTTTTAAACTCGAAAGATGTAAATTTGATTTTTTTTTTTTCATAAAATCATTCGAGAGCATGTAACATCAACTTAGATACTCCAAAAACTCAAAAGAAAATCAACCCGATCTCCAAGATATTAAACTATACTTGATTCATGTGTCACTATTCACATGGCACTATTCAAAATACTATTCACGCCATTAAAAAAAAAGAAAAAGAAAAATGTAGGCCTTGATTTCTTACTCTGACTAAGTAGAAAATTAGGAATAGTAAACAAGGGTTTGTAAAAGAGAGAAAGATGAGAGGAAGAAGGAAGAGGAATAAGGTATGGAAAATTAATATCTCCATCCCTTTAGTTCTTCTTTTATATCACTAACAAAATGAAAGAACATAAATGCCTTTAATTACATAAAAGAGAATGGACACTAAAACATAATAAAGTTGTGATGAGCTTATTTAGATCCATTACGACATCGTTCAACAATTGCCTTGACAGTACTACAGTAGGGAAAATGGGTTTGATCCAATGAAGAACCCATCTAAGGAATTTCTTCCTTTAGCTTCACCATTGTCGATATCCTCCTCGATCCTCTGATAATAAACATGTCTTCGAGAAACTCAGGTTTGGTTGAAAGAAAGGTTGCATCTATCTGATTTCTGAAGAGGGTTCCCAAACAAGACCTCCACACAGCTGATCCTAGGTTGGGGCCATCTAAGCTATGCTCGAGAGCAACAAGGGTCTAGATTGCATTATTTATTTCTAAAAACAAAAAACTGCGAGACTTTTTCTAAATACTTCAACATCTTGTGAGGAAAGGCTCAAATATAATGCATGATTGAAGGTTCTAGTTATATTTGTTACTATTGCTTGTGTGTTCTTTGACTGTTCTGTAATTTTCAGGTGTGTTTTTGTGGATGCTGGAGTTGCACCTATTGATATTGAAACCAAAAAGCGAAAAGAAGAGATGAAATTGAAAGAAGCTCAAGCTAGAGCCGTCGTGGAGCATGGAGAGTTAGCATTGATCACAGTTGATGGTCCGCAAACTGTTTCAAACGAAAGGATTTCATTAAGGCCCCCGATGCTGCAGGTTATATAATAGTTAGAGGATTTAGTATTTCTCTACCCATGTCTTGTTATTGACTGCTCATTTAGTATATGGTAAGAAGACATTTTGCTTGGTAAAAGATTTGGCCCACTGTTATTGACGAGATGAGTTTTACTCAATTGAGATTTGTATTTAGTATCATGGAAACTCATTTTTCTTTTACTTGCCTTAGCAATTTGAAATAGTTTGTGAAAGAGATAACAAATCCAAAACCTTAAAAAGCTGACAACTCAAACTGAGAAAAGCCTGAAAGTTTTTGGAATGACTTGCACCAAGTGTTCTTTTATCAAATATTGAATTTTTTTTTAGGGGGGGGGGGGGGGGGGGGGGGTTATATCACAATGTCATAGCCTTGGGGTTTTATAACATAAAGTAGCCCTTGTGAGAACAGATATGTGAACCGTATGTAAATATTGAATCAACATGACTGGTGAAGATTATTTGGATTGAACACATAATCACGGATCTATGTTTCTCCAAAACAGAACTACAACGACTAGTAACACCAATAAATGAAACCTTTATTAATAGTTATGAATAAATTTTTTATTCATATTTGTAATTGTTGTGATGGACTTAACCGCCTAAGTCATTAAACCCATTGTCTCTCATGTTAGTAATTAGCATACTTTTGTCTACACATTAATAAGTGCATTTATGTCCTTACTAATATTTTTTTTATAATAATATAAAAATGAGAGATAGAGAAACCCTATTCTCTATTCGTTCTCTTCTCTAAACAAGTCTTCTGTTTTCTTTCTTTCTCAAACCCTAGATTACCAAAGCCTAGTTTTCTACTTGGTATCAGAGTAAGGAGACAAGGCATGCGTTTCTTTTTTCATCGAGTGTTCATGAACAGTGCAGTGAATAGTATGGTGAACAGTGTTCCACTCCTATGTTAGAAAGCTTGTTTTTTTTAGAAATCTGTATTTTTTGGAAATTATGGTAATTTTTTTCAGATTTAAAAAAAAAATATTTGATGTTGTTTTGCTACCTAAATTGATGTTTAGAAAAAAAATCAGATTTGACAAATTGGATTGGTGTGATAATTTGGCATTTTTTGGCTAGCTAAAATATAATTGTTTGATCCATATTTAAATTCTAGAATGTATGTAATAAGTTGCATAACATTCTATCAAGATTTGGAGAAGTTACAAGCAAAAGGGTAGGGCATAGTTATTGCCCTCTTTTTTTCCCCTTGTCTGGACAGTTTGTGTTCTAGGGAAGCAAGTTGTTTTGTCCAACTGACTTGCAAATCAGTGTGTGAGGGCTGTATTTGTATAAAAAGTCCCTCTTTCATCCTTATTGGGTGTTGGTTGTGTGGTGAAGAAGCTTTAGAGTTGTTTTCTTTGTGTTCTACTATCCTGGAAGCAGTAAAAATGTCTGAAAATAGTGGCATGGAAGGGACTTTGTCAAATGCTAGAGGGTATGGAAATCAATTGTATGGGGATGCTACTTTGGAGAATCTTAATTTTCAAATTTTGATTGTTAAGTTGGGTGGAGAAATGACTTGGAGTGGTCTCAGTTGACAAGAATGTTTATTGGGAACCATGGTAAACAAGGACACATCAATGGAAGAACAGAAGAAACCAGTCTATCTATTGTTTTATATGACAAGTGAGAGTTAGAAAATCTCATTGTCATATCGTGGATTTTGCATTCTGTTGAGATATGATCTATTATGTAGGTTTGTTACACCGAATCACCCCTCAGGTGTATGCTTGTAACTTTTCTATTAGAGTTATTATAAATACAAGGAGATTAGAGAGAGGCATTCTCTAATCTAGTTTTTCCCCCAATCTTCTTCTTTCTCTCTTCCATAAACCCTAGTTTACTATTCCTAATTTTCTACTTGGTATCAGAGCTAGAAATCAAGGCCTGCATTTTTCTTTTTCTATTTTTTACTGGCATGAATAGTGCTTTAATAGTGCCGCGTGAATAGTGTTGTGTGAATAGTGGTGCATGAATCTGGTATGGTTTAATATTTTTGGAGTTTGGGTTGATTTTATTCTGAGGTTTTGGAGTATTTAAGTTGATGTTTCATGTTCTTAAATGATTTTATGAAAAAAAATCAGATTTCATCATTGGACTTTAAAAGGTTTTTGGAGTTGTTGATGGACATTTAGATCTACTATGATTCAGTAGATCTAGAGTTATAATGTGTGGATTCTTTGGTTTTAACAAAATAATGGTTGTTTGGAGTTTGTTTGTTGAAAGAGTGTGATTCCGGGAACCCTAAAATTGTTTTGTAAGCTGTTTTTTACTTTTTATAAAAAAAAAAACCATATTAACCTACGTAAGAGGTGTTGACAGTGTTTATTGATATTGTTTTTGTGCTGAAAAAATTGTTATTGATCTAATTGGTCTTTTTTGTGGAAGAAGTGTTTCCGTAGTGTTTGGAATTGTTGGGGCTGTTTTTTTTTTTACAAATCAACGATTTTTCTGATTTGACTTGATTGGAAACAAAGAAGCATTCAAAAAATGGCCAATGATGGTGTTTTGAAGGAATTTTCGATGCTACATCGAAGGGTCCAAGCATTAAGATCACTCTGCGTCACTTGTAGCTATGGTGATAATCCAAGTGTGCTAATCACAACCATAAAGTTGGATGACACCAACTTTCTTGGGTGGTCTCAGTCAACTATCAAGTCATTAGAAAAAGACTTGCATTTAAGCTTTACAAAAAAAAAACTAAGCATACTATGGGTACCCTCCGTTTAAAGTTACAATTTAAATTCCAAAAGAATCATATGGATATGTTTCTAGGTATCCATATAGGGTCTTTGCTGTGGATCCTAGTGTATATGGAAGGAGAGAAAATTTAACTATCTCCCGTATCGGGCGTATTGGACTCATATCGGTGCGATATGGGGGAGTTTTTTTTTTCCAGTGTACATGGTAGTTCCAAATAGGATACGTATCAGCCCGTATCAGTCGATACCTACCAGAATTTTAAACCATGATTAAACTCACTACCTTCTATCAAATAGCGATACTAGATAGAAGTTAGCTATATTGATACAAAAGATTGCGATACTCATTGAAGATAGCAATACTGATAGAATTAATCATATTGACTATTAAGATAGCGATACTGAGGTTCAAAAGGTTGAAGGGGGTCATATTATAAGACTTGGCAAGCAATATAAAATTAAGAAAAAATAAGCTGAAAAAGATGCTTAAAAGGAATATAAAAAACTAGTAGGGCAAAACATTAGGCAGATGTATTTACTAAGTTGATAAGAGAGAGGGAGAGAAGAATGTTTATGAATTTGTAAGAAATGTGGAGAGAAAAACTAGAGATTCAGATTATGTTAGATGCATTAAATTAGTGAGCCTTGGTGAAAGATGAAGTGGTCAATGTAAAGTAGATAGGATATAGTCGAAAGGTGCTAAATGAAGACTTCACACAATGCCTCAAACTATATGGAGATGCTACCACTGGATAGACTAGAGAATATTATTATTGTTATAGATTTTGGGTAATCAAAATGAAAAAAAGCTTTGACTAGAATGAAAATAAGAAAGCCTCTAGGTTCAGATAGTATTTCAGCTGAAGTTGGGCAGGAACAAAAATAGTTTGTCCTTGCTGGCTAAGCCATTTGAAAAGCTTTTGATGACTAGGAGATTATCGGAATCATGGAGGAGAAGCACTTAAATAGTTAAATACCCATATACAAGAAGAAAGTAGATATTTAAAGTCTTACTAATTATCATGGGATCAAGTTTATTAGTCATGCCAACAAAATTATTGGTGAGAGTGATAGAACGGCAATTAACACAATTAACTAGGGTATTGGAAAACCAGCTTGGATTCATGCCAAAGTGATCACCCAGTTAAGACTATCTTCTTACTTAGACAATTGATGCTAAAGTTTAAAGAGAAAATGAAAAATTTTCATATGATTTTTATTGGCTTAGCAAAAGCATATGATAGAGTTTGTAGAGATTAATCTGATGATATTCACTGAACATGTATGAGGGAGCAGTAACTGTATTGAGGACAATTGGTAGCAAGACAAATGAGTCCCAATGATAGTAGGTTTCTCTAGAACCCTAATCAATTGGCTGAATGAGAGTTCATATATCAAGAAACTAGCTTTTGCATATGCCAGGGGTCACCTATGGGTGCATTTTTTAAAAATCTTATTTATGGATGATTTGACTTCACATCTCCAACAGGTTAGTTGGTTTATATCAGTCACCAGGTCAGAGTTAGGGAATTATTTAACTAGGGAAAAATTTAGAAAAAATGGCAAATGTCGGGAGAGAAAAAACATCTGATTACTAAGTATGGAAAATTATAAATAAATAGATTTATTATAGTAGATATTTACTTGTGACCTTTTCAAAAATTCTTGAATAATTCGCGTTTAATTAGGGACATTCTTGACTTTTTCTTCAAAAAGTCACAAACTACTTCGCGTTATAATTGTTTGGCCAAAAAGTTGTGATTATTTGAGACTTTTGTAAAAAATAAATAAATTTGGAGAATTTTGTTACTATGGTTTATATTTTTACGTTTTATGTGGTAATTGTTAATGAAACTAAATAGGGTGTAAATGCCAAACTACAAAAAGATACCTTGATATCTAACAGTTTAGAATAAAATGGAGGAAGGCATAATATATAGGATGCAACTTTAGTATTAAACAAATGGGGTTGAGATAGTAGTTAAAATTTGATGGATATTCTATACTAGAAACAAACAATTCTCGTGTCTCAGTTTAATCATTATAAGGAGAGATTGGGAGGATGTTTACTAAAGAATTAGAACTGGTTGGCCAAAGTGGAGCTGTGCTTTTTGAGTATTATGTGACTAACACATTATGGTCAAACTATAAAGGAAAAGTTTATAATGCGACAATAAAACTGTTGGAGAAAATAGAGAGTATTTGGGTGTATATAAAAATATTTATATATATATATTATGTATATGTTTACTTAGGGTTAGATAGTATTAGATATTTACTTTAGATTTGAATAGAGCGGACCTAGTATAAATTTCTATTTTGATTTGGTTTCTATTTTCAACTTTTCTTATAATCTATTGAAACCCTACAATGTTGAAGGTTTCTCTGAGTTAACATGGAATCAGAACCAACTGTTTGATTCTTGCATAACCCCTTGTAGATTTTGCCCTTACAGTGGGCAATTTTGCAGCCTTCTGCCAAGCTTCAAGTGTTTTTCCCTTTATTTACGTTTAAGTTTCTCATTTTTTGTCAGTTTTTTCTACTAAAGCTATTGGAAGCCATCATTGTTGGGGTAAGATCTTCCACGTTACAATCACCATTTGAGTGGATATGAAACTGTCACTAATCCATTCATGGTTGGCCCCAATGGCCCTTTTTCGGTCCACAGAAGTTCGTGTATGAGTGATTCTCTTCTATACAATCAAATCCAGCAGCAAGTTAGTGGACGTCTTCACCATTATATCAAACAAGAACATCTCATGATGGTGAATTATTGCTGACAAGCTTGTAAATATTCTTCAATCCCTATAACCTAGAAAGGGATTATTGGAGAAGATACAAAGTATCAGAGTGTGAAGACATATATGTTTTGATAAAATTAGATATTTATTTTGCATCAGATTAAATTGGCTCTTCTATTAGTTCCTAGTTTGATTTGATTACCATTTATGGGTTATGTTTCATTTTGACTTACCATGTTGAAGCTTTCTTTAAGTTAACTATAGTGAACTATGGTATATAGTGATGAATTTTGGGGCATGAAGAGTAAGTATATCCATAGAAAGAGTGAAGTTGAGATGAATGGGTGAAAACATTGGGATTTTTCTATGGATCTTTTAGTGGTTTTGGATCATGCCCCCCCTTTCTTTATTGTTGATAAATTTTGATTTAATAAACTGGTAGGGGTCTGTCTAAGAGACCTAAACTGGGTGATTTTTGATTTTTTTTAAGTTAAAACATTAGGAAAGCTAATTTTAGAAATGAGCATATTTTAGAGATTCTAGGGCTAAATCCATTTTTACAAATCTCCAGAGAAATACCTAATTTCTTGCGAAAAAATATCGAGAAAAACATCTAAATTTTAAAACTCCGTTTTTATCGCGGTATTCAAAGTCTCACGAGAAATACAATTTTCTCTTTTTATCATGTAAATATTCTGAGATTTTGCCCAGATTTAGTTGATATTTAAAAATAACGCTAAAAATACCCAATATTGCTGGTTTAATAAAAATTTAAATTGTGATATTTCTTACTATTCTTTGTAATTTCAATTATTATTTTAATCGTTGCTGAGATTTATTTGAGAAATATCCGAAAAAAACTTCATATTTGAAAATCTCCTGGGAAAAAACTTCCGCCGATAAAAACCTAAAGAAGAGATTTGTAACACTGGGTAGATCCAATGGTGTCAAAGACATATGGTGATGCCAATAAAGAGTTGGTGCAAGTTGGAGGTTAGTCAATGAGGGAAAGGCTGCAAAGGTCCTGGGTGAAATTAGTGAGAAGATGTTTCATAGAACACACTCTAACCAAAGATCAGACTCTTGATAGACTAGGGTGGTAGACATGTCTTGTGTTCAGGGGTGGAGGCACATGGGTCCAGGGAGGGCTTCAGCTCCCCCTGAAATTTTGGAAAAAAAAAATCCCATTTAGGGGCATAATCTGAGAGGGGCGGAGCCAGAGTGACGGAGTTCTAGCTCCCCCCCTAATCATATATATTCTTTGCAAATGGACACCAATAGACGCATGACCCATGAACTTGGCCCTCAAAACAAATGGACACAAATAGACGCATGACCCATGAACTTGGCCCTCAAAACAAATGGACACAAATTGATGCATGACCCATGAACTTGGCCCTCAAAAAAAATTGGGGCCTATGCCAACCCCTATTGGTAGCCCCCCTTACAAGAGAATCCTGGCTCCATCCCTGCTTTTGTGTTGCTGCCCTAAGATAATTGGGATAAAGCACTGATGAAGAAGAAAATTTGGATAGCTATATTTTGTGCTATTATTGGAGTAGATCTTTTTTTTTTTTTGGTATGACAATCTTTCAATTATGGATTTACTAGTTACCACTGTTCCTAATTCTGTTTTCCCTCATTTTGATGGAAAAAATAATTCTTTCTTCATCTATATTCAAATACTCTTTCAACAAGCTCAGAGGATGAGGCAAAATTTTATTAACAATTCTGCAATCAATTGTATCCTTTATTATCTTTAGTGAAATATTATTCATCATTAATGCCTTTTCCTAAATATCGGGGTCGACAACACGAATGATATTATTTAATTAAAAAAAGAGCATATGAAGGAAAACAAAGTACTATGACTTGTTCACAGCGCTATACAGAACATCCCTATGAGTTCCAATTATTGCCAAATCATCTGCAAAATTGCTTTTGAAACCGACACAAGAACGAGATGCTCAACAAGAACCAATACCTGGATTTTCCTTAACAATGTGGAACATTCCTAAAACCTTTCTTAACCCCTTTTCCCTACTAGTTCGCAACTAGGGTCACCTTATATCACTTCATTGACAAGATCTTGACTTTGAGGAAATTTAAGGACTTGTGGAAGAGCTAAGGCCTCCACTTAGTTAAATGGCTGTGGCATAAGCCAATGCACCGCCATAAGACAAATAATCTCCTCCTCTATTATCCCAAAAGGGCCTTGATATGCGATAAACTCGGGTTTCTATGTAAGCACCCATCAAATTTGTTTCTTGTTTTCCCTCCTCTACCTCCCACCTAGTTGTTCAGTTCGTAATAACATGTGATCCGAACCCCCTGTTGTTGCTGAGAACTTCCTTCTTCCTCATTCGGAGGATGATAAGCCACTGCAATATCAAGGAAAGAAAGGGAAGGCCACTTCACTGCCCTTTGATCTCTTTGAAATGCACCATAACATTTAGCAGTGACAATTCTACTGTAATAACTTTTGCTTCAGCCTTGATCGTAAGAGCAGCACTTTCAATTCAGATAACTTGTGAGTTTCATGTTCCAAGTCTAATTGTCAGTTTTCTTCGAATCTCTTCCTCGAAGTTTTCTTATACATGTTTAGAAGGCTTTGCAACCTAAATTCTTATTCAGCATATACATTTCGAAACCACTACAAATTCTTTGTAAGAATCAGATCTCCCTCAGCCATGGCAATATCAATTGAGGCCTTCATGATATGTCCAGTATGGGGTACTGATTATCCTTTGCCATGGTTTCCCAGTACTGCCTCTTGGTAGTTGAAACCTTAAGCAATAGGAAGTGTAATATCCTGTCAAAACACTTATCATAATTGGAAGACTCAGGTTGAAGCTATATGACTATAATAGATCAGCTTTTAGATTATATTTGCACTTGATCTCAGGTTAATTAGTTAAGCGATATCCTTTCCTAGCTAAAATTGCAATTTCCCTCTTCCACCCATGCTTTGGCACACAAAAACACTAACAGAGCTACTTGTGCTAGTACTAAAATGTGTTACCTTTTTAGCATCATGGGTTACAAAGGCATGTTTTTGTGTGTATAAATTCTCCCAAGTCTTTAATTCAGTAGAATGACTCAGATGATTTACCATTTTTTATGTATTTGCACTCCAAATGTAGTGCTTTACGATTGCATGTTACACAATGAGTATACAATTGATCTCTCAAAAACCTCAGGTATACTTTAGAATAAAATATTTTACATGAATAATTGTTATTACTTTTTAATGATTGTTAAACTTCAGATTCCTATTCTTATGCTTACTTTTCATTTGACTACAGCTCAATAAATGAAATTGATTCCCATTCATTGTATTATAACCTATGACCCTAACCTGGTTCAAATTGAGGACTAATTTGATTTTTGTCCTAATGAAAATTACATCTTATGTTAGACTCATTTTCCATAAAGAGCTTTTAAAAAATCAGCAATTTCATGTATTTTCTGAGGTGGTTAAAAAGTTCAACAAAATTAGCAATGAAAGGAAAATGAAAACTAGTTTCTAAAGCCCTCGAGCATTCTAGGTTTTTATGATCTCCATGTGTTATTTATCTTCGGTCTATTTATATGCAATTATTTTAAAAGTAATTCTTATTTGGCTGAAGTTATCTTCAAGTTTAAGTGGATGCCTAATATATTTTGGTTTTTTTCCCAATATTTTCACTAAACCTATCATATGACTAAAGAAACAATATGATTTCTTCCAGGTAGTGCGATTAGCTTCCTTTCAGCATGCTCCTTCTGTGCCACCTTTTTTAACATTGCCGAAGCAATCTAAAGTAGAAGGGGAGGATTCAGTTCTACAAAAAGGAATGGAAGAAAGAAGAGTTAATGAAGTTGCTGTGGGTGGTGGGGGGGTGTCTGTGGCGGTCACTCGCTTCCCAATGGAGCAGAAAAGGCCAGTAGGACCTCTTGTTGTAGTGGGTGTCAGAGATGGTGTACTTTGGCTCATTGATAGGTACTTAGTCCACTTCATTTAATTTTTTTGAGAAGTAATCACACTTCAATGTTTAAATTGCATGACCTATTGTGAGTCAATTAATAATATTTATATTATTTTTTTATATGTGATGATACTTATCTTCTGATGTAGCAAGTCAATTAACATATAAGTAGTGTCTCTACTTGGTTTTCCCCTCCCATAACTATTGTCCTATTGCTTACCAACAAAAATATTGTCAAAATTCTCCGTGTTGTATACTTGATGACATGAGTAAAAATATGTTGTACTCAATGAACTAATATTAAATATCATTAGATCATAGTGACATAGTATCGATTTATCTATGCCTAAATATATTGTCACCCAACATTACAGGTTTTATGTCTCACTTCGTAGTTTTTGATGTTCATATATAAATGTGTGTGTGTGTGTGTGTGTTTGTGTAAGTATATATATAGTCAAAGATGTAACATATCCTGTAGCTACTTTAACATTAATTGAGAAGAAATTTAAATATAGAAAGGAGACAAAGTCAACATTCATGTCTCATTCCTATTCTTTTCTCATTTCTTCCTCTTTTTACTGATTAACAACTACATGTTCACTGCAGATGAAGTATCACTGAAAACGATTGAGACTTAAAAACCTAGTGGAGGAAGTGGATTCTTATATATTTATTTGGTTTGGGACACCTCATTAAGGAATTCATTAAGGAACTCTTAAAATCCACACTTACTTTTGGGCGAACAAGGAGATTCCATCACTTTATTTTGTGTATTCAATTGTGTGAGAAAAGTTATATTGAGAGCAGAAGGAGGGAATACATTGGAAGAATCTATGAAAAAAGAAAAGGCAAAAAAATACAAAAACAAATGGAAGTTGCAATGGCATCTCCTCTTCACTAAATAATATGGCCCTCAAAGACTCTTATGCCAAAGCATCCACCTCATCATAAGCCCACCTCGAAATAAGAGCATGGTTTTGAAATATCGTTTTGGATCAGCTTATTGGACAATTAGTAAGTCAGAATTAGGATACACATGGTGTTTACACATAAAAATACTGTTAAAAATTTAGCAAATACATGGAGACTTAATACCAAACTTGTTTTGTTGCAAAATAAGCTAAAAGTATGACAGATAAAATCTATCTATTATTTAAATTATCTATATGAGGTATCACAATGCATTACTTCTTAAAAATGTGAATAGCATAGGCATATATGTAAAGATATACCAAATAACATAAACCTAGACAATCAAAAGCATAATTCACTATTAAAACAATCAATATATTAGAAGTACACAAATATATAATATTAGAATTCCATTACCAATTTACAAAAGTCCAAATAACTTGAAGCATAATAGAGCTGTTCAGTATGTATGGGGCATACACAAAGCTATAGATTATAACAATTAACAGTGTAGTCAAGGCGTCGCCTAGGCGCCCCTCTAGGCGGGCGATCCTAGTAAATTTTTTTTTTGCTTAAAAAAAATCCAAATTATCTCAATAAATAAATAAAATAAAAAAACATGTAATGAAGAAGTAATAAGATTTTAAATCGTTTTTTTCACCAAAAATATCAATTTTCTTACTAAAAAAATAGTTTTCGACGCAATCTGGGCCTATTGTGCGTCGTAGGGGGGCGTTGCCCTCCCTGCCACCCCCCGGGCAATCATAGGGGGGCTTTGCCTAATATTATAGATGGACAGTGACACAAATTTGGGTATTTGGCTCAGATTTTGAAGTGTTTAATACTCCACTATGTCAACATGTCTCTGGTTATGTGATGAATGATTGTAATAGACTTTTTATTTTATATTTTTGTGGAATGTGGGTGTGGAGTTTTGGTCTTTTGGATGTTATATATAATAATATATATACGTGATATATATATAATTATATATATATTTATATTAAATTTATTGCCTAGGCAACGCCTCGCCTAGCCAGGGCTAATCGCCTAGGCATCGCCTAGACGCCTTGACTATACTGCCAATTAATACTAATAAACAAATAGAAACACAATGGAGACTTCCAGATTTTTGGAAACACAATAAGACAACAAATGATGTACCTAGATGGTACATCAATACCACAACTAAGGATATTTTTTAATTTCAATTTTAAACAAGTAGTATTAAAATATTATTGCTAATTGGGAGTTCCTTCTCTATGTGTTGGGCAGAATGGGATTTGGTCCCAAATGGAGATCATGGATCAAAGCCTGTATTTCCTCCACGCCTGTATTTCCTCCACCTCCTTCTCGATCCTCCTTAACGACAACTCAAAAGGCTTTTTTCGCAGTACCAAGGGGTTAAGATAGGGAGATCCGTTTTCTCAGCACTTTTCATCATCGTCTCGAAAGCCCTGAGTCGAATGTTGACCCATGCGAATGGGCAGACGTTTACAAGATTCTCCGTGGGTAGAGAGCAGCTTAGTATCTCGCATTTACAGTTCGCCGATGATACCTTAGTGTTTTGTGATGCGTCTTGCTCACAACTTATCAACCTTCAGTGTATTCTGAGATGTTTTGAGGCAGTGTCGAGTCTTCGTGTTAATCCGAGTAAAAGTGAGATCTTACTTGTATGAGATATTCCCTATCTTGATCTCTTGGTCAGTTGTCTCGGGTGTCAGAAAGGGTCTCTTCTATCCACTTATCTAGGACTACCGTTGGGGCCCCCGTTCAAGTCCAAAGTTGTTTGGGCCCAACCATAGATAGATTCTTTGCGCGTCTCGCAGGGTGGAAGTCATGCCTCCTTTCCAAAGGAGGTAAGTTGACCCTGATCAAGAGTACACTCCGGAGCCTCCTCACTTATTATCTTTCCACCCTTAACTAGAATTCTTTAGGATTAGGTTTTAGGGTTTGAAGGAGGAAGAAGAAGAAGAAGAGAAAGATGAAAAGAGTAGAGAACTTAATGTTTCTCTCTCCATCATATTCTATTAATAGGTAGGGTTATAAGTAGGGTTTCCTCTAATTACAAGTATGCCCCTAATTACAAGTATGCTTAATATTGTACACTCCCCCTCAAGCTGGTATGTAGATATTACAAATGCTAAGCTTGCCAATTATCTTAGTAAACTGTGAATGACCAAGACCCTTGGCCAAATTATCAGCAAATTGGTCACCAGTCTTCATAAATGGAGTGCAGATGAGACCTATCTTCAATTGTTCCTTGATGAAGTGTCTGTCCACCTCAATGTGTTTGGTTCTATCGTGTTGAACCGGATTGTGTGCAATGCTTATTGCCGCCTTGTTGTCACAATACAACTTCATAGGACCCTGAATGGGAGCTTCAGGTCGGTTAAGAGAATGCGAAGCCACAAAATCTCACATAATCCATGAGCCATTGACTGGAACTCTGCCTCTGCACTAGATCTGACCACTACAGAATGTTGCTTCTCCATGTGACTAGTTACCACCAACAAACATACAGTAACCAGAAGTGGAGTGCATATCTGAAACAGTTTCAGCCCAGTCCGCATCAGTGAAAACCTCATTTTGGAGATTACCGGTACGGGCATACAACAGTCCTTGTCCTGGAGCAAACTTGAGAAACCTCATAATCCTATACACTACATCCAAGTGGTTTGAGGTAGGATAATGCATGAACTGGCTC
Organism: Tetracentron sinense; assembly: GCA_015143295.1. NCBI lineage: Eukaryota > Viridiplantae > Streptophyta > Magnoliopsida > Trochodendrales > Trochodendraceae > Tetracentron > Tetracentron sinense. The sequence goes on along the minus strand of CM026567.1, from coordinate 1,206,615 downwards.
ACCACACTGACGGCATACACAATATCAGGATGAGTGAGTGAGAGATATATCAATCTCCCTACAAGTCTGATATCTCCCTACTTCGATAATCTTTTCACCAATGGCTTCACCAAGCTTAAGGTTTGGGTCAATAGGAGTGTCACAAGGCTTACAGCCCATCATACCAGTTTCATGGAGGAGGTTAATGATATATTTGCGCCTTCGATATAAAGATACCTTTTATAGACCTAGTAACCTCAATACCCAAGAAATATCTCAACTGACTTAGATCCTTGATTTCAAATTCCTTTGCAAGTAGGCCCTTCAACTTCTGCATTTCTCCCTGGTTATCTCCAGTCAGCACAATGCCATCTACATAAACAATGAGTACAGTCACCTTGTTGCCGTTGTGCTTGATAAACAAAGTATGGTCAGCTTGGCTTTGTTTGTAGCCATTTCTAATCATGGCTAGGGGAAACATTTCAAACCACGCCCTAGGGGACTACTTAAGCCCATACAAGGCCTTCTTCAGTCTACATACTTTCCCTTCAGCTATAGGACACTTAAGCTCAGGAGGAGGTTTCATGTACACTTGTGTGTATACCCTCTTGCAATGAGTCTGGCTTTGTATCTTCCACTGACCCATCAGACTTATGCTCTACAGTGAACACCCATTTGCACCCCACTGGAACTTTGCCTCTTGGTAAATCGACCATCTCCCATGTCTTCTTCTTTTCTAGAGCTTGCATCTCTACTTCCATTGTTTTTTCCATTTTGACTTAGAAAGAGCATCTGCAATACTACGAGGAATAGACACAAAATACAAAGCCATGACAAAGGTACGATACGAGAGAGATAGTGAACCATATGACACAAAGTTAAATATAGGGTGTGTGTAAGAGCGAACACCTTTCCTATGAGTAATAGGAAGGTTAGAATCAACAAGGGGGGTATGGATATTACTTGGATCTGAGGAGGATTCATGGCATATGAGGGTCTTCTTTGTGAGGGTCTTCTTTGTTAGTATCCGTCATCCAAAACCAATGATTTGGATTCTTGGAGAAAACCTGCACTTCACTTTGTTTTCCTCCATCTACATTTTGGTCCCCTCTATTTATGGTTTCATCATTTTTCCTATTACCAGTTATTGGAAAATCCCCTTGATCAATAGAAATAGGTAAAGGAGAAGGAGACATCTCTTTAACACCAATGGTCGCCCCCTGAAGAGAAGTCTCCTTTGCAGAATAAAAGGGGGTGGATTCAAAAAAAGTAACATCCATAGAAACATGGCACTGTCCAGAAGGGGGATGGTAACACTTATACCCTTTCTGGCTTGGACTATACCCCAAAAATAAACACTTGAGGGCCTTAGGATCAAGTTTGGTACGCGCCGATTTGTCAATATGCATAAAACACTAACACCCAAAGATTTTGGGTGGAAGAGGAAACAAGGAGGGAGATGGAGACAAAACATCAATAGGACTTTTGAAACCCAAAATTCTTGTGAGCATGCGATTCATAAGATAGGAAGTAGTTTGAAGAGAATCAGACCAAAAACAATTATGAACGTTCTTGCCAAACAAAAGAGCAACAGTGATTTCCAGTAGGTGATGGTTCTTCCTCTCAGTAACACCATTTTGTTGGGGGGTATCAACACAAGTAGTCTGGTGGATAATCTCATGATCGCGAAAGTAGGAGAGAGTAGTAGATAATTACTCTCCACCATTATCAGAACGAAGGATCTTTAACTTAACATCAAATTGGGTTTTAATCATTTTATGAAAAGACTGAAAAACTGAGCAAACATCACTCTTTTGTTTGAACAAGTAAACTCATGTTACTTTAGAGAAATCATCAACAAATGTAACAAAGTAACGAAAGCCACGAGAGGAAGTAATAGGAGCAAGACCCCACACATCAGAATGAACAATGGAAAAAGTTCAATTACTCTATTACCATGAGCATGATACAAAGATCGACATTTTTTTGCAAATTCACAAGTTTCACATTAAAGTTCAGATATAGAAACAAAAAGAAAATACTGTGGAAATAGTAGATATAGAAACAAAAAGAAAATACTTTGGAAACAGTTTCTTTAACATAAAAAAAGATTGGTGACCCAAATGTCTATGCCATTGCAATAACTGTACAATGTTGCGATCACAACTACTACTACTGCTAGGCCCATCACGAACTTGCTGAATAGAAGAAGCCACTGGTGAGGAACTATCCAACAACTACAATCTCCTCTTCTCATAGCCTCTACCAATCGTCTGCCTCATCTCCAAGTCCTGAAATACACTACAATTCAAGGACTTGGTTAGGTGACTCATAGAAAAAAGGATTAAAACAACATTAGGAACATGAAGAACAGATGATAAAGGCATAGATGGGGTAGTAGAAATATTACCCTTACTAGCAATAGAAGAATAAGACCTATCAGCGATTCTAACTTTGTCTTTACCAGAGCAAATATGATAGGAGGCAAACAAAGATGACATACCAGTCATGTGATCCGAGGCCCCTGAATCAATAATTCAGGGGTGAGTAGATGTGGAGACAAATGTACTGAAAGCCAAAGTTGATGTACCTGAGTGAGCAAACGAGGATGTGAAAGATGTACCCGGCTGCTCCAACTGACCCATAAAGCGCTGGAATGCCTCTATCTCAGCATGGGAAAGGCTCAGGCTGTCAAAAGATGACAATGCACCAGATGTAAGAGCGGGAGCTGGATCAGAGGCAACTGAGTGAGCACTAGAGCCTCCACCACGACCACCACCACGGCCACTGTGACTTCCACCTCTCTGTTGTGGGCGACCATGGAGGTCCCAACAAGTCTCATGGGTGTGTCGAGTGTGACCACATTGGTCACACCTTAGTCGGTCTCTCTCATCACCTGCGTTTCTTGACCTACCACCTCTCCTGCTTCCACAAAAGCTATCACGGCCTCCACGCTGTGACCATAAAGAAAGAGCAGACCGCTCTAGAGAAGAATGTTGCATGTTATTCCGACAACGCTCCTCCTTATGGAGAATGGAATATGCCTTGATGATTGACGGAAGGGACTCCTTCCCCAAAATTTGAACACGGATTTGCTCATATTCTGGGTTAAGGCCAGCAACAACTCATACACCCTGTGTTCATCAATATACTTCTTATACCCTACGACATCTTTAGTGCACTGAGTCGTATACATATGTAACATGTCAAATTCTTCCCATAGACGGCGAAGAGTAGAGTAGTACATGGCCAGAGTTGCCCAATACACTGGTGCAACTCATAAGCTCTAGCATGTGTGCCCCCCTCAAAGTAAGTCTGCTTCACAACATCCCATATCTCCTGGGCTGTGGAGAGAAAGATATATCCATTGTTAAGATCCGGAATCATGGAGTGGAGAAGTCATGACATGACTGTGGCGTTCTCGGCTTGCCATTTCTTGAAAGTAGGATTGGTAGCCGGAGGCTTCTTACTCTTGCCAATAAGGTACTCCGTTTTACCCTCTCTGTTATGAACAACATGACCGACTGAGACCATGCAAGATAATTATTATCATTCAACTTCGCAGTGGTGATTTGAAGGCTAGGGGAGTTATCATGTCCCAAATGCAAGTAACTATCATCAGAAGTTGGAGCCCGGGAAGACTGAATAACCTCGGAATCACCCATCTTTTGTCAACTAAGGATTCATTTGCACAAATCCAGCCCCTGAACAACTACTAGCACGTACCACAAGATTCTACAACCCAAAATAACAAACACCAATGGTCCAATGACCAAAAAACACCTCAAAAGTAAGCAAACACCTCCTCAAACACCTTAAGGGCACCCAAAATTTATCATATAGCATTTATAATCCATCCAAACATCATCCATGAAGGTTAGAATGCAAAAAAGGAGATAAAAAAAACCCAAAAAACAGCATCTGCCGGAAAATATAGAGAAAAATCTCGTCGGAGCTCCGATGAGATTCTGATCACCGTGAAACCGGTACCAAAGGGTTCAAAATTTTGAGGGGGCTCTTTCACAGCCAATTTTTCCAAGTTAAATCCTCCCTATGAAGAGAATTTCTGACTAGTTCGCAAAAGGATTTTTCGGAATTTTTTTCACAAAAAATTCTCACTTAAAATCTCCAATAAATCTCAAAAAAATCACCATAATTCTTCTAAATAGTAGATCTACAAGATCCAAGGAAAAACACACACACAAAATTACCCTTGGATGACGTCAGCCGTACGACTGCTGACGTCAGCAGCTGCTGGCGGGTTTGTTCTTCTTCTCGCGCTTCCTTTATTCTTTTAGATGATCTGATACCAAGTGGAATTCCTTAAGGTTGGGTTTTAGGGTTTGAAGGAGGAAGAAGAAGAAGAAGAGAAAGAGGAAAAGAGTAGAGAACTTAATGTTTCTCTCCATCATATTCTATTAATAGGTAGGGTTATAAGTATGGTTTCCCCTAATTACAAGTATGCTTAATATTCTACACCCTACTCTCCCACGCTCTGTTGCCTTGATCCTCGATCGTCTCCAGTGAAATTTTCTATGGCATGAGAGGTGAAAAATAAAAATATCATCTGGTAGATTGGGATCAAATCTGCAAACCGCTGGAGGCTGTTGGCCTTAACCTTGCTCCATTTAGTGCAGTAAATAAGGCGCTCCTAGGTAAATGGGTTTGGTGGTTCGGTGAGGAGCAAAAGAGCCTTTGGCAAAAAGTGATCGTGGGTAAACATTGGCTTGTATCGCTGTGGTTGCTGAGGGCAGTTAGGGCCGTTAGGGGTCCCTACAAGGTAGGCCTCTGGAAGGGTATCATGGTTGTAGCCAAGTCTCTAGATCCTTTCATTAGGTTCAAGTTGGGTAATGAGATTGATATTTAGTTCTGGTATGATGTCTAGAGTGGTTAGTCGAGGCTTAAGGACGATTTTGGCTCAATTTTTTCATTGGCATTCAACAAAGGGGCATCTGTAGCTGAGTGTGTCGAGCGGCTAGGTAGCAATGTTGGTGTCCTAGGTTGAGGAGGACCTTGAATGATGGGGAAATTGAGGATATGGAGCATCTTTTGTCGCGGTTGAGTTCTTCTGTCCCAAGATGTCAGATTAGTGATTGTTGGAGTTGGTTTCATATCAACAATGGTCTATTTTCATTGCGGTCACTCCTACAGTCCTTTGGCCCTATACTTTCGCGTTCATTTCCTCATAAGGCAGTGTGGGCTAACCATGTCCCCACGAAAGTATCTTTTTTCCTCTGGTCTGCGGCTCTAAATAAATTCTTACTAAGGATCAGTTGAAGAGGAGAGAGTGGAGTTTGGCCAACCGGTGCTATTTGTGCATGGATGCAGAAAAGATAGTTAATCATTTGCTCTTGCACTGTCCTGTTGTCTTTGGGATCTGGGCTTGTTTCTTGGCTCGGATGGGTGTGGAGTGGGTCTTCCTTTTCTCATTTCGGAGCTTCTTATCTGGATGACACTTGATGACTTTGGTGGGTGTTTAGGAATCCATCTGGACTTTTTTGCCCCATGCTATTTCGTGGGCTATATGGAAAGAGAGGAACAGTCGTGTTTTCGACAACTCCTCTTCCTCTCATTAGTGGATCTTGTCCCGGGTGCGGCTATCAATTATGGGGTGGAGCTCTGCAAGCTCGTTGGGGCAAGAAGTTAGGGATGCTCTTTTATTTTGAGGACCAATGATCGTAGTGCAGCCACTTTTTTCTATTCCTTATTAGTCTTATTTTGCTTGCTTTTTCTCTTAGTTTACATCTCTATAAACTGCTTATTCGTATCTTAAATATATATGCTTTATTGATTAAAAAAAAACAAGTAAAACTATCTTTCGGTTTCCTAAAAATGTGAAAAAAAATCAACTTAAATCTTCTTGTTAATGGTTGTAGATTCATTTATTTGACCACAAATCCATATACCTCATTCCTAACTTATTTTAATATTTAGGAGAGAAACTAAAAAAGAAAGAGTAAAGAACATGCATTATGAAATAGGGTTCCCTGGCTTCAACAGTTCAACTAGATCTCCATGGAGATTGAATGTGCCTTTTTTGATAAAATACAACCAAGTGGTGATCATTTTTAGGTATGGCCAATGGGCTTTGAAGGAGATGAGTTGATAGAGTTTTGATGCCTTGAAAATCAGATTTTGATGCTCGGGTTGATACATTTCGTAGTGTATGATGACATTGTTACAGAGCAGTATTGCTAGAGATACGATACTGAAACACACTAAAAAATTCATTACCTTTGTATTTTTTATTGGTAAAATTCAAAATGATATGTATGACATTTTAAATCACAACAAATATCATTACAACTGTTCATATAATCACATGACTGATACAAGAGTACTAGATCTCATAAAAATGCAAGTTCGCTGGTACTATGATACATTAATATGAAATAGTATTATTTGTTATCAAATACTACTATTGTATATCACTAATAATAACATTTAAATTCAAGGACCTCAAAGAACTTGTGTCACTATGAGTAGACTACTAGAGTCCTCAAGATTCTCAGTCTCCTCTTTTGCGTACATATTTTAAATGAGATGCTCTCTCATTGCTTTCCTAACTTCTGGAGGACATGGGCCTAACCTAACCAAATAAGATAATTCAGCTGACAAACTCGACTAGACCTTTGGGGATTGGCAAGCACGCATTTGGGATACCCACCAACTAAATGTTTCTTCAACCGGGTTGATCCACAAGGAAGAAAAAGGTAGAGGCCTTTGGTGTCCCCTCTAGTCATTTGGGACTCACAATCAATAGCCAAAATGCTTTTCTTTCATGCCTTTCTTCGTTCATGATTTGATATTTTGGTGTCCTAAGCATAGAGGAACCATACCCCATCTTGAATTTGAGGGATAAACTCTACTATGATGATGATACTGTAGGGGAGGTGGTTGTGGGGTTTTTACTACCAATTGGAGCCCTCCCTTCACCACTACCATTGGGATGGTCTATAGGGCTCATAACTACTACACTTATTATAGGACGCTTGCCTAGCCAACACTTCAATCCGGCTCTACCTGAACTTTTCTTATTCACCCCAACATTATCCATTTGCCTGATTGTTACTGAGCAGCTTCTGGATATCAAACAGACCTCCCCGGAAGGCAATTTTAATGTGGCCGATTTACCCTTTTCTGCAATCAGTTTCGCTACAGAATACGGCCCTGTTGCTCTAGCTAGTTGTCCACCATTTCCGAAATGGCTGGAAATACTTCATTTTTATACTATAGATTCTTGTTTAATTTCATGCTACTATATAATTCTAATACTTTTGTACTTTACAATTCTATATAACTCACTTCATGACAATACAACAACTTGAGTTTGTGACATCCTAGTACACATTAGAATACATTCCAATGTATTGCTATTTAATCTGATTTTCTAAGAAAAATATTTTGTTAATAAACATTATTTATTAGATAACTAAGCCTAATATGAAATTTAAAAATATGTAATACTAAAACCAAAACAAAACTTCTCAAATTTCTCATATGTGAACCCTTTCTGGGTCTTCATGTGGATGAGGGAGAATGTGCTTCAATTCCTCCCACACCAAGAACTGCTGGTCTGACTCAACACAGTCACAACAATTCTTCTAAGGTCTGGTGCATCCTCTCCATACATAGCCACCAATCTCTGAAACCATTAATTATATAATAAGTCTTATATAGTCTAATTGAAATATAGAATTTATAACATGGAAAATTCCAAAGTGTATACATGGTTCGGTCGTTTTCCTCTTCATCCTTTTATATCACTCCCAAAAGACCTAGACGTGTTCTTAAATAATTTGACCTATGAACGCGAGTTTAATAATTGATTGTAGACATAAATAGACTAAATTAATCATCGAAAGACCTGAATAGATCTTATTAGTTATTACTAGATCCAAGGCTTACACTAGCAACTCCTTTTTTGCCCTAGTCTTTAATTCACCTTCCTAAATCCTTTTAAGAATTAAGACTTGTTTGTTTTGATATTCTTACGATATTGACACACAGTCTTTAAAGTATGTTGTACAAAAATAAATAGATAAGTAACACACATAAGTCACAATTACATAACAAATTAACAAATTAAAAGGAAATAATTAATAATCAAAACATGTGAAATTTAATATCTTTCAATTACCTGCTGCATGGATATCTTGATGAAACTGCTTATCACATCGGTGATCAACCAGCTTCCAATACACATTATAAGATGCTTCATTTATCTCCTTGATCACAAGTTATGCCAGATCCAAAGCATCATATATGTAGCCTTTCATAGGCTTAATGTGAGCAACTGACCATCTCCCAACTGTGAGCATTCTCCCCACAATTGCTTTAACTGAAAGAATCCACCCTATCCTCTAGTGGCAAGTTCAGAAAGTATTCAGAACATGGGCTTTTTGTGTAAATGCTTTATTTTCTTTATAGATTCTTCCTATATTCGTTATAAGTGGCATCATTGTTGATGACCACTTGCTGTATCAACTACTCACCGATCTCCGCTACCTGATGAATCAGTTTACAAAAAAATTCCTGATCCTTCTCTTCCCTGATACATCCACCGATTCGTGGAACACGGTGCCCTGAGCATTGCAAACCATTAAAGTTTCCAATCGATTTCCTAGTTAGTCCACTCGAAGCATCACATATTCTAGTATAACAATACTTGTTCCAACAACTTGTAAGGGTTGCAATATGCGACCTCAGATCCTCTACCACCTCATCTAGATAATTTTCTATCTTATATGAACTAGACTTTTTAACTCCTAGGCCCACCTTTGCATTCACATCAATCATTGGTTGATAATGTGGCGAGTTCACCGCATTTGGGATGTGGTTAAAATTGAAACCTAGATATAGCTCATACTAACTTCTCTGTCAATGTCTCATTGAAGCTCATCTTTATAGTAGGCTGAGTCACATTGATTCGGATCACATCAAGTAGGGTTTCATGGTGTCTCATAACCACTAGGCCATTTAACCCTTGAGCTTACCTATGCAAGCGTATCAATCATCGACTGATCATGTAGGGAGTTTTCTGCATCTGGAGGGATGCGGTTGAACTACAAAAACCTAGCAACAGCTTAAGCTACCATTTACTTCGGTGTCCTATCAGAGCTCATCTTTACAGTAGGCTGAATTGCACTGGTTCAGATCACAAGAAGTAGGGGTCCATGGTGCCTCTTCCGCCTGAAGAGGAGAGGGGATGTTTTCTTGGGAGGCGAATGGAGAGAGGGGGGAGTTATTTGGGGAGAGAGGGAAGGTTTCTTGGGAAGACAGGAGAGAATGAGACAGTAAATGGAGAGAGAGGGGAGTGGTGACATTGAAAAAAAATAGCAAAATAAGGGCTAAAGATGGGTGCCACATAGGTACCCCTGTTTGTGTGTGTGTGTATATATATGTATTATAACTGCTGGTCTTTTTTCGATTAAAAAAAATACGTTATGCAAGGCTTCCTACTAAATATCACGTATCATTCTTTTGAAACAGTTACTAAACGGTCAATATGTAAAAGTCTTGGCTCTTTTTATTATCATGTTACTAATGTACAAATATAGTGATATCACAAATACTGAAAGCACATTCTTGAGACACCTCCCAAGCTCATGATGGTTCAGGCATTTTGAACTTAGATCTTTTAATATATCTGTAGAATTCATTGTCCACAAGAAAATTTCAAATCAAAATGCCCGATAGAAAAAACTTTTAACAGTTATGCTTTCATTGAGTCACTTGAAGAGGATTTTGTGATAGAATTTAATCAGACAGCAACATGACACCGATAAAAATAATCAAACAAATTATAAGATGCTGAGAATCAAACATTTCGACTTCAAGTGTGAATCATATTTAGTAATATTGGGGACTGGCAGCACCAGGAAAGAGTGACACGTCTTACATAGATGGAATCTCAATGGAAACAACTAACAAGGCCATACCCGATTTAAAAAAAGAGCTACCTAATTGCCCGGGTCAAGTCTGTGCTCGAGGGGTCGCGTACGTGAATTGAGCTCCCCTTGACTTGAGCTATGAGCTAGAGGAAAGAAAGAGCTCTCATAAGCAGGCAAAAAAAAAAATGCTAGACGTGCTCAATTGGGCTCATTTCAAAGTTTCTGCTTTGTTTTGCATAGTAGGAGCATGACAATAGGTTTTATGGACAAAAGAACAGCGTTGGTGATGACTGTCTGTAACCTATATAGAAAATTTTCACTGCCATAAAAAAAGAGAGAATAATGGAGCAAAGCAAAACATTATTGTCAACCTTATTTGAGATGTTGTTGTTAGACAGAAGATAACAAAATGAATGATAGAAATAAGAGCAGAGATTAAGAAAGAGGCTCAGGTGCTCAGCTAATCATGATGATGAGTGATGATCTCCAGCTAGCAGATTTACTCCATCGTGTACTACTACTATCAAAGTTTGAGAATTGGTGGAAAGTCTCCCTGTTGGGAGATTGCTGTTACTGATTATCTTTAATAAGATAAAATATTGCATTGACTTGTATACGTACGTCTGGAATCTACCCCCCATTTATGCAAAACCTAAAAATCCTTATGCATGTGAAACAGTTTGACACTGTCTAGCAATCTAGGTCTTTCTATGGATGCAATTCCCTCTTCTTTTTGTTATATAGTCAAATTACCATGCCGTAGGGGATGTTTGTTTTACAGTGGATTTTTATGTAGCTTCTGCTATAGGACCCATAGAACAAGTCTGATACTTGAATTGCCTTCCACAGATACATGTGTGCCCATGCCTTATCCCTTAGCCACCCTGGTATTCGTTGTCGGTGTCTTGCTGCCTATGGAGATGCTGTTAGTGCAGTGAAATGGTATGCCATTTTTTCCACCTTTTCTTACAAATTTAGCTGTGCTTGTCTGTATACTAAATACACTTCATTATGCAGGGCAAGTAGACTTGGTAGAGAGCACCATGATGATTTAGCACAATTCCTGCTTGGGATGGGTTATGCAACTGAAGCGCTCCACTTACCTGGAATATCTAAGAGGTCTGTAATGCAGAAATTGTACATCTGTGGCGGGTTGGATCATGACCCCAATGTTTATTTTTCCTAATAGAGCAAGTCATGTCAGGCTAGCTTTTATGCATCGGTTTCACTCAGGAACTGGCATTCTATTGACTCTTGGGTTGTGATGATAATGATTAGGGTTCTCATGTTGTATCATAACTTAACTTCTGTTTGATTTTTTTTTCTTTTTTGTAGGTTGGAGTTTGATCTGGCCATGCAGAGCAATGATTTAAAAAGAGCTCTTCAGTGTCTTCTGACAATGAGCAATAGCAGGGATATTGGGCAAGAAAATGCAGGGCTAAATGTAACTGATATTCTCAGTTTAACTGCCAAACAGGAAAATCTTGTGGATGCTGTCCAAGGAATAGTGAAATTTGCGAAGGAGTTTTTGGGTCTTATTGATGCTGCAGATGCTACTGCGCAAGCTGATATTGCTCGTGAGGCTCTTAAGAGGTTAGCTTCTGCAGGTTCTGTCAAGGGAGCTTTACAGGATCACGAGTTAAGAGGACTAGCTTTACGTCTTGCAAATCACGGGGAGCTGACACGGCTGAGTGTATGTAGTAATTTTTGTTTTTTAGTTTCTGCTGAATTTTTTATAAAAATTGTTGACTGAACTGTCTGATGCATGCTATAAGAATTCAACTTTGTCTGGCATATTTTATATTATACTTCATCTTTTTCATGAAATACAATAAAATGATATGCCTTCCAAAATTTCTTCATGTAATAGGATTGGAATGATTTATTTTATGACCCCTTAGTTTAGTGCGTTAACACCTTAGTTGACGAGGGAAAAATAAGTCCAGACGAATCTGGAGACTTTTAGTGTTATTTTCTATGTATTAATTTGATTAAAGACCATCTTACAAGAGATTGTGTTGAAGATTTTTGTGCAACGAAGATGTTCATGCTAATCATGCCCGCTGGTTGAATCACTTTATCTAGTTTTCTGTAACAAATCAAACACACTATTTTAATGTCATTTTGTTCTTTAGGAAGTTGGTAACGAAATATCATCTCCATGTATCAAGTGAGAAAAGTTTTTAGCAAATACCTATATCAAGGATCTTAGGAGGTTGGATTTTCCCTGCCATTTCCAAACAGGCAAAAAAATTCCACTCTCCATCAATCAAATGGGGAGATTCTATATCTACACCAAGCTCTTAATAGAGGTTGGATTTGCCTCACCATTTCTGAACTGGTAATGATTGGCATGTTCTCACTTGAAGGGGAATGTTAGAGGATGCTATTATCAACGTTGTAAACTTTGGTTTTTAGTATCAACTCCAGTCCATTAGAAAGTGGAAACATTTCAAGGAATTTTAAGGATATTGCAAAAATTATTGAAATTACGTAAAGATTATGGAAACAATGGAAATATATGAACTTCATGGAAATGATAATTTATGCACAAATACATAATCTTTTTCTATTTTTTATGGTAAAGGCATCACATCAATACGTATTGGTAATAATTATATAATGAAAACGACCATTTGGAATGGGAAAGTGAGATAAATAACAAGTTGCTGAATCTCTAGAAGTCAAAGTTGCATGTACTATAGGGATTTTCATTATGTAAACATCTAAGAAAATAAAAACATTTCACCATGGTTTTAAAAACTCGGAAACTCATCTCGACTCGAAACCTTTCCGAGTCGAAGTGACTTGAAAACTTGGTCAAGACTCGACCGAGTCTTGACACCTAAAGCTCGAAAAAATATAAAATTTTCTTAATTTTTATTTATTTATAATTATATTATATGGTATAAATGAAAATTAATGACCAAATATGTCTAAAATAATATTATATATATAAGAATTAAAATTATAAAAAGAAAGGGAGTTATTGAGAGAGAGAGAGAGAGAGAGAGGGATGTAGGGAGAAGAGAGGGATGAGGGAGAGTGCACGAGGGATGCAAGGAGTAGAGAGAGAGAGAGAGGGCTTCGCTGAGAGGGAGAGAGAAAGTACTTGTTGGCTGGGGAGAGACGAAGAGGGGGATGGAGCCTCCTCCTTCATCTTCCTGCTTCGGCCTTTGAATGGGATCCCTAATCCCTCCTCTTTTTATATATTTCAAATGGCTGATCTGCCCTATCGAGACTTGGTCGAGTCAACTCAACTTGGCTAACTCGACTGAGTAACTCGTCAAAATTGACTCAAAATCTTGTCGAGTTGACTTGGCTGAGTTTCGAGTTGACACAGCGAGTTTTAAAACAATGCATTACACGATAGGGCAGCCCACAAACTTTTATCCATAATAAGTTTAAAAGTGGCTTGAAATTCTTGAATATTTTGAACATAACATTCAAATGTGTTTTGTACATATGTTAGTAGAAAGAAATACTATCTATGAAAAAATGGAGTTTCAGAGTGTTTTTCACATTTGTATTCATTTTCTATTTTTTGTAATGAAAATATCAATTTCACCAAAATTTATGGCATAGGACTACTATCTAATTATTCTATGGGTGGGATTTACCATAAGCACATGAAGTTATGTTCTGATAAGAGTTCTTTAATTAATTTATTTTGTAGTTTATTATTAAAATATTATTTGTTATAATTCTACTTAATTCTTAATTAGGAGATTATGATTAAAATACTTGAAAATACATGCATGTTCGGTCTATATGCTCTCTTTTTTAAAAATTTTTTTTTCAAAAAATGGTTGTTCTTAAAATAATATGTTAATTTTATTTATTTAAACTAATAATATAAATGCAAGAATGTTTGAAGTACAAACATAGGCCATAATATTCTTCTTCCATTGATTGTTTTGATGAATATCCGGATCCATATTGGAAATACTAAGAATCCTAGGAATTAGAACCATAAGATTAATCTTTGCCTTCTGATGATTTCAGATTCAATATATCCTCACATAGTTTAATCTTCCTCCGAATGGGCCAGTTGTAACTAGAGATAGTTTACATCTTGGAATGGAACCAAGCCAATTTTGGAGTAGCTTTGTGATAATGGAACCAACCAGCAAAAATCATTATCGCTGTGAAGAGCAAATCTTAGCATTTTTTACTCTACGAAAGTATCATTTAGTTTGTAGTTTACTGAAACAGTAAAAAATTAACATGAGTTTACAGGTTCATTTCCCGAAACCATTTAGTTTCTTAACTAGATGGTATTATCCTTTTGGGTCCTAGGGAAACCGAACATGACCAAAATTTCAATTTTTAAATCCATGTTTATTATTATTATCTCATTTTTATTAGATACATTTATGCAACTATAATTTATTTTCTCTCTTTATTTTTTTTTTCCCTTAGCTAGTAGTATTCCTGTCACTTGTGATTTGTGACTGAAGAAGTAAAAGGAAAGTCATATGCCCATGCCGCAAGTTCCTACCATTTCTTCTCTGTGTAACTTCATCATATATTATTTCTCCAAAACTTTTTCCTTCAGATACATTTCTGGTATATCAGATAAGGAAAGCATAAATGGTCTGATACTTCTTTGTCTGTGAGATGCATTAGAGGGGATATTAGACCTTGAAAACTTGTCCACCAGCCCATTTTGGTCTGGAAGATATATTTTCACATGCTGTCTTGATTGTAGATTAGTCATCTGCCTTATGGTTAAAGTGGCTGATTATCTAAGTATGTTACGATCCTTGCAGTGATGTCTTTGTTAAAACCGAATAGAACAAATTGAAGAAATATCCAGCTTTATAAATTTAGCTTTAGAATATTCATACCTTTACACCATACATAACCATCCATTTCATGAATGGTGTAGCACTAGGCCACTTGAAAAGAGCAACGGCTCTAGCATGATCAATTTTTTTCCCATCTACCTCTGCTTTTTTTGGTCTTTTAGCAACTATACTTGTGCGTCTTACAGGGCTTCGTAAATAATCTGATCTCGGCTGGTCAAGGCCGCGAAGCGGCATTTTCAGCTGCAGTTTTGGGAGACAATGCTCTAATGGAGAAGGCATGGCAGGACACTGGGATGCTGGCAGAGGCTGTGCTCCATGCCCATGTATAACTTTCCTTGTTAACTTACATAATTTGTTTTCCAGCTTATATTCAGTAATCTGATGTAGCTACCTTCTGGATCTTTTCCAGGCTCATGGACGACCAACATTGAAGAACTTGGTTCAGGCTTGGAATAAGATGCTACAAAAGGAGCTCGAGCACACACCATCAACGAAAACAGATGCTGCCGCTGCTTTTCTGGCTTCCCTTGAGGAACCCAAGCTTACGAGTTTAGCAGAAGCAGGGACAAAACCACCAATTGAAATTCTTCCTCCGGGGATGTTGTCTCTATCTGCTTCAATTACTGTTACAAAGAAACCAAGTCCTGCCATACAGGGATCCCAGCAGCAGTCAAGCAAGCCTTTTCTATTAGAAGCAGCTCCGGCTGCCCAACTGGCGAGTGCTGCACTTTCATCAGCAGTGAGTGAACCAACTCCAGCACCCGTGAGTACTCCAGTTTCATCATCAGTTAGTGATCCGGTTACCCCGTCCGAAAGTATTCCAGCACCTTCAGAGAGTGTGGCACCACCCTCAGAAGTTACTGCCCAGACAGTAGAAGATCAGTGGGCGAACATTCCTAGTTCATCGCCGGTGAGTGACCCACTTGTCTAACTACCAAGTTCTGGCAACCTGTCGAAGCTGTTGCATATGGTAAATATTCCGGCAGTGATTCTAACTTCCATATTCAGCAAATGATATGAGAAAACATCTGCGGTGCTCCATACCTCGCAGGGATATTCATGGCAAAGGTAAAAAAATTATTTTATCTGGGATGAGGTGCAGTTGTGCCTTTAAACTTCTATATGTCAACATTGGTTTTCTGTTGCTTCCCTGGCTTCTGCTGAGTTTGGCTTAGTTAAAGAAAATGATTAAATAGTTGAAGGCATTTCTCTCATTTTCATTTTATCCTCCTTTCTTGTTCACCATCTCACAATCTTCAACAGTTGTAGAGTATTTTGGGCCATTTGCAGTTTATAGTATATAGTGTAAATCGTCAACAGTTTATTGTGAAATTTGGAAGCTTTTCGTTTGTTTCACTATTGACAGCACAGTATTCTTCTTTGAGAGAAATTAGTATTTTTTCCCATTACACTGACAAACTTTTGAAATCAAGCTCTTATGCATGAAAGCCAGGTCTAGCAATGCTAATTAGTTAAGTGCTCATAATTTCACATTAAACAGGAAAAGAGAAAACTTTTTCTGGTGCCTACACAATCCATCAAGCCATGAATGGTGTTTCAGTTTTGCTTCTGCAGTGTCTCAGGACTTATGTTGCAACGTCCAAAACACAATTCATTTTGGGAGCTGAAGGTGTCCAACAGCCCAATTTTGATACTGGAACTTTGATACAAATTGGGCCTCTTGTATAACTAGCCTTACTTGATGAAGAAATGAAAATATTTCCTTCTTCACAACTGCATTATAAGTAAACAAAATGAGATTGGTCCTCTCAAAAGACAAGACAAGAAGTGTATTAACACCCCGTCCTCTTGCACCAGTGGTTGGGGTGTGGCTTCTAGAGGTGGGAGGTCAGGGGATTGAATCCCCTCAGGTATGAGTTGCAAGAACTCCCCTGCCCAATGCTAACCCCTAACATTTTTTTACAATATTTGAAATTATTCTCTCCTCTCTCATCTGTAGAGAGCTTTTCCTAACCTCTTCTAGGTCATTCCTCCTCCCTAAAAATTTTCTACAGATCCTTTACACCCTTCTCATATCCTCATACCACTCCCCTATTCTCTTTTAATTCCCTCGTTCTTTCTCAATACAACTCCCCATTTTTAATTGCTCCAATCCCATCGCCTATCTCTCATTGGCAATATGGACTATGACTGGGAGGAGGATCTAATTGCTAAACTTCAAGATCATACAATATTAGAGATTGATGATAGTCTCTTGGAGGAGGGAAGAAATAGCTATCAATATAGCCTGGTGGGAAAATTCATTGCTGACAAGTCTCTTAATATTGTGACAGCAAAGAAGATGATTCTACAGGCGTGGCGATTAAAATCAAACGTCTTAACTTTCGATCTAAGCAAAGAAATCGTTATCTTCAAGTTCTCAGAAAGATCAGAGAAACAAAAGGTTTTAGCAAATTCTCCTTGGTCCTTTAATGGAAATATTCTTGTGCTTCAAGACTGGAAAGAAGATACGAGCGCATCCGAATATGTTTTCGATTCGTTCCCGATTTGGGCTCAACTCCATGATCTACCTATGGAGTGGATTACAAAGCAGATTGGTCTGCAACTGGGAGGGGACATTGGAGGTGTGGAGGATATTGATATCCCACCTGAAGGGATCCTTGGAGGAAAATTCTTAAGTATTCGGGTTCGGATAAACCTTGATCGCCCACTGGTGCAATTCGTTATAGCCAAAAGAAAGAATGCTGAGCCGAAAATTTTTGAAGTAAAATTTGAGAGACTGCCCTCCTTTTGCTTCTTCTGTGGTAAGATTGGTCATGATACCAGGCAATGTGACAGCAAACCTGACTCGGGAAGAACCAACAGCGAACACCCTCTTCCATTCGGTGTTTGGATAAAAGCGGAAAATGGCGAAATGAAGAATCCTCACCTTGAAAAGTTCAGATCTAGATGTAGAAAATTTTCCTCATTACTCTCATCGTCCTCAGTACAGTTGCCGGATTTCAATATGGAGTTGGCGATTTCGTCGGTAAACTCATCGGCAGAGGGATCAAATCCATATCTCCGGCTAGGGCCGGATCAACGGATGATAATAGAGCCATGTGTGGGCAAGGGATTAGCTACGGCTGGAGTCTCGTATCAAACTGATAACCATCATCATACCTTTTGGAAATCTCCAAACAATTTGGCAAAGATCTCGGATATTGTGGAGATTTTGGAGGAAGATCAGTTGCCACGATCAAGAGAGCATTATCTCCTTGTAGATAATGGCTCAAAGTTCCCTTCAAAGGAAAACAACTTCAATTTTGGGAACTACCTTCCTAATGGGGTTGATCCTAATCTATTAATAGATAGGAAATCAAAGGGGTTAGAGATTCCATCCATAAGAGGCAGCAGTACACTCAAGGGAGTATCTAAAATAACGTGTTTTGAGGAGGAGGGTACTATCCATGCAAATTCGGGTAGTGCTAATTTAGCAACCCAGATCCAAAATTTCAACCCGAATTATTTACCCGAATCTCAGCCCAATTCATGTTCTTTATTTGACCCATCATTGTCATTAAACCTGCCCCATGGTTTTGAAACAAAGTCGAGAACTCTCACCAAAATCCGGTCATCCTCAAATCGTTTCATTCCATATCCCATTCCGAGAACAAACCAATCTAAACAACCCTCCACTATTACCACATCCGAACCCTGCTATCCTCCAGGCTTTGAGCCAACCTCCCACATCTCCATGCTTGTATCTAGTTTTGATGCCTTTGAAGGGGCCGCTGTTACGGGACAGCCGCCCCATGATAGATGTTAACTCTCTGCTGGAACTGTCAGGGCCTTGGACGGAACCTGACAGCTCGTCACCTTAGAGATATGGTAGTGTCTCTCCGTCCCTCCATTGTCTTATTAATGGAGACAAAGATGAAAGCAAAAAAATTGGCAAAATTGAAAAAAAGAATTTGTTTGGATCATTTGTTTACTGTGGAGCCAGTTGGACTGTCGGGAGGTATTGCAATTTTCTGGTGTAACAGTGTGAAACTTAGAGTGTCTTCCTTTACCAAAAATATTGTGCATCTCAATATCAGAGACAAGGATAAAAATCCCGATTGGGACCTTTCCTTAGTCTACGGTCCTAATGATGATATGGCCCGAAACAATTTATGGAAGGATATCGGTAACTTTCGTGAGTATAACTTTACACCGTGGCTAGCGATTGGGGATTTCAATGATTATATTTCTGCATCAGAGAAAGAAGGGGGACGAGTTAGAACACCAACTCAATTTGCTCCATTTCAAAGTATGGTATCTCAAGCTCGACTTATTGATCTGCATTACCAAGGACCGCCTTTTACCTGGAGTAATAAAAGAGAGGGTAGTGAACACATTCAGGTTCGACTTGATAGAGGTATGGCTAACCCTGAATGGATTGACTTATTTCCTAATGTCTTTGTTACTCATATGCCTGCTATTGGATCTGATCATAGACCGATTTTAATTAATTCTGAGTCTCCAACAAGAGTTTTCAGACCCCCTTTTCGTTATGAGGCAATGTGGTCATCCCATTCTTCTTGTGCGAGAATCGTTTCAAATGCATGGTTAAAACATAATAGTGGGTCATTTATGTTTTCTCTATGTAACAAGATCAAGAAATGCAAAGTTGATTTAAAAAGATGGAACAAAGAGGAGTTTGGAGCTCTTCACTCCAGGATTGTGTCCCTGAAAGCCAGTATTTCATCTTTACAAGAGAGAGATAACAGGGGCCTTTTTATGTCGACTGAGAAGAAGCTGACTCTTCAATTGGAAGAAGCCTTAAATCAGGAAGAAATTCTATGGGCTCAGAAATCCAGAGTAAATTGGCTGAAATCGGGGGACAAAAATACTAGGTTTTTCCATCAAACCACCCTCCAAAGAAGAAGATCAAACAAAATATCTTCTCTTCTTCTCAAGTCTGGGGATTGGATTTCTAAAAAAGAGGATATCAAAGCTTTTGTTGTCCAGCATTATCAGTCGGTTTTTGCCACCTCTAACCCTGAAATCTCTTCTCAGTCTATTGATCATATTCCGTCATCAGTTACCTCTGAGATGAACAATAATTTGTGCCAAAATGTGACTACTGAAGAGATTAAATGTGCTCTTTTCCAAATGAGTCCTCTAAAATCTCCTGGTCCGGATGGTATGCCTGCACATTTTTTTCAAAAGCATTGGGAAATTGTGGGGAATGATGTAAGTGATGCAGTTCTTAGTTTTTTCAACAGTGGTTTCCTCCTAAAAGAATTGAATCATACCCTCATTGCACTCATCCCCAAAATTCCCAATCCCCAATCCATTGGTCAATTTAGACCGATCAGTTTGTGCAATGTTGGCTACAAGATTATCTCAAAAGTATTGGCAAACAGACTCAAAAAATATCTTCCAGATCTTATTGGTCTAGAGCAGTCAGCCTTTGTTGCGGGAAGACAAATCACTGATAATGTATTAATTGCTCATGAGGTCTTCCATCATCTCAGAAGACTTAAGAAAGGGGGTAATTATAAACTTGCAATGAAGTTGGACATGAGTAAGGCGTATGACCGCATTGAATGGACCTTTCTTGAAGCAGTCATGGAGAAAATGGGCTTTTATGTAAGATGGAGGCAATTAATTATGCAATGTGTTACTACTGTCTCTTTCTCTATTTTAATCAATGGTGAACCGGTTGGTAATATTAATCCTACAAGAGGACTTCGTCAAGGGGACCCTCTCTCTCCATATTTATTCATTATTTGTACAGAAGCTCTTTCTTCTATGATTAGACACTCTATGGTCTGCAACTCTTTGAATGGAATTAGAGTAGCAAAAACAGCTCCGCCTCTTTCTCATCTTCTTGTTGCAGATGACAGCTTCATGTTCCTAAAGGCAGATTCAGAAGAATGTAAAACAATGATGATGATCCTTGACTGTTATTGCAAAGCATCAGGACAAGCTATCAATCTCTAAAAGTCTGGCATTACATTCAGCAACAACACTCCAGATGCGATAAGGACTTCTCTTTCAGCTCAATTGAATATTACTTCTATGGCACCTCCAGGGAAATATTTGGGTCTACCTACAGAGTTCGGAAAGTCAAAAACAGAATTATTCGGGTATCTAAAAGAAAGGATACTATCAAAAATCAAAGGTTGGAAAGGGTCACTCCTATCGCAGGCTGGGAGAGACATAATGCTTAAAGCAGTGGTGCAGTCAATTCCTTGCTATGCAATGAGCTGCTTCAAAATTACATCCAAATGGTTCAATTTTATTAATTCAGCTATTTCTCGCTATTGGTGGGGTCAAAAAGAGGAAGAAGGTCATATTCACTGGCAAAGTTGGAGGAAGATATGTTACTCTAAATCGGCTGGGGGCCTTGGGTTCAGAAACATGATTTTTTTCAATCAGGCTCTTCTGGCCAAACAAGCATGGAGAGTGAAAATTATGCCAGATCTTCTCTGGAGTAGAATTCTTAAATCACTTTACTTCCCTAATGAGGATTTTCTAAAAGCCAAGAGCAATTATAGAGAATCTTGGGGATGGAAGAGTATTCTTCATGGTCGAGATCTTCTTCAACTTGGGATTCGAAGAAAGGTTGGCTCAGGCCATTCTATCGACCCGTGGAAGGATCCGTGGATTCCTAATTTGCCAAATTTCCAAATCTTTTCCCCAAGAACGGAAGGTTGTCTTGTCTCGAAAGTTTCTCATCTCCTTGATCCTATTTCTAAAAATTGGAAAATTGATGTTCTCTGCAATCTCTTTACCAGTTTGGAGATTAAGGAAATTCTGGATATTCAACCGAGTGTCCTTGGTGTTAAGGACTCTTGGGTGTGGCATGGTGAAGCTAAGGGCAATTTCAGTGTTAAATCAGCTTATCATCTAGCTGTAAAAAATGACCCTTGGAGGCTAAAAAATGCATCATCTTCTGCAGACAACATCCCAAATTCGAGATGGAGCACATTATGGAAGATCCCAGTACCTCCGAAGTTACTTTTTTTTTTATGGAAGTGTATCTCTGATATCCTGGCAGTAGGGATAAATCTTTTGAAGAGGAAAGTTGACATTGATCCGACATGCAGATTGTGCGGAAAAGAAGTAGAAACTGGTGTTCACCTATTCCTTCAATGTGAGTTTGCAAGAAGTGTTTGGTTTGGCTCTTCGATATGTTATCAAAGTGACAAGGGTAATGTGGAATCTATGGGAAATTGGTGGGAATTCTGGTCGAATGGGAGCTTATTCAAAGCTAATAATTATGACATCACTATTAGTACTATCAGTGTCATGTGGATGATCTGGAAAGTTAGGAATGAATGCATCTTCGAGAGCTTCGAACCTGATCCCCGTAGAACAGTAGACAGAGCAAATGCATATGCAGCTGAGATATCCTCTGTTCAAAATTCAAACTCTTTTTTGGATTCTCACATACCTACAGTCCAAAGATTCCCAGAGTACTATGAGGATGCTTTTGATTGGGTTGCCCCCCAAATCGGTTGGCTAAAAATAAATGTGGATGGCTCTCATTCTTTGGACGGTTCGATATCTAGTGTGGGAGGGCTTGCAAGGACTCACACGGGAAGGTATGTTGCTTCCTTCTGTTTTCCTATTATATCAGGTAATGCAAGACAATCTGAAGCAAAGGCCGTATTCTTGGGCCTTTTGTTATGCCTTCAAAATAACTGGAATAGGTTTATCCTAGAAGGAGACTCTCAAACTCTTCTAAATGCGATCAATGAAGGAAAAATAACCCCTCATTGGGACATCCAAGCTATCTACGAGGACATTTTGATTTTATGGAGAAACTTTCCTAATTAGTCTACCATTCAATGGGTGTGAAGATCTCAGAACACTGCAGCTCATGAACTTGCCAAAGTTTCGGACTTAGAAGCTTCAACTTTTCTTAAGTCTGGATTTTGTACTAAGGAGAATTTGGTTTCTACTGGTAGAAGCTTTAACTTCCAGGCTCATGTTCAACCTTCTTTCAGATGAATAAATGTTTAGCTATTTACCAAAAAAAAAATGCTAACCCCTAACAGCCTAACCAATTCAAGATTACTAACGTAGGTACAGCAAAAAAAAAGAAAAAAAGAAAAAAAAAAGTGTTTTAGGAAATAGGGCTGAGCCAAGGCTAACCAGAGCTTCTCAGGACGTATGGACAAAGGAGCCAGTCCAAGCTCAGCCCACAAACTTCTATCAAAATTTTTGATTCTCTCAACTTCGTATTCCCCAAACAGTATTATTTATGAAAGTGATTATTTGACAACACAATTGATTCTGGATAATAAAATCCAATCCAAACGCCCCCTTAGTGATTAATCAATGGATGATCTTCCATATTCATAAAGGTAGTTTTTGAAAAAAAAAATTTTACTTTAAACTTCTAGATATTAATTATTACAAAAAAATAAATGTGTTCCTCATAAAATATGAAACTCGGGTTGATTGTAACATTGTGAATCTGTGGATCATATATAACGCTCATATATTAATAACAATTTTTTGAAAAAGTATTATTGTTTTTAATTTTTTTAAACTTAAATCAGAAAAAATTAATCCAAATATGATCTATTTTTTTTATTTTTTTATTTTTTTTGGTTAACACACACCTACTCACGCACAGAGCACACACACAAGGTTACAACACACACAAGGTTACAACGTTTAACCCTCAATCTGTACTTAAACCTTTAACCACACACACCCCTCAATCATATAAGGTTGATTGCAATGAATGTGAATATATTAGTCTATGAAAATCTATAATATACATAGACTAACCGTATTTTTTTAAAAGGCAAACTGCAACCTTGGACCTTAGTGAACACCTGATCTTTAATTGAGGCAAATAATCCGTTATTGTACTTCCCAAGTTCACCTGATCTTTAATTGAGGCAAATAATCCGTTATTGTACTTCCCAAAATTTGTAGGGAAGCCAAGGTACTTTCATGGATGCTCGAGCGCTTTCATATTAGAAGTCTGGATATCATACTACTAATCCTCCATGGCGTATTATGGCTGAATGTGATACTCGATTTATCATTAATAACCAAATGTCATGACGATTTACAATAAGTAGAGAGAAAACTCGGACACGCCATTTAGATTTGTGTTGCCCGAATCAAATACAGACTATATATATATATAGATTGAGTAGCATTTGAATGAGCCATGCTCATTTAATTTTGTAATGAGTCTGTCCCTACTAATGTGACATGTGGCAAGTTGTTTCGGAATCTGACTGTTGGATGTTAAGATAGATTGCTCGAGAGACACGTGGCAAAAAAATAACTTGATTGGACATTTACAGATTGTCCGATCGAAGAAGAGAAAATCAGTCATTTCTATATCCTAAGTAGGGTCTGTGAACCCTAAGGGGTTAATGCTGCAAACTAGTGTCTAATTGAACGGTCTAAACATGTCCTAATTTTTTTGACACATGTCCTCAGTTGACCAAACTTAACATCCAACGGTCGGATTAAAAAAAAACGTGTCACGTGTCATCTTTTTAGAGGAACCGCTCCTTTCAAGCTTCAATGACCATGACTCATTGGTACTTCTCCTTTCATTGTATATACTAGCGGAACACGCATGCGATGCATGTGAGTGTGAAGTAATAATTATTATAACTAATTAAAACAAATGGTAAATGATTTTTCATATGAAATATATTGCAAAAAATGAAATCTAGTATAAAATAAATTATGGAACATAAAAATTGTTTAATTTATAAGCTAATAAAAAGAGAAATTGAAGAGTTCCAAATTAAAGAATGTCACCAGAAGTTACAAATAAGAGAATGAAACTATGGTTTTAATTAATACTTGTTTAGGTATAAAAGGGAAAAATAATATCTAGAGCCATATATGTTGTTAATGCCTATTAACCCCAAATCCTTTCTAACTACCTCAATCATTCCTTTGCGGTCTTTCCCCTATCTTACTACTTGTATCAATGGCCCATATCACGAAACCATCTCAAATGCTATCGGTTTGATGTCTACGTTTATTTCCCCGAGAGGTGTAATTCATGTCATAACGCAAAGCTTTAGCATTTGTAGAGAACAAAGGTTCCTTAATTTCATTTCCGAGATCGAATCACACCCAATCGCGATTGAACTTAGGGAGAGTTCAATCACATTCATAGGTCAACACGTGACCATTTCACGAGTGTACCAATGTACCAGATGGTGCTCCTTTTTCCTCAGCCTCTTTAACCGATCGGGTGTATTTGATGACAAATAGGATTGGTCCATGCACATTCAACTAAGCATAAAAACCCTATGGTTACCATCAGGTTCATAAGAGCAGCACACATACAGATGGATAAGCACTCATCCTGGATTGCCCATATTTTTCAAAGAGCATTTATCCATACAAAAGCTACTTTTCAAGGATAATTGCATCATATATTCTAGGCTGGTTTAATCCATCATCTTCTTTTTTATGTTTTACAGATCAGATGATGTACACAATTTGATTGCACGTACTTTTTTTTCGAGGGCAAGACTGGCATGGATGTCTGGTATTGGTGAAGTCAAGAGTGGTGGTGGGTGTTGATTTCTGGTTTGAAGAGGAGAGGAAAGTACTGGCGTGCATCATGGGTGGTGATGCCTTTCTAGTGTATACTTGATTCTGTTTTTGTTGTTGGTTGTATCTTCACACTTAATGCTAAGCTTTCAAAATGACAAAGTAGATTACAATTCTTGACCTTTCAAAATAAGGTAAGGGACCCATTCTCCCATCTAACGGATTGATGTGTTCACGCAATGTTTTCATTATTAGACCGTTCGTCGAACCGGTTGTGTGGCCGGTTCCGGTTCAACCTATTCAACCGGTCCGGTTTGCCAGTGTCCTTTTCTATTTTTAAAAAATATATTTTTTTTCTCATTTTTACCCGGTTCTACCACTGTCTACCACGGGTTCCCGGTTCAACTGACTGTTCTTAAAAAAAATGGCCAGGTTTGAATGTGGTCCGATTTTTGGGGTTTTGGAAACTGGTGAGGGGGATCGGTTCCCAATTTTCCAGTTCGATCGGACGGTTCGGTTTTTAAACACTGTGTTCATATGTCCCTTATAACACCTCTTTAATTATGGTTAAGCTTAACTAATTAAGATTAATATATTTTTTTACCCTAAAAACCAAGTTTAAATGGATGACCCATAAGGGTAAGTGAATCCTAACCACAATTAGCTGATGTTAAAAGGGGAACATGGACCAATGAAATTTTAATTTTTTTATAATCGTTAGGATTATACATTCACATACATCGAACATGCATTCAACTCCCATTATAATAGTAGAGATATATATACACACACGATGTTCGTTGATTATTTAACATGGCAAAATTTCGGGGCCTTGGATTGTCTCTGGCGAAGCCAGAAAGGTGGTCTCGGGCAACCACAAAATAAGGGACATGTGGCGTTAAAAAGGGGAGAAGTCATTCCGTTTTCTCCCCATGATTTTGACTTCTCCCCTCTTGATATCTCTCTCCTTTTATCTCATCATTTTATCGTCATGTGTCAAATAATGGGTGGAAAAGTCAAAATCATAGGCCCATGAAATGACTTCTCCAGCCACTTGTCCCCTATTTTGTGGTTGCCCGAGAGGAGCCTTTTTGGCTTCGCCAGAGACAATCCAAGGCCTAGTTTCGGGGCAAAGAGGTTATTATCCCCTGAATTTTAAAAAGCATTATATCATATTATTGAGTAGCGATTTAGCCAACCCTCATTTGGCTAGGTAGCTGAATGCCTTTTCATCATTTCATCCCAAGCTTAACCAACTTAAGATCAATATTTTTTTATATTTTTTTCCTAAAAACAAGGTTAAATGGTTGTGCCTAAGGTTGAGTGAATCTTAATCAATCACAGTTAGTGGTATTAAAAAGAGGTACCTGGACCAATAAAGACCGGTATTATGCTAGATAGTCGAATGTGTGATCTGCCAAACATTTACCTATATTATTTAGTAAGGCATAGCAATTGGGCAAGGGGGTCTTGAACTTTTGAAAACAAAATATATTTCTTATACAATATTATTTAATAGGGCAAGGAGATAGCTGCCCCGTAAATAAGGAGAAACAATACCCGTAGGATATATAGAATGAATGAAATGGCCCACAACCTTAGTCGGTAAAAGAAATTTGGAGACTTTAGATCCCGAATCCCCGAACCCTTATACTCAAAATGTTTCATACCTGCCTAAACATTCTCTACAAATTCATCGATAATTACTAATATTTTAAACAACCACTGTGTGCCTCCTACAATAAAATCCTGGCTCTGCCCCTGGTCAGGATTGCATTCAAGCCAAACTAGTTTGTCTACTCAACTTTGTTGAAAATAAAGATGCAAATCCACTCAAACACATACAACTCAATCTGAATATAAGACACCTTGTTCTGCTGCACAACAAACTCATTCCAACTAGAGCCCATTAAAGCTTTTATTTGAGCTCGAAAATATAAAAAGTCAAGCTCAAACTAGATCTTGTTTGGTTCAGGTCAAATTATTGTGCCCTTGGGGTTCACTACACCCCTACCTAGGATATAGAAATGACCGATCTTCTCTTCTTCGAATGGATAATCTTTAAATATTCGATTGAACTAATTTTTGTCATGTGTCTTTCGAGCAACCGGTCTTGTCATCCAACAGTCAGATTCCGAAACCATTACAAGTTTTAATGAGCATGATTCATTAGAATGTTTATATATATATATATATATATAGAAAGTTCAAGGGTCAACTGACACATGAGTATGCCTTAATTTTTTCAAAAGACTTATTTAAAAAAAAATGTTTTTCTAAAGTTTGGGGTACTCATTCAGGAAAAAATAATAATAATTAATTAATTAAAGAGGTTACGGCTAGCCTTCCCCTTTATGAACAAGGAATAATCGAGTAGCCATTTTTAATGACTAGAACAAGAAGTGAAAGAGTGGTATTGATTATGAGCGATAATCTGCTCCTCTTCGACATCTCGTCCCATGGTGTCCCTTTTGCTCCCTTTAATCTTTAATTGTGGATAACTCTTTGTAACTGTGTTTAGTATTTTAAACCTTGTGTTTTGTATTAAAAAAACAAAGTTAACAATATGAACTCTTAAGGATTAGAGAATTTTAACCACAATTAAAGGAGTTAAAAGGAACAAGTGTAGACGTGAGGGGGTGAAACCAGGAGCAAAGCCAAGAATTTTACCTTGGGGGTCGAAGTATATATATCAAGAAAAATAATGGGATTGGAGTAATGGTCCATCACGGTCATAAAATTCGTTAATGTTGCATTCCAAGGAGTCTAGTAACAAAAAAAACATGGGCCCTCCTTTTAATAGAGCCGTTATACAAAAAAAATTAAGAAAAATGCTTAACTTACTGCACATTTTCTCTATGTAATAAAATGTCGGTCTTCATTTGTCCCCGCCTACCTTTTAACACTGTAGTACCCCGGGACTTGTCGTATCTAATGAACAGTGTTTCATAGCCATTGGCCTTTCATGTAGTCTAATTAATAAATAAAGAAGAATTTAAAAATTTTAAAACCCCAGAAATGTTCCCCTTCGAATGACGAATCCAACGCAAGTTGAATCGTCAAAATCCGATGAATCAAAAGTTATGGCTGAAACAGTGAAATGGCAAAATTTGCAAAAAACTAATCGCTCGGTCACAATAGCAATCGATCAGTCTCACACCGATCGTTCGGTCCAAATTAGAGATCGATCGGTCCAAAACCGATCGATCGGTATCTGTCGACCGCTCCAAAATTTTGTATGGGGAAGAATTTCAGAGAGGGTGTTTTCAACCGATCGCTCGGTCAAAAACACCGATCGCTCGGTCATAAGCACCGATCGCTTGGTCTTTCGCGTTTTTGCAAAATTCATTAAGGGTAAATGGGTCTTTGATCACCCAATTTTTCTATAAAAGCCCCAACTCGTGGGTGAGAGTTTCATAAACTCTCAAAGCTTATATATGGGAGATTTAGAGAAGGGAAGAATTAGGGTTTTGCTCAAAACCCATTTCAAGCAAGGATCTTCTCCACAAGGATTGGATCTCATCTTCCGACAAGTTATTCTCCAAATTCCAAGGTTAGTACACCCTCCTAGTTAAGCTTAGCAATAACCTATGTTTTTCCTTTAAACATGTTTGTGAGTTGATCTTATGTGTTCCCTTTTCTTAATATGCATAAATTGCCCTAAAGGAACAAGATAAATTAAATGATTGTGAATGTATGGGATGTGGATGGTGGAGGCGCTTGGATGCCATGTGGATGTAATGATTGTTGTGTAATGAAAATGGTGGAAGGGCAATGTATCCATAATGCACACACACAAGGTGTTTGATGAAATGCTTGATTGGAAAATACAAGTTAAAGGTTAAAAGAATTATTGCATATCATATGGTTGATGAAATGCATGAATGAAATAAAGAAATGATTTTAAGGATTCTCCTTGAACTATCAAAGTATTATCATGCTTATATATATGTTCTATTTAAGATCTCTTATGCTTATGGAATTGGTATATGTTATTGTTCAAGCATCCTCATGCTAAGACAATGCTCACAATACACTAAGCACAAACACATATGAAATTGAAAAAAAGAAAAGAAAAAGAATTGTCGAGGAGGCTGGTAGCCCCGGTTAAGGGTGCTAGTCTCTTGCTCATAAGAAAAGAATTGTCAAAGAGGTTGGTAGCCCCAGTTAAGGGCGTTAGCCTCTTGCTCATAAGAAAGTGAACTGTCAAGGAGGTTGGTAGCCCAGGTTTGTGCGGGTGCTAACCTCTGGCTCATAAAAGAATGCTCAAAAGTATTGGAAATGTCAAGGGGATTGGTAGCCCAGGGTTGTGCGGGTGCTAACCCCTGACTCATAAGAAAGGACTCAAAAGTATTGTACTGTCAAGGAGGTTGGTAGCCCAGGGTGGTGCGGGTGCTAATCTCTAGCTCATAAGAAATATTGAAAAGAAAACTCATAAGGTTTCATATGACACGCAGATATGTTTTGGTTTCTATGAGAATTATGATTTGATAAATGCTGATGTGTGGCGTTGTTTTAAATGATTATGAACTGTATTCTTTCCAGCACTTGCATATGATGTTTTGTTTGTTATTACTATTGTTAGCTAGGAGCTTGTACTCGCTGAGTATTCCATGCTCAGCCGTACTTTTATGTTGGCAGGTACACGGGTCCCTTTTGACATTTGTGCCCTAGGTCCTTAGGTTGAGGAGGACTACAGCGAGGAAGAACCAAATGAGGATTCGGTAGTTGAGCCTTAGGCTGAGGCGAGGGACTTAGACCATTAGCCCCATGGGGGTGACTACTGAGAGAGAGAGAGAGAGAGTTACATTTTTTGTATTTTGATAGGTGGGCATGTCTAGCTTTACATGTCATATTTTGTATAAACTTGGAATACTTGTTAAGGTTATAGAAGGAAAAAAAAAAGTTGGTTTGTACTTCCGCAATAATTTAACTTCCGCGCTTTGTATTATATTCCTATTAGAATATGTTATTCCTTGTTCATTACAGGATTGTTTGCCAAGTTAAGTAACACCTAAAGTATCCCTAAACTCCTAGGGATATTTTGGGGCACGACAAACACACCCTTAGGATTCATCCATCTAACCTTTTTTTTAAAAATATATATATATATATTTAAAAAAACAAGGTTAGATGGATGAATCATTAACTTTAAGTTGATTAAGCTTAACTAAACATATATGTTTAGTCACGCCCCACAGTTAATGTCATGCCCCAAAATCTCATATTGGTCAAATATAACTTTGGACTCGTGACATTGCATATCAAACTTATTCTAATAATATAAGACATGTAAATTATGAGTCACAAAATTTTTCTTCAACGATGATAACCATTTAATTGATAATCTCTAAAATACATAAATCATAAATGTAATTGACCAATCTTAAACATAATTAAATCTGATCATCTCATGTGATCACAAAATTCAAAAACTGAATTCAAACCTAAGCAACATCAAATTAAATTATTTGAGTACAACCTTTTTTCAAATTGAAATAAAACAACTCATGTTTCAATAATAGGGCCATTTATCTAGGTCCCTCTCTTCCTCATGCTGATTACATACGAGCTCCTCTTCGTATTCTTCCTCAGTCAATGGTCCCAATCAGGATTGGTCAATAACAGTTTGTCTGAGAATGGGAAATACTCAATAGATACAATGCATAATTAACATGCATTTTCAGTCATATCATACTTCATAATATTAGAGTATGGAAGCATTTAAAGCAGTTTATATAATCATTCCATAACATTTCCATATTTATGACTCATGCAGACTCGTTATATATATGCAGACTCATGTCCATTCATATTAGGTCCAAACCCATTTCCATACCAATTTCTAGTATCATACTAGGGTTCCAAGGTCCATACCATTCTAGATCCGTACCACATTTCCATATCATCACAGGCATACCAATTCCATTCCAAGGTTCATACCATTCTAGGCTTGTACCACATTTCCATATCATCACAGACATACCAATTCCATACCAAGGTTCATACCATTCTAGGCCTGTATCATATTTCCATGTCATCACATGCCTACCAATTTTGTACCTAGGTTCCAAGGTCTATATAAGTTCTAAGGTCTGTACCATCTGCATGTAATTACATGCTCATATTTGTACCATCTGCATGTAAAGTTGATGTTCATATCCGTTTTCACCAAGTTCATACCAATATCATACCAGGATCCTACCAGTTATAGTTACATATGCAAACTCAATGATGCGTGTACTTATACAAACATACCATGTCGTGAGACTTATGCTTGACCGCGTCATGATTAACTTTTCATCTAGACTATCTCTTAGGTTCCGATACCTTACCTTCGAAACTCCACTATAATGGCCCCATATTACAATAGTTAGATAATTCTAGGTTAATAGCATCATCCTCTAAGCATTGACCTATTCGAAAATTTAATTATTCTAGATACATAAATATCATAATTTAAATCATGTCATAATGTATTTTTGTACATGAATAATATTCACAATAATTATCTAACTCACAAATTAACGAGGTCCATATTCTTATAACTATTTCAACAATTTATTTCCAGATCCATCATGTATCATGTCAGATCTTTAGATCTAATTCTTAAAAATCATACACAATCATTCTACTCAAATAGAATTCATCAATACCTAATCATGATCTTGAAATAACAATTCTTATTAATTAAAATCATTAATTATACAAAGTATCAAACCTCTCAAGATCGTCTCCCTACGATCAATCGCTTTTGAATGATCTTGGGTCGCAATTTCCAAGTTCTCATTCTTCTCCAATTAGATCTTCTTGCAAAAACCTTAGGTTTCCCTCTCTTATATCTCAAAAACTCTTAGAATGTCTCTCATAACCCCAATTTCACGAAATAAGAAGTAGTTATAGGGTTGGGAATCCTAAGGAAAAAAAAAAATCAAAAAGTCACATTTCTCGAGAAAATAACCATCTGGACGATCGATCGGCCATATAGTGCCGATCGATCGACGGTGGTGGGCGATCGATCAACCATATAGTGCTGATCGATTGACAGTGGTGTACTGATCGATCGGCCCTTCAACCAAATTTTTTTTAAAAGTCTTTTTCTACTTTTTAATGGCTTCATCTTCATAAAATTAAATCATAAAAATATGTTAAAATGAGAAAGATAATTGGGTTTCAACTTTTAGACATTTCACAGTAACTTTCATAGAAATAAATGCATTAAATTAAACACATTTTTCTAGAAAATTTAAATAAAAAGCACGAATGCCGATGATATAATTTCGAGTCTTAACAGTTAAAGAGAAAGAAATAGGAAGACATTTGATTATATAGTCAAATGCGGGGGGAGGGGGGCTAATCACTTCTATAAAATTAACTATATTTTTATATACTCATATATTTATATTATGGAGATTGTTTTTTCTCACGCATGTTCCGCGCCTCCTCTGCTTGACACGTCCCTTTTAATATTCATTAATTGCGGTTAAGATTCACTCACCCCTAGGGTTTATATATCTACCATTGGTTTTTATAAAAAAAATATAATATATTTTTATATTATGGAGATTGTTTTTTCTCCCGCACGTTCCAGTAGGTAGAATGTGCACGCCTCCTCTGCTTGACATGTCCCTTTTAACACTCATTAATTGTGGTTAAGATTCACATGCTGCTATGGTTTATATATCTACCCTTAGTTTTTATAAATAAAATAAAATAATTTCTGCGTTAATAAATCATAACTAGATTAAAAGGGACAGAGGCGTAAAGAATCAGCCCCTTTATATTATCCCTTTATATTATACTAGCAGGTGGCACGTGCGATGCACGTGAGAGCGAGAGGATGGAGTTTCCCACAGTTAATAGGAGTTAAAAGGGACACGTGTTAACCCGCGGATGAGATTGAACTTGCTAGTGGCATGTGCGATGCACGTGAGAGCGAGAGGAAGGAGTTAACCACAATTAATAGGAGTTAAAAGGGACACTTGTTAACCCACGGGTGCGATTGAACTCTCCCCGAGTTCAATCGCGATTGGCTGTGATTCTAAATAGATAGATGAGCAAGGAGTAGTTTGAAAATAAAATCAAAGGCAAGGGGTAGTTTGGGTTTTAAAGCAAAACATTAAATCAAAATTTAGTTTTTATATAAGGGTAGTATGGGAATTTCAGAAAAATCATCTACGTCAGCCTCTCCCATTATAATAGTAAAGACATATGGCAAACGATAACAATATTTTGAGGACACTATATACAAAATTTAGATTTTTTTTAAAAATTTTTTTTATACCTATAATATATATTATAAATTTTTGGAATGCTTCTCCCCGCCCCCTGGGAGTCCCTCGCTCCATCGCTCGAGAAGCAGATTATTTTTATTGATTATTTGGGCTGGGACTTGGGGGTGGTGGGACATCCCACCTACCATTTTTGAAGAAAAACGAAAGCCACTGGACCACTTTGACTGGGAGATCTTTATGCAGTACACAACCCAAAAGAAAGTAGCAGCAAAACGATGGGTGTAGTATTGTCGGCAGAAAGGCGCCGAGCCATTGCAAAACATTACCTAGAAAAATATGCTTAATCGAGAGTTCATACCTACCTGTCAAAGACTAGCAATTCTTAAAAACAGCAAATATGCATTGATTCCTCTGCCAACAAGAAAGCAATCAAAATCTCTCTTATTGCCGAGAAAATGACCTACTGGAAATTCTCTCAAGTTCTAATTGAACTCCATGGACTCATGTTCCATAAGTTAACGCGTATCTCTTTTAATATTCCTTAATTGTGGTTAAGATTTACTGGTGGCCAGCACGTGCGATATGAGAGAGAGGAAGGGGAAAGAGACTGGGAAGAGGGATCGGGGCATTTAGATTTTTTTTAATAAATATTTTGGGTATAGAAACTTAAGCAACTTTTTAGATTTAAAAAAAATTGTGAGGGATATGGTTAGTATAGAAAGGGACATTTTGAAACCCAAAAACCATGAGAGTAGATAAGGATAAAGATTTGGGGGAATCCTGGAGATATATAGGGATTATTGTTAGTTGTAGTTGATATTACTTCAATACCCCTACTAACTTTTCTCATGTAAAATAAGATAACATAATATCTTAATATTCTTATATAGAGTTATGGATAAAATAAAAATATATATAAAAAAATACACCTTACTAAATACATTCACATAAGATATTATAAAATTGGGATTCATTAGGAATATTAGAAAAAAATCAACTAACTTTTTAACCCCGCTTCTCTCATTATTATAGTAGAGATTAACTCTTAGATTCAACCATCTAACCTTGATTTTTTAAAAAATATATTAAAAAAGTATTAATTCTAAAAGTTAGAGTTGTTAATCAAAATTAAAAAAACAAATAAAAAGGCTTTTGTGTTGTAAATTGGATTCTTGAGTCGGGTTACTATTTTAGGGAATAACGAGTCAAATCACACCTATGATTACCCTTAAAAAAAGCAATTGATCTATTACTATAATATAAAGAAATAAGACTTTTATCTTTGTTGTCCTTCAATCCCTCCAATCTCATAAGCTCTATTTTAGAGATGACATGTGATTATTTTCTTTAATCTCTACCGTTCAAATTTGAGATCCACTATTTCATCTTAGAGCCCTCTCTATTTCCACTATTGTAGATTCCTCTCTTATCTCCAACTCTTAGAGGTTTCAGACCCACTATCTCATCCCAGAGCTCTATCTATCTCCACTATTGTAGAGTTCTTTCTTATCTCCAACTCTTGAGTGTATTAATTTAAGTTGGAAAATAGTCACCTCCAGGCCGACGAGGTGACTTACTGTGTCGTCCCTCCTTTTTGGGGCCACATGTCTCCTTTTTTTCTCCCATTAACTGTGGTTAAGATTTAGTCAACCCTAGGGTTCACACATCTACCTTGGTTTTTAGAGAAAAATATTTTTAAAAAAATTAACCACAAGAGGTGGTTAATTTTTTAACCATAGTTCCAAGTGTTTGTGAAAGCAAGGAGGAATAGTCACCTCCTCGGCCCGAGGAGGTGACTATTGCTCATTTAAGTTTAATACTAAAAAACTTATGATTTTCCTATAAATGTTATTAAAATAATAATAAATTATTATTATAAAATTAATTAATTAATACAAATAATAATGTATATCAAAATAATAAAAAACTAATACAATTGAAAATAAAATTTATGAAATATTCTCAAAATATATTACTTAATATTTAAATAAATAAATAATATTATTTAATTTTAGATATTCTTAATTATTATTGTGCATCGCACATGATCTCTACTAGTTTTCTATATTACACGCTGGCATAGCCACTTCACTCCATACGTGTTGAGAAATAAAGGAAGAAATCAATCAAATGGGGAGAAATTGAAATGACTTTTAATATTTTGATTTCTCCAAAAAAAATTTCCACGTGTTAAGTGAAGAGCGTATGACTGAATGTGATGGCATCTGCCAGATGAATTCGTGGCCAGAAAACAAACCTATCATCTAAGTGGTTGCACACCTAGTCATGGATTAGGAACGCACTGGCGGCTAGTAGGGGTGATATCGAGCCGAGCCGAGCCGAGCCGAATAATGGTGTGTTCAAGCTTGTTCGTTAGCTCGGAAATCATGTTCAAGTTTGACTCATTTATTGAATAACCGAGCTCAAGCTAAGCTCGAGCTTTACTAGCCGAACTCGAGTAGTTCACGAGCAACTTGTTTTATTGGATATAGCTATTTATATTAGGTAAAAAAATTCACTTTATTATCCTAGGCATAGAAGTCATGGTGCTTACTAAAATTTTAGTATAAGATTGTAATTATACGAAGAGTATTCTAATCATATAAAATACATTATATACTATTAATCTTTACTAGTATATAATATATATTCTTAATTTTAATATTTAAATGAAATAAGTATATTTTAAATGTTTTAGTAGGTTAATATGTATATATAATCGGACAGAGCTTTTATCGAGCCTAGCAGGGGTGTGTTCAAGCTCGACTTGTTTACTAAGCAAGTTCAAAAACGGTGTTCAAGCTTGGCTCGTTTATTACCCCCCCACCCCCACCAAAGTTGTGTAAAACAGAAAACAGTCCCCCCCCACCAAAGTTGTTTAAAGAAAGGACAAAATGAATAACTCAAAAGAAGATTTGCTAGCCTTACTCTCATTCAAATGTTACTCTCACCCTCTACTTTCATGTGGTTGGTGAATGGTGAGAGTAGAGTTTGACTGAGAGTAGGGCAAGCAATCCTAACTCAGAAGTATCTACCACGTCACAAGTAAAAAAAACTTCTCAACTCATCATTTGTACAAGGAAAGAGACAAGACAAAGACAAGAGACTGTTTTACAGTCAATTGCGATTGAACTCATCACAGTCAATTGTGATTGAACTCAAAGTGAGTTCAATCATACCCACAAGTTAACAAGTGTCTCTTTTAACTTTTATTAACTGTGGTTAAGATTCACTGACTCTTAAAGGACTCAACAATCCAACTATGATTTTTAGGAAAAAAATATTAATTTTTTAAAACTTTGGTTAAGAAATTTTAACCCTTTGGATTAGTATTTTTTTTCTAAAAACCAAGGTTAGATTGTTGAACCGTAAAAGTTAATGAAACTTAAGCACAGTTAATAAGGGTTAAAAGGGATACGTGTTACCTGTGAGTGCGATTGAAATATGAACCCATTACTCGAGGAAAATTTTTTCTCAGGGGCTACGCCCCCGAACCCCCAATCCCATGTATTCGCCCCCTCCCCCCCCCCAATGAAAAAATCCTGACTCCACCCCTGAAAGGAAGGATGCTCGAGCTTTTAACAAGCCGAGCCCAAGTAGTTCATAGACATTTGTTCAATAACCACCCCTAACGGCTAGTCATCTATTACCATATCCCAAAATTTAAACCATAAATTGGCAAAAGATTATCTCTGGCGATGCCCAGAAAGAAATTTTCTGGTAATCCACTAACTAAGCACTGGACATGTGGCGATAAAATGGGGAGAAGTCATTTTATTTTCTCCCCATGGTTTTGACTTCTCCCCCACTTGATATTTCTTCCCCTTTTCATCACCACATGTCTACAGATTTGTGGAGCCAGAAAATTTCTTTCCACATCCTTTGCCCCCATAAATTTCAATCACCTAATCACAGGTTGTCAGGACATGCTCTTCAACAACATATATTCTAGTTAGAGATCAAATCACAGCAAATCATGACTGAACTCAAGGAGAGTTCAATCGTACCCACAGGTTAACACGTGTCTCCTTTAATCACTTAGTTGTGGTTAAGATTATCTAACCCTTAGGGTTCACTAATCTAACCTTAGTTTTTTCTTAAAAATATTCAACTCTGGTTTAAAAAATTTAACTCTTAGGGTTAATTTTTTAAAATATTTTTTCAAAAACTATGGTTATATATATTGTTGAATCCAGGATTAGTGAATGTAAACCACAATTAATAGAGGTTAAAAGAGCGCGTGTTGACCCGTGGGTGTGATTGAACTCTCCCTTAGTTCAATCACAATTGGTTGTGATTCGATCTCTTAATACTACTAGAGACCCCGTGAATCCTGAATATAAAAAATAAAAGATAAATAAAATATATATAGAAACTAACTACAAACAGATATTATGAAATTGTTAAGATTTAATTAGAAAAATTTTCAATAAAGTCTCCACACTTTCTCTATCTCTCTTATTATAATTCCCTAAAATCTCTCATAAATTATCTTATTTCTTTATATCTTTACTATTATAATGTGAGAGGCAGGCGTAGCCTGATTTCTTCGAAATTCCTAAACTACCCTCATATAAAACAAACTTTGATTTAATGTTTTACTTTAATTCCCAAACAAGCCTTTATTCATTTATCTATTTAAAGAATAGAATAACAGCCAATCGTGATTGAACTCGGGGAGAGTTCAGTTCAATCGCACCCACGGGTTAACACGTGCCCCCTTTAACTCCTATTAACTGTAGTTAACTCCTTCCCCTCGCTCTCATGTGCATCGCACGTGCCACCCGCTAGTTATATTATAATTTGATATATAAAGAAGGAATCTTCAAACTACCGGAGAAGAAGCATTAACTACCGGTCTAAGAAACTGAGCTCTTTTCCTTTATGAAATGCTAAGGTGGCGTTTTATTAGCTAAAATCAATTGTGATAAGAAATGATTGTGTAGAAATTAAATATTGTTAAATAATAACTTTTACAAATATTAGTATCCAGGGAATATAACTTTCGAATTTCCCGATCACTATTATTTGTAAAAGTGATTATTTGATACTTAATTTCTATAAAATCAATTCTTATCACAATTCATTTTGGTTAATAACATCGGATCCAAACACCTCATAAGAGTTGAAATCAACGGTACATAGTATTTTTGATGGTAAATACATGATATACACCAAGCGAGCATGAGATATTAGACCCATCGTTAGATAGGTGCCGCCCAAATACAAAGATAACCTCCACTGATCTATGGAAATCTATGGAAAGTATATGGATTATTTTACTGAGGGAGCTTTATGTATTAGATTAAAGACCTAATGAACAAATAACATACCTCATGAGCAACAGCCGGGGGCGGAGCCGCGAGAATATATATTTTAATAGGCATAGTCTATTCAAAAAAAATATTTTTTTTATGAGATTACATTTCATGCAGAACTCCACAAGTGCGGAGCTCCCTTTTTACACTACCCAGTGGCAAATGCGTTAAACT
This sequence comes from Tetracentron sinense, assembly GCA_015143295.1. Classification (NCBI taxonomy): domain Eukaryota; kingdom Viridiplantae; phylum Streptophyta; class Magnoliopsida; order Trochodendrales; family Trochodendraceae; genus Tetracentron; species Tetracentron sinense. Next base: position 1,167,721 of record CM026567.1, on the reverse strand, counting down.
GTTTTTTTTATACATATATACATACGTTGGGGATAGCCCAGGAGTGATGTATCCTCTCACTAGTAGGGAGATCTTGGGTTCAACCCATGGGAGAGAGGTGAGCATGTTGTTTCCGACTTGGAATAGATACTAACCCCAACTGACCAGAAAAAATATAGACGGTCCTAAATTTTTGGAAAAATAATTATATTGTCTTATATTGTTGTTGGTTAGAAATCTGGTTTGGCCGGACGTGTCAGCGCCACATGGCGCAATCATAGACTGAAACCTTTAGACCCCGGGCACGAGTCGAACCGAGTGACTAAGAGTGCGTTCACTTCGGCCGTCCGGTCAATCACTGCTGGATAAATCGGAAATCGGTTGGACAATTTAGAGAGAGGAGAGTTCGTCTGTCTAAAATGGGTTCTATACTGCCTCTGGTGGCCGAAGGGCTTTCTGAATTTAAAGGCAAAGTTGAGTGTGATGATGTGATGTGTGTGTTGGATGTGAGATAGACACAAGTGACATAAATGATAAATAAAAAATGATAATTAAAATTGATTGAAAGCAATTGAAAAAGATAACTTACACATTATCATGTGATCGAAGTGAGTCGTAGAGGCAAATACAAAGTTCCACCGAGGTGGATGCTGAAGATAAAGTGACTAAGATCTCTCCCATAGGAGATAGATACAAAAGTGACTAAGGAGACTCTTGAAGGAGGAAACTATACTAAGGTATCCTCCCAGAAGAGGAAACTATGCTAAGGGTCCTTCCCGGATGAGGAGATAAGGCTGCCGAGAGGCAGGTTGCTGATGAGCAAGGTGTTGCTGATTTGGGTTTGGTTGGGGGGCTAGGTCTTTTTCGTGCTTGACCCTTTTATAGACTTCATTAGTTTCAATAACTACTCCCACCAATTTTCTGTATTAATACAATCTGATTTTGCGAAGCGTCTTTGAGAGTAACTGTTCTATAATAAAGCCTTCATCCGTCTTTATCTTCTTTTGTCACGTGTGAGCTCTATTGGAAATTAAGATTAGCTGTCTCATCTACTGATTCTGTTATCTGTCTTAAGCCATGTTGACAGTTATAACTTTCACATAACTATGATCTCAACCCTTGATGACTACCATGTGTCCCATGTATTTTACGAATGATTGCCACGAATATGTCCCACGTACTTGACCTTCGATGACTGTCATGTGTCCCATGTACTTGACCTTCAATGACTGCCACGTGTCTCGAGATTGACCAATCATGACCGAAGTTAACTTTGGCCATTCTTCGGTCGTTGGCAGAAATTCACGGCTGAATTTTTTTCAGTCATTCTTTTGTTATTGGCCGAAATTCATGACCGAAGTTAGAGTGCATATCTTCGGTAATGATTTCGGTCATCTTTAGGCTGATAAAATTATGCCATGCATGTGTCATAATCTTATACGTCCATCCGGAGTGTAAGATTTTGGTGTAAACAATGCCCCCCCCCCCCCCCCCCCCCCCTCCCCGACTCCTTGACTTTGGTGAAAAGTTGAGGAGATGTGATTATTATCACTTCTTGGTCATAGCCGAGTCTTTTGCTATGCATCAGCTCTTGGTCGTTCCAAATTCTTTCCAATCGTTAGTTCGCTCAAAATAACTCCCTGAATTTTAGTCACATCCCCAACAATGTTGATGACCGTGACTTTTGTGCGAATCAAATATTCTTCGGTCTTTCTGAACAATCTTAGAGTAGCAAATGAAAGGATGTACTTAGTATTGCCCTTTTATCCATCAATACTTTTTTCATCGGATATCCATCCATGCAAACCGAAGAATAAAGTGGCCTAAGATGCCGTATCATCTTTTCGATTAGCTTTTCAAACATAATTTTATTTAGGCCAATTGTCCTTTATGGTAATAGAAGTCGTATAGAATGTGTTTCCTTCATTACTCAAAAGGTTGATATCAACTTCGGCCATTGAAGGGGTTGCCCCCCGAGTTTCTACTATATATTCTTTTATCATTAGAGGTCTATCTGGCCAAACTTGAAAAAATTTCGGTAGAAAGTAAACTATATTAAAGTTCATTATGGCCGTTTGTCCCCTTATGGACCCTTCAGTCATCGATGCTTCGGCCAAAATTTTGTGTCTGACCTATTTTCTTGATTGAGATGCTGATGGAGGTAATTCCCCGACCTCGACCTTTGGATGAAGGAAGTAAACCATATTGAAGTTAAAAACGATCGGTTGGCCCCTTGTAGCACTTCGATCGTCAGTGCTCCAATCGAAATTTTGTTATTGGCAAATTTTCTCGATTGAAATACCGATGAAGGTGACTCTTCGATGTTTAACTTTGGATAAAGAAAGTAAACCATATCAAAGTTAAATGCGATCATCTGACCACTTATAGAACCTTTGGCCATTGGTGCTCTGACCGAAGTGTTATTACTAACCGATTTTCTCTACGGCTAAACATGACCAACTATTTCTTCAACGATGTTCAACATATCATCCTGATTAATTTCGGTCAATGTCAGTGGATAGACCGGTGGTGGCTTCTGCATGATCGGTGTCCTTTGATGATTAGGTTCCACTGGCATATTTTGATTCTGCTCCTTGGCTGTTGGATTGGTGGTTGCCCCCCGAGTCTTATTATAGGAGGTATTTTATTTTGGCCTTCATCTCGATTGTGATTTAGTTTGGCCATTAAAATCATTTCTTCATGGATCGGCCTAACTGTTATGTCTAAGGCCAAAATTCAAAACCGATAACAGATTTTCAATGATTTTGAAAAATTTTGGGCATGCTCAATTCTATCCATGATTGGGGGAGATTGGGGACAAATATTTTGATTTCCATGGTCTAAATGCTAGAAGATTAGATATATGGTTTGATTGAAGTTTTTTGTATGAACTTGGAAGCCTTTGGTCAGGTTTTTTTTTTAATTTTTTTTTTTTATCATTGGGTACTTTTGTCACTCTCAAGGATTACAGGAAATTATGAAGATTTTTCCCCTATAGAAGTTCTTCAGAAGGAATTTTGAGAATGAATGGAAGGACTGACTGGATTCTCTTGAGCATGGGAATTTGTTCCATGATAAGTATTCTCCAAGGCATCGTTGCTTTGACTTTGTCCTCTCACCATGTTGTTAACATAATAGTCCCATCGGGCATGCCAAAAGAAAGGTGTTGGCTGGAAATCTGGTTTGTGTCGGGTGTGCCAGTGCCACGTGATGCAATCGTAGACTGAGACCTTTATACCCCGGGCGTCAAGTCGGACCGAGTGACCTAGAGTGCGTACACTTCTGCCGTTCGGTCAGCCACCGCTGGATAAATCGGTCAAGCGATTTATAGAGGGGAGGGCTCGCCCTTCTAAAATTAGTTCTATAATTTCTTCGTTGGCCGAAGGGCTTTCCAAATTTAAAGGCAAAGCCGAGTGTGATGATGTGATGTGTGTGTTGGATGTGGGATAGACACAAGTGACAGAATTGATAAATACAAAATGATAATTGGAATTGATTGAAAGCAATCGAAAAAGACTACTTACAAACTATTGTGCGATCGAAGTGAGTCACAGAGGCAAATACAAAGTTCCACCGAGGTGGATGTTGAAGATAAAGTGCTAAGATCTCTCTCACATAGGAGATGAATACAAAAGTGACTAAGGAGACTCTCCAGAAGGAGGAAACTATGTTAAGGTATCCTCCCGAATGAGGAAACTATGCTAAGGGTCCCTCCCAGAGGAGGAGACAAGGCTGTCGAGTTGCAGGTTTTTGATGAACAATGTGTTGCTGATTTGGGTTTGACTAGGGGGTCAGGTCTTCTTTGTACTTGACCCTTTTATAGGTTTCATTAGCAGTTTCGATAATTGTTCCCACCAATTTTCTATATTAATACCATCTGATTTTGCGAAGTGTCTTTAAGAGTAACTGTTCCTTGATGAAACCTTCATCTATCCTTATCTTCTTTTGTTACGTATGAGCTCTATTGGCAATTAAGATAACTGTCTCATCTACTTATCTGTCTTCTGCCATGTGTCCTATGTTTATAGTTATAACTTTCACATAGCCATGATCTCAGCTCTTGATGACTATCATATGTCTCATGTACTTTACCAACGATGACTACCATGTGTCCCACGTAGTTGACATTTGATGACCGCCACGTGTCCCATGTACTTGACCTTCGATGACCCCCAAATGTCTTGAAGTTGATTAATCATGACCAAAGTTGACTTCACAATTCTTCAGTCGCTGACTGAAATTCATGGCTTAAGTTTTTTTAGTTATTGGTTGAAATTCATGACCGAAGTTAGAGTGCATTGCTTCGGTAATGACTTTAGTCATCTTTTGACTGATAAAAATTATATCATGTGTCATAATCTTATATGTCCATCTAGAGTGTAAGTTTTTGGTGTAAACAACTATGTTATTCAATTATTTTAACCGAGCAAACTCATAGGACAAGGGGATCATTGCCCTCTTAAACAAAGAGAAACAATACCTACAAGATACGTATGAAAGGTATGGACGAAAAGGCTCATGAATTTAGTGATTAAAAAATATTGGAACCTCCCCATTACCTAAACCCAAAATATTTCATATCCGCTTAACCATTTTCTATCAAATTTATAAAAAATTGCTAACAATTTCAATGAATCATCACATACCCTACAAGAAAATCCTGGCGACACCATACAAGAAACTAAACCGGAAGTGGAGATGTCTAATGAATATATGCAGTCACATATGGGGGAGTATTATTTAAAGTTCTTCGACGAGATTGTGATGATTAGGTGAGGAGGTACATATAATTGGCAGTTGGAAATGCCCCCAATTTTCTAATAAGTGTCCAATGCCAATGGGTCAGCTGACAAAAAATGATTCCATACAACAACTATAAAAAAAAAATTGTTAAGGAGATTTGCTTTTTCCATAAAAAAATATATAAAGATATTCAAATGGGCTTTCGTGATCAAGAATGATCTCCATAATTGCATATACTAATACAAACTGTCGTATAATATAGCATCGCTTGCACTCGTTTTAAAAAAAAATAATAATAATAATATACTAACCACACAGACACAATCATGCACAACACAAGTGCAATTTATTATTTTCAGGCATAATTACCCCTCGTTTTCATCATTTATCTCGGATCAACAACAGAAGGGCTTGCAGGTAGCTGCAGAAGCAAGGACTAAGGAGTCTCGGATGTCATGTCAACAACTGGTGTGAGGGAACCTTAGCCTAAATTGATGATGTGGCACATTATCCTTGCTTCTGTAGCTACATGCGACAATAACCCCTTTCCGCAAAACTAATACTGTTCTCTCATATCATACCAACATAGATCAAAGTATGTTATTCTTTGGATAGTAACCAATTTAAGTCTCACATCGAAGTCGATGTAGAACTCCCCCCCACATCGAAGTCGATATATAGTTGGCCTCCGCCAAAATTTTGTCATATGTAGTGGCCCTCCAATTTCTGTCATATATAGTGTGCCCCAATTGTTATGAATGCGTTAGTGTTTAATTAAGATCATTGAAATTTCTTCTACATTTAAACCGGACTTTGGTTATGCCCCTAAGGTCCCCACATGTCCCTATTGACACTCCTTAATTATGGTTAAAAGTCATAATCTTATAGAGCCATGTGTGTTGGCATATACGTGTGCTTAAATGATTAGTATTTAACCTAAAAACAATAATGTATATACGCAACAATCAAGAAACTAATGGACACTGGACGGTCTTTGGATCTATTAGGAGGGAATGAATTGGAAAGTAAGCCGGATCACACCCAATGTTTTAATCAATGTTGTTAGAACCGGATCGGATCGGATCGGATCGGTCGGTCAAACCGGTGGAACCGGGAACCGGCTCCCTTGCTGGTTCCTAAAACCCTCAAAACCGGTACTCTTTAAGAACCGGCCAAAACTGGTCAGAACCAAGAAAAATTAGGAAAAAATGTAAAAAAAAAAAGATTTTTTGTAAAAAGTTCACGGTTGAATCGGGCCGAATTGGTCGAACCGGGAACTGGCCACTCTACCAGTTCGATGCCTGATCCAACTCTGACAACATTGGTTTTAATAACTGACTGATAGGCTGGCTGATCTGAACAATAGTGTGTGAGCACCCTATTTTTGCACTCATGTAGTACCTAAAGGCTACAAGACCTTATGTGACCTGCCCAAAGAACTCTCCAAAGAATTCTTAAAAAGTGACTAACATATTCTGACATTTTGACAAAATGATCAAAATGCACGTGGGTTAAAATTTTACCAAAATACCCATGTTCATTTAAAAAAGATGACTTTTTTTATCCCATCTTTACTAAAGATAGTTATTTCAAATAAAATTAGGCCTTTTTCAAAGATGAAAAGCTTAATTTTAAAAAAAAAGAATTTATCCAGTTGCCATAGGATTAATATAAGCGATTTTAAATGTGATTACATCTCTATTTATTCTCTCTCTTTCTCTGCTTTTGATTTTATTATATTTTATGCATCTAGAGAAAAACACATGAGAAGTTTGGGTGCACCATTAAAAGAAAATGTAGCTCGTGGCCGTTTGATTTTCAAACATGCGGCCTTACACTCGATAGTATGTACTATCAAGAGTTTTCAAGCAATTTTCTTGCTCTTTTCATCATCATGTCATTGTATTGTTGTTGTCATGTACAAATGGCGGTTGTGAATTAAGGGTAGTTGGAACGTCTTGAGTAAAAAAGATAATGTCGGGAACCCTTATCATATAAATACAAGTTTAAGATGATATTAAGTTTCTTTTTACAACTCTAATTTTTATTGCTCTAAAGAAGAAGAATAATGAGGAAATGAGAATTTCTTTCGCCATAGCAAAAAGGAGAAGAAAAGGAAAAGAATCAAAGGTAGATTGTAGTTTCTTGATTTCAAGTAAGTAGACCTTCCTCTATCTTTGAAGAAAAAATAATATATATTAATGAATCATCAGGTTTTTTGTGTGTTTTATTAGAGTTAATACTTTATACGTATACTTTTGAAACAGATATATTTTTTTTGAATCATGATTAGTTTCATTCAAAGTTTCTAATAAAGTATGTGAAGTTTGATAATCATATTTTAGGTTTAGACATTTTAATTTAAATTAATATGAAGTTGTTAGATTTCTGAAATTTATGACCAGTTGTGGAATAATATTCATAATATATTATCTCGTATTCTAAAACTTACGAAAGTTTGTGGGTAGTTCGTACATTGGTAAATATGTCTCTTTGCAAAATTTCGGACAAAAAGGAATTCGTTTGAGATTTCATAATTATGTTTAGGACATGTTAAACCTGTCAGCAATGAGAGTATTATTTTAAATTTTTTAAAATAACTATAATCTAATAAATTTCAAACCCAATTGGTTTCATATTATTTTCTTTTATATTGTACTAGTGGGCTGTATGTGCGATGCACGGGAGAGAGAGGGCAAAGGGAGAGAGACTGAGAAGAGGGATCTCTAGTGAGAGAATTTTAAATTTTAACTTAAAAAGATGGAGTTGTAGGTTGAAACAACCTTATAACACATGTTCCTACTATTTCTCTAACAGTAGTTACAACTTAGAGAGGGTGTGCCTCTTCGTTGAGAGACCAAGGAGGGAGCATGAGAGAAGATAAGGATAAGATTTTGAGAGAATCATGGAGATATTAAGGGATTATTATTAGTTGTAGTTGATATCACTTCAATACCCCTACTAACTTTTCTCATGTAAAATAAGATAACATAATATCTTAATTTTTTTATATGGTGTTATGGTCAAATAGGAAAAATATAAAAAATTCACCCTTATACCATAAAATTGAGATTCATTAGGAATATTAGAAAAAAATCAACCAACTTTATAACCCCGCTTCTCTCATTATAATAGTAGAGATTTACGGTGGATTTATTGGTGAAAGGTGTCGAAATTGTCAGAAATTTCTCACTGCAGATAGGCTGTGTTTCACTTGATATTTTATATTTAAAATATTATAATTTAATTTTTATGATATTTTTATTATTGTGTACTGGAAGTCTATTTTCCAGAAAAATATATCTCATAATTTTTAGGTAATGGATGAATCTCTAAGAAATTATGAAACCCATAAAGGTCCTTGTTTTCTGTTATTTCGTGAGATAGTGCAACTATATTGAGTTTAATAATTTATGGAAGAATTCTTTAGATTCTGATAAACTCATATTTTTAGGTAAATGTTTATTGAATCTTATTTATAAAAAAAAAAGTTTTGTTCTTGTTAGAACTAAAGATGAACTTAGTGAAATATAATTTATTCAATATTGATGAATCAATTTGCTAAATTATTAAAGTTATAGATATGGTTGTAAATATCACCATTATTGTATGTGTCATATCCAATTGTCCATAGAGGTGGGTTTGAATCCCTAAAGAAATAGATTAGGCAATTGAGACCCATAGGTTGAAAGTCCCTAGAAGCACAATGTACATGTGGAGTGCCTAGAAAGTCTTATCCCTGTTGTTGGGCTATAAAGTGGGATCTTTGGATTATTTTAATCGACAGGTATGCGTACTACCGCTTAAAATTGATATGGAAGTTTTCATATGGTCACCACTACAATTGTGTGAAAATATATATTTTAATTATATATTACATATTTGCATTTGTGTTGTTGGTTTGAAAAGAATGTGCATATTTTTTCATGCATTCATTGTAGAATTGCTATTAAATTAAATAGTTCTTACATTACTTGAGATTGAACCTTAATCCTTAAAAATGAATAATTAAAACTACTTAGTGATATATTAAAACTTTAAAAGTAATGGATTCTTTACTTATTGGGCTGTGAGCTCATCCCTATTTACCATTTATTTCATGTAAGAAGAACGACTGAGAGGTCTTGACGGTCTAATTGGAGAGATTTAGACACATTTTCGATTTGTTTGAATTTCTTTATATGTTAAGAATTTGAACAATTGTTGATTCAGTTATCTTAGATTTATTGAGTTTTACTAGATGGATGTAAAAGAGTGTTTGGATGATTGGCATTCGCTTCTGTGGATAATGAAAACCATATTTTGTTTATTTGAGATCTATATTTCCGTTTCTTATTTATGAACGAGATTTTGTTAGAGTATTATATGAACCAAGGAGTTGCTTGATATCAAACTGGATGAGTCTAGTCATACTTCGAGATTCGTGTGCACATCAAAATTTGTGTCATGGGTTTTGGGGCGCGACAGGCATAGTTTCATTTCCTTTATGATCAAGAAGTGATTACTCTATAGGGATGATTCAGGAGCAGTAGAAATTTTTAGCTGGCCTTTGGCAACTCTTTCTTGGAAAATTTTCCTCAATGTCCTGCAATTAGATAATGGATGTCTAGAAGATCTATGAAATATACAATATCTTGTCTCCCTTTTTCTTCTTCAATAGGTTCTCTTTCCAAGGGTGCGAGGTAGATAATTTCCTATTCTACCCAAAGAGTCAATAGAGAACACACCTCCTCCATACTACATGAAAAAGGAGGTGGTTGGCTCCCTGGGAATCCTTGGTCTATTGCTATCACCTTGATATGATTCTTACTTGTAATTGTAAGCACCCAATTTTTACACCATTCTTTAATCATAGTTAACGATCTTAACCATGATTATCCTACCCTTAACCTATCCTAACCTTAGGACTAACCCTAAACCTAACCCTAGGACCAACCCTACACCTAACCCTAGGACTAACCCTAGGACCAACCCTAGGACTAAACCTAAACCTAATCCTACAACCAACCCTAGGACTAACCCTAAACCGAACCCTAGCCAAAACCCTGAAGCCTAGCATGGGCCCAAGGTCCATTTAGAGCCAAGACCCCTAACTAGGGCCTAAAACCCATAGATAAACGACCCATGGGCCCAAACATGGGCCCACAAACCATAACCAACCGTTAGGGGGGCACACAATTCAAATTTGAAAGTATTTAAATAATGTTGGTAATTAATTTACCGACATTACCAAATTAGTGAAAAGCTACATTGCCCCAAACTCAATTCAGAGAAGCTAGATCCATTTCAGAGTAAAAATCAGGAATGCTACCATAAATATATATACATTATATTTCTAAGGGTATCCACTAAACGATCCAGTTGCAATATAAGTACTTCTTACTTATATCCACATCTTAGTCAAGAAACTCTTCTCTCAGTGATTGAGATTCATCACTCTATTATATAGAACTAATAATGTATACGTTAGTAGAAATACATTGTCCAAATGTATCGTCAATAACTTAGAACAATTCTAGGTCTACAAGGAATTGGAAAATCATATCTCCTTAGCAATTGGTTCAAAACTAATTGGATGGTTTTCCTACAATGTTAACTAAGGGACAAAGTAGTCTCATCTTATGAGATACTTTTAATATGTTACCCAATGTAGAAGACAATGTGTGAATGTAAATATGCTTTTATTAATAAAGTAGACTAGTACAATTTCGGAATGGCTTTTGTGGGCATATATATCTAACATCATCAAGTCCATGAAAGTAGCCGGCGCATTCGTCAGACCAAAAGGCATGACTAGATAGTGCCCATAACGAGTCTTGAAGACAGTCTTGGGAATATCTTCGACCTTAATCTTCAACTGATGATACCTCGATCGAAGATAAATCTTTGAGATGAATCTCGCTCCTCTCAGCTGGTTGAACAAGTCGTCTATCCGAGGCAATGGTAACGATTCTGGATCTTAACCTAGTTCAGCTGTCTGTAGTCGATGCACATCCTCATCGACCCATCCTTCTTCTTCACGAAGAGTACTGGAGCTCCCCATGGTGAAATACTCGGTCGGATGAAACCAAGGTTCTGTAACTCCTCTATCTTCTCCTTCAACTCCTCAAGTTCCATTGGGGCATCCTGTAAGGTGCCCTAGAGATCGGAGCAGTGCCTGGAGTTAACTCAATGGTGAACTCTATCACTCGATCAGGAGGCAATCCCGGTAATTCCTCGGCAAACACATCTAAATACTCGCTTACAACCAGGATGACTGAGGAGTCTCGTGCCTCCGAGTTCGAGAGACTCAAAGCTGCAAAGCAGACGATGTCTCTCCTCTGTTGCCCTTGGAAGTGAAATGACTTTATGCCATCTAGCCTTAAATCTATCCTCCTCTCAAAGCAATCCACATGCCTATGGTGAGTCGATAGCCAATTCATCCCTAAGATGACATCAAAGTCCTGGAAGTCTCGGATGATCAGATCGGCTGATAACTCATGTTGCCTAACTTGGACTACACAACCTCTGTACACGCGATCAGCGACCACTATCTTGCCAAGTGGAGTTGAAATTGATAACTTGTGCTCTAATGGGCTCGACTCAGAAACAAATCCCTTAGCAAAACTGGGCAAGACAAAGGAATGAGTGAAACTAGTGTCGATCAACACTCAGGGCAAGAAAAATGAAAGCTCCTATCCGAAGCTCTCTGACACTATCCAGCCCTATGTCTTCGGACACAAAAGGTACATTCCTCGAATGAGGATGATGAGGACATAGGAGGTACATATCTAGTGGCATGCGTAGTAGTGGGGTGAGGTGCCTAGCGCAAGAGGAACCCTCTGTGTCTGAGTCGGCCTGGAAGTCTGATACGGGGACGGGGCAGTACTAGCCCTCTTCTCAGGCTGTGCTGAGCCACTAGACTATCCTCTAACCATGCCTTTGCCTAGGCAACTATCTCTCTTCCTGAAGAACTCCTCGTAATTCTTTTCGGCAAGCTTCGCTTTGCTCACAACCTCTCCTCAGGTGCTCATCTAGAACATCGAGACTCGGTATCGGATGGAGGCCTTCAGCCCTCGCTCAAACTTCCTGACCCGCATGTGTTCCGATGCGATCAGGTGAGGTGCGAACCTCGACAACTCTACAAAAGTAGCCTCATAGTCGGCCACACTTAACTCTCTCTACTTAAGAGTCATGAACTCGATCTCCTTCTGCTCTCTGAGAGTAGCAGGAAAATACTACTTATAGAAGACATCCAAAAATTACTCCAATGTCTAGGGTTTCCCTTCCCTGGTGGCATCTCTCTGCCTCGAAGCAGATCTCCACCCGTGTTTAGCCACACCCTCCATCATGAAGGTGGCACAATCAACTCTCCAGGGTTCTTCAGCTACATGATCCATGCCTATGTGACCATAGGGTCAGTCGTCTCATAGAAGGTGGGAGGCCGAAGTCCCTTGAATGCCTCAAGCCCCACAGTATGGTGTGTAGGAGCAGGTACGAGTGTAGTAGCAATAGGAGTAGTAGGCTGCCTGGCTGCAAGCATAACCAAGGTCTCTCTTATGGATCCCATGACCTGTGTGAGGTCAGACTGCTCATTACTCGATGGAGGAGGAGATGTTTCATTACTCCTAGTATGGTATCCACAACCCCGATTGTCACGTCTCATGATTTAATCCTGAGAACAATAGCAAAACATGAGTCTAACTTCGAAACCAGTCTTTATCGGTCATAATAATTCAATCAATGAGCATAAGGTGTGTAATAAGCATATAATATACATCGAGGTACACACATCATAATATAAGTATACAACTAATGTTTCCTAGCGTAAGACACTATGTTCGATTGAAGTATTAACTGGTTATAGACTAAGCCTAAAAGGTTAGTCTATATTTGGAATAAGACTCCCCATACAGACCTAATGCCTTGGTTTTTGATCATGGTATCAAACTTGAAGTGACCCTAGAGAACCTAGCTAATATCTAGGCTCTGATACCAATTTTGTCGCGCCCCAAAATCCAACCTAGGAGTTAGGTGTGCTTTGTGCGCGACTAATTTATCATATCAAACCATCCTGTATAAAGATACAAGACAAACTATAGCGGAAGCGTAAACTGAAAATTTCTTTTATACATAGACCATATTCCAAGTTTTGATACAATAACAACATAACCAAAAAGTGAAGTGGACATGCACACTTTAACAAATTACAAAAATAAATCTCTCCTTCACTCTACTCAACAAAAGTATAGATAGGGCCACCTATTTAGATCGCTATCCTCCTGAGGCTAAAACGGGATAGCCTCCTCTTCCACATACTCTTCCTCAATCCATGGCGCTGGATTGCAAATGTCATACAGACCTACCAACATCAAAATGTATAGCTGAGCATGGAATACTCAGCGTATAAAAGCTAATAGCTAACAATGTTATAAGTTAATAATATCACTTGAGTACTTAAAAGCAACAATTCCTAATTCATGCAATAGACCGAACTTATAACAATACTTCAAATCTTAAGTAAAAGTGCATAGTTTCCAAAACCTTTGCCTTAAGTGCTTTCGTAGAAAAGAAACATATCTTATGAGGTCTTGCGAGAAAATCCGAGTTCTTGTGAATTTTCTTATGAGCCTTATGAATTCTTTGAGATTGTAACCGATCTTAGACTTATGACATTCTTATGAGTTCTTATGAATGTCTTGCGTGACTTATGATCCTAGGAGACGATCTTAGACTTTGATCCTTATGAGCATTGTAACCGATCTTAGAAAATACTGACCCAAAGTTTGGCCTCGTCAACTTTTATGAGCTTATGATTTTTCTTATGAGATTTTCCTTAAAACCATTTCTTATGAACTTCGAAATATCATGTTTATGAGAAAACTTCAATCATGCGAGAATAATGTACATAAAGTGCTTGTGAGGATCATGGTATACATGAAAAGCTTCAAACATTCAATACATGTTTAACTAAAGCTTATAAGTATCGTGAGAGACTTAGAAAATCCCTAAACATGGGAACATATTCATTAATGGCATTAGCCTATTCATACATGGTTTTAAAATACCCTTTTCATCAAAATTACTCATGGACTTCCATTCATAGAGATAACATAGTAATCAACATGGCTAATAAGCCTATTTCATCAAAATCGTACCTAAATCATAGTTTCTTTAAAGAGAATAACAACAATATGGATCTGCCCTTAACATTGAGAAAACTCCAAATCAAAACCCCATTTTCAATATTTGGATCATAACAAGGCTATGTAGTAAGTTGTATTTACCTTACAAGATCAAATCTCTTTGATCTAAAGCTTTAGGAAACATTGTGGGCACGAGAGAAGCTTTGAGAAGGCTTTGTGGAAGCAAAACCAACCCTCACCCTTGATCTCCAAGCAATCCTTAGCCAAAATCCCAACTCTTCTCTTCTTTCTCTCTCAAAATTTCCCAAATTTTCCTTAGAGGGTTTGTGAAACCCTAAGCCCACAAAACTGGGCTTATATAGGCTAAGGGGCTGGTTAAAGATCAAAACACCCTTAATGAAGTGTCTAAAAATGTCCAAATAGAGCACAACTGCACATGTCGGTCAATCGGATTGCATTTCGGTCGACCGGATGGCTCAGTCGGTCGATCAAATTGCCAAATCCTGTCGACCGGCCAAAAACCCACTCTCTAGAAATTTTCTCCATACAAAAAATTTCCACCCAGTCAGTCGACCGACTACCCCCACTTTTGCCTATTTTGTCTACTTTCTTCATTTTTGACACTTAGAACACTTAGGATACTTTCACTCTTGCTTCTAACACTCCACACACATAGTTTTACACACTTTAACTCATACTAAAAACTCATTTTCATTCACCATACTTGAACCATTCATGAAGCTTTTAGCCTTTAAAACACTATTCATATACACTATTCACTGCACCATTCACAGCACAATGACATAGAGTTCCGGTGTTCTACAATACCATCAATAGTTCTGGTGGGGATGTTGGGTCCTTTTAACAATTACTTTCCAACATTCAAAATCTAATGCTTGAATGTAATACATCATCCTAGTTTTCCAATAGTTGTAGTTTTCTCCATTGAATAAGGGAGATCTAGTAGTTGATTGTCCTTCTCCTAGGATAGTTGTAAAAACATTTGCCATTAGATCTTTTCTCTAAGACGGTTAAGTCGGATATAGAGTCTTAGGCTTTAATGCCAATTGTTGCCCAAGTAGTGGACCCTAGAGGGGGGTGAATAGGGTCTTGGCAAATTAAAATTTTCTTCTTAATCCCTTAAACGGAATTTTAATTAATCTAATAACAAGGGAATATAAATCTAGCAATTCTAAAATCAATGCAACAGTAAATAAAGAGAAGATAAGAAGAAAGTAAACACAAGATATGTTATCGAGGTTCGGCCTTCATGCCTACGTCCTCGCCTCAAGTTTTGAGGATTCAACATGATCCACTAATCGCATGATCTTCTTCTGGGTGAAGAGCAAACCATACACTTGCAAGAGAATCCATCTCTTGACTTCCTTTAATGAAGCTTCCCGCTTCAATGACAAGAATCCACCGATTCTTGATCTCAAATACAAAAGTTGTATAAACTTGAATACAATCTGAATTTTCTCCTTAGATGAACTTATGTATGACTTCAACACTCACTAAGAGTCTCTCAAAGAATGGAGTTCAATAGCTCAATAATGACTCTTTTGAGATTCTAGGGTTTTCTCAATGAATGAATCAATAGATGCTTTGAATGAATGATTGGAGTTAATAAAATGATCAAATGTTGTTTCTCATTCATAAATGATATCAATTATAGCCCAGGAAAAATTATGGCCATTGGTAGAGCATTTAATGCAAAAATGGTAGTAGAAAACTAACTGTTACAGTGCATTTAATACGTGTCCTAAGTAAATCAGTCAACTGATTTTGACAAATCAGTCACCTAGTTTGTTCTAGCCAATTTCTAGAATTTTTAGAACTAAATCAGTCGACTGGTATTTAAGCCAGTAAGGAACTAGCCGACTGGTTTTGAAACAGTGTCTAAATAAGACATAGGGCATGAATCAATCGACTAGTTTTGAATATACTAAGGAATCAATCGACTGATTTTTTGATTTTTCAAACAAAACTCCTTTTTAACCAACCTAGATGATATGGATGATTTGATAGATCAATTAACTTATCTTTATCAAGATTGTAATCATTCTATATGATGTCTAAAGACCTTATAATGATGTCCAATTATGTTCTTAAGGTTTTTATGGTCAATCTAGGCATTTGAGTTTTCAACCATCAAACTTTGAGGACTTTTTACAATTGTCCTAAGAACTCTCAAACTTAAATATAAACCTTGAAATCTTCTAGTTTGAGAGTCTTTAAAGTTCTTCAAATTTGATCTTGATTTGGTTCTTTTGAATTCATCTTCATGACCAAGAGTTCTTCTTAGTGGATTTTCTTCTTCATATCATGAGTTTTGTTCTTTTGTTTTAGATCTTCAATTTGATTAGTTAACTTATTTTGTGGATCTATCTTATAGTTGGTGTCATTTCTATGTTTTATACCTTAGATATTGTATTAATGTTCTTATACACTTATTTTCGCAAAAATTCAATAGAGACATTAGTAACACAATTATTATTTCATTATTGTGTTATCATCAAAATTATTAAGGATACTTAAGGTTGTAATCTTTAGGCTAATACTTCATGTACAATATGCAATCATTGAACATGCATGTATTTTCTCATAATCTGTTCCCAATGCATTATCCATCTTCTTGGCTTCATACAAGGATTTAAGAAATTCTTTATTCTTAGGGAGTATGTCTACCAACAAACTCAAAAGATTTGAAAAGCTATTGTCAATCATCCGTTCCCTGCTTTGACATTGTACAACTTCACCAATGCAAATAACTTTGTAAGCTTTAGGCAACCAGGTTATAAAGGTTTTTCAACATCTTCAAGCAATTCTTGTAAAATTCAGGATCGGGCGTAAATTGCTCGTGTGTTGCCTGAACCATTTTTACTATTGTCAGAGCATCGACTAGAACATTGGATGGGATCTCCATTTAAAATTTGTGAAAGTAAGAATCTTCTCCATTGACGCTTGACATTGAATAAGATTATTCTCCATGTCAGAACCATGTATTATATCTTCGATCAATACCATGTACAAACTGATGGTTCCTTACTTCAATTACAGTCTGGGTTTTAGAATTCAAACATTTGGTGCATGGATATAATATTTCACCTGAGACTGTACAAGATTTTAACTTTGCAAACTCGATAAATTCACCGACTCCCTTATCATATGTTTCTGATCTTCTATCAGTGAACATCCAAGATTTATCTATTTCAAATAAACCTAAAGAAAACGGCGCGCAATTGATCATTAAAGGGTTAATGAACAAAATATATACAATAAAATTGACATACATAGAAAATACTGTACGTCATTGATACTTCCAACATGAGAAAAATATATTAAAAACAGACATGTTAATATTATATAGGCAAACCAAGATTTTAATAATAGAGCATAATTACATTCATACTTCCAAATAAGAAAAATATTTTAAATCAACAACAGAGCATAATTCAATTTAAATAAGAAAGATAAAAATATTACATTAATCACGAACACTGGAGTATGAGAAAGAGTAACCTTGTTTTACTAAAGATATATCTTGACACAAAAATGGTGTGCAATTGAGTAAAGGATTAATGAACAAAAGATATTAGACCAACTTAAAAACTATCACACTAATTACGGTTTTCATGTAAAATATGATTTATAAATTCCACAAAAAATATTAATTATCACGGTGACTTAATAACCACGATCTCTTAATTCAAAGAGAAACAATTATCACAGTTTTCTCTAAATAATGATATATTAAATATCGCAAAAAGAATATATCATCATGGATGTCTCATAATTGTGATCTAATAGTTCACGCACACTATGTCCTAATATCACACAATAGATTTAACTGTGATTATAACTTTAAAAATTTTCATTAAAATTTTTTTTATGAATCCAAAAAATTACGTCGTTAGTAAGTATTTAAATTATTGAGACCAATCAATCCAACGATGAATCAATCAACTTTCCCAATTGATGTGGCCAAGGATCATGGTGCATTATATTACCGTGATCTTTGAAGTGTAACGATCTAGGTATTTTTTTTAACCGTGATCATTGATCTTATATGATATTATAGTTGAAGTTTTTCTATGTTTGTAGAACATCAAGAACTTCCAGTAATTCATACTTATGCTTCTCTAAAATATTTTTCTTGCCCTGAGATGTACTCTCTTATGTCAAACAAAAACAAAAAATTTGAGTTGTAATATTATATGAAACGAGATAGAAACTTTGATGAAGGATCACATTTGTATACAAAAGAAATAAACTTTCTTGGATGTACAAATTTTTTTTATCATCAAACTTTTCTGTACATCAAGTACAAAAGAGGTACAACATCTTTATTAGAAATCCTACATAAAATTTTAGAAGACACTTTATATTCATCTTCTTTCTCATAGTCCAAACCAACCTTGCTCAAAAAGTAACATCTGCATTGTCTCCTGCATCAGTTTGGATGACAAAACAACTTTGAAAATGAATCTTTAGAAATAGTTTCATATGCTTTACAATTCCACCATTTGGAAAGGAAAGAGAATGATAAAATGCTCTCTTTGTTGCATTTTTGACATTTTTAGAGAAGTCGAAGAGACAAAATGACTGTAAACCAACAACATTAGAGAAGTCAAAGAAACAAAGAGACTATAAACCAACATTAGAGAAGTCGAAGAGAGAACATAAGATATTTTCATTCTATATATCGCATGCTAAAATTAACAAAACTTTCCAAGTTTATATAGAGTTGAATTTCAATCACATTTGTTTATAAACCGTGATTGGATTATAAAATAATTGAATTAGAAGTTATTCATCAAAACCAATTACGGTGATGTTGATAACCGTTATAATAAAAAAGAAATTTGATCAAGGTTATCTTTAGAACCATGATTTTTTTTTAACGACTATTGTTCAATGATCATGGATATATAATAACCGTGATCTTATATTTCTTGCAAAAAAACATTTATCACACTTTGGTTATTAACGGTGATCTAAAATCTCGTGAAAAAAATTCGCGACCTCTCCGGCGATTTATAATGGATAGAATCACGGTTTCCGTGAACATGGTGATTGTACTAGAAAATACAACCGTGAGTAATAAACATATTTGTAGTAGCGGTTCATGTGTACTTCTCAACTGGATACCCTATCCCAGATTTAGAAAGGCTTATTTAGGTTAGTTATTTAATATTATAGTATTTCAAATAGTATTTCAGGGGCAACCATATGCATATTTTCAAAGCAAACATCATTGGATGATAAGTTCAGTCTGAAGATGACTCTAGCGGAACTTTAATGGACATGATACCACTTTGAGAGTTAAGAAGAAAGTAATGTATGACGAAAGAAAGAAACGAAACCTCACATATATAATATGAAGAACATGGCATACACTTCAATATTAACTGAAATTCAAACTAACCTATGGCTGTGATCACCCCTTCTTCACAACCCTCTAGCATAAATTCTCATCATCGATCCACATCATTTGAAAGAAATATAACACATGGAAGAGAAATGGTACTTACCTCAAAACGCTACCTTGGCTGAATTCCCGAGCCTCTGAATTCCTGTTGCTCTCCCTCGAACGATGCAGTATCTCCTGTTAGCCTTTAGGTTTTAACTTAAGGTAACATCATTGATTTTGATGATAACACGATAATAGAATGAAATTTGTATTACTAATGTTCTATTGAGTTTAAGTGTAATTCAACTTATGAAGAACATTAGCATATTATCTAAGACAAAAAGATGAAAATTGCAACCAAGCTTAAAGAGGATTCATCCATCAAGTCATAAGAAAGCAATTGGATCAAGTTGAGCATATTGAAAATCATATCAAAAGCCAAATTCTAAGCCGGATCATCAAGAAGATTGAAGAAAGATCATGAATACAAAGTCAAAATGAAGATCTAAGATCAAGTTAAAGACTCTCTAGAAATTTTATTGTTTTAGTGAGAATATTTAGGACTTTTGTAAGAAGTCCTCAAAGGTTGATGGTTGAATGCTCAAAAAACCTAGATTGACGTTAGGTACCTTAGAGCTTAATTGCACATCATTATAAGGACCTTAGATATCTTGAGGAATGATGAAAATCATGAAAAAGATAAAGGAAAAGACCAAGAAAATCATGCCCATCATATTGGTTAAGTAAATATAAGATTAAGGAGAAAACAGAGTAATCTCATCGACGAAATTGAATAAGGAATTCAATCTCATCGATGAAATTGGCCGCAGAGCCACTTTTTGTTTTCTGGCCAAATCTCGTCGACGAATCAGAATGCTCACCCAATCTTGTCGACGAAATCATGCGAGATGCAAAAAAAGCCTGTAACGGCTAGACGATCATATCTTTTCCAATGTTTCACCAACGGCTATATCTTTGAAAAGACTATAAATAAGGATGATTTATGATGTATAAACTTGATGAAACATAAATCTAATCATCTAGTCCAAAACTTAGATTTCCAAATCTATTGAGTTAAACCAAAAATCCCCAAAATCAGTTTTATAGAACTATTCAACTCCAATCTTTGAGAGATTTTCAGTGAGATTTAGAAAGATCATTCAGCTCGTATAAATAACAAAAAATGATTGTAAACATCACTCTTTGAAGTGTATATGAAAATCAAGAATCGGTGGATTCTTGTCCTTGAAGCAGAGAGCTTTGTAAGGTTTAATCTCTACCCGTAAAGAGATTGGGAAGGTTTGGTCACTACCCAGAAAGTGGACTAAGTCTAGGGAGAATTTTTCCCTTGTAATGTTTGATTTCGACCCGGAAGAGAGATTGTAAATGGTTTGGGTTTCACTCGGAAGAAGTCTGTGCGATTGAATAAATCATGGTGAATCCTCTAGCGGATATTGCTTGAGGCGGGGACGTAGGTGGGATTGCTGAACCTCGTGAACAATATCGTGTGTCATCTTTTGTTTGCATTCTCTAACTCTACTCTTTATTTATTGTTTTGAATTCTTGTGTAGAATTATTAAATTCTTTTTCTTTTTAATTTGTTAAAATTGAAATTCCGCTTAAGGAATTATGAATAATTTTAAATTTGCCATAAGACCCTAATCACCCCCCTCCCTCTAGGGTCCAATCCTTGGGCAACATCTCCACCCAAAATTATTTCTCTAAGAGAGTTTTGTTTAAATAGCCTAGCCTCTCAAAGACTTGAGGGAAAAAACAGTAGGTATTTCGAGAAACTGATTCCTCAAAAACTCTCAAAATGCCTCAAAAATGGCCCAACCACTCTCATTGATGCTGGTCAGTGCTATTTATACATTGGTTTTTGAAAGAACTTCCCGTCTCTGGCTGATGTGGGATTAACACAAAAAATAGTGGGGCCCTATTTGAGACATTGCCCAACACTTAAAAGTAAAAAAGGGTGGCTTGCGGCAAGGTTGTTGGGGGGCACTGTTTCAAAGAAAGCCCTTGGCGTCCCTTTTTTTTTGGTTTATTTTTTGTTTTTTTAGGGGGTGCTGTTTGAAACATTTTTTCTTTTTCTTTTTTGCAACATTTTATCCCCCGAAACTAGCAAAGATTGAACCGAAAATTATTTTAAATTATTCTAGATAAAATGGTTCATAGATTTTTTTAATTATATATGGGTGTTTTGGTAATTTTCACTCAGGGGGCTTTTTGGTCATTTTGACAAAAATCTAGATTATAGCCTTGCTCTTTGGGGATTCAACCAAAGGTTCCCGGTAGGTTGCTGGGCATCCTTTGAGCTCTAGGGGTGCAAAAATGGGGTGCTAACGGGGAGCCTTTGGACCACCCTTTGGGTCCCCAGGGCTAGCTATGTGTTTTAACACACCCTTCACACTCTTATACAAAATCAATGTGGGACTATAAACCAAAGAGAAACTACAAGCTGTTTAATCAACAGTAACAGCAACACAAAATACAGACGAAGTTCACGTGCAGAAGCTCCAAATTTTATTTACTGAGCCTAGCCTTCGGGGAGGGTCAGACTTTTTTATTATAGATTTTTCATTGATTAAATGCAAGAGGTAAATTGGGCCAGTGGGGAAGGGCCTCCTGGGCCGTGGAAGACACCGTATGTACATGACTAAAATGCTCTCGTTAAGGGCTTATTATTATTATTATTATTATTATTATTATCGTTAAGGGGTTATTGGGTGTGCTAATACATTAGCTTCACGGTGTAATGTATTTTAGCCCCACATCCCTACATTTGGATATTTTGGAGTCTGGTTGAAATTTCCCAATGCCCCTGGTTGGATATATCAATCAGTATCACGATGATTTGGACCCAATGACTCGTGGGCATTTCTGTCATTTTCAAATTTGTTCATCTTTGCTAGCATTATCCGTCTAGGTATAGGGTACATGCAGTAGTTACACATGAGCTGTTATATGGTGTGTGAATTTCATACAATTGATTGGTATGTGGGAGCTCATTGGTGTTACACATGAGCTGTTATATGGTGTGTGATTTGCATACAATTGATTGGTATGTGACAGCTCTTTGGTATTAAGATCATTTCATCAGATTTGCATACAGGATGGGTAAGCTACAAACTGGAGCTCAATCACCTCACTAAAAATACCCAAAAGAAATGTCTTTTTCCATTGCAAAAGGAAAATACTTAACTTAATTAGCATTTCCACTCTATAAGAAAATGTGGTCCTCATTGGTCCCCGCCTACCATTTTAAAACCAATTAATTGTGGTTAAGATTCACTCACCGTTAGGTTCATCCATTTAACCATGGTTTTAAGAAGAAAAAAATATTAACACTTAGTCCACATCCATCGGATGGGTCTAGACTTTGCAAGGGGTGTATAAAGATTCATAACTCCTCCATTAGTGAGGCCATTTTGGAGTGAGAACGTGAGTTTACTCTTATGCAACTTAACGGTAACCATATGCTGACTGCCTGTGTGTGTTAAATGATACCTTACCAAAAAAAAAAAAAGCACTCAATTGTTTTTTGTTTTTAATGACCGCTTTTGTGACTAAAGGGTTATAAAAGCTAACCCGAGTTAATGAAAGTTGAAGGGTAAGCTATGTGAGAGCGAGGAGAAATAGTCCCCTCCTCGGCCAATGAGGGGACTATTGTTCTTTCAAAAAAGGAGTCAAATCCTCTACGGTAATAACCAGATTTGGCAAATCCAGTTATCACCCCTAGAGGTCGCCACGTGTCTCCTTTGACACCACTTAACTGTGGGTAAGGTTCACCCACCCCTAGGGTTCACCCACGTATTTTTGTTTTTTGTTTTTAAATATTACTTCTTGTTTTTAAAATTAAAAAACTGTTTTTAGAGTTTTTTTAATATTAAAAACAGTTTTTTATTTTTAAAAAAAGAATTAATATTTAAGAAAAAAAACGAAAAATATGTGGGGGAACTCTAGGGGTGGGTGAACCTTACCCATGGTTAAGGGGTGTCAAAGGAGACACGTTATGACCTCTAGGGGTGATAACCGGATTTGCCAAATCCGGTTATCACCGGAGATGATTTGGCTCCTTAAAAAAAAAATCACATAAACTTCGGACGTTTCTGACATTTCAAGTCATTTAAAAAGAAACCACATGACTTAGGGGTATCTTTGTCATTTCAAGTCAAATTAATGCGCTGAGCCAGTCTTAGCCAAGACCACCGAGACTGTGCTCTAAGAGCATGGGATTTCAGGTGGAGCCCACTATGTGAGATGGGCCTTACTTGAAATCCTGTGCTCTTAGATCACAGTCTCAATGGCCTCTGCCCTAAGACGGTCTCAATAGCAAAGCCCTTAAAAAGTTTCAAAAGTCTCATTAGGGTGAAACACCTATTGCGGTTACTTATTCAGTAGGTTTATTTTTTTTTTTAATTATTATTTTTTAAGAATTCAATAGGTTAGAAAAATATTTACTTTTTAAAGTAAAAGTTATGGCCTCAATCAGTAAAAATAGTGACAAATGTTGCAATCAAAGTAAAACTTTGGAAAGTTGGGTATGAAGCTAGCATTTTTCTTTGTTAGATGGGTCTAATTAAGAAAATTATTTTAACGACGGCACTTTTTTGCCCTTCCTTTCAAAAAGAAGATAAATAAGATCCTATACTATAATTAACTTTATTTTTAAAAAAACGAAATACTAGCCACAATGGCAAAATTTTAAAGGCGGTGATAACCGGATTTGGCAAATCCAGTTATCACCCCTAGAGGTTGCCACGTGTCTCCTTTGACACCCCTTAACCGTGGGTAAGGTTCACCTACCCCTAGGGTTCATCCACACATCCTTTTTTTTTTTTAAAAATATTAATTCTTTTTTTAAAATTAAAAAACTGTTTTTAATACTAATAAAATTCTAAAAACAGTTTTTTAATTTTAAAAAAAGAATTAATATTTTTTTAAAAAAAAAAACAAGGATGGTTGGGTGAACCCTAGGGGTGGGTGAATCTTACCTACAGTTAAGGGGTGTCAAAGGAAACACGTGGCGACCTCTAGGGGTGATAACCGGATTTGTCAAATCCGATTATCACCATAGAGGATTTGACTCCAATTTTAAACTCTCACGGTGGTAACCACGTGTTTCCATTTTTTAAAGGGAGCAATAATCTTCTCCTCATGTGAGGAGCGGACTATTGAATCTCACCCTCACAAAACCCTTTTAATTGTCATTGAAATATGGTTAACAAGTTTTAACCCCATAGTTAAAAAAAAATAAATCTAAAAACCAAGTTTAAAGTTTTAAACCAAAATGTTAGTGAATTTTAACCACAATTAAAAAGAGTTAAAAATGAGACACATGGCGAGAAAGGGGATGAGATGTCATCCTTTGCTCCACCCCACTAGCGAGGAGGTGATAATTTTCCTTTTATTTGTCATCAGGAAAATTAGTATAAACTATTAATTTTCTTTTAAAATCTTTGTTTTCGCAACTGTGTCATGTTGTGAATTATAATTACTTATAAGTATAAAAATACAGGTACTCAAATGAGTCATGTTGTGAATTATTATTGCTTACAAGTACAAAAATATAACTACAAAAACAATTGTAATTAAATTTATTTTAATTAAATCCATCAGCGGTAGTTTTGAAACCGTCGCTAAATATTCCAGAAATTATTATTTAATAACTAATTAAAATATTCTGCGGCGAATTAAAACCGCTGCATTTAATAATTAATTTTTTATTCAAGAATTTTAGCGGCAGTATAGAGTAGATTGAAATTGACAGATTTATCCTTTCGTAACCGCTGGTAAATGGTTTAAGAACCGCCAATGTAAGTCATAGTTATCAACAACGGTTATAGAAATACTGCTGCTAAAACCTTCTCGGACCAGGTGTTCACCAGCGATTTGGTGAACTGCCGTCAATTGTATTTGCAGTAGTTTTATGACTTTCGGTGGTGGTTTTGAACAACCACTAAAAACCCTTATTTTTGTAGTAGTGACAATTTAAATATAGAGCGGTGCTTTGCTTAAAGCAGTTGAAGCAGAGCTCTCCTTTCTTTTAATTATGGAGACAAAAGTTTTTTTTCATAAAATTTCTGTCTTTCTCCATAATTACAAAAGTGTCACCACCATATGCTAAAAAAAAGAGTTTTGTTTCAAAATCAATCTATTTCTTAAATATATTGAAAGCTAGTAATGCCAAGTGCTGCACCCACTATGAGAGTTTAGAAAAAAATTTGAAGAGTCATGATAATCCTACTATCAACTGGTCTCTATTCTCAGCCCACAAATCAACACTTGCCAATGTTTTCAATCAAAATCCAACACTTGTCCTTGCTGGTGTTTGGCTTTTTTTTTTTTTTCCCGTACATATATAGAGCACACAAACATACACACCCTCAAGCATCAAAGCACACAGCACCCACACAACCCTTTAAAACGAAGGTTGTATGGAGTATTAAAAGGTACACGAAGTACTAGTAACCCATCGATGTTGGACTACAGTAAAGGTAAAAGCCCATTCTTTATTTTTGGTACATATAGAGCACACAAACACAAACATACAACTCACGCACACTCTCATGCATCAAAGCACACAGCACCCACACAACCCTCTAAAAAAAGGGTTGTATGGGGCTTTAAAGGGTACACGAAATACTAGTAACCCACCAATGTGAGACTAAAGTAAAGGGCAAAGCCTATTTTTTTATTTTTTTGGTATATATATAGAGAGCATGCAACTCACACACACACCCTCATGCATCAAAGGCCAGTGTTGGTTTTTGGTTGAGTAGGGGTTGTCTTAGAGGAGTTGAGATCTTATTCAATAGCTAGCAATTGAACTCATCTCGACTTCAATCACCCTTATAAGTTAACACGTGTCCCTTTTAATTTTTTTTATTAACAGTTGTTAAGATTTACTAACTCTTAGGGTTCAACAATCTAACCTTATTTTTTTTCAAAAAAAAAATTAACCCTAAGAGTTAAAATTGCTTAAATAGGGTTAAAAGGGGGCTCTGTGAGTGCAATTGATCACTCTAAGTTCAACTACAATTGAATAGGATCCGGACTCGCCTAAGAGTGAAATTGGATTACAGTTAATTGATGTTGAGCTCTCCCCAAGTTCAATCACATGACCCATAAGTTAACATGTGTCCCTTCTAAACCCTATTTATTATGGTTAAGATTCACTAACCCTTCAACAAGATAACCTTGGTTTTAGGAAAAAAATATTAAAAACTAATTAACTCTAGTTAAGAATTTCTAACTTTATTTATTTATTTTTAAATATTTTCCCCTTTTTGAGCTTTGATTAGAGGACCCCAAGGTCCTCCTCAAAAATGATCACACCAATCAAATTTCAATGTATTGAGAAAGAAATATAAAGTTAAAAATAAAATAACAGTTTCACTACCATGTTTCAATTTGTAATTGGGTGGTCAATTTGGAAGAGATTCCTCTTGTCCATTTTCCATTTCCTTTTTTTCTAAAATCCAAAGTTATGTTGTTGAACCCCTAAAGTCAGTTTAGAAGATCTTTCAACCCTAAGAGTGAGATTGGATTACAATCAATTGCGATTGAACTCTCTCCAAGTTTAATTGCACATCATAGGTCAACATGTGTTCCTTTTAATCCTATTAATTATGGTTAATATTCACCAACTCTTGGGGTTCAACAAGATAATGAAAATTTTTAACACCTGGAGTTTTTTTTAATAGTTTTTTTAAAAGACCAAAGTTTTATTATTGAACCTCAAAGTGTAAGTAAATTTTAACCACAATTAATAGGATTAAAAGAAACACGTGCTAAATTGTGGGTGCATTCAACTTGAGGAGAGAGTTCAGTCGCAATTAAGCGCGATCAGATCTCACTAGGAGAAGGGCTACCACGACCCCAAATTTGAATTGTGAGACGGGCTAGCACCAAGGTTTTTAATTTCGAAATTTGTGACGATTTTGACTAGCCAACCCGAACCGAAATCTCGAAAAATTACGGGATTTCGACGAAATTTCGAAATCCGAAATATTAATATTTATTAATTATATATATAAATATTATTAATATATATAAGTTAAAAAATAATTTTTTATTAAAATTTTTATATATTTATATAAATATTATTATTTTATTTTTAAAATTAAAATATAAAATTTTGAAATTTCAGTAAAAAATTTCGAAATATTTCAAAATTTTAATTAAAAAAAACTTATTTAAAAATAAAAATCAAATTTGGGCTGAAATTGCCAAATCTGAAATCTCCAAAATTTGGACTGAAATCTGATTTTTGAAATAAATCCAATATTGATATGGTTAGGTTGGCTGAAACCGAAATTTCGACCTTGGCTAGGGCAACTTTGTTTTTTCGAAAAAAAAAAAAGAAAAGTGGACCATAGAAGGGCAACATTTATTGAGCTAACAGTACCTCCAATTCTTGAACCAAGAAAAAAAAAAAATAGTACCTCCAATTCAGCCACTACAACACATAGTGTGGGGCCACTCCAAGACAATTAAAAGGAGGAGTTTTACACGCGGCAACTACTCATTGTCAGATACATTTGCTTTTACTATAATAATGAATATATTTATCAGGGAATGCACCGAATTTAACGCAGCTTCTTAAGAAAGTCTTCTCTACCTTCTCCTGTTTTTTTCCTTCAAATATCTCTCTCTGTCGGTGTCCTCTTGCAACAAGAGCATTACACAAAACAATGTCCTTCAGAAAGCTTCAATCTGTAAATCCAGTGCCGGAGAGAGATAGAAGCCCCTTCAAAGACAAAGAGATCCCTAACACACCTCTTAATCCCCACTTAAAATACGCCCTCTTTGTCTTTGTCTTCCTTTCCATCTGGTTCTTTATCCTCTTCTTCTGGTTTCCCCCCACCACCAAAACCACTGCTTTTGTTCAGGATGACCATCTTGATCCCCACGACCATTCCAAATTGCCGGTGTGCGACGGAAGTGTGTCAGTTTATGTGTACGAATTGCCGGCGAAGTTCAATTTCGGACTCCTCGAGGACTGCCGGCACCTCAACATTTACACAGACATGTGCCCCCATGTGTCCAACCGTGGGCTCGGCCAGCCGCTCGTCGACATGGGCTCCAGCTGGTTCGCCACGCATCAGTTCATAGCCGAGATGATCTTCCACGCACGCGTCGAGAACCACCCGTGTCGCACGTGGGATCCCAACCAGGCCACTTTGTTCTACATCCCATTTTACGGTGGGCTCCACGCGTCAAGCAAATTCCGCGAGCCGGACCTGGCCCTGCGGGACAAGCTAGCAATCGAGCTGTCCGAACATCTGATGCAGCAGCCGTGGTGGGAGAGGAACCACGGGAGGGACCACTTCCTGGCATTAGGGAGAACAGCGTGGGATTTCATGAGGAATGATGGTGCCACAGATTTTGGAGCGAACTGTCTCTTGAATCTCCCGCTTGTGAAAAACATGTCGGTGCTGACCGTGGAGAGGCATCCTTGGCAAGGCTCCAACCAGCACGGTATTCCCTACCCGTCTTACTTCCATCCCTCCACATCCACTGATATGGTGATGTGGCAGAATAGGATGAGGCAAAGCAAACGCCCCCATTTGTTCTCATTCGTCGGGGCCCCACGAACGGGCGTCCAGAAGGCCGCCGTCAGGGACGAGATCTTGAAGCAGTGCGACGAGTCAACTCGGTGCCACCTCTTGAAATGCGGCAGGGGAGCCAGTAAGTGCCACAACCCCATCGATGTGCTTGGTGTGATGAGCGGGTCACAGTTCTGTATGCAGGCTCCGGGAGACTCATTCACTCGGAGATCCACGTTTGACTCGGTTCTAGCCGGTTGCATCCCGGTTTTTTTCTCGCCCCACACAGCCTATTCCCAGTACGCGTGGTTCCTTCCGGCGGATACCAGTAAGTACTCGGTCTACATAGCGGAGGAAAACGCAACCCGGATCCGGATAGAAGAGGAGCTTCTTAAGATTCCGGGCGAGGAGGTGGAGAGAATGCGGAGCACCGTTATAGATCTGATCCCGACATTAACGTACGGGCACCCGAATGCCACGGATATAGGGTTTCGGGATGCCGTGGATGTGGCACTCGCGGAGTTGTCGAAGCAAGCGCAATCCAGTAAGTAGATGCCTTTATGGGACTATGATTTTCTTGGGAGGGTGGGTTTCATCTGGCCAACATCATGGTCCTACAGTGATTTTCCTTTTGCGATTTTTTTATTATTTTTTTATTGTTGTTTCAGTACCATTGGTTGCCGTGTGTGGATGAGCTACTGCTCATGTAGTCGCCTACCTTAATAAAATATTAAAATTTTTTTTAATGTTTTTGAAGGAATCAAGTTGCAGACTTGCACTGGGAGAAGTCATTTCCCTTGAGTTTTTTATATAATTTCTGAATATTGTTTGAATGGAAAACTTAATTTTCATTATTCTTTGTGATGTATATATACAACCTTTACAAGATCAATATGAATCAAAACAGAATATATCCTAACTAAAAATAGTTACAGATAAACATAGAAATAATTCCATGAATTAAGCATAGCTAGCTGGTCTAGCTAGCTGTTATCCAACGGATATGGGTTGGCTTGTTCAGCCTGTGTTGATGGCTTGGATGGCTTAGGTTCTACACGCCCCCGCAAGATGGTGCTCCCATTGGAGACACCAATCTTGTGTCGAAGAATAGATAATCGTTGGCGAGAGAGGGGCTTGGTGAGTGCATCGGCAAGCTGATCAGTAGTGGCAACATGAGCGACACGAAGGATGCCTTGAGAGACTTTGTCACGGACAAAATGAAAATCAATGGCAATGTGTTTCATACGAGAATGAAAGACAGGATTGGCACACACATAATTTGCTCCAACATTGTCACAGTAGATCACTGGTGGTTGAGAAGGGCGGACACCAAGCTCATGAAGTAAGGATTGAATCCAAGAGAGTTCAGCGGCTGTAGAAGCAATTGCACGATACTCAGCTTCAGTT